>LR215989.1:32794389-35194389 GCA_000469805.3 Hymenolepis microstoma | reverse complement strand
TAACTAAATAGGTTGTTAGAGCTGCCTGTACAATTAAATATTTTGCTTGAAAAATTGATCCTAATGGGTCCCCTTTCCACAATTGTTGCCTATATCTTATTCCATTTTAATTGTCACCAAGATTACATAATCTAATTCTCTCTTAATTATACTCAAATGGCCAATTCACCAATCGTACTTGCCAGCCTTACCACTCCGTCTGTATTCTCAATTTATTTTGAAATAGATTCCTAACCATCTTTCTTGCAAATACGCCCATTTCCAATAACAACGCTTTAAGAGGTCAATTGTAACATTTTATTAAGTAGAACTCTCTTAGTTTTAAGGTTAATTATTAATCTCCTTCTTTTGCCTCCTTTTATTCCTTTTTCTGCTCCCCTCACGACATCTGTCCCCTAGTTTCGTTTTGTTTCTTGTCTGGGCATTTCGTTTTGATGTTCTGCCTCTTTGTACAGACTGCCGCGATGCTCTTTTTCGTAGATTTGTCTAATATTTGCGGTAAACTGCTTTCTTCTTAACCTTTCAATAATCTCTATTGATTCGTCTAAATCAATTTTTTTCTTTGAAAACCATTAGTGGGACTCCAATATTATTTCCTATGTTCAATCGTTTGCGAATAGAGGTCAAACTCAATGCTATCTAATAGGCTAAATTTTCATTCAATCATTACAATCAATCATACATCATTACATTACCATTCAATTAAATCATTGAATTGGCCGCCAAATCAATCGATGTCCAGTGTTTATTGTGGATGAAATATCCAAAATTCGTGCCTGCAAGCGCTGTTGCTAATTGGCTTACAGAGCTGAATTAATTTCCTTATATAGGTGCCTTAAAAATAAATGTATTTCGGAGCAGTAAATCTTTTTTTAACGAAAAGATATTGAGCAATTTTTACAGAAGTGCGCATACACAAGTAAAATTTAAAAAAAAATAATACGAAGAACTGGCGTGAGAAATTAGAAGTAAAACTTGAAAGGTTGGAAAATTTCAGTTCCAATTAGCCTTCAAGTCACAATCTTGTTAGACTACGTTGAATATTCAGGTTGGTAAACTTTATTGAAACGATTTTATATCGTCTTCATAACTGTTTATACTCGATTCGCCTTTTTCGTTTACACTAGTTTCATTTTGGATGAAGAGAAAATTGAGAGGTATTTGTGACAACTTTCTCTTCATGTCCCGGTGATTCGTTCTTCCTCGAAGCTGACACTTCTCTACTTGAAGTATATCCCAAGTATCTCCTACCTTGTTATGCAGTCTCGATTGACTGTCCGTTTTAGATATTTTCCTCTCTCTTCATCTGTCTCTCCTGATTTCTAATTTGGGTGCCGAGAATCTTGTTTGAGCAAGCCTGAATTGGACCTCCAACTATTCGATTAAAAGCTAAATACTTGAGAAATTCCAATGCTGCTGTAGACTCATAAGTACTTACAAGAATATTATGCAATATTCTCGATTAGTAAGACATCACAATATCATTACAATTCCCAGGGTGATCATCGAAAAGGCGTGTTTTTTCTTTTGAATTGTTTGAAGAACTTCTCTCTCATTACAATCATTTATGATTTGTTTTCTCGTTGATAAATCTATTGGAAAACTTGAAGAGAAGGGGAAGAAACGTGTTCACCGTATCTTATCGGGGTATATAAATAGACTCGGTCGATTGCACCCAATGTCAACATACTTTAAGGCAGTGAGTTGACCTTATGTCCAAATTAGATCAGATATGTACTTTCTGCGTCTATTAATTCATAATCCCTGTTATAAAATTGGATATGTTTAAGATTCATGAGACTCAAGGTAAGTCCAAACACCTTCTTCAGAATAAAGAAGTAAGTGACGTTGGATGTTACCTAGCAAATGTTTTCATAGTAACCTTATTCGTAATCTGAACTTTTAACTATTGTTTTTGCGTGCAATTTTTAATATCTCTATATTTAATCGGGGTGCTGAATAGCTGGTGGCGGCTACTACCACCCAAGAGATAAAATATTGGAATGAGTATATTTGGCTTCATTACTTTTCAAGTTTTAACAAGATCATTCTATTTAGTGAATTGTTAAAGTTACTACCCCTATTCCTTCAATCGAGGCTCATTAAAATTTATTCATCTTTCGAGTATCTTCCTGATATATTAGAAAGTACTTTTAAGTGTATAACTGCTTCTAAGCATAGCTTGAGAATGTTGGCTCAAATTCCTCGATTGATTTTCGCACTTTTATTATTAGTAGGCTTGATTTTGTTGGTCTTTTTACAATCTGTACTAATTCTAACACGAAGAAATTCTCTTCAATTGTGTGTGTGTGTACTAAAAATCTATTTCATTTTATGGCGCATTAAAGGTTGCTAGAATTAAACTCGCGTACTGGTTTAATGATAATAAAATAATTAAATATAAGATTTACCGTTTGTTTCGTTACTCTAGTGCCCACATCCAAGATGCGGTCGACGTTATCAAGCTCGAATAGGTCTAACACGTCACCTGATGAAATATCACGAAGAGAGTGTTGAGGCGGAGGAAAATGTACTTCCATTGAAATCTTCGACATCGAAGTCTCATCAAGAGACCCTTCAATCATCAACAGTGGCTTCTGCCAACGGTTGTGATGACAACCCTACTGCTAACCGTCTCTCTCGTTCACCGGTCGCTAATACCAACGGATCTGCCTCTTCATCTATCACTTCTTCGAATACCTCATCAAATCTCAAACTCTGTTTCTCAGTCCGAACTGTTCGGGTATGTTATTCAACTATTTTTTTATTTAATTGCCATTGAATGAAAATAAATTCATAATTTGCTGGTCTTTGATAGCCACATATTGTATTATTTAGAAAATAGGAAATGTCACTACTCTTATTTGTCACGTCTTACACGAGGTCTGGAAAAATTTTGGATGCCAAATAGTCCCCAGCCATTGATTTCGACCTGTTTTTAGTAAACAAATCAAATTTCAAAACACCAGTATATTCAGATGATGTTCACTCAAACAAGAGTTTTAGCTGTCATTTAAGTGAATATTTACTAATGTATGAAAATAGTTCTTCTTAATTGAATCTGACAATTTCTACCTTGTTCACCGCATAATTGACCAATAATGAGATTAAAAAGTGTCAAATGCCACTCAGTTTTAGTTTTGCGCATCCGGGTCAAAGAAAGCAGATTCTAAGGCATATTCACCATTTGCTTATAACTACAAGGTAGAGATAGATGGCCAAAGTGCTGTTTTGGTGGCGCTGTGGTCAATTATTTATCAAAGGTCAGAGTATAAATCCTCATTGTAGAACCTCCACTAATGCCCTGGTGTGGGGGGTAAAAATACGGTTTTCTCATTTGGACGTCCTCCTTCAACCCCAACTGATCCCTCTTTAAATTTTCCGCAATAGGCTTCGAAGTTTTGGTTATCATTAACTGAGAATTACTTTCAATAAATCTCCCTGAAATAGTGTTGCCTTATATTCTTTTATTGGGGAAAAAGTAGCTTGAGTGGAGTTTTCCCACAGAGGTAAAGTAGCAGGCCTCACTGCGTTCGTAATTGTGAAAGGAAGGAATGAGTTAAATTTACTTTGTCTTGCGTATTCAGTTATTTTAACATCAACCTCACGTATTTACGATTTTTATATCCATCTTCTTAATAGGAAAGTTATCGAATTGCCACCACCATAACTCCATCAAATACGGATATCATTCGGGAAATACTTGTTATTTAAATTAATCGAAGTTTATACGAATTTCTCAGCTTATTCCCTCTTTTTCGCTCAATCAGCGTGTTATATACCTTTCAGTGCAAGAATTAGACATGCTTTTGTTTAAGGCAAATATGGCCTTTCGTCCACAGAAAGACCGCCTCAGCCGTATTTCGACATCGAATGTGCATGCATGTGTAACGAGTCATTGGTGTCTGCGGCCCGTCGTTTATTTTCACGGCTTTCTCTGCCCTCAGACCAATTGCCTGCTTAGACTGCATAATTAATTCAGACAATCAATGAAGAGCTTCCTCTTTCTAGCGTTTTATTAGAAATCCCAAATACAATATAATTTCATTAATTAATGTTGGATTTGTAAGTAATGCTGATGAATTCATATTTTGTCGCTTATTGACTGTGCTGTAAAAACAAACGAGATCTAAGGTAGGTTTTAGCTACTTTAGTCTTTCTTTGAGTACCTAAAGGTTAATTCTAGTTAGCGTTGAGAAGCCCCAATCGAACGCCACTCATTAATCAATTTAGGTATCTATTGTTAATTCGCTCTGCAAGTATTTTAGCTTTTGTTCTTTTGTTTTGGTCTTCAAAATTGCAATTTCATCATCGATTTCATTTCATTTGACCTTATAGATTGATCATCGATCGTCTCAATCGCTCGATCGATCGAAAATTCAGCGCCGCTGTCCCTCACCCCCACCCCCTTCTTCATCAGTCAATACTCTCACTGGCTCGACCCTTCACCCCTCTCGATCACCCGCCTCCGGCGTAACCAGCGTAGCTGCTCGTGCTGCACTACGGAGTCGAACTTCTCCGAGTCTCCTTTATGAACGCCCAGGCACAGCCTCTGGCGTACTCAATTCCCCAGAAACGGTCACCAATGGAATCACTAATAGTACCGCTAAAGTAGCGATTGTCTCCATGCAACATTCACCTGTGGCCACCACGTCATCGAACAGTGAGCAGTTGGAGCAAATCCCCTCTCAATCTCAGCTATCAACATCTCAGTTACAGCCGCCAACGTCTCAATTACAACCCCCGCAGACCCCCTTCAATATGTGCATTTATTCCAATGATGTCTCCGAACTCATTAATACATGTAAGCTACTGTTTTCTCATTGAGAGTTTGGACCCCACTGGTGTACACGTCAATCTCGATGAAGGAGGTTTAAGAATACCCTATTCCCCAAAATAGCAGATTGCACGCTGTAATGTTACCGCATCCCTTCAAGGGGGCATTTAAAGCAGAAGTTCTGTGACTGTAATAGAGCATGTGAAATCAATCCAAACCTACTTTACGTCTTTGGGTGGATTCGTTAATTTACTTAACTAACTTACTCATGAGCTAAATCTTTCCAAGGTTCTTTTGACAGGTAAAAATTTTCACTGTTCTAACGACTTTTTCTGATTGTTTCTGTGTTAATCTGTTTTTTCCTCTAATATCACTCGTACTTTGTCAAGTTGGTTTACTTTTCTCAAGTTGAATTCGCTTTGGAATTTAAATCCACATAATTTGCCTCATTTCATGACTTAGAAATCGCATATGCACAATTTAATTCTTTTAATTTTGAACAATTTAGTCTACTTACAGACTTGTAGATGTGGCAATATGTTAGAATTGAGTAAGGCCTTTGGCATGCTATGAACTATTTAATAACGGTTAGTATTATTTCTAGTCAATCCTTCATTTAATTTCACATGATTTTAATTCCATTGGGCATGCGAACGAATTCTTGCTGTGATTATCTTCACTCTTAATCATTTCTGGTGGTTCACACTTATAATCGGCTTTTCAAGATTGAGCAGATCTAGTCTAATTTACTCCCAAGCTCTTAAAGAAGTAATTTTTTGTTTTCTAAGAAGCCAAATCGACTATTTTCAGCGCAGTTGAAAAAATCTCACGACCTCCATCCCTCGTCCATTTAGCAGTAAATTAGTGGATGCCTATCTCCTCCTGTGGAGAATCCACCGCTGCCATCACTAGCTAATTGGGAAGTCAATAATTGTACATTCAGGGGGCCAATTAGAAATCACACATTTTAAAACAGCATTAAATTGCCATTTCTTTTCATTTATTCAAATGATACCATGCTCTGTGATACTTTTGCCCATTGTTCTCGCAGTTCTTCGATTCCTATATGAAAAATTGCTGTTTTTAACTAAAATGCTCTTTCAAGTGGTTTTCACTTCAGTCACATTTCGAAATCATTTATTTCTCAGCGTTGTGCCCTGTGGGCTTGAAACTTGGTAACAACTCGGTGCGAGGTCTGGCTAATATGGAGGATGCGATAGAACCGCCCAATTGAATTCTTAACTTTTACTGGATGTCATTCTTGCTTTGTGGTACTGGGCACTTTCATGTTGAAGAATTATCCTATTACTGTTAAAGTAGGTTGAGCGTTTATCTTTCAATTTCTGATTTGGCTTACCCATTTATTGACGACAATAAACTGCTTTTGTGTCTATTTCGCATTGATTTCATTGATTCTTAAAGGTTTTTCCATGTATATCCTACTAAATCCGTGAAAGAGTTTTCCGAAGGGTCAGCCCTGGCTTAGGAGATGACATTTATGTTTTATTTGAAGACAGTCGTTGTTTTTTTACGACTAGCGTTGCCGCAAACGATCCACCTCTCATCCCCAATCAACGGACTTGTCTGCCAAGCAGGAAGTCACACGATCAATGTCCATCGGCGCACACCCAGTGGTGTGTGTTGTCATCTATCCTGTTTAATTCTAGTGAACCAATAGAATGTGCATCCACGTTAAATTTTGACTAAAATTTCACTTATGTGTCTTATTTCATTCAACGAGTTTATTATTTCTATTTTAATCCAAATGAACCATCGGCGTTAAGTGAAATTTGATCTCTCTGGGAGAGCGAAAGTAAGGGATCAATTTTTGCACTTAATTGTATGCTTATTGAAGTTGAGAATTTTGTGATTTCGTTTAATCAAGCAATTCAAGAAAAAATCGGTTTTTTCCTGCTTTAAATACGTATTGTATTTCCTATTTGAACTTTAAGGCATTCTGCGAAACACTGCCATAGCATACATTGACCTTGAACAATTTATTTGTGATGATTAAACTTATTTCTAGAAAAGTTGTTTTCTGGAGTTCGTAGTTCTTGGAATACGAGGCTTCACTGCGTGTCTATGATGCTACTACTTCAAATCTATATTATTTAGCGTGAATGCCTTGATGTTCGTATGAGAACCTCATATTCTGTCAGTGCTTGTATTAGACTAACTTAATCAGTCTGGTTGGTTATTCCACTCACTATTGAGCAGTGACCTTTAACTTCGCAGGCTGTGCACATTAATCATCCATGTTTAAATTTACTTTTGTAACGTGAGTACTGACCTTCATTTCCATTAATGACTTCCAAAGCCACTTGGGTTGACTTATGGAGCTACCTTGTGAGAAATTTCCTTTCTACAGCCTCTATTATCGGTTAGTCAGATTACTTACACAGTGCCATTGCGTCCATTTTACCTGAAAATGTCTAGTCTAATTATCCGTATTAAGTCCAAATTTTTCATTAAGCGAACTACCGCCGCCTCTAGCTTATGAAAATAAGAAAGGCGGCACCCTTAATCCCTTCAACTCTTATTTACTTGCCTCACATCCTAATCTGGAAGCACTTTGAGAAGAAAGGATGGTTAAGGTTATCACTGCTCTACTTTGGATTTACTTTGTTTACAATCCCTTGTAGCCGGTGGTGCATATACGGAGCCATGGTGTAGTGGCTCAAGTGATCGCACTGCTCCCGTCGCTAGTCTAGCACCCTGTTCATCTTCCTGTTGTTGGCCCGATGACTACGAGGAGTTTGAGCAGGAAAAAGGCGTGGACGAAGAACTCGAATGCGGAGTTGGCGATGAAGCCGATTTTCTAGGAGAGGACTGTAGCAGCGACCTCGGATTCGACTCCTGTTACTACCCCAGTCGACCCACCGATTCTCTACCCTGTCTTCTCCATCCAACATATCCGCGCCACTTCCATTCCCCACCTCCCTCCTTTCATCATCTTCTTCCGCGTGGTTCCGCTCTTGATCTGTCATCTACCACCACTGGGATGACCGAGGAGTGTTCTTCCTGTTGCTGGACAGCAGATTCTAGCTCTCTGGGCTATGGTCGTGGTGGAAGACATTCTTCAGAAGATGGAGGTATTCCTTCTGGAAGCTTCTGGACGTCTCCTTATCCTCGTGTTCCTCCTTCGCGTCAAAGAAAACAGAGACTATCTTCCACATCATCAGCCCTCCTTGTTTGTAGAAGGAGACTTTCCACAAACGGAGGGGAAAAGAAAAATGGCGTATGCAGTGGAAGTATGAGGCTGAGACGAGGTGGTGACCGGCATGGTCGTCGTAGAACAATGAGCAGCAGTGGAGGCAGTAGTGGAGGAATATTGGCACCACCTGCAGGTCATCAACATGGTATGAAGGCGGATTCTGTGAGTATGGAGAGATCAGCGAGTGTGATCTGTGGAGGCGGTTGTGATCAGACTTCGATGCCTATGTCTAAGGATGAGCTGGTGACTTGTCCTGTGCATGACTGTGGTCTTGTCTGTTCGGGATGTGAAAATCTCTGTGAACATCTCAAGGAATGCCATCTACCTGACTGTACGTTCTGCCATCGTTTTTCACATCGGAATTTGATCTGACTCGGTTGATTTTTGTTCACTTTCTGTTACGATCGCTTTCAACAGATTAGGAAGGGTCATTTAGTGGAATGATTGGTTTACTCTGGGGAGGGTATAGGGGCCTTTTGGAATGGTCAACATCACTACTATAGTTTATATTTTTCTGTAATAAATGTTTAACAATCCGTTGTAATAACTTAAATTGGTTTGTTTTATTTTTCCTGAGAGACCCCGAAAGGGTTTAAATAACACCAGAATTAGCGGGATTATGCAGATTGAGGAAAAAATATCATGAACGTGGTATCTAAGTACTTCGTGAAATTGTCTCACTAAATCCTGTTTGCTTCTCTGCCTCAGTTATCATTAACAAATGCCAACTTAAAAGTATGACCTAATGGGGAAGTTTATAAATAATAAACGCTATAGATAGTACTGAATCTTGTTTTTGAGATCAAATATCGTCTATTTTTTAAATTAAAGCTCCAAAATAAGCTCCCTAAAGGGGTGAGAATCTGGTAAATTTGAATTCACCTTCCAATTTTACAGTTTTATTTCTCTCTATTCATTGTTCTATTTCTCGTTTTTCTATTATTAATTGTGTTACAATTTTTCTGTATTTGAAAAAAATTGTATTTTCTAGTTAAATCAATGCATAATGTGCATGATCCGTCCTAAAGTCTTCACGCTTTCCCTGATTTGATCTGACCTCTTTCTTAGATTTTATAGTCTTTGGAAGGATACACCCAATTAAATCTTATATTTGCTCTCCATTGTTTAGTGGTCAGATCAAAACACATTATCAGAGCCATTGCCAAATTTTTAATGCCCGAAATAACCCTATTGTATGTATCTGCTCGATCTAAATGAACTCATAACCATGCAGGATGGCTACAAAATAATCCCCTATTTCAAAATTCGAGTAATTGAAATTCTGTTCATTGTTTTTACAAGCCTGTGGATCATGAGGTTTCGAATGCTTTCTTGGGTCACTCCAAGCTTCACTATAGAACCACCGTCCTCCAGATTTTTTACCCTTCTTGATGCTAGTTCCTAAACTTGATAATTTCTTGATAATTGAGCCCATTCTTTGGGGTCCTTTTCAACTGTACTAATTAAATAGTAATTTATCTGTCCTAAGGGGATCGATAACATACGTAACGTAAATTAATCTCCTCCAACAGTAAATTCCATCCTGTTACCGAAATTTTCACTCGAGTTTTGGCTTACTGGTATTTATAGCATAGCATAGTTTTATCAATTAATATGCATACTTAACAACATGATTTTTAATTTGGTTAAAATTGATGAGCATTTACTAATTACTCTCTCCCTCTTTTCCTCACCCTGTGTATTTCCTTTTTTCCCTCCCTCCTAACTCACGCGCGCAACTTTATTTCAACAAACAAATGTCTGCAATTTATCGCTCAAAGAAACTTCGAAAATTGTGAGAAATGTGTTTGGTTAAGCTCATCATTACGTGCTCGAGATTGATGTGGGTGGTATTTTTTGGTAGCCATTATCAAATAATTGCGCAAAATTATAATTAAGATTTTTTTCTCTTATAATTAGACTTACATATTTTCATTACATGAAATAATGTTTGAGAGTACTACCAAGTGGTTCTTTAGTAAGTCTGATTGGTGGTTCAGGATCATTCTCTCTTGCCGTTTAGAAGAAGAAGAAGAAAACGTTTCTAAGTGCTAAGACCCACCATCCCAATTAGCCAAGCAGTCAATAGACGTTGGGCATCGTGAACAATAATTTTGAAATTTGGCAAGTTTGGTGCTCTTTAAGTGAATACTGGACTGGAGCCTGCTCGCTTTACTCTTAAAATTGTTTTCTTGACCGCTTTTATCGATTTCAGTTGATTTCCCACAAGTAAAATTGTAATCTGGGTATGTTATAACCAGAGATTCGATTACGATACACACATGAATCACCTATGTACAGGTTAGCAATTATAACACCAGTGTTACTATTTTATTATTGCCAATGTCATAATAATGGGCTTAATTAGTTTGCTCTAACCTAGTTATCTTTATGACTCACTTATTTTGTTTCCTCACAGTAACATTAATTAGGCAATTTGCGACGAGCTTGTGATATGGCGCTAAGTGAATAGAAGAAGCATGAAACTGTCATTCACTTCAATACACTCTCCAATTCCGTTGTATTCATATTTCAAATCATACTTCTCGGTTGCCAACAGAAAAATAAGGCAGTTAAGTCAATAGATTAATGGAGTAGGAGTACTAATAATCCTCCCTGTAATTAGTGTTTAGGAAAGGAATTGGATCATGTTATTTTCCTTGGTCCTAAAAGGGGGGGGGAGGGAGAGGAGGAGTAAATTTGCTTCATTGATTTTTTTCCCCGATTTTATTCCATTAATAAAGTACTGCCGTTGCATCAAACTTGAATGAAACTCCAATATACTATTAAGGAAAGCATTATAGGTGGTTTCTGTGTTTATAGATTTTTTTTTAATTTCCCCTGAGAGTGCTGGGCTTGCTTGACTGCTATACGATTCAATTTCAATTTTATGATTACTTTCTACTCCAATATATGAAACCGAAATTCTTCATTGTCAATACACTGGGTTTTAGAGTATTCATTTGTCCTAACTCAGCTGAAAAATATTATTATGCACCCTATAATTGAACTCCCTCTTCCCCCCCCCTCCCCCCCGTACATGTATCCTAGTTGGCTAGTTGCCAGTGGGATTGTAGCGTTTGTTTCCGTGTAGGAGGCGAGATTTGTTACCTGGATCCGAGTCAGTCAAATGCGTTCTCATCTGTGTGAAAATAAACAGCCACCTCCATTATTTAAAATTTCGATTTGGCAATTTCTTAAACTTGAAAGGGATGAGGGACTCGTCTTATTCCCACTCAAATATTACTGAATTCCACTATCAAGATAGTCTATTTCCTAGCTCATTGAATAGGAGTAAGGCATTGGGAATTACTTCCAGATAGCACGTCTTTACTTATTCACACGGTATCTTATTTTTTGGGAAATAATTACAAATGTCAGTGAGCTAGGCTAGGGAAAGAGGTTACCATGTCCAGATTCCAAGTGTCTTGAAGTCATACGATGGAATTCATTTTCATTTCGGTGAGGGGAATAGTTGCTAATGATGCCTTGTTGTCCTCCATCAATTGCTTATTAATAGGGTACTTGAATTGTCTGCAGGTCTCTGTGAAGGTCTTCCAAGTCTCCACTTTTTAAGAATGTGACCTCTACTATTTTCATACATCTTAACGAGTTCCATCTAGTTGCTATTACCTATCACTAGAGATGTCTTTTCGTGATGGACTGACTAAACCTCAACTTCATTAACTTCCTATCGATTTCCGAATATACTGAACTTTAAATAACCTTCAGTAATCTTAGCGTCAAATCCTGGAATTCGAACTTTTGGACCTTAGGCCATGATGAAGTGAACAATTTTTGTTAGTATTACCACAGTAATACCACAGTAATGCAAGGTAATTTCAATTTTTAATTTCGGCAGGCAACTGAAATCGGTTGACAGTAGGTGCAGTAACTTTTCAAGGGGAGTGGATGGTAAAGATAATGGAGGTAAAGTCACAGTACAATGCTTACTTACTCGTAGGCTCGCATTCTAACATCCAGCTTTTGTGATTCGTCAAATCTATTTCTGCTCAAATTGCTGTCCAAAATTGCCAGTATTTACTGACCGGTTGTTTGATTATGATGGTTGATCTTGCCACGTCAGTTTATTTCTTTCGAAGGCCGGATCAAATGACTGCTAGCTCCTCCTCTTAGCGAAAAAGCAACGTATTCATCAAATCCTGTTATGGAACTTTTTAATATTAGGACATGATACATTTAACTCCATGTTTGTTCGAAATTGGACAACATGACGTATCCATAATTATAACCATGTGTCAGAGTCGGTGTCTTTCAAGTCCTCATTTAAATGAATCGGTTAATGTAATTTACTCCGACCGCTAAATCTTGGTTTTTACTCTTCGGTGGTGGTCTTCGTTCAACTCCTTGTCAGAGAGCGAGGTTTGTGCACCCGTGGCTCTACGGTCTGTCTGTCTAACCGATCATAAATCACAGGGTCAACGATTATCACTACGTATCCAGTGGTTTAGATGATTAAACTTCACTGCTCAAGCGGAGTGATAGAATGCGAAGTGTTATGAACAATTCCTAATTTACTTGAATCACGCTATCTGTTGACCTTAGATATCGGCAGCATAATATTCCCTCTACAAACAAGTGTACTTTAGTCTTCAGATCTGTATGTTCAGGTCTCCGAATGATAGTATTTCTTGCGAAGTTTCTGTCCCATCAACTTCCATTTCGCACGTTTTTGTTACAACCGTTATGAGTAATGACTGATTTGAATGTGCATTAAAGACGTTGCTTTACATTAAATATTCATACTTCTAAGCAAAAACTTGGGTTTCTCCAATCTTGTATGTCACTTACAGCGCAGAGCAAACCGGTGCGTTTAATATTCGCCTGTCCAGTGAAAAGTTGTCGAACTTTCTGCGCCAACGAGGCAGCTTTTGAGGCTCACTTTGATGCTCATCTGGAAAACCGAATTTCGGGAAAGATCGGTAACTATTTCCGTCGGACTTCAGCCAATACTGCTTCAAAGGACGACTACGTGGTGAATGGTACAAATTATTCAAATAGCCGCCAGCCCCATCAGCAATCCCACAGGCGTCATGTCAAATCCACCTCTTCATTGGTTGATCTCAACATGGATGTCCTTGATGACCTTTGTCTGCCGCTTTCCATGTCACCGACTGTAGAGCAACATGTTACGGCAGATGATGAAGACGTCAGTAGTCGAAATATAAATGATGATCCGGACTTTTCAGCTAGAACATCACCAGCGAAGCTTGATAGCCCTTCGACTCCAGTTGGGATTCTTGATGGTAATTGCTTTTCTTCATTTCTTTTTACTTCCAATTTGAAGAAATATCTTTGTCTTTTCATCAAAGTATTTTTTTTCGTTTCTTTTAAATGTTACAAATAAGTCGTGATTAGAAGATATATATTATCTACTTCCTTCATAGGTGAAAATTGGAGTCTCCTTCAAGCCCTAGATCTTCTTCCTGATGATGATCTCCACGAACTGCTTCAAGGCAAGACTTCTGGAGGCAGTACCAATTGCATTAATGGGGCTTTCACCGGACCTCCGCTTTTCAATGGTGGTAGCGGAAATACACCTACTCTCTCTAATGGATCCTCCAACGGCGGGATCGGCGGTGATGGGGTAATATTGATAATTCTTTCTAAAGTTAAATATTTATTGAAAAAATATTTCGAATCTGATCCAGCGTAAAGTATCGCTGTAATGACACTGGCCTAAGTTGCCAGGACCCAATAGAAACAAGACTGAAGACCTTAAATATAACGACCACGTGTTTGTAAACGTAAATGTAAACGTTTATGCGCCTCAAAAATGATTTGACAAAGATCCAAAGGTCCAAAAAGATTGAATGATCAAAGATGTGAAGTTCTATCCTTTGACCATGTGTTGTTTACCCTTGCTCTCTCCATGCCAGTTCTTTATTTGCAGTTTTTGAATTTGTTTTGCTTTATGAGTATGTCGCTTTAATTAGAGAAATAACGTGAAGGCTGACAGTCTCTCATGGAGAGGCATCAGATAATTTCTTCCTCAATAAGGCATGTTCGAGTGTTTTCTTTGCCTCAAACGGCATGATGTTGAAAGTGCTATGGATTGATATTGTTGGGCTAAAAAACGAAAATTTTTTATTGAAAGAAAATTGATTTAACAATTTCTTACTAATTAGTCTTAGAAGTAGCATATTTGTTAAAATGTACTAAATCGTAAGGTCGCTGCCTTGTATAATTGCGCGTTTTTATAGAGCACTGAGATTCGTGGCTATCTCCAAGGCTTTGATATGGTCGATAGCAGTGAGCCACAGTATAGTTAGCAAACGAGCTTGAGATTACGCAAGAATTGATAACAAGAGCTATGGAATTGTACTTAGTACACAAATAATAGGAATGCTAGAAATTTCCGGAATAGATTTCTAACTCCATCCTGACCTGCATATTCTGTGATTCTTATTAGTGTCTTCGTTCAAATGATGGAATCAATGGCAATCGATCTCATCAGCATTCACAGCAACAGCAAACACCAATGATGATTTCCAGTTCCTCAGACAGTGAGGCCTCTTCATCTGCCTTTGGTGTGCAGTCTCCTCAACGTCGAGGTATTGGTGGTCTCGTGAAACGTCAAAGAAACTCCCTCACTTGTCTGGATGGTTTCCCTCGAGGAGTTGGTCAGGAGGAAATGGTCGCGTTATCACGCGCACGATCTACTCAACTAAGATCGAAAAAGGAGACCCCTCCAGCAAATATTCAACAACCACTGCCTCCAAATACTCTGCCGTCTGCCTCACAGCTTCTATTTGTAAGTTTGCATTTTATTTATACTGCTTTTATCAGTACCAACAATATTTTGTGCAACCGGTAGTATAGTGTCAAAATCGTTTGTTTGCCATATCAGATTTAGAAATCTCGGTTTGAAGCCTACCTATGCATATTCCATAATTGTACGCAATTTGTCTATAGGCTGGCTTTGTGACTCGGACATGTTCCTCTTATCACTATATTTTCATACGCATATTTCGTCATGATAGAGGTAGAAGTTCTTGGGATCATCTTTCTTTGGCGATTATCTCTATTTGTCTAGTAATCTCTTAAGACTCATTTTTACTTAAAACATGAACTTTGCTCTCTTTTGACCACCATTCTTAGTTCTTAGAGCTTGTTTGTTTCGAGAACATTTTTTGTTCGTTAAGTTTCGTTTTTTAGAAATTTCACGCTTTTTTTCCAGGAAACTAGACCAGGAAATTGATAGCCATGGGTCTGTCAAGTCTTTGGTTGAGTGATTTACAATGTGGTAACTTTAACTAACTGTTGTTTCTTTAAATGTTAGCTTTTTTTACTTTTAATTGGTCCGATTTTACTTCTTTGAATAAAACAGAAGCTTCTCCTCACTAGGACATTTTTGTTATGGTAAGGATAGAAGTGACACCCAACTCCTCTAATTCCTCCTTATCCTCTTCTCATTGAAGATTATATAGTCTAAGTTGTATCGTTGTTCCAATTGACTCTGTTAAATATCCATATTGGGATAGCGAGGGTTTGTTTTGCGCTTTCACTGGTTGGAACGCAACATTCAACTATTTTTCTCTTGGTTATTTGAAACCACCAGATGTGTTAATGTTTAATTATTAGTTGATCTGTTGTTCTGAATTCGCGTCATTGGTGCTCAATACAGAAATGTATATTGTTTTTATCATATTAAAAATCGTTGATGTTTCTGTTATTTTCTCTTTTTAGCAAAACAAGTCGATGAACTCACATGCAGCATCAACAGAGGATCTTTTTCATCTTCCCGAGTTGTGGCAGCAACAAAATCCACATCATCAGTTCCCTCCTCGAAATTCACCACACTATCAACGCTCCGATTCCACTTTCACTTGGCAGGATAAAGGCAGAGGGGGCGCGACGTCACACTTTCCTCTCCCAGCCTATCACCTTTCAGACACAGAGATGCCATCTCAACCTCCCCTCTCCACATCTCATCACCATCTCCCAGCACCGCCTCATCCTAGGCGCGTCGCCAATCGTCTCAAGCGTCGAAGACGGGCATTTGGGGAGAGGTTCTACACGTTTGATTCACGATATCTTCCACCTCAATCAACGTCGACTTTGCAACCACAACAGTAATAATTCGCACCTTCCTCTTATCTCTGTTTGTATATTGGTTTTTCCTTTCCCCTACCCCAACCCCATCCCAAATTTAATCTATATATGTATAGATATTCAATCGATCTCAAAGTCACTTCTATTGTTGTGTGTGATAGTTGTCAGGTTCTCTCTTTCGTGGTCGATGGACATGTTTGTGTCGCTGCATTTATTTCTCTCACGCAATTTCTTTCATTTCTTTTGATGACGAAGATGATGCCTTGTCCAGGTTTATTTCTTTTCCACTCTTATTGTTAATTTGTGTCCTCGTTCCCATAAACTTTCACCTTCTCATTCATCCCATAAACTGCTCTATAATTCTCGTATGTGGAATAAGGACTTCTTTGTTTAAAATTGCATTATTAAAACTTACAATGCGAGTGGGGGGTTATTTTTAAGGAGGTGAGGATTGAGGTTAAGTTAAATGAAACTGGGAAGAAAGTAACAGGAAATTTCAATCACAAGTACAGTGTTGGTTTGTATGCTTTGAGTATAATTCTTTCAAAAGGGAAGAAAGAAGGGGTAGGGAAGGTAATAAACGAATTCATCGGGTAGTGCATGATACATTTTATTTTTCATTAGCAACTGTAGTCTCATCTGTCATGCATGAGGTGTGCCTTTAGTTTAAATAAGACACTTTTTAAATTTTGTTTATATTTCGGTCCATTTCTAAATCATGTTTCCAAGACATCAAACTACCCCAATAAGGACGGTATAGATCTTTTACTTAAACTTGGGCGTCCAAAAGGGCAGCTAATTATTTCATACTGCGAGTATCTGTAGCTCTTCAAATACAGACCAGTGAATAATATTATGAAGTTCACTCTTAAATTGAAATGCCTCAAATACAAACACCAGGGGAGAGGGAGAGGTATTTATTACACAGTTTGTAAATCCAGGAAAAAATAATCATATTTTCCTAAAAGGATTCGTTGGGACGTAAATTTCATTGATAACCTCTACAATAAAAAGTTTGGGTATTAAAGGTTTAATGCTATTAAATTTCCTTGAATATGCAAACTTAGAGGACAGTGATATTTCGTTACCCATTTTTTATTGATAATTTTTGCATTTCGGAAAACTTATGCTTAAAACTGCGATCGATAGAGTAACTATTTAAATTTTCAGTTATGTAATTTTTTATAACTTAAAAACTTGATTCATATGCTAAAAATCGCTGCTGTAAAATCAGTATTGGGCATTCGAACAAACAAAGGTTTTGTTTTGCTCAATTAGAAGCGCCGCGAAAACGAATACGTTCTGTATCATCTTTCGTCATTGTTGTTGTTCGCTTTGATAGCTCCTGATTGCATATATTACAAAATCCTAGCGGGATCAACCAATTCAAATTTTTACCGATAGTCTTTCTCACTATTTTTACTGTTATCGCCTTTATACAATGTCTGAAGTCAAACAGTTGCCTACGGTAGATCTCAGTAGCGAGAACAAAAAGGCTTCCGTCCAACAATCGAATGCGAATCAAAATCCAAGATTAATCAAGAAAAATCGTACTCATTACAATTCTATGAGTCACACAGGAGTTAATGGTCTTACTCTTGCGACTACTGGTGGTGCTCCCGGAGCTGGAAACATTCTGAGTAATCGCGCACCTTATGGCAAGAATAGCCGCAAGTCCCGTAATGGCTTTCGACGCCAACCAAGAAAAGGTTAGTAACTTTTCTCTAGTTTTACTTTTCGTGGTTAGCATCAGACAAAGACGTTTGGGACATCGTTTGTGATGAACTGGATGAGTTGGAACTTGATCCGAATGACCCAGACTACGAGTCTGAAGAAGAGGTACTCAGTCATTGAAGAAATAATTACTAAATTTAGAGTCCTGATGTCATCGGAGATGTAAAATCAGCTTACAATGATGAAGAATTCGATAACCGTGTTTCAGATCTTATTCATGCGTACTATGATCATTGCAATGTTAACGAAATCATTGTAAGTATTAATTGTTTATTTTAAAGCCTTTTTGTTTCTTTTGGCTTCGCTTTAGTAATTGTATTGGTTTAGGAAGCCTTACAACGTATTGCAATGACTCCAATGCAAAAACGGCGTCTTCCTGTTCTAGCTATTAATCTGGCTCTGCAATATAAAGTTGGTCATTGTGAACTGACTTCAGAGTTACTCTCCGAAATGTGTGGCAAGATTATTAGCATGTCTGGAATGCAACAAAGTTTCCGCTTGCTCCTTGACGATATGCCTGAAATCGTTATTGATGTACCCAAGGCTCCTGATGTAAGGTTACTTTCAAGAATTTTCTTCAGTTTCATTTTTAAACGAATGTGTACATGGTGCCTTTTTCCTAAAGTATATAGGTCGCTTCATTGCTCGTGCCGTTGCGGATGACATCCTTCCGCCAAAATTCGTTCAGCAGTACAAGGAGTTAAACGCCGTAATGCCACCTCCTGGTACATCTCCTGTTGTATCTGATACTGCTCATCCTCCGGTTCGCATTGCATCACGCCATAATAGCGCAAATTTCTCGGAAAGCGTCGGAGCAACTCGTAGCAGTTCTGGTGTTAGTTCATGCGATGCCAACTTGTCTCCACCTAGTGGAGATGAGCCTAACTATGCTCTGCAAGCTATCAACAATGCGGAATCTCTTCTCACTTCAAACCATGCATACCGCCATTTAGATATTGTCTGGGGAATTCCACCAAGTGAGCGTGTTACAACCATGTTGATGAAGCAAATCTACTCTATCATCATTCGCTACGCTAGTGGTGGTAAATTTGAGACCGTCATCAGCAGTTTGAATGATCTTGATTCTCCGCATTTCCTACATGAGGTCGTCTATCAGGTGTGTAAATCATTTTCTTTTAAAGTTGTCACTTTAAAGAATGTGCTTTATATATCTTGATTGTCGCCTCTCTGTAGGCCATTATTATCGCACTGCAATACGATGAAAAAGACGAAGTGAGAATTAAGATGCTAGAACTGTTGGATAAATTGTGTCGTGCTGTTGTTATTAGCTACGACCAGTTGGTGACTGGTGTTAGAAGAATCTATACTGAATTACCCACTCTCCAGCAGGAGATGCCCATTGTTTATATCCTTCTTGAGCGTTTCTTGCGCACCGCTGTTGAGATGGGTTTTATGCCTCAAAAACTCGCCAAAGAGATGCCCAAAAAGTTGGTTTTTTTGTCATATATAATCAAGTTTAAATCATTGTTGTCGGGTTAGTCTGATAAGTTGTTATCCCCTATTTAGTCCAAGAAGAAGATTCGTTTCGGAGGGTGATTGTATCCGCAAAACGAGCGGTGCAACCGAACGCGTCTAGGCATTTCTGCTCATTCGTTCCTTCTTTTCACCCTATTTCTCTCCAAGTAACCGTCTTCAAACCAAAAGCAAAAATAACTCAATCTACGTGTGCCCTACCTTTCCGCTTCCTCTATTTCTGTTGAAATTTTGAGGATTATTCATAGTCTAGTTTCGGGTTGTCGTATGAGATAGCCCTTTGACACTCCCATTTTCTTACTATCCCTTTCCCTGCTTAACCTCTTATTGCATTCTTCTAAAAATGCGCTTTACCTCCCGCTTTTCACAGGTTCCCTTCCGTGTGTGCTCCTAAATTTTTAATATAAAAAATAAATACAAGTATTGTTATTAATTCTGCATTTGTTGTGATAGAACTTTCATGAGGTAGTGGCACAATTACAGTTGACGTAGAATCCGATCGTTTCACTATCTGATTCCGGTTTTGCACAATTTCCAAGGCGAAATTGTTCTATTTTTGGCGGATTTTGGTTTTTTATGAGTTCGTAAGTTCTGAATATGGCCGTGCCCTTTTGATTTTGAGCGGCCAATCGCCAACCAACCCTGAGAGGTGGAAACACGCGAGCCTTCTAGGTCTTTCCATATCGACTGAAACATGTAAACAAAGGGTGGTGGACACCCTGGTAATTAAAATAACTTTTCTAAGCAGTCAGGTGGTAGTAGAACAAGGTTGATAGGTGTTAATCGTCGTTTTAAACCTACTCAGAAATTTGGTTTTACGGGATGATGGAACGGGGATTCCTGTTTAGCATTCTTTATTGGTTAATCTTATCTAAAATACTTAGATGCCAAATTGTAAATTTCTGGCTAAACCAGAGTCTCAAGTGTTCCACTTTTAATAAATGGTTGTGTGGATGTTTAATGTCCAAATTAAACTGAGCAGAGGGGGCGAGGTGGAGTTACCAGAGCATGGGTAAGCTCCAGTGCTCCGTATAGGTTGATCCGATGGTTATTCAAGGTAATAAATATTTCTGAATTGGCAGTGTATACCTCTGAGGTCGCCTTTATTAAATTCGAAGTTCCCGTTGTATTTGTTGCTAATTAAACCCTTAAGTCAACAGAAGTGAATGATTGCGAGTAGGTTGAACAATTGGAGAGCTATAGCTCTTGATACAGCCTTTTCTGTTAGACCTCTTATTATCCAAGCTGTAATTATTCTTTTTTTTCACGAAGAGGAAGTTAGCACTTCATTCAAGATCTTAGGAAGCAGAGTCTATAAACAAGGGTGTTTCAATGGGATTCGGGATTGCTGTTTCGTTACCATCTATAGCCCTTGAGATTCACAGATGGATAAATAAAGCTTCATTTTATGAAACGATTAAAATTCCCTTGACAATCTTACATTTCCTATTACTTAGGCCCCTAGTGATTAACGTTTATCTACGTGGGTGGTCTATCTGAGGGTTAATTTAGGTCTTAACACATTGATTTTGCTTATAATCTATGGTGGAATTCAAAAATTATCGTCTACTTTCTTATGCAAAAATAAGATATCGGAAGAGGCGCGGTCTAAAGCTTTACAAATTAATTTCTTTTCCAAGTCTATGGTTTCTCTAGTGCGGAGTAATGTCTTCTGAACTTGTAATCAATAACCATTAACTGAAGAATACGATAGCCAAAGAGATAATGAAATTTCCTCAAAATATTTGTTTTAGGAAAGCATGTAAGTGCTCCTAGGGCGTAAGACATAGTTAATAAATTATCGTTTGAGATAATGGAACTGAAAAATGTCCTGTTTTGTATATTTTAAATCTTGACAAACACAAGGGGTTAAGCCTTTATCCGTCAGAATGGTACATTAAGACCCCTTTTAATCTAATCAAGAGACCTCTCGAGGGTAAGAATACTCACTTATGAAGGAAGTAAATGAATAATCTTGAGAATATTCCAAAGTGAATAGGGATTCCTCAGTAAGTCTTCTTTAATCTGTGCTGAGCGTTGAATGAGCTAAAATTCAAATTCATGAGGCTCAGAGTCTCTTTCCATTCACCAAGACATACGTTTGATCTTCCAACAAATATATACACACTAGCAGGAAAAGAAACTGTGCCCTGTGGATATTTTACAAATTTATTAGTTTAACTTTGACTACAACACGTCTATTAGAAGAAAATTGAATAGTTCTGACGTTACATTTTTATAACAATATGTGTAAACAGTTCATTTTCATTCTTGCATCCCACTACCAGATGCTCCTTTTATCATCATGGAAAGTATAAAATCACCGAGCCATCAAAATAAATTAACTTAATTGTCATTAACAGACAGTTTTAGCGGTTATATCAATTTCGTCTTGAAGAGAAGAACTTATAACGTTGGGCAAAGCAAGTAACCGCTGCACCATTAAAATACTAGGCAGTAACTTTTGACAATTTCCCTACTTTTAATTAAAATCGTTTTTTTCTCCAAAGCAAATTAAAAATTCTGCATTTTTTGAATAGTTACCTCGACAGAGCCCTGAAACTACCCTTCCTCAAAATGACTAAACATTTATTTATCTCGAATGGCAGGCTATATGATAGTTATTGTTAGCCCTTTAGTTGAATTCTGGCTTCATAGGGGGGAGGAACATCATAGTCGAGAGGGGAGACAGAACAGTGGTTCACAGATGCAAAAAAGAAAGATAGAAGCAAAGGTAGAGAAAAAGATAAGGTGAGGTGAGTGCTGTGGAAGTGGTGGAATATGGCATATAGTCGGGTCATGGTAGTTTGAAGTTTGAAGTCAACTGCCGGTTTTTGCCATATGAGTATACGTTGCCCAGGGCGCACCACGGGGAGGTAAGTCTATTTCACACCCCTAAATGACTAGACATAAACTTGCAATAGCTATTCGCATAACATGGTGCTTATTTCGAGACCGACGGCTAGCACTTTTACGATACTTTACGGAGATAATTAAGCGGTTAAGGTTTAGCATTCTAAACTGACCATATAATTCCCATTTAGGAGTCCTTAAGCTCGTGAGATTGAGCCACAGGGTTAAATTCAGTCTTAAGAATGTTGTCTAATTAAATAGCTCTTTAATTTCTTTCAAAGTTTGATGAACAATCAAGAATTGTTAAACTGTTAAATTTGGTTATTAAAATCCAATGGCTGTGAGAAAGGGGGAACGTTGCTAATAGCAACATGGCTAGCATACGAGTTCTAGATCTCCACTTCCCTCTGTCTTTGGCCTAACTTCTACAAACTTGGCTTGCATGCTTAGGGGGT
Source organism: Hymenolepis microstoma (assembly GCA_000469805.3). Classification (NCBI taxonomy): domain Eukaryota; kingdom Metazoa; phylum Platyhelminthes; class Cestoda; order Cyclophyllidea; family Hymenolepididae; genus Hymenolepis; species Hymenolepis microstoma. The sequence goes on along the minus strand of LR215989.1, from coordinate 35,171,786 downwards.
AGCACGTTCGCACCAAGAGAGTCACATGAGCTGCTGCAACAGTTCTCTGTAGTGGCGCGTACGTACCAACCGAGCACTTCATTCATGACTTCGACACGTATCATGGTTAAGAGTCTATGTGCGTACCTCAGGGTCTTAAGTTAGACGCGGTATTTTTAATTCGTGTCTGCACGATAGTAGATAAAGGTAGTTGGCCTAAACTAAGACTTGAGTGTGCTTAATGTTTGGAACACTAGAGGTTACTAAACAATAGTATAATTTCGTTTTGTATGAAATAATAGCTTAATAAATTCCATTGTCGTCTTCCGTGAGCTAGCAACTAGGTAGGCTTTAAGGTTTGGCAATAATAATGTGATCCATTGAAGTGTTAAATTGCTTATTTGTTCGCTAACAAGATTTATGACCTTTGGTTCTAGTCATCAGATTTCTATTTATTCGACCCTTAGGGCAAGATGTCTCCTTTATTGTGGTAAACAGACGTCAGCCGAATCTCGAATTTGCTGAAATATCAGAGAATTATTTGAAGATATATTAATTAGAGCTTATTTAAATCACGTTCCTAAAGTGAAAATCATCTCAGCTCGATATTGACAAAGAGATGAGTTTGAAGTATCTGGAGTCCAACTTTTCTATTATTGGGATGGGTATCGTCCTAAAGAAGTAATGCTCCACTGCCCGGACCACATTAAAATAGTCTTGAAATTAGTAGAAAATATACAAGTGGGGTAGGATGGATGGAAGGAAAATTCATTTCATAACTGACGAAGTCAATATTGGTATTGGTACAAGCTAGCGTAACTTATTATTACCCAGCTGCAATGCTGACGAACCTATTACTTTTAAATAAAATGTACTTAACAAAATATTCTAAACTAACTGAATATTTACCTACATTTTTCGGTCAGAGGAGTAGTGGTGTATATGTGCTATCATCAAGAATATGAAAATATTAGAAACCAAACTTACTTTCACCTCTAAGGTAAGCAAGAAACGTTATTTAAGGCGGTTTATTTGATCTAAGCGTCTTTAGCAAATAGAGCTGAAAGGCTCCTATGTAGAAAAGTGAACTGTTTCGACTACTATGTTTACAAAGTGTGAATTGATGTGCAAGAAGCTAAGTGTTACAATTATTTTCAAAAAAAAATCAATTTAAAAACGCATCTTATAGTAGTTGTTAATCTTAATGAAAAACCAGATGCAGTTTTCTTTCCTCGCTTCTTATAAAGGCACGTGCACCCAAAGTGCTGAGTCATACCCTTCCGTCGATATTATCGAAAAACTGCGCGCAGACACTTGGCCGTATGTTAATTTTTTCACAAATCATTTGCTGACTTTTACCAAATTAGATGGAAGATAATCTTATTAAGGATTGGCAAAGGGTACAACATATTTTAGGACCACTATCATGACCTAAGCAAGGAAGTAGTCGTTTTTCACACTCTGAAATGTATGCTATATTCAGTTTTCTTTTTTTTCCAGATGGCAATGTAAGGACAAAATGTGTGCACAAATCCAATCCTTAGTAATCATTTTCAGGCCTTCAGTGACCGATCCTAGATTAATTTACTCTTTTTTTCATTAACTTGCAAAGTCTAAGGGTGTACAAACATGACTTAATTCGTCGTACAGATGAGCTTTAATGATGTCGGATTAGGGAGTTGTACGCCCAATCGATAATATGCAGATGAGGCATAATTCGCCTTCAGTGCACTTGTATAAGATTTTTGAAGTTTGGTCCTGTACACAACATGACAGTATATTTTAAAAAGTTCAGTTTACGATCCTTTGTGGTAATATACGAAATAATCATATCTAATCAAACACTACTTATATGTAAAATAATAATCGAATAGAATTAAGATTTGGGATCTCTCTCTCTGTGCATGCGTGGATGCATGTATCTCTGTATTAAATTGTGTAGGACGTTTTCTCACTTTCTTAAGACATTATTCCAGAGTTCTCAACTATTACTTGGATTGTCTTGAAGCATATTTGAAAACTTTTAAACAAGCAAATTGAATTGAGTTCCAGCTATCAAGGGTTTGGAGGCATCAATTATGCTCCAGGGGCTGATTTCATCCAGAAATGTTAGTTTGCAGGAATATTTTCATTCAATGAACTTAGGAATATCAAGTGGCAATTACAAAAAATACATTTGAATGAGAGTTTAACTAAAGGTGTGATAACAACATGATTTTATCATATGACTAGGTCAGTGTTCTTGAACCTCTCACTCTTTCTTCTCTCTGACCCATTTAATCCCATGACAAAATAAAGACGTCGTATTTGCATGGCCTTTATGAGGGGAGAAAGGTTCATGGCACAATGCCCGAACTACCTTTATGGGAGACTCATAAATAACCCACTATCTATTCCTTCATTTTGCAAAAATTGGACCATTTACTGCTTTGGCATTTAAGATAACACAGAGCTTGAGGTTTCAAATTCGAAATTTTGAGCTCCAATTTACCTATATTGAATATTTTGGCAGACATTTGAGTTGTTTTAATTTCGCAAGAGCATATTTTTAAAATGATCTCTCTGTTTTTTCGTGCTTTATCACGAGTTGGGGAAATGTCTTTTGCGTAAACAAACTGGTTATATCCCGTCCCTATTTGTTGTTTATTTATAAATCTTTCATAAGTGAAGTTAGCTCATTATTTGTTGGAGAAATTGACTCAGCAAAACTTGGCAAAAGCGAAATGCCAAAAGCTGACTAATGAATGCTTAGAGAAGTTTCTCCACTTTTTTGAAATGCTCACTGAATATTTTTACTTTCCATTATTACGGGAACTAGCATATGCTTGCTTTAATATTTGGTCTAAATAAGTCACTTCCACTTATCCGTATTTTTCACATGGTCAGGTTGTCGATGGATTGTATAATTAATTTAAAATGCAGAAGATGCCTGAGTAAGAATAATTATCTAAGTGCAAACCGTACAATTGTCTAGGCACTATAATGCAAATATTACATAATTACGAACCACATTAAGGAACACACCTTTACAGTTTTAATTGTGGAAAACAACTGAAATCAGTTAACAGCAAGTCAATGGATAATGAAGGAGAGCGGAACGAAAAATGAGGAGAGTCGAATAAAGATGAGTGAACGGGTGGTCCACTTTTCAAATTCAAATTTTATGATTCGTCACCATCGGTAGGTTGTCACTTCAATTGCTACTTTTTCTAAAGTTCTGAGAAGTCAGATTAATTTTGTTTGATATTAAACCACTTACATGACCATTAACTGAGATAGTTAAATTTTTAATGCTAAGAATATATTACTCTGTACTTCATTATAATAGAAAATTAACAAGATATTAGGAGTCAATTTCGACTTTGTCAGTTAAAGAGATGATAAAAGAGTTGATTTTCTTCTCCTCAGGTAAATTAAGTAGAAAAAAACTATGTAAAAGCTGATCACATAAACTATTGACATTTAGGATCATCTTATCTTGCTAGATGGCTCAACTCTGCATGTGATTTAAAACTACAAGGCTGTAATTATCAGTAGACAGACTGCTCAAAATTATTCATGACTATTAAAATTCATTTTAGTGTTAATGGTAAAATGTTAATCCCAGAGCTACTAAAGACATTACTGAAGGTTGTGGTCATGTGCTTACAGTCCACCGATGTCAAGATATTTAAATTGACCAATAAGAATTTGAGTGATGCCCCAAATTAGCACGACCAATAAATTTTTAAAGTAATCTATTAAAATTCCTGGTTGAATCAGGTCCTCATACGTGTAAATTGAAGAGAGTGGGAATTTATGTGCTTCCGCATCAATTCTCATAGTATAACAAGGGTGAGACGAGAAACACATGAATTTCTTTGCCGTCTTGGCAACAAAGAATTAATTCTTTTTACACCAAATTGTTTCTGGGGCCGAAAGTGGGTCGTTTGCGACAAAGTCACTCGTGAAAACAGCGATTTTATATTGTTATCAAAACTTGGGTAAACTAAACCGGAAATAGAAAGACAAATGCCCGGCTCAATTTAACAGAAATAGAATAATTCCTCAATATGACAACACACAGTCAGACAAAGCAAGAATGACCTCCAATGAAAGTCAAGAGTTAAATTGGGAGATTGCACCGCATCACCCATATTAGTCAGACCTCGCGTCAATTCATTGCCATCTTTTCAGATCTATTTGGCATAGCTCTGAGAAAAAGAAGAATTTTGAAATGTGGGCGAAGTGGAAAACCACCTGAAATGGTATTTTGACTAAAACACAACACGTTTTTTGCATAAAGGAATTGATGAACTGAAAAACATTGGGACGGAGTTTCATCTGAACACAACTTAAAAATAAATAACAGTTTAATATTACGCATATAAACAAATAATGGATGAGTACATTAAAATCAAATAAATAAATTTTTATCTTTTTTAACATGAAGTAATATGGGAAGAAAAAAATAGTATTTTATGCTTACTCAGAATTCGAGTTGTATATAAAGATTCATCTAGAAGTCCTCTGTGTTTAGTAGTTGTCTATAAATCAACTTTATCCATCAATCTATGTAATGATCTATCAGCACACGTGCATTCAAACATGTATAAGTATTTCAGTCTGGATGGGAGAAGTGTTGTCATAACAGTTGTGAACTAATTTATCTGTGCATGCCCCAAGATAAGAAATACATTTCAATTTGTTTAGACGATTATTGGTAAGAAGAAAGCTCGTTTCGTCGATGGAGGTTAATGTTTGTTTAATTAGAATTCCATTTCATATTCTTCTCAAAATCGGATTTAAGTCCAATTTTCTATTCAAAACTATAAAATGTGACTCACACTCTAGTCCGGCCAAGAGAGCGTAAGTATGCAAAAATGCGGGTCATCAGCCGGATGTTTAACTGTCAAGATAAAACTCATTAAACTACCAAGATGTCGTACAATTTTGGGTTTATGGCACAGAGATAATAGCAGCCGGATTCTAAAATAGCAGGTCTTCTTTGTTCTTTTTCTTCGGTTTCAATTGCATCTATCGCAGAACAAAGTTTGCTTACTGGCAAGTAACCTCCGTTTGCTGTCCACTTGTTGTAAAGCCTGGCTCTATTTGAAAGCCATTTCCACAAAATTTATTTAAGGACTTGACTATCAAGAGTGGTCTTGGGGTATCATCATATCAAATTTAGCAAAATAAATGACTTAACTTGTAGGTATGCATTCCTCTTGTTTTATTTTTGTTCCTTTAGTTTTCTATGGTATTTTTCTCTTCACAAACTGATGTGGAACAGGTAGGTGGGCATAATGGAAGAACTCTGTGACTTTCCTATTTATTTTCTTGACCTCTTCCCTAGATTATACCATGTGAGTCAAGGTAACTCGATCTTTTGGACAGAATGGCCCCATGTTGACACTCTAGACAGCTCCCATTCGGAACTCAAAGTAGGCATAGATTTTACAATGTTATCCTTCACTTTAAAAGGATTTTTGATGTTAGCTTAATCATTTCCAAGCCATTGAAGAAGCATTTTTAGTACTCGCATGGATCCTCTCTGGGGAGAACTTTGAATTCAACTTACCAATTCTCCGAATGTACATTGATGGATATCATGTTCGGGGACCCCTAAAATTGAATTTTTTCCCATATAGGTTCAGAGCATCAACATTTTTCAGATAATACCTCATTCTCAGTGCCATGTTTTTAACGAAATTCATTCACAGTCACACACGAATTGCAAGAAACACTTCACGGAAATTCAGAGTACCCATTTGGTCAGACTGTATACATTGATGTCGAAAATTAACAGTTAAATAAATATGTGAAAAAATACGATAAAATGTACTGTCATTAACTCAGAACACACATTTCAAATTTTATTTAGTTGCAGTCCTTGATTTTACTATTTTGTTAACAAACCTTAAAACTCTAAACATCCGCTCGACGTATTCTCTTCATAAGCAACTGTTAGGGCTATGGTACAAATAAGTACTTGGCTTAACCTTGGTAATCCACTTAGGGGTGGAACTAGCTGCAGACAGAGTCCTCTACTAAAAATTATCCATCAAATTGAAGTAGCCAGAATACAGGTGTCATTTGGGAGAGTTTACGACGATTGAACACAATTAATACATAGCTGCATGAATATTGATCGTTGATTGGTTGAAAGGCCTCTACAGGCACGTCCGTACTTATTCGTTATCCAACCAATACCACATACGCACTTTCCATAATTTTCTAGCGCTCTCGGGATTTCTTTTGATCTGCCTTAGTGATGTTATACACTCCGCGCAACAGATGGCGAGGCAATTAAACCAATCATGATTACGACTTTAGTTATGAATAGACCGATTTTATTCATTGATTTTATTGAATACAATCGATAAGGATAATTTGTTCCAGTTTTTAAATGAGCAAGGTAAGTTGAGTGTTTGCCTGAAATTTTATGCAATGGCGTTATTTTTTTCTTGAGGACGGAAACATAGAGACAAATCCTTTGGACTAACCAATTAGGAAATTGGCTTAACTTCATGTTTTTTAAAAAATTGTAGGGAAATGTTTAAGGTGGTTTAAAAAATGGGTTCTTAGTTATGCTAAGAGCTTTCACTCCTACAATTTAAAAGAAAGTGAACTAACTTCGACTTTTATTCTTTGAAATTTTAATTTCGCAGTGGATCATTTTAATTATTCATATTACAGAACAGTAAAAAGGTCCATTGATTGTAAACTCCTTAGGAAAGGAACAACATTTTAAATTGAGCGAGAGAAAATATTTTTCGATTGTCAAAAAGTGGAAACTAATTAAGAGCTCAGGAGGAGTTGGCAGTTAGCTTTATTGCTCAATTTTAAGGAAAGTAATTCATTTTGAGGGTTCATTGAAACTCTCACCTTGAATATTCTTGCTGGGAAAATCGCATTATACCAGAAGAAACCATCGAAGTTGTTCATTTCGGTCATTCAATAAGAAGTAACAAACATAAATCTTGCAGTACTTGCGCGCGCTGATTCAGAGTTGCCACACGTATTGATTCAGACTTAATTGTCAGTTGGTGATTCTTGGATGGTTGCTCACTTATAAACCCACAATGTTTCACACAGGGTAAAATAAGTCAGCAAATCCTACCCTATCATTACGTGTCCTTCGTAATCCGGTTTGTTCTCACTCAATGCTGCCACCTACCTATTTAGTCCCAATTCCTCTCCCTTCTCCTTTCTTCTTTCCTCCTCCATTCACTCCAAACCGCCCAGTACATATTTGTCACTCATTAAATAACACGTACCTGTTAGCCTAAGGAAGGTCACCGGTTCCTCAAGGCGATAACTAGCATAACTTTGTCTGGTTCTTAAAACAGCTTTATCTTGGACTCAACCTGCTGCTTTAGTCCCTTGACCTCCGATTTGACAACCGCACAGTCCAACTTTCATTGACTATTTATCACCTCTATGGTACCTTTATGCTTTAGCAAGTAATTTAAATCGAGGCTGGGGTAAATTTTAGAGGCCGGCGCTACTTAAACCCGACTTTCTTATATCTTAATCTAGTCAAGGTCATTTGGAGGGGAATTTCATGTAATCCTAAGAAGGCGAATCTTTCCTTCCCTTATAAACATTCGAAAATGTTTTATGACCTGCTATAAATCCATCAAAATATCATAAAAAATAACTGATTCACAGAAATTAGGGTAGAAATAGGGTTTTAATATTGTCCTTATTCTTGACATATATATAACGTATGTATGTACCCTTAAAAACTCATCCCGACAATTCTTTTTCCTCCTGTGGAAATTTCTAGAAATGTCTTCTTAACTTTTTAAATATTTATAATTTTTGCTTTGCTGCACTTGAGGCTATTTACATAACTCCCACTGGATCAATTTGACAGTTGGCGCACAATGACCTTGTCCTAATTTAGGATAGTTGACAAAAATAAGCGTAGTTATGGTGTATTGAAATCATACTGTATTTTTATTCTTGTAAAAGTCAAAGTAACTTAGTATTGTGTTGAGAAAATTGTCAGTTTTCCTGATAAAATGGTTTGAGGCAATTGCTTTTCTCTGATTGTTCGAGTCTCTATAAATACCATGCTGTCTTTAATCTACGCCCCGAAATGCTTGCTTTCCGCAAAATTGGAGTACCTGAAAGCTTCTTGCATTCTTCCGCCCCACTCTGATACTCACTATCCATTTACATGCCTGCTTTCTTGTGGCATCTTCACTCATTGTCGTCTATGGTGACAATTAGGATTCAACGTATGAATTTTAAATAGTGTTCATTTTCATTAGACCTTAGTAAATTTTCTCTAAGCGTCGATTTTCTTTTCCGATTGAATGATTTTCATTTTAATTTATACTTAGAAGTCGAGACTGAGCAACATATTCAAAGTCTGGTATGTAAATTTCATATTAATAAATGTTAATTGGCACTGTTTCCATTGCTCTTCTGAATAAATCGATGCCCACATTCCTAACCTTCTGGTTTAAGACATAAAAAAAGCATATTTCGATTCAACAAATATTTAAGGTATCATTTTTGAACAAATTTTCGCTATTATTCTTGGAAAGCAGGAAACTCCTTTAGATATTGAAAGTCTAACGTAGTGATTAAATATTGATCTATACCAAAGGAATAGCACTTTACCCGTATTTCATAATATGCTAAGGAAGGAAGGAAGGAAGGGAGGATGGAAATGCACATAATTAATCTAACCAAAGCGAAGCCAAGAGCAACCTCTGACTGAACAGTGTTGTTATTGTCCTAACCGACCAGTTGTGGCTGGTTCCTTCACCTATATCATAACCAGAAGACCAAATTACTTTGAGTTTCAGACATGACACTGTGACATCCTCACTAAAATAAGCATGATGGGAGGAGCTTTATTGACCAGACCAGACTACTCTACATACTTTCCGATTTAATCGACCTCTATTTGATTTTCCAGATTTCATTGCGCTTTTCTTCACAATCTGTTTTTCCGATAAACCTGGATATAGCATTAAATTTGTAACCATCTGCTATAAAAATCTTCTCCCCATAACAGTACACTTCGGTGCGAACTAATCCCGAGGGAGGACACTAAACGAGTAACAATTGATTCAAAGTGGACTTTAGAGTCATGGGATATAAGATTGGTCAACAAGCGGAAACTGCTAACTTTCATCTGCCGAATCTCATATTGACAGTAAGTGATGCTAAAGTCAACACTAAGTGTAAAAGGCAAGGTCATTTTCATCTCATCTTAATTAAGTTGGAGACTGATCTGTCCCGACTCAAATCAACCAAATGCAATCTGTTGTTTAAAAATTGGTTCAGTATCCGAGTAAAAACTTAAAATAAACTCAAGAAAATGGAAGAACTCGAATAGCATACGCGATGGTAGTTATTAAATGACGATAATTGGCGGATTAGTATCTATCGAGGACTAGTGTCACTCTTGAGGAAATAGATTATAGAAAACCCATTTTCCGAACCCCACTTAAGGACTTTGATCCTGAAAGACCTGTGAATTTAGAGTAGAACATTGTATCGAAATAATTAATATATTCACGTTTACTCAAATAATGAATGATAATATCGTCTCACCTTTCTAATTTTCACTTCATCTGTAAAATGTCAAATGACACTTTACAGCGGTCAAAAGCACCACTGTCATTCACGTGATATCCCTGAGGGTCAGAGTATCGATTTTTCACTCCCAGTTAGCAGTAATTTGACCATCGGCATCCCTTAGCTTTTCAAGAGCGCGCAATCGATAACAGACATCGTTTTATAGATTTTTTCTTTGCCTAAATAACAGATTGAACTATTCCGTTGTTATCTGCCAGTCTTTTCAATATACAAACTAGTTGAAATTGAGCGGTTAGCTTTCACACTCTACCCCCCCCCCCTCCCCCCCAGTCCCTATTGGATTCGAAAAGTCGGAATATTCTTATTAAGGCATAATTCGGTTATCGTTATTTGATTCTAATTTTCAGATGTTACAATTTAGGATCAGAATTATAACACATTTTTCCTGGTTGATATATAGCAGATACTAATTGAAATAGTGCTTCAAAGCTACAAAGGAATCTATACCTTTGGTGAAACGATGTGATTCATTGGGCAATTATTGAACTTGGAGCATTTAATGAAATTCTCGTTTTAAGGACTCCTATTTACGCATAACGGAATCTAAAATTCCACTTACTTAAGCCTTTAAGAAGCATTAAATACATCGACTGAGATCTATATCTCATAAAAGCACAACCTCTAAATTCGCTCCTTTTCATACTTGTAGCTTAGCTTCAAATACCTAGAATGCCCAAATTAATGGTGCACTTACAGAGGAAATCTTTAATAGACTTTACATGACCATGCAAAGTCGGCGATAGAATGAATAGAATGAAATTGGACGGCCAACCCTTCGATTAATTTTTTCCTAACTTATTCAAGTAAATTGCGTGAAGCATGAGATCTTTAATGCCGATGGAAAGAATTAAAAAAAATAAATCATGAACAGATTCAGTTTCCCTTTATTACCTCTTGATATTTTAATGTCATACTTGATGTTTGCTAAGGACTCAATTACATTCTCTAATCGAGATAAACAACTCAAAATGTTAGTCAGTTAACTGTCGTTCCGAAAACACTTCACACATAAGTTAGTTTAATCATGAATCAAGAATTTATACCATCACGGACACTGAGCAAACTCTAGGCCCAGTTCATCTTGGGGCATGACACTTGGCTCTCGATATTCCTCATTGCTATTTAAAAGCCTCGGCTAACTCGCCCTATGTTGTCTAATTTGCATTTGTCGTAATCAGGATTGTGGAAAATCTACCCCCATTGACATAACTGTACAACGAATTAATCACAAGTATGCTGTTTAGCAAAGTACTTATTTCTCATTACTCTACGGAGTTCAAACATGGCCAACGTGCAAACATGATAAGAAGGGAAGAATAGTTCATTGTTAAGAGGAGCTCCATAATTTTCGGGTCATCTGCTATCAGTAAATAAAGTTAAGTGAGGCTTCTCCTATAGTCTTTGGCTTAAGTCTCCTTTAATACGAAGATCACCACCAATTATCTTCTCACAGGCTTTAACGTTACATTTTCATTTATTTAGAATGATCAGATATCATGAGTATGGCTGGTTACTTCACTCATTTTATATCGGTAAGAATCTAACTGGAAATTCTGTTTAACACATTGTATTGGTTGGTAATTGCCGCTATGAAAACATTTGGTGTCAGAGTTGGTGAAATGATTTGTCAAAAATTCAAGTGTTAGCAAGCATTAATGAAAGCTAAAACTTAGTTATAGTCCTCTTTAACAATATTCTCGGATAATTGTGTGTAGATTTTTTTTGTCACAAAACTGGAATCCATTTTACTAATTAAGTATCCCCGTGGCTTATAAAGCACACCCCCTTTTGATGGAGTTTAATTTGTCGAAAATTGGTAGCTAAGGGGATAACTTTACGAAGATGAAATAGTAATAGACTTCCTTGAGCAACGTACTACCAAAAATCAACAATTATTAATTTCCTATAGGAGTGCAAAAAGGATCAGAAGGTTCCTTTTAACTAAGGTGTTATAAAAAGCCCTCTCTCAGAGACTATTTCTAAACAGTACCGTTCATTCTACGCACTGACTGCCCAGTTGTGGGTTTAAAACTGCATAGACTACAAAACTAACGTATATTTGGTGCAGAAGCGAGCAAAGACATCTTTATGAATCAGCTCATGCGAAGATAAGTTATTGATTTAATTTAACTCCAACTGACTTAACCGGCTTGATCTACTTTTAACCAACTGCATTAATTGATCGAGTCTAGTTTAAATACGATCAAGCCACAATTAGACCATGCAAATACTATTATTATTATTACTCATACTACAGCAAAGAAATTATGATTTTTAACAATGGATATCAACAAGCATCAAGTAACAGAATCCAACAAGTGATAAAGTGGAGGGGATCTAGAAAACATCGCTAAGGTACGCAAGAGTCTTTCTTCACTTGATTTTGGGACTCGGGTGGCATAATCTTTAGTAATTGGAAGAGTCACGTTCCAAGTTCATATTTTACGATTTGTTCCCCTGTTAACTATGTTCGATGCTTGTTGACCGATATTGTTTAATCAAAAGAGCAAATCTTGCAGCTCCAATTGCTTTTTTTCCTTCTAACGTTTGATAAGGCAACTGACTTTTAGTATTCCTCATAGTTTATAGGTTTAGGGTAGCAAAGCATATAAATAATCCGAATAACGCTAGATACATCGTAAATTATAACTATGCTTCCGAAATTTAGTTCAATTTAAAATAACTGTCTACATTTTGGCTCCAGTTCAGACTAGACTGCGCAAGAGTCATGAGTCGTCTGGTAAATGGGACGTTTTCTTGTGCATGTCTGGAAATCCGTATGGACGAAATCTGGGTCACCTTTGTGATCGAGTATCTGTTTTGCTACCTGCACGCTATGAACAATCCAGCTAATTGTGACACATTGTATTCAGGGCCTTGAAGGTGAAAGATTTAAACGTTTCTTTGTCTTTTAATGCTAGTGGTCGCAATCTCAAAAAATGGTAACCGACGTTCAGGCTTTTTGTATAAATAACATTGGGGTAATTGATGTAAATTAGACTGGATCAAAAGTCACCATTTCCAGATTGATTAAGACTTAAACTTTCAGTCTCATACCAGGTGGAATTCTGTTGTGAAATTACATACAGCATCATGTTACTGGACGCTGCGTTTCTACTTCTCAAAGTAAATCATAAAATAATAATTGATTAATAGCCAGGATAATTATAAATGTGGTTGTATTCGCAAATAATCAGTACATTTAGGGCAAGGTTTAGCAAATCCCAGTCAAAGACAAATTTAATGATTAGGACTTAAATCACGTGATCTCCATAATCAGCCAATAAAGATGGAGAACATGCGCACTTACACAATGCACAAACGATACGCGCGTTGGGCGGATCCGCTTTTGTGCAAAGTCCGCATCTTTTATTTTGATCACATTAGTAACACTGAAGGTGGAAATCATTTGCCTCTCCATAAGAGGGCTCGTTTATGTTCGAATGATGCATCAAGTTCATTTTGGTGTGTAGTTATAAGCAAATTTCCTCTAAAGTTGATCCTAGCTGCACTCAAATAGACGGTTTGTTAACTGATTAAGAAGGAGCAAGTTATCAAATCTATAAAAATGATGCACTTACAGTTGCTTAGACGACTATCCCATTAGTTGGAATATTTTGAAAGGTGAATTCATACATTTCAAGGTCTTGAGAACTTTAACTTTTGATGCATATTAGTAACTTTTGATATTAGTAACTCCAAAAGAACAAGGAATTGAGAGTAGTCAGTTTGAACAAACTATACCTTTCAGATTTTATATGTTTATTATCATTTATTAAATGGAAGTGTAGACCATGTTTTGGTTTTGTAACTCGTCGATGGACAATGCGTCTCCTTATTTCAGTATCCTTAATCGAAATTCAAAACCTAAAGGCCCATCTGCGAGTAGGCACATTTTTATGAAATCCAATAAACGAGAGCCATTACAAATTCCGCCAAGAACAATTATCGAATTCGAACGGATCTTTTTCCTTGTCTAGAGGGCGAAAATAATCCGAATGAGTAAACGAATAGGTTAATTGCAGGTATTCAACAAAGAATATTTATAGGTGTGAGAGTCATTTTTCGTCTAAAAGTGCGTCATCAAGGCCATTACTATGCCGAGAACACAAAGGCCTCCCCACAGTTGTCTGGTGAATCATGAAGCTCTCAAACATACATACCAAAATCAGGCGGTCCATTATAGTTGTGTTTACCATCAGTTTCAAGGACCTCAGATTGTCGTGTATAAGGGTTTATGTTCGATGGGTGGGTTTCTCAGCGCTCGTTTAGAAATTAATTCTCATACAAAGTGGGGTGGCGAACACATATATACTCATGGAAAAAATAATGAAATGTAAGTTGCATTAGGGCGAACAAATGCTTATACCTTTAATTTAGTTTATTGAAAATCGATAATCAGATTCGGTCAACTCTAAAATATCTATTGGGCCAGAGAAAATCCATTTTAGGTTAGCCAAAAGAATTCAAAGAAATCAGATATATGTGTTTAATTTTTATGAAATTTACAAGAGTATTTTTATCCGGTCTAAATATGAACTATAGTTTTATTTCAATGAGGCTTTGATTTTTTTATGGACTACGGACTAAATTGAATTTTAACCTAATCTTCGGTCACCAAATAGTAGCGAATGCATTCAACATTTAAGATTTAAAGAAGAGAAGTAATTGAGATTATTAAACTAACAGCTTTTTAAACCTTCTGATAAAGTTTGAAATACTTCGTCCTCAATCATAAATTTTAAGCATTCATAACGTAGGTTAATGCTCAATAGGGTTGCAGAGGTTTAGATTAAGAACTTAACTAAAAAATCTAAAGCACCCCTTATCCTATTTAAAGTTACTGTTAGACTAAGACCGAATTAAGAGTAGATACACCCAGGGCTAGCTGGAAACAACAGTCTATCTTGAGTGAGAAGACTAAGAGATAGTTAGAACTACAGATTTATTGGATGGTTCGAAGTAAATGAATGGAAAAAGGACGAAGGTGTTAGAAAAGGAATTGGGAGAGAAAAGGAAGCCTTAGAACTGAAGGAGGATACTCCGAATTATGAACAACAGGTGAAATGAGGTGTGATGTGGCGGTTGACCGAGCTTGTGTTCATTATTCTTTAACAATAAGGGAAGAAGTATCAGTTACTAGGTCCACTTTACTTGGAGAGACTGAGCCAGAAAGGAGGTGCCAAAAATCTCTGAAATATTACAAATAGTTTGAATTTGATCATCTGGAAGTTTAAGAACTCGTAATGAATTTAATTTGATCCAATATTATAGGATTTACACGAGAATCAGCAAATCAATAAACTCTTGATACGTAAGTGACAAATCTAAATGATACGGCCAAAATTTTATTTTACTTATCCGAGGTTGCCGTAATTCAAATTTAGGTCATCCAGTTATATTATATGCTGTAATATAATGTAGCCTCGACATCTTATGCCATACCGAAGTAAACACGACTCAAGACCACAGGGTCAATGCCTTACCTCGGAAATTCCTAAACCACATTTGATCTTCTATTCACTCGTCACTCATATCAGTATGCGAGTGTCTTGTGCCATTGAGTTCCTGAGAGCTTGAATGGACAACGTTGCTATCAACCCTACGGTGAGCTGAATTTCAAACGGTAAATATTTAATAGCTCATTAATCCTGTAAATAGCCATGGAAGTTAGGAAGTGAAGTTTGGGATTTGATGATCATTTAAAAGTCACTAAATAATAAGTGGCAGAGAGAGAGATGGCGAGAGAGTAAGTAGAACATTCACAAGATTTATAACTGGCATAGCCTAATTGACTAACTAACATTCTTTCTTCGTTTGAAGAAGCAATCATGAAGAACTCACCAACGGGTGGCAGTTGAGAACAGTGCGGATTCCATCTTGTATAATGACCTCAATAACTTCGTTAAAAAGACTCCTTTAAACTATGAGGCCATTCTAAGGCCCATTTTTCACCAATTGGCAATTATGTAAGGACTATTTTCATAGGGCATCGACGGCAGTTCAAGTCATTGTTGCATAAGACTGGAAACATGTTCCTGGATCTTAGTAATACTTTTAACTTATTTGTCAATATATTTCCTCAGGAACTCTACATTGACCTACGGCTACAATTTAAATAATTATATGAATTTATTTAAATGTTTACTCCCGTACTTAATCGAACGTGTGAATATTATGATTAGATATTATTTAACCAACTTCACTTTCACGAAGTGAAATATAAACCTTCACATTGATCATAATTTGGATTTGTCAAATGAAATTTCAATGAGGGCAACCTTGAAACTTTGACTTAGGTTTCTAATGCCTTGCTATCTTCAAAATTTTGTTATGATATATCATACAAATGCACTCGTGACCATTTCCCTAAATGCAGGAAACCGGGACATCATTTTTAAGGACTCATATATTTACAAATAGACAACCACATTTATTAGCAAGACTTTGATAGTGCATTTGACCTTTCTAGTCACTAGTTGTGTACTAATGGGAAGCAAACCCTTGAACTCTGGCCTCATTCCTACAACCAAGGCAACTTCCACGTCAACACATATCAAATAAAATAGAAAAATAGGATGCAAAATGAAGGAGTTTGAACAAGTATCTTCACGGATTCGATTGTTCGGAGTTCTTTGATAAGGAGTCAACATGAGTGTATTACACCAGTACAGTGAACTTTAAATGCATTCCCAGTGCCAGAAATCTAGTCTTCATCTAAAAATAAATCAAGGTGGTATGAACAATATCTCGATCAATCAATAAACATGAACTCATTTAAGGACTAAGGGAATAAACCTTGAAGCAAGGGAAGTTAGTAAAAATGACAGTGGCGCACATACTCATTAAGTCAAATGCAGGTAAAATTTTGAACCTAAAGCGAATCCAAATGAAGTTAATTTTTTTTTCTAGAATTAGTGTCACATTTTTACTTGGCTATCATCTTCTACACCCATTATTAGGAAATTTTAATGTTACACAGGCTTAGATCCACTTCTGCGAAAAATAATACGTTTTACTTTGTCATGGCCAATGACATTACATGTCATTTTAATCTATTCATCACGTTCCCGTTGAGTTAGAGGCTACTAAGGACCTTTCACCTCTGCTAATTCAAGTAAGCCAAAAATGTAAATCAGGCTCAACTACCCTTAATATTAGTTTCTAGCTTGATTTTTGCCAAAAAATCAATCATTCACCAATCCTGGGCTAGAGGAGAGTAAAAAATTTCCGTTAGTCTGCCTAATTATAAACAGTATATTAGAGTGTGTCTTAATGAACTATGGATAGTCAATATAGATCTCATGGTTATGAATCCACTGTTTTAGTTGACATCGCTTTTGAGTAAACACTTTTGAGATAGTTTGTCTATTTACAAAAAAATCTGCAAGCTGATATTCCTACCAGAAGATGTCAACACTAAGTTCCGCGAAAGCTCATTACAATTTTCCTTCAAACAATTACCGAGCTGCTTTAAAACAATGTAAGATTTAATCATAATTTCAATAAAGTTGAAAATATATAATCAAACGTTAAGTTAGTCAAAGAAAATTTTTGATATTTTTGACTAATTTCAATGATATTCTCGTCATTTAAATCTAATACTGTATGCAAATGGGTGAAAGTGAAGCAGCTTTCATCAACATAAATCCTGTCACTCATAAAGCGCATATAAATTTTGTCTTGGAATTATAGATATTACTTCGTTTAGTAGTTAAAAAATTAATTTTTGACATTCCCCTCTAGAGTTCATTTCAGTAATGCAAACGAAATTTAGTGCTTCGTGAATCACGTGTCCACTTTCATGTCTTCTCTAAATTTCGATACAATTTGTTTTCCAAAATGGATTGTATATCATTTTGCAAAAAAATTTTTGTTGAATAGAAATATCCAACTTTATGACTATGTCATGGGAGTATACTAATCACCTTGTAACTTGAAAGAGTGGAGTAGGGGCACTATCCAGTCTTACTTTGAAATATTCACTTTCTTCCTTGCCAATTTGGTCTTAGAACTGGTGGGATCGACAATTTCATTTTTTACGACATCAATAGGAGCGCGTCATTAGGGAGCCTCCATAATGTCTCTTCTCAACACGTCCCCTCTAAAAGGCTTAGTAGAATAACTGATCGAGAACAAAAAAATCATTTTAACCCTACTCTCAGTGGATTAGACATCTAGTGTTTAAATAATCAACGACACTTCAAAATTCATGCTTGTTTTCGGTGGAATTTATTTGATATTGAGGTACACATGATGAAATAAAGTGACAAATTGAATAACCTATTCTTAAGGTACTTCTTAATACGTGCAATAAAGAGTGCATTTCAATATAGGATTATTTTTCTATAATACCTCTGACATATAAGATTTCTAAGAATAATTCCGCAGAGATTTTAATGAAGTGTAAAGCTTATAAAAGTAAATAATCGATCCGGATAAATAACCAATAGTCATGTATAGCAAAGTAATCGAAGAAACCATTTTAATATTTAAAACTGGGGACTTTTGTGCCATATTGTTATTGGGAAAAAAAATTCTCCATTAGTTCTGTGGAATGGAAGAGTAAAAACAGCTCCCATTGGAACTGTATTAATAGTTGGCTCAGATCGGATGAGGTAAGTTTTCACTTATAGGAATATTAAGCACTGAGAATAGTACAATGGAGATTATGAAGAATTTCGTTCTAATTTAATCTCCCTGGAAACTTAGAGCGTATATTACTTAACAAAACGCTTAAAGCTACACGATGATAGCTTTGGTTGAAACCAGGTAGGACTGAAGGAAGGATTGATTCGAAAAAAGAGGTTACCATCGAATCTGGCTACCACCCTCCACACCAAGACTGAAACATGTAATCTCATTTTATTTCCAACGGAACAGCTGACGTCTCTTTTTATACGAAACTTGTACTTTGTAATCGTTGCAAATGCAATTACTTTCGAATTTGAAAATCCCCCTCGCTTAAGAAATATTGACTACTTAACACTTTAAACTTGCCTGTATGAAATTACACCCCATTGTGACTAATTTCAGTATCATGCGGTTACAAACAGTATTCTGCTCTTTTATATTTCATTTCTTCCTACCTCTTTGTATTCTCGCCGTTCAAACGACGATTTGGTCAAGTCGATTTCCTTGCTATAAAGTTATCTACATAGTTAGTTATGTCCTATGACAAACAGAGGGACGGTGCTTATAATGGGATCACATTGAACCTTGCGACTTGTTCGTTTTAAGGAGAACCATTCAGGATTCAGGCAAAGTAATTAATGAATTTTATTCCCATTTTTTGTCTTGAATAAGAAGTTATTCAATTAAAGAAAGCGACTTTATTTCTAAGAATTTGTAGTCTTTTTCAGAACGTCGAAGCTAGTATCAAAGCTCTACATTTCAATTACTTTCAGCAGTGGAGCTACCACCCATTCTTTGAATTGATGTAATACAAGAAACAGAAAAGATGAAACTGTTTCATGAGAATAAGACAATAGACAATCAGTAGATTCAACCACTCCCTTCCCTCCCCCTCTCGTTTGCAATTGTTTTCCAGTTACCCTGATAACCAGTTTCCTTCTGAAATTTGTATTCCCCAAGTTTCTTGAAGGTGCAATGAACAAGGATGTGTAAATTACAACTTGAATTGGAACGAAATATTTGCTTTGATTGGAGCACTACAGTCATTGTTTTAGTTATTTAATGCCTTGGTATTCCTGCTCCCCACCCCCTTCCCCCCCCCCTCTCCCCCCCCCGGAATTCAGCTGGCGAATTACCAGAAAGGAGAAATGGCAGGAGATGCAGAGTGAAAAACTTTATTGCAAAGTTCAGATCAGCAATTTTACGAAGGATGAAAAGTATAATCAGTAAATATATACTGAATGAAAGTCAGCTGAGAAACCTTTGCAATCACATCCACAACTTCTAGAAAATTTAAGTACGCGTAAGATTTCTTCGATCAGTATTGGTAGCGCTGTCGTTTATGAGAACACACGATAGTTCTGGGGACTCAGCCTTCACTTCCAAGGACGTACTCGTCATTTATTTTGCTTTATTCCGCCCCTCTGTAAGTGTATTACTGAAAGCTTTACGCGTCTTAGATGAAAATTTTAACTGATCGTTCCTTTTAAATCACTTTCTGTTGAAATAGATGGCACCAGTATGTAAATATAGAATGTATTTTCTCGATGCTTAAAATAAATAAGTCGACCAAACTGTATTTTGTATTGTGTCTCTTATCTATTGCTGAAATGTTTAGCTTGATTATGCAAATTTTTCGAACAGTGTCACAATGCTCTAATCAAATGTCGGTTCCTTTCTGACGCGCTTTTTTTCACCTATGGTCAGCTGACTTGCACGTCAATACGGTAGGGGGCCCATTAAATGCCGGAACCAAGCACAACATGTGGAAGTCCCATATTTATCTTCTAACTACCGTGCACTCCTTATGGCCGCCCGAACTGAGAATAAACTTCAAGTCGACGTGATTTCTTGGTTACTTATGGTGGAAATTTATTAGTTTGCGTGCTTTCTTAAGTTTTAAATTTCATTGGTATTTTACGTGTAGGCTCTGAGCGATTCTCGATTTCTCAGTTCCCATTTTAATATTTTAAGTGAGGGCAAAAGGCAATATAACTCGAAAAGGATGGAATACTTTTCTATTTGTATGTAATCGGCACTTCGATTATTTGAAAAAAATTAGCAAAATTACCTTAAACAAGATGATATATTTGTGTTTTTGCCCAGGACGAATCCATCGCCAACTGCTTGAAGTAGGCAGTGTTTGCAGCTCAATGTATCCTCCCCTACCCCCCGTTTATCTCAGGTGCGAAAAATATAATTTATAATTATACATAGCGAGGCAAGATTGGATAGACAGACAATTATGGAAATCAAACTATCAACACTCCATTCAGGCGCGTCGAAGGTACTTGTGTTGACTTATAATCGAAACTTTGAACCGTTACTGACATTTGTTTGGCTAAAATAATTTAAAGCTATGACATTGTTTAACAAGAATCCTACTGAATGCTGTCAATGTAGTATTATCGGACTGCAGAAAGGCAGATTAAGAAGGAGTGACAGTGGTAAGCAGAGCACAAAGATGGTACTCAATATTAAAAATTTTTAAATTCCGTGTTTTCAGAGGACAGACACGGTGACCAGATCAATCACAAGGAAACTCTTCATTTAATTGGGGCATTTAAACATTTCTGAGTTCTTTCAACCACACATGCCTTGATCTAAACGAGACCTACCTTTCGTCTCGAAATACCTCTCCTCCGCCAAAATCAATTTTTATTTTTACTTACTGGATGAGATTAAGAAGTTACGTAGGAGTTTAAACACGACAACAAGGTGTGTATAAAGAAGGTGGATTACTTCATCACGAGCAGCTAAGTATACAGCAAAGGTACCAGTAAGAGATCGCACAGTTTATAAGCAGATGTTTGTGTTTAATTTGTGTCCAGACACTGCGGAGGAAACAACTCGGAAAGATTAGTTTCTAGTAGATATGCTGTTGAAAATTATTAACGAGCAATGAATTTTATCTTATTACTGAGGATGAAGGTGTCAAACACCAAAGCGGGCTTACAACTTTTCTTTTATCAGAGCTTGAACGTCCACAAGGCTACTAGTTGTTACTGAATTCATTTTCAAGTGCTTACATACCGTCGGTGTCAATTTTGGTCAGAAAGATATGAATGGGATAAATGGAATTCAAGGGACTTGTCAAAGTCAGTTACGACCACGTTAGTCAAGAAAATAATGTTGGTCTCCAAATCAAACACCAATTCCATACCTTTGGTCAGGGTTGATTCTTCGAAAAATTCTTACACGCATTTGCTGGAATATATGTGAAATAATTCATTAAGAATTGCTAAAACTGGGTGAAACGGGTGAAGTTTATTGGCAACGCCAATTACACCTTTGACCGTGGGCCTGCGATAACTCAAATATAGCTAAACGAGGATCTGATTCATCTGAGGATTTTAATACGTCATTATTAAAATTTATTGGTCATTCCGCACAAAGTGAAGTTTGATTCGGCAGAGCTAGTTATAAGACCACTGCAGTGGGAGAAATTAATCAGCGTGCTTTAAAATTGTAAAAACACGCTCTTTAATACATCTTCCCGATGGAACGTTCAACAATTACTGCCATTTGATGTACCAGGAATCTCCGAGCTGACAAAGATGAGTAATTTTTAAAACTCAAGTCGTGATACATGTATTGGCTCTGAATGCTTTTCTATATTGTCTTGAAATGAATAAGTCAGCGTATTCTGAAGTTAGTGTCTTGTTTGATTCAATAATTGTAGACGCTTCAAGACGTCCCAATTCATATGCATTGCCTCATTCACATGCAAAGTGCGGTTACACAGATATTGCAGCATGTCTACTGTTACCTTATCGATTTCTTCTAACTTTCTACTTACAAATCCCTCTACTCTTTCATTGGCTCATCCTTCTTCAAAGATGACATTGGCGTGCTTTTGGATGGCCCTTCATTTATTACCGATTTTCAGTAGGCCCTAACGTGCCTGGGTGCACAAAACTTAGATTTTCTATTGTTGAATACGATTTCGTTATTCTCTTTGTCGCTGTTATATAGAACTTGAATCCTTCCTACTTCGCTTCTTAATACATTATTACATTCAATCTGTTCTTTGGGGTCATACTGAATTATTTGGTATTTGGTCCTACTAAGAAATGTAATAGAGGCAGTCTTGTAGTTAGAATATTCTGAACACTTAATGAATTTCGCATATTAATTTGTAATGTATGAAAGGGATGAATGTATTGACGTATGCTCGCTTTCTACTTCGCGAAATGCATTAGACACGAGGCCTGATTGAAACAAGTATTTATGCAGGAGGATGCAAGTCTTTCAATTGAAGAAATTAGAAGTGAGCCACTATTGCTTCAATTTTTATAAAGCTCAAATCGCGATTGACATCCCTTCGTCTTAGGGGAAATCTCAGCTTTCAAGATAGGAGAGATTTAAGCTGGGTCGGTGCTTAGCGTTGATAAACATCGGTTGAAAAAAAAAGCAATTCATTCAATCCCTTATTTTATATGCCAATTCAAATTATCTTACACACTTGGAATTGGTCAAGCTAAGAAAACAGGGTATAATCGAGGTAAATGAATCAAATTATCCATAATTAAGAATAGCGAAAACTTAATGTGAGCTTCCTGACGCTTTTTACTCTGAAATTAATTACAGTAGCAAATAATTAGCTTGATAAGTAAATTGGGGAATTCAAGAATTGAATTCAAAATTTCCCTTTGTTTCAACCATTTTCCTTAAACTCCATGATTGAAGAGAAATTTATTTTTGCAAGTGGTTTTAACTTTTCATCGATTTTTTAAATGCATTTGTGTACTCATTAGCATTGAACTGTATTCCCAGGACACTTTCAGCTAGTTAAAACAAACCCCCTATCCTAATTCTATCGAATTCTGTCTTCTTGTTATTTATAAATGCACCACTTTTAATGGAAATACCCACTCTCTTTAGTACATCAGAATTTTCATCTTTTCCTTCTTTGAATGACGGATTCGGTCCTATAAACAGGGTCTAATATAAAGCTTTTTTCAGCCAGATTACACAATTCAGGGTTTGGCTCTCAATCGATCTAGAGGGGTGGGTTAGTGCATCGAAAAATTAGCATATATCTAGGACATACTCATACCTCTCGAATGTTAATTTAATTTAATGGTACTCAGCGATATTTCATCCTCATTGGCCTTCATCAAGGAATGAGCATGAAATAGAAAGATCAAGCCATTATTTATACAGGTTTCTTTCTCTAATCAGTGTCATTCAGATAATCGAATCCTTCCTTAAGATACTCAGGACTTTAGAGTGCTTTAGATTATCCATTCAGACGGGTAAATAGGCTTATTTCCCCGACATATGACTATTTAGATAAAATACCTACATGGGCCAGGGCTATTCACCAAGTCCATTTCTCAGTCATACCATATAAATGTGTGTCTGTTTCCAAAATGGAAAATATATCCCAAAACTAATTGGTCTGGGCTGAAATGTCGCATTTTAACTCAGGGGAAAGCGTTTGTTGAGTATCATGGATGTGGTGTAAAGAGAAATTCAGTTATAAAAAACAGAGCAAAAACTTTGGTGTTGGAAATTGACATTTCAACGACATTTAAACCCCAAGTAAGGTGTTTATTAATCGATTCTCAACTTGTGTAGCAATACAAGGAATTAAGCTACTCATCAATTCATTATGAAACAAATAGCCCGTCTTCCAATAACTATTCTCATTGCAGAATACTTGCAAAGGGAAAAAATGAAAGATTAGTTTTGGCTGTCTGTCCAGACTTCTCTGCCAATTAGAACGCTTTTCCAGATGGATGGACGATTGCGTGGGTAGTTCCAAAATGTGATTCACTTTTCTCGGAAGTTAGTTTTTAATTAATGGCTTTAAACAAAACGTTGATCCTGGCGTGCTGAAAGTGGGATATTTATTGAGTGATTAAGTCATCTGAATGGAAAAGCTTGTCACTTTAACTACTCACAGACATTGAACAACTAAACAATTTGTTTAGGCATTCAAATGGTCTAAAGTTTCGAGGTGGTACTCTTATCAGGAATAGAATTTAACTGGGGGTTTTCTTAAAAATATAATCATAAATGTTCATGTTTCTCTTCTGAGAGAAAATGTCAGTGTGGAAGGTCGTACACTTTAGAAAACATCATATTCAACTATTTGCGGTCAGTAAAATTGTCAAAATGAATTCGTGGATTTTGTAAGGATAAAGACGACGGGATTTCCAAAACCCTTCGGATAATAGAACACTGCATCGTCTTTTTACTTTCCTTCCTTATTGGTCTTACCGCAATCAGCAGAAGAACATATAAAACACATCCAGGTATTCTTTATGGTAGTTTCAGCCACAATAAGCAGATCAGGTGCCATTTGGTATCAGATAATGAAGTTTCACGGCCTTCCACCAATCAAAATTACGTCAGATGCAACTTTCTCTTTAATAGATTGCTTAAATGGTAGCTTAAACATTTTGAAAATTTGAAATTTGGCATGAAATAGTCGATTTGGGTTGTTGAACGAGAGAGCTACTCTCTGCCTATTGAAAGCGAGAGCTGAATAAACGCAATGTTGTAGTCATTCCATATAAGAGAATTAGGAAGCATAGTGAAAATTTATTTTTCCAATAACTACTAACCGACATATGGTGATTTATTCTCACGTGATTTCCAAAAACTAGATCACAAATTATTGCTGGCCTATATCTGCAATGCTATTTACAAAAAGTACCCACTCTAAACATGGTAATCTAAAGTAATGCCTATTAGCAAAGGAACTACATTCAACTACCCTAATTTTCAATATTTTCATTAGATTATAGTTTTCATACTTTCAAGGGTTAAAAAGTGTCAAGTTTTATT
The DNA here is from genome assembly GCA_000469805.3 of Hymenolepis microstoma. NCBI lineage: Eukaryota > Metazoa > Platyhelminthes > Cestoda > Cyclophyllidea > Hymenolepididae > Hymenolepis > Hymenolepis microstoma. Next base: position 35,146,772 of record LR215989.1, on the reverse strand, counting down.
GAACTGAATTATGGATAGAAGTTATCGATTATCCATGAATCGCTTCTCGATTGATATGTCTTTGCACTGTTAATAACCAATTAGAGGTATAGATAATACTAAACAACTAGGTGACTTTTGTATTAATCTAATTGTATATTACTTTATTAGGTCCATTGGGAGAATTAATATATAAAAAATATGTTTTGGATACAATCAAACCATTTTAGGACAATTGAAACTTTTGATGAAAGAAAAGACAAATTTATTAATCACTTACGACATAAAAGCTGATATCCCAACCAGGAAAAAGGAAAACTCGTTCCAGCCTGACCCGAAGTATGCATAGTATAGCAGTTCACTCAAGTATTTAAAGAGAAAGGCATTATTTTCAATAATAACGTAATGGAAGCATAAAATATAAATTTCTTTAGTGTGGATAATTACTCAAGTACCTTAGTACCTGGAGAAAGTTCGTATTCTCGGTGTTCAAAGCCGATTGATAAGTTGATCTAGAATGATGTATTTTTCGTGCCATCTCGTTACTCTCCCTCTTTAGATAGAAAGGGAACAGGTAGTAATTGCGATTCGATGTATTGGAATTTGTATTCAACACATTAAAGGAGCATAATGATTTCTGCAAATATGAAAGTCTAGATTTGGATTTTGGTGGAATGACAAAATTACTTTCTTGAAGTCTAGATAGCATGACTTGAAATGTTTTGTTCGCATTCCTGTTGAGTGGTCTGCGATAAACATGGCAAATCAAACAAAGACTGCTCGTGAAGTCTGGATGAAAGTACTTTCTACTCTTAAATCGCTTATTCTTCATTGATGTTTATTTACCACAAAGCATACTTAAACGGAATCAATTATGAGCCTCGAACGTCGCCTCTCTTTATGCAGAAAAAATGTATAGGGCGTTAAGGTTAACGGGGGTCGATATTTTTCATTTCATTTATTTTCATTTCCTGCTAATTAATAATGTTTATTATAATAATACATATAAATATAAACTGAAATACATTCCGCTATAAAAGAACAGCTTTAAATTCGATATTCGAATGTGGCCAATTTTAATAATCCCTAATACTAGCTACTTCTTAACCTATAGTAAGATCTCCCTGAGATTAGCTACCCTGCCTCAACGATATAGAGGAAGCGGACGTGTGATGTGAAATACGTTTATTTGGGTTGTGTGTGGAATGCTGACATGAAACGCTATCTTTAAACACTGTTTGGGTAGGATGACCCTGTAATGGCCGTTAATCATTAATTGGTCAAGAGGTCTCTGCACTCGTAACCTCATTTGCTAATTAACTCGATTGACATATCATTGCTTAGTCAAATTTTGTAGACCACACCTTCAAAGTTGAAGTCTAAGAAGAGATGACAAGTCGAAGAAGTTTAGAATGAGCCAGATACAATAATACTTTTGTCCAATAGTGCATAAATGGTTGAAACGAAACTTGGTAATTAATCAAGTAGGCTAAAATAGAAGAAGTCTTGGAACTCACTATAAGAAAATTATGGGCAAATTAGCATAATAATTTCTGCTTATGTAATCTACAATTGGTGATTACCTTATTCCTTAATCCAACGGTTTCATCAAAAGAAAACATTCGAATTTGGCAAAAAATACAATTATCTTTTACAACTAAGTAAAATATTTACGAAGATCAGGCATCTTTGTTTACTTATCATCATGTAATATTCATAATATATATTTAACTTTACCAGATAGCCTATGCCCGACTGTCTAATCGAAAATCGATTGATTCAACTGTTCATTTGTAGATAAGCCTAGACAAAGATGAGTTTTTCATTGATAAGTGATCAGTTCAGTCTGCTATAAGGGAAAATATTTTTTAATTTGTTTTATTTGTTCGCTTAAGTATAATATTTATGATTCAACCGAAAGTAAAATGTTACTAGCAGTTCATCTAGCTTTTCTCGCCAAGTCAGCACATTTATGCTTTAATTTCTGTTTTATTACAACAGACAACTTCGATTTAATTGCGCACGTTAGCATCATATGTGGAAGTATTTTTCAGCGACCGAAATGGATGGTGTACAAGTGGAACCTAGATGATCAATAAGAGTTAGAATATGCGTGCGAACACTGAACCAGATGTCCACATTCGTCCTTATACTAGTTTCATTCACTGGTGATTTCAGCCTGCGAACTAGTCTAATTAGATGTAGACGCGAAATATCAAGAGGCAAATTTCGTTGAACTACCCATATGCTTCCAAAAATGTAGCAGACCAACAGATAAATAAGTTAAATATCTTCCTTTGTTTGCAAATGTCAAGGGACCTTAAATTTCTAAATTTATGCACATTGCCTCAATGATTGCGACTATTTTCTTGAGAAATGTCCAACCTGCTTAAACGCCACACACACACAGCGTAGTAATTTAATAATGTTCTCTTCCACTTCATCGTCCCTGGTACTTTCCTATCTCGTTGAAATGGAGTTCTTACAGTTGGGAACGTGTTGTTTTACCACAAACCCCATTTACTTTGCACTTCTGAATATTAGTATTATCGTCTTATGGTTTGCAATTTTGCATTTTACGTCAACTCTGTGGACTACGAAGCAAACTGTTCATTCAATTTCGCATTCTTCTACTTTCAAAATTTCGTATTTGACGTGGCTAATTAATACCTTATGCTTATTTGTACAGTTAGATGAGGTTTCTGTACGAAAGTTTATGCATGTGGAGCATTGAAGATCTTTTGCTACACCTCATTTGTCCACTTTTGTAAAGTGGAGTTGGAAGGTCTAGTTCTACCATGGTCTACCTGCCCACTAGGTATCGCAAGGCTTCACTTGACTAAGATAATAGAGAGGTTGGGACAATGCATTTAAGCAAAGTGAAGTCGTTATATGGGAATACAAGTTGTCTTCATGTTGGTGTTGGGAGATTAAAACACCTCCAGGCTAATAGCAATTTTTATCCTAAATAGCTGTCAAGCCGTCAGGGACAATTCTCGAGCTTGTCCTAACGAGGGTAATCTGCGGCCCTCCTCCTTTGATATTGGCTCATTTTCATCGCTTCGATTGAAGATGGGACAATAAAAGGGGTAGGCGTGAAATTTACTGTTTGCAGCCTACGGCGAACAGCATAGCTGGCGAACTTTTGGTTTCATGGTCGACTATTTCTAACCGAATGTGTATCCTTCTGCAGATTCACAATCTGATGGCAATTGGAAGTGATATTCGATGGTGTGGTATTTGATTCATGTTCAATTCGGTTCAGGAGACCGAGTCGAATATCAGCGTCTTCCTCCGATCTGAGTCCACACATATTAAAATAGATATTTTAGTTCCTTTCGAGGGGTAAAATTTCAAATTTGTTATCCGAATATTAGCATAAGACTAAATGATGCATAAGCTAGTTATATTGTCGAAATATAAAAATTGGGAATATGGTGATTCACAATTAATTTTTGAATTTCCAAATTTGAAAGGTTTAAGCAGGGCACAAAATCAGCTAGTCAGTATGAAATATTTTAAACGGAAATTTAAGGACCTTCTTAGTTCTTTGCGAAATAATTCAACTCATGATAGATCCGGAACGTTTCTTGAAGGAGCTTTATAAAAGTTATTAGAATAAATGAAAAGGCACAAAATATCCGGTAGCAGAATCAAAAGTAAAATTTCATTGAATGGCTTGCAAATGTACTAAACATTTATAACTATGCTAAATTAATGTGTATCGCTTGCTATAACTTGAGGAGCGCATTACTCAACCAAGGCTGACCAAGAGCATCTCGTCTGCTCTTGAATATTCTGGAAGGTACGATCGTATTATCGATCGCGTCGTGCATTCAAAAGCCTTGTATGCTAACCAGCGAATAATATTCTTTCAAAGTAAACATGCTTAATTACTGATCGTGTTTTGGAATTTGTCATAGAGGCAATAAACGCGCTTCACTCAATACATCTGTGCTCACACTACTTTGAGCACAGTCTAGCTAATTACGGGACCGAAGGTTTACGCGATAGGACGTTGCTGGAGGCTCGTCGGATTTGACTCCGTCTAGTTTGGCTTCTAGGGGAAGTATCAAGGTTACGAAAAGTGTTTATCTGTGTAGCACCCACTACACACTAAATGCGTGCAAATACATATTTTCTAAACATAAATGATATCGAGATAAGAAAAGAATAAAATACCGGGTATTTGTATGAATATTATAATTTTATTTCAACTATTTTCCAATTACATAAAAGTTATTGAAATTAGCCTCTTCAGAAGTATCTTATTAGAATAAAAATATCTATTTTCCTATATGAATGACAAATTAATAGCCACGATAGGAAAACTCCAAATGCCTCCTAGTTCAATGCAGAAGAAATAGTATGATTTTATGACAGTTCAAAAAAGTGCTTTTACTATATGACCTGAAAAAATCAACACAAATCAAATTCCTTGTTAAATTTACATCTACTAAACCTGCGTGGTTGTTTATATTCGGATGGTCTGGATAAAAATCGATATAAATGAAATTATGTCTTAATTTCAGTTTGTTCAATGAGACCAAGTCTGTCAAGTTTTCTATTCACTTGTGCTCTTGGATGTACTGCGGTTGAACTCAGTGTCACTTATTAAGTTCATTTAATAAATGTAGCTATTTTCGTCAAAGAAAAATGACAGGTAATATGCTAATTTTGTTATTCACTTGTGCAATATAATCTCATATTCATATGATGAGAAAAGCGAAAATTATGGTCTTCTTTGACATACTTTATACTGACGGATATAGTCATATGCCGGATAAGTCAAAACCTTTCATAGGAAAAACGATAGGGTGAGTAAAAGTAATGCTATAATTAAAGTCCTCGTCTATGTGATCTGAGGTCACAGAGTTGCTCCCCAATGCCACCTGGTCAGTGGCACTGACTAAGTATCAGTAATAAAGAGAATGACAGAATTCGAGTTTCTAACTAGTAAGGCGTCATAAAACTACCTGCTCACCCAAAATGAGTACCAGTAAACGCTTTGCTAAACAGGGCTGGTCCTATTTTTATAGGAGCATGTAGTTATGGATACTTAGAGAACAATATTACTTATGTTTTGATGTCTCCAAATGAAAACTCACTACCAGAAGGAAATCGTTAGGACTCGAAAATAGCTAAATAATGATTTATTTAACATTTTTACAACTTTTCTAACGTTGAAAGTACACGAATCAATATGTGAACGCCTTGATATTCGTTCTAGTTTCATTTTGAAGAAAATACTCCACCTTTTGAAATAATTCCGATTTGAAGAATGCTCTGGATCATGTGGTGCAGATAGCTATGTAAATTTCCCAAGTATATGCAGCACGATTTATGCAACAGATAAAGTACAAGCACGTGGTACATCTCGAGGTTAGAATATAAATATTTTTTGACAGGTTTTATTTCACACCAAATCAATTATTGATACAAATATTGAGAGTTTCTATAAATTTTCCACGCTAAAGTTGACGATAGCTGTGAAATCTTGTTTGTAAAAGGAAGTAATTTCCGCTGAGCTTATTGAGTCGCAGTTGATCTTCTGTTGTACTACAAGAATAAATCATTTGTCTCCAGGGTTCGTCACCTTTCATAGGATCTATAATCCCAAAAAATACTTTCTTTCCAACAAAAAATAATAATCGGTGTGATATTGTGTACTCTAAAAACGACTTTCACTAACTTGGAATCATCTAGAATAGGAAATCAGTTTATATAGAACAGGCGATATTGCCTTATGCCATATCAAACGAGGTTATTTTGCCTGTCTTCTGCATAGAAAAATACAAAGTAATTGTATTTTAAGCTCGAGAAAATAAATTACTTATTTTTTATGCATTCATTTATATGTCTTTGCAACACTTACCTGTTTGTATATTTCAAGGTCATGTTAGATTGTTCCTATTTTTTTGTGGCTCTGTGTGCCCTAACACCTGGGGAACTGGGATATCGGGCTCGTGTATCATGTAAGTGCAAAAGATGTATAATCTACGATGTTACTTACACTGTGCTCTCTAGTTCACCGAAGAAGGTAATGTTCCTTGCAGGTAGGTCTATACTCATCTAGGTTCTAATCAATGTTTTGTCTATTGATTTTTGCAATAATTTTACAATGTCTTTTAAAATTATTATTCCTCCCTAATTTTGTAAAGGGAAAAGAAACCGCTATGTAAATATAAGATATGGGTTTTGTGCTATTTTAAGTTTTATAACTAAAGCCTTTGATAACGATAGTGATGTAAAAAATTGAAGCGGATTAAATAAACGGATATGAACAATGGAATGATGATAGTGATATTTTGAATGGGAATACTAGTATTTAATTTCTAGCCAATTGTGGAGAGGAATCGGTCTGTAAGAAATGACAATATTGTTTTAATCGAAAGTAGTTTGTACCCGCATGTGGCTTAAATACATCCAGGCGTAATGCTAGAATAAAATTACGAAATCATGGCAAACACGATATCATACCTGGTGAGTGAGTATTTATGAAAATCCAATCAGTAATATATATTTACTAAATAATTTGCCGAGCAGGAAATGGTAATCTCGATTGATTCACCACTTCTTGGTTTAAGGGCCATGATTATTCGAAATCAGAAGGGCACTTCGCAACTATCTAATTTGCTCTAAAGAACACTCACTGAAATATGTGCCCATATATTCTGCCACTCAATCATATAATGGAAGCCTACTTTAAATTAGTCGTAAAAAAGAAGAGAGGGCTTAACTTGGACTGTTGAGAGTCAATGGCTTTGATGTAATTGCATGATCTAACATGTCTTGAGCTAATGATTCTCATTTAACGACGTCTCTCAATTGATAGTAACATGTGTTCTCAGGGGTATGGCTTACTTACCGTAAAATAACTTCGATGGTATTCTGGTGTTGGAAACTGAAAAGTGGGAAATCTCATCTCCCTTAAGTGTCGTACCTAGTTCATTAACTTATTGAAAATCAATTTGGCTATTGCACAAACAGTAAAGCGGTGTATTGTTCTCGTGTTATTTGACTCTAATTTCGGATGCTTCTTCGACTCGACAGCCTCACAAGGGTTAACAATCTCTACAATGTCAGAGATCATGGGTTTCATGGTCATGAGTGTACACCTAGTGAGGGGAAGGACCAACAACATTGATTAAGTCTTGCTAATAAACGGCACGACAGAATTCAGCTTTCTCGTTATTGTGGCTCCGTGTTTACCTTGGATAACCGCTAGAAAACTCCTGAGACTGAATTAGTCAAATTCACTTCTCTGAATATTTTGCTAAATACTTTGCCATCTCATCCGGTAGGAGAAAAGGGAATGGAAGTGTCAAGACTGACCATTCTTGACCAAGAAACTGGTCATCATAGACAGGCCTTTGCTACACCATCCGTATAGTAACTATTGTACAATCCGTTTCCGATAATCAAATCTTTAATCACCTGACGCTGTTTTCGAATCTTTTCTACAGGTTGTTAAACGCTTTCAGTTACTTCAGAAAATTAAAAGTTTGTGTTACCACAGTTAATAATAATGATCATTGGTGTGGAATCGAGTGTGTCAATAACAATTTAATATTGACTTAATCGTATTAAATTAATTAAAACCCCGTTTTAATGTCATATTGTGAAAATGTTAAACAAGGAGGAGGAAGTGTAAAAGAATAGCATTCCTTCCCCTCCTTCCTCCCAACCAACGCCAAAAAACCTGATTTATATTTTGTGTGAGGAAAAAGAGCGTTCCTTTATTTCCACTCATCATATGCTTAAATTTAATCTACTTTCTTTAATTTCAATGCCATTGGAATGTTTGCTAATTGGGCAGACTTTGCTCCTTCCTGGGTATAGTTAATCTACGCCTGAATTATTCGGTTAAGTTGTAAGTTGATTGACACCAATATGTTTCATTGAATTAATTCTCGCTGGTCGAATAAATAGTGATCACTAGCGCGTAAATTTTATCATAAAGTCAAACAATGCACTAAAGAACAGAGCAAGGTAAAACGCTGCACTTGATAGATTACCGATAGGCATTACACAAATGTTCAAATAGGCTTTTGAAAATTATCCGCGTATGTGTTTCTGTTGACATTAAAGGAAATAAAACGACGTATCCAGGTTAGCGTGTACCACGTGATTCGTGCATGTACTCATTTGCGCTGTCTCCAGGCCAGCGCAATTGACTCCCCTGGAAGTTTAAAATAGCCCAATGTCCGCAAATGGAACGATTAAAAGTAATGTGGTATAATTTGCCATGACTTTCCCCACCATCCGATAGGTATTGACTGAAATAAATCCAATAGCGTAAGTTAAATAAAGAATGGACGAATGCAGTTCTCATCTACTTCCAAATTTCTGTTCTGTAAAAATTGTTAGAAGATATTCGACCAATCCTAGCTCAAAACTCGACGAAACTAATTATACTTGCTCAAACTGTAAAATTCATTCTCAGAGTAATTCAGACTAGAATAATGGTGAAGTTAATAGTGCTGTCCATATTTGAATGTTCTCTGGAATTGAAATGATACTCTCAAAAATCTGCCTCTTTCGAAATATTATCTTAAATCCTTGCACATTTTGATATATGCTTATCTAACTTCTTAACTTATGGAAACAAACACAAAAACTCATTGGCAATCTGAATAAGATTAATTGAAATTGGTAGAAAATTGTCAATAATGCATCTCTTATTTACGCTTCGCAACTTGTGATTTGACATGGTGCACTGATAAACTTGATTTTATTTAAGTCTGTAACTGGAGTAGTTTAAGCCCCTTGATAGTTCAAGGCACCCTTTTTTCAATCTTTGATCTACGGGAGTAGCGCAGCTTGTTTTCACTTGGCAAGTTACAAATGTGCAACGTGGAAATGCGAATGCGCTTGCATTTCCGTGACCAATCGCAGTTAGCACAATTCGCCTTTATAATTCAACGCTATCGAGAGCAAATTTATCTTTGAGCGTCATCGGTTCAGGATCATATATCAAAGTTTCGGATTTTGAGCGTAAACAATTCACGGGTGTTAAAGTATAATAAGGTATAGTTTAGCTAAAGTTATGTTCAAATATTTAACTACAAAATTAAAGGACTTGCGTTTAAGCAGACTCTCCGATGAAGACATTGGCCTAAAAGCAATAATATTTTCGGCAAACATGCAAACTATTTGGCTCCTATGGGAGGAATTCAATGTTTTTCTTTAAAAATCTAGAATACATTTTGGAAATAGGTTATTCATTTACCATATCATTCCTGCTACAGCTTAGGAAGATTATATTTTTAAAGCCTGAAAATGAGAAAGAAATTAAGTTATTTTAATGGCACACACACACGAGTTTGTTAAATAATCACCTCCGAACCAAGCATCATAAATCCTTCAGCCTATTTTCATAATGTGTGATAAACCACAAAACTAATAGGACAGTACCCTCAGGAAACGTCTGCTTACTTCTAATCTCCATGCCTTCTTTTCCTCTTCCGTGTTGGTGTCTAGCACGCATGAGTTTCAAATTGGACAGCAATCAAAAACTGGAAAATCCCGACTGTGGAAATTCCCAAATAAAAACACTGCTACGCTATCGTACGTATCTTATACGTCTTCCTTAGTGCAAAATTATCCAGTCACTCCTTGCAACTGCTCCTCTGGTTACAGAACACTTCTGTAGAGATTGTTAATAAGTGCGGAATAACAGGATGTATAACCTGTTTACGCGTTTCATCGTATTGCTACTGCCACATAATCAAAAGCTAATAAACAATTAGGTAGATGACTGATAATCACCTTGTTTCTGGAGGTTTATACAAGTACAATGTCTCCAATTCATACTGAACACCAAATCCCCCCCCCCCCCCCTCCACTCCCATACGTTATCGACTTTCAATTTAAATATTTATATAATCAGTAGCGCATATTTATTTATCAGAGTACATAGACTACTTTTATCAGCAGGAAACTATTTCAATGTCATATTCTGCTCATATTGGAGTCAAATTCTTTAAAGCTAATAAAAAAGTGCAAGAATCTTAAACCATTTCTCTTAACTACGAAAGAATCTCTTTATAGCTCGTTAGATCGCTTAGTTGGTAAATGAGATTGATACTATTTTACCTGTAATCTTCGTGTGGCATTAGTGAAATTTAAAGTGGTATAGGTATTGCTTATTATCACCAGAAAGTGGGAAATGATCCCATTTGATTAAGCGCGATGCCTAAATTCTTGCTCTGGAACAAAACCAAAATGAATATTCACACGAACGAGTAAGATGAGGCTAGAAGTGATGAGAATAGCGATAAAAACTGCTCGGATCGATTCACTTCAAGCAGCATCAAATCGTTTCCAGACCATCGATTTTGTACTTATTACACCTACAACGATAAATTCACGAAATAATTTCAATAATTGATTGAGCTTTTAATAGGTGAAGATATTTGGTTCCAATGTAGAACAAGAAGATTAATAAGTCCCTTCGTTAATATAACCCCAACTAGATATTGTTTTCCATTGCTAAATGATCAGGATGGCCGCATAAATACAGCAATTAGCCGGACTGAGAGATGTCAGTTGATTAAGAATCGCAACTCATCTACGAGACCAACTTTATCTGTTATCTGGATAACGCCTTCTACTCAGCGTCTACTTCATTTAATGACAACTAGAGCTCCAGCGTTGTCAGTACTGCCCACGTTTTAGTTTCTCCTTAAGGCGGTTACTGATTTGAATTTATTAGGGTTTTAGCCTTCGCAGACCCATTTAATTACCCAATCTTTGACGTCTACATTTCCTTTTAACTAATGCTAATCGTGAATGTGTTTTATGATATTTAAGGGGTTAGACCAGTGTTTATATCTCATATCGCTTTCTGCTGTAAGAGTGCGCTTCAGCTCATGGTTTCTTAATTAACTATGGATTACCACCCAGCTCAATTTTCAAAAAAATAGTACACAAATCAAAGTCAGCATTGTGTACGAAACGATTTGCGAACAAGATCTTTCAAAGAAATTGGATAGCAAATACAAACCTACTGCCAAATAACAAACATATCCAAATAGCCTAGCCTCTGACAAAGAAAGGGCAAGAAATGATCAAATAAGCGATATAAAAGAAGTTATTTTAAGATGCCATGGCCAGGCAGCAGGTCTCAATGTCAGTGAGGATGTCGTTGAGTGATTCCAGGACCTTCTGTATACAATCCACGGAAGTGGAAGCCCAATACTGTCTCAATGTTGCATTTCTTCCAGAGACAGAGGAAAGGGTAAATTTTTCTCGAAAGACAAAGTTGACACAGGTGACAAGTTCGCCACCGTCTAGATAGATGTGAAGTGCACTGTCAGGCGATAGAGGAGGGTAGAAGCAGGACTGTGAAAAATGAACACGATGAGTTTGAACACTTCAGTCTAGATTAGATAGGCTTTACTAAGCTAAGAGCCGGTTTGGGAGGGGGGGGGGGGGAGATTTTCATTGTGCTTGGTTAAGAAAGAACTAAGCCACCAAGCCCGTTATCAGTGAGTAACTAGTAGATTAATTAATGGGCAAGGACCAATTAGCACACTAACCAAAATCAGCGCGCAGTGGACCAAGGAGAAGTTAAGATCCGAGATAAAACACCTACAAACCCATTTTGCGTGTGGAAAAATGCATTACCCCCCCCCCCCCCCCCCCTAACGTTTCTTAATTAACCATTACACTAATTTTACTTTTAAAGACCTTATTGCCTCTTCATTCTATAATGACTCGTCCATAAAATGTTCCGTAATAAATTTTTATTTAGACCAAACTTCCTACACAAGCAAGTGGAAGCTGCAACGACAGTACATGGACATTTAATTCTTGAGCTAAAATACTCTATTTTCTGCTTTTGAGCAATTTAGAAAAGATATCCGTATGGTCTCTAAAGAACAAAGGATTTACCTACCATAAACGACCTGGTGTTGTAGCAAATAAATAATTAATCCCAACTCACCCGTGTAGTGAATCTTTCAAATCCCGGAACAGTCCTATTGGCAGGTGGAAAAAGAAGCGCATCAACCGCTCCTTGGACACATCTCCTCAATTCCAATAGGGATGTCTCATCACAAACTCCTACGGCCTGATAAATCCAATTCCAACAGTCTTGAAGCTGCTGCAGCTTGAAAGGTGCACCATAACCCTCATGAATGTACGCAGTAAAGATATGGCCTGAATTGGGCTCGGTAATCTTGACAATCGCCTCGTAGATTGTATCCCCCGCGAGGATCAATCCAGCGGACAATGAATTGCATTTGGACGCGAGGGACAGTCGTTGGGAGTTAATTCCCAACAGGAGGTCCTTACACTGTTCGAGACGATGCTCAATATCTTCGCATACCTTGGAAACCTGGCAAAGAGGTAATCTAATTCCTGAACTCTACACACTATTTATAACAGCAACAAGAAAGAATAACGGCAATGTGACCTGTATAATTACATAACTTTTATTGATAAGACGTATAAACGACTATGAACAAATATTAGAGGCAAATAGAGATGTAAAATACTTCACTGTACAACCACGCATGATTTAGGGAATTTATAAAATTCGTGAGATAGATAAGTTCAGAATGTTCCTTTATTGATCCTCAATATCCTCGTACTGAGATAAGTCGAAGGTGAGGACACGACTGACTAGACAATTGTTCTCCTAAAATAGAGGAAAAATGAAAAAAAAAATAAATAGGTACTTAAAATGTTACCATGCTATGAACATAGAAGTGATGTCGCCACCTGGCCCAACCCTTTTCAAATTAATCACCTACCGGATGCAGAATACCTTCAAATATTTCAGACCATGAAAGCTTTAGTGACAAAGAGGCATTAATCATAACTCGAGTAACATAGAGACCTTTGCTTTCAAAGCCGAAATGATCGAATCTCTCTCTACCCCCCATCAGTTAAAACAATGTTTGTGAACAAACTGAGTGTACAAATTCGTATTTAAAGAGGTGATATCGAATGGCAAGGGCTTTTAGCCTACGTTAGTTGACCCGGCCGAAAGATGGCAAGGAGTAGTGTAGAGTATATACAGTATACGCGTATTGCACTAATTACAACTTGCAAAATTTTGTTCATAAATAACAAGCCGACAAATAAGAAATTCAATACGTAATCAATCTTCTAAATTCCGGTACCAGATGTTTGCTATTTTACGATCTTTCAAAAATTCCACGGAATACAAAATGGAGATAAAATAGACTTCCTGAAGAAATTCTAATCTTTAGGACGAAAAAGAATTCCGGACTACAGGCAGGAGCATCGAACTCCACGATAGAGAATTACTGAATTCATTTGCGCTGCAATTAATGTATAAGAACTTGAAAGATAATAATTACTTTTACCAATTCGTATAATTGATATGACCTACTAAAGTTGCTCTTTTATTTTATGTCGATCAATCAATTATCATGGCATAGGGTGAAACATGGACTGCCTCAAATAAAAGATCCGATGGCAAAGAGACTTACGAATTTGGTCACTCCGAAATTTCGAAAATGTCATAGCTTCAATCTTAACTTTTGTTAGGATAAAAGCGTCTTTAATAAATTAAGTGCAACCCAACTGAAGTTATAACCAATTTGTGAAATACGTTATTGCGACATAAATCTTTATTAAAAAAACAACAAATATCTTAGGGGCAAAGAAGCAGTCGTCACCATTTGAGCCCTATAAGAATCCACTTTTGGAGAAAGAAGCCCCAAAATTTCATTTTAATTTTCGAAATGTTCAAATTAGCGCTCTACTATAACCTTTAAATAAGAATTTTCGCATCCACAATAATGATAAATATAGAACGTCAGGACACCAACTTACGATATCGGGATAAATGCCAACAAGAGAGTCCGCCCTCGAATAGAATTCTTCTTTGAGCGAAATGACAATAACCTGGGCACGAGTTCGGGAGTACTCGCGGATGAAGGAGGCCACTTTACCAATATTGGTGTTATCCAGGGCAGCATCAATTTCGTCAAGGACGAAGAACGGCGAGGGGTTGTACTGGTGCATGGCAAAGGAGAGTGCCAGTGCAGCAATAGTCTTTTCACCACCTGAAAGGGAATCCATCTGCTGGAAGCGTTTGCCTGGAGCTACACACTGGAATTGGAGTTCTTCCAAATAGGGTTCTTCGGCATTAGTGGGTAGAAGACTTGCCTAAAAGAAAATATATTTTGAAATCCCGTGAAATTTTCATTACAGTCAGGAGAGTAGTCTATTATTATTCCACAAAACGTGGCCGAAATAGGCATCTATTGTACAACAAAGCACAATGGAATGAAAGGACATAAATCAATAATAGTAAGAGTAGAACGATCAACATAGAAATACTAAACGATACAAGAATGAGAAGAGGCATTAAGCGCTACTAATTTCGGTTAGTAGTTTATGGCAAAAAGCATTACAACTAACAACAGAAGGTATTGAAGAAGAGTGAACCTCTTTGTAATAGATACAAGATCAGGTGTGTTAAGATCCTCTCTGTTCAACGGTGATAATTCATTACTTCCGCCGAATATTTGATCAGAATTTTACGAAGACAAAAAACCCTAATTAGATAATTTTATGGAGATGGAATTACAATATAACAATTAGCAAAACTATTCATAAAAGTGTTTTAACTATAGCTGCTATTTATTCAAACATATATAATTTTCTTTAAACCTTCGTAAAAATCGGGGCCAAATCTTACCTGGGCTCCAGGGTTTCGAGACAGTGACTTATATAGCGGATCGATATTTTCAGCAATTGAGAGAAAGCATTTATTGAACGATGCGTACCTCAACCTCCTAATACGTTCAAATTGGGCCCTAGCTTTCTTGGCCTTACGTCTCGTTTCCTCAAATTCCGCCTCTGTGGTTCGCAAACGCTGTTCCACATTTCCCAACTTTGCACTAGCCTTCAAGTTTGGTGCTTGGAAACGCGATAACTCATTCTGCATACGCTCCACCTCCGAATGCATCTCATCGGCCTTCCGAACAACCTCCTTATCATCGGCAATCATTCGAAGTGGCTTTTCGAGTTGTTTATAGTCAAGTGGAAGTCGTGCTTCCATGGCATAAAGGCGCATCATTTCCTCTGAGTTGAGATCGGCTCCCTCACTTTCTGCTGAAAGCTGGCTTTCCAACTCGGGCATTGAACTAGCACCAGGTTTCAACGGTAGTTGCAGGTCCTCCATCTAAAATGATAAACAAAAAATTAAAATACCGACAATGCTACTAAAATTGATTTAAGTAGATATCCGAAACGCACCTTTGCAGATTGAAGGAGAGAGTGACGCTCAGAGCGTTTGGATTCAAGTCGCGCCTCAATTTGACTTAAGTCCTTTTGGAGTTTCTGGAGTTCCCGCTTGCGCGAAACCAAGCGACGACTGAGTTCAGCTAATTCACCGTCCAGTTGTTCGCTCTTTTGTTGGTATTCGCCCAATTGGAACTCAAGATTGCTCTTCTTCATCTCCTCCGCTTCCATCTCTTCTTTGAGACGTTTCTCTTGCTTTCTACAACGTTCCATCTCCTGGCGTTCACTTGCTACGGCCTCTTCCCAACGTTTTACAGCGTCTTTGCAAAAGGTCAGGAAAATAACATGAAGATAGGTACGATTCATTATATTTTAGTCCTATTAACAGTTGGCCCCCACTTAAGAAAAGAGCATTTTCCTTACATATAATTTTTTTACGTGCATTTTTTTATTTCAGAGCTTTTGGTTTCTCCTTAGTTAAAATAATTTAAGTACACAACTATTGTAAGTGGCGCAAAGAATAAATTAGCTCACCGATACGAAAGCGTACGATGGTTTGGTTGTTTCCTTTATATCTTGGTGTTGTCGGATTGTATTTGCAGTGTACGTTCCTAGGTAGTCTTTAAGTAATCAATAGAGAAGAACAGGCTATGCCAAACAATAGACGAAATGAGAGCCTTATGGAAACTTTCATTGTAAGGGCCTCTTGTTTGAGGGAGCTAACCTTCGCCTAAAATAAACTAGAGAATGTGCGTGATTCTAATTACCTTAATTCCATAGCTTATTAACAAAATCGTTTTTCCAATACCCATCAAGGCTATAGATGAAAACCCACTTCATTCACTTTTACATATTAAAACTATTACCTAACGTATCACGGGACTTCTCGTATTCCAGTTGATTGTTGATTCGTTGGAGTTGGCTGGTAAATTCCATACGTTTTTGATCGCGCTCGCGAGCAATACGCAACTCACGGTCTTCGTATTCACTAAGTGGCAGAAAGGAATGGTTAACACCACATAGGCTTTCGGTAAATTGATAAGTATTTTAGCCCTTCGGTTAGATCAGAAACACCTAATTGCATATCCAAAAACCACCTGAATCACCATTATATACGAATCAACCCCAACCGACTCCATAAAAACCATTAAGGCAAATGAACGAAGGTGACGGAACTGAGAGGGTGAACACGACTCAAAGAGACTCGGGAGCTTTGAATGAAACGAGACTTTCATCTGTTGGGTCCAAAGATTCATCTCTGGACATAAGTAACATGGAAAGCGAGGGACAAGGATCTAATTGTGAAAAACCGAATGTAAAATGAATTAAAATCGACCACCTTCGCTTCTGTCAGAAGATGACCATGTTCTCTCATACAGAGACCGCCAAATGGCGTAAAATTTGTCGACTCAGCAGTTTTCATTTCGGCAACTGCGAATTCGAATGTCCCGACATTCAAATAAAAAGGAATCGAAATAAAGTTTTGAAAATGCGTAAACTCAAATGTCTATCTATTTTTCTCAGAAATAGAGAGATAGCTTTGTTGAAAGGAAAGAGTGAGATGTATTCACGAATAGGAGGATAGTAGAAATGGCCAAATACAGACATTCATGTAAATTACCATTACAATTACCACAATTTCAAGATCGAGCATCGATAAGCTTTCGAGGAAATATCGCGAAATTCTCAAAAATTGCACGCTTAGTTAAAAACCCTGTTGGTAAAGAGATATTTTATCTAACACATCGAGATTCTGGCATAATCATCAAAGAATTTCAAAATAAACCCATTCAATTCGGCGTATGCACTGGTGCGGAATTTTTAACGGAACTTATGGGATAATACTTACTTACACCTTTTGATTATCTCACTCCCGTCTTGTCAAAACTATCGCTCCCCTTTCACACGTCATTTGTCGGGCTTTCTGCTTCCCACAATGAAAATTGTATTAATGCGATTTATAGTGACTAGATAATAATACCACAAGAGATAAACCTACCGCCAGCATGACTGGAGACATAAATTAGGTAACTGATGACTAATCTCAGCGTAATTTGATCATTGGTGAGCATAATCTCTCTTCCTGTAATAATAAGTCGTTTATTTCTCCAACCATATGACGACAATGAATCATCATGGAAATCAAAAATACACATATCTTAGACATCAATCGTTATGAATCTCCATTATTCATCTCTTGACAATCCCTTATTTGCAGGGTTTAAGCGGAACTTACCGAATATTCTCCACGCCAATGCTGACACAGAAGTCATGAAGGACCGTATCCTCAACCGTGTCCATCTTGGCTTTTTCAGCATTGATCGAAATTTCCAACTCCTGCATTTTTGTTTGGCACATACCCAGCCTCTCCTATAAAAACAAGCAACACAATAATTAAAACAAAATGAAACTGAAAAAAAGAATTTCAAATTTAAAATTGTAGATTTACATTCACTTCTTCCAAGTCGGCTCTCAAGTTGTTGACCTCCTCTTCATTTCCGCTAAGAATCTTTTCCTCCTACAGGCAAAAAGAGGTAAAAATGTAAATAAAGTGCGAAAGGATGATAAATTAAAAAATGAGAACTTGAGTACTGGTAAAGAGCAAAATAAGACGAAACGCAACATCACAAAACCAAAACTGGTAAAAAATAAATCAAACTAACCTTGTCCTGAAGAGTACTGTAGTTCTTAAACCAAGTAAGAGTCAAGGTCAGTAATAATTTCCAAGCTGACTTACCTATTTTCTAATTGGCTAATTTAGCCAATACGGATAAATACCGACAGGAATTGATATCTTGTCAAGTGTGTGTGCTAGCCACTATGCTACTGGAGGATACTAAGAAAAGCTTTCTCAATACTTAATCTGGATAGAAGGAAGGTAATTTAGAATTTTCCTAATAAGATACGCACATTCTACCACTTATCTAAAAACAACAAGTGGAATTGACCACCTATATGAGTGGATGCGCACTGATGAGCATTGATTTAGTGATTTTTTACTTAGAAGACGTGTACATTGACCACTACGACAGTGGAAAGTACTTTTTAAGTTTCTGGAGCTTCTCAAGTCGATAAAGGTTCCGTTATTTGAACAGCATCTGGAACTCTTCGAGTAAATAAGATTTAACGGTGGTGCCGGTCTTATTTTCATATAACCAAGCGTAGCTAGTTGGTTACGATTTGCAAATTAGCGACAAATTGTGAAAAGCTGCTATTTCTTTTTGGCATAAATCGGTTCAAATGAAATAGTTATACATGGGGTTAATTTAAACATAGACTGACTAGATATGAGTAGAAAGTCATGTAAATGTAAAATTTAGTCAAATTGAAGGGTCTCCCAGACACACATCTAAAGAGCTCAACAAGTAATTTCGATATGAGACCAATATGCATAAATTTAAGAGAACCGTATTAAAAGTAACCATCGCAAACTTACAGTGCTGTCCTTGTCCTTTTGCGTATATTTGAGTCGTTTTTCAAGACCGTTGATTTGTGATTGGAGAGTTCGTAGTTCAGCCTCCTTCCGCTTGCGTTTCAGTTGTTCCTTCAGCTCCGTCTGCAGAGCATCACGTCTAGACATTAGGGAACTGATCTGCTTCTCGTCCCATCGCTTAGCCCTAGCCTTCAGATCGCTGACAATGAAGAGAAATAATGAAAATGTATTTTATCCCATTGGGAGATAAGTCATCCCGGAATCTCTCTTAAAAGTTAATCGCATTCCATCTCCCCAAGTTTTGATCAGAATTAACCATAATCCATACCATCAGTGAGTACCAACCTAGTGAATCCTGACCTTTCAGAAATACATGTTGACCACTGTACTACGAGCAGGCTATAAACATTAAACTGGTGGGGGTAATCATTAGTCAGAAGTCATGATGCACACCCAATGATTGGAATGGCTAACCGTACTGATTATTAAAATGGTGACCAAATTCACGTTCATAACAAAGACCGAAAACGCTTCCCTAAATGGTCTATATATTTATCAAAATCGACCTCCACAAATAAAATAATGAGAATAAAAGCAAGCAGAACTGAATACCTAGAGAGAAGTAACAATAAAAAATAACAACAAGTCGCAAAATAGCAATTACAAAGTTGAAGCTTACCTTGCACCCCCAGAAATGACCCCAGACCTTTGGAATAGAGTTCCATCCAGAGAAACGGTCTATTCAAACAGAAATATTAGAATGAAGACAAATCTAGGTTGAAATGTCGATGTAAAACTCATCGAGTAGTATTAATTAGTACGATTAGCTGTTTGAATTAATTGAAGAATATCGATCTCCTAATCTCCAATTTGTTCATATAAAACACGCACTCACCTTCTTACGTTCACCCATATTGTAGGCGACGTAACGTGCGTGTTCGACGGTGTCGCAGACCAGAGCGTTGCCACAAGCAAACTGAAGAGCCTTCTTAGCAGTCACAGGGTCGCAGTTGATCACATCAATCACCAAGTGGACATTCGGTGGATCGTTTATTTCACTGTGTTAAAATGAGAATAAAAAACACCGACTTTAGATAATTAGTTGATCAAAAGTACATTCTGTCAGTAAAATATTACTTTCATTTCGAAACGTTAACATCGCCGATTTGTGTACCTTTGACGCCTTCACTGGACTTCTATGTTGTACGTAAAATCTCTTGACCTGGCTTAACTGAAATCACGTCAATTTTAATATAGCCTGCTCTGACACAAATCTGATGTTAGTGCAATTATAAACATAGTTATAAATTTTTACCAAAAATTTGAAATGTATATCGGCTTTTCCCTCTGTACCTCAGAAGTATACATTATTCTGCCTCAAACTTATTTCTACAACTTATTTTGTGGTAAAATCATTTGAAGTTAAAGGACTGGGCCCAACTTATTTACGCTTAAGCTTGTCACAATGCTTTCCGTTTAGAAATAGAAGAATGGGCTAAGCCATTGCTATGTCAGTCAACGAGTATTTAACTGTCGCGACAATAGACAAGGCAAAACTATGAGTTGCAGTTCAATTCAGGAATAAGAGAAAAAAGCTAAATTTGTGACTTTCGAAATTGCAAAGTCTTGTGAGCATTCGCAGATCTAAATCGAAAGATAGGAAACTCCACAACTTGCCTTTTAGATCGAAAATCAGACCACTATCAAGCAACCATTCAACACAAATCTGAATAAGATACCACTTCTATTCCCGCCACCATTTAGTGTTTACTATTCCTGTTCCCAAAAATACAAATTTAGATAAATTGCATTGTCAAGTTGAAGAGATTAGTAAAAGACTCAACGAATCCGGGTTTAAGATCTGAACAACGAAAACTGATAGACATCAATTTACTTCAAGAGCATAGTTGGTGCTTCGATTAAAGTAATTGTTCCCAATGTTCCCAAGTAGCTTGCCTTTTAGTCCTATTCATTAAATGTGGGCGTAAATGGCTAGAACCGTACCACCCGAAGAACGTCAGAGAAACTTAAAACACTGAGTAATAGGCTAATATGTATCTTAAGCCATGAATATATCAATAAGCCTATGGTTGACGTAAAGGGAAGGGAAAACATTGAATCCCCACTAACAGAAATACACCCCCTTCGGCAATGCAAATGAGGATAGTAATAAATTAGTGTTGATTAATTAAACCTTTGGTCCGAGTACAAGAGATAGAAAATGAAATTTACCCTAGTCCAGGGTCTGTTTTACGATGGAACAGAATGGCTCGAAATAGCACTCACCGCAATTTCTCATCTACTGGTTGAACATCAAGGAAGTCCAGCGGGAGGAAGGTTTCCGGTTCAATACGCTGATCCTTCATGTACTGAATACAATCTTTCGCAGTCTTCTCGCTATCACAGACAATACTGTCCATGTGCTTGCCAAGAACTTTGGTAATTGCAATTTGATAGCGTTTATGCGAAGGTTCGCACATTTCTAAGAGACGGCCTTGCTAAAAATGGTAAAAATACAAATTTGAATATTTCATGAAGATGGAGAAGTGACAAAGGGATATGATAGCTTACCACGCCCGGAAATAGACGTTTTAAGTTTTCAATAAGCTCCTGCTTTCTAACAGCACGAGAGGATTCGTGTCGTTCCACCTTGGCCTCTCCCAATTGGCAGATAACGCTCTCTAGTTCAGCATTAATTTCATCGATGCGTCTTGTCGCATTCTCTACCTCCTCTCGAATCGTTTTTTCAGTCTCAGAGAGCTCAGCTATTGACTTATTGCTATTCCTTTAAACAGCCAAACAAACCATAATGTGTCAATTAGAAAATACAAGAGTTAGACTTATAGTAAAGTGCGCTAACGAACTCGATAAATTCAACAAGTCGTTGAAGACGTCTTTGGTTATCATTGAGTTCTGTTTGCTTGAGACGAAGAGAATTCTCGATCTCCTCCTTACGACGTTCCAAACTATCGAAGAGGTCTTTCTGCTCGTCATACTCTCGTCTAAGACCATCAAGTTGAGCTGATATATCGGAAGTGTGTTCAGCGGCCTTCTGTTTTAAGCGATGATATTCGGCTAGCTATGGGAGTGATATAAGAAATAATAATTAGTAGGACATTAACATTTGATTTCCTTGCTTATTCCCGAGCATTCTATGCTGCTACTAAGTTTGAAAGTCTTTCGGCCGACTATAGTAGCTGTAAAAGTTAAATTAAAACCTTCTAAAAAGATTATTGAGGCAAACGGTAAAGAATGACATGAGGAAAAATCTAATCTCAACAAAGAATTACCTTAACATCGGATTAACTGATAAAACAAATATTATTCATGGGGGAAAAATAAACACCCCTACAAAATTACGGCTGAATAAAAGCATTCCACAATGAAATTTAATATATTGTATACTGACCCCAATTCATTTCATGGTATAATCATTCCAATTAGGAAACCAGCAGGCCATAATGGATGATAATGTCTAAATACAGATACATATCTGTCAGTATCGGACCTCGTGAACACCTAAGAGGTGTTTGCATGTAGAAATTTGTATTTCGCTAACTTTTCATGAGAACGTTTTGATCACAAGGTTTGGTTATAATCTTTTGGATGCTGTAATCCATGACTTCAGACATAGCAGACGTATACGTTCACTGTTACAACACTAAACCATAAGTTAGAAACCAACCTGAGAATCCTCCAATTCAAGAGAACGACCTTGCTCCTTGCTCTTTTTGTTCTGTTGAAGCTCATACTCCTCTTGAAGGGCCTGAACACGGTCATAGTCAGCTTCAAGTTGTTCCATTTCTTGGCGATGACTACTGTGCTGTTGGCGTGCGTTCTCCAACGCTTTCCTTTAGAGGAATAAAGCAAGTGACAACAAGATCTTACTTTGATTCCTTGTGCTTATCACTAACGTGACGCAACATCTGAGAAACCTTGATATATTCCGGCTTTCTCTTGGACACTTTTTGATCCTAAAACGAACACAGAAAATGTTAATATTTCGGAAGCACCGTTATAAAGGCAAGTTAAAGAAAGAAACTTACACATTTCTTAATATCTTGTTCGAGGGATGACTGATCGCGATTTAATTTACCCAATTCACGACGTTTTTCGCGAATTTCTTCCTCAATTTTCACCCGAGCAGCATTCTCCTGCTCAACCACTTCTTCGCGTTGTTGCAAATCTTCCCTTATGCGTTTAATATCCACATCATTATAATATAACTTGAAAAGCTGCAACTCAGTCCTTTTGGACATCTAGAAGAAGCATTAAAAATTAATTCAAATTCATACCCATCTGCTATGCAATTTCTTGTACTTTTCCGCCTCGTCAATCTCAATACGAGCTTCCTTGCGTTCTGCAACAATGTTCTTTTTCTTGTTTAAATTGAAAGTAGCTTCCTCTTCCAGTTTCTGCATTTCGGCCTTCGACCTGTCATACTCCTCCTTGTACTCAGCAGATCGACTAATTTCCTCAAACATTTGGCAACGTTCTCGGGCATTCTTCATAGCGATACTTTCAACAGCACCTTGGAAAATCAAAAAATTCTTCACTTTCATAAAGATATGGATCTTCTCCAGCGCTGCGCCATATTCCTCCACTTTGACAGGCTAAACAAACCATGTAAAATGGTCAAGGAGTAAGCTTACTGTTCCGTCAATGCGATATTCAGATGTGTTACCGCTAATGTAGCGACTAAAACGTCGTTCAGTTCCGTTTGGCATCTGGTAAACAGCTGTAACAGAAGCAGTCTTTGAAACGGGTTTCCCAACAACAGATCCATGAATAAGATCCTAAGAAGGTAATTTATTTTGAATTCACCTACGCTCAATTTTGTCACTCGCAGATGGCGAGTTCTTTCACCAAGGACAAAGCTAATAGCATCCATGAGATTTGATTTACCTAAGAAATATACCGACATTATTTTTTGCTTACCAGATCCATTTGGTCCAATTACTGCGGTAAAGGAACTAAATGGACCGATCACTTGTTTCCCTTTGTATGATTTGTAATTATCAAGTTCTATATATTTCAGGTGACCACACTTCTCTTCCATCATGATTTTTGATCGTGGGCAAACTCTTGCAACAAATTAAAACAAATTAATTTTGACACAAAATTACCTACTGAATCAATTTTTTAAATTAAAAAATTATATTATTTCAACTAGAATTATTTTAAAGGTATGCGATTTTTGTCATTCTGAATCGCCCAATGGTGTGAGTCGGGTTGTGTATTAAGCTTCGACTGCTGGGATTTCCAGCATTTGTTGATGATGCATCGCCCGTTGCGTGGTGTCGCGTTGTTTGTCTCTGGAGTATCATTCTACTATATCTTTGGAGTTATTCAAGGATTTCGCAGTGGAATATTTACAGATGGTTTTAGTAAATCCCTTTTGCTTACTGGCTCCGGTATTCCATACTGTTGTGGCTTTCTATCAGGTGCGAAATAAATAACTCGTTAATTATTGTATTTTGTAGTTCTTTGTGGACTTGTATCTCCACGTCTTTACCGGCATTTAAAAATTTCCAGCGCTCAGGAAGCCGAATGGAGTTCAATTATGCGCTGTGTTATCTTCTTCATGGGAATTTGTCATGCTTCCGCTAAACTTGAAATCGTATCCATATCACAACTTTTTTTAACAAGCTTTTGTTTTTCAATCGGCATTTGGTGGATTTTTGATCGCTCTATTAGTGGATTACTGATGGGGTTTTTAATGGGGATTCTGGGAACTGGCAGCTGTCTATGGCTTGGAGATAAAAATATCACGTATGAGGTCTTACTTTATCTTATTCTCTCTTCTAGGGCCATCGATCCACTTTTGACTTCCTGGCTACCCTGTGTTTTCTTCTCTGGAGGTATCACGGCAGCTTTGGTCGGTCGACAGCTAGCAAAACGTGACGCTTTTGCAAGTTCTAAGTTCAAATCGGAGTAACTCTCGTTGTTTATCAATGCTATGGCCTTCCCAATCCTGCATTTCCGATTTTATTTCACGCTATTGCCTTATTAGTGGCCAGTGAGCATCCCTCAATCTGAAAAATCAGCACTGTGTGTAACCTGACTTCGCCTTTTTCGGCGTATAACCATTCTCTTGGCTTTGTATAAACTTATTTTAGTTATGTTCTCATCACATGGACTTGTAAATACATTACTGGCTACTTGATTTACTTGCTTCTCCGAGCTATTGAAAAGGTACAAGACTGATGCCTCATTTGCACTTGAGATCATACGATTTTAAGGCCCATGTCTTATTCGGATTTGTCACAATCCTTGTCGTTTTAGCGCCCTTTAAATATTTTCTGGTTTAATTCGCCCAATTATTATCGGGCTATTGAGTCATTACTGATTTGTGATTATTTGTACGCTGACTAATGCCGTTGAAGCCTCTGTAGAATTCCATATTATCAATGATGGCATTGTGTGAAAGTTTATCCAATTATCCACACGGGTTGCAAGTAAAACTCATATAAGCGTTTCCACTATTACTCATCAGTTAGTATTTGTTATCTCTCATGCCGTGTTTGACGTTGAGTTTCTATGCACTTGACTCAGAATGAGTTATTGTGGCACAATGTCCACTGGAGATGGCTTAAGTTTTAGGAGCAAGAAAATGTGAAATGGGATTGGTAAATCTATCTAGGTAAAGTCAAGAGAGGTAATCAATGAGGTAGATTACAATGATAATCATTTGATTTGACAAAAGGCACAGAGTGTAGTGTCGTCTTTCATGAATCCGATGTTGCGCTGTTGTTTTATTAATGTCAAGTTATCTTTTTCAAGCACCCTGGTACCTAATAAAATGCCCCCTAAGTAGTGTAGATATGGTATTATTTTTATATCTTAGGGTAGCAAACTCCATCAAAAGCGGTCGTGAAGGTTGTTACAAAAAGTTAATTTACTATTCCTGACGCATAAGGTTGTCTGGTTAGTAAACAATCATTTACACGAGGAGAAAAAATGGCTTAGAATTGTGTGACTTACCTGTTTATCTTTCCGTTCATACTGATGCTGTACTTACACTCAGTTGGATGAGATTTCAATATTTCTCTGTTGTTTTTTGAAAGAAATTTGGTACCTCTCATTTGGCAAAGTCTGCTTCCCCCTCCTTCACGTTTTTGGAACATTCATAGTTGATTAAAAAGGATACCATATTTAAATGAAATTTTTAACGAAATTATTGTTTCCTCTATTCGCCTTTTGTTTTCATTTTCATTGTAAATGCATCTCCATCTCAAGATTTAAATGTTGTAAAAAGCTTATAAATCGTTAGGATACCGGAAGTATGAGGGATTAACAGGAGCAAATTCAATCAGTGATTAAGATTGTCATAGATACGGCTTAAACGAGACTGAGTAATGAATATTAATTGTTAAGACTGATTGTTTTGTCCTCCTCATTCTCTGCCTCACTTGTTTGAGAAGGATGATTTTTACTGCGTTTTCAAAATTATTATTTAATTACATTCCTCATCCACAAAGCCACAATTATGTCTTCATATGCCAGTGACTCAAACCCCAGCCGTCATGTCAAGACGAATTCATCAATTTGTCCTTATTATAACGGCCTCGTTTCATCTGCACCCGTGCGCGCATCTAAAAGGACTCCTGGGACACAGGCAGACACCCTAGTCATATATCTGCTCCTCCGTTTCTCTTTTACCTACTCACTTGTTCTTCCAAATCCTCATCATAGCTTATTCAACACAACTCGTAAGCCAGTTTCAGGAATTGCTGTTTGCTGCTTTAGCTACTAGCTATGGTCTTAGTTTCTACGGTCTGGTTTTGGTGACTTAGTTCCTTCAGTCAGGTGGCTTAATAAATTGGTGACCACAGTTCTTGCTACTGACACTCCGATATGACAAATTTGTATATTCCTTCAACAATTTCCGCCATTCTCGAATGTAGAAATACTTTACCCTATAGCTTTCCATTATAATTCACAGTGATACAGAAAACACGATTTTTCAATTCTGTGAAGCAATTGAAGTCGTTTAACAGTATGTCCACTAAAAGACAATGGGATGGGTATTGAAACGGCATCGGGAGCATGGATGGGAGCAAATGCTTGTCCATGATGCTCAGTGTCTAACTGTTTTTTTATTCATGAAGGGTCGGTGCTGACACTTAAATTCATTGTTTTTCTTTCATTAGATGAGATGATGGAGGATTTAAGATGATACCCGACAGCTTACTTGTTTAGAGTAACAGAGATGTGATGGCTACACACGTTGTGTTCATTCAAAGTGACCAACTGCCTTTGGTCCTTAGTCTACCTCATAGCTAAAAGTGAACACGATCCAGAGAGGAGACCTGCTTCGACAGGATTTCATCTTATTATATATAGTTTATGGGCAGATAAATAGGATATACTTGATGGCAGAGAAAAGGCCATCGTATTCAGACAACCTTGTCTCAAAGGGAGTTCACCATGTGATCAAGTCTGCAGACCGTGATTCTA
Organism: Hymenolepis microstoma; assembly: GCA_000469805.3. Lineage (NCBI taxonomy): Eukaryota > Metazoa > Platyhelminthes > Cestoda > Cyclophyllidea > Hymenolepididae > Hymenolepis > Hymenolepis microstoma. The sequence goes on along the minus strand of LR215989.1, from coordinate 35,119,672 downwards.
CGCTCACCTCTCACAGTTTCGCGCTGAAGTGCGGTTCACAATAGGTATCAAGTTTCTAATTCGGTCTATTTAACTAAATGTGTCTCCATAATGCCGCCTAACCCTCCTACATCCCCTTAAGGGAGTATGAATTAAGATCCCAACTTCTTAAATTGAGGGAGCGAAGATCAGCGCAAATATGAAATTTGAAGCTAGAGAAGGGAATGATTTAGTTCTGCGGTTTTAGCGATATTTTGTTTGTTTTTATAAGCGCGCACTTTTTCAGGTACATATGCACTTACGAATAGGCTGAATTAGCGGACGTGGATGATCTGATTATCGTTTCAATTTTTATTAAATCACCATGGTAGTGTTCTCATTAAAATCAACTAATTCCTGTGGGAAAGCGATTTCTATGAAACTGCAGAACATCGATCTCACCCTTTTCACTTGATTTGGTCTTCATTCCTAACCGCCAGTAAAAGGCATTAAAAGCCTTTAGTGAATATTAATTCTCAGTGTTTATGATGTTGCTTTCGCGACTCTTAAAGAATGTAAGATACTTTCCACCAACTAAGGAATAAGGTAGCTTTGACATTAAAAAAAAGTTATGGGAAAAATTGTATTAGTGCACTCATACAGTCAAGCAAGTGAATGATTAGATCTAAGACCTTGAATTGTGGGAGAGATCTATTGATTTAGGGTTCTTCTCATGCCCAACTTCGAATTATAGGGTATCCTAGAATGTAATGAGTTATTAGACAATCTAAAAATTTGCAAGGTACGCAAAGATCTTTATTTTTTAATGTGAAAGGCTATTCAAATGTATATTTCGCAAATCTGCCTATCATGGAAGGAACTATGAACTTAAATAGGTAGTTCATAAAGCCATATCTATATTTCTTAATGATTTGGTGCATAATGTTTTTGATTGTAAGAACACTCTTTGAACGTGAACTGTTCTCTATATCTCTTTAGAGCACTGCCTACGTATGAAAATGGATTATGTGATCATTGGTTAAACAGGTCAAGGTATCATGAAAATAGGATGTTTTTCGCCTCATATTTAACGGAAGGGTAGTAGATACCATTTTGATGAATTTCGGTATGGCCACTCTCATCTTTTGTAAGAGACTTGAAACATCACAGAACAAACTAATGTTGAAACGCAAATGCAATCATAGTCTGCATTTTGCCCAAGCCGGTTATAGACTCCCATTGGAAAGCTGAGGAAGAATGGACATACCCAAATGACATACGGCTATAATTTACTGTTCGAATAACATTTCTGTGCATATCTGGCATGTAACCTATTCTAAAGATGGCAACTAGCATCACCCAGTTATTACATATCCTCAATCTATATAATTTTGATATTGTAAAAGTTTCCGGGTATGCACTTTTCGAAGATGGAATTTCAGATTTCAATCCAATTAATACTTAATTGAAATAGGGTGAAATTTGGACCTATTGCGAATTTTCTGTCGATCATCAGTAACAACAAAATTAAGAGATCGTGGCATGATACTTGACCTTAGTAAAGTTTTGGTGGATTGAAAGTTGCAGTCACAAATACTAATAATAGTAATAGCAGTAATACTAATAACAGGCCTCGATTTTGCACAGTCGAGCTTTTCCTTGCTGAATCTTACCGTTTGCAAGATGTCTATCACAATTAGTTTCAGGTTAAAGACTGTAGCCATAAACCTTTTGCTGCCGTAAACACATTAATCCTATTAACCTAATAACGAGAAGGTAAGTGCCTTGATTTTCTCAAGTATTTATTGCTTGAACCGCCAATCTCACAATATAATCATAAAGTGATACATGGTTAACTTAATTCTTTAGCTCCAAATAGTGTGAGTATATTAGTACTACTTACGTTAATAATAAAAAATGCAATTTTTAATTGTAGGGGATAACTATGAACAAATAAAGAGTCGAAGCTTTCAATGGATCTCACTTTCTTTGTTGCTTTGAAACCGAGTTGCCTAATGTCTAATCAATGAACAGTTCGCGTTGGAAGATTCAAATTATTCTCTTTGTCCACTGGATTGCAGCAAATGGTTGTCTACGTTGTTCAGTACTTATAGACTATTGACATTGAAGCAAGAAATTTTCAGATTGCCTCCCCAATGTACATTTTTCTCCCAATAGTTGAAAAGTCAATTGATCTGTATAATACTTTGCAGTTTATGATGCTAAGTTAAATATAAATATGTGTTTTGAGGGCGTAAAAATACGTTTGAGGGGTGGTAATATACATGGAGAGTACAGCGCTAACTTGGCTGGATCAAGAAATCTCATGCTCACTCGAACATTCTGTTAGGTGACTGCGTTAGGAAGCAAATTAGGTCGCGAGTGTAGAGACCTCCCAGCCAATCAACAGTCAATAACCATTACGGGTCAGCGTACCCAAAACCGTATTTAATGGCTAAGCCCTGTGCCTGTGATGCACTCATTTCATAGGTTCTATCTCCTCATTGTTGTTGAGGTAAGTTAGACAATTTCGAGAGCAATTTCATACGAATGGATTTTGCCATAAAGGTTGCTGAGGTTTAGCCAAGACCTATTCTGTAGCATCCACTACATATACCATGCGTATCTGTAACTCACCCTACAGCTGTTTCAATCGGATCGATATTATAGCTAAATGAATTGAGAATATTTCTGTGAGAATTTATTTACAAATTCTCATGCGTTCGTCGATTCTTTTCAGTTGTGCCCATTTAAAAATGAGATGACTTGTCCAGATTTCTTATTTCCAAATCGCCTTCCAATTAATAATTCAACCGCATCTTTCTTCTTACATTGGTGATCAGTATATAATGATTGATAACACCAAGAGTGTTAACGTTGGTTCTCAATGGCTCTTCTAGCGATCCAAACAAGTTGTCTTTTCTCGGGCGCTGACTTCCATCGAAACCTTTAGGACACATCCAAAAAATATGAATCTTGAAACATTGAATCATGAAGCTTTCTAATTAATTAAAATCTGAGCAAATCAATGAATTCATACTCCTGATCATTCCAAACTTTTTAATCTTGCTCGATCCTATTTCCATCTCACCGTATTGGACTCTTTTAGAAGTTCCTACATTCAGACACTTTTTGGAGGCGAAAGAATACGCGACACAGCAAAATTCTTTTCCAATTGGGTATACGAGCTCAGCCAACTTCCGATAATTTAAATCTAATCAATTTGAAGATATCGTAATCAGCCATTAGATTGCATGCCGTTCGCAAATGTTGGTCTCAATTTTTGGTATTTCTGGGGACAAGTAACTATTTTATTTACCATTGCTGCATAGGGAGGCTTAAGACGGCAAGCCAGAGCACGAAGTCATTTGCGATTGTGTCTCATGATTTAAGATTTTAATGTGCAGCTGGTGCATAGGGATGCGCTGTGGGTTCATACTGTTTCAACCCGACCGACAACTGATCACATGGATTTTTCTGCAGTATATCAGCAGTTGGGTGCAATATAATTGTCTTGGAAGAGTTCGAACAGACATTTGATGGACTCTATTAAAATATGGTGAATTTTGGTAACTTTCAGTGACTTTATCCATAGATATGACCATTACGGTCTAAATTACCCTTTAAAGTTGTAAAATTAGGCGCTATGGCCAAATATTGGTTTTGTATATTCATTAGGTACCATGACTTTTACCCAATAGTATGCTCGTATAACCTAAATGATTTGTTATCTATTCAATCTTAAACGTAAGCATGTGACCTAGTCATCACTATAGAATGGTGAACTTAAATTGTAATACGTGAGTGATAAAAATTTTTTGCCACGTATAACTGTTAAGCTGTAAGGAGCAATGCCTATGGATATAAGTGATGGGCGATTTAGAGACAACCTGGAGGGGAGGGAAGGGGGATGAACGAAACAAATGCTAAAGATTTTATCTTCGTCCTACCGGACTTCGATCAAAAAGTAATATTAACCATTTTGGACCGACAGATAGCAGAACAAGGACTTCAATTAATAAACATCGGTACCTCGCCAAGCCGTGAAAAGCATTTTCAATGTAACACTGACAATCTTGGCAACGAGTAGGTCTTAGGAATCAAGAGATTGCTATTTTTAGTGAGAACGTTTAAGGCTTTGTTACCGTGGTGATAGAACGTTTATAATTATTTATCGATAACCCAAAAATCAACCATTATATATCTATATTAGGGTAATATATCTAGAACCCTCTTTCCTGGTCACCTCTAACTTCAATCATCTAAACTCATCCCTCGTTTTAAATTTCTGGGTTTGGCAAAATCACTTTGCCTCCTCAATCATTGGAAGAAATTGACTGAAGTGGCAGCACTTGCCCTTCTTGACTAAAAATGTATTTTGTTACATTGCAGAGGACTATTCATGGAAATTTAATTTTGAAAATGTTATTCAATCCAAAAATATAAATTAAGTAAAACATTATGGTACTTTGGCGTTGCTCTTAAGGTCCTCTTTGACCTCCTCCTCCTCCTCTACGTAATGTAGCGAACTTTCCACCAACTGATTTCTGTTGCTTCTCCAATTGAAAAATTGCGCAATTTTTCGTATTCTTATGAGAAATAAAAGTAATACCTATACGGAGGGTAATACCTATATCTGCTCTATGACTTAAGCGGGGAGAGGAAACTAACACTCTACGTTTATGGTTAATAAAACATAACGCCTTTGACCGCCGAGTAAAAATTGGATTTTAATTGATCGCCATTTAACTAATATCGAGGCATGCTAGAATAGTCTATTTAGCTTTAAACATCTTACGTTTCTGGGATATTTTAACAGCCAGTTTATTAACTTATGAACTGTACAAGTTCGCATTTTACACGTAGGCGAATTAGACTTGCTAAAACAATTGGGTGCATATGCACTTAGGCCATCGACTAAGTCCACTAAAAACGTATCTGGTGTTTGTTTAAATCACCAGTGGGAGATATCCGCCCCTTCTAGTCCTATACGCGTACTAAGGAAGAGAATACACGCGTGTGATCTTTAAAAAACGACCTTGAGGATGTGCTTACGTGTGCGCAATAGTAAGCAACGCGCGAGGATATGGTGACGCTCACCAGTTGTGGCGCGCATAAAACGCGCGGTCGCCTTGCCATCGCAAGTACTTACGTACCCAAAACATGTCAGCTGTTCAAGTGTTTGCGTACATAAAGGTTCGTGCGTTCGTGCATGCAAGAGCGTAGCATATCTATTCCCCGTACATCCCATTGTGTAGGGCACATTGCAACTCATTGTGGTCATGCTACCGAGGCCTTCTCAGCTAATCAACGGTTAATATTCATTTAAAACTGCGTTAGATTTATTCACTGATGATCATGTTTCGACAGTGGTCGTATTTGCAATAAACGCTCTTTGTTCCATGGATTCTGTGTTCTCTCTACTGTTGGAGAGATTTTTCCAGAGAGAATTGCTTATTTGTGTAGTATCTGCTACACCATAATTCCAGCATCCAGCTAGCGTCCTTATTAGTTAAACTTGACCCTGATAAGAGTTCTCATTTATGAAATATTCAGTTAAATGTCTCCTAATGTTAGTTTCAAAAAATAAAATCGATTCCATTAAATTACTTGTCAGTAGCTACGAGGATTTCACTTAATTGAAAATTGAAATAGGCACATTCTTTGCCTCAATGAATAATGCCCATCTTTACGTCTATGGAAAGCATGCATAAGTGAAGATTACCGCAATCACTAGTCTAAATTAGTTTAATTTTATACTATCCTCACAGAATATTAATGATTCTTTTAACTTTATACAATAAATAAGAACCTAAAATAAGGCATCTAGCAAAGTAGTTGGTTTGCGGAAAGTAGAACTCAATCCAACTTCAAAATAATCAGAAGAATAATTTCATGGCGTGATTCATCGAACTTAAAAGGTGTGATTTTACAGCCATGCCGATATGATTAAGCCATTAAGTGCGATGCCCTCAGATTTGTTAAAGGTAGGAAATTTTTTATTTGAAAGGAATTAATCTGATTCATTCGAAGTAAGAAAAGTTTCATTGCCATTTTGGTTTCATACAAATGTTATTGGATTTCACGGACAATATCCCATTCCAAATATTTAATGAAGTATAATTAGTGATTTTAACCATCTACCATTTTTAGATTTTATCTTTTTTTGAGAAATGCAACAAAATTTCTTCAGAAACAAATCCCTTAATTTCATCCCGGCATGAGTGATCGAAACAACGGAGCCATTAAGCCATTGGAAAGATCGATTGCACCGAGTAATATAATAGTTTTGGTGATTTTTAAGGCTGACATACTTTGAAGCCTTCGAACTATATTATTAAGTGGGGTCCTGGGATGAATTCAGTAAACAAAAGGTTACTTGATTTATATGAGCCAATAAGTTAATAACAGGTACATCAATATTTCGAAAGAATTTATATACAGACTATTAATGGGTTGGTGAGTGAAATAACGCGGGGTAGATCAAGTTCAGTCACTCCTATTGCTAGATCAGTATGTAGGTGGCCAGGAAAGTCGTCTTGATTTATTTAAAAAAAGACTTAGGATTGATTTGTAAACGTTTCTTCTTAAGACGTCGGAAGTGCCTCTTCGTGATGACTGACAAAGGCATAGGCACCTATGCGCAAGCACGACCTTCAGATGCTGCTAACGCGACCTTAAAGTCTCCCATTGACAGATTTTGATCGACACCTGCTGGACATAGCACAAAGATAACGCAATTCATCTTGAATATAAAATTCTTTTCTATTCGAGTGAAACTTTGAATTGCGTGGGGCTCAATAGCCTAATAATAATGCTATGGGTAGAAATAAACTTGAATTTTTAATTATCTGAACGGTTGGTTTATATAAAGGAACATCATATAATATTATTTACGTAGGCTGGAAGATTAAATGCAGCAAATATGGCGTTATAACCCACTATAATGGTAAAATAAAAAAAAGCGTTAAATTAACAGCACGTCTCTTGTTTTGCTATGCGATCATCAACTTTTCATTTTTTTTGCAATAAATTTGTGATATTACCTGCATTTCTAAAAAATTGATTGGATAAATTTATTTCTTCCACATCTGCCCAGTAATATGATTAAGTAAATTCCAAAGGGTCCACGTTCGTGTTTGGCCATTAGAGAAGTTAGATCCTAACTTCTTTATTGTAGTGACGCTTTAATGGTATGTGAATCTAGGTACATCTAATAAAATGGGTGTGCTCACTAATAGAGTTAGACACACTAGAAACACCGAGACAAATGAATTATGGCTCACTGTATGACAGAAGAGTGCATATCATGGCATTGGATGTTCTGCAAATGGCGCGCTTCAGGACGTGTGCTTATTACATATTTCGAGGTCGTCGGGCTATTTTTTCCACGTCGTAGCCAAAGTCATTAGCTTGGCCCGAATTTCATTACACAATTAGCGTGGCATTCATTGTGACAGTGGCTGTTTTGTCGTTAATATTTCTATCAATTATCATTGATATTCATTCGTTATAACCTTAGAAGCTGCCCAAATGACCGTAAATACGGAAATGGATAATATACGCCGATAAAAATATTTCATTTTATCTAACTGACCAAGTTAGATTGACTATCTTCCTAATTTCAAAATCAAACAAAAGGCCAAAATTTTGTAAACTATATATTCAAAAACCTCGGTTGTAATAATTAAGGGATTAATTTTCCACTCTGAGAATAGCGATTGATTTTGACAAGTTATTGTCGTCATTAGGATGGACTAGTGACCAGAATTGATGGGTTTTAATTGATGTCTTCATACATGATGTAAAAGTAAATTTCATTCCCAGTTTCAGTGGAAAAAAAAAGAACTTTGCAATGAAAGCATGCTGCATTCAGATGTTCACTATAGCGTTAGATAATTCCACTTTCTCAATCCTTGGAAGGAAAAGTGAATTGAAGTCTTAGAACCAGTTATCTTAATTGAACAGCCAATCAATAAGTACTGGACATTGGAGACAGGAAATTGCTTCAACATGAAATACCCAGTAAGTAAGTGTTGTTCAGCCCAGTCAAGTGTAGTAGAATACTCCTCTCATTTTGACCCCCTCCCCCTCAATGAAAATTTATTGAAATTTTGTTAATCGACTTCTTTGCTTTTCACAATTAAAATTGCAATTACTTCGCATTAGCATTATAACCATCGATAAAACAGTAGAGATATTAAATTACTAAAAACGTATATGATCTGCTTTTCTAATGAGTAATCAACGTTTAGATTCCTTAAATAATTGTATTAGTTTTAAATACAAACCCACAGGAATCAGAACAAGACACGTTCCGAACGCGCGGGTCGTCTAATTCATAGTCGCTTTAAGCAACCAATATAAAACAATTTGTTCAAATAAAAATTAATTAAAAGAAGCTGAGGTTAAAAGGTGCAAAATAAAGAACCTTAGTAGAAGAACAGTTTAAAAAAACATGTAATTTGTCACCTGCCCTACAAAACAAAGCTAAAAGCTGTTGTGTTTATATCTTATCTGGGAATAATCAAACCTGTAGTAAAATCGGCCCGTGGTGTTCTGCTTTCTGGTCATCAATAATCCATACTCTGAGTCAACGGTAAATACAACGATATCTAATAGACAGATATATCGAAGCGGCCGAATGAGGTCTCTTAATAGAATAGAAGAGCCATATTTTACATAAGTGAGGAGTTTAACAGTTAGAAAATAGAACCGTTTTCTTGTTTATATTTCAAAATTTTTGTTTCTTCTGCAATAAACAGCATTACAAATTTTGCAAACATTCCTAAAAATTTGCATTTGCGAAAAGTGATCATGGTTCAAGTTCATTGAAAGATGCTACACGCACACCCTATTGGATACGCTAAAAATGTTTTAGAGATGGGTATCGTAATAGGTGATGCTTACCCGTGGCATTTCTTAGATGATGGACTAAAGCCAACATTATTTTCACTCGCAATAGAAACAAATCAGCTTTCAGGCAACCAGGGTTAACTTCTAAATTGCATTCACTTCCGAGGGGTCATTACTGAGATATCACTTTATAATGTAAAAAATATGTTGCAACGGACATAACGCTTAAATTCTACTGATGTAGCCTGAAAGTAAAGTCATACTGTCAAAAGAGTCTTGCTTCATCTGTCTTGGCATTTAAGTAGCGCACGTTAAGTAATGATTCGTGTTTTAATAGTCTCAGTTTCAGAATTTATATTCTTACTTCAAGAGTGAGCTCATGACCAGGATTATTCAAATTTTATCAATTCGGATGGTCGATCCTTTTAACATAGCCAGGAGACTAGCCAGTGAATAACACCCATACAAATGTGCACTTCTAAATGTCTTGAAAAGTGGGCTTGATAGAGCTAAATACCACGTCGAATGTAAGATCACCATCTTTGTTCACCTGTATGAAATATGATAATACTCAGGCACATTTGTACAAACGCTTCCAATGACTTCGCCTGATTAGCAGTTACTTACTCGCTGTAATGTACGAATTTTAATAAAAGATTATCAAGTACGATGGATTAAACAGAAAAAATAACTTAGGAGGGTTAAAATTTACATACAATTGCTTAGGACAAATTTCAACCTTATATCGTATCACATTAAAAGCCAGTTACTAATAGTCAAAGTTCATTTAAGATATTCATGAAACTTATTCAACTTAATGCATCTTTCAATTTGGATTTTCTTCCACTCTAAAGAACCGTTGCTTAAAATGTGCAATATTTTTAAAAAGTAAACGAATATTTCATCAACTTCGAGACAGGTTGATAATTTTACGATAATATGATGAGCTCTCTACTCAAATCAAGTCAGCAATGCAGACTGTAAATAAAAATACTACTTATGTAAAATAAGCAGATATTTTAAGGAATGGATTTATTGGGACCAAGACCAGAAGGGATATGCCAGAGACAACTCATGATAAAATTCAAATCAATAGAAAAGGTAAATGAAAGTTTGTGTTTATTTTGCAACAACTTTCTTCTGCCAAGCGAGCAACAGCTTCGACATACTGCGCGTCTATAAAGGAGAAGAAAAGGAGCGTAAATAGATTTATTAGGAGATCTGATGAGTAAGTAAAATCCAATCGATTTATTTACAACTGAACAATCAGACAGAGCGTAGATCAAGCATACGATTTTAACGAAAAATTGTTTAATTTGAAAATTCGAGTGTGTAGGAAATAGTGGCTATCTTTCGATTATTTAGTGTTTTCGTCTTTCGGCCTGATTTCCGTCCCAGCGTTAGAAGAATATTTTAGAGATGCCTAAGTGTACTCTTTATTTTACCTAGCCTTGGATTCAGCATGCCCATAAGGAAGTTTAGATCAAGATGTAAAAGAAGTAGGAGAGTGGATTATTTCCTATTTCATCTATATAAGCTTGATGTGTCTGAGTCTCTTTACTATAACAGAGTTCGCAATTGATAGTGTGGTGGAATATGTTCAGTATTCCAATTGCTATAGTGTTAATACATACTACTCGAGTTACTATAAAGCGTAGATCGGAAACTCCAAGCATGTAAAGAGAAAATTGGTAACGCAAACAACCTTATAAATCCCTCTACTAGATGCAGGCTCCTCTATGATCCTTCTGAATTCTGCGGAATACAAATTTGAGTAAAAAACAGGTTTTCATGATATTAGTCTATCAGAACGAAATAATTCATTAAAATCTAAGAAGGAAATCAAAGTATACGAAAGGTAATTTTTTTCGCTACGTTCTTCCCTGGCGAATTGGTTTCTTTATGCGACCTTCCAATAGAAGAACTCATCTTTAAACATTTCATCTCAATAATTGTGATTCGTAATTCAGCAGCTCTAAAATGAATCCGAAATGGCTAGGATTCCAGTCGCAACATAAGACGATCTTGCTAGGCTAAATCATCAGAAAACCTAGGCTCAAATTCAAATGCCGTATGAGGTCTGGATGGATGGCAATACCTTGACAATCGCTTTCACAAAAAAGCGATAGAGGAAACGAGGCTTGATGTTACAATATGACTCATTAGTAGTTAGAAAAAGTAGCAGAAAGAAAGTAGAGACTAACCGCATTAGCATAGGCCTCCAGTAATTCATTGCTTTCATCGATAAAATCGTTGGCTCGTATCTCCTGCTCGGCATGTTTCTGGTGCATTTCTGCAAATTTCTTCCTCATTGCAGACAAATCTGAAATCAACAGAAACAATCAATAAAACACGGGTCTCCGTTACTGCATTGTGCAATAAAGCAGTTTCTAGTTAATACATGAGATATAGGTGAGTGAAGTCACGTTTTCGCATGATAAAAAATAACAGTCTGATTAACTGTCACATGATTAAGATATACTGAGTGCTAGATTTTGGTTAAATGTTAACAGGGAAAGGATTCATGAAACTAAACTTGCGTTCATATAAAACAGAGAATGATTTTAAAGGGCATATTTGAAGTTCCTATGCACAAGACTATTTTATTCACTTCAAAATCACATATAGAGACTATGACTATAAAGCCCTCTGAAATCATACTAATTCAAATTGCACAAAGTAAGAAATCATCTCTGATAAGCTTTTCCATATATTCTCAAAAGTGGACGCTGGCAAACACCTCAGTAAGATGTGTTCGGTCGACGGTGTCTTTAGGTCCAAACAAATATATTCAATTATGTTTTCCAGTTCCGATGTGGAAGACATCTCAAAGTTCTTTCTGTAGAAATGTGCTAAGTATTATGGATGGTAATTACGGAATGTGCATCACTGTTCGACCAACTTCAGCAAAGTGAAAATTTTTATCTCTCATTGATAAGTGGTAGCTAATTCCAAGTGTGTCGACGTCAAAATCGTTAATGTACACACCAACCAAGTTAGGTTTAACATACAGCGAAGTGAGTTTCACATCAGAGACTTCACTATGCTACTCCCCAGCCCATATGAAATATAAGAACGGGATAGCATTATATTGTTTTTATGTCCTTGATTGAATAAAGTTAGTTAAACCACACTCACTATAAGGAAAGTAATCTATTGATACTGACCTGAGTAAGCTGGATTATTAAGCACATCTTTTAGAGATTGAAGAGCTTCCAGGGCTTGAGCAGTCTGTCGTATCTCTGCTTCATCTAAACATCGAACAAAGATAATTTAAAAAAAAATAAATATCCGAGGAATCCAACACAACTGCAGCTGGATATCAATCTGGTTCGAATAACCAATATGTTTAAACCAGCTGATAATAAGCGCCCTTACTCTTAACTCAATCTATCCCAAGCAATGAGAAGTAGTTGAAATATCTATATCTATCTATAAAACAAGATCTAACGACCACGATTACTTTACGATTTTGCAAATTAATGATAAGGCCGTGACTAAAATCATCTGATCCCCTGATTCTGATTTTATTAATAGGGAATTCGCAATCCCTAATGAGTCCAAGGTTACGAAAGCCAAATAAAAAGATGCTATGCACTATACTAAACAAATTTTTACACAAAAGTAAACAATTCGACCATGTGTCAAAATTTAACTAATAACATTCAACAAAAACGTACGTGAAAGAATGACCTTGATCTTAGCTTCTGTGGTAACTGCTTGGTCGTCAAGGTAATTGGGATCCATATACTTGCCAAGTTCGCTCCCTAGAGAGGAAAATAGCGCTTATCGTCACGCGTTATTCCCAAAAGCACCAAATTTGGAAATACACACAAGAAAAACTTTACTTCGATCTAAAATCTCCTTAATTTTCGGTCGCTTCTCAGCTAGAGTGACTTGTTTTTGAGCATCCGCTATCATATCTGATATAGTCTTAAAATAAAAGAGCAATTAATCGTTTATTACAAATACCTGTTTAGGAGGCCTCTGGGGTGCTTGATTTCTAACTCCGAGAATCAAGCGCTCAAGTTCAGCAACTCTTTCTTCGAAATGATCAACGTTCATCTGAGGGAAAAAGCATTATCGATCTCTAATCACGCACATACAACGAAAGCTTAGAACTGAAAATGATCAGGGTATGTAGATTTATTAATAAACTACTACAGGGAAACAGGTAGTAAACTAGTGATGAGGACTTGGTTGGGGATTACGAAGGGCTTGTTTTTTCGCGCCTAGATCAAAGAATGAATACTGCGAGAAAGCATAGTATTCACTTGTTTTGTATGGTGATGAATAAGTCGCCGCTGGAACAGGTTGAGGAACTTGAACATGCGGTTTTTGTGGTTGAGTGGGAATCTTTGCAGAAACTGAAGGTTTTGAAGCGACTGTAGGCTTTGTAAAACCTGATGATGGAGTAGTTTTGGCACCAGTTGAAAGAGCTCGTACGCAGTGTGCGGAAAACGCGAATCTTAACATCTAGAAAAAAGGCATTTAACAGTAAAAGACATTTATGAAATCTGAAAACGAAAAAAAGTAGTTAGGAAGTAGATTTATTTAGTTTGTACAGGCAATAAAGCAAAATATGGATTAATAAACTTAATGTCAACAGGAAAATAAGTTCACCAAGTCTATGGAAGGCATATTTGGTTTAATCAGTTTCGAGCATATTGAGAAACAAAATTCCGAGCTGTGCGTACAAAGGTCTCCTTATTTTGAAGGTATTGTTCAGCCGCTTTAACGTTGAGCGCGTCTGTAAAATCGCAAAGATCACCAAAGAGTGATTCCAGGCCCCAAATTACATCCATTAATTTTCTGGTTGGAGTCCATCCCGTAAGATCAAGCGAAGCTTGCCTTAAGATACTGAGGCATACATTTCCATTCTCATCTATGTTTGGGTGCCATATTTTGGTAAGACATTTAACTACTGGAGGGGCATGATTATAGGTCTCTGGGATACTGAAATCGAAAATAAAATGCCCATTTTGCCAAATTCCTTCATTCGGAGTAATCTCCAACTTGAATTCGTGAATTTTATTAGGATCCGGATAGGTCACTTTGCAAGTACTGGGCAAATTTGTTTTTATTTCTGGAATTTCTTGCGCCAGCAATTTATCACGGACGGAAGCATTGATCAAAGATGGGGAAGAGGCGAAATCAGACTCATTTATCGCTTCACCTTCCTGCTTTTTACGAATCTTTTCGGCTAGTCGTAGCATAATTACTAGCACATAAATTGGGACAAAATATATGTGTGATCAACTGGGCTTAATCAAGAAAATTCACTTGTCCACATGGGCTAATAGCGAAGATATACTACATGATTGCAATTTGTATATTTTAATGTATAGCTTCTTAATAATATCAAAGATGAACTAAAATAAAATCATAAAATTGTGCAAATTAGAACATTCTGTTCGGAATTTCGTTTGTTTATTTATATGTTCTTTAACCCAGATTTCACACACTACTGCGGCGTTACTTATCATACCCTCCGGTGAATAGGACAGGTTTTGCCGAATAACAATGGCTCGGGTATATTGTTCGGGCTATATTAGACGTGTTGCAGACACTACTAAAATAAGTCTTGACTAAATTTCAACAGTCCTCGATATCAGCATCTGTTGGTATGAAGCGTTCCGGAAATTTGCCTGGTTACCTCAACAGTATCAAAAAATGTGTATTTGGACTGCATAGTATTTATTTCAGTTTATGTTGAGCACTGAGAATAGTCCTTGTCATTAAGATGCAGCTTGCTCTGCGCTTCTATGTATTGCTAGTTGAATAAAATTCCTTGCTTTCACGACCGAGCTTGCCCACTATGCTCTCAATGTCCCGACGCACCTTCCAGACTGTCCAAGAGCCCATGGGATATGACGCCTCTCTTGATTTATTCATCATGATTTCATGAGAGCTTTTTTCTGGTTCATACTGGTGTCGTTTCTGTTGGCAAATGTACAGGTGCAAGAGAATTGGGAGAATTTTCTTAGATACCGATAACTCCTCTATAGTTCGGAAATAAAATCAGAATGTTTAACTGTCGTTTGGTCTTAATTTGTTATGAAAAACTGTGAAAAATTTAACCTTTTTTAGAATGTTTGATTTAAACTATCTATCTAAAAAATACACCAAAGGCAGTGTGACGATAATTGCCATTTTGTATTTAATAAGTTAGGCAGCAATCCTGAATAATATAATTGAAAACACTGCGATAATTTTTGCAATATATATTCAATTGCATTATCAAAGATGGAATTATTTCTAAATACGTCTAATAAAATTATTGGAAATTGGTTTAAATAATGGATATTTTAAATGCATATGATTTAAAGAAACAGTAAGTTGTGTTTGTGTTTGGCTTAACTTACACGGCGCCTTTCTTGGATATTTTTCACACGTTTGAGATGGCCAAGAGCAAGAATCATAGTACTCATCATCAAAGTAAGTCTATTCATTAGTTCATAATTACTTTAAATAGACCGTAAAAATCACCGTAATGGTATTCGCAGACCACCAAAGCAGCGGTTCCCATCTTTGAAGGGAGTAAGTTTTATTAATTTACACCGAATCCTCACTAGGTTGATCCCAAGTTCTTAAGAAATATGCGTTTTGCAAA
Source organism: Hymenolepis microstoma (assembly GCA_000469805.3). Taxonomy (NCBI): domain Eukaryota; kingdom Metazoa; phylum Platyhelminthes; class Cestoda; order Cyclophyllidea; family Hymenolepididae; genus Hymenolepis; species Hymenolepis microstoma. The sequence goes on along the minus strand of LR215989.1, from coordinate 35,104,245 downwards.
GAAACACAACAAGAAGTTCCGCGCTCCTCCCGTAGCCACTGCTCCTCCTGCTACCAATACCCCTGTCGCAGCTGAACAGTCGTAAATAAATGAGATCTTGGTATAGTTATATACTCTGTGTTAAACCTTGGGGTGGACATTGTTTTCTTGTTGGTTTTCAGCACACTTTAAGGTGCCAATACGTGTTTAGGGTTACTTGCATTAATTTAAGCCTTGCTTATTTGTGGGTGCCGGTATTGTCTTCTAGTATTTTGCTCCTTTATGTCTTGGAATGTGCTGTTTGAATAATATATTTGACATGCTATGAAACGTTAAGTGATTCAAAACGTCTTAGCTTTGTGTTCATGTTATTTTTCAAAATATAAAATCATGAGGATGTTGATTACCACTTAAAAAATTAGGATTTAGTGTACTTCAGTAAATATTCAGTGGATTTTATTGTTGCGAATTGTTTTGGTGTTATTCTCTTTCTGGTTTATTTTTTGGCACTTTCGATCTATTTTGCTTTGTCCATCGGGATAAACGGCTATTGTGGCGTCAATACTTTTGATCGTGTTACTATATAATTTCAGTAATAGAAAGATATTTAAAAAACTTTGAATATTTTTCAGTTATATTTTTAGATTTCAGACTGCGCAATGTCAGAACTGTAAGCGCAGTTTTTTTTGTAGTCTATTTCATGACAATTGAACTCTTATCATGGGTTAATTTTCTAATTGGTCTAACAATTGCTTTGGTGATTGGATTTGAAGTATCAGTTGAAGTCCGAAAAGTGCTGGTTCGTTAGTTCTAGTTGATTGGTTTACGCCTTCTACTTCTGTTCGCGGTTATATCTGAGTCTTTTTCACGAGTCAGTGTGTGGGTAAGCTATATAAGGTTTCGACTCCATTGGGCTTGATTTTCACAAAACCATCAAGTTTGGGTTTGATCAAAACAATTCATGGACGTTTTAGGCATTCAAAATGTCCTGGAAAATGCTTGGATTTGGATGTTTGTTTGATGCTATCGATGGTTGTACCGTTAGTCGTTTTAGTATTAGAATAAGTGATATAGGTTCCGGGTGTATTCTATGATACGTATGTTAATCTATTCAGGTATTTAGATTACGCTTAATAGTCAACATCTAAATCAGTCGGTTGTACGCGATCAGTATCTACAAAGGCGTTCTGGACACCAGTTTTGGACCTTTAATTTGAGTCTTCCGGAGGATTTCTAATGTTATGTAGACTTATAATGGATTGGTTTCATAAATTTAGTGTTCAAGTAAATTAGCACGTTAAAATTTTGCTAGTTCTTTACAGTCAATCCATGAATAAGCGAAAAAGTCAGTTTGCGCGATTGACTATCTGATATTTTTGGCGAGTAGGCGACAAATCTTCAAGAAACTGAGCTTGTTTAGCGGCTAAATATATTGGAGGAAAAGAGGTCAGAGTGAATAGTTGGGATATTTTAGTACTGATGTGTCGATCATTGGGATTCCTCGGTTGTTTTTTGTGAAGCAATTCATTAAAATAGCTAATTAGTCAGTATCCGTTGATGTATCATATATTTCTCGATGAATCTACGATTTAATTCCATTTCGTTCGTTAGTTTCTTCGTTTTAGTTTTGGGAAATATTCAATCATTCCTATTGGGTCGGTATTAGGCAGAATAGGTACTAAATCAAAATAACGTTAATACAATGAGTGCGTTTGAGTCAACGTAACGGAAAGGCCTTTGAAAGGAAGTTAGCAATGGTGAACATGTGTGCTTGCTCTGTTTCAGTCTGAGAGGTCATATGGCATCTCTTTCTCAGAGGTCATGTTAATAGTTCCTTTAATGAGTTTGTAAGACTGACCGCTATCGATAGTAGATCTCTTTATAAAGCATAATCTGGATGGATAATATTATAGTTGTAAAGTTTGAGAGCTTATCATTTAGAGGAGGACAAATACACAGTATTTACAAATTCAAAAATGATCTAAATCAGGGTGTGATGAACGGGTAATCACTTGTTATTTTTTTCAATAAAGCATTCTTGATGTTAAATGGGTTTAAGAATTGAGCATATATCGTATCATATTTTTTTTATTCAGGGTGAATTCTATTTGCATGTGGATGTAATATATGTTCGATCAATGAAAAATGAACATAATTTACATATAAAAAGAACAAAAAATAATTTTTTTGAAGTAAATGGATGTTCCAAAATTTTTTTAATATTTGAATAATCGAAAGTTTACTTACTGTTTTGATTTGTAAAGTTGTCTTGACCTTGGAAGTAAATGAATGTAATTAGTGAAGTGACAAATATGAAATTTTTAGAGTATGGTCAGTTTAGCTAAATCACAGCTTTGGAAAAATTCCGAAATCAGATTGCTGAATATTTTACTTACTGAAGTTGTAATTACTGCAATTTGTAGCGGATTTGATGCCCTGGTAAGCCTCAACTATGCTCAGAAAGCGCTGTGGCAGATCTTTCTAGTCGAAAAGTCTATTGCAATGATAGAGATAAGGGAGGCGTGTTACGAGCAAAATGTTTATCACAAATTATGATATCGACAATCATGATTAGTTATAAAATAATTCTAGCAAAATGTCCGAGCGATGCTCTGCACGTACGGCCGCACACTCCAAACTCTTCGGGTGCGCACTTTATCGTGTGCGGATTGCATACGCCACAATTCTCATCTATTTACTGGAACGTTCTCAGTATTGTTTGGGCTGCTTCTCTTCAGAACTTTTTATGAAGAAAATACGCGAGTATCGCACGACTAAATACTAGACAATATTTATTTACATCAAATGGCAGGCTTCATGATAGTTATCATTAGCCCTGTAGTTGACTTCGGGCATCATTGAATGGAGAAACGTCAAAGTCACGAAAGTCGAGAGAGGGAATAAGAGAGTGATGTAAAAGAGGCAGACACAAAGGTAGAGAAAAAAGTAAGGTAAGGTGAGTACTGTGTAAGTGGTCAAATACGACACACAGTGGGGGTCATGGTAGTTTTAAGTCAACTGTCGATTTATAGACTTTTTTGCCGTATGAGTATGCGTTGCCCAGGATGCACTACGTGGAGGTAAGTCTAGCGCACATCCCATTCTGTGCAATATAGATGTTGATGTTTATACATTTTTCACTAGAAAGCTGAAAATTCAATACTTCGAGAATTAAAACAAATACGAACTTTTGACACACACTGCTTTGCCGTTTGCCTCTCACTGGATTATATTTCCATTTCGTTTGTCCAGATGGTTTGCCTTGCAATGGATTAAAAAGGTAACCGACTTAGACAGAGATATTTATTTAGAGCCTTAATTTAGATAACTTGATTCATTTAAGCAATAATCCAAATCAACATATTAAAGTAACATTGTGGTGTACACAATCCGTACGTGTAGAACACAGCCCAGATATATTGCTATTTATGTTCACTCGAAATATGCTAGAATTATTTGCTAACTAATCAAGCATCTCAATTCTCATAATTTGTGAATTTGCAACAAACGTTTCGCTTGCTATACATCCTCCTTCTCACAATCACTGCGATAGCCTTTCTGATTAGTAAGATCTGCCACATAGATTTCTGAGCACAGTCGAGGCTTAACTAGAGTAGTTAATCCACTACAACATACTTAACGCAACGCAGTAGCATTTTTCTTCATATTTTTGTATCCTCATTGCTGGCAGAATGATTGTCAAGGTCAGATAAATATTGTATGATGGCGAGGGTGGTTTTTTGCAGGATACAAAAGCAATACAAGGAGAGTTGGGACACTGACTGTGACGCTAAAGGGCTAAAATTTTGCTAGCGCTGCGAAATAACAAAACAGAACACGAACACTAACTGACCTACTTTTAAACCAGCTTTGGGAATGAAATTTGAGCCTGTGCAGCATACGTTATCACCTTTAAAACTACTCTATTTTATGAGCATTCATTCTGAGTTGCTATTTTTATGGCGGAAACCAGAAATGGAATAAATACGAAAATTTTTACATGAAATAATATTTAGTGAATAAATTCTATAGCTTCTGGTAAAAGAAAAATGCAGCCACCAGATCCATATATTGTACAAATTCTACAGTGCCATCTCTAATATCACGATTCTTCAAGTTTATCGGTATATTATGCTTAAAAGATTTTCTGAACATTTTTTCACTCTCCTACTTTATAGAAAAGACGAATCAAAAGAAGTCTTATGAGAGAAAAGTAAAGAGGTAGGTGGACCAAGAAACATGGATTGAACGTTGAGCAGATGTAACAAACCTGTCACAAAAGCTCCTTTCGTCTCAAGCGAAGAAAGAACGAAGTTCAGTATTACTTTGGTTCTAGCTTCTCACTAGTCCACTCTACACCCATATTGGTCTGTCTGCTAGAACATGCCTCTGTATTGGTTGGTGAGGTTTCAAGCCAAGCCTAATTCCACTTTTACAGTAGCAATGTACTCGTTGGCTGAAAATCCGTTTATCACTTACCATCTTTATAACATGTGCATTTAATCTACCTCATTGGCTCAGGATGAAGGGACTCTCCGTCACGGAATTCACGATTTCAAAGCATAGATAAATCCGATTGCTTTTAAGTGAGTTTAATCGAACGCAGTTCGAATCGTCTGCTAGCTTCTAGGCTGCTAAGCAGCCATAATTTAAATGTTGGTTGGGGTGAGGTAAAGTTTCTTTACCTAATGTTCTAATTTAACATGTAAACAATATATATTTTGTCCGAATTCAAAAGTGATGGAATGATTAAAATAAGGCACCCTATTATAGGATGTATCCAAACGGAGTCAAGGGTCTGCTTTTGTCCGAAAAATGTAAACATTATAGTTGACTGGAAAAGTGATTCCATTAAAAAAATCTATATGAAATGTTTGCTTCGTAAAAATTTGATTTGTTTTACTGATACTCTAGGGTTATGGATAATATCGCCCAACGCAGTGGAGGAATCGTTTCGAGTTTAATCATGGAATGGCATATGACACCAAAAGGGGGCTAATAAAGCAAGAAATTGAGTCTCGTGTGACGAGAAGTAATGGCAGTAAGGATCTTGCTCAGTTAACATTTTACAGGCTTTGAGCACTCAGTGTTCAAACATTTGGAGCTAATTGTTTGATTCCCAGGTCTACTGCTAATACTGTGAACGAGTTATTCGGTTCTCATCAAGAGGTTGATTTAGTTCTGTGGTAGGTCATAGCACCTGGACTTATTAATATCATTTTAGGGCAAATAGGAATGTTAAAAATATGGCAAATATTACTTGACTTCACTCAAAATGAGTTCTATCTAGAATATCATAAGGTATATCATTCAAAATTCTAATATAATTTTCCTTATGAATAGAAAATACTTCTCAAGGTCTCCTGTAAGTACGTGCTTTTCAACATTCATCCAGGGTAAAGCCAAAGCGTCATGGCGCTTTACTTACTGACCAGTATTTAAGAGTACCATTGGCAATGTTGGGGTGTGCCAATTATCTCTGATTTGGTAAAGTACGCACTATTACTGGTTATCAAATTGCACTTATTTAGGAACGTAATATTCAAAATAATAATAACTCGTCTCACATTCGACTTACTTCAGAGATTAAGGAGAGTGGACAATTCGACATGGACATCAGATTTTGTACTAAAATTTATTTGGGTTGAAATTTTTGTTTTGAAGTTTGTACTAGCAAGCATTAAATAACCTTAAAATTTAAACAAGATCGAGAAAGAGACGAAGTGCTATTCAATGAAATACCGTTATAAAATTTTGTGATATTTGGCAGTGAAAATTCTAACGTTGTATGTCATTAAATTAAAATAAGTTAAAACTTACAGTTATCAAAATTAGGTAATTTATAGTAAAGTGACTTTAAGTCACTGCAAGTTGTAAGCTTTAAGAGCTAAAATAGTTAACTTCGACCTTTTCCGGTAAAAATTAAGAGCTTTTTCTTTCAAATCTCTAAATTTCCCTCTTTATAAAGGCCCTATGGTGGACAATCTATTCCACATCTAAAACCGAATCATCCATTCTTTGACCCTGAAGGAAGGACAATGTTAGTGAGTTCAAGTAAATTGAAAAATGTCACCATCTTCCATATGGAGAACGATTTTTAACCTTCATAATTAAAATACTCGAGTTAGTATAAAGGAGGAATTAAACTACAAGGAGTCGATACCTTTGTCTATTCTTTAAAGCTCATGCTAATTAACTTTGCCCAATCCAGAGAAGGTGCCGACTAAACATTCGAAATTTAAACCTCCTAATGTTCGATAACGCAATTAACTGCAGATATTTCAACTGACAAAGTATACAGAATTTAAGCCACTTTCGTACTAATGTAAATCAACCGATTGTTCGAGAACTTTGGGATTCGGAGGAGACTTACAGAAGTAACAGATATAACCTGCTGAGAAGAATTCTGCAGTTCACTTTTCCAAAACATACTGACCTGAGTTCACATTATTAGCTACAGTTGGCAAAGAGTAGACATATTTGTTTTGCAACAATAGCGTGAATTTCGCAAGAAATAGAGTTTGGTGTTAGGAGAAAGAAAATCAAAAATTGGTCCAAGAAACAAAGAAAATAAATTGAGTTCGAGTAACAGATGTTTTTGTCGCTAGATCTTGAAACGGAAACTTATCTTTAAAACTCTAGAATAATTACATAATTGGTTGCCTAATTTTAAAGCCTTAAGTTAAGAAGAGAAAATGCCAACACAGAGGAAAAAGTTATTGGGAAGCTAAGTGGAATATTTCCAGTGCACTCGAAAAAGCTCATAACCTTCGTGGGCTGGATTAACGGACATTAGATTTATCCACTCAAACAGAGATAGGCAAGACCACCAATGAAGATCCAGTCACTGAAATTATTGGCTAGCCAGGTAGCCAATCATTTCGAAGACATTCAGTTTTGCATAAGAAAATTTATTTTATAGATAGAAAAATCGTCATTTAAGATGCTGCGTCTTCCTGAGGCATGAGGAGTTATAATTTCTGAAAGGGAGTAACTGAACGTTGATTGAAACAAATCTTATTGATTTCATTTCTTCTTTCTTTAAAAGCACACTTGTGAATTTTTCTAACTTTTTGATCAGACGTCTTATGGTAAATAAACGGTATAATACATTATTTTCCCATAAAATACGCCAACGTCATGAAAGTTAATCCGATGACTAAAGTGGTGCAGGGCTTAGAATATTTTATTATTGGATGTGACTGATTTCAAATTGTGACCTATTTAAAAAAACATTACCTGATGCGTAACTTACTGAATGAGCTTATAGGTACGCCCAAAACCCTGATTGGAGGCAATTCATAACGACCCTAATATCTTCTCCCCATTGGTAACTGACACATAGAACTGACGAGAGTACAAACATTTACAAGATCGGCCATAATTTGACCAATGAGATTACATGCGGTAAACTGGAGTCTTGATCTTACTATTACCTAATATGCGTACAAAACATGCCATTTACTAATAAAGATTAAATATCCGCACTTTTCATCACTAGTTTCAACCATTTGGATTGCTGACCAAATTAAAACTGGTGAGATGGGTTAGGGTACAACGGTCACTGACCATGTGGTAATTGAAGAATTAAATAGGTTCAACTTATGAAGAAATGTGAAAAAAGTCTTCTATTGAGTTTCTTCATATGTCTTCTAACATCTCCGCAAAAGGTGACTTTGATAGGACATTTCATAGCACCGAGATGAAAGTGGTAATGGCCAACATTTCATTTATGAAGGCAGAAAAGGAAGCCAAAGGTTGAAGAAGCCTAGGTACTAGTGTGAAAATAACGAAATTCCTTGCTGTAAATAATATTGATTTGTTTTGCCTAATAACTTAAAAGAAATGATGAGTTGTTGTTTGCAATACAAGTATACACAAAGATGAGAAGGCTGCTTAAGAATTTCGATTCCTTTCGGGAAGGGAGGTGAGGGAGGGGCACAAGTACACTAATTTTCATGAACAGAGAATTGAATTCCCTCGAGGTTAGTTGGTCAACCATTTCGATCTCCGGAGCAAAGTTGTCCAACACCGGAAATGGTGGGAGTTTAACAAATTGATGAGTGCAACACCTTCATGTTCACTTTAGTGAAGATAATCATTGATTTGGGGCTATGGAATTAGCAATTCTTTATAAACACACGGATTTACGTACTCAACATTGTTGCATATTTTCTGCTACGTTGGAATAGATTTCTCAAAGTGATAATCATGCACTAATTGAGTTATACTTTGAGCTTTAAGAACTCAGCCATTGCAAGAAAAGAATAGTAATTAGATAGTTGATGAAAGAAGAGGAGACGAAGCCCTTAAGCCAACAAGCTGAATAGTGTCAGAATGGGAAGCAAAGCAAACGTTATGTACTGATGGAAAAGAGCTTAAGAGCTGAGATGTGAATCCCATACATAAAAGAGGCATAAAAAAGTAAGTAAGTAGAGGAACTATCACCCCCTTATACTTCTGTGTCTATGACTCTGGCAATTGAGAATCTGAAATGGGCTGATGCATTGTTGTAAATGTCAAGATTCTGATGACTAATTCACCATGCTTCCAGTACTGAAAAAATTTGTTTCTTTTTATCTTGAGGTGGATATTTTCCTTAAACTTCATTTTAACTCCCACCCTTTAATTGTTAGCTTCGAATTACCTAGGGTAATATTATACAATTGCTAGCGTAAGTGCACGATCAAATTCAAAAGTTATTAAATAATCGCACGAGAAGTGAAAATATCATGTCTTATCGCGCACCATCTCCGGCTAACTTAAAACTGAAAAAATGTCGTTCGACTTTTGATTTTTCGCATCATGGTCACGGATCCCGAACTACACACGACGCTGTTGTTGTTGTTGCTACTGCTGTTTTTATTTAGTTGAGTGTGCGAAGAGTCGCAGAGCGAGGATTCATTTGAGAGTGGGATGAGATGAGGGTGGAGGAGGTGGGAATGGGAGATTTATAACCTACCCCCCCTCCCTCCACCTCTCCCTCCCTCACCCCCTCCCCCCCCCGGCCTTTTAAAAAAACTGTGCTGCAATTCGCATAACGTAAAAAGACTACACCCCTTGGAGGGATTATACATAAATTAATCATGAAAATGAATCCGATTAATAGATAAATGAGGCTGGGTCTGGATAAGTATTGATGTGCTTAACAGAATTTAAAATTTCGAAAATGAGGCAGTTAAATTTGCCTACGGTTAAGGGAAGAACCAGGCCGTCAAAGAGCTTTGTTTTTTAAAGCCTATCGTTCGATCTCTTTATTAAAATACCCACCTTCCTTCAATTTTTATTCCTTTTTTATTGACTTCAATCAATGACAAAAAAAACGCCCTATAACACTTAGTTCACATGGAGGGACTGAAAGCTTTATGACCTTTCAGCACGAGGAAGAATTCAAGCATGTAGGAAATGAAGATTTATAAGGAGGAAGTATATTCATAGTCTTAGAGGGAATAATAAAGTGGAGGGAGGGGCAGTAATGAAGATCAGAGCATCCTCATTCATCTGAACTCCCGAAATAATACGTCAACCGTTTAGTCAAGTTTCATTAATTGTTCAAGTGAGTGTCTGAACAAGCAACATAACTCGCATTTAATTAGTAGTAGAGTGAACCTAGCATATGGAGTTCCGGTAATTTAAAATTTTTAGTTACATCGACTTTGGTATGCAAAAATCACATGCTAATAGACTATATGAAGGAAAATTTTGACTTCTCTATCATTCGAAGAATGCAAGTGAAGTGAACCTGCAAGACTTGCCCTTCCTGATGAAATAATACTAATAAATGAGCGTTGAATATCATAGACAAGGGGAAAAATAGCAAAATTTGAATTCAGAAACGTAATTTTTTACTACCCGAGTTCAAGGTTCAAATTAAGTAAGATTGTTTGAAATCTTGACATTACTCTCAGTATCTTTTCGATTGTAACATGCTTTTGTGCTTCTGTGGGCAATAATAATAATAGTAGGACAAACTGAAGGAACGAAATGAATAAAATTGTATACATATAGATAAAGCCGACCAACTTTTCCAATCATGGATTCTATTCACTTCATACGACTCCTCTTTTTTGGATTTCTATTGGTCGAACTTCCCTCCTTGCTGCATTCTCCTGTCATGCTATTATTTTTAGTGGAAATGTAATTAGACAGCAAATAAGCTGCTTCGCTTGTGCTTATCATCGGCAAAATACGTTCGAGAGACAAAAACAAAACGGTTTCAAACTTCAAACAAAACGGTACAAATGTGAAATGGTAAAAATATTGAAATTATGGCCTCAATATGTGACAATTTATAGTATCTTCCTTATTTCTCTTCGTCTGCTTGCTTCTAGATAAATAAAGGTTACATTTAATAGGTAAAAAGTTTTAAAAAGCTGAGAGAAACTAAGTCAGGAAACTACAGATCAAAGCGAAATTTTTGGGAACGACATCGTTGCTTATCCAAGCTGATAAAAATTGTGGAATTTTGAGGCCTTTTTGTAGTGGTTTGGATAATGAAATACCCTTTTGTGCTTGCACATCTGATTCATGGGTCTGCTCGGTCTTTCTATGAATTTGCGCATTTACCAAGTCCTGCCTCTGTCCTAATTGTCAGACGCTAATTGATAGACAAGGACCACGAAATCGGACAACTTTCTAAAGATTAATATACTTAGTTTTGAATTCAGAAGTCAACTACCGGTTTATAGACCTTTTTTGCCGCATGAGTATACACTGCCTAGGATGCACCACGTGGAGATAAGTCCATCGCGCTAAAAAATCTTTAAGCTACCATGACCCGACTGTATGTCATATTCGACCACTTCCACTTCCACAGTACTCACCTCACCTTTTTCTCTACATTTGTGTCCGTCTATTTTGCATCTGTTAACCACTCTTCTATTCCCCCTCTCGACTTTTTGAGGCTCTGATGTTCCCTCTCCTCTCTGTGAAGTCAGAAGTCAACTAAAGAGCTAATGATAACTATCATAAAGCCTGCCATTTGATATAAATATTTGGTTTTTACTCATAATTCCACTGATACGCACGCAGTTTAGACATGTCACTGGCTTTCTTAAGCTCTCACATTTACCATTGGTGCATCTCAACGCCAGTTCTTCTGATTTGGAGGGGAGGGGGAAGGGGGAGAAGAGGAGGTGGTTGGCTCATTTTGTTAGCTAATTCAATTAGATTATAAAAGTAGCTTTACTGAGATAAGCGTCGCTTTAAGTTCCATAAAATAAGGAATATTTTTGGTGTCGAAACAAACTTGATGATAAAATTTTTAAACTTTTGTCAAATTTGGACCATTTTTTCTGTTAATTCCCATACTGACCTGCCAGAGAGATTCAGATTTAGATAAATAATCGTAGAAATGCACTTTTGAATTGACTGAATCGATTTTAATCCTACTCATATGCATCGATGGCGTAGCGGTTAGTAAGCAAAATTAACCTATGAATAATTTTTTCAAGTTCAGTGAGCAAAGCAACCAGACGCATGAGTTAATATCAGTTAAAGCAGTGAAGTAGGGAGGCAGACAAAACAGGAAGCAAACTACAAGCATATTCACGTTATTCAACAAATTTAAAATCAGATTTTGAGGTTTTAAAGCTGCCTCACAACTATATTTGACCTTCTATTGGCTAGTCTCGTTCGTTATCAAGGACTTAACTAAAACAGTGGACAGAAATTCCACATAGGCATCTGAATTCGAGCTCCCCTTAAAAAATGCGGGGAGGTAAGGAGAGAGGGGTGGGGTTATCATATCCAAAAACCATGACACTTTGAGGAAATATACTCTGCTTGACTTGAACTTATCAGAAAACAATTTTTTTAAATATAGGCTCTGAATAGGTCTGATCCGAGGTACGATATTATGATGAATTGATGATGTACTAGTTAAAGCTGACCAGAAGAGAGATTGGTAGACAGAGAGTTTCAAATCACGGGTCTCAATGGATACTAAGTTTGTGCAAGTACTTAGCTCAAACGGAGTTAGAAATTAATAGACGCACATTTCAATACCCAAAATTCAAACACATCTACTAATGACTCATCCATCAAGAATGAATAAAGAGATTCCATCCTGACTATTTGTTTGTACTTGAAAGGATTAGGGGAATAACCAGTGCAGGCTAATAGTCAAATAATGGAGACTTCAGATATTTCCTAAAACATGAATTACGATTGAAGAACTTAAAGTTGTGAGGGCAATTTCCGGAAAAGTGGAAAATGAACCTTAGATATTTCGATAGTTTCGGCTCTGAGATTTCCGTTAGTTCTGACTCTGTAGTAAAAGTCAGAAATGTTGAAACCCTCCAATTTTTCATCTTGAGGCTATTGAAAGGTGACTGTTTTTGTGCAAATGTAGAAATGTGATCCACTTCAATTTCAGAGAATCTTATTCTGAAATCAGTGTCACCGAGAACCTACTGCTCTATTTACTGGGTGAAATGACCATGGAGTGAAGATTTTACATAAGTCGTATTTATTCTACATGGCAAGGACGAAAATCTCAATAACTTTTCCTCATTGGAAATATCCAGAAACACAGGTGATGAAACTTTGTAAAGAGAGGGTTTGACTGCCCCTAAAATTGAATATTTGGACGGTAGAAATAAATCAGAAAACCAGGAAAAACTTACCTCATTTAAGTTCAGGAATCGTTAGGCCGATCGCTTTTTACCTTGAAAAAACGGCAGACTTATTCTTCGATATCATCATTTGTCCTTTCATAAGGAAATTCTGGGTGACAAGGTTTCATATGATTAACCAGCCATCTTCTTTTAAAATACGTCTTTAACATCCATCTGCTGCACAAAGGGGCCCACCAGTTGGCAGATCATTCTTGAGTTTGAGGTGACCGATCCATCATTGCCAACTTATATTAGAGTCAATTGCAAAGCCGATGATGTCAGAATCCACACAAATAATTTCTTTTGTGGTTGATATTCACTTATGAGAGTAATAGAAATATCAGTTGAAATCATTATCCAGATTCATTCTGCCTTCTCACGCGACACCTTGAACTCGCTTTAATCAATTCATTTTATTTGTTTATTTAGGTCAATAATAATTCTTACAGTGAAAGCATTTTAGTTATACTTCATCCATTTCAAGGCCTATTTTGATTCAAATTTTGCTGGAATTCTCTTTTTTCTTTATGGTTTGATAGTAATTTGAGAGCAATATCACTTTTTACTCGAATTGAGCTTGAACTCGAATTTTAGACCCACGTAGCCCAATATCATTTAAGTTAACGTTAATTCAATCTTGCACATTAAACTTCTTGTTAGAAATCGGATCAAGGTGTAGAGAACATTCTTGGATTTAATGCAGCTTTATACAAAAACACGAATAAATGCAAATCAGAACGGAGAACGGGGAGAAAAATAAGTGACTTTTATATAATATTAAAAAAATAAATTAAAGTACTGAAGTGAATGCGTGCTGTTAATTTGATATGAAAAATGTTTCTATTTATAAATTTTTCAAAGCTCAGAAAAAACGTTAATATTTAATGTACTTGAATCATAGCTTTAAAACCTGGAACTCATGGCGATAGCAAAAATGATTTATTTTCAGCTGAACTGAATTTAATTTAATTTAATTTCCAATTCATTGTGAATCTTAAAAGGATTCAATTGGTTGGTTGGCTTCCAGTGCAGCTGTTGAACCGTGGCATGATGGAAGGCAATAGCCAAATAGAAACAAATAGAAAAAGCATTTACGGATGTTTATTAATGATACGAAATATTTATTATATTTATTTATTATATATTATTATAGATTATATTATTATATTATTATATTTATTTATTTATATATACTTAATTGAAATACAACAAAAATTCAATGTAGAACTAAAATAACTCTTATTTACTAATTTATCATCAACAAACTTTACCTCTTTTGTGCTTTATCTTTTTTATAAAATAGCTAGTAGTCTTCAAAATTCGTCATTTTGCTTAAATGCTTGACATAAATTTTAGTGGTTGCAAAGTTTTTCAGGAAAAATTGAGAGATGAGGATGAAGTGGCATGTTTGGAGGTCTTTGTGGGAGACAGTTACACTTTAGTATGGAGACTGGGCCACAAAACAGCAAACTTTTGATCAGTCAGGTCAAATTGACTTAGAGAGTGGGCAGTTTTGAGTGTCCTCTAATCGTGCAGTTCAGGTCACTTGATCACAGATCATGAGTGACACAATTACAGGGGTTAAATTGAATGCATAGGTCAAGCTGACGCAAGGAACTAAAATTTAGAAATATCTGAAAAACGTGTCGCCAAATGTTAGTCACAAAATGTACTTAGAAATTTAATGAAAATTTTAATTTAAGAAAGTTGTGATAAATGGGGTAATGTCAAGTCCTGTTTTACGCACGTTTTCAACAAGAAGATGCCTGAATTTCAGTATTAAAATTAATAATTTAAAAGAAAAAATGACGATAAAGCCTTCATTGACTTTTCTGGTCTGAGAATTTTGAATGCGAGTTTTGAGCTTTGGGGTTATGCTAAGAGGAAATTGGGTGAAAATTGCACTAATTGTCAGTAGAGGGGAGCATTCGCCCATATTTTCTCAACCTAGAACTTCTATAACTAATTTTAAAATTTTAAATAATTGAATAAATTTTATGAGTGAAATTACTTAACTCTAAACGTCTGGCAGTAACGCGACATCGATTTTATTGTCATGACAATGTTAGTTTATGCTAAGTGATAATAGCTGGGAATAGGAATCAAACGAATTCCATCACGATCAACCGAATAAGTTTAATGTAAAAATGCATTTATAGGGATTCTACACAGCTTACAAAATTTTTTTACCATAAAATTTTTAGTCCTGCTGTCTCTGTTACGTTAAGACTGCAAGTCGCTGAATATAATGTAAGATTACTCGGTTTCCTCAACCGTTGAAGTGGCAAAGCTGAGTATCATAGTGGTCAATCCATAAGTAACCACTGGACAGTCCAGGAGACGATTGATGAAGCGTAAACATTTTTATACATGAACGACCCATCAAGCAAATGTGTTACAACGCATAAATGACAAAAATCGACTTTACTACCAAAATGCACCATTTGTTAGAAATTCTGTTCGCCGGTTTCATTTGTTTGCCAGAGTTAGAAATAACACATTTTGTATTGGGTGGGATAATAAGAATGAAGTATTGAAAACAAATTCCGTTCAAGTAAGTCCTTAAATGTCACAGGTTCCAGTCTCACTGAAACCTTAGTAATTACAAAATATGAATGATCCCAAAAAAGAGTGGATTTCATTAGGTGATTCAGCGGATTATTGTTTACAAAAGAAGAAACAGATTTATCAGCCACAGGTAATTTGACTATGACTATCGACTCCGGCAACAGTTTGGGAAAAAATATCATAAGAATTTAAAACCCTATTACAAGCGAAGAACGAATAAGATCTAACGTGAAAGACGAATACTGAATTATTTAAATAGCCTCGAGAGTTATCAATTCATAATATATCATGAAGGGGAAAAATCACCAAAAGACAACTCATTGTTTTATCCCATTTCATTTAGCATAGATGCTGGATATTCTCTGAAGAAACATGAATAATTAATCTGAAATTTAAATGGATGAGACAAAATTTTTTATCTTTTTTAACGAAGTTCGGTTTTTACTACACATCAAGACCATTTTTCGATAAATAAGCCACTCATCCTTCCCGTGTTCGGACTATCTGATGTGCAATTAAGAGTATTCGTATCACGAGTTAAAAAATTCCGCTCTAGATGGAATTCAGGACTTCCGGACTTTTAATGCCAAAATGAACTCACGATGTGGATACTCGAGGGAAAATCTGAAATTCTTTTCCTTATCCTATATTTAGACTCATTCATCAACCCCGAAAGCTTAACCTCTAAACTCTCGGTAGAAACTGCAATTTTTACGCACATGAGCATTACACAATTTGGATTTGGTTCCATAAAATGAGAAACACAATATTAAGACTAAAAATTATTTGAAATTTCATATTTTGTGATAAATCTTGACAGTTGGCAAAGGGAAATATTTATAATTTACACATACAAAGCTAACGTGAAAACAATTTAAACCTCGTTCTCGGGAATTCTGGCACATCTCAGATTTGCTCAATGGAATTCTCTGGAAAATATTACTTTCAGACGTTAACCAAGAGGATTTTGTCTAATTTTCAACTAACGAGAAAAAAAAATGATCTAAAATGTCCCAATGACCTCCTCATTAAGTAAAATTATTATTTTTTCGGACTGTGAAACCAACATCAAGAGCCCCAGAGAATCAACAGTAGTAGATACAAGTTACTTGAGGGAATTAAGGACACTCAATTGTTTGAAGGGGAAATTAAACCGATTTTAATGCTTTAATTAGCAAATAGCACCATCATTTATGAAAAGTTTTCTTTTTCATTAGAAATTCCAGGACCAATTTTCCTTCATTCTGAAAAATCGCAACGTTTTCCATTTTAGATGCTCCTGTTTTTGTGATATTATTGATAAAATTAATTGATGCGATTTGATCGCTCACTAATAAGATGAGTATCGAGCTCCTGAAATCTATTTGCCAACTTAAAAAAAAATTAGCCTCGAATCTTACTCCTATTTGAAATTCCAACCTGAAATGGATACAGTGAATTCTTGAAATGAAATCAATTAATATCAAGCTATTTTTTAAATTATTTGACGAAGCTTTAAGCTTATTTAAGGATTAAGTAAATTGCTATATTTTGACTATATATCATAGTATATTGAGAGAATAATTTAAACTTTTCTCTGTTATCTAGTTTCAGGAGATATTAATCTTTCGTACGAATATGGTGAGTTGATGATGTTAAGAGTGTAGCAGAGGTGACAGTTTTTTGCTTCAAATGCAAATTTTTTTATGCGCGAACACTTATTCAGAATCGTCGGTTAATTGCTACAAATATTAAACTGACATATAAATATAAATTTAAAGATTAGAATAAACTCGAATTTTGAAATTAAAACACGACATTATATTATGTTCTTCCGCCATTGTGAATGTTTAAATAAATATAAACAACGAATGAACATTCTTTAAAAGAAATTTAAAGGTAAAATATCACAAGAAATAATTGTGCTCTTTATTGATGCTGTGGGATAATAATTTCCACATTTATAAAAGCATATATTTATATATCGGGCCTTGAGAATTCAAACAAAACTTTGGAATTCTGATATGAAATACTTTTGCGCAGTTATATTTAAAGAAATAAAGTGTTTTTTAGCTCACTAAAACCTCGAAGGAAGCTTAGGCAGCGAACTTCTATGAAGATTTTCTAAAGACCGATTTGAGTCACCAAAATGTTAGGAAGAAATCGATAGGGGGGGGGGGGGGGGGGGGGGAGGGAGGAGGAGAGGATTGAATTGAGTAATGATCAATACAAATTAATTAAAACTCCGTAGAAGGTCATTGGTATGGCCAGTCTGTCATGGATTAAAGATCAACAATGAAGAATATTGTTTCTGGAGGTGCGAATCTCATCTCAAATAAATTCGAGAGAAAACGGAAAGGTTCGTGAATGGCAGTTTCATAAGAATATGTCTATGTATGTTATCGGAATTTCTTTCACAGCGTTAAGGAGAAAAGAAAGTGTCTTTTTTAAAACACCGTAAAGAACGCAGTACAAGTATGAATCGTGCTTTTATAATACAAGCCCGAAATCTATGTACTAAGCCGTTCTTATCTTTCATAGGGTATATCCTTGTAACAGATTATGCAATTTTCGAACTTTTAATCACTAACTAAATAACTTTTTTGTTAATCAATGTACCGAAAAACAGTGATCCTGTTTTACGGTAGCGTTTGGATGCAGTTCACGCTTCATTGTTTTTTGCTTGAATTCTCTTACACTATTAGAGGTAGGAATTGAATTTATCACGATGGACCTGCCATACCGTAACATTTTGAGCTCTGAATGATTTGCTTTGCTTTTACTTTGTGCAATCGGCCTTCTTCGACTTTCCTGAAATCTAATGACTCAATATTATCATTGAAGTAAGAGAACTGGAAGACTGCACTCAGACTAAATTCTAGAATTCTAAATTGTAGAAGCTTCGCGGGAGGATTTCACGAATTAATGCGATAAGCTAACACCTCAAATGTTATGACTCTGTCGGTGAGTAGTTTCAGAACCAGCTTTCTCATAGAATTTAGAATTGTTCCACGACAAACTCACCGTTCCTATAACTTCAGCTCGATTTATAAACTTATTAATTATGAATATGTTAAGATGTGCGTAATTAATTTTGCAGTTATTGACAAACGACTTATACAAAGTCCTTATTGTATACTTTAGTAGCACTAAACGGATTGAATATTCAGTAATGCATTTATTATATGAGGAGGCAAGTCTTTTTATTTCTATGAATTTGTTCATGTAAAGTTGTTAAATAAGAGAAAAGCTTTCAAGCATTTCAATAGCAGGAGAGGACATCTGTCAAGCCAGTAATGGTTTATTTAGTTCTATTTATCTTAAAAGCGTCCTATACATTCGATATCTTGGAAAAATTTCAACCCTACGCAATTCTTCTACACATTAGTTTCATGAAATTGTGAACAGAACTATATCCAAGCCAACAAAAATGCCAGTTGTTTGATTTTAAACGCCAAACAGAAAACCATTGCCAAATCTCATACAACTAACCTTAGGTGTTGGTAAGTGCGCGCGCTGCACTTTCTATTGACAGATTTCACCCGCATCCTACCAATAAAAATTGGTTATTTTTACAATTCTGTGGTTGATAATAATAATAATGCAAAACAGAACACTATTGCCATTGCTGGGTAGTATTCATTGAGCCTCAAACCCAAAAAGAACAAGCTCTTGAAATTAATTATTATCGAAGAAAAATAATGAGGCCAGTAATGTTATCTCTTTGTGGGAGCCAGTTATACCCAGTCAAAACATTCAATCGCATTAATATTTATTTAAAGGTTTTATCATTTATAATGATGTCACATGGGTTCCGCTTGGATTGATTCATGGCGAATAAACTGAACAGGAACGTCAGGACCTCCAATAAAACTTTGAATATTTTAAGTAAAGACTACTCTGGAATGCACAGTAAAATAATGATGAGTTTTAATATGCCATATATTTAAATTTTTCTAGATTTACAGGAAAATAGTTTTTGAAGAGACAGATCATGCGGTTCGAATTCACCTCCCCCCCTCCCCCGACCCTCTCCCTCCCACCCACACAAAATATTGCAGCTATCGAATGGTATTGACAGTACTTAAAAAAAGAAATAAATTATTATAAATTTCAAAGATAAATCTTCATACATTTTCTAAGCAATTATTTCTTACCACAAATAGTCAACAGATTAATATGCTACAACTTTTCTAATAAAGCATATTTTTATCAGCCAAATATTTGTCTTCTGCTCTAACTTTATGGTTTTGAATAAAAATGGAACTTCTTTCTCATTAAAAATTTAAATCACAATTTATTGTTTATTACTTAGAAAATTGGCCCATTTTTTTAAAATATGCCAAGTAGCAAGGCTTCGAACTTCATAATTTTGGATTAAAGCTCAATTTCAAGTTCTGGGATTTTTGGCTATTTCAGAAGATTAATAAGCTCTGGATCAGCTTAGTCTTGTTGTTTTGATTTCAAAATTTCGATACTCCACTATGTACGCACAACCTAATTAATTAGACTCCAACTCACATTTTAACCAATGACATTCAACAATGCCAAGTTTTGGTCTGATTTTGGCACCCTGTGAGTCCAAGTTTTCTGGAATATAAAATCTCATGTTGTGAAGCCGCTGACGCAAATGTAGCAGTCTTATCAGTATTAAGACCTCAGGTTTACAGTTCGTCAGATTCAATCTACAATTGTAAGTTGCTCTCTAGCTGTTCATCATCAGTTTATATGTTCTCCTACTTAACACAGATATAAAGAGGATAGGCGCACTTCCATCTATTTCACAAGATGAGAGAATTTTAGACATGCACTTCAAGATGGTTACAAGGGCATCGGAACTGAAGTAAAAAGGAACAATAAATGGAAATATTCGTTGATCGCTATCAAAACTTTGGGTAATGGTCAATAAATCTAATTTTAAATTAGGCACCAATTTATAAGATATTCACGCATAGCCCAATCAACTAAGTAGTTTTGAAGCCGAGATTGACCATTTGCAACTTTATACTTAGAAATCATTTGAAAAATTCTCCAGACAAATTTCCTCTTTTGTTAAAAACCACCTTAACGGCTATACGTGCCCTCTTAGCGTATACCCCGTTGTAATAATTAGCCTTTTCCAACCAAATGCACCAAATAATTACATTAAAGTAAAAGATAACTAACGATTTTGGACAAATGACTCTGTGGACTATAGCAGTATGAACGTCATTGTATTGAATGCTGAAATATGTTAATTTAATATTTTTTTTTCATATATCCATGAGGTGGTTTACTCTCTGAAGTCATCAACGTAGAATTTCAAGACTCTATGAACTTCAACTCAACGAGGGAAAAGGCAGAAAGAGAAGACATCCTGCTTAAAGTGTATTTATCTGAAATAGCCGCGAATAAAACGTCCATAAATAGTTAATGATTAATGGATTCTTGTGTGTAGAATTTTTCGACCTCATGTAAACAAACAGAAACCGCTACCCATCGACAAGACCTTGCCATCATGTATATAGAGGCATCTACACCATTTCCTCTGGTGACTTAGGCAGTCATTAAATATGAAATTGTCACTTTTTAACTTTAAATCGTCTTTATGTTTCCTCTAAGCTCCCAGAGGGATATTTCACTGTTTGAACTGTTTTATCTACTCTTCGTCGACTTTCCAGTTTCTACTGTACATCTACACAGCTATCTTCTGTTTAATAGAATTGGTATTAATTTTTTTCATTTAGCTCTCAACGCTCTCGTGAATTATAAATTGGCAAAAAGCGGCTAATCTCAAATTTAAGGGGGCTTGAGAATGGGTGTCTTTAGTTCAAAATGAACCAATTATTTATTCACTCATCTCAGTGACAAATATGCCCAGGGTTGCACTATTTTCAATTTTTCAAATTCAATAAAAGTAGATCAATAATTGGGTGTTTCTGAGATGGAGTAAATCAGGTTTGCTTAAATTATTGAAAGAGTCTAAAGAGTGAGCGGAAGTTCTTCCGCTTAACCCAAATGCGTACACGCCCTTTTGGTTTGCTCTTCCTAATAAAGTGTTACTCAAAATTCTATTGTTGCACTACGTTAAATTGCCAGGAAAAGTTAAATTTGCATAATCTCACATGATTTTTTGCAAAAAGTTTGTCTCCTCTGACCCATTTCTTGTTACTCATTTTTTTACTTAGTGATCAAGTTAAGATAATAAAATAATTTTAGAGAATTAGAATTTTGGAATCAAATAACTGATCTAAATACGCTCATTTGTCTTCTCTACTGAATTTCTAGTTATCAACAACTTAATTTACCAGATAATGATCTGCTGAATGCTCAATTCAGAGAACTCACTCTGCAGTTCCTACAATATCCAATTCATATGTCCTCTCGATCTTTCTTTAAACTGCATACATTTCATGAATCATAGCTCATCCCCAATTGTTAATTGGTCATCAAACAAAGGGCACTCGAAACCTCTCAGCACCAGTATCGTACCCCATGTCCCCTCAACCACTCTCCCTCTGTCTTTCATGACTTTACCCAATTCCTCTTTCCACTCCCTTCTCCTCTGCTTATCACTCCACCACACAAGTTGTCCTACTTGACTCCTAGTCTTCTCGCCAAAGGAAAGGCTGTTACATCCTGTTAGCATTAGGACGGTAAATGACAAATCAACTTTGGTCCAGGGATTAGGGAACTTTAAGCCCATATCACTGAAGGGATTAGAATAGGAGGGTGTATAATATCTACAAATGTTAGTTGCGAGTAAAAAATGGAAGTAATTTACAGCATCCCATTCGATAAAAAATTATCTCAAACTTGAAATATGACGGAAATTTAAACGAATTTTTGTTTTGCACCCTAGTGACTTTTCGTAATTCCTATTATTAACCCTCCAATTTAATTTAAGCAGTGTATTTAAAATAAACTCTTGCCTTTCTATATATTAAATTTCCATTTTTCGATGGAAGGTTATTGTCTCTCAAGGATTAAAACTCTCTTCAAAGACCAACTTATTTGACAAAGTTATTTCATTTTTAATTGCAAGACTTACGACTGCGTTCTAAAAATAAGACCATCTAATAATTTATTAGACAAAGCACAGAGGGAGAATAGACGTGGATTATTATGTGGGTGATAAAAATTGCCCATTGAAATACTTAAAATGGACGTATTGATTGAACATTTCCCAGGGTTTTATAAATCGATAAGAGAAGGTAGTTAAGTTCATTGCAAACTCCATTACTATAAGGTGATAAGAGATCAGAGATAAGATTAGAAATCCAAAGTTATGTCTTAATGGAAAACTCAAAGACCATGCTAAAGAGGGATGGAGGGAATGTGGAATCGACGAGTGACAAAATATGCTCAAAATTAGTACTAACCAATAAGTGACCAGCTATTCTGCTTTATTATAATTAGTATAAGCCACATTAAGGCAATAAAAACTTAATTATAGCAAGAAAACTGAAGTAGGTTGCTTATAAATTCGAGAAATGATAGAGATAAAGAGATCGGAAGAGATATTTGAGGGTAAAGTCTTATTTCAATTGATATTTAAATTCCAGTTTTATATTGCTTATCACTTCACTTTCCAAAATTCAGAGGTCGTAAAACGTTGTCTGGATTGGAGAGTAAATGATTACCTACGATATTCAAGGACTACCAACTCGTTGTCTGCTTACGGTGATTAATCTCGCCACCCCCAAATCAATAGTTCTTCTAACAGTTGAAAATCAGAATTGTCTAATGTTATATTAGACTGCCTCTCTGATGTTAATGTAGCAGCACTGAGACAGCTAATATTTTTGTATTTAAGGAACCACAAATCGAATCTTCATTATCATATGAAATGGCAGGAGTATTTTTGAAATGTAATTCCTTTGCAATACTCCTATGAAGTGAGTAACACTTTTGAGGTCAAACTGCCTATTGGAGAGATAATTGGAAAATGTTCAAATTCACTTTCTAGAGTTCGATTTTTTAGCTGACCCCATAACATGTGAAAGGCAGCTGGGTAAGGGATCGCGGTGATTTTTACGATCATCAGTAGTAGGTATTAATTAATAATAATTATTATTGCTTAATAATAATTTATTAAAAAGGCTTGGATGTTAGTGTTATCTATCAGTGGATGCAATATAATCCGCATCTGACCTTAAAAATTGAATTAATTAATGAATTGCCATCAAACATTCCTCCTCTGCCGGAGTAAATACAATGTAGGATGTGGGCAAGAAAATATCTTCTACTCACGCATTGGAAGAAAAAACGAAGTGAAAACAAAACAAGTTCGACAAATGTTGATTAATTGATGCCAGTCAGTGAGCAGTGAACATCGCTGACAGGTATCCATTGTCGTCCAGGGGCGAATATAGTGAGACATGGTAATCCTTGTATATTTCGTATAATTATTGTAGGGTTTTTCTTTGACGAAAATCCTTCAATTAAGACTGTTACTTGCAATTTGCAACTTAATTTTTTCCCAAATAACATTCCCAGACAGAAACCCGATTCAATGCTTCCTCTTGCTCCACTATTTCTAAAGCAAATACCACAACAGTTTCTCAACTTTACCATTCAAGCACTTTGAGAGTTGGCAATATTTTCGGAATGAAATTGATTTTTTTCCAAATTAATCATGCGTGCTTTCCTATTTACCTCACCCGTGTTTATCAGTATCAATTGCATCAGCGGTACAGCTCGAATATATCCACCACATAACAGTATGTCAAAAACTTGTATTCATTAAAGTAGGGAGGAAAAAGTACATCGAAAAGGTTGAAAAATCTTTTGATGTATAGTTTCGGAGTTATTTGAGAGTGAGCAATAAAGTGTTAAAACAGAAGTGCACTTTAA
Source organism: Hymenolepis microstoma (assembly GCA_000469805.3). NCBI lineage: Eukaryota > Metazoa > Platyhelminthes > Cestoda > Cyclophyllidea > Hymenolepididae > Hymenolepis > Hymenolepis microstoma. Next base: position 35,080,267 of record LR215989.1, on the reverse strand, counting down.
GTGAGGTGAATTGAACTAAACGAACCAAATACGGAAACAAAAGAACAGGCATAAATTCCATGTCCTTCCTGAACATAAAATTGCACTATTTGATTTTACCACACCGCATAAATATATTTTAAATTAAACTTTCAGTTAATAATGTTATTAGTGAAATATTACATGGCAGGGTTTTAATTAAATCATTCTGATATGAACTAATTGAATCAATGTTTTAAACAAATTTACTAACTACTGAAATTATTCCATCATATCTATAAGTGCAATATTCTGTTATCAGTATGCAAAAATATTACAGAATGAAGGAGGGAATTTTTTGCCTACAAAGTAGTTACTTTTAGTCAGCACGTCCCTTCTTTCATTATCCTATTTCCTCGACGTAAACAGCTGTTCTCATTAAATGGTACGCATTATTTACATGATGGCCTTGTATCATAACGTTTTTTACAGGTTTTCTTGCAAAACCAAACAACAAATTTGACCTAGAAACAATAGTAACCGATGGCGATTACTATTAGATGGATGCTGCATTACACGATCAGAATTTTTTAAAGTTAACACAGATAGGTCTAGTATATTTTGCTTAATAATCTTAATGTGCATAACATTGTAAGCTGCAAAAGAATCGGAATATCTTGACTCTGCAATGTAAAGGTGTGGTTTGAAAGTGCATTTAACAAGATATTTTGCTCCATTAAATGCGGTATTACTAGTCTATTATACTAAAACTCCACTCGGTCTCTGCTATAAGGAGGTATAGTTGAATCAGGTAGCTTAACCGACATCTGTTACGTTAAGGTTATAAAGTAAGATTACTAAATAGGATAAGTTTGTCTTCCCAACTCGAACTTTGAACTTTGGAACGCCAATTATCCATTGAGTAAATATTCTACAGCTTGAATCCGAAATTGAGGAAGTATGGAGATGCGTATGGGAATTAGATAGGTCATGGCAAGTTTGATGAAGGTAATAAAAAAGGGCTATTTTCACAGATTTCGTATCTTGTGAAACTAAAATATGATAGTTGAAAGTACAGTTTACGGAATGTCAAAAGCTACAATGTACTTTGGAACTCGCAAAATATTTCATTCCATAGTAAGAGTATTTCTGACAAGATAAGAGTTACGAATTTAAGTTCTTTCGAAATAACTTTATTGTAGATATGACCTTGGAATGATATGAAATGAAGGGAACACAAAGGAAAATATAGTTTTTCGTTTTGATCCATAAACAACACTCTACTGCTTCAATCGGAATATAATTATGTGCAGGAAAACTCTGACCAAAATGCCAAAATTTGTTCTATTTCATCTTTTGAAATGTAACCTCACCAGACCGGAAGTTGTTTTATATGAATCAGACGAAATAGGCAGGAATTACGCATTAAATCGCAAATTTTCTTCAAAGGGGTTCCGGAAGTAGGTTGTGATTGGAGAATAATATTAACTCCCTTAAAAGACTTGAGTAGGTCAAAGTGATTATTGTGGGGACACAACCTTAGCACGACAAATGCAGAAGCCTCGCGACCAATCAATGATCCAAGTTTTATGAGGTCATCATATCATAAAGTGTATATAATGACTAAGTTCCACGTCATACACACACACACTCCACGCCATGCATGTCTAGAATTAATGCATCCCCTGGATACCTCTGCCTCTTCTAATCTTTGCAATAGCTTAGCTAATTCTGGTGGGTCTTACGAACTAGGAGAATCGGCCACTGAGGTTTCTGAGTTCATTCAGGCTTAGTTAGGTAACTAATCCGCTACATAGTAAAACCACTTTCTACTTCATTTCAAGAAGCCATTTCTAACTAACAAAGTGCGATAGCTAGAGAGATTTTAAATTTTTTAGATTTTTTTTTTAATTGTAATTTTTTAAGCTGCGTAAAATATTTACTTGCTTATTATGTAAACATATTTTTGTGATATAATTATTATAATAGCCAAAGTTGTGTATTTTGTGATGAAGTTTATATGATCTTATCATTGTAGAGCCCACACAGACTTAAAGTTCACTTAAGATAAACTCCATTAGCCAATCATTCTTATAGCGCTCCTATTATTACTTAAAACCTTACCTGAATGAAACAGTACTGCCAGTTTGGCGGTGTTTTCAATAGCAGAGGTTGTGACCTTTGAAGCAAATGCTATCCATTCATTAGTATGATTATGGAAAATAATTCATCACTGCTTAGTCATCGCCAAAATCCATAAATATGCCCAGAAAATACTGCCATATTGGAACTTTGCCTTAAGAAAGGTTGGAAAGGCTAGTTACTTAACTCCGTACCTTGGTGTTTTCATAATCTTATTATTAATAATAAACGTCACGCAGCCGTAAGATATTTAAGAAGATTATTTTCAGAAAATGGCATCTGAAGACGTCGAATAGTGATGAAAAAACCGGATGATTAATAAACTTGAAGAGTTTGGGTTCAGAATTGATTTTTCTGCAATGTACATAGATACATACATACATATATATAAGGTCATTTTTCAGCATGATAATGCTAGACCTCACGAGATGGGCCAAGGTGGTGAAAGAATATCTCGAAGCGTTGAAACGGGAAATTTTAACTCCCCCCCCCCAGCACTTTTCAGATTTTCACCTCACTCACCACCTTCAATGGCACACGGCCTGTCTGATTAGCACTCCAGCTCGTATGAAGAAGTGAAAAATGTAATCGACTCATAGCAAGAAGAACCACTGTACCAGTCAGCGGGGAATATACGCTTTTGAGGTTTGGACGAGTTCATATCATACTGATATAACCCAGGTGCAACTCACTGCTTTTACTTGAAATATTTTGTCGAAACCCACCGTAATGGCACTCATTAATAATTAAAACTTGTTTGACATTTTCTACTTATTATTTGTTTGACTATAGATAAGTGAACGGAAATAGCGTTGGTCATAATTTGGACAACTAGATTTACAGAATCCGTTGAAGTTAAAGAATTTTTAATTTTTGGTCATGAGTAGAAAATTTCTTTCCTTTGATATAGACTCGAGAACTGAAGACGGCAAAGAGACGCACCGTTAGCGTTAGTGACACATTTAATTTGTGATGACGAACAATGCCGATAGATAGTAAGAGATAGTTGACTAATGTGATAATGTAGTATTGACAACTGATCGAGGCTGGCAATTCCTGTTGGCTTAAAAGTCATTATTAAAATGTTTAATCTAAAAAACTGGTTGATTTCCTGTTGGATATAATAAGTTCTGATAGTATGCTTCATAACTGCTAGGGATGATGAATATGAGGTTTCACACAAGTATTATTAATTTTTTTTTTGGGGGGGGGGGATGAGGGGTGGGGGGAGGAATGATGAGAAGGCACTTCTTTAACCACAATCTCTGGGACTAATCATTAAAAGTTAAAAAAAAGCAAATGCGTGTTTAAATGGAGATAAGGATATATCTACTAGACTCTAGAACCCATGGATCCATTGATATTTCTTCTGATTACACAATAGTAAAAATTACGGTTTTAATTTGTAATACAAAATCTTAAATAGATTAGGAATTAAATTATCTCTAGGCATGAGTAAAATGGCTTTTTTCAAGAGTTAATTAAATTAAATACTAATGACATTTAGTGTTTCAAAATGTGCAAATAGAATTAATATTGTCAAATTATTGGGTAGTATTTTGTTTTTTTTATGAAAATTTGAATATCTAAAACACATCACGTGGTGTTCTAGTGGCTTCCGTTTAGATGAAATGGTCATAGTGGTCTCTTCACAAATAATAGAATGATCCAATTAATCAGTAGGTTTCCAAGATTGAGACATTACTCAAACCAAGAAAAATTTGACAAACAACCCGATAAATGAAAAAATAAAAAAGGGCTGTTTTGTCACAGAATTATTATTACCTACAGTAGCGTAACAATTTTAAGCATCTTTTAAATGTACGGAGGAGCTGGATTCGGTTAACAGAAAGTCCCATTAATGGTAAAGGGAGAGATCAACGTCAAAGTGTCAGAGTCTTTGAATTCATTTGAATTTGGAAATCTTAGTTTAATCAAATTTGTAATACTCTTTCGAGTGACAGTGAGTTTCTCTTCATATCAATACTAAAACATGCTAAAACGGTCTCATGTCTTTCTTCTATCCCAGCTGATTGTCAGTCGATTTGATCAGATGGGAAAACTGGCTGCTTATCTTCTCCTGCCCCCTCCCCCCTCCCCTCCAAAGAAAAAAAGACAATTTATAGAAACGCAAGTACCAAAGAGGCAATTAGAATGTGCATTAGTTTGAATGAGAATGCAAATAGTAACAAATTCTTTAATTTAATTTTCGTATTTAACACACGATGAAGACATTAAGACGCATGAAGTTGAAGTCCAAAGACATTGAGGAAAGGGAAATGAGGGGTGTTTTACCAACCTTTTAGTTGCAACGATTAATCCTGAACGCCACATTCTTTCCACCGTTTTCTCTTCATTACGTTGTGTAGTCTTGAATGCGGAATAATTCCATAGAAGAAGAGTTTTGGGTTCATGGCAAATTCCTTGTCATATCCGACAGGATAAAGGATCATTCAAGGCTAATAAATGTTCATGAATTTCATATTAGAGGATCAAACATTTATTGTTAAGGACCCCATACATCAATCAGTTTTTAAAAGCGTTTTATCTGACGCACTTTCTACTAATTCTCTAAAAGAAATTAGGTATTCATGATTAATCCCCTAAGCGACTTTGCTCTTAGAAGTTAAATATTAAAAAGAAGAAATCAGTGGGGACATCCTGGCGAGAATGACAGAGTCTACTTTTCCTAACTTCGTCCTCTCTTTAACAATATCATAAAAGTAGAATTTAAGACAAAAAATGCCTATCATTCAAGCAATCGGACGCAGTTTAAATTAAATCGAAATTAAATATATGAACCCTAGTTTACAAAAGTACACTGATGATGCGCTTATACTTAAGTAGAGGACATAAATCATAAATAAATAAGTGTGTGAGTAGAAGTAAAGGAGGTGGGTGTTGAGAACATTGCGACTGCTCTTGTGTGGTTTTGATAATTGCCAGCGAAGATGTTACAGGAAGTAGAAAGTTAACTAATAAACCATATAAAGCGGACTAGCGCGGACTTGATAATCTTGGCAGTTATGAACAGTTGAATGAACCAAAAAAGCCAACTTAAAATTATGCACAAAAGTAGGGAGGTCGACAATCATGGAATTCACTGTCTTGTTGCGACTACCTAATCAAAAATTAAGGTCACAGTATAGAATACTTTGGTTGTAGCAATTAGTCAAGTGGAAGGGATTATCGTGCACATAGGTTTCCTAGAAGACAAATCGTCAAGGAAGAGACTTGGATATCTCAGATTGAAATTTACCTATTATTATAAATTAGACTATTCAGCAATTTTATGTGCTCAGATGATATTCAATGACAAAAATTTATTTTATTCTTATTAATACGAACATTAATAAAATGCTTGGAACGCAATTGATAGGGATTCCAACAGATGATAAAGTGGAAGGACTCAAAAACGATGTGGAGAGCAATGGCAAGGTCATGAATACTTGCCCGTATTGTGGCAAATGCTTCCCTACGACATTGGGAGCAAATTGCTTAATTTTTCCCTTAACAGGGATCATTCTTTCACTTTAATCCACTATTGCTTTCGTTGGTTGGGAATACATATAACTGTATATGATAGTGCTTACAATTTAATAGAGATGCGTGCTTTGCCGGCAATAATTATTACACCACAAATAGCCGGGCCACGTCTTTATAACCCAATATTAAATGTTAATTCTTATTTTATTACAACTTTGCTTAACGCTTTTTCGCTAGAGAGGAACGGCTGCTTTCGAATTGACTTTTTTCAGACATCGTCTACTAATATGGATTTTGTAAAGATCGGGACTTTATTATAAGTCGAATTCTGAAATTCAGTTGAATGTGGAAATATTGTTATCCCAGACGAACTTAAGATATTTCAGCTTTCATCGCAAGAAAGCAAATGAAATTAGCATGTAGCAAATGAATGCAAAAAGGTATGAGCAGGATGGTTGAGCCAAAGAGTAATTAAAAAACACGTCTTCAAACGAAATTTAACAATTTATTTAGGCCTTTTTTCTCAATTGAGTTCTTATATGCCGAGTTTAGAGCAGACACGTATTTAGCTACCAAAGAACTACAATAATATAATCAATTATGATAATTTAATTACAAATGAGATCAGAATACAAATTTGAATGTTTTGGTGCATCTGTTCAAAGTAGCATTCTGCATCACTCACGCAACGGATTATTGTCGGTGCTTGTGTTTACAAATTCTGTTCTTTGGAGTGTGACTCCCCACTATTGTAACTATCGTCAAATAGACCAGCTCAATCAGTGTCTTTACATTAAAAAAGCGTACTTTGGCAAATATATTTTCTATATAAAAGTAAGTTTTGTCTTTCTTCTTTAGGTCTATAGCACTTTAGGTTAGCTATATTTCGGTAGACATCGAGCAAAATATATGAAATGCACTTCGAGTTCACTGACCTGTTAATTGGTTAGCAATATCACATCGTCTCATTTAGAATGTGGTAATATTTAGATCACAAGCTAGCCCAGACTAAAATTAGTGGTGTCCAACAAATCATATATTTACCTTCATTCTGGTAAGTGAAGACGAGTCAGTTTTTCTTTGTAGTGTAAGCTACCATCTAACATTTCTTTCCAGGAAACTAGTTTCAGACACAAGATTCCAAAATAAATCAATTTATATGACAAAATTTATGTGAAGTTGGAAGTAGTGAAAATAAGGGTCAGTTAAAGGAGAGAAAAAACTAAAAGTTCGAGAAAGAAATTGTATATATGCATCATTTCCCTTAAGAGTGGCAGAAGAATGTTCTAGAAAGAAAACTGAGACAAATTGGACTAACAATTGTACCAGAAATTGAATCAAACCTTTTCCATCCTAATACAACTATTTATAAACATTTGACATTTATTTTTCGAAAAAAATTTAAAGTAAAACAGTATTTCTGTTTTGACATTTACGAATGTGATTTTTTAATTAGTTAGAAAAATATTTAAATCAAATGGTGAGAATTTATAAATGGTAGTTCGGAAAGTTTCTTTCGGTCGATTAAAAATTTAAGTGTAACTGAAAGATACTGAAGAAGTGTATTTTAACTGAGGGATTACTCCATTGTAAATTCTTTAAGCTTTTAACTAATTTTCGCCTAGAAATCGTTTGGTGAGTTAGTGCTTTATTGAAAAAGTAATTGAAAGGGCCATCTTGTTCCGAATTTTAATGTTTCCTCTCTTACTACACAATCTTTTTTGATTCTCAGAGTTTGGTTCACTTTGATTCAGATTTGAAAAGCTAGCTCACACTTATACACTGTGTCATTTTAATGTTAGGTTGGCGATAGATAGGTTGTTGTGCAGTGATGAAACGACAGTTGTCTTTTGAGATATTCTGAGCATATGGGAGTTAGGCAATAAATATTGCCCGTACTTGTTGCATTTGCAGAGCAATAATTTCTCAAATTGTTTAAAAGCAGTCCATAGTTTTGGTAAAACAGTGGAATATTTCGGACTAATTTTTCTTAAGTTAATGGGATGGAACACAGCGCACATTTTAAATCCCATATTTTGCCAATCAAAATAGAAATACATTGTATATATATATATATGGTAAAATTCTGAACATATTAGGGATGTTAGAAAATACTAAAATTTTGGGTGAAATGATCAAATATTAATGCGCAGGGCTAACTTTAAATACGATTCAATATATAAAACTTTAAATCTCTTCAAAATAATGAAAAGCGCTTGGAGTTAAGTTCTTTCATAAAATGATGTATTACGGTGGTTATATCGAAGTAAAGATTCGACTGAATTATATATAACGTCAATAAAATACTGAATTACAGTTAAAAATGTGTACCACTGCTTTATATTTTGTTTTAACTAATAATTATTATTAACACCATAATGTGTTCATAATTGTTTATTCAAATTTATTTCATCATTTTTATCAAAAATGTGTTCTTTTTAAAGCTGTAAAATATTTAGAGCTCCACATTTGCCATATTTGCCAATCATCACTAATGCTCACTGAAATAAAAAAAAACACCATTTATCAGTGAATTATCCGGATCGATAGTTTACACCCTCTGAATATATATCACATTGCATGCTTTTACAATTTCCTAGTTTTTCGGCCACCAGAGAAATCAAGTAAATCCAGCTTTAAAATTAAATATTAATGTAATATCATTAAGCTCCCCTCTAACGGTAATCAGCGCCAATAAATGACAATTCATTATGAAGGACATTTCTTACCCCAATGGTGTACCACGGGTTTCGTCTGCAAAAACAGCGTAAAGAAAAACAGGAAAGATTGTAAAATAGAAACGAGACTGCAATTATTAATAAAATAGTCAGAACGGAAAAGCAATGAGTAGGTGAACGTTTTAAGCCACGCTTTTTCCTCTCGAACAAGGTAGGACATTATATTGTCTAGCTACCGGAGATTAAGAAATCGAATCTTTTTCCACTTGATAAGAATTTACTGTCTGGAAGCATTGACTTCGGTCACTCGAATTCTTCAAAACTTCTTAAACGTTCTTGTATTGGTCAAATTGTTATTTTTTATAACTTAAATACGGCCTATTTCCCCAAGAAATTTTACAGATAGATTATAAAATTTATATCATGATGCAACGAAAACCGATTTATAAATTCAAGCGAAGTTTCTTTTGACTGAAAGTCATAAGGAAGGACATAACTGTTCTTTGTTTACTTCATTTAATAACCTTTACCTCATGTAAACACCAGAGCTTTGTTTTAATCTTCTCCTTTATCTGCCAGTCATTATTACGTCCTGCTCACGGCATGAATCTCTTGATTATTCTGTAATTGAATTTAGGGAGAGAAAATTATCAATATCTCCTGTCTTATTTTTCCTATTCCAATATTCACTTCTCAGTCTTTCAAGGAGGGAGAGAAAGGTTATAGAGTTTTATGGTGCATCGAATGGGGTTGAAAATGCTTTATTTTATATCAAAGGAAGAATTTCAAATGATGTGCATTCAGTAATTGCTAGCCACGCTGCTCAACGATAGAGGGAGGGAGAGGGCAATAGGATATGAGTTCTTTTTATCAGGGAGTTTCCGGGATATTTTTCTTCTCCTCTGCTCGGATGTTATCAAGACTTTCAAGTGGAATGAAGAGATTTGATGATAACTTGTTTACATTATGCGCTAATGGGAATCGAGAGAATTTATAAGAAATTAAACTCTCTGAAAAGTTGTGCCCTCAATTTATCACATCATATTTAATTGATATTTGGCTTTGATAAGAGTTACCGCATTCTCCATATAGAAGTCTATTTCTAACTTGATGGTGCAAGATAGTTTTCTTGAAACTAAAGCAGATTTTTGGCAAACCTAGAGTAATGATTATTAAACAGAGAAATATTCTTCTTTCTTTCCTTTCACTAAAGGAATCATAGCTTACTAAATTCCACAAGAGAAAAGATAGCGATTAAATTTCTGAAATTGGTTAAAAAACGTTTGTAAAATGAAAATTTTGGCGGTTGAAACCACACCTCTGTGGGTTCTATAAAATTACTTGAAGTTTGATTACAGCTGTGATGCCATGGAAGTGTTTATTACAATACAGCAAAATGAAGTTGACGGCTAAATGTCTAAAGACAATAATGTTCTGGCATGTATCCATACTTGGCAGTCGTTCATACTGGTCTGGCAACTGGGAGATGTAAAAGCCGACGTCCTTCTTATCCTAGCATTCATTCCCAATCCCATGGCATGTCACTCAATCCGATGATGCATGGTTTTATGGAAGTGAATGGATTAAATTTGTTGAAGTGCAAATGTTTCCGAATTTCGAAGTATAATTTTTAATATACATTACGGATTTGACGTTTACTTGAATCATCCGTAATAAGGGATAGTCGGTCATACTCAAAAAGCTGACTGAAGGAGAGTTTACCGGATAATTTGAAACCTGTCAATCCGAATACAATCTACTAACTTTCTCTATAGAAGGTTAATGGAAGTAATGATGATTTCGCTCTAATGTGGGCTCACACGTTGTTGTGGCAAAGCAATTTTACTATGAATGATTGACTTTTAATGCTGGTTGGCGTAATGGAGGCGAAGGACAAATCATCGAGTCGGAATTGTAGGTTCAATTTCAAATATCGATCTGAATTTCTGCAGAAATATTTCATTTTCAGAAATTTGATCTGGACTGGTTATTTAAAAAAAGAACACTCTTATTTATTGCCTCTCACTATGACTTTTTTAGAAAAATGAGATCTATTTAACAAGATAATTTTTTAGAATGAATTGAGAAACGCGCAAAAAATGACTCCGAAAGAGACCTCAAAACCAATGGGAAAGATTGAAAAAAGAAACGAAAGTTTCAACTGAGGAAGTGAAATAAAGCAAACGAGCAGGTAAATAGAGCCTAATTCAATTTTTAAAGTCTGTTTAAAATAGAAAGATGAAATCAAATGTGTTTGGGGGAATTTGACTTGGCGGTAAATCTAATCTATTAAGGATAAGTTCTTGATGTACTTGCCTATTTGTGAACTTATGCAGGGACCGCCTGAAATCACCCTAGATTGGGCTCTTTTATCGCTTACATCTTCCGCTGATTTTATTTTGCTACGGCTGTTCACGTTATCAGTGAATAATATAATACTAAAATGAAATATTTAGGAAATCCTTTTTCTATTCTACACTCAGCGAAATTTTATATCTGATAACCTTGAGCATGGCTTTCAGTTATTTCGTCTTTTATGAATGACGTTATTATTTATTTCCTAAGCATCTAGCTTTCAAAATCTCAATAATTAAATAAACTGCCAACGAGTTGTCATTAACCAAGATAGCATGAGAGGCTGGTGAAAAGTTGCAAACAGTTTAGAGTTTTGATTTCACTAACCTATATCAAGTTCGTAAACAGTTCTTGATTCCAAAATAGTAGCATTGACCCTATTGTTTTGGATTAATCCTAACTCAAAATTTATTATGGATTATCTCAACATTCAGATTGACACTTTTTCATAAAAAATATGTGAATACCAACCAGTTGAAACAACTTACAGTTTATAGTAAGGTCAGAAGTGCAGCATGAAACTCAGGTGTATTTTTGAAAAATTCGAATACTTGAATTTATGCAATAATGAATTTTTCAAATAACTGGATTTAAGCTAAATTAATTTAGAATAACATAAGCGAAACAGGCAAGTAATATTAGTGTTTTTTTAAAAGTATCAAGCTTTCGTTTTCAAAATCCTATGGAATTTAACCAATAAAATTTTGGCCTTGAAGAGACATTCTGTTATTTAAGTTATACAAGGTAAAATTGCCACTCACAGTGCTCTATTTATAGAATAAAGAAGATGTGTTTCCACTTACCGTTATTGCCTCTGACTTGCTGGAATTCCTTTTGTAGCACAAGAGGTACAAACTCCACAATGCTTTTTAATTTGCCCAAAGATATTACAAGGCCAAGGGAGGCGTTTAAAAAAGTGCATCAAACTATGCATCGTTTATGGCTCTGGGTAAACTCTAATTTAATTGATTACCATGTGCGCCTTGAGCAGTCACCGGATCATTATGCAAATGAGTATTTAATTTCATATTTAAAGAACAGGTAGCAAAACCACTAACTGATGAACCGATCGCTACTGCATTAAAAAGAAAGCCTTACAAAGTAACAATTTATGAATGAAAAAACATTGCACTCTGTTTGGAATTAAAGTTTTAAAACCGAAGAGATATCTTAACCATTTAGCGCTCTTAGGACCGCACGGTCCTCTTTCAAAATAAGCTCCATTGGTACTAGACTCTCGTAACAGAAGGCAGTGTTGCCGTTTGAAACATGTTCAACACGTCTATGGCCTTCGCCTGATACCACCAAAGTTCATCAGTCTGCTGTGAGGCACACTTGAGTGCGGTTGGGTACATTTTTCAAAAAAAAATAAGTCGGGCGTTAAAGAGTTGAAACTGCGAGTGCATGAACTGGAGGCAATAAAAATTTGTACTTTCAATCATATAAAGAAAAAGGGTTAAACAAAGCGCCGAGACATATCCTTCTTGGGTATTTAATATAAGTCTTCGCTGAAAAGCATTTTCTGCAATCCAGGGAATTAAGTGAAATATCCATTTGGTAAGCATTATTCAACTCGAACCCAAACATCCAATGAAGAAAGGCTCTTCGTAACCTTGACTCTGCTCTCCTCGCATCGTTTTGATTCCTTTCCTCTTTTCACTATCTGAAGCTCTGTTGTCCGATGTCAGTTGCTCTTCACGATTAAAGTGTTATAATTTTGTTTTATTACTGGGAACAATAATATTAGTAGTGAGGTGTCTTAAAATAGATACTACCTGATGGCGGATATCACTGACCAAGCTAGTAAGTAGCTATAACCCTGAATTCAATCGCCTTCATATTCTGGATAGCAACTATCTATGCGGAATGTGCAAACTAATCGATAAAGCCTACTACATCTCAAGCGGTTGTTTTACAACAGAAAGGTAGGGATGAAGAGGTTTTACTACTTGTCTGATTTAGAAACTCTAATGAATTAACGCCCGTAACAATCAATGGGCAAATTTTCAACACACGAAAGACATAAGAATTGATTTATGAATGTGATTCCACCACAAATATATTCTTTTTACCTATCTTGACAAATGTTATTCGTCTAATACGCTAAAATGCGATTTAATGAAGCGGGGATTGTTTCTGGATCTTCCAAATTCATTCCTAAACTTCAAGCATCTGGCCATAAAGACAAAACTTGAATTAATACGGATAGACAACTCTTCTTTACTCTTTTTATTTAAGCAGCATGAAACTCAATGAAGCTTTGTCCAATTTATATTGTACCACCTCTTAGTTGAGACGTCATCAAAGCTCTTACGCCTTTCTTACTAAATAAGCAACTGTCGTCTGACTTTTCAATGTCCCTCCGCACTGACTACACTTTAAACTACCTTTTAGCGAACTTCGCCGCATCGTAGGAACACTGTTTTGAACAATTGACAAAATAACACGTCATGATGACAGGTATTTTTGTCTGTACAGTTGTTGATTATCCTTTAATAATGATAATTATTTGATTATCGTACCTTTAGCATGGCAAAGAATAAAAGAGCAATGAATTAATACTTAAATTGAGTTTTCTTATAACTCATATTAGGGAATAAACATCATAATAAAAATCGTTTTGAAAGCGACCAAAATTTGAGGATAATTACAATACATGATAACAACAGGCAGACAAAATGAAGACGAGAAAAAATTCCAGGATTTTGAACTCAGATTTAATGGCATTTTCAGAATGAGCAGTTTGAGTTAAAAAATGAATTGGATTCTTGTCTACAATACTCGACACACGGCGACCAGTTGCTTGATTATGACGTCCAGTCTTGCTAACTCACTTATGATTTTTTCAGGGCTGAAGAGGCAAGCAGCTCATGTGACGTCAACAAAGCGGAGGTGTAATAGTTATAATTCTTAGCTGAGCGGAACTCAATAAGCAGGTAGTAAATAGAGTTGTAAGGGTTGCCGGTGCTTGGTTAGCTAAACTAGTTTATTGTACTGATATATCATGAAGGCATTGTACATCATCCTTACGTCGGAATAGTGTAGATACTTTTCCTCCCAATTTGATAACAAAGTCTAGTTAGCACCACATTTGAGATTAGAGCAATAATTAGGTTATTTACAGGACAGAAATTAATTAACATTCAGACAAGGACGTGCGTTTTACCGTAGACATAGGGAGGATTAAACAAACGTGCATAGAATTAGACAAAATAATCCACCGAAATTCAAAGTCAAGTCGAAAGCCACACTCTTTGGAAACAGTGCTTACAAATTATTTTTGGTACCGATTTTAAATTTTACAAATGAAGGTTTAATTTTAGTTTGTGTCCGAGCATGGCAGTTTTACCTTCGTAGACATTTTGTTCAACGTTATATTTAAGCGCTAAATTTCATTTTATTGTTTTAGGTCAAAAATACCCAATCCCAAAACAGACACAGAGCACGTCAGAAAAAAGCTATACTCCTTTTCTTTTATCGCAGCTTGAACTTCTGAAAGGCTATTAAAGCCATTATTGAAATTTGCTCTCACGGATGCCAAATTTGGTATAAGATTGAGATTGGGCTGTAGGAAAGGAAATCACTTGCCAAAATAAGGATGAAACACACATTTTGATGATGACGTATTGAAATCCCTGTTAAATCACACTCCCACGTCTATGGTGAACTGTGCAATTACACTGGAAACACATGGGTCAATCAATTAGAAGAGAAATTTAGATGTCATCGCAACAACCCACCCAATATGGCCTAGGTGTGATGAGTAAAACCTGAGTTCTTTGTTTTACTACCAAGTTTTTACTTGAGACTAGAAGTAAATAATTTGCAACAAGGCTAATGAAAATAGTGGTTTTTCTTCAGATGAAGCAACCAGACCATCTTCAAAAACGAGCCAGGCTGACCCCTCAAATACGTTTCTTAGAAGTAAATTTTAAAATTCAAACCTTGCAAAGAATCTAAAACTCTAACAAGGAAATCGCAAGCATTCACAAATATTTTTCTTTAACACAAAATCATAAATCACTTTCATTTCCCGTATTTACACTATTTTATTTTAATTTTCCCTTCTTTTCAAAATTTCATGCCTGCGCTGATTGTTAAAATTAAGATAGTCCAAATTCTAGAGTCACAGGATGATGCTATGCCTATTCTTTATATATAAGTTATTTGTTCAATTTATAGTGCTGATTCAATACGTTGGTTTTGCATTCAGTTCCACTCATCACTATTAATCTTATTTAAAGAAATGTTTCAAAAATATGCATCTCATAGCCAGGATATTTTCTCTTGCTTCTCAGCAAGGTGCCAAAGATGAGTGCATTAACTACGCTATCACACCTTTATCACTGGTGACCAAGTGTAAATGCCTTGCAGAATATTGGAGTTAAAATGCAAAATAAAACTGAAATGTGGCCTGTTACCAGCCACTTCAAGCAAGGTGGGTGAAGGTCGAAGTACAGTGATTTCCAGACAGTTTACGTAGGTTGAAAGTCGAACCACCGCCTAATTGATAACATTTATGTTCATTCGTGGTGTCTGACTAATTATCAAGAATAGAATACGCCATTTTAGCATATTTTTAATGCAAGAATTACAAGGCGTGAAGACCATTTGCTGAAGCGGATTTTCCTTCCGCGATAGAGCGTAGTGGTAGTGATAACATGACACTTTTTGGATACAGCTTAACAAAAACATACTTTGTAAATTGTTGAATCTATCTTTATTTAGACGATTTGAATCCTGTACACACAAGAGGTTAAAATACTCGTGGATTGCTTGCGTATGCAAATTTTTAGACGACCTGTTTACCGATTGTTTATTGGTGCTATTAGTACCCAAATTGAAATTTTATGATTCTTATAAATGGTTACATTAGAAAACAATAAAATTAATGAAAATATGCATAATTCTCAATAAGGGAAATTTGAACAGGTTCTTGCCAGTTTATTTTGAGACATATTCACCATATCAATGATTGAGATAACGGAGGTAAGAAATTTGTGTTTGTCAGGTGCGAGAAGAACCTTGAGCAGGAATTCTCCTGTGAGCACTACATTCAATACCATATCCAATATCACCAAACCTCTTACGGGTTCTGTAAAACAATCTTTTCGCACTTTTAGGTTATCAGTCCGAGTACCTTCACAGATATCCAGGGGAGAATCAAATAGGTTTGAAATGTTTGCCAATTCAGCTTTAGCAAAATTCTCACTGGCTGATGTTCGGAATGCCCATGAGGTTGAGAAACAAAGACAAAGAATTGAGACTGTCATCAGAATCAGTAGGAAGGAAGCCCATATCTGCAAGGCAGGCAAAATAAGGCGTTCGAACTGTTTATTTTAATAGATTGAAAAGTATCATCGTGTTTATATTCACATATGGCATCCCCACCAGTTGAAGTGCATGTTCCTTGTTAAAAGACCTTCCCAGGTATACCTAGGAACTAGAATTTTAAATCACATTTAAATATTAGGTATGGTAGAGTACAGTATGCAAAGATGGGTCTTTTACGCTAGTACAAATTTACTACTAATAAATAAGGCATTTTAAGCCGATCAGTGACTCAAAAGACACGAATCCTAATTTTATTTTGGATCACTCAAGTTTTCGTAGTAAGTAGATAAAAAAATGAGTGAAGGGTAAAATTACACGACTGAAGAGGTTCAAATTTATCTTACGAATTTGCATTTACTTCTGAGTATGCTCATTAAATAACCGTTAGGAGCTTTTGTGGAGATTGAAAAGATTTCCACTTTGAAGGGTAAGAAAACAAGAATGCAAGTTTTTTAAATATTATTTGCGTCGATAGCCAATTAAAATATTTTAGCAGGTTCTAAAATAGTTTTTTTACAACTTAGTTGGCATGCGCTAATATCCGTCCATTTTTTTAAAAAATATACATCTTATGGAATTTACATTATGAAGGCGGATGAATGGCTTCGATTAGACTGATCGTAATGCGCAAACCTTGTGTGAGGTCGATTTTCCCCTAAATTTAAAAATGTCATGAAAACAGAGCCAAATTTTTCATTCACACTTAATTGGCCTCATTCGGTAAAGAAAAGATTATATAAATTAGCGGTTAAAGCAATGATTGAAGAAATATTAATGTAAGGCGGTGAATTTTTTCAGTGAAAACGTTTAGTTTGTGGGGACACAACTTTGGCATGACTAATGCAGAATCAATGGTCAATCCCAGTACACGATTATCCGACCAATCAATGATCCAAGTTATATGAGGTCATCATAGCATAAAGTGTATATAATGACTAAGTTCCACGTCATACATTACACTCCACGCTATGCATGTCTAGAATAAGCGCGTTCTCTGGATACCTCTGTCTCTTCTTAGCTTTGCAATAGCTTGGCTAATTCTGGGGGACCTTACGAACTAGGAGAATCTGCCACTGAGGTTTCTGAGTACAGTCAGGCTTAGTGAGGTAGCTAATCCGCTACAAGTTCGTTATACAATTCTGGTCATTTGGGTATTCAATAATGGGTTTTTCACTAGCGCGTGGTGGATTTTAATTCTATCGAATTTTAATTAAAAGACAGATGACAAAACTAACACTTACTCGACATTGGATTTAGAGCTTAAAAAATCGATAGCAAATAGGCTGCAATAGAAGCCAAATTTCGCTATTTTCGGCTAATTTTAGGCATTTTATGTTGAAAACTTTGAAATATGTATATAGTTGCTCTTCATTTGAACTAAATAGTATGACAGCGATGCTCGGTTCTCCCGAACTATTGATATATACAGAGTATTTAAAAAGGAAGAAATGAAACTGTTCAAGCGAGTTAGATAAGAGCAAGTTCTTAATCGCTTTGCTTACTTACTTCTGACCTCTTTGCCAAGTTCTCGGCTAATTTAAATATGCCAAAATTAGTAGCGCATGAATTTTCTAAGCATTCATTCTTATGAAAGTAAAGAAACTAAGCAAATCAGGGATCAGTGGTATTTAAATCTTTCAGGTTGGACGAGCACGAAGTGCGTATGCGTGGCCAAAAACAATTCTGTGTGTTATTGTTTTTACAGAGCTAGACAAGGAAAGTGGAAATTTGGCGTAAGAAATGGTCATGTCGGTGTTAAAGCAACTTTAGATTAGCTGATTATTTTGCCGGTCAATAAATCGATAAGAGGGGCTGATTTACGATTTGAGCATAATTTGATGAGACAACTAAGTCGTTTTACACTTTATCTATGAATTATTTATGAATTATACATTTAAATATCGTCGACTAATCATTTACGCTATCTGCATGCTATTTCATCAATATAATTGACTCATTTTATTAATCTTGGTCTTGAACAAATTGGTTGTACCAGAATGAAAGCCGAAAGGGAAACTTCGGAAAATTGACGCGGGGGAGTTACTGGTTAGATTAAATGGCAAGATCTTTAAATGAAACAATGGGCTCAGATACGAACGTCACCGGTGGAAGGGGGAGGGAGAGAAGGGCTTTCAGAAGAATAGCGATGGGGCTCTCCAGTTAGTCAGGCGTTATATATAGATTCAGACCACTTCAGATGCCCATACGGTTGGTTTAGAGCTCCCAGAATTTCTAAAGTTTAGTAAACAAGTAACAGTGAAATAAATACCTGCGGAAGTTAGATGACTCCTTGATTCCTTAATGTATCAATAGAGTGAGCACAAATATAGAGATTATTCGGGTATAATAAAAGCAATTATTAGTGACATACAATCAATTCAGTAGTAAGCGCAATTACACTGTTGTCAATGCACCATACTCGAAATAACCGTAATTTACG
Source organism: Hymenolepis microstoma (assembly GCA_000469805.3). Taxonomy (NCBI): domain Eukaryota; kingdom Metazoa; phylum Platyhelminthes; class Cestoda; order Cyclophyllidea; family Hymenolepididae; genus Hymenolepis; species Hymenolepis microstoma. Next base: position 35,061,874 of record LR215989.1, on the reverse strand, counting down.
TTTATTACGGCCAAAATTCGACCTTGCATCGAACACGCAGTCGTGAAAAGATGATCTCAAAAATTGATTTTATTCTGCGATTAGTGTCATTTTTGGATACACAATGGTCTGTAGGATTATATTCAGTGAGAGAAAAGTTCAAATGCCAAACTTAGAAGTTGTGTGGTCGTAAAAATTGGCTCACAGCCATTTTGGACTTTTTCCAGACGTGTGGCATGCTGCTGAATCCTGCTGCAGCCATACATATGACCTATATTTGGCTACCCTCGTTCGGTATTCGAGACTTAACTACTATAGTGGACAGCAATTCATCGTAGCCATCTGAATTCAACCCAAGCCACCCTTATAAAACTGCGGAGGGAGCTATCACATCCCATCACATTATCCTCGATTGAGGAGGAGGACACATCCGTAAACCATGACAGTTTGGATAAAGTTAGTCAGCTATATTTGAAAATTGTCCTTTGGACTTTGTACAAGTCAAAACTTTTCTACTTTTACTCCAAAATTCACTAAGCTTTGTCAGATCATTCGTACAGCCACTTTCTGTGAGAAGCTTGACTTTGTATGAGTAGTAATGAAGGTTTTTACTGAGTGCACGTTCTATGGAAGGTTAAAAAGTTCAATTATCTGGTTTTCTACACCTTTTTCTGTAACAAATTTCCTTCAAAATCTATTCTTGAAGCGCAGTCAGATCAAATCGTAAACTAAGTTTCTTTATTATACCTACAGCAGTCTTGTAGTCTACATTGGAACTTCCCAGCTCATGCCAGATTCTTTTCAAAGTGTTGAGGAAGCACGGAGCTGGAATCCTCATTGTTTGTTCATGCCAATGAAAATTGTCATGATACACGTTATTTCCCTTTATGGTTTAGGTGCTTTCCTGTCATTATCCATTCTCGTTGTCTTCACGTATATGAATATGAAAGTGTTTCAACTTTAAAGGAAGTGCGGCGTGCGTGATACCCTTTGGCACACTACTGGCTATCAGTTTGTAATAGTTATCCCGAACATTATATATTTTTTAGACGATTAGTAAGAGAAGCAATCTATCTGAAACCAAAATGATTTTTAAATTAGAAACTATTTCTGAATTGAATGAGCATTTTAATACCATTTTAATGTCCGAATAAACTTTTAAAAAAAGTGTTTTGTCAAAATACCAATGTATGCACCAGCTTATCATCTTCCATTGAAAACCCGGTTGAGATTCAAAGTCAAATCTTCCTTTGCGTACTTTTGGAACTGCTAATCAATATAAGAAATTCCAAGTAGGTCCAGGGAAATAGCTCTTTACAATGTCTCAAATAATACTGATTCCTATTGCCACCCACATTCTGAGATTGCTCAATCCAAAAAGACGTAATTATTATACACAAAGTAAAAAGGCAGATGATTAATTAAAGGAATCACTTTTAATGGGTACTAGAACAAGCCGCGATTTGAGTGAATGAGTTGAAAGAAGAGATTTTTATAACATACATTTATAACTAACATTTAAGAATGAATACAAAATGTCAAAAAAGAAAAAAATTCAATTAGGGAAACTACTGCACTATGATAAATTTCTCTCCTCGCATTCCATATCTGTGATTTTCTGAAAGTTTTGATATGTTAGATTTCAGCCTTCTTTAGAAGGAGATGCTCATAAAAAGAAGTTGTAACGAAGTGGAATTTGTACACGAAGAGCTACTCTGCAGATTTTACCACCACAAATATTAGTTGCCGCCAAAATTGTTCCATGTGGCTTTTGTTTTGTCAATTTGAATCTTACTCAATTACTTAAATGAATGCACGAGAAAACAACTTCGTGGAAGTTAGCTTTTGCGTTTACAATAAAGACTGGCGCAATCTCTCACTTGCATCCGCTCTCTCCTTCCTCCCTCTCTCTCACTTACAGACAAATTAATTATAACGTTGGTAAGGTCATATTGACAAAATGTTTGCTGCATTTAATACAATTGGAAATGTGTAATAATCCATTAAACTATAAATTTCTCAGGAGAGACTTATTATTCGGCGTGAAATTGCAGTCCACTGTCTTAATGTCATAAGAGAAGAGGGTTTATGAACTCGACCAGCTAAGATTACAGATTTTACATTTTGATAAATGGGTAAATTTATTTAAAAAAACTGATTATTCTTGTTTAGATTCAGGTAGATAGCCTGAAATCGAGCAACTTGATAATTTGTGGTGAATATTCCAATCAGTTCTTCCGATCAAGCGCTACTGATTAATCAAGGAATGATTCCTTTAATTAATAATCTTACAACATGTAAATAACAACTTTTTCTATCTTGAAACAAATTGCTACTAATGTTTGGTCAGTCTTTCTAGAATTGTTACTGATTTTACTTCAGGTTGGTCAGGTCACCTCGATTCAAGTGTGTATTCTTACAGCTAGACGGAGGTAGATGAGAAGAGCAGCGACTTTTGCATGTCCCTTCAAGGTTGTTGTCTGTTCCCAGTATTTAGTTGTTTTACCTATTTAAGATTATTTTTATTTAATATTAATGAACAAATATTATTTCACTTATTAATGTTAAATTCAATTCGAAATGTTCTATTCTGTTGGGATAATATTTATGCTTGCACTACACTAATGATTCGGACATTTCAATTTCTAAGAAATAAATGGTATTTAGTGTATAAAAATAATGAGTAAATACATCGATATTCTGAGAGTCGATGCCTTCATCATACGCTTCGCTTTCGGTAAAATCAATCCGATTGATCTGCAGAGGAGCGTCAATATGATATCAATTGTACACACAAAAGACATGGGTGAAAAATACATGCTTTAGTTAATTGTCTTAAGTTATTCAGCCTTAATTTTAACTAATCATTTAATAAAATGTAAATGCCACCTTTGTTTGAAATCGAACCCTAAGGAAATCGTGTTTTAGCCATTCGATTAGCTATTTTACGCTCTCTATTAAAACGAAAGTGTACAAATTGTACTCTTGCGCTGATTTCGATTTATTTTGCCATTTCGTGTTGGGAACAATAAGCGCACTATTCACCTATCCTACGCGGAAATTTCGGAAATAATAATTGTAACTATGTTAAAAAATAAACTAAATTATTTTATACCAGCTTTGGTTCTTCTAAAAATACTAAACAAGTTGAACATTATTGGAAGAATGGAAAATAACACAATCCTAAGTTTGGTGCAATTGCTAAACATTCACCTTCCTATCAGGGAGCTTCTATGAGCTCGAAGATTATGAATTCAGCCAATTAGGTATATTTAGGTTTAAGACAGAAGTCTTCAAACGGCAATTTACTTTTCATTTGATAAATTCAAATTCGAATGCTATCAATTCCTTATTCATATCTTACAGTGCACGTAATCTATTCATATTGGCCAAATAGTAACTAAATGCTAATTGTCACACTAGTTAAAATGCATTCAATAATTGATTAAATAATTTATTTGACAATGTTTCGTTTAATTGTGTATTTAATTTAAGCAAAATATCAAGAAAACTCGTCTCATGGGATTTAGCCTCAGACAAACGTGAGTAACTAGATAGGAAATCACCTGATTGAAGGAGGTCGACGTGGCGGTAATTAGCAAAAAATGGGACGCGAGTTTTTCGTTCCATGTGCTCTCGATTGACTTCCATGCCCAAGTAAGTAAGATTGCATGGCACTATTGTTATAAGTGCTGTAAATGACAGTTTGGTGATTGAGAAATTCTCCTCATCAAATAGTATTTAGGCTATTTTGTCCAACTGTGTTCACTTGCTGATAAGTGGGATTATCTGCAATCGCACATTATTGTAGAATCAAATTAAATTTTGCAATTAATTAGTCAATAACTCTTTGTCTGATAAAGTCTATTATTTGGATAAATTCGTAAATTTCAAGTGATTAGAGTACTATCATGGTTAGTCAATAACTTATTGTTTTCTCTACGTACTTCAATGAATTGCAAGTAGACCAGATTTTATTATAATTAATGTGCAAACGTGGCAGAAAAACAAATAACGGAATAGTGAAAAATGGAAACGAAGAATGTGTGAAGCGAGTGGAAATCAATTTTTTAAATTGATTCTAATCGGATAACAGAGGTGAAATAGGTGATTCGACGCAAGAAAAAGACGAGTAGAAGTCGATATTTGAGACGTCCGAGCTTCTTATTTGGCAAACGTGGGAGAATTGCGGTAATTAAAACAATGCATTCAAAGGGGAAAAAATAATTCCTTGTAATTTTTTTAAATTTACACGCTTGAAAGTATTTTGCGAAGCACTTGAAAAGGACTCCTTTAGTTCAAATCAGACCTATAAGACGTAAATGCCGCATGGCACTGAAGAAAGGATAACTTGGCTTGTAAAACATGAGAAGAGTGTGACTTAAGTTGAATTGAAGCTTAACCATGGAGAGGAAACTGCATAGAAAGATGAAATAAAAGAAAGCTATATATATACGTGTTCTTAAGATCAGATATTTGAATGGATAGTTCGAAATAACTTATCACATAAAGGATGTCTACATTTGAAAATATACGGGTTCATATGATTAGTGTCACACCTGAAACTCAGAAGCATCATCTCTCATGCAACGAATGATCAATTATTGGATGGATGTGAGAAACTGCATGTGGAGAATCTGTCACTCTAATTATTGGCTAGCCATTCAGCCAATCATTTATCGCCCATTTCAAGCCTATATGGGTAAATTTACTTTATTAATGGGAAACACTTGCTTGAGTCTGAACAGTTGTAGCTTCACAGAGGGTAACTGAGCAGTTATAAAAGTTAGGCAGCAAAGACAGCTCCTTCTTTATAACAAATATAGCTATTTTTGCACGAAAATGCATAATACCTTTTTAACTTAATACGATGAAATAGTTTCCTCTCAATAAATCTTTCTTTAATTCGTTTAAGTTAAGCTAGTGACTCAGAGGCTGGAGTTAATTAAAGGGAGGAATTTTATTTCCCTGGCTAAAGCAATCTGATTTCGATGTCTTCATGCCAATAATTACTACTCAACAGTTATAGTTGATCAACTGAATTAATAAGTATGAAGAATTGGATGTTGAAGAACTGTCGTTTTTTGATCAAAAAAACACCATCAAAGTGCGAAATCGATATAACGCTTTTTGTAACAATTCATATAACGTCAAACTTAAAAAAATCTTCGAAAAACTAACCAAATTTTGTGCATTTAATTCAATTTATTTAAAAGCAAAATAATTCCTCTAATTATTTATATTTTGAAATCATTTGTACCATGATAAAATTAATATTATTTGTCTATTTTAAAACGTGACCAAATTAAAAATTAGATATTCATTTTTTTTTTTCAATTTCTAGCCCAAGATTTTGTTGAAAATTAAATATTTGTGACCATTTTTTAACAAAGTAGTATAGAAAGGATATCATCATAGTATTTGGTATGAATATTGAATATTTTAATTTATTTAAATGACAACATACAAACTTGAATAGTTTAAGTGCGATTACTGAAATGAATTTACTGTGGATTTTAAGTACAGTTTGCGTTTAAAATCACATTTAAAATCATCTCTTGCATGAGAGCGTTGCAGCAAATACAAAAGAGCCATTTTAAACTCCACTACTACTGGTGTTTCTTCCACCAATCAGGAATTTCCGTTGGACTAGCCAAAAACCGCGTTACAAGTCAGTGCGCGCGTGCGCCCCACTACACGCTCGTACGTCCGAAGCGCATACGTTAGTCTGTAGTTGCTGAAACAGATCCCCTCAAATAGGACACTTCAAAACACAGAGATCCTCTCCACTTCAGAGTATTTTAGAATACATTTCTCAACCTATTTTCTCAAAACGTGGAGCATGGAATTATCTTTCTTTCCACTAGACCACTAAATTATTAAACCCGGATATACGCTCAATTGTAAGTGTTTTTTTACTAATTTTAAATGGATATTTTATTATCTAAATAAATCTTATATTCATGATATCAAGATCTTCTAAGCGTAATACATTACAGACTATGCACTCTTTAACTGCTGCGATATTTTAATACACCAGTTCATCACTTGAATAGTTAGCTTGGTAAATTTAAGCGTAAAGTATAGAGCGGGAGAAGCATAAAATGTACCACAAAAAAACAATCTTAGTACTTTTAGGCGACTTTTAGTATGCTTTTCCACTGATTAAAATTATAAATTAATAATCAAAAATTTTATTGCTCCACTAAGTGGATATATTTTAATCCACTAGTATACACTAGAGACTTGCAGTTAGTAAGTTACCTCTCGGATTCAATAAATCAATGCACCAAGAAACTAAATAAAAATTCTTTGCAAACATGGCTTAAAAAGAGCGATTAGAGAAGGGAAAAAAAGAGTGGTAAATACGAAAATTGACTACTTGGGCGTCGACCAAGGCATTTTTAATAGCATGGCAATTGAACGAAGCAATTATTACCGTTGTGTTCTGATTGCATAGAATATAAGTTTGCCAATTAAATCGAATTGCTATAATGCGTGGCCACCCGTTCAATGCATCGTATGAATGAAAGGACAACAAACTCTTTATTTGTCTAATAAAATATTTTAAAATTTATTACAATAAATATGGTTTGGTTTGGATGGTTTTGCTCATTCGAAAAGTTCGAATTAATTTATAATTCAGAAAAGTGTAGTTTAAACATGCGTGGTTTTATTAGCTTGAAAATATTTTGCAAAAGAAAAAGTTGAAAAGTCTCGTCACGGTTTAATGAACGGGAAAGAGGAAAATGAATTTTGATAAATAGTTGTTTTTATTACGTTAAAATTGCACACTTATTATTTATCAGATTAGTACCGAGGAAGCCAATCGGAAATATAAGTGCTTTTTTGGATAGTGACATTGATTAGCGTTTCCAGTAAATTTGGTCCTAAGGTAAACTGGAACTATTTTTTGCGTGCAATCGATAAAACAGTACGCACATCTCATAGAACATTTTACCTGACGACAAAATTTCTACAAAGTGAGAAGACAATGTGATTACCAAATTGTAATGTTTAAGTTGGAGGCAGTTTTTTTCATTCGCTATCTCAAATGATTATTATATGTATGTATATTGACGAATTTGGGCTTTAAATTTAGGTGAAGAAAAATTTTCATATTTTTAAAGTAATTAATAAAGCAAAGTGGTTTCGTATCCATATTTTCATCCCTATTAATATCATGAGATAAATTAATATCATCTGAAATTCGAATGTTTAAACTAATATTTTTTTCAATTATTTATATTGTAAAAATTATGGTAATTGAATTACAGTGCCATATTTTGGGGATTGCCGGCATCGGCTGCTCCCAGAATGTTGGGCACGCTTTTATCCAAGTGCTTGCAGATTTTTATTGACATTTTATCAAAATTCCATGGCAGCATTTCTCCTTAAAAGCCTATTTGGAAAACTTGTTTAACAAAAGTGCCTCATTCAGCAGGCAGTTAAATATTTCTCATCCTTTAGAGTGATAATGCAAAACCACAATTCAACCGCGTCTGCCTATATACGACCGGGTACACCGGGGGATGTGGTCAACCTCTGCATCGGTGGACGCCTGTTCATAACTCGGAGAGCCACGTTATATCGATTGCCGGACAGCCGTCTCTATATGATAGCAACACAAGGGGAAGAGGCAGCTAGGTCAGCCTTACAAAAACATGATTATCGATCCCAATTATCATCAGACACTCAGTATATGAGCGAATATACCGTAGGAGGAGCAACTCTTCTACCAAACAATGTAGCAGCCTCCCTATTTGGAAATAAAGAACTGATCTCAGCTGCGGCTGTCTGTAGGAACCAGATCTACAATACTTCACCCATTGAAAGTCATTCAAATCGAATGATGGATAATAACCAGATCTATTCAGGAAGTGGGCAGCATGATAAGAACTTAGTCGCACCACAACCAGTCTACTTCTTTGATCGAGATCCGGAAATTTTCAGATTCGTATTGGATTATTACCGAACCGGTGAGCTTCATCTTCCCACGAATATCTGTGGACCATTTGTTCGTAAGGAGTTAATCTTTTGGGGAATTGACGAGTCTCTAATTGATCCTTGTTGCATGCCGGCGTACATGCGGTATGATGAAGAAAAACGGACCAAGAAAACCCTCTTCAGAGATTGCTTTGAGGATATTGATTCTATGAAAAATTTGGTCAAATTTTCCAGAGGTTGGAAGAAGTGGCGATATCGAATGTGGCTTTTTATGGACCATCCCACTTCTTCATTTGCTGCTCAGGTAAGCTCCTTTTCCTGCTGGTAAAGGAAATATTTAATAGAACAGTAAACGAATAAATATATGGATTGGTATTTAACAGCTGGGTTTGTATTCATATTTTACTTCTACGATGTTTCAAAAAAATTAGGAATACGCCATAACTACTTCGCTGGCATAGGTGAAAATCGAGAAAGTCTGTGATGAAGCAGGTTTATTTTGTGCTTAAAACGCTCTGTCCAATAACATAATAAAAGCAAATTCTAACTCAGTGTACTTTGCAAATGTATTATTTTGTAAGAACGTAAAGATGGGTTTAACAATCTCCTCCAAAGTTAGTGATTCAATAAGGAAGACAGGAATATTTCACCTTCACTTAAATCATTCTAAATATGCGCGGAGATTTACAAATATTTGCGACTTGTTCTACCTACGTCTGAATCTATTAAATGCTACGAAATAAAAAAAAGACTTTAAAATTTTCAGGATATTAAATTTTGGACAACTTAAATTATTCATGATAGGAGTAGGTGAAACAAAGTGTTTTCGTTTCCGTGCTAAGGTATTCTTGTTAAATCGATTCAAATACTATAAATTCGCTGTTTTTTGATCAGAAGTCATTAAAATATTAAATTATTATGAGGAATAAAATGGTGTTTTCCATTATTTATAACTATCTGCTGAGTTCGACTAAAATAAATTTAAAATTATAAAATACACGCATAATTGTCAAACTAAATAATAGAATATTTAGCAATGCTCTTGGAAATTTTGGTTACAAACAAAGCGGCTTTGAGTATTTGCATAAATTTGATTTTAAAGGGAGTGCTATAATAAGGTGTTTAAAGTGGTCGATTTAATGTATTCCGGTGATCACTGAACATTTAAGCATCTTAAACCTGGCAAGATTTGGAGGATACTGCAAAATGTCAGAGCGAATCACTGCCATAATGGGAGTGTTTACTTGCCAAATGACGCCACAAATTGACAATGGATAATTAGAAGACAGAAATCAAATACAGAGGTGTAAATTTTATTTTGAATGTTACCTGGAGTAATCAGCTTGAATATTGCGCAATGTCTGAGTCTTTTAAATTGAATAAGGTGATTCAATTACTGATTCGTATTTTATGATTCAAATTAAATAAGTAAAAACTGACAACACAATTACAGCTACAGTGAGGGCTTATCTATTTTCATTTTTAATCTGGATTTTAATAAATTTAGCAAGAGTTCTCAAAATGATTTGCTTTAAAATTTTTAATATACATTTTGCACATTTTTTGAGTTTAACTATTAAGATGATTTAACTAGTAACAGTTTACTTCCAAGCCTTATTGATGCTTTCTGAAATTCATGATTTATTCTCATCAATTAGGATTAAGTGGAAGTGATTGAACCGATTTGAAGAAGATGGTTGGCTAAAATCTAAGCTGAGTTTTGTGAACTAGATTCATTATCATCATATCTATTTTTGCCACGAAACGAAAAATTTGTGCGTAGAATATTTTTTTCGTGTATGAAACCCTAGTGATTACTAATTAATAGTATTGACATTCGGTGAAATAAAATATACAATTTTAATCACCACATATGTTAACTAATTGCTTCAACTGGGGAACCAAATTTTGGTATTTATCATTACAAGTGTTAGCAGAGCGTTAAATGTTAAAAAAAATGAGTGACAGCATGGTTTTAAATCCCCATTAACACACAAATAATTGAATTCATGGTCACTGTGGGATTTAATGAAAAAAAGGTTATTCCCAGAAAGTGAGGATCTATGTCAAGATCGTTAGTTGGCCTGGAGATCTTAAATATCACATTAGGCTTTATTTGCAGTGTCTAATTGATAGATTAAAAGGGCTAAATTTTCTCTTAGAAAATGGAAAGAAACTCAAATACCAAATTAACGACTTTCTTCCGTGTCTAAAGCATTGGTAGAAAAAATGAGTCGCAGGGCATGACTTAAAGATACACTACCAAAAGACATTCACATACACTCTGGGATACATGTAGGAATTTGGATAACTGGCGGCGGAGAATTGCAATTGAGATATTGGTATGAGGAAGAGGTAACCTTAATAAAACTGTAATTTATTGACCCACCCCTCCGGCTAACATAATATATGATATCGCAACGATGAGACAATCTGGTAAGATATCATAAGATTTGACAGCGAAATGATTATACATCTTTTAATCTATATCGGTAATCAAGTAGTATCTTCGAAATCTAGGCTGCACTGACTTAATTGACATCTATTTCTTGGAATTTTAATCGCAAAAGAATGAAATTAATGCTGTGTTATAATCACCGTGTAAGTGAGCCACAATTTTCGTTGGCTCTTATAGTCTTCTTTTCTTCATGTTTTCAATTACCCAAGGCAACCATATGTTACTTAATTTTTGAAATACCTCACTCATTCTCGTTTGTCACTCCTTCACTGCGTAGTCTTCCTAAATTATCAATTTATTTTTACCAATAAAGGTGTTCTATTCTAAAAATTTTGTTTTTGATAAATAATGAATGGCATTGCATGATGAAAGAAAAATTAAAATATATCTCAATTGTAAATAACCTGCGTCTTACGGAGTATGTTTTTGCCAACTGATTAATCCGAGAACATCTGGAAGAATTAAAGAGAATAAAATCAGTTATCATTTGTGATTTTCGGTTTCGCATTCAGCATTATTAAGGACCTAAGAGGGGTACACATTATACGAGTCACAAATATACATTCAAATGTATGAAATTGAGAATTTTAATTACAAATTTTGGCATTTTTTCTTGACATTTATTCAGTTAAAATTAATACACAATCTGCACGTGTTTACTTCTATGGCATTCAGTAAAATTGGTAGATTAATTTACTCCTGCTTTGATTTTCAACCTCATCAAGAATAATGATTTATTGATTAGCGAATGTGAGAGCTTTATTAGATTAGTTGGAGTTTTATGGCAAAATAATTTTCCTTTTTAACAAAAAACATAATTTAACTGATAATTTTCCAGCGATAAAAAAGCCATGGCCTTCTATAAAGATCGTCTGTAACTTACCCAAAGGAATTAAATTTTAAATAGCATAAATTCGCCAGATGTTAAAATTAGTAATTTTTTGACATTTTAGAAGAGAAAATTGTTTGTAACAAATTAATTTTCGCCAATGTAAAATCATTAGAGTGGACATTAAAAACGCAGGAAATTAATTGCTATTTATTTTTTTTCAATGTTTTCTTTTTCAACTAATGTTATCCTACCAATCGCGCTTTTGGTTAAATCGAGATAGATACTTTTAGCATAATAAATAAGGAAATTGGATAATGGTAATGTATAGCCTTACTATCATTGTAAAAAAAAGAAATATACCTTTGTATAATTCACTAACAAAATTGATTATCCCGACTACAAAGTGTATTAGGAGGGAAACATGCTTTGCGATCTTAAAATAAATTAAGTCAATATTTCTTGAGAGTCTAAGTCAAGAATGGGGATGGAGACAGGCGAGAGAATGGACGAGAACTTGGCCACATTAATTTTAACAAAGGTGCAAAGCAGCTCTAACTTTCAAAACCCCATAAAGCGCGCCACGTTGCTACTACTGATAAGTTATTGCATAAATGCTTCCAGCTTGCTTTATAGATAAAAATAAGAGATTAAAATATATTTATCTTCAGAAGATAGCTTGTAAGATAGTATAAGCAGCCAAGTATCAGATTGCCTTCAGAGTTTCTCGTATGGAAATTTTATGGAGCGTTTTATAAACATGCGTACAAATACCAAAGATAATTTATTTGCATGTTGCGAACCAGTTTGTAGGTGGAATTTGCTACAATAACCAGCACACTTTCTCAACGCCAGTCAAAAAGACGTAGTTGTATGAATCCTTAGTGCCTTGCATGTTACATTAATGACAAGCGAAAACTGGTTTCAAACATTTTAATACCCGCCGAGTCATTTGAAGTAAGAAATATTTTAAAATATTTTTAGGAAACAGAAAAATTTTGGACTTTTTAGTAAATACATATCCATAGCTTTTGACTTCTCAAATCTATATTAAAGCCGCGATTTAAAAAAACAATAATGGCTTTCTCCTTCAATTCCCGTTGGAGATTAAAATGAATTTCCTCAATTTCGTCCTTACAACGATTTTGTTTTCAGGTAGTCGTGCGCAATCTGGTCTCTCTATATGCCATAATATGAAAACTAAAAACGGTATCTCTATTGAAAGGTCACTGTTTTCAAACCAGTTCAAACTTGAATATTAACAGAAGAAAATTTGTTTCCAAAATTGATTTGGTTTAAGGACCTAGTAACGGGGTTATGACATAAATCCTAAGACTAACAAATCTGCAAGTTGTTATTAACCAGATCTTTAGCTGTGATTTATTTATTAAATTATTCATTAACCTTAAACTGTAAGTTTGCCTATTTTAATAGCCAAAAGAAAAAATTTGCACTTCGTATAATATTAATTCATTCGTCTAGCGGAAGAGGAGTTTTTTTTCTTCAAGTTATCATGTCATTCATCACTGCAGTGACCTAGTACTTTTTACTTCCTGTAAGTTATTGAAGATAAGAGCAGAAGAAAATTGAATTCAGTGAGTTTCCTTATTGATACTGTAGTCCGGCCAATTGCTAATTCACCTCAGATGCAATAAATTTAAACAAAAATTTCCTCTCCAGTATCAGAATTTCGAATCTAATGTTTCTATACTTGCAGTGTTTCGCTCTTCTTATCAAACCGCTTCTGGTAATTGAAGAACATTATCATATCTACTGTCAAGTTGATGACCAACCTCAGCTGATCAGCCACGAGATGCTAACAATCAGTTTCGTTAAATTTTCATAAAAAATTAAGGACACACCTACTCAATCTCAAATTTTTGCATCCAATTAATAAAATAAATTTATTATATGAGCTTGAAATGAGCGATAAATGATTGGCTGAATGGCTAGCCAATAATTTTTCAGATCCGGAGGTGTGTGTGTGTGTGTGTGAAAACCCAATAATTGAAAATTCGTTGGATGAGAGATTATCTGAAGAGGAACGGGTACATTCGTTTGAGCTTGTAGCAAAATTAATAAGCAAGTAAGGACTAGAATGTTATTCTGCAAGTGCCTTTCGAAAGGCATTCTCAATATTCAGAGTTAATTGACTAAATAGGGCAATTTATTGATTAAAAAATTTAATTTTTCTCATTGGCGGTTTAACAAAAAAACTTAGAGATGCAAAGGTTGCCCAGTTTTCAGTTAGTATCATAATGAAGTTAGAAATTGTAATGAGCTGACAGCACACTGTTAGTTAAAAGCCTTTGGAGCTTATTTGCGTCTTACTATCACTTGACATTTTTATGCGAAAATAAATCGAACCCAAGTATATGATTACGACTAAAGAAGGAGGAATACTGACGAGTGATCGGGAAGACTTTTATAGCTTCTGAACTGCATTGGTGAGCTATCTTTGATGAAAAGGAAATAACGAACAGTTTGATTGTCTCAAAGCACGAAAAACAGTCTGGATCTTTGTTAAGATATTCGTGATCTGGAGTTTTTAAGATGCAGGAGGCAAACACCAGGGCATATATTTTTGTATCTTTCAATACGTATATGTTTTTACATACTACCTTCGCGAGTAATAGATGGGGATTAACTTATAGAAAACTCATTCTCTTGAAATGCTCGCTTTCACTGAATATTTGCTTATCTTCCATAGTACGGCAATATGAATAATCATGCAAAGATTATTCCTAGAAGCAGGGTCAACTGACCGTTTGGCTGACCCCAAATCCAACAAAAACAGCTAACTACTCAACCTTCTTCAAATTAGTGAGATTGCAGAAGCAAATAACTTGCATTTTCGGAGCTAGTTTTCTATCATATGTTCACCCTTAATTTCACGTTATTATTTGGATCTACGACAATTCTAAACTATGTCCTACTTTGCTAAATTAATGCTGAATTTAAAAAGAATTTCGATATCATATATATGCAATGAAGCCACGCATTATTTTACAACTTCATATTATGAGTTTCAAAGCTGAAGCTGATTAAAATCTCCTAGAACTACCTTAATCTTATCTTATCGATTTGTTTGCCACTTTTTGCGTAAAATCCTCCTTGTTCTACTATCTCCACAATTATGTCATATTAAAGTTGAAGCACCATTAAATAAAATTAACTTCAACTCCAAAGTTATTTGGCAATTAGCTTTTTTATTGCAGCATTCAAACTAAGATTAGTTAAACAAAAATGCAGGCGGCAGATCGACCAAATATAATGGTCTTTTTTGATTGGTCTTCAGCTTATAATCACAAAACATATTTAACTATTTGTGAGGTATGTCATAATAGTAACAATGCATTAGCAAATTAAAAAATGCACATGTTTAGGCCTGGAACTTTGTAAAAAAGGAGGAAATAAGTTCATTTAATATCATGCAATTCTGTTTAATTTTTAGGCCAACAGACAAAATGAAAATATGTCTATTTTAAATAAATAGGTGCTATACTGTGTGTTTGTAAAAATTATCTATTTAACGAAAAACAATGTCTATTTTGCGTTTCTTCATTAATAGTTTTAGCATTGTTAAAGAGAGTTACAAAATGGTCTTACGAGTATTTTACACGAGATAGCATCTCAATATGCAAAATATGAAGACATTTTAATGGGAGATAGGTCGAAAGTAATGATAAAGTCGTGTTATTAGAATCATAAAATAATTAAATTCTCGACGATCATTTTAAAATAGACTATATTTTATTACTATCGATTCTCCTATAATTTCGAGCCCGTAAAGGCATTTGGATTGCAACTGAGTTCATTAGAGTTCTCTTAGAATGATTTTTCCTAAAATTTAGACCAGGAACTCTGCATGTAACTAGTTTTCATTTATGGTCATAATTTAAACAAAATACTTCCATGCGAACTTCAAATAAATAGAAAACAGCGAGTCTTTCCTCTAATAAGAGTCCATTTTGCATTTATAGTTAACTTTAAACCGCACAAATCTATATGAAGCGATAATGCCTTCAAATATTATTAAAGTTAGTTATTAATTTGACTATTCCCCCCTGTCAAATACAATAAGGAAGATTATTACTCAAAACAGTATGACAGCAGTTTCAAAAGTTTTCATTATAAGCTCTAGCTTTACTGAATCGAAATTCAAAAAAATGAAAATTCTAACATCTCTTTCTCTTTCCTGATTAACTTTTTTTGACCTTGATATTGTAACAAACTCTACGATTTCCTTATGAAAAATTTAACTATTCCAATAAGCAATTGCGTTTAAAAACTTTGCATAATGACGCAGTTTATTTAAGTTTATTGTCGCATGTTTCTGGTACTACGATAAGTCTTAAACATAAGTTTTTAAAGATACTCTTCTGCAGTGTACCACATTTAAAGGAAAAAGTGCTTCTCCTAAAAATGGGTCTTAGGGTTAAAGGGGTTAGCTCCGATTGCCTGCAATATAATTGCTATTGACAATAGCAAATTCGATGTCGCTAATGAATATTTGCTTTTGCTAAAGCAAAAAAATCGTTGGGAGTTAGATGAGGGGATATTTAATCGTTATTTTAAAGTAAATTCATGTCATCAGGAGAAGTATTGGCCTATATTCAAATAGTCTACATTTTGAAATTTAGTCCGAGTAAATTTATCTCTAACCTTATTTATGCGTAAATTAAAGCAAATTGTTGTTTTGAGCCAATCTTGCAATCTTTATGCTCTCAAATGTCTACTGCCTCTTATTTGATAAAATTGTAATAATAGTAGAAGAAATTATAAGTTAAATAATTTGAAAATGGGATGTTTTATCACCCACTAAGTTGTACAATACATTATTACTCAGCAAAAAGGACCCTTTAATTGCATTGGCTGAAAAATAACTTTTAAATTTATCATATTCTTCACAGTCTCACTCTTTCAGTTGTCCAGTTTGTCTAAGAATGCAAAAGATGTGTAGGTATGACAGCAACGTAGGTTTTAAGGGCTTTTTTTCTCACTGAAATAATGGGCTTTCCGAGTACCTTACTTAAGTGAATTGTAGTAATTAATGTTTTACTTGTTCAACACAAATCTACTTTTCTTTCTAGAAGTAAATAAGCAAATAAATAAGCTTTTTTTTCAAAAAGAAAATCAATGACAAAAAGGAGTTACTTATTGTGGAAAAGGATTTTTATCTACCATATTTTTATTGCTTGATAACGTAGTGATGATCGATTTTGATCCTCAATTTATTCAGGTATGTTTCATGCGAATACTTTGTTGGATCCATTTGATCGTAACTGGGATATCTTTCAACAAAGCAGAATAATGGTGTATTGTACTCTAATCTATTATGAATGTACGAAAAGTTCCAGTAATTCTAAAAATTTGGATATCGACTGACTGTCTGCATGAAAATTGAATACAGAGGAGAATGAACCCTTAACAAACATTTCAAGGGAGGAAATAGAATAGATATCGAAGTAAGTTTGAATTTCAAATTTGGGTGACCGTTTTGCGCAACACCTCTTTTATCTGCAATCTGACTCGAGTTAAGTCACATGACCACATGATGAGGTTGGAAGCAATGGGAGGAAAGGTAGAGGGTGGTTGCTGTTTTGCCAATGAAGCAGTTGCGTTAGGACAAATGGTTGGTGTTTAATCTGACCAAGTTTAAGAATGAAGTTGTAAGCGAGTTGCATGAATATATATATATATATATATATATATACATGCATATCTATTTAAAGTTCATTACTTTCTTGACCCGTGAATAGTGTCTAATCTAAAACATACTGAATCAGTAATGAAAAAAGTAATATGAATTGAATCCAGATTTTGATAAATCGAGAACTATAAAAATAGCGGACGAAACGGTATATTGTCTGTTTAAGTCAGGCAGATAATCGAATTCTAATAACTATTTATTTTAAAGTTTCAGCAAAGAAGAATGCTAATATGTATTTTTAATTAAGAAAGCAATGGATACCTTAACAATGTTTTTATTTTACACATCAGAACTTTGTTTAAATTCATTTTAAATTATCGAAATCTCTTTGATAATGATTTTTAATTTACACAATGTATCTCATTCAACATTAAATACTGCATTGAAATTCTGTACATTTAATTTCAGCTCAGCGAACACTCAATTCACAACTTATTTTGTAGCCATTTTGTTTGGAGAAGAAGCCATCAAGGCTATTTTGTCAGACTGTTATCAAATGTTCGTCCATTTTTAAAAATTGAAAAAACGCAGTTTTAAATGCAATCAAAGAAAGCCCATCTAAGCATCACAGAATTTACATCAAATCCTGTTTTATGAAAACACAAAAGATGCTTAAATTTGCTGTTGAAAGCCCGATGAATCCGAATAAGACAGTATACCAATTTACAAGTAATCCATCAAGGTTGTGGAAAATGCAATCGTTACATGGGATAAGAATAGGCTTTGAACATTTTACAAATTTTTGCATATAATTTACTTCCCTCTTAGCTTTGAAGTTAACAATTAATCAAAAGCCTTGACCTACATCAAAGATTTTTACTCCCATTATTTATAGCAAATAGGCATTGTGTTCAAGCAAACAATTATCTTAATAATTTTAATAGATATTTTCTCTGATTTTGCCTTCAATCAAATCATTTTCCTTTCAGGAGTGTGAAGAGAGAATTCACAGCAATATAATAGAGCACTTAAGGGTTTTTTTTTCTTATCGCTAATGCGCTTTGCGTCTTCTCGTATAAAAAGTGACACAAACGTGCATTGGTAAACAATCAAAGGTAATTTATAGCTTGACAGATTAGTCTACATTCCCAATTCACTAAAAATGTGATGTTACCAAGTCTGGTTAAAGGTGTTGTAGAACAGCGTATCTTATTAAAGAATAATGGATGAGATCGACACTTAAAATTTGCTGAATTTTCAAATTCGCGTTAATATTTTAGATTCTTTTTGCTTGTGTATGAGTTCACTACGGCTTCGAGATAATTATTATTTGAACTTATTTCAAATCAATAGAACTGTCGAATATAGTGTCCTTGCCGCAAATTCACATATTGGTGAATGGCAAAAATTTAATTTCAAAGGAATAGTTTGTTGCAGACTTAGAAAAAATGCGGATTTAATTTTAATTAAATTATTTGATAATTGTTCTATAGGGCTTATTTTTTAAAGCATTCCAATGCCTATTAGTGAATGTGTGTTAATGAAATTGATACACTATAGACAAGAATACTGCGCAAATTTACTAATACCGCCTGAACACTTAAGAGGTCGTCACACCAATGCATTAACGGGGAAAATTGAGTTTGGATACATGTGTTCTTAAGTGAGAACTCAGTCATTCATGAATGCCGTTTTCTCCGCCTAATGATTGGCAATTGCGCTGGTATCTACGCACACACCAGGGTCGTTTATGAACGCTAGTGTCGAGATTTTTTCATATCGTCACGAGGTAGCTGTCATATGCAGTCAATGGCAAATTCACTACTTCAAATGGTACGCTTCGACATGCTAAAATAAAATTTTGATTCTGTTTTCTTACACTGGGATGGTTGATCATTAATTCTAGATAGTAATGTGTAAGGTGGGTTCGCTCTAATGTGTTTTCATATTCAATACAAACATAACCTCTACTACTGAGGTGTGCATAGATGCTGTTTATCAATAATAGACACCATTTTGCCTCATACCAATTTAACTATTCATATCTTATTTCAATTTACCCTTGGAGATTTTAGAAAGTTTTTAATTATGTGGATAAAATTAAACACTTAATTGGAATGAACGAAATTCAGAGTTTGAGACTTTGCTAAGGAATAGTCAAATTTAAATATGGCAGATTATTGGAAGGATTACAATATTTTCATTATATGTATATATAATGAAATTTAAATTTAAATTTCACAATATTAGGCAGAGAAAATGCAGAGAAAGTTAAAATTCAAGCAGAATCATATTTAAATTTTAATAATAAATCTAGATAAGAAAGTGCCTCCTTTGCAAGCATTAGCAAACGCAAATTTCTGCTCTATAATGCCAATAACTCCTAAATTCTCTTATCCCCAAAATTCTTCAATTGCCATTAATCAGAGAAGGAACTTTGTGTGGGTGCTAAAACAAGAGATTTGCCACTGATCTACCATTTGAAAAATATCGACAATTAATTTAGCGAGATGAGCTATTGACCTTTACCCACAATTAAGAAGAAGATTCCATGTACTATTATGAATTAAAGCAATAATAATAATAACTTTAATTTAATGAAAATGGCAGTTCGAAATGAATTTGATTTAAAATTTACCACTATTCATCTAGTGAATCATAGTGAATCCTACTTTTTACATAAATATGAACTCTCAGTACGCCATCTCAATTTCTTTCACATTTCCAAAATCGGAAGATATAATAAACGTCGTTTTAAAAGTGAATATTTTAGTTAACCTGTGTCCTTTGTGATTCATACTTGTGCATTTGTCATAGCACCTTTGGTTTAAAAATATATATATATCTATATGTGAAGTTTAGACTTTCATGAAGGAACTGCCATTTCGTCAAAAAATAAACTCGATACAGACATAATGTTTAAAGCACGCAAGTATGCAAAGCCAAAAATTCATCAGTAGTTAAACTCCAGAGGGTCATTAAATGTATACAAGTACAATATGCGTGCGAACCCACGACGTTCTTTCTCCGCTAAATCGCCAATCACGATTCATAGAAAAGTGCTTTTGCGCTTTCAACGTTTATCTCTAAGTAACCTCTAATTTTAATTAGTAATAAAACCTTTATTTGCAAAACACGTCAAAAACAAGTTTTTTTAAATCGTTTTTTTCTTATAATTTTGAACTTACTTTATCTTACAAAGCTCGTCTTTGTCTTGTTTGGTATTGTGATAAGAATCCTTTAAAAATCATAAAAATACTTAAATTCCCATTGAAATAAGCAGAGTAAACTTGCGCATAATGATAGATTTCTAATTTTGATGAATTTCAATATGGGACTAAATTTCATTTCGTAAATTGGATTTTTCAGCTAACGTCCTCCAATTTGTCACCATCTCCAAATGCAATCTCATTTAATCAAATAAAATTATAAACACTAATTAAATCTTGACATAAATAATTCGATTTCAAATATATCCAAATTCAACATTCACTTTCGAATTTTAGGGCCAAAAATTGGAAGATTTTGAATTCAATAATTGGCATGCCACTTAAAGTTTTTATATTGAATATTAAATTGAAGTAAGCTTCTGCTCATTAATTATAGAAGTCGAACCAACTTACCGTTTGTTCGACTTTTAAACACAATTAGAATTCTTCATTTGCAGGAAATTAGCAAGTTTAAATTTGAGCGTTTATATTGCTTCTCTCAGTTCTGTGATTGAAAGGACGGTGCTTGGTATGAATGCCCTAAGTTTTTTCTTTAGTTCACACCAAATGCGAAACCATGCTCTTGATAATTAAATTTTCCAAACTCAAATTGTCATTACTTTAAACTGGGTTAAATAAACTTCGAACGAAACCGAGGAATTATTTTTTTTAATTCCTAAATATAAGCAAGTGATTCTTCACATTAATCGACATCCATAAGTAAATGCATAATTTCCGGATAAAATCTTAACAAAGCGGGAAAGATACTGTCCATTTTGACACAAAAATCTAATAAAAAATTTAACGTAGATTTTGCGAAAAGGAATTTTTTCGATAAATAGGTGTAAGCATTTCCTTGTGATGCACTGCATGCACCCTTATAAGGACTTTTCTGCTATCATTAATAGCTGAATTTTCGTCTTTATTATATTTGACATAGTGCGTATGACCACCTTCATGATTTACCAAGGTTAGTAATGTCAGGATACGTTATTTTCCGACTTTTATGGTCTTTGTCGATTGTTCTCAGACGCAATGCCTCTATTTCTGAGGAAAGGCCCTACTGCGCCTATTAGATCAAAAGATAGTTTCCCTTTTGAGTTTCAAATTGGTTAAAATATGGCAAATAATCGAAATGTTACAGTCATATTAATAAATAATATTGGCAAAATTAAGCTCATAATTGTTATATTTCCAGTAAAGTATAAGTTGACATAGGTACTTTCTGACTAATTTGACAAGTACTAGTATTTGAGGAGGGAGGCGGGGTGGATGGGGATGGGAAGAACCAATAACCCACAAACACTGTGGCCTTGAATCTGACATTTAAAAGCGACTTATTACTTTAGCATTTAATCCGTTAATTTGAGTAATCCCTAGCATTCGTATTCCCATCAGCATGAATTGCAAATAATTATTTTACATTTAGTGATTTGTTTAAATAGTCATTCTCGTTAAGATATAAAAAGTAGCCATCTTACGAATCATTTTATTCTTTAGAATTGAGTGCGAGTAGCACATTCTTAGACATCAACCACCCTTAAATTTGTATTAAATATAATCGTATTCAACTTGTATACTTTTATTCTTTTGAGTTTATACATATTTTCAGTAGATTGGAAACGAATTTTATTCGCATTTTTTTTTATATATTCATTGTTTTGCAAGTTAAAATATCCTTTGGCTTAAAGCAGTCATTTATTTTTACATCTTTTCCTGTTGGAAAAGTGAGTGTCTCTCTTAAGTTACTGGGCAGTAGTAAACATATTATTTTTATAAGAACGTAGTTCACAGATGTCTGATATTTTTAATTAAATGTCCTGAAATAAAACGTCTGAATGCTGGCTAACGCTAATGGCTTTTGAAGTATATTTAATATGTCAGTATCATTGACAATGCAGCAAATTAACAGTCCTCAATTTCTTAATAATTAAACACTACTTGAGTGTATAGCGGATTGATTTTTACTTAATAATTCAAAATTACTGCTTTAGAATAAAGCAAAACAGTATAGCGTTTGGTGGGTATTTTTAAGTGGTGAAATAATTTTCAAAATTGTCCAATGATAAATCGATGGACTATAAAGTACCTAATTCCAAACTCCTACAAGAACGCCTAAATGTTATCCCACTGAGTCAAAAAATTAAAGAAAATGTATGAATTTAAAATTTCAATCAAAGTAAAATGAAAATCAGATCACCATTTAAAATGCTTCATCAATAGAGATGCCAATAAATGATGATGTAATAATTTATTATCAAAGTATATTAAATATGAATTTTAAAAGAAAGAAACTATTATAATTATTAGAATCTAATTAACTTCCTTTCTTTTGTTCACGGTGTGAATACTGCCATTTTAGAATATTTAAACATTTTGATTAAAAGAGATATTTGATGAACTAAAAATAAGCATTATTTGTAACCAAATAGAATGACACTGCTTCACTGTTTCACACACATGTTTAAGGAAACAACTTATATTTGCGGTGAAGCGCCTTATGCGATAAGAGGAAAGTTGTAGTCTGTTTCCTAATCCCATGACATTTAAACGGACACGCAACGTGGTTGCACGTATTCCAACCAGCTATTTCTCCCTCTTCTCACCTCGGACGTTGTCTTCTCTACTTTTCCTAATTTATGAAAATTTTAAGATTTGGTAAGCATACATCAGTTAACTTCAGACATCAAACGATGCGAATGATAGATTAATATACATGGCGAATCAAATGTGTTCGCTCCTAAACTATTAAGCCCATCAAACAAAACTGCATCGTGGTACTGGTGAATAAGGTACATCTTCCTCTTCCTCCTTGATAAACCTTTTGCCTGAGATATTTTGCCTTCTTCATATGAATACTCTAATAAGTCCGAAAGTCTGGAGATTAAAAGTATATGGTATACTACTTACACTATTTACAGCGCTAGGCATTTATACAGAGAGCGATAGAGATCTGTATTTAAGGGCATATCATTTCTCTATGAGAAAGTGATCTTCTCATATATGAACGCTATCCTGTCTTCATTCTGGTGACCTCTATAGACTTAGAGTAAAGGTAATCAAGTCGGTGAAATATGACTGATGAAGAAGATGAAGGATCATCCTGTCTATTTATTTACAGAATGTTAGTATGCAAGTGTGAAAGAAATTCAAATAACTGTTGGAACACAGTACTAATCACTGCGTGATGGGTAATAGACCTCGAGTATCATCTGGTCTATCTTAATCTCATAAACGCCGCGAAGTCATCAAACATGGTGAACCTCTGAATCCAGAACGCTTATTAATTAGTCCAAGCTTTTATCGCTTTGTATTACTTGCAAATACATTGCCCCTCCATAAACACATTTATAGAGTGTGAAATTGAATTTTGATGATTGGTATTGGATAATTTGATTAATTAAAAGTACACTTTAACAACTTGGCTAGCTTTGACGCGTAACTAAACGCCTTATTTTGCATGCCTTGCAGATATGGGCTTCCTTCCTACTGATTCTGATGATAGCCTCAATCCTTTGCCTTTGTTTCTCAACCTCATGGGCATTCCGAACATCGGCCAGTGAGAATTTCGCTACCGCTGAATTGGCAAACATTTCAAACCTATTCGATTCTCCCCTGGATATCTGTGAAGGTACTCGGACTGATAACCTAAAAGTGCGAAAAGATTGTTTTACAGAACCCGTAAGAGGTTTGGTGATATTGGATATGGTATTGAATGTAGTGCTCACAGGAGAATTCCTGCTCAAGGTTCTTCTCGCACCTGACAAACACAAATTTCTTACCTCCGTTGTCTCAATCATTGATATGGTGAATATTTTCACGTACTGGATATATATAAGTGTATTCTATTTTACTTACTATCACAAAAAGCATATTTTTGACACTCTTGACCCGTCCGAAATTGTTGACAGACCTCCTAACAACCTCTGGCTCCTAAATATACTCTCAATGACTCAGATTATGCGAATATTGAGAATTTTCAAGGTGTCGAAGATTTCTCGAGGTCTTCGAGTGCTAATGCTGACTGTAAAGAAGTCCATCCCTGAACTGATGTTATTGGCCTTCCTTCTGATGAATGGAATGTTCTTTTTCTCTTGCATGATTTACATGGCTGAGTATAGTGTAAATGACACATTCGCGAATATTCCAGAGGCGTTCTGGTGGTCGATCATTACACTCACAACAGTTGGATATGGTGATACTTACCCAAAGGGCACTGCAGGATACATTGTGGGCTCCATGGCAGCTATTTGCGGTTGCATTGTTACAGGGTTGGCTATTCCTATCATCGGCAATAACTTCAATACATACTACATGTATATGAAGAATCAGCTGAAGGAAGATAAGTACCTGAAAGAGTTGAGAAGAGATATTAACTCAGTGAGTGGCAATAACATCATGAAAGGGCTTGGAGGATTTGCAGAGAAAACGGGTATTCCAATGTTGCAGAGGAAATACAGGCAGTTCCGTGGAGATAAACAGTATCCAGTTAGTAATAGGGTAACCAATGCCAACGCAGCCAAGAGAGAGGAAGGTCGACGGAAACAAAAGCAGGTGCATTCACCGAACAAAAGGAAATTTGTCCCAGAGAGTGAGACTACAGAAAATTTGACTAAGAGTCTCTTAATGGGAGCGGCTAGCAGATCAGTTGGTGCTGACGTGAATAATCTTGGTGAGAACACTCGAACAACTACTCTTGAAAGAATGTCTGTTAGTGAAACAGGGGATCATAGACAGAGTATAGGTATGCATTCAGACCCCATTGCCGATCGTCGAGCGAGTATGCTTCATCCACTAGCGACAGATGGTTTATTGAATTTGATACCTTCGTCAGAAATCCATACATCTGGAAGTCTGATACGGCCTGATTGGGAGGAACCAAGTGAGATGGAACTGGAAGAGATTCGATACATCCATGCAGCTTTAAGAAATAAGCGAACAAGTAACGCAGATCGGGAAAGTTTTGGAAGCAGTATCGATCAGCAACCAAATAGGGTGCCCTTCATCCCTGAATTTACCGCAAGCCCGAATGAACAACACCCGGAACAAATGAATGGAGAGGACAATACCTTCTATTCTACTGCGGGCTTTTGCAAGCTCAGTAACCTGCAAAACAATACTGGCCTGAAGCGCAACTATGTATGATATAAATACCGCGTCTATAGTGCCTGTTACAAATGGAGAAAAATGCGTAGATATCACCAACAGTCTGTAGTCAAGATACCCTGAAGACAGGTGTTCCCTTTTCCCCATATCCTCCTATATTTCTCTTTACCTTCAAACCTTTATAGCGCCTTTTTAAGTATAGAGAAAAAACTTGTATGGAGAATCTTATTCATTCCCAGAGTGCTTTTCTATGCGGTGTATAATAAAATCCACAATTACCGTCTGTCTTCCAACACAGATGCAATGAAACATATGTTTAATTTTTGCAATCGAACAGGTGCTCTTATTTCAGTGGATTGCTTTGCTTTAAAAGAATTTTGATACTGCGGCAACTTCACGGGGAACCAAGTTGGAATACAAGTAAGAGGCGTCTTTTAACTGTTCAAACGATAATTGACCTGATCTAAATCGAATGGTCTATAAAGACTGTAATTTTGATGAGTTTGTTATAATATCAAAAAAAGGTTAGCTGTTTAGTAGGTTTGAGTTTTTTTAAAGTAATAGGCAACCAACGAATAAAAGAGTAGGAAAAAAGAACGCGATCATTATTAAATTTAAAATGTGATGAGTGGAATTTTCCCGCTAAACGACTGTGTCTTATCAGTTAATAGCTGAAAATCTTGCCTATAAATCATTTTTAACTCTTCTTATCTTCTTTCATTGCGGAATAAGATATGGAGAGACAATTTTCCAAAATTATGTATCATTGAGGGGTAATAAGGAGGACCCCTCTCCTCCTATTTGTAATTAGTAAGCAGAGAATGTGAGTTAAGATGATATTTCCAAGAAAATTATCTGGGTGTAGAACAGCGCCATAAGACGAAGTTTCATTTCCAGACACTCATAAATTTTCGAAGTCCCTTTGAGTAAGTCTCCACTGTTTAAGGAGCAAATGAGTACTCAAGGTTAACTGGTTCAGCAAATGCGTTGATTTAACATCAGTTTAACCGAGCATTAATTAAAATGATAAGCAAATGTACCCATGATTAGTAATTGGCACAGAAGTTCTAATATGAATGTATATATACATATACATATATATGTAAATATTCTTAACCAATTTATGCTAATAATAGTATTGATTATGGCTCAGATGAACCTATTTAAAATAATACCCAAAGAGATATGTAGTGCTCTTGTGTTTAAGACTGTACCGATAGTCAAAGTAAAAGTGGTCCTTGTGAATACCACAGGATAAACTGATGAAACATTTTATCTAAAGCTAGTAAATACAGAAAATTAAAAATAACAGCACACCGCGCAAGTGTCGAAAATATTCAACAGAAACTCTTATACAAGACTAAACAAATCTCATTTACTATGGCCGCACTGTACAGACTTATTCTAATTTATTATTCCAAGAGATTTATTCTTATTGAAATACAATTCAACGCTCCTTGCACGCAGAAATCGTAGTTCTTATTCCAAGGTAAAGTGCCTTAAAGCGGAGATAGTTACCAAATTAAGATTCAGGTTTCCTGTCAAATAATAATTCACTAAAATCGATAGAATTGGAATCACAAAAATTGCCTTTAGATGTCAAAATTTCTAACTACTTGAATCACAGCACAAAAAACTTGTAGTTATGAATTCCTGATGTCAAATTCGTTCTAGTATCCAATTTCAACGTGTGCATCGGGTTATTTGTAGTATGGCTTTCCTGCTTTCCCACTTTATATTTTGTACTAACTTCAATCTGAAAAAAATTTTTTGCATGTGGCGATTTATTTTCAAGACAGTTTAAATGAATATTAATAAATATGTATTATTTAGGTACTCAATTAATAATATATAGGTGAAAATTTATAAAATGTCCCATATCTTGAACTGTCGAAATTAAAATTTTGTTTTCCTGTTAAAGTTTCGATTTTATTTAGCTTTGTACATCTCAATGGGAAATATGCTGGGCATGTTTTAAGCTCATTTCGTGAGTTAGCGAATTTTATGTTTAAAATGCTTCGCCTCGTTTCATCCGCTTGTTCATGAACGGAAGATGGTAGAAATGATTCAAAAGTGGCAAGGCTTATTCTTTAATTAAATCATCTGGCTAAAGGGGTTCCGTGACAATTATGAAAAGGAGCTCATTCAGAAACCATGGAAGGTTTATATAAATTAGCTGCAGTAATAAGTATGACCTTGGGGAAAGTGGACAACGAAACACAACCTAATGGAATAGGAGTCTTGATATCGTAATCTCATAATTTGCCTCTGATTGGTCCCCATCTTATTTCCCCTACCTTTATGCTTTATCATTTCTCTGCATTAGATATTATATCTCTATTAAAAAATGTAAACAGTGTTTGCACTGCAATAAATGATAAGATAATGAAGATTCTTCAGATAAAAAATTTCCATTAACTTAGAGGGCAAAATGTGGCTTTATCAGCAGATTATAACAAATGGAGTTGGTATGGTGAATAAATAGTGGAAGCTCTCTAGATTGGATAAATTTAATCACATCCTCCCTTCTGCTATTGTAGGTTCCACAGCATACTTGTAGAAGTCGAGCACTCTGATTATGGAAATGCGAAATCTTTCGATTTCTTTATCGTGTCTCCTTTTGAGCTGTCTTTGCTCAGTATCGACGTCTACTCTTTCTTAACAACGGCACTTTTCACTCCTTTATTTTCTCTCCTTTTTTTTAATTGCCAACTCCCCTAAAGCAAGTTCGTGTATTTTTTTCACTCCAAGAAGTCTATCATTCTCTTTCAGTCATAGGAAGACCATTAGTTCTATGAGAGGAAATATGGCTTACTTTAGTCAGGCTCCTTACTTATCATTACTAGGATTAGAGTCATCTTATATTATTCAACTCGTTTGATTCCCACTTTTCTGCAAAGTAATTACCTCTAAGAAAAAAAAGGCATTCTAGCGGAAAGCAAAACGTCTGAACATGCGATAAGGCAAAATAGACCGTTAAGTGGATATAATGAAGTATGACTTTATTGCTCGAATTCTAGTTGTATTCAAATGTATTATCCTCTTTCATTTTTAATGAAAGTTGTAATTTGATAGTATATCCCAAATGTTCGGATGACCACGAGTCTATCGATGTTTGAATCGCATTTGTTGATGGATTTACTTGAGTCGAAGTTGATGTGTCACATTGAATTGTATTTGGTATGATGGTTAATAGTTGTGAAGATCTATGGAATTGGAGACGAGAAAGAACGAAAAATGCTCAACCTATGCCTATTTCAATACGCTGGAATACTGGGACGTAATTAAGGCTTCTATGTTGACTTAGAGGTAAACAAATAAGAAATATACATTCAAATGTATCTTCATTGAATAACAAAAGCCAATGTGGTCGATTTTTATACGCTGAGTTTGCATCATGAATCCTGAAATTGTAAAATGATAGTTGGATGTTATATCGCTTTTGTCGGTTTTATTGTCAATTTAATTTTGTGTTTAAAGAACAATATTTAAAGGTTCAATAGGAGAAGTTGAAAAACTGGCAGTTTGAATGTTGCACAACTGACAGACGCCAAACCAATGACAAGATTTTTGCCCAAATATATAACCTGCATGACCAAATGCTTCTTTTTATTTGTTTTTCAAGAAAATCGTTCATAACTGCGAAGAACAGTTTTTCAATAGGGGAGTAGAAGAAGACAAATGATAGTCAATATGTCTGAAAGAGGATCATTTCTTCCAATATGCTAGAGTGAGTTTGTCTATGGTTATACTGGTCTTTTAATAAAAAAACTTTTCATTGGGAAGTATAGGGTACAACAATGATGTAGTTAAGCAAGATAGTGGAGGAAAGGTAATTGACTCGGTATGAAAAAGTAGGGCTTTCGAAAATTTTTGATTCAAGTTTCACTCTCCTTGTTGAACTGATTTTTCAGTTCTTCACCTTCTAACCTTTCAAGGTCGAAATTTGAAGAAATGCTCTGATTAAATCCTTATCTACGATGTCTAAAATCTATTGAATAGACGATTAATTTGAGTGGTTAATAATACAGTTTTGCTTATATTTTTGTTTAATAACACTGATATTGATGGCACTATTCTGGCAAGCAGTTGATTCATTAAAATGTGTTCTAAAGAATTGACAACTATCCACTTTATCTCTCTATTTTTTTAATAATCTAAGTGCGAAATTTCTGAATTAAATAATTTTTTTGCAATTATCATGTTATTATGCGCGAAAAAATTACTTTTGTAATATTTTTAAAAAGTTAAACGAGTTACGGAAAGTAATCATGCGTGAGCACAATCGTGCTATTTTACCTACAAATTTAAAAAATTTCTTTTAAAGATATTTGACATATCGTTTTATTTCCCACTTTCGAGTGAACTAGAAGATTTGGGCAAATTGTATGTAACGTTGGATAGCTTTAAAAGATGAAGAGAACATTCTAAGTGGATAAAGCCATTGAAACGTATTTTCATTAAAAAAAGTGTTCAGGATAAATTGGGACAGTTATTTTAATGTCAAATTTAACTCTATGCCTCACATGGTGGTCCCGTAACCGCCTGAAATATTTCTGATTATTAAATTAGTTTTGAGAGGTAAAATTAAAACACCATTGAATAATACATAAATCGGACTTTGTTTTGCAATATTTATTAATTTTACCAACTTTAAGAGTGACATAGAGAATTGAAAGGTCCTTTGAACGCACAAAATGGCACACTAGAATTTAGGTCAAGTAGATTTCCAGTACAGTTAAGATGTCCAGATATTGTTAATTTTGCAACTACAAACCACAACGACGCAAATAATTTCTACCACCTATCGATGAGGGTCTAGGAGAAAGGAATATTATGATGAGTGTCTGAAGATTTGCTTCCGCCTCCTTTTTGTTGAATTCGGGTTATATGATATGCAGTTAATGATTTATTCACCACTTCACATTCAATAATTCAAAGCTCGTAAATTGTTACTTGGTTTACTCGTCAAACTCTTATTGGCCGTTTGTTTGTTAATAATGGTCGGTATCAACACTTTGGTTTACTGCTTTTTCAAGGCGTCGGAATGACAGAGAGGTCATACATGTTCTTAAACTGTTCATATGATTTTATTAATGCGCAAGGTGCACGTTGGTTATTTATCGCTACTTAGAATCACTTTTTACTCAATTTCTATAGGTATCTGAATAATATTTGTGACAAGTTTTTTTGAGGAAAAAGCTGGTGCTGTAAGCCTAATTCTCTCATATTATTGCCTGGAGAAAGTGGATGAGGCAAATAAAGATGAGGATTATTGGAATTTTGCGAAAAGTAAAATGAAAGTAATGAAATTTAGTGAATGAAAAAATAAAATTTTAGATGCTATTTCACCTTGGTCATTTGAATTCAAGCTATGAATGATTCTTACCTCCAACCCTAAAAGCCCAAATCAAGTTGATTTTATCTGCTTTATTTTACAGCCAAGAATTGGTATGAGACTTGCAAAGGTGTTTCACACGTAGCTGAGCTCTCTAATTACACTCAAAGGTAACTCCAACATTCGTGAATAAAAAAATTTCGAAGTGAAATTGAGTGATTGTCAGAAAATAACTCGATTCCAAGCTACTTAAAGTTATAAATTATGGAAAAGAAATTCATTCTACCTACCATAGATTGATTCTTGAACAATTCCCAATATATCACAGATATTTGGGTTTTATGATTTAACACTTTTTTATTTAAATATAAACTAAATTGACAGATACTCGTGACTTATCAATCGTGGATGATATTTTATCAGCGATCATTTTAGATTCGCTTTAGTTTGACTTATGTTTTTGTTCCTATTTTAGTTTCCTTTTACATTATACAAATGCCAAATTATTGGGTGATATATGAGCTGCCAAATTTGAAATGAATTATTAAAATCAATAATTGCTATTATGGCCATATAAGAACGCAAAGATCACATTTATTTTCCTTTCCGGAATACTCAAGAGCCCCTGTAATTTCTAAACTAGTGGGAAGGAGGCTTGCAAACATCCACTCTCATTTTGGAACAATTGGAAAACCGAACTCAGGTCCCAGTTTGGCCTTTGGCTAAGTTCGGTTCTTTAGAGCTAAAAAAGAAGTTGGAGGTACACTAGGAAAGTAGCCTGCTGTTCTCACTATTTTAGGTCTCTATGCTTTTAAATACTTAATTCCATCTTTCATGCATCCTATGAACATTACGGCCCCTTCACCTTGATTGCGAAGAAAGAAGACGCTTAGATAGACGAGATGTGAAAATGCATTATTACGGTATTAAAAGATCAGACTCTGGAGTTATAATCGACAGACACACAGGTTGCCTATAAGGTAATAGTTAATTATTGGTAAATACATGCTTGAAAAACTGGGATATGGGCAAACTCGAGCGGTTGATTGGACAGGAAAACCTTATATTACGGATATCATTTAATTCAGTGAACAGTCGTGCTATCAAAGTGGCTTAACTCATTCAAGTTATATGGGTTGGTTCACTCCCATTCAACCCTAAAATATTCTTAAGGGACTACTACCAATCATTGTCTTCTCGGTCATTTGAATTCATCCCCCCCTTCCCCATCATACCAGACGTAGGGATCGTCAGTTAGTTATTAATTTTTTTATAAGAGCTGTATTCATACCATTTTTGGGAAACAAACTCAAATTTTCGTGAAACAGGGATTGAATTAGCTTAATACAAGTTTTACAAAGGTTTTCTCACCGACATAAGCTGTAATTTGTTCATCGCACCTATTCTTAGCTGGATTACGCATGTAATAATTTCATCTGTAGATTCAAAGGAGGCAACAACGGCTATAAAATGGGAGGGGTCGAATTGCACGCTCTGCTACAACGATAATGGCACTGACTCCCTAGATAAGCCTCCAGGGCTCTGCGTCTAATTAAAGTGGTCATTTTTGCGATACGAAGGCAAATCCTCGCAACATCAGCTGGTCATAAAAAAAATTGCCAACATGTAGTTACTATTTATAATTAGGTAAGGCTAAATTGTTGGATTTCCTACACTATAACAAGGTTATAAATAAGAGGAAACAGGGAAGAACAGATGGGAAGCACCTATTTTCTAACAATTAGGCAGAAAAGTGACTGGCGGATTATGGGCGAGTAAATGATAGAAACGGCGATGTTTGGAGGAAGAGGTGCGAAGCTGGGGGGGGGGGGGGGGGGAATACTACAAGCAAGCAGTGATAGTTATTGAAAGTGGGCAAGAACAAAGTCATAACAGCAGAAACCCATTCTGATTCAATCAGAATGAGTAGTAATGAGTAGTAATACCCTCTTGAGGCTAATACTCTACGATATTTTAACACAGAGTGTGTGAAAGAAGCGATTTAAGCATTGTCAGGCAGTTTTAGGGGTAATTGGCTTTACTGGACGTGAAGTCTCTGATTTGTCCGTATTTTCATTTACTTTCATAATGCTTGAAATTATTTCTTATCACCACTACACTGACATTTCGAATGGTATGTTTACAAATGATTTCGTGAACACCTTCTTTTCAATTGGACTTGTAGCAGACATTGGGACAGACATTTTATTGGTTTGTGGTGGTTGTCGGTTTAAAAGTGTCTTCTAATCTCACACGTGTGAATCAATAACACGTAGTGTCCATGTAGGCTCTTCTTTTTCCTCACACGTCCTTTTATTTGTGATTGGCTTTCGAGTGGACGCGAGATTAATTTCACTTTAGGACTCGGAATTCAAGTCGTACCCCCTTTCTTCCCGTATTGGGTCGACCTAACTACGTGAATAGGCCTTTTATTAGACCTGCTAACAGTTCCTCTTTATTTAATATAAGCCTATTTTGGCAGATATACGCAACTCAGTGCTCTGGGTCAAAAAATTGAGAGCCACGCAAAACTTTTAGAAATCTTTCTATGTTAGAAAATGCAACCAAGCTCACAGCTTTCCCTAAATACTCTTTAACTACACCTTATACTTTCTCTCGAATTCTACTACAAAAGCGAGATAGAGAGGAATAACCGCCATTCAAGAGTTTATTAGATATAAAGAGAGAGAGCTCAGTGAGACGGGAGAGAGACTTTGTGTATATGTAAATGGAATTCCATGGACGCAGTGTTTATGTAAATAGCTTTTAACATATGATAATAGGCGCTGTGGGGAAAGCCAGTCTAGCTTGATAGGGAAATGGTCTGGTTTATTCTTAGTGTCGGCTTAACATGGGATGTTGGAAGACTGAATGACCCAACTAGGAGTAAGTGAGCTTGTTTTACTCTCGGATAATTAGTTATTACAGGAATGAGAAAAACTCATTGGTGAAGTTAATTTAGGATATCTGAAGTGTTAGAGATACGTAGTTCTAACTTATTCGTTTAAAAATAAAAATTTCCAAGGTATGGCATGCAGTCATTTTTTACCAGATCCACTTTACTTTACTTTACATTAAGGAAATAATAAATTTGATGAAAGAATATCAGTCATACAACATCTAATTTTGAATTCGGTCAATTTATAAGGCGGTTCTTATGAGCTTTATGATGAAATGTGAAGTTGCTGGCACTTCAGAAAAGTTCAATGAAAAAATGTATTATTAAAAGGAAATATTTTTGTAATCCCTAAGATGTAAATCGATTAAAGACATTTTAAAAGCATCCGCGAAAGTGGCTATTAATAGATTTCATTGTGAGAAAATTGCCACCTCATTACATCACCAGGGCAATAAAAAGCTTACTTTACCAAAGAAGAGACTGCGTTACCAATTTCACAAACAACTGCGAAGTAATAAGTGGGTCAATCCTCAATTCTGATGTTCAATATTTTCAAATTAAGAAAAGTTGGAATTTATGGCTCTATTGTCAGAGCGAACATTATTAATTGTTGAGAGGCCTTAGAAAATGCACCCAGAGGTTAAAAATCCCTTTTACAAGTTATCTTGGTAGAGTATTCTACTGTTTCTTGAGCAATTCTTGAGGCAAATGCTGATCTGCAAAGAACGCAGGGTCTTGACTATATTAGCTGAAGCGCACTTTAAACATTTTTTGGTCAGAAACAATAAACATCAGTCATTACAGTTCATTGAGTGTTTCGGGATGAAGCATCACCCGTTGTGAGAGTATGAAAACACGTAAGTGAAGACTGAAACAGTTGCTAATATAAAGGACACTACTTGCCTAGGTAGAAAGACTATTCATTGAAAGTGGGCTTTTTTTTAAAATCGGTGGAATGATTAAGATATTTTGAGACAGCTATTTAAAAAGATCAAAGAAGCATTCAAAATTAGTATAGTGGTTAATTAAATACTCCCTAATTTCAGTTAGTATATTGCTATGGTCCTCTGAAAATTGTTAATGGCCCATGCCCACCATAGGCGTGATCGCATCGAACTACCCGAATCATGTTAAACCAAAATAAGCCGGTGGAGATTTGAGTGTCAATAGTAGTGTTATGAGTTCGTATATTTTTTTCTCTCAACGGCAAGACACCAAATTCGATGAACATCTAGTTTTCTGCTTGTTCCAATAGACAAGAGTGTACAGAAATAACTTTTATTCATTAATTAGGTTCTCATAATGCCAACTTGAATTCGGACGCATGGCTTCTAAGTTTCTGTCGCGGATGCTAAACAAATAAAGACTTTGCAAAATCTTATATTTCTCTTAGAAGCCTAATTAGCCGCGGTTAAATACAACGAGCCTCAAGCAAAGCCCACTGGCGTAAACTTGCCGACTAAAAATTAGCTAGGCTATGTTCAGAGCAGTGTGGACACAGAATGTATTGATGAAGAGTTTAATGCCTCTATGGTCAATTGTGAAACACGATCAGATATTAAATGCATTTGCTTTGAAGCAATATTTTCCTCTTATTAGCTTACGAGGCTTATGGACATTCGACGCAATGCGATCGATAATACGACCGTATTGGCCAGAATATTCTAGAGAAAGCGAGATTCCTTTGGTCAATCTTGGTAGAATTGTGCACTTCCTATTTCAGTGCTTAAGAGAAAATGAAACGACTAAGTTCGTCAGGATTGTACTTTTGGCTCCTCAGTACAGTTTTAAGAAAGTGTGAATCTAGAGGTGAGATAAATTTATTATCATTATATTTATAATGAGAATTCGGAATGATGTTTTAACCTCCCACTGTCTTTTAAAGGCTTAAAACACAGAACTTGTGCCCCTAAAGTTACCATGTTCGATGAACAGCAGTTACGAGGAAGTGGGGATCAATTGTGTTACTGAAACAGTTTTTGTTAAATTAACCTGAATTTTGTTTTGCTAACAATCAATGCATTGACCTTGAATTAATCAATAAGCCTTTTTCACACAGAATTTTATTTCCTAGAAAGAATATCCCGTAATATAACTGAGAAATTCGAGTTCACTAATATTTATTACAGTTATAATTTAACAGTAAGACTGCAGAAACACCAAAGAAAATGCCCAAATATAAACGTAACTTTCTTGCATTCACACAGCGCAGAAATGCGTTTCTACTCACCAAGCGAGCTTTTAAAAAGTTTTGCATGCAAGTAGAAAAGATATTCTAGCATGTGGATTATCTAGCGGTCACATGTGGGGAGGATTGAGAGAATTTCACGGTAATTTCAAAAGAAAATCAATTTTAACCAACAGAAAATACTGCAAGTATTTATCATTTTAGAGTTGTTGTTGCTGGCACTGGATGAATGATATCGATTAGTGATAATTGAGGTGGCATCAGAATAAAGAATCCGATCACTTGGTTCTCAATCCAAGACTGAAAACGGAATTAATTGCAGCTAATGTTTGTACATACGTCATTTTGATACTCTAAAGTTGATCAGCACGCATGACGTGCTTAAAAAGCCGCGGTTATACTGTTGGCTATTATATCGTCATTGCTACCGATTTTCGTCATGGAACACGATGTAGAGAATGCCAGGCAGTCATGAACAGAGTTTATTTGAGAAAGAATCGGTGACCAGTAGAGGTATGGTGAGAGATAGGTTGTAGGTGTTAGGCAGCTTTGTTGTATTCTAAGAATTCGGCATATAAAGTTCACTCTAAAATCAATGGGGCGCTCAAAGCCGTCTGATGGGTCCTCTACAGCTTTTGAAGACAAAACCATAGCGGAGAACCAGAGTTGATAAAGGTTTCTCAATTGATGATCATTATAGGACTGATAGCAAAGGTTCCGGTGCCATATATTTGAGATTCGACAGTGTCAGTGCCTACAAACTGATGGCAGGTGGAGAAATAACCACCGACCTATCAGCGCTTAGCATGCTAATATCAATTTCTACTGTAGACTAAGAGAACCTGTGCTTCATTTCATTTACAAATGCAACAAATATTCTGTACAAAACGCCCAGAAGTTAAGACGAATTCAATTCGTAATCACTTATTCGCAATAATGATACCTAAATGTTGACAGACTCTTCATTCTCAAGAGCTAAGACATGGATTTACGAAGTACGACCAATTGAAATTTTTAAACGCCATAATTTCTAAACGATATCACCAGTAATGTGTAAACAATAGGTCTCGAACAAGAAAACGCACTTTCATAAATTGCTTAGCAATATAGTAAAAGATTTCTGAACAACGGATATGAGTCAGCTGACTTAATCTCTAAAGTGGGTAGTTCAAGTATAAATCTTTTAAAATGCAGAGGAGGTAACAATAATAGTTCCAGAGAATCCCAATGATTTCATGAGTTAATCAATTTTTAATTTCTGGAAAACTTATAATGTTTGCTATTGAAGAAACAAGCCACATTTAGATGATTAACAAATTTTTTTACAGAAGTGGGACAACTGAGGCCCTTCAAACTTGGTATCCCTCAGATTAATACTCGGATTCCCTTTCCACTTACTTTGAGACAAAGTGTGATTATTAATATGGGCCAGATGGTCAAATCTGCTAATGATAATTTTGGTTCCACATTTATTCTTCCATCGTTCAGAGACGCTTGTTCTCTGTTTTCTGCTCTTCCCTGTTTATTTTTTGGCATTCATTCTCATTCAATGTGCAATATGTACACTCTTGAATCTCTAATTCTTATGACTACTTGGTTGTTTACTTGTAAATTACGACTCTTCTAGATTGCGGTACTGGCGTTGTGGAACATCCGCTAACTAGAGGCCATCAACCTGCAGTTGACACAGACCAGACAGTAAGGTTAATAATGACTACAGTCTATCCAAGACAATTTATTAATCAAAGAAAGTCACTATCTGAGAATGGAAGTCGTTCTCATGCAATTGATGTGCAGATAACGAAGCATCGCCGGACTGATACTAAGATTTTTAATCTGAAATAATCATCAAGCTATCAAGGTAGCCATTTGTGTCGTTTCTTGAGACGATTGATGTTAGAAATGGATATAATCCATGCTGATAAAGCTTAAAAATTGTATCTATGATCTATGTTTTGGTGAAATTCTATCACAAATATATGCCCAATCACCTTTTTCCTGTTAAATGAGCCGGTATTATTTTGAAATCCAAATGCTTATATTAAGTGGATGTGAAGTCCCTTCTTTCGCTGCATGCTTTCAGAAAGCTGAGTTACTGCGCAACGCGAGGATTAGGAAAATTATTTAAATTAAATTTTAAACACACTGACCAAGCCATTAGGATTTGATTTTCGAAGATAACCGCGATAATCTTGAAACCTACCTGCTCCTGCAATGCACTCAATGAATCACCTGCAGTTTGGGATAGATGCATAAACCTTAAATAACTTTTCGTTAGTTCTGCAAATTTGGTCGTCTATTTTATTGATTTAAAAATGAGAATTATTATGTGCAAAATGAGATGTACTTTAAAATTTTTACCTTTAAATCTTACAATGACCTAACAAGACTCAATCTAATGTGAATATAAATTTTCATTTTAGACGGAATACAAAATTTATTCGCTCGACTAATATTAAAACAACAGTTTTGTCTTGAAAGTTGGAGCTACTTTAGTCCATTATTTTTAAATAATAAACCATTTAATTTGACTATAGTAAAATAAAGTTATATACCTTCATTTCCCACCTGATTTTTCCCTCTCTACAAAATGCGTGGAAATTGTTTAATTCGCTCACTTTTTCTCTCTAGCCTACCCTTTTCATCCAGTTTTACTTTTTTTCTCACCCACAAATCGTTTGTATTTACAATTTAATTTTATTTCGCTTAATCCCTTAAATTGAATTTCTTTAAGTGGCTTCGCGCTTAGTTTGTTGATGTTAGTGGAGGACGATGAGGGGAAGTACTTCCATTTTTCCTTCATCTCAGTGCTAAGAGAGCCGTACGAATTTGCAAGTAAATTGATTTAAAGGCAAGAAATCTTTCTTGATTTATTCAAATTTAGTAGGATTAGTTTGCCTATGTCGATGTTGTATTAAGGGCAAAATTGCGATCGGAGTGTTAATGGGTTCAGACACAAATATGATTGAAGTGCGTTCGAAATGGCGTTGTGTCTGTTGGATAGAGGATTGTTTATGCATCTATATTCGTTGGGTTGGAACAAAGTTGACCCATCTTTGGGAAACCCTTACCTCTTTTGCGCTTGTTTTCGTTCTGAGGGTTGATAAAGGGAATCTAAAAGATACTACTTTAAAAGCTAGCCATAAAGCTTATGGGAAAGTGGTTATTATAGTAATATGGGCTTAGATAAGTTTTAACGCGTCTAATTATGGAGGTAGAAAAAAAGCAAAAGACTTACAAGTTTGCGAAGTAACTTTACTATTTTGAGTAAGCTAAGTCACTCAGGATTATTTATGCACCTATCCATCCATTATTGTTTCGAAATAAGGATTTGAGTAAGTGGTATTGATTTTTATTAATTACCTCCATCATCTCCGACTGACGATTGTCGATCTCCAGTTCACTAATCATTTTATTTCCATAACTACTTTTGAAAGGATTACAAGATGCATAATGCCATTTATAATCCTGATATTTATTTGGTTTTCCATAATTTAAAATAAAATTATCTTAATCTACTTTGCCTCAGTTTATCAATGGTACTTTTGTAATTTCCTTTAAAAGTACAATGTGAATTACTTGGCTTGCATGTTTAAGTAACGTGAGAGCATGCTATCTTTATGCTAATTTGAGCAGTCCTGCCACTACTGTAAAGACATTGGGGTTATAGTTGAAACAATACTGGTGGTTCAGTTATCAATTCGCAAACCAAAATGTATAATTTTACTCCCGATTGGTTCTCTCTTGCTCATGCACTTCACATCTAAGCTTTATTTAGTATTTTTCGCCCGCATTTGACCTGTGCCTTTGAACTCAATTAAGTTTCCCAACCCTGGACACTGTGGCATTATAGGCAATGAGCGCGCTGGCACACTTGCTAAGAAGGGAATCATAATTTTGTAAGCTATAGACCGGCCAATATCTTTCTACGCAATAAAGACCTTAAGCAGGAGAGAATTCAAGACTCTAAGAAGCAAACGAACTTAAAGCCCGAACAAAGGAGAAGCAGTGGACAGCGGCACTCTCCAACATAGCCGACTGGCCTAGGCTCGAAGCTGTTGAAGAATTTAGACTGCTTACCGGACACGATTGCCTGGCGAAACATCTTCACAGAATAGGAGTATACGCCAAATCAGCATGACCCCTATCTGACCTTCAGGAGGGAATGAAGAGGACCCATCTGATACGGTGTCCAGCCCTTCAGAAAGCGACAGAAATCTAGAGACACTGGGAAGCCAGAAGTCAACTAATGGGTTAATGATAACTATTATAAAGCCTGCCATTTGATATAATAATTATAAATTTTCACAACCAGCGGTCAATTTCTTCAAAACCTAGTTTAGTAGGGCTAAGAAATAAAAGCTAATAACATGATTACAGATTTGAGAGTGAAAAAATAATCACTTTTTAAATCTTACTCGTGTATCTACAACTATTAATTAAAGTCATTTGGCCTCATTTTCATTTGACTATTTTATTTAATGTGTTTCCATCACCAATAAAAGCCATTTAATTAAGAGAACTTGGTAAGCAAACGTCTACTGAGCAAAGAATTAGAAGATCGAATATCATCGGTGCTCTTCCAGCATCGTAAGGGCTAACCATGCTGGTTAGACCAGCATGAAGGAGGAAATAGTTGTCCCCTATTTATTTGTCTGGTTTGACATTGACGTGACTCTATTTTGCCTCACTGATTATTCCTTTTATCTCTTGAAAGGCCAAAATAGCCATTTCTTCCTGGATACGAAGTCCTTTTCAATGAACTGTTCCGCCCTACTGACATTGTTTAGCTTTTGGTCTCATATCTTTGACTTTTTTAGAAGCGATTTGGATTGGAAAATTGGAGCATTTTAGTTTGCTGCATATTGCGCTAAATGGAGTAAAATTTTCTGTTCGTCTTTTCTTCTTTTTTCATAAATGAGCTACTATAAGTGGATAACTAATGTAACCAGTCTGATGGCACTAGATAGTCCGTGAATACCACTCTAGGAAAAAACGAATTTCTGTTTCTTACACTGATTAAATTTTAGGAATTTCCTAAGTTCGGACAAAAAATAGCCTCCCTGGGGACTCGATAACAAAATGTCAATTGTGTTCTTGCATGAT
The DNA here is from genome assembly GCA_000469805.3 of Hymenolepis microstoma. Lineage (NCBI taxonomy): Eukaryota > Metazoa > Platyhelminthes > Cestoda > Cyclophyllidea > Hymenolepididae > Hymenolepis > Hymenolepis microstoma. The sequence goes on along the minus strand of LR215989.1, from coordinate 35,021,162 downwards.
TTCATTAAAAAACCACATTTACATAACTATAATGGGTGAAAATTGTTATATGTTAAAAATAACCAGTGAATATCACAATAAAATAAAGTGATATTTTTTTAATTTTTTACAATTCTCCTATTTGACGCCATTATCTCTATCTTCTACACTGACCTTCCACCCGCCATACCATCTCGGCTCGCTTATTCACAAAATCACCTTTAAGGACATATTTCTATATTTGCTTTAGAATTAAGTGTAGTTGGTCGGAGAACATCATGAGTTTATTGCAGGCTCAACCCGAGTAAATAAACACAGTTAATATAGCATTAACATTAAGAGATAACGAGGAAAATAAGAGAAGATTGAAGTGTGCGGAAACTGGCTGGAAGACCGGGCCGTAGGAGATGGTGACGGGAGAGTCTAGTAGATGCGTGAGGTAAAAGAGGAACTTCGATGCCGGACAGATGTGAGATTGTACATAACAATCCAACTGTGAATGTGGGATCAAATTAGTGAACGAGTATTTTAGAAATTAAAGAATTTGAGTTGCGGCAAACTCGTCGATCAATGCATACCAATAATATTTTACTTACCAATAGTTGTTTTGACATATATTAAACTACCTCTAAACATTAACTCTGTCTCCGGAAATACTCAGTTATTACTTGGAAAGCAATTCATAAATTTGGAGTTTCAAAGGAGGTTATTAGGTAAAAAACGGGCAATACGTTGATGCATTCGTGTGAAGATAGGGGTTTTTTGCAGTTTAACGAAACAGTTGTTACCGAGCATAGACTAACTGGGTCCATCATAATGACTTCCATAAATTCAAACTTCTTAGAGTTAGACTATATACTGACTTATGCATTCTATCATGATGATTTTTGTTTCTTAACTAGAAGTAAATTGGCGTTGTTTTTAGTGGATCTGTATAATATTACTCAGTGTCCTTGCTCACCCATCGGATGTGCTGTTCTTTCTCCCTCTGTCATTCATTTTTTACCCCATCTCTTGATTTTCATTTTTGCTGCTCATTTTACTTCGACTTTCGATCGTTGTTGTTCTGATTACGCGCAAGCGGTTGTATAAGTTGGTCATTTGGAAGATCTCTGCAACTTAAAAGCGAAATCCTTTTCTGACAAGGAATAAAATTAAATAGTTTGAGAATCTTTGACCACTTTTTCATCACTATCATGCTGAATAGTTTCCTAAGACATAATATAACAGTGAAATACCGCTAGAAATAGCGGTAGCAAAACCTTTATTTTGAGTGCTAGACTTTCACATAGGAAACTCGAATATGAGCATCAAAAACAACTCCGGTCAGGATTCATTTCTATAAAATAGATGGGGTGGCTACTGGACCACTTTTAAACCGACAAAGCGTTCAAATATGCTTTCGTACCACATTATGCAGGATCGTTAGTTTAGAATTTTAAAACGGTTTATTTGAAAGGTATGGAAAATTACCGCTAGAAGCGCCATATTCGAAACACAAATTGGCTTAGCGAAAGCACGATTTTATATGGAAGAATTTATCTATGAAATATTTGTTGATTAAACCATTACTTTCTAACAATTAATACCCTTTTAACTCAATTTCTAGAGGTTAATTTTACCATTCTCTTTGTAATTCTGCTGATTAAATATTTCATTCAATGATTTCTTAAAATTTGTCTTGACATATTTGAGGAGATATTAACACAATGTACCTTTTAAAGCCAACTGTAATTCATTGAATGAAATTGTCAACCGACGACTGTATAACAACACATTCCCAAAACATAAAACGTGTCTTAACTTCCTCTGTGAGCAACAATTGAGTTGGAATGGTTGTATATGCGAAACTAAAGAACTGTATGCCAAGTTAATGTATGTAAAAACAATAAATGAAATGCATTCTAATATTGGAGGAAATGATTACTATCCAGGCAATTAGAATTCGCTAAAAATATAAAACCAGGTGGTCTTAAGAGGTGAAATTTATTCAAGGCAACTTATTCGTGCCGAGATGCGAACATTCCTGGGATAAGATAACATGATGATCCAAACAAATGAATGAATTACTAAGCCGTTTTGCACAGAGAGCATAAAATAACGCAGCCAAATAAAATGTGCGAGGGTAAAAGCAAGTTTACCCATAGGTCACTGTTATGTCTACAGCGTTAAGATGCTAATTGTAAGGGCTGAGATGTCTAAAATGCTACTATTGAGCCGGAGAATTAACAGTGTCAGCTGACTCAAAGCGGTTTGATTGATTGAACGTCAATATTAGGCTTAATACAAGAAGGAGGAAAATTAAATTGGAATCAATTTGTTAAAAAATATTAACACAACTAACTCTATTTGTGGTCATCCCATGAGTTTACTTAAACGGGCAATTACAAAAATCACTATTTTCGTAATGTTAATTAACAGTAATTTTTGAATTTGAACGTCTTTTATATAAAAAGTAAAATTAAAATTAAATCCTTATTTCATTATAATAGGCGATTATCACAAAAAAAATGCATCTTTAAAGTTTAGCGAATGAATTTTTCGATTTTACTCCACAATTTGCAACACCTGACCTACTTTTAATAAACCGTAATCTTAATACATCCAACTGTTTAAGCTTATACGAAAAAATTTCTATGGGGTACAACATACCACACTTTGCTAGGGAATTCCGATTCTTCCCGCAGCCAAATAGCAAATATTTCGGAGTAACAACCTATTTATTGATGTCCTGATGTCCTTTTGCTTATTCTAAGATAAGCGTAAAGAGGAAAAAAACTTGATTCACTTTCTCTTGTGTCCTTTCAGTTCATCCCCCTCCCCCCCCCAGGATGAGCGTTTTTTTCCCAAAATGAAATGCACAACTTCCGTCAATGCCGCCACGTCTACTGACCAATATTCCTATCCCCTCCTTTCACCCGCACTAGGCTTTTCAGATGAAGGAATTATTTTTGGATAAAATTTGATGAAATTGATGTATTACTATGGCAACCGACACAACTAATCAAAACCGGAAGAAGCTATTGTTATTACCCTTGAATTTTACTGCTTATATATATACAATTTTTTTCATTCTGCTTCATTGCTGTAAAATCGATATTTGAGCCAGAAGTTCATATAAGATCCAAAACCGTGACTACTAGTGGACTATGGAGCTAAAAATGGTCAATTATTGCAAATCGAGTGAATATTTACAAATTTTCTCATGCTTGATATGTGCATGTCTGAACCACTCTCGAATTTTCACCAAAGTAGAATCTTTGTTTGTTAAACTGAAATAGTATGCCCTTTTGAACTGGTCTTCTTTTCATGCATTTGTCTAGAATGTGCTTAAGTGAAAGAATTAAAAGCTTCGGTGGGAAAACAAATTGGTTGAATTTATCTCCACTTATACCATCTCTGCGATGTATCTTAGTAGCTAGCCTTCTACTACTACTATTGCAGTTCATTTACAATAGCAATTGTTTGCAAAGTTAGGCACTGCTATGATTTGTGGCACATACTACACGAATAAACCGCTCTCCATGGTTAAATCACGTAGAATTCCAACTATCCGCAGAGAAGTACAATTAATTCTAGTAGAGTTCGCTAGTATAAATTGCTCTTACAAATGGCTTAGCTATGTCTAAAGAGCCAAAAATACAGAATAAAGTCCTTTGAGAAAGGTAGTTGTGATGAAAATTGCGATTGAGGGCAATTAACGCTATGTTGCATAAATTTGTAACACAGTCAAACTGAAAGGTCTTTTTCACGATTTTCGATCCTTGCTCGATCCGCAGTCAATATCATTTGCTCATTTAATACTTGTTTTTTTGTAAATTTTGACATTTTTTGCTAAAACCACCTTAGCAAATATTAAATCTCCTTTGTTGAATTCTTTAAAGTAACTCTATGTAATTTAGTCAGATGGATAAATGAACGGAATTAAATTTAACACTTCAAAAGAAGTGGCAAATCGCAAGAAGGACCCAACAAATTTTGCCGGGAAAGTGTTTCAAAGCTAATGACGCTAATTTCACCGACTGTTGGTAGAGGAAGCAAATGACTGAAAATAAATGACGGAATTCTCTAAAAGTCAATTTGATTTTCTATTAATTTAAGGCGGAAGTTTGACCACTGCGAACGAAGATACGAATATGCAGTACCAATGTATTAGCTTAAAAATAGTTATGAAAATAAATGTTAGGGAGGCTAGTTAAATACGACCAGTCTATACGCTCAGGCAAAGAGTATAAATTTTCCAGTTAATTGAAGATTAATGACATATGCGTATTTCATATCTTCCTTTCAATATCGGCACACAAATGGAATAGCACTGTTTTGATTAAATTTTACTCTAAACAACTAATGTAGAGATAAAAATTCCATGTTTGGGTGTAAATTTTTGATCAAAAGTTAGACAGTGAGAAACTTGGGTTGCTGCTGATATGCGCTAGAATTTGACAATTATAGGAAATTTTATCTATCATTTTACCGGCAGACTTTTAACTTCTTGCAATTCCGTTGGTTCCGAAGGATCTTCGTTTCACGAATAAATGGTCTACGAAATCTCAACGTACTTCTTTTAACCTTCCAGTCATGCAACTGTGGTTAAGGCACAATAGAAATATTGTCGATAACTTATGACGTCGTTGCAAATTTGAGGTTTTCAAATTATGAAACGAAGGAAACCCCATCTGAAAACAAATTAAATTGTCCATATTCATCATTAATGCACTTATTTGCAGACCAGCTAAATTAGTATTAGACGACCTGATGCAAGTGTTTAAGATATTATTTTTGGCCTCACAAATGAGCCCTTGATACCGTTAATTTTGGTTTACACACCCGGTAAGTTTTAATCATAATTCGTCTTAAATTTGGAATACGGGAGAGAGGGAACTGAGTGAATATTAGCGAGTTATTCTAGAAGGAGACTTATTATGGGGTCTGTTTCACATTGTTTTAACAGTCTCCTCGTAAACTATGGGCCAGTTTCTGGCACATACTTTGTCTTAAATTTAGGACAGGACTCAAAATTGTCAATTTGGGTGATCGCCCATTTGAAGAGTATACTTCCTATTTACTGTGAATTTTCAATAGTAGTAGAATTTCAATAATTCACCAAAAAATTTCAAATAGTAATTACTTAGTAAATGGCCGCATATAGCAATTATTAACGTCCCGTCAACAGGGGCATTTCTTATAAAATATAACCTAAAGTTTACGTTTTATTAAATATAAACTGTTCAGAACCATCTGTCTTAGCCATTAGTAAGGCAGGTAGGAGATTGCCTTATAAAGGAGAAAGCTTACCTATATTATGAAATATTTCGCTTTAAGCATGCTTCTGATAACCATTCCAAGGATTGTTTATTCAACGAAAACTAAAAAGCTTATATTGAATTTTGGGTAAATAAAAGTTTACTAACGAAAACTCGAGGAAATGACGCATCGAGTCATATCCAACTTTGAGGTCAGGAAACACCAGCTTATATAAACAGTCGAGGGTGTTTCATTGTCCTCGCAACCTACTGAGAGCTTGGCTTTTCCACTTCTCAGTTTTTTTTTCATCTCTCAGTGTTTCAGAAGAATCACTACTTATTTTCTTACTGAAAAAAATTGGTTGTGTATGAAAGCCTCAAGGCTGTGATGGCACTGGATGTCTTCACTTTACTTTGAGCATAAAATGTGACATGGTACCCCATTAATCTGAAGTTTTTAGATAACTAAAATGGTATGAACAGTAGGATATTTAAATAAACCAATTAAAAGACTATGAGTATAGTTCGAACGACCTCCCACAAAACTTGGAGTCAAATAATGAGGATTGAGCATTAGGACATCACAAATTAAAACGCACGCATGTGGGCGGTCTATTACCTTTAGCTTGAATTCATAGACAAGAAGGAACAGCATGATGTGCCTCGATACTCAACATAATATGTCAAAACCTCTCTTTTCGTTTCCTAAAGAGACCCATAATTATCAAACAGAGCAGTCGCGTAACACGTTCATGTATGCTGAGGTAGGAGGACATATTGAAAAATATGGAAGAGGGACGATGAGTTCGTGGGTCTAATTTATCCTTGTTAATTGCTGAATGGGGTTAGATCTTACTGTTGCTTGCAAGTCTTCAGCTCAGATTAATTTGCATATTAGACAGATTGCTGTTTATCTAATTTACTTCATGTTGCTTGCTAGTACAGAGTTATAATATTTACACCTAGAAACTCTTAACTGCTGCAAAAGGAACAAAGTGCATTTGATAGCATTTTCGTATACAGCCACTTTATCTTTAAAGCGCACTCGATTAATATTCAGCATACACCGAGGAATAAGGATTCATCAGAAATTAGAAACCACTTCATGAATGACTCAGTACTCTTGCAATTGATAATTTTTGTGTGAAGCTGAAAATATCCCAATTGCCTTTACAATATATTTATACTTTCTTGCTAAATAACAATTCACAAAGAAGCTTATTTTTGTTTTGACTTTTGTTTCATTAAAAAAGGCTTACCTAAGACTAATTTAAGTAGGCTGAAATCTATGCACAAGCCTTAATTTATGCATTTTCTTAAATTTCTAGAAAGCGGGAAGTGGATAATTAATTTCTTAAAGAAGTTATAATTTGTAAAAAAATGACCTATTCAACTGCGCAGTTTAAAGATTGCAATTCCAAAGATAGAATGCTTTTGAATTATTACTGAAACTAATTTTAAAAAATTGTGATTAGAATTGACTGAATTACTGGGTAAAAGGGAGAGCGAGTGGGAGGGGTGGAATGTAATTAACAGAGTAGCATTAGATGATACTAAATTAGATTATTATTTATAACAGTTGAAATATCCACATAGGGTCTGTCTTATCTTTTGCAATGAGCTCATTAAATATTAATGTACAATTTGACTAATTGTGTTTGAGTAGTGATTTAAGTTCCTCTCGATCGAAGAATATCTTACTTGGAACCCTTAATTCAATCTTTTCCAGTAAGTCACTCTTTTGCTGTCACCGTAGAACTTGCACAATATTTCACAAGGCTCCTTATCAATTTAATCCGACTGCCTCCTCACTTTATTATCTCCGAGGTGTGGGTGGTTCCCTGTATTTAAGGCATTTACTAATTTCCTCTCATTAATATGCTCACACCTATCTTGAGTTAGCTCAGGTCATAAAATCTAAAAATCTGTGGTTTAGACTGTTTTATCTGAAATATACTGGTATCTCTGAAACTGCAACTTTCTTCTTAACTGGCAATATCAAAATTATATTACCGGCATTTTGAGGAGATCAATGCTCTGTTTATTTATTCAAGAGTTGTGAAAAGTTCAAATTGGTTCGATAGCTTACCGATCGAGCTTTGCTGGAACTATATTTTTCAATTAAGCAGTTTATATTTTATTAGGAACTAAAATTTGTCATTTATTTCTGAGCTTAGCAGCATTCTTGATGGACTTGATTTGGCTGAGATTTTTTAAAGAATGAATCATTAAGGTGAAAGCAATGAGGCATTTTTTGATCGGAAATGAAATTGTATTCGATAAATTATCATCAGAGTAGAGAGGAATAAAGAGATAAAAGAGGAGATGTAGAAGATGTAGATGTAAAGGAAATGTGTTCTAGAAGTGGGTGATATTTGTTCATTAAGTAAATAAGGCGTATTTGACTTAATCTGCATACAGGACTAGTCTTGCTATATTTTGTTCCAGAAATTAATTATTTTAGAAGGAAAACAATCGTACCGACATAACAAAGGGGGAAATAGCCAATGCAGTTTTCAATGGAACTGTACAGTACATTAACAGCGCTATTGGCAAATTAGATATAGTATAGAACTTTAGTTCTAAAATGAATGATTTAAGGTATATACGCTAGCATTTGCAAAAGTAAATAGATATTAGCGTTCCTGTATGTGTGTTCTGGCCGACATAAATTATATTTGGATTTTCACATTTGCTTCCAGGTTTAATACTGCCGATTTGTGCCAAATGGTGTAGCGGCATACATATATTTACCTTTGCATGCCTCCGAATTACAAAGATATGTGCACTTTCAGGACAGGAACACAGTTTCTAACAGCCGTTTTGCATATATAAAATATCTGAAAGGGAAAAATTGAAATAATATTTACATTCAATGCAGTTTTTAGAAATAAAATTTTGCCATAGGCATTTTGAGGCCATTCCGCTTGTAGCGGATTAGCTACCTGACTAAGCCTGACTGTACTCAGAAACCTCAGTGGCAATTTCTCCTGGTTGGTACTTCCCAATGAAGTAATTAGGCTACTACAAAGCTAAGAAGAGACAGAGATATCCTGGAAACGCGTTTATCCTTGACATGCATGATGTGGAGTGTGATGTGTGTGCATGACGTGGAACTTAGCCATTCTATACACTTTATGGTAAGATAACCTCATATAACTTGAATCATCGATTGGTCGGGTATCGAATATTGGAGGTGACCAATGATTGATCGTATTGACATAAGTCATTGATTGGTCGCGAGGCTTCTGCATTTGTTATGCTAAAGTTGTGTCCCCACACGCCTTCTTTTCAGGACATATTCATTATTCGAAGATTTCTTAAAATGCCAAGGTGCCACAATCTTACTTTGCAAGCTGATTTAAATTATACAAGGATAATACAAAGTACATTACGGCAAAAAAGCTCACTGTAGTGATTATAGTGTAAATCATTGTTTCAATAATTGCCATTTTTGTATGTTTTCTAAAGTGAATTTCATAGGAAACTATGCTTTGGGAACATATAATTCAGAGGAATTTTTAATGCTGTCTGCACGAATTGGACAATTTTTACCATCCAGTAAGGTATTTTCATACATGCTTTGGTACGAATTGAAAATGCCAACTTTAATTGGAAAACCTTGAATTACAAGAATTTTAAGCCGAATAGAATTAATCATATTCTTAAAATGGATATATCTAGTATTAAATCCTAATTTTTCCAAAAACATTTTTTCAGTTAGACTTATTTCAACCTCATCGATGAGGTGGTTAGACTCTCATACTCTGATATTCCTGGCTAACGACCAACAGTGATCCTTTGGATATTGACAGCATTATTTAAATTTTAACGAAAAGCTTCTATATATGGGCGTTAAAACGCAAACTGTGTAATTGGCTGGAAACGAAGTACCCGGTGACTCGTTGACTGTGGTGGACTGTTTTCTCATGGTATATGCTAATAGTTGACATTATTTTTAACTTAACACTTCTAAATAAAATAAACAATTTTTAAGCAATAATAAAATTTTTTAATTCAAACTTATATATTTTTTGAAATTTTTAAGCGTTTAAAAATGACAAAATTTGCTACTTACTTTGACCTCTTCAATTGTGATTACATCTTGCTATTCTAAGATCTCAACAGTAGGAATATATATATATATGTATGAGCGGAAAAGCCGTTGTTTCAAACTTTGCACTTGGTTACAGTAAATCTTTTGGACATGCTGTAAACTGGTCTTTTCTCTCTGCATTAATCATCAGGTGATTCAGTATTGCTAACTTGTGCAGAATAGTGGCGACACTTTGTGACCTTCGTTTAAGCTTGTCACTGCAGTCGAGTTGTGAAATAAAAGTAAATCTCAGACCTTCGTACTCCACAACCAACTAAAATTTCAGTCCATTTATTTTAGAAGTCAAAGCGTCAATCACAAACTCTCGAAAAACCAAAAATGGTGTTTTTAGACTAAAAAGTTGAAAATGCTCAGAAATTATTTATTTCAAAATGATTATCCTCCTTTTCTCGCCGCCCGAATGACAAAGTTCAAATTGACCCATTAATGAATAGAATGAACTTGAAAGAACTGCGTTTGGAATTTACTTGGTAACTAGTGCCAATTTTGCTTTTAATACTAGGAAAGGGTGTTATTTTGATCACTCACTCTCACCCCCTCTGTAACCTTGGATTGTTTGTGCGATTAGAACAGACCGATAATGAATTGCCATTTAGTTTTGAGCGCAGAGCTCACAGCCTAGACACCCCTAGTGCTTAATGGTTATAATTGTATGACTTTACCGCACTGTATCTTCAATAACTGTTTCCTTGTGACTTTAATAAACCTTTTCTGAATAAATAAATAGCGAAAATATACTGTTCACTTTTTCAGCTATGGCTATTTGGAAAGCTGATTCAGACATTCACAAACTTGAAATTCCTTCATTATTGACGCATATATATTCATTTCGCTTTGTCGTGTCAAGTTGTTCGGTTAATGCCCAAAGTTTAAATCGGTGCATTTTGGTCAGATGGAAAAAGTATTAGATAAATTAAGTCGCATTGCGCAACTAGTGCAGAAGCGATGCATCTTTTTTACAAACCTTCGGAGAATGAAAAAAACGAGCTCTATCATGACTTGCCTTAATAATTAATGAAATTCAGTAGCTGCTTTCAATGCCCTGGCAAAATCACTTACTTCTTTTAAATTCCCATAAGCATCAAAGTGACATGGCCTAGAACTCAGGTACTCACTAGCAAGATAAAACAGGTAGCCGAACAATGTATAACTAAATTGTTGAGTACATTACAATGCCGATTAAAATGGCTCTTTGGAAACCGAGAACTCGGGAATCCGATTTAATTTTTGAAAAAAAGGCTAAATGCTAAAATTATCCATAATCATCTCAGGGATGTCAAAAAGCTTGCATTAACGCAATGCAAAAGTCCATTTCTACTTGCTCGTCTTCTGGTGCAAGCATTTAATCAAATAAATTGCCCAATAACCCTTGACTATCACGATGAGGAACTCATCCAAAAATCATAGTTCAAGTGTTGGTGACTATGAGCCTTGACTATATGCTTTTGCATGCAATTAAAAGACATTAAAAGAACAAAAAATAAGGCAGTCCTTTAAGCATATTTTATTTCCCTGTTTCTCACAATTCGGATCACTCAGTTTCCTTCGCATTCACTCCCGATTGCCGAAGTGCATAAGGTTCGCTTCGATTTTGGTCCTTTTATCCGGGTGAGGATGTCATATCCTGATGGTTTCAGAGATTTCATTAATTTTAATTGAGATTTCTCCTCTATCTTGGTTGAATTTCTTTAAGTTGCTTTAGAGAATATGGATAAATGGTTGGAAACTCAATATTGATTCAGTTCGTCACCTGTTAAACTCTTGTTAATGCAAATGAGTTAGCTGCACTTTTAGGAAGGCGTAGCATGTCATATATCACCTCTAGCCATTATTCACTCCGATACCACCATTTGGCACTATATCCGATTGATTTTCCTTGACGGCAATAGAATTTCATAAAATACTATCAAAATGCGGTAGAAGATAACACGATGTTTATTACTAGTTTGAATTTTTTTCGGCTCTAACTTAATTTTCGTATATTTTTTACCATTTTCAGCCAATTGATGTTTGTGATGCTTGTAACTGACCAGTTAGAAGTGGTCTTCAGCATATTTGCTTGTCTCTACCACTTAGTTCTACGATTCTATCCTCAAGTTGTTGCAGAAAATGGAAAAAAAAGGATAAACGTTCTAACTTATTTTAAAAAATATGAATTCTATAATTTTGTTATGGTTAAATTTAAACTTGAGAAGAACTGATGTTTAATAAATATTCGAAGGAAAATTAGAATAGCCGATGTTTTAATTTGCTATCAAATTTACACTTCATTCTTTATTGATTCTGATACTTTTCATTTTGAAAATTGCAATATTTGCCTTGTCAGTCAGGATCACCAATTATGTAGTGGATTACAACACGAACAAGTCTGAATTTATCTTCAGTAATCCCTATAGCAAAATACTCTAGTACGGAAAGGCTCCCGAAATTATCTAAACTGCCTCACGCTATAGAGAAAACAGACGTATGACACAGAATGTACTTACCGAGGTTGTGCGTGCATAACATGGACCTTAGCCATTAAATACAAGTTTGGATACGCTGACCATGCCGTAGCTATTGCCTGTTGATTGACTGAGAGGTCTATGAACTCGTGACCTCGTTTGCTCCCTAACGCGATCGGTATCACTATCGCAGATTTAAGAGTGTTCGAGCACCCATGACATTACTTAGTTTATTCGTGTTAGCATTGTGCTCTCCGCAGACCAAGAGGAATTTATTTAAAAATAAGTAAATGCATTATATTACACTAATTTTGCAAGGATGTTTATTGCTCTTTATTAAATAAATTCTATTCAATGATAAATATTTTGTTATACGTTTTCTTATAAAAATATTTACCTGTAGGCGTTTGATCTGTTTGTTCTTATTAAACTCGAACCATATTCACTTATTTTATTAATGATAAATTGAGTGTATTCAACATATTCTAACTCCGTCAATGTAGGTCCCTTCTACCGGATGCTATTACTTTTTCTAAAATAAATTTATCTTATAACAGAACACCGGATATAAAATAAATAGGAATTTGGCAGTGAATATTTTCCAAACTTATTCCGTATTGCGAAATTTGCGAGTCACACACAACTTCCAAAAATAGTCTCTCATAAATGCTCGCTTTGAAAATGAAATTTTTTATAGTTAATATTTATGTAAAATTTAATGCTTCTTGCTATGTGTAGGTTTATCACAACCCGAAGGCATGGCTGGAAATTTGACGTTTGGAAATACCATGAAGTATTATGTTGCAATTTTGCAACCATTTAATGCAATAATGACCTCTTGAATTTTGCTCTTCATATGAATTTTCAAAATGTCAATCAAAGATGAATTTCGAAGATTAAACCTATGCAAATCTTTCAAAATTTAGCCTTCCTGGTGTAATAATTGCAGTCAAAGCGTTTAAAAATAATTTATAGGATACAAGAGGACACATCTCCCTCATTTAAATGCTCCAAATTTTACTCAAACAGTAATGAATTTTGACTTCATTAAATTTCTATTATTCGAACTTATTATTATTTCCCATTAATTCCATGGCATTTACTTAAAACTCTCCCTTATGGAAATTTGATAAGTCCAAAAATAGATTCCTCATGCAAGTAATCATGAATCTAATAAAGTCTTCTACTAAAATGCACATCAGTAATAATTTGATAAAAATTCGTAAAGTGATTGCACTGAACGTTCCTATTTAAAGCTACTTTTGATGCTTTTCTTTACATGTTTTACAATTCAAAGCATTATAATAATCGATATTATGATAATTAATTAATTGTTCATATGCATAAATATTTAAATGTAATATGTAAAGTGAGGATATAGTTAACTTGGTTATTTATATCATTGCCAAACAAATTATTTGTTTTTTTCATGGGAGCCAAGTAATAATAGACTGAAATATCTACTATTTTCAATGAAGGGTAGGTTTATGTATCGGTTCGTAATAAACTTCTCTATGGCATCTGAAACATAACCCTTAAGGTTACAACAATCTGGAAATTGGGACATTAAAATACTGATGTAAGCATGAAGTAATACACCTTTGGTGTCCTGAATTTATTGCTTACCACACCTTGACCACTTTCCTTTCTACATTGAACCATTTTTCCGAAAATCTTGCTTAAATTAAGAAGATGAATTTCATCTCTTAATAGCTATCATTCTTCTCTTAATGAAAATATTTCTCGCTGTCAATGAAAAACCACAAGGAGGGATAATTTGGAGGCCAATTCAGAAATATAACCGCTTGAAAATAAATACATTCAAAAAAGGAAAATTTAATTTAAATTTGTTTTTCCATCTCCGTTATGTCAAGATTGTAGGCTGCTCAATATCATGTACGATCATTGGAAGAAGGGTTAGTTGAGGTGATCAGATCGATCTTTATTATTAATAATGACACTGATAATTGCGGTCGAGGATTTAGGAAATTTGAATTAAGGGAAGTGAACTATCCATTTAGTTAATAAAGTACAATCTAAATTCAAAATATTTAGACATATTGACGTTGCGCCAACATATTTTGAACTCTCATCGACTGTCAATTGCTAAATCTTCGGTTATCCGATATCACTGGCTTCTCACAATTGTCACCTTTTAGAAATAGTGTGCGTAATTTTTTTAGTAACATTCACACACAGAGTTAAGAACACACTAGAGACAGGGTCAAGAGTCGGTTCTTAATGAGCTATTTGCAATACACTTCATAGACATATAATTTTTATGCTAGGTGGTCAAGATAAGAGGTAAGACTTGTATACACACATTTAAAAATAGTGAATCCCGAATATTTTGAATAACAACATAGTAAGCGTTCACTGGTTCATAGTGAGTGTCGAAATTATTCACCACAAACTTCGATGCACAACTCAACACGTCATTTTTCTACTTTGGCTACAGTGTTCAGTGTAGCATCCAAACGAAAGCGGAGCTAATAAACCATCTCTTTTGAAAATTGGATCATACAGTTGTTTATACATGATAAAAGTCATTTGTGCGACCTTGTATAAATGATTATGCTGTACTTCTCGCAATTTCGTAAAAAAAGAATTGTCAAAAAAAGTAACAATAAATCACCCAAATAGATACGCTCTTAAACATTGTTACCTAGAGAGCAGAGTTGATTGTTTAGTGATCACAAAACTAGGATACTTTGATAACTCGGTTAATGTATTTAAAATTTAATCGGAAGTCTTGAAAATTAGAGAAAACTTGTGCCGTGTTGTACATTCCTCTATTTTCTGTTTGAATAATTTTCATTTTCGAATAACTATCACTAACAAGGTTAAATTTAGGTATTTTCTGCGCAAGGCATGCAATAGAACAACTGTAAGAATGGAAATAATAAACCAACTGCCATTGACACCTTTTTCTCTTCAAAACAAATTTTTAAGTTCATAATTTTAGCAATGAGTGCACTCCTTTCAAATATTTTAACTGGTTTGCGTATTTAAAGCCATTCTAATATTCAGGATGTCACTGACGAATTCAGTTTCCTTATTTATTCCCGTTTTTAGCTTTCAGAAGTGCGCTAGCCTGGATTGGTGATTCTCTATTGGTGATGTGCCAAAACTTTGAGGTCATTATCATGCATTTTGTGCTGCATTTACCGCCCTTGTTCTGGAGTCTAACCCAGATGGATCGATAAAAAAAGAAAGCGCTTATCTTCCAGAAACCGATTTTGACAGAATACAAATGAATCGTGATTCCTTCAATAGCCCCTTTTGTTGTGCATATTAAAAATGAACATATTAACTGAAATTTAGATCTTTAACGTGTTGTATGTGGCCACGTCAATGGTGAAATGAAGGGAAGTAACTGATCTTGTATAGAATCTTAATGAAGCAAACCTAAGTTGGTAGATGAGGTGGGAGGTCTTGACTTGGCACAAGAATTGGCTCTAATGCTAAAAGGTAAGCAAATGCAACTGCATTTTAGCAGATTAAAAGCAAAATTACACGAGGGCACTAATAGTCCACGAATGAGGATAATGAATAAAAAAATTCTACTCTATTTGTTCATTTTAATATGAGTAAATAAACAGTTGAATATCTGGAAGACAGCAAGATAAACATGCAAAAAATGTCGATTTGCATCCAAAATGTTTGGCAAAAGGGAATGAATTGCTAAGCAGCATGTCCGACTTACTACCATGTCTTTGCCTACTGATTCAGTTTACAATTAAAGTAGGGATATTTAATGCTTGTTAGTTGAAGACGCAGTTTCCAGTTACGTTTATCAAAAGCGTTCTCTAAAGTAGGAAAAATTTTAAATAATTTTAATAAGAAGCTGATTCGATTTCTGAATACATCAACCATTCTTCATAAAGTATCAGATGTTATGAAAGCTGCATTTAATATTTTTGTAATAATATTAATTAACTAAATTTTCTCTTTCCGGAAGAGGGAAGAAAGTCTCCAAGGACATTCAAGTGCGCTTGGTTAAGGAATTTTCGAGATATTCATCATAAATATTTTATTTGTCTGAAATTGCATGTTTTTCACTTTATTCAAATTATTGCGAATTTTACAGGAGGTTTATTTAAGAACATGTCCTACTTAAATGAAAATTGATTCTTACAACCGAGGAACCTTATTCCAAGATCAAAAATTAAAAATAGACAGTAATGTTGAATGTCAAATACTACGACTGGAAATAAGTAGTCAGATTACTTGGCTGTTTATGTTGAAAAAGATCGAACTATGAAGAATTAGGAACCTATGACTCGTAAGGTACCATGAGGTTTTTTAATTTTATTGATAAAGGTAGCCACTACTCCCCATTTCAGTGATATAGTATTAGGGTGGAAGAACTTTGTACCAGCAAAACAGCTAGCCTATGAATTTTTGGCACTTTGGAATCTTACTAACTTTGATCGAATGAACTTATTTCCTCGCGAAATGGAAATGTGTCGATTTTTTGCCCCACGGAAGCACATATTTCACATCGCTAAAAGTTCACCCAGGGCTCTAAAAGTTTTGACCTACGACATTCAGCTTATGGATGCACTTTAACTGAAGGGCCCAATCAACAGAATAATTTAATGCAGACATACGTCATTCCTATCTTCCACAACTGTCGAAACTGACATAATTAACAGATTTGCTCTCATCTTTACTGTCAAAACTGGGTGCATCTCTGAAATGGCTTGATTACATCTGCATAAATCTGAATTTCCATCAAATTATAAATACGCTGCATCAAGGTCGCATCACCATAGTAAAGGTTCTTTAACTTAGGTTAACATTAAAAAACCGATTTGGATTGATCGAATATTACTTTATCGATTATTGGCCTAGTGTACCTAGACGAAACATCATCACTGCTATCAAACAAGACCGTCAAGCATTCTCCATATATCCCGGTCTATATAATCTGTTTTTAAGTTTGATCAACAAATATATTTTAATTTTTAAGCATTCCTTCATGGGTATCATTGCCACTTTTATCATATCAATTTAGATTAGTTATCTGTTAATTTTTATTACCCATAAAAATAACCTCTTTTCCCATTTACCGATTGGACGTATTCAGTTATTCCCTCGTCTTTAAACACCTCATAACTTGGTTCTATTGATTTAGCTGAGATAGAATTGTTGTTTAGACATTCCAGACTTAAAGGTTAGTAGCTTAATACTGTGAAAATTCTCGGTTTTATGCCTCAAAATGCTCTTTTATTTTTTTAAAGTGAATATTATTCAAGGAAATGTCTTTTGATTTACTCTCAGAGTAGGGGATCCGGAGCAGTACTTTAGAAAAAATCCATTTTATGCCAATGGTGATTTAAGATGTTATCGCTTACTTTACTGGAGGGTTGTAAAGTAGGAATCTTTAATGACTGATGATGAAATATGAAATGTTTTCGAAGGCCACCTATGTATCATATCTGAAATTATCGTTCGGCTATTCACTTTATACTTGAAGAAAATGAAAATGATTCATTTCTTCGGTGTTTAATTTGTGGACTATTGACAAATACTGTTAACGACAACCAGGTAGTTTGACCAGACCCTGCCGTTTATGGCCACTGATTAGTTAACACATTAAGATTTTATTCCTCTCCAGTGTTTACTCAGTTTAGACGATTTTCAGACTTCTGCGGCCGGTTATTATGTTTTCTTCATTACTTTCAAACGAAAGTATGGTTTTAAACAAATATTGGACATTTTCTCTTGACAAAAGTATTCTTCATTTCATATTTACTTTTGATAACATTGACATTAATATTTATGGGTTAAACTGTTTGGACAGGTTATTTATGAATTAGAATATAGGACACTTAATTCGAATTGAAGTATTATGAGTTCTCGCGATAACAACGAAATTTCGTACATTTCTCTTTTTATTAAATTGCACAGGTTAAAATTAATCAATGCCTTAATAAGTTAATTAAGTAAGCTTCTTTAATAAAACGGCTTTTAGTAAAATTACCCCCTATGATACTTATAAACGTTTTTAGTATTTGGTTAGCTATTGTTTGTTTTGCTAAATTAAGTTATTTGTAGTAGTGGTCACCGAACCGCAACGGTTACAAGTGGTGTTTGCCTTTACTCAACAAAGCGTGAAATGGTACTGAGAGGAGTGAATTTTGAAAATTTTGCCATTGCGGTTATAAATAGATATGTGATAAACCAATTCATTGCTCCACCTAAGTCTGCAATCATAAATGATCTATCAAAATCTTTAAGTAAATAGAAATTTGTTTTGCAATTAGTTATTTTTCATCTGAACTTCAAAATTTTAAGCACCTCTGTTTTACAAGTTGTTGGAGGTAAAATGAGTCCAATGGTGGACAAATACTAATTTGAATTCCAGTATCCGTGTAGCTGCAGGCATAAACAATTATAGATCTAATTTTTTTTCTAAAGAATCTCTGAAAATAGTCATTTATATTTCATGCATTGTTAAAGACAGTCAAAATTTAATTTTTCAGAAAATTTATTGTAATTGAAATCGATTAACCACACAACGTCCAACAAAAATAGTTTACATTTGTCTTTGTACCTAGATCACATATTCTGTGCAAAAAACTAGATAACAGCATAATCAGTTACTGATTTTAGATTAAAATTTTTTAGACTTTTTAAAATTTTTTTAATCTTTGACAATAGTTAATAAATTACACATTTATCACAAATTATTGGAGAATATTACTTGTCCTATACATGTAGGACAAAATATTGAATCTCAGGGTAAGAATAAAATTTTGGATACTGGGTAGAAAGGACTGCTCTAATGAGTTGGAATAATTTATGAACGGTGAATGGCCATGAAAGAAGAGCCTGGATTGCAAAAAAAAATAACAAAATCGTATATGCAAATTATTCTGAAAGATGCATTCAAGCCAATGCTATTATTAGCTTCCAAAGAAATTTATAAGTGTTGGAAATGTGTGTGTATGTGTGCAAGTAATAGTAGAGTAGTCCTTCGTGAGTGATTTTGAGAGGATTAATCAGGCTTCACTCATACCTTTGTTCAAGATTCTCCTAACTATTTGCTGATTACTTAGTGAATGTTAATTTAGTCTCATGTCATGGTCAAGGGTGATCTAATTTAGAATATTGACATAAATATCAATCTTTAGATTAAATTTATTATACCTAAATATTTTCCTAAGCCAACTTTACTTGACGCTGTTTATATATTTACAATGTTAAGTGACATATTTAATAGAATATTTACTATTAAACTGCCTTTCTGTCAATTAATATCCAAATTCCTTAATGACTTATTTACAAGCATGAAGGCGGGCTATTTTTCTACATTTTCTAGAAAAAAATTTTACATCAATCGGATTTTAAATTGTTTCGTTCCCTATTTTATTATCCTACTTTTATCAAATTTATGATTTTATTTTCTTTATTTGTCCGTATAGATCAGTAAGTAGCTAATGATGTCTGAATAGATCTTAATTCCAACTTGTACACAGAACGGAGAGAGTGTATTCTATTCCTTGGCAAATAATTAACCTAATTCCAGCTTTTCGATGATCTAAAAAACCTCAGTTGTCATTTCATTGTTGCATAATTCAAAAAGTACCGCATCCACATTGAATTTTTTCATAATATGTGGTACAGAATCAATGCGTCTGTATGCAAATATTCACAAATGACCGTTTTTTTTATAAAACTGTTGACAGGATGGCTACCTCTTCAACTCAATGATCAGTGTGGAATTCTAGTGATCAATTATTTGAAACGTCATATGCAAGAATCGAATAACTAATATTGACATTCAATGCAATGGGAATCTCTTCAAAATTTGTTTTGAAATAGAAATGACATTTATAATTCCAAAGTTCTGAATTTCTTGAGCCAAATCTCTTTACTCTTACCATAAACAACTTTCTCAAATCTATAGCATGGTAGCTATGGTAACAGCATACTACTATTTTTACCATTTTATATCGAGGCCAAAACTGTCTACCAACAATTACCACTTTTCAGTTTTAAAAACTTTTCGAAAGAGCAAAGGGTAAAGATATTCTAGACATATTCCGATGATGAAAATGTTACAAAAAAATGTAATAAATAGATCATTGGAAAGTGTACGAGAGTTAACATCTCGTTCTGTTACATTAGACATGTTTCCTCTCTAGCCTCCATTAAGTGACAATGATTGATTATAAGAGATTTACCTAAAAAATACAGGCATTAGTTATTTTTTCTTTCACCTTCAATAACAAAACTTTCAACTCACCTTAGTTATTAATTCCCATCAATCTTCCCATTAATTTCACTTTAACTACGTCCATTTCAACTCACTTTCAGCGTAAAATTGAGAATAAATACAGGATAGTGGTTTTATTGATTCTGTTAATCATGAAGATCCCTAAATTTTCAGTAATAAATAGTAGAAAGAGGTTGAGGCATAATTACTTTACATTTTTTCTGAAAATGTTGAATTTATGTAAAAGGTTACTCAATTGCATTTCTCCACCAACAGAGCACTTGGCGAGATGATTTTGAGAAGAACAAAACTCAATTTTCGGCGGATAAAGGTCGGTCGATTATTTAATTCAGCAGTGAGTAATAAATTAATAAAGTTGTAGATAAATATGAAATATGAGTACTCTGAAAAATTGGAGGGATAGGGAAGATATCAACAGTTAAGCCAAGGAAACCAAAAATCGTGAACATGAGTCTCTACCTGCCACCCTCTCCCCTCACACCACCACCACCACCCAAGAACGATAGCGACAGACGACAATTTGATCTGATCTGGCTACTTACATTCTCACTTTCATTAAGGTAGTAAGGTTGCGATCTAACTGCTAATTTTCCTTATGGCATGTAGGGTAGAAATTCCTTCATATTTTTAATAACTAAAAGTCAACCCACTACCAAAGGGACTAAATTTTTATCCAAACTAGCCGTCAAAGTGACTAATGAGCGATTTGGGTAGCGCCAACAGAACTCAACCCGTAGACGGCGTTCTATCAATTAGATCAATTGAAGCCAATTTGACCTCATTGGCCTCTACAAATATTACTAAAAAGGTAATCAGGAAGTAAAAAAATCTCTCCAGACTCGTTACTTAAATAGTCATTTTCATTAAGGCATAATTTTAATTTTAGTTTTCTTCAAAGTGTGGTGATGAAAAGTCTTCCATAGTAGTTTCAAAAAGACTATAGCTTTTGGAAATCATTATTCTTTTATGAGGGGTTATTAATGAACTAGACGCATACGCTGACAACAACTTGAGACCACTGGGATGTTAGCGATTGGTTCTAATTTTAAACCGAAAAATTCATTTTCTCCTTGTCTGCACTTGCAGAATGATGAATATTTAAAATGATTTAGGAGGAGACTTCAACACCACTAATGCTTCAATCCCCAGTGAACAATGCTAAATGATTTTTTTAAATTTTATTAGACATTCTGGAGATGCTTCATCCAAAAAACAAATTTTTAATAATAGGGCAAAAATAGTTGATGGTAAGCTACTAAAGGGAGTCAACGCTTCCCCGAAGGGGTGGTGTGACTTTTCCTCACAGTTGCTTCTCGACTTGAACCATTCTTATAACTCCTTCCTTTGGTTATGTTCACGGAAAAGACATGGGGACATTTCACTTTTTTTCTATCCTTCCATAGTGTTTAGCACCCACTGATTGAACTTTACTCTGCTGTCATGCTAAAATTTACCTTTGCAAGCTATAATGACCTGGATCACTCTCTGCCTCCTTTCACCTCCCAGCCCCCACCCCAACCCCCAATTTAAGATTAATGTCCCAGTGCTGTGTATGTTTTCTTCTTAATTTGTGGTAGTCTACCTCGCTGAGATTTACTATGTAGGTGATTCATTCAAACAGAATACCTCGGACATTTTAGCTTTGATCGTGGAAATAAGTTAACCACTTACCATTAAAGGCTGACAATCGAATAAGTGAACATGATCAAATGAAGAAATTATCCGTCAGAAAGAAAGGAAACATGTGAGAATGTAAAATGTTATTGTAACCACACGTCCTGCTTCTTAACGTGAGAATTCTTAATGCGTCTCACTTAAACCTAATATTCATACTAATTGATGCCAATTTCACATAAATGGTCCAATTATTCATACCAGTTAAGTAGTGCTAATAGTAACTTTTTCTTTGATCCTGCTTGGTTTGAGAAATTTGGAATCCTTCACCTTAGCTAGATTTTAGCCCCTTGGAAGCACTTGAACTGGCTTTCAATTTGCAAAAGCGAAGAATTGGATTCACGTATATTTTAAAAGCCAGTTCTAATGCGTCTGCCTGGAGATGAATGGGCACATTCCGAGTCGTCATATACTTTTTTTAGATGTTTAATCACACTTTAATGATTACAGGTAAAAATACGTATTATCAGGCAAGCATAAATTTGAGATTTTTTTAAATATGGCGCCATTTCAAATGACGTAAACCTTTTGCTCCTGTCCACACGACCGAACGGTTCTTGTACCCATTGAGAGGGTCGTAAAACTTTTCCTTAAATATGAATATCTAAAATTCGCCAGTGTGATAAACACCACTGATGAGTGAAAAGGTTGTCATTGTACAAAATATTCAAATAGCCAAAATATTTAGATATATGCTTTATGATCTTTACCCTGAATTCTTCTGAGGTCTGTTTACTAATGAAAATAAGTCCAAGAAACTTTAATGACCACACAAATAGATGGGGTGGTCACGAATTCTGAGCATTGTGGATATAAATCTACCCAGAATATTCGCATACAACATTGTAATTACACCATTAAATGATTTTCTAATGAAAAGTCAAGCAAAATGGCAGCATTATTCTGCGCTAGACACTTCATGAAGTATTTCTTCCGCCGATACAATTTGTAAATTTCTTAATTTATTATTTTTGGATTACCTTTCTTATTGCAAAAATTCAGCTCAAATTTATGTTCCGAAATATGTTATCGGCACATGCTATGGGAATAACGCACCGGATGTTCGAGATAAAGTTGACAGTCTCGTCAGTAATGAAGAAAAAGCGGTTACTAAAAATAAACCCGAAGAACTTTGAGCAACTCCAGCAAACTCTCATTCTGCTTGTTGTGTCTACCATTGTGAAAATGGACCCGATTATTTGCGATTCAGCAAGATGTTTCACTCAATTTAGAACTTTCTTCGTTCTTGTCTCCAGTTCATCCAGAAATGCTTTCACAGTGTTGAGTGAGCAATGAGCAACAATTCTAATCTCCTTATTGTTTTTCCAAGTCAGGGCAAAACTTCACGATACACATTACTCCATTCTGTGGTTCTGGAGGGTTCCGGTCATCGCCCATTCCCGTCCTCATCACATAAATGAATGATGAAGGGTTTCAACCTTTAAAGGAAGTGTAGTGTGTGAGCGTGTATGTGAAAACTTTTGACACAACCGGATTAATACAACTAAATAATTTGCATTAAAATCGATCCCGAAAATCCTGTGGTTTATAGAAGTGCTAATCAAAACAATCTTGGCGGATTAAATGCTGTTTCAAATTACCCATTGTCGGTTTAAATGAAAAGATATCAAAACGTATTAATTGTGAGTACACTATGAAATAAGTGAAGAGTATTTCTTTACTTATACTGTGAAAAATCTATTATGGACCATTATTTGGAAATTGGAGCTGCAAGTTTCTGAAAATTTATCATGCAGAAGTAAGGCTTGATAATCGATTTGGACTTTATCGACTTATACTCATTGCGAAAGATGACTCTCTGCACTGTTTGAGTCTTTCTAACCATGGAGAAGGCTGAATTTGAACTTTGAGTCAAGAGGACCTCTGCCCTCAATATAAATGTTGAATGGCGCATTTCAAAATGGACTTGGGGAATTACCCACAAAGACCAACATAAAAGTTGTATAATCAGCTAAATGCAATGCAGGATTGTAGGTAAGAGGGGTGAAATCACGTTTCCTTTAAAGTTGCTCAATTTTGGATGTAAAACTTCTTCATATTGTATAAGAAAATAGGGGTGTATTTTGGAGGCAAAATTCCTAGAACCGCCAAGAAACTAATCTTAAACGGAAATAATATCCTTCACTCTTCTGAAGGTTTTGCAACTTGCGCCAGGAGTTCAGAACAAATTTCGCATTTCAAATGAAAACTCTTAGGTATGCCCAAATAGTAATACAAACACAAAGTGATCACTTTTGTTGATCATGTGGACTCATTAACAGCATAATAGCATTATACGTTATCATTGTCTACGAATTTGTTGCGTTTTTGCTCGCACAGCTTCACCTTACTGTTTTCATTTGTCACCATTCGGCAATATCTCGCGGCATTAATTAAATAGGACTTTGTTTTAATCGTTTCCATTGTTAAATAAACAACAGCTAATTTATATTTCGTCTACAAAAAAATTATTTTATGAAATTTTCCACTGGGAATAGAATAAAGTGATTAAACTATTTTGAAGAGGTACCTGTTATTTGTGATTAATTATTTTAATTAATTCATTTCTTTTTTAAACAAAGTTTCCATTAACGAATTGGTCCAAAAATTAACTAGTTTAGCACCTTCTTCTATGTCACTTACACTAGTACACATGGACTAGACTCTATTTTGGAGAGCCGCTTGGTGATATCCTTTAAGGGGACCCCTTATATTTACTAGAATAAAGCACTGATTTTCTCCGATTAATAAGCGTAAAGTATTGTGAACTTCATAAAAATTCTTAGGAAATAAACGAGAGGTCAAATTCTGCCTATCTCACATGTTTATTATGTCTTTTGTAATTCTTGAAGACAGAGAATAGCTTAGCATACTTAATTTCCAGAGATCTCAAGGAGTTCCATCATATGAATGGGAATTGAAAGCGCAGATATCACATGGAGATGTAATTAGAACCAGCAGTAAAGTTCACTGGGCCGAGATTTCAATTTCATTTCAAGTATCTCAGTTAGAAGTAGAAAGTTTTTATTAAGTGCCGCATTAAATCACTGAAATGAAATTTTAAATTAAATTAAAAAAATTGTAAATGTAGCGGTATATTTGAAAGTTAGCCATATATTAGAAGCGCTCACTTTCGAAGAGGGCATTGATTCGTTAGGGTTCATCCCATTTGATGCCTTAAAACGCAGTTCAAAAATAACTTCCTTGTTATTAATAGAATACAAGATCCATAGTTTAGCTAGTCTTAGCCAATCGTTTTAAAGTTCCCTCCTTTATGATTTTTTCATATTACCTGCAAACCATTTATAGACATTAAGATCCCTTTCTCGAAATCTCCATAGGTTATTTTGTGAAGAACGGCGTTATTGAGATCATCATTTGTTGATTGTATTAATGGTCACTTATTCTATTTAATTTAGTAATATGAGCCGGGTGCTCATGGAGGAATAATTAAATCACTCTTAATGGGATATCAATCTAATAATAAACCAATTAAGGGGTATTTGCAAATGGCACTTAGACGAAGTCTCCACATAATGATGGTCACCCATAAAGGTATCTATGTACAAGCATTCTTATCGTAACTGATTGAGAGGCATGCGTTGACGTCAGCAATTCACAGTCTTCCCATTTCATCGCGTCTGAAGGAGAGCCAAGATTGAGCATCCCAAATCAACTTACTTATAATTACTCTAATTACTTTCAAGATAAAAGAACAAAAGAATCTTTTATCTAGATTCCTCTTGCAATTCATTACTTTTTGGTCATGCTTTCGAAGTAATGAGTTAGCCTAGTGAAAAAAAGGCATGAAAACTCATTTCCATAGCATTTTAGTTACCATTGTTTATTTAGCTTGTATACAACATTATTGATATATTTCGTTATTTTTTATCATGTTGGACTGTGAATTTTTGATCAAAGCATTTAAAACCCATTCAGGATCGGGGGGAGGGAGGGGGGGGGAGAGGGATTCATAATAAATAACCCATAAGGAAAAAAAGAGGCTTCAAAATAAAAGAAATATATTTATTTATTGGTATAGTGGGAAGAAAGTGTGGTCTTTGAATGAGACAGTGCTAAATGAGGTCAGTGAAATAAGTTCCAAAACAGTTAATACTGAAAAAGAAATAAAAGTGAAGGTTTATATTTAGCTAATTGACACGGTAGGCAGTAACATAACGAGAGAATGCTTCAGTGGTGAATTGGGTGTGTGAGCGAGAGAGAGATAGAGAGAGAGAGAGCAAATGCAAATGAAGTCGATGAGGGAATACAAGGTGGCAAAAAAATGATATTGCCTTGTTTCAACTGTTTTTTTTGCGCATTTGGAACGTTGGAAGGAGAAGGTTGGGCGATTGTTGACATTACTGCAGGATTGGAGGGAGGGGAGGACACAGTATGCTTTAAAGGCGAAAGCTCTTCCTTTCGTCAGAAACCACTTTCTGCTCTGGAATTCGAAAAAAAAAGAATAGAAAAAAGCAGTTTGAACGATCAAAATTTTTCAAATAGTGGATTTTAAGGTTGTATTGAAGACCAGATGAAAACAACACCTTCTTTTTGGGAACTATTAAGCATAAGACCGTCTTTCTTCCACTACAGAAAGATAAAGTGGGCAACTCTAATAAACATTTAATAATCTAAACTCAGGTCATTGTCATGAATAAGATTCTGGAACATCTTCTGGCCAAGGTTAATGTGGAGTTCATAATTTTTCAGTTTCAGTTAAACCGCACGGTCAAAGCTACTTTTGATATATATATATATATATATATATGGATGTATAGGATTTCACAACTCATCTCCTCAAAGATACATCGCTTGATCACCGCTACATTATTGTCAATTATTCACCTTAAAGGTGTTCAGTCTATGCCATGCTTCCTCGCTATGTCAACTCTTAGTTCATCGCATGGAACTTATTGCTTGGAAACCGTGAGCGAGGGATAAAACAGTTCCATTTAAATAATATTTCAATTAATGATTTTGTGCTTGGTATTAGTATTTGGTTGAGAATCAGATGTGTGATTCATAAATTTCCAAGGGAGATGAGGTACTAACGATAATTTATGGGATGGCATCGTCCATATTCAGAGAGTACTACAGAAACCATCCCAATTTTATTCAAGATAAAGTACCTGGTTCATTTGTTTGTTGAACCGATGCTGGTACTCTATTTTGCGTACAAAAACTGCACTAATCACATAAACACTGATAATACTTCTCAGATCTGTTTACTAAAGCGCTTTAAAACCTAACTTTGGCACTCTCTCTCGATAAGTCAAACTAAACCAATGCGGTTGCATATTATTTTCTCCAGATCTGCACTGATTGGCATCAAATCCGCGACCTCTGACATGTTAACCATTACACCAACAGTACACGTCTGGTTTGTTATTTGTTCTCATTACTGCAATCTTTTGGAAGCTAATGGCGTTTGCTCAAGGCAAAATTACTGATTTAAGCTTTATTTTAGTCATTGGCATAATAATTTCAAATATGGCGAATAGACGCATAGAGAGGACATTACCATACGATATAAGGAGCTTACGCGTTCACGTCAGTTGGTTCTGCTGACTCAGACTGTTGCTGAGCTGACCGTTGCTGATGAAGCGATTGTCGCTTATTTCCCTGCAAATTTTGGATTTCCTCCCAGATGAGAACCTTCAGACATTCTTTCGGAAGATCATCACTTTCGTGACTAAAAGGGTGTGGGCAATTCGGCTGAAATAAGTGCGAAAAATTAAAGTCAAGTAAGCTATCTCATAAAAGATGGACTGAATAAAATCAACACTTAAGTATTGGTGGTTGAAATATAATAAAGCTAAATTAGTAATCAAGTGGAGGGCGCATAAGTGGGCTAAGAGTAAGACCAACCATTTCTCTAAAAATTACACCTCCTTGGGGATTTAATGAAACATAAAACGCATCAGTGGAAAGTGCTAACGGGAGGAATGTTTTGCTTCAAGACAAAGTTGAGTAGACTCTCTCCTCATTTCTCATGGCTTTTTTATAAAAATAGCTCAACTTAATAAGCCACTACTGTAATCCTAAAAAATTGTGAATGACATTTTGATTTACTGCCAATGTTATATTACTTCATTCATAAAGGTGCATTGGGGTTTTGTAAAAAAGGTAACATTTCAGTTTAAGTGATTCGGCATTGCGTGGTGAAATAGTAGGTGCTGAGAGTGATTCCCTTCCATAAGGTCCATCTGTTTAAACGTGAAGATAGATTCGATTCAACACCTTACTTCACCATCATTCATTTCAATTTCTCCATTTTTTTTCATTATGCATTTTCCCAATATTACTGGCAAATATTTGCGGTTCCATTCAAAAATTGCATATTTTTTACTAATTTTAATTAAACTGATTTTATATTTTTACTCAAAAAAATCGAATTAAAATCTACGAAGTTTCAAGCCAGAGACATCTAAGAAACTAGGTCCGAGCTTTTTGGAATGGATCTTTTCTGTTACTCTGTTTAGATATATATATACATACATATACAAACAATGTTCAAGGATTCTATATCAATCATCTGCATCACTGAAGTATACATTCCCTTTTTCCCAAAATATTTCCCCAAGCTGCTAAACATAACGCTTGATGTGTTAGGATAAGAGATAGGTTTTCGGTTTGACTCCCTTTTTTAAAAAAGCCAAAACGAGTACAGAAATACAATTCCTATTAATGTAATACCTTTTCCATTGATCTAAAAGTCTTTTTGGATTATTTTATCTTAAATTTGAATATTTCCAAAAAGATTGCAAGACACTCTTGATGCTCTATTAGTTAATCCTTTACGATGGGTTTCATGAAATGTGAAGGAGGGAAGGACTGGTTTCCCCAGACTCCCGACGAAGTTAACATAATTTGTCTTGTGAACAATTTTATAAGGAGTTTTGAAGGATCTAAGAAGAAAGAAGAACAAAAGTCGTTTGAGTTTTATTTAAAAATTGATTTATTGAACGCTCAAGCTGATGGAATATCCAACAATAAGTGGGAAGAGCTATTAAAATTTCTAACAATTCAGTTTTAAGATAAACTTGGGTTAATTTAAATTTTAAATGACTACTGCAATTATATTTGTTCGTGAATTTTTAATCAATCATGTGCATTTTCCTCCAACGCAATGACCGATAGAATGAGGTAGGATAATTGGTTTTGACATAATTGTTGATTATGTAAGACAAGTTGAAATAGCGTCAAGTCTTAATTCGAGAAAGGAGTCAGTGGAAGCTGTTACGATCTGTGCCAAAATCATTACAGAATGAAAATGACCTTTTGAGAGACTCCATTCATGCATGGTATTTACATGGAGAAATTAAGACGAAAAATTGGGGGAGAATCAGACAATACATAAGGTGTTTTTGAGTCTTTTAACTAGTAAGACAGAGCTTTCTTCCGATTATGCGACATCTACATCTCTCGATATATTAATTTTGCACCGGATTAAAGAAGGTTTGTCTATTATTATCGTTCATGGCAATGTACAAATACCATTTAAAGGTACTAGTAGTACGATGTTATTTTAGGTTTTTATAAATAACGAAACATTCCAATAAGGCATGAGACAGGGAACTACTGGGATTACAGAACGAAATCTGAAAGAAGAGAATTGACCTTTATTTGACTTCTGAAAACAAACTCTCTTCCAATTTCATAATGTGGGCTTCGATGTTTCCATCCTGTTGTCTGCAATGTTTAGAATTTACTTGTTAGTTGATATTTAAGAATAGCTGATTGCACCAGTTGGATTCAGTCTTTTTGAAGGGACTAGAAAAGGTCCTTTAAACACAGCAGAGTTTTTTTTATAGTTCACCCAAGGTGCACTAATAAGTTTAATTGATATTTTATTTTAAATTATTTTTTAACTCTTCCGATTTAGCTATTAGCTCCATGGACTACTTTTAATAGTATTAACATTTTTGAGAGCAGAGAGAACTCCCCGAGACCATTTCAGTGTATAAAGAAGCCTCCATTCTTTTCGATTGAATATTTTATTATACATAGTCCCTAATTTCTGTTCAACCAATAGGCTTCAAACAAGCACTGAAATTTATCTTAAAGGCATGAAGCAGTAGAATTTAATCGATCAATAATGTAAATTTCAACTTTTAACGGTTCTCTTCTTATCTTTCACTTCTATTGAACAATTTAAAAAATTGGGAATTTGTTTTGTCAGATGTAATAACAGTTGGGGCGTTTATGTAGCAATGAATTAAACTGACCTATTGAGGATAGTGAAAATCAACTTAATGCTTCAACCTAAATTTCTTTAATCACGTTTTTTCATGCCACTTTTGATCTGGGGGATTTACTTCTTGTCGCTTGTGGACTTTTGTCGTAAGAACGGAAAGTTAATTTTAGTGAATTAACCGATGTCTTTAATTACTGCTATCTAGCTTTGGCAATCTCAAGCAGTGCTACTTTCAAGGATGGTATTTGGATCAATTTAGACAAGGAACTTTAAGAGCTTTCCCCTGTCAACTAACTTATCATGTGATTAGTAGTAGTAGTAGCTTGAGTAACATTCAAGAAATTTGCATAATACCAGAAATATCGTCCAGTTATTTCATTTCATACTTTAATCTACCCTTAAATGGAAATTGCAAAATAAAAGAAACTCAATGTAAATATGTGTTTATGCTTGATGAACGGTTATTCTTGAGCAAATAATGTTCTTTTATTATATATATATATATATATATATATATATATATATATATATACAGATTATTTAGATTCAATTTTGAAATTTGGTTGTATTAATCCGGTTGTATCAAAAGTTTTCACATACACACACACACACTACACTTCCTTTAAAGGTTGAAACCCTTCATCATTCATTTAATGTGATGACGACGAGAATGGGCGATGACCGGAACCCACCAAAGCCACCGAAGAGATTAATGTGGATCGTGAAGACTCGCACTGGCATGAACAAACAATAAGGAGATTAGAATTGCTGCTCAATGCCCACTCAACACTGTGAAAGCATTCCGGGATGAATTGGAGATAGCAAAAGAGACTACGAGACTGTTGTGGATAAAAGTAAGCAACTTAACTTGCGGTATGATCTGATTTTGAGCGTTGTCACCACGATTCATTCAATGTTTCAGCCTCTTCCATGAAGTTTGCTTTCAATTAATACTACAACAAGTTATTTTTGCCTAATCCAATCTTCGTAGGTGTGAACGTCTAATGGAAAATTTCGACGAAAATGGTCTGACAAAGATGAAGAAACTTCAAAGTCCAGTGAAACATCCTTTTGAAGCACAAACAATTTGGTACGTTTCCATAATGAAAGAAAATAAGCAGAGTCAGAGATTGCTGGATTTGCACAAAGTTCAGAGGGCACTAACTATCTCCAACTAGTCATGAGGTTCGTATGTGTGTCCTTCTCGCAAGTGATGGTGATGTGGTTGGATTTGATGTCGCCCTCCGCATTTCTGTCAATAGGGGCTTAGGCTGGATTCATATTCCTACGTGCAATTGGTTATATGTACTGTGGCCGAAGGATTCGTCTCCTTCTAAACCTCAGGGAAAAGAGATATATGGTGGTGAGCCCACTTTTATGCGCTCACAGTCTAAGTGTGTGGTCTTCAAACTTTCCTTCCACAGATGTTAATACCGTGAGCTATTATGGTTTGGTCTCTGTAGAGGATGATGCTAATCACAGTACCAATGCTACAATGGCCAACCAGTTTATGAACAAAATGAACATAATTTTGTGAGAGCCTTGTCATGGAAAGTGCAAAATCAGTTTACTCCTGGGTCGAGATGGCAGTAGTAAGCGTTAATGGTGGTTATTTAGAGCACAACTCTCTGGCAGTAGTGTAATGTCCTTGATTGGCGTATTTCCTTCAAAGCTCTCAAATTTTGTTTTTACCGGCCAAGTTTTTTCACACCTGATGAGATTATATATATACAGGCGCGAAAAAAATCGACTTTATTATTTTTATATGCAGTGGTATTTTAATTGAATTCTTGAGACAATGCTGTTAGCACATTTAAATATCATTGTCTCGAGATTTATGAATTTAGCAGGCTCTTTTCAGGCAACCCACCGTGATTTAACGCAAAGTGGTAATATTAAATTTGCAGAGTTAAAAAATGAGATTATAACAATCAAAATTATAAATCTTTTGTGAATTTTTATTTTTTGGATTTATTTAAAGCAATCTTTTAGCCATAATCCTAGGAGGATTGTGTTAAAAATTCGTCAATCATGTATTAAAATTTTTGCCCTCCAGAGTTGATAAAAAAAACTGTCGAGCTTATTAAATATTTTACGATTTCCTGAACAGCCAATCATATCTGGCTTATACGTATCTCTCCATAAAGCATCGCTTGCTTACTGCAATTCTGTCAAGAGTGCAGGTTGTCAATGGCCATGTTTGACAACATTTAATTAGCATCTATGTCTAGTGTTTACATTTCACGCTCCTTTAACGGGAGTAGGCCAGACAGTCAATTTTGCTTTTTCATCTGATTCACTCTTTATAACTCACCGATTCGTACTATACTATAGTTACATTATTTGCGTTCCATAGTCTGTTAGATAAACAATCTTTCACAACTACCCTTATTCCATCTGACGCTATTACGCGATAGAAAAAAATGTCAATCTAATTAATCCGTATTAAGTATCAGTTACAAATAAATGGCGACGGAATCTTAGTGGCTGTATAATACATATTTGTTTACATATTTCAGCATTAAGTATTAGGGTAAGTTAGTGGAAAGATGAGATTACAAATGTCAGACTATATTACTTAAATGCCAGTTACAACTATAACGCACCTCGTCGGACGGATCGTAGTATTGAGCCAGGTAGGGATGTGCGAGGGCCT
This sequence comes from Hymenolepis microstoma, assembly GCA_000469805.3. Lineage (NCBI taxonomy): Eukaryota > Metazoa > Platyhelminthes > Cestoda > Cyclophyllidea > Hymenolepididae > Hymenolepis > Hymenolepis microstoma. The sequence goes on along the minus strand of LR215989.1, from coordinate 34,988,601 downwards.
CTTCCACAGTTATCCGACGAGATGGAGCAAAGCAGAGTAAACGGTCAAGCAAATCAAGTCCTAAAAGTTGGAATGGTAGGTCATTTCTATTTCGCTATATTCAGGAAATTGGAATAAAGAAAAAACAAACTGGACATGCTTCACAGTAGTTTTAGATCATCTCCTCCCACCCTCCCCCCTCTCTCTCCCTCTCTCCCTCCCCCAGTTGAATGATATAATCTGTTCAAGATCTCTTTGTTCTTTTTGAGTTTTTGAATAATTTTTTTGAATTTATTAAATATCATTTAACATAAGTTAGACATTATTAAGTATTAGGAATTCCTATTACAACGTTACTTGTGTAGAGAGATGCCTCAATTTCAATATTATTTTACACGAAAGAAAGAAAATTTAAAACAAACATCTGTTTCCTTAAAACCACAATTTCTCGTTACCATGATTAATGCACCGTAGCACACTCAAAGTGCAATAAATTTTGGAAGTGAGTTTAGATTCTGTGACAATTGAAGTATATTTGTTGGTCTAAGTAAATGCAGAAATATAGATTTTTCATTACTTCAATTCGTGTGGGACAGAATAACTAAGATTCAATAAGGAATAAAGACAGAACATTGAAGAGAAGTTTGGAAAGAGTTCGTAGGCGGTTTTAAAAAATTAAATTAATGAAACTTATTTTCTAAAATTTCAAATTTATAATTGCTTACGTACTCATAATTACAGGATCAAATTACCGATGAAATTCAATTTTTCTTAACAAACATTTCACCTTATAAGAAATTCAACTTTTGGACTTTCATGCAGTATATTCATAAGTGAAGATGTCAGGTTGGAGCATTAACATAACCAAATGTCAACATTGGAAAACCGTTACCAGGTCAAGTAGCTTAAATATGTTCTCCACCTCACAACTTACTCAAGTTTCTTCCGCCATGTTCTTCGAAATGGAGTTATACAATCCACTTCTGATAGAACAAACCATTGTTTTGTGAGTTGCCACAAGCAGTAATTGCTATAAACATGCAATTATAATGAATACTAGTCACTCTTCCTTCATTTATTGTTTACCCTATTCTTACAAAATTGATTTTGAATGATACTCACCTAGAGTTATTTGACATCATTCCTTTTTCTGCAGCAGCCGGAATTTCATAATGGTAATTTTTTTAATAAATAACTAACAAATTTTTCTATCGAAAACTCATTTAGTTGAGATCGCTATTAATCAATGGAATAGAACACCCCTCTCTACAAATTAGCTTAGAGTAAGGTAGCATGGCTTTTAACGCAAATTCCTCACTTAAGTCAGTTGGTACCGAGAGCTTTTTAATTACAGTAAATGCGTTATTTGACTAATTTTTATTGAAAGCAGTTTGAGACATTGGGGTACGAAAGAACTGTGTTCATAAATCAGCCACCTGGGAAGATAGAATAATTCTTGACGTTGCCCTTTCATATTTAGACAAATCGATAATTACACACAAACATACACACACGTACGCACTGTCCAAATCGGCCAATGCCAAGCACGTAAATAGTTTTTCTTCGGAATACGTAGTGGGTGCTAATAGGCTCTCAATTGTCAATCATTCTTATTGAACGACGATGACAATTGATCATCTTTCGTTCCACTTTTGGGAGGGGAGTATGTAACCAAAGATGCATGAAGATATCTAAGAATAGAATGCTCTCACCTTTCTCAATTACTTGAATAAAAGTAAAACATTCTTCATTTTACTGATATTATAATAATTTTATGAAAATTCAATTTCGGCATCATTATCCTCTAGTAATCATATTTTTTCATCCTCTTATTTTGTTCGCCAGTTTCCTTATTATATTGAATTAAAAGGTTATTTATTTCAGCTCCTAGGGATATTTTAATATTCCTATGAAGTGAATTACAACATAAAGGCATTTACATCCTTTAATTGGTAATTGCTATAAGGATGCATAATCCTCTGTTGAATATTGTTTTTTGTTTTTCGTTCGCCTTCTTGAATCCACTACCAGGCAATACTCAAATTAAGGAAATTATTAGTCATCTCTAGTAATGACGACAGTAGGTGGATCTAAATTAAATGAATTTAATTAATGTGATTTAGTTATTATTAATTCTGTTCGCTTCAACACAGAATAAATAATTAGAGAGATGGGGTAGAAAAGACTAACCTTTAGGATCTGCAAATGGAAAGAGTTGTTGCCAGGGGATTTTCTGTCGCTTTGGTAATTGTTCCAGGTACATACGAGCCTGAAAGCCAAATTAACACTATTTAAGGCCACTTTCCATTAAGAGCAATTTACGAGAATTTTTCAGTGAAGATTTTTAAATATTGCTATAAATCTTTTAAAAACAAGTAGCCCATTGGCAAGTGAAATATCACTTTTCAAGGTTTTGATCATTTTGTCCTAAAGAGTAAACAATTCTTTTACTGCCTAAACAATTAAAATCTAAACAAAAACAGAAGACCTGAGTAAAATATGCCCAATGAATTTGGAACTAAAGCTATTATTAGTTTGCAGATGAAATAAAATGTGCATCTACGTGGAAGAGATTGAAATTTTCTAGAAAAGCTTTAGCATTTCTTGGGTGACCTGAATTAAATTCTTTAAGGTAAATTGGAATATTTTCAGAAAACGGGAAAATTAAACTCGTTTTGAAAAAAGTTTAATTACATAGAAATTGAAATATTTTATTTCTGCAAAATACTCTCTGAAAGCGCCTGAAGAAGGCAAGATTTGGTGGATCTGAGTCATATCACCTAGTGATCAAAACCCCTAATATAATCTGTCTTTACTGAGGTCGATCGTACCTATATATAACCATTTATAGGCCTTTATCTAGCCCTTAGGAAGAAGTTAAGTAGGAATATTCAAAATGTTTAAGTAAATGTTAAAGCTAAACAAGCCATAAAGATCTCAAATGCCGCATAACTGACTTTCAAAAACATGATGCAAAAGGGTCATGAGCTCTGGTGATACGACTTCACTGCTAAGACATCACCAAGATAGGATGATATATGGTTAATTAACACAAGAAGTTAGTCAGAAGAAATTCATTCTGTAGCCATCTAGTTTTAATTATGAAGCAAGTATACGTACATACTAGTGCATACAACTAGTATGTATGTTGTTGTCAAAATAATATTGTGTCATAATAATATTGTGAATGAAACGTGCCAATACCCCTCACCCTCCACCCCCTTCCAGTGTAACTTAATTCACTCCGCTTAACACAATTTCGTGCCAAGTGATACCGCGCTGACATTAAGACTTTACTCTTTTACATTCTAACTTCTCTTACCACTTCCTACATTCTCCCTCCTCTTTCACAGTTGGCTAAAGCGTCCTGATCCGACTCAGCTTTCGACCATCTGATTTTGCTTTTGTAAGGAGGTATCTCTTACGATGCGCAATGCTGGTTAATAGGAGAAGCAGAATACGAATAGTGGGGCGTTTTTAACTTTATTAGAACTTTCACTAAGTTAAAACGTCATGGTTTGTCAATCGCACTTAAACAAAATATTATCGAAATATATAAAAAAGATGCTTAATCCACTTATTCTACATTATCAAGCAGCCATAGCGTTTTAAGCAAACAAAAGTGTATGTGTTATGCTTCCGTCAGAGCACTTTTATTTCGGAGAAATCGTTACTGTTTTTCTGCTGTTACAATGTGTCTGCAGTGGACTGAGCACCGCCCATTAAACATGGGGATAAAAGCACAGTCGATTTCTAAGTTTTTTAAGAGGTTTAAACCGGAAATTTTTTATCGAAAGAGCAAATAAGATGATAAATGAGAGAATTTATTAAATATATTTGAAAGAGGGAGGAGAGTGAAGGATCAGCCATTAAGGACTTGAGTCCATATAGAGATGGAAAGGTAGATGTTTCGAGGGAAAGGTTTTCCTTTCAACAAGTGAAATACCCTATTTGCAAGCAGTGAGTATTATCGCTTTTCAGTCATTGTTTCGATATTGTAATATGCAGAAAATTTATTTAGTCTGTTTAAACGAAAGCTTCCATCAAAGGTGAAATCCATTTAAGGGCGAAGAGCTTGCATTATTATATTTATAGTGGAGAAAACGCTAAATTGGAACATCCTTTTTTGCATAGAACTTGCTAAATATTCCCAAACTACCTGGACGTACAAATGCTCTGAGATGGCCTGAACAAAATATCATTCTCGTTCTATCGGTTCTAAAATTTTTGAACAGGCAAAAGGGTTGAATTTCCGAACGAGGGTGCATCCACTAATAGTCAGACAACGTAAATAGTCAAAAAATTTTAATTTTGCAGTTCTGCCCAACTTCTTCCAGCTCTCATTATCTGAAACATTCTGCCTCTCCTAGTACTTTATTACTTAAAATTATAACTTCAAAAATTGTATCGATTTTGCCTTCATTCGCGTACATGCTCTGAATTCATGACTGAGAAGGAAACTTGGTTAAAAATTAGAAATAACAATTTAGCTGAGTGGATTCTTCTCTTTAAACAGAAGAACTGGTAGTGAGACACTTTTATCGGAGATAGTTTTCTTAAGAAATTACCCTCTACCTCCTCTTTGCACAATTATCCTACTTCAATTTGACTTAAATTAAGTCAGTCTGGCTGATTTTTTACTTTCTCTGAGTTGAAATATCGTACTTTACGATCGTAATTCCTACTATTACACCTGTAATTAAACGAATTTATTATGTTCTACCGGTGAAAAAAAAGTTACTAGCACGTCAGTTGTTGAGACAGAGTCATTATCCGAGGAAAATAACATCAAAATGAAAATAAATTGACATGACGAAATCGGACTTATAATTGGCTCACTGACCTCTAGGGAAAGGGATTTTTTCCCAAAAAGAAGAGCATATGTGGCTGAAAGTTTTTCTACCTTGTCAAAGCTAAATCTGCAACGAGGCTCGATATGAGTCTAAATATTTCCAAAATATATAATCCGTTTGTCTCAAAAGAGCATTAAATTACTGTCCTTGGAGAAAAATATTCTGTGTGAATTCCTAATTAATTAGGTTTTTGCTCATGGCTGAATTAGGTGTAGTTGATTTAATTTGGCATGATCAATCAAGCAGTTAAATCAATTGATCGATTGGCTCCGGATAATGAAAAGCTTGAATCGTACATTTTTTACAAGACCCTCGAAAAACTTACATTCTTACACTTCTATAGAGATACTTTTTGTTACTTTGGTCACCCAAATGCTATAAATGAGTAAACATTTTTAAAGGATTGCGCGTTGTCGTTGACAAGAGTAAGAGTAGTTATTCTTAAAATCATTCAGTTGACTTCCAATCAAAATTACCTGCTTCAGAGAAGAAAAATCGGCAATTTATTAATAATCAGTGTTTAAAAAAAACTTTGAAATGTTAATAAAAACTGTCATTTCCTACCTAATTCCCAAACAGAAGTAAAACCCACTTTCTTAAAAATTGAGCACTCTGATCAAGAAAAACTTAATTTTTATTTTAAGATTCAAGCTATTCTTTTTCATTCGCCAACTAAATGACACCTCCTAAACAATAAAGGATGATATTAGTTATAGCAATAATAAAATTCCCACAGTGTCATTGTTTTCTGCCTTGTTTGTAATGACCAGTTAGCTATCGGTTAGCTACACTGATTGTCAAGGTCATCATGGAACGTTCGAGGGGAGAAATTTTCGGCATGGTTGAACTACTAAATGAGAGTTGCAAATGGAATAAATTTTAATCGAAGTTGACAAGTCAAGGGCAGAATTTAAAACGGGACTCAATCTCTAAGGATTTGGTAATTTCTTACTACTTAATTCTTTAAAACTATTTCAGTACTTTAGTGTCTACTTAATAGTACTATTCTGCAGTAATTGAAGAACATTTCAAGCGAAATGAAAGTGCATAAACAGTTATCTAGTTTAATTGGTACAGAATTTAAGGAACAAATGCTTATATTACTTCTTCTGAGATGTTTTCTTTGTACACGAAAAGTGGATTAAAACAGTAACGTTTGCTTAAAGCCGTCCAACTGCACTGTTTCCTTTACAAGGAAACGATAGTATTAATACTATGGTCTGCGGAAAGGGGTTTATTGTCAGGAGATTTGTTTACTGCCTAGATCGTTCAAAAGTAGTACCAACGAATGCTTGCTAAACTGTAATGTAGCAACAATAGTGCAACTCCAACTGCCAAATACTGAAAAGATAAAATCTAAAAATCCATAAAACGAAATTTCCCTTTTTGTTCTTTTTTCAGTTAGTATTATTATTCCTAATGTCTAGCCCAATCAAAAATTCAGATAATATTGATAAATTTTTGACAACACACAATGATAAGCAAATATCGCTTTCATATGAAATTTCAATGTACCAATCTAACTTGTAGTCAAGAAGAACTATAATGGTGTTTGTTTGGTTAACTTTTATTTTCTTTAATTGTACCATTATAATACTTTAAATTTATATAATGCTAAGTATGGCTATTTTAAAATATTATTAACAGTATTTCGAATTGAATTCTTAAGTTTATTCAACCTATTTCCAAATTGCTATTGTTTTGTTATAGCCTATTATTCTGATTGCCCATTGCAAGACCGAATTCTAATTTATGCGAGTTAAATTTCCGATCATGTATCACTGATTTTGAGTGATTAATTTTGGAGTTAGTGCTATGCTAATCGATATAGCAAAGGTCCATGATCATGAAAGCTGACATTTGCAAGAACCAGATATTAAGTTCCCTGGATGCCACAGAAGTAGCAAAATGGGAGGCCCAGCTGTGGAAAGTGCCAGAGCATTTGGATAAAGGGCTTCTGTATCGAATCTGTCTAGTTGTAAATATCACCTTCATATTATGAAATACATAGGCCCATTTATGGTGAGTGGTGGAATTTTAGATAATAAATAATTGGGTTGTTAGCTAATTAGGGAAATTAGTAGCATAGTAGGTCAGGTTAGTTATTAAAATATGTTAGTAGCAAGGTACAAAGATATATATATATATAATTTAAAATAAAGGTGACCAGTTATTAACAGTTTGAGCCGAATATTAATTTCGCACAAACTTTATATTGATAAAAAATAAAATCATGTAAATAAATTTATTAAAATTATTTTTCCCTACCAATAAATAAGCTATTTATATATCATGATATAAAATCATCTCTTCATTTTAAAATTTAACAGTTAAATTGTTAATTCCTTTTTGGAGAAGAATTCGAACGCGATGAGAGCACACATGACGTAAGGTTACATAGGAAATTTACATTTTGAATATGTACTTGCTTAAAACTCCCTGAACCTGCTCGGGCCTCCATTCCAGAATCAATGTGGCCTTCCGTTTTACTTGATAGTTCTCGACTATCTTTGAATCTATCAGACCATGCACTAATCTAATAATTTCGTTGTGTACTTCTACCTTAATCTTAAGCTGAGGTGAAAATTCACTGATTTAATTGGCTGCAAACAACTCTGGATAAAGCAAGTGAACAAATTTGAAAAATAAAAGCTATTATATCACATTTTGTCCACATTCCTACTCAATGTTTAATGAACACATTTTGATATTTGCCGTATAGATGTGATGCATGATGGAGGCTACTTATCAATTCTTTCTCACCTATTTTTTTCATAAAGAGCAAAAAAATCATTTATATTTTAATGATTGCAATAGATATCAATCAGTAAACTTGCCTTGGTATTGCTAATAGAATTGAGATCATCTTGGTGCGGTGAACCCAGGACTTCTAGAATCATTTTCAGTTGGTCGATATCTAAGTTACTCGATGTAAGGAATTTAAGGCAATCAATTGTTTCTCGTAATTAGGCAGTCATTGGGCTTAAAACTAGTACGAGTAGTTTGAAGAAGACTATAGTAATTAAAAAATTGAAATTTGTTTCGCGTCCTTCTGAACATCTATTTTCTAACTGATAAATAATTGAACAATGTAAAAATAATAGCAAGCTATTGACGTCATAAATGCTACGATTGCCAAGAATCTAACGACATTTTGCTAATGAAGGGAACTTTAATTCCGTCAAGAAGATGGCTAATACTTAACTAATCGAAAGTCTTAAGAGCAGGAGGTCCATAATTTGCTTATGAAATTAGCCATTTATTCTTCCACTAATTTGGGGAGCACTAGACAACTCGGCGATCTTGTAATATTCTCTGATGGGCTTATTGAAAAGTGAAATTTCAGTACAACTTTGAAATATTTCTCTGCTGTTTTAGTTACAAATGCGAATGAAGAATTACGCTTCTTGATCCGTTATATCTGAAAAATTAATCCAATGACCAATAATTTTATAGCAGAAGGTTAATAAGAGAGCATGTACGATTTCGATTATAATAAAAGTAAGCCAAATCATTTTTTTCATTCAAATAAATAAATATGCTGTTTGATACTCTAGCATAAAAATTAGCCCATTAAATTCCCAATTCCCTTAAGGTTGTCCATTTAGATACTCTGAAAGTAATTAATAACTGGTAAATTCCAGTCCATTTAAAGCAACTCGAAATTTAAAGTAAATTAAAATAACTATTTTAGAGACATTCACTCTCAGTTCGAATGAAAAGCCTAGTAAATGCAGATGCCTTAAAATTAATTAATTAATTATTTAACTTAGGGATAACTGTGAACTATCCTTGGCAATGAGAAAGCGGAAAGATGTCGCTAATTATAGCTTTCATTGCATGCTAAACGGCTATAAAGATTAGACCAAATCTATCCTGGTGTGCGACAGTCAGTTTCGATGACTTAGAGAGAAACGCTGTGCTTTCTGGTAATGAGTTCATTAGTGAGCATTCTAATTAACGAATAAGCATTTATCCAGGGCATTCCTATCTTTTGTTCAGGCATTTATGTTGACTTCCACTTAAACCTCTGATTGAATGCTTTTTAGTGTGAAATTTGGAAAGTGTACATAACCGGCTTATGATTCGATCATAGTTTTTTTCAGATAATGTCTGAATAATATAGAAGTTTCCTTTATTAGTTATAAAGATTGGGATCCATTAATAACGAATTTTATTTAGCTCTTTTGTGCTTAAAATGTCTTCGTGATTGAGAAATAATCAACCATTTTAAAGGAATCAACTGCTTAACAAACTCTTAACGTCTGACAGGAACTCACCTAGAAATCCAGGAATTAGATTTCTGAAATTTGGGTCTTAAAATGTTTGGATATTAGAGAGTATTTTAAGCTATTTAAAGTTATTTTTATCCTACCTGGTTACTCCTTTCTTCCCCTTCTGAATTGTTTTGCTGCTTAAATGCTATTATCACTAGACCTTTTGAGTTTATTTGACCGCCTTGAAATTATGGACATAATACGCTAATTGACCAAAAGTATCCCTTGGAAAATTTATAGTACTTATTGATTAAAATATTTTACAGATTTTTCATTAACTTAATACGAAAATGTGAACATATAATCAGTCAGATGTCGGGGATTTATTTTTGAAGAACACTTTATCATATGTGAAATAAGCTTAAAAATTATTTCCTTCCATGGAAACGAAATCTTTGAAGAGCATCTTGATCGCAAGCAATTAATACTACATTTAAAACATTTATAAAACCCTTTCATTAATAGTATCAGGTAAATTTCTAACTGAGTCGTAACACCGAAAAATGAGGCATCAATATAGAAAAATTAAAATTTTTCCATTTGGAAACGTTTTAAGAATGACTTTTTGAATAAAAAACGCAGGACAATTAATCTCTCCATTAATTTACCTATTTAATGAGCTGGGAATGAGGGCTGGGCTCTGAGTAAGAGGAATATAAAATGATACTAAAAGTGTTTAAAACGATGCTATACTTGAATGGATTGGAGATTCCATATACTAACTAAGCACCTCTTCACACGGCTTTCCTAAAACCAATAGAATTTCTACGTCTCAAATCGAAATCGTACTCATAAAATTGAAATATTTTTTATGTTCACATTCCTGGGGTTTTGCTTATAGAATACTTCATGGCTGAACAAAGCTGTTATCTAGTTCACTGGGAATCAAGGGCACTTTCTAGTGGCTGTCAAATAAGCAAGCACAAAAAGCTAAAATGGAAAATGAGAAAAGAAGGATACAATGCTTTCCGGGGAACAGGACTCGATTGCTGAACATCTCGGCAAGAATACAACCAATTGACCATAGATCAATGGCTTTGGTGTAGACTTTGGAGGTAAGCATAATCTCTGGAGCTCGGTACCACCTTGTCGCGACATATTCTGTTAAAAGACCCGCCTGATCGCATTGGGGATCAGCTATTCTAGCCAATCCAAAGTCACATATCTATGGAAAGGAAACATCAAGATTCCTTTATATAGGCTTATTTAAGCAGTGATTTAATTAAATACATCAGGAACATTGATTTGGTGATGTTTAATTTGAAAGACTACAACTTTAGAAGCTAAAAACCTGATTTTTCGCTGCTGCACGTCGACTAAACACCATAAAAGGTTATATAGGTTATATCAGGTCAAGAAAGAAGCATTAAAGTGCACTTTTCCAATCGGAGTGGGCACGAAATCAGAGTTGAAAATGCTGTTTACAACGGCTAGCAAAATATCCCAAGGAGTGCAGGTCATTAACTAATGACACTGCTTTGGAAATGCGTAATAATTGGAATGGTAAAGTTGGTCAATGATTTATGGATTATCAAATAAAGATCATTCCAACTGAGAATGTGTGGCAGCCCAGCTTATGTGAACAATAATGCATACTTATGTAAGTTCCATTTACAAAATTATGATATTCTATTGATTACCCATCAGTACTATAATCCGGATTCCACTTGGATATGATGTTTGTTCCCTGTTAACACAATTTTTAGCTTCTCTTTATATCCCTTCATCCTGTTTTCCTATATTCTTTTGTGTTTACCAAAAACAACATCGTTAATTTCAAGACTAGATCTTTGGATATGGGAAAAGACTAATATATTCTACAAGCCTTAAGTTTCGTATGAATATAGTAGTAGTAGTTTTAACGTCTCTTTAGACATACTAATAATCTAAAAAGCATAGAATATAGTTATGATGTCATAAGACAGTGATTTGGCATAAATCGCGAGCAATATCTGATAAGAGTATTACATAACAACTCTGTTTAACGAGTTAAGGTAATAAGTAATCCATATACTGAATAAAAAACTTTTTAAGTCGAAAGGAAGAACTCACTCTAAGATCGCACATTCGGTTCAAGAGAATGTTGCTAGGTTTAAGATCCCGGTGCAAAACATTTGCGGAATGTATATATTTTAAACCTTGCAGAAAAAAACCATAAAAGGTTAGGATCTTACCACGTAGCATTTGGTAAAGAAAATAACAGGTATGTTCGCGGCTTAGTTGCTGCACTTTTAGGAATTTGTAAAGATCGGTTTCCATATATTTTTCAACAATATAACTAGAAAATATGCCTGTTACGTTAGTCTTACACTTCTTTCATCTCGTCGAATGTTGAAGAAATAAAAGCATCATATAAAGGAATAATCTAAAAACATTGAACAACATGAAGAACATACATTCTCGTGATCAAGACGGCTGAGGATTCGTATTTCTCTGTAGGTTCGTTGACAATACGTTTGATGCTCGAAAGGAGTAATTCGCTTTATGGCAACCCTCTCGTTCCGTTGATGGTCAAAAGCGGAACTTAAAATAAAATTAAATGAAAGAGAGTTCATACATAACCATTCCGTATGCGCCTTCGCCAATGTAGCTTAGGTCCGAAAAGCGAGACCCAATGTCGAACACTTGGCCTTTGACCATATATGGATCTAAATTTTCTCCACTCATCGTTCGGACAGTAGAAAATAAATACAAATTTTAATTGGCGGCGTATTTTAATTTTCAATATTGCCTTTAATTTTCCAGCTTGCAATTCTAACTAAATTGTCCGCATTATTATGTTGAGGTCATTGAATAAATAGAGGATCAAAATTTAATGTGTTAAAACATGAAACGTAGAATATTTTGCTTAATTGCTAAGAAAAATTTTGAAAGAAATTAAATTCTTTTTCTAAATTGTTTCTAATACATTTACATATAATCATTAAAAAAAATTATTTGGAAATACATTATGTATAAAACTGAAATGTACATTACAAGAGTAATTTTGAGGAAAAAATTTAGTGCATGCTATTTTTATTGCGCATTGCTTTATCTTTAAATATAAAGGTCTACTAATTAAAATATCAAACACAATTTTGCAATCTTACATGCCTTTCGTCAAATAGAAGTTCAGGTAATTTCTTTCTTTACTTATTGATAAACTGCTTTGCCTATATATATATATATATATATATATATATATGTGTGTGCAGGTTAACTTTTTACGTTTAAATCGTATCAATAGAAATAGAATTAATTGTAAAATAATATATTTGTTACGTGATTATATAACTCAAATGTATGAACAGCCCTTCTCTATATTACCCTTATGCGCTTTATCAGTAACAATTTAAATTCTTTAACAACTTTCCCGCTCAGATGGTGACAGATTTCGTTGATTGGCTATGTTCTCTCCCATGATCATTTTTACATTTCTTCAATAGATAGAAGAGGTCAGTTAACGAATAGTGACCCAATTATGTTCACAGCGACATTTCCGCAAATATCTATCATCACGCAGACATATTGATGACTGGGTACGATCGGCATCTCAAAAAGGAACACAATAATTTGGGGTGATTAGTTCAACACATATGTAAACTTTTCTGACAAAGAGATCAACGTACTCCATTTGATTAATTTAGCCCTGTTAGCATCGTAGCATATGCCCATAGGGTCTTTGAGATTTTCCAAAATATTATATAGCAATTATAGCACTAATAAATGATTATATGAATAAACGAAGACGAGCTCTTGACGCAACGGAAACAATTATTGGACTTAATTATTAAACAATTAACAAACACAATGATAATAAACATCATTTTAATGTTAATTATGTGATAATTGGATAAGAAGAAATAACTATTTCTTTTTGTTTATTCGCACAATTTATGCTAATTCCCTAACAACATTACTTTTAATTTTTTAATTAAAAATTAACTGACAGTGTATCAAACGCTACCATAGAGTTAGTTATTAAATTCACAATGAGATCAATTATTTGTGCAAAAATTGATGTGATCTTAATTAATTTGACGAAGAATGAAAACATTGTCATAAGTGAATGCAATTGTAGGCCTCCATAGACGTTGCCTGCAACAGCCCTAATCCATATGGAAGCATTTACCAACAGATGTTTCAACACGTGACTGTTGAGAAATTTTGGCGCATGACGTAGTCGAAAACAAAGAAATTCTGCAGTATACAGGAGGTGCCATTTTGGAAAAATTGTTAATTGGCTAAAAAATCTGATATACTCTATTTATCACTTCTTATGTGGTAGATTTTTATGAAATCTGCTCACACTAAGGAGGAAAACTGTTAAAATGACTGTCTGGACCTGCAATTCTACAGTTCTAACGTATATTGGCCCAAGCCGCTGCCCCTGTTAAAATAAAACTAATCTTTACTAACTTCTAAGGATATTATATATGTTATAACAGCAATCAATCTTCAACATTCATTGAAGCCGTTTCATCATCATTATTGGGAACTTAATTATTGCAATTTTAACTATAAGTTTGCACCAGACGCCTTTCAGTTGAATTTCGCCTGAAGAAAACTAGCCTTCAGTTGTTTCCTAAATTTAAATAAGGCAAAACAGGAGTTAAAGCTAATGCCGAAATCATTCTGAAGATATATCAAGAATTCAAATCTTGTCAGCCTACTGTAACCTATACATTTTTAGAACTTACAATTAAAATGTTTGTGAATGACATGACATTTTTTATTGACTGAAATGAAGTCCATTGCCTGCAAAAACAATTGTCATAGGAAAACGTATTCAGGTTCCATAGCCAATCTCGTCATATAAAATAGTTCCAAATTATCCATTTTAGAGTCAAATCTAAATAGAATGTAAATAAATAGGAAAAATTAAAATCTATTGATATAATAAGTAATTGAATCCTTAAACACAATTAAGTAGTTTAATACTGAATTACTTGCAAAGTTATATTAGAGAAGGGAATGATATGCGATTAAGCCTTGAAAAAGGAAAATATCATTAATTTACATGACGATTTCAAGAAATTGACAATTGAATGGACGTTTCAAGGCATTTTACGGACATGAAGTAAGCATATTAAAATTTAACTAAATATATTTCTTGTAAGTAGATATAATATTAATATTTTCAAGAAAAGAAATAATTCTGCTATATGGAAATAGAAATCTTGTTCCATTTAAAAGGCAAATGATTATTATAAATTAACTGAAATAATAAACATTTAAATGCACATTAACTACTTAACGATTAAACTTTACTTATTTTTATGAACCAATTCATTTTCGTACAATGGTCCAGACATAATTTATTTGTTTAATCGTGTCAACTTTAATAGTCCCTTTAGTCAACTATATGAATAGCAGAAAATGACCGTCTACTAATTGACAAGTTGGGTTGTTGGTAAATACTGGTAATTATAAGCTATTTGATGGTTATAGATCTCTTTCATCATTTTTCCAATTTTATATTTTATTTATACGGATCTAACATTATTTAACATTGCTCTAAATAAAAAATAAATGTAATAGTTTTATTCAACTATTTGTGCTTCTTAAACTAATTATTATGCCAATTAAATTTTGTAATGAAACTTTTATTTGGTCTTTGCTTTTTATGTTAGGGTTATATTGGAACTGTTATATTGTCGAATTTGCTTTAAATTTTCTTAAGTTTGAACCATTTAAATTAGCATATGATGCTTAAATAATGGTGTTTTTTACTATTAACTATGTGCAACACGCTGTTATTTTTCAATGTGTTCGGTTTCCCATTCCTCGTATTTGTTTTTATATCGTACGTTCATTCATGACATGCTTGAAATTACTGGTTGGAATTAATCTGGGATCCTGTTCTTCGCTTTTTAGATAGATTGGCTTTCTCAGATCTGATCTCTGTCCCCAGTGAAGATTAATGTCATCAGATATAGCTAAGCGTCAACGCACTGTTCCCTCCACGAAAGCCTATGATTTTGTATGGCGCAGGCCAGTTCCAGCCGCATTACAGGAAGGTGCTTACTTCGATCGCTACGATGAGGTTCGCATTCGTTTTTTTAATTGGTTATTTTTTCTTTCAATTTTTTTTATCGGTGATGTGCTTTCTCAGTCCTGCCTTATCATTATGCTAATGCTCTCCAGTCGCATTAGTTTAACAATGCTTGCCAGGTTCTTGAATTTAGCTTTTCTACTCTCTTGGTTATGTAGTAGCGTGTGTCAGCGTAAAATAATACCAATAAGTTTCCAGTTAGTGAAATAGTAACTGCTACTTCTTGATGGTGTTTAGACGTCTTCTAATAGCCTGAAATATTTTTGTGTTTTGCGAATTTAGAAGCCTTTAATTAAGAAGATAATATTAAGTGGTGCATTGTTCAACGTTCAGTTTTCCATAATCACAATCTACATATCTAATTTGAACCATTTCCGCCACGCCGTTAGCTTATGAATTCGATTTCTATTATATCCAAATCAGGAAGTCTCCAAAATATAGCTGATCGAAATTTAGTTCTTTTTTTTAACTAGAGGATTCAATTTGTGTTTCCATTCCTCTGTGGTTTATTCGTATTTAAGTACTTTATTCAACCGCCGTTATTTTGTCAGAGTACTGCCCATGAAAATCTATTTTAAGTAGACTTTTTAAACATAAATTCTTTTTACTTTACGTTCTATTTGTGTTTTTATTTTAATTTCCACCCATTCACTTAGGTGTAAATTCTCTTTTCTTTTCTCCGCACTTGTCTATCACTTCTTCCAGGCAGTTATTTGTTGACTCTTATATATTAAGCTAAAAGAGTCAGCTTCCATTGTGTACTTTTATTTAAAATTAAAAATAAGCATTGGTGAATAGAAAAACCAGCCACTAAAGCTGGCTATGTAACAGGGAATTGCAAATATTGTTTACAGATTAGGTATTTTACAATGATTGATGACGAGACTTCACCGATAATCAAATGGTGAATATATTATATTTAGTCTTATTAATCGAATAAATTAGTCAATTTGGTCGAGGAAACGTAAATGAATCAAATGAGAATACAAGACTTTCTTCCTTGGTTTCTTGATTGGTGGCTTTCTGCCCTTCACGCCTTCAAAATCTTTGAGAAGTTAACTTCGATCTAATACGGGTTTTCATGATGGTTATGGGGGGGAGTGGGGGGGGGGGGGAGGGCTTGAATGGGTTGTCAGTTATTTTTCGACATCTCAAATTGTAAAAGTTTTGGGATCTGGTCTTAGCAAAACTCTTAATATTCGATCAGGCTTTCTAGCAGTATACCCTGCTTTCCACTAAGCCACTTTTTCGATTGTTCATCAGTTGAGTAGTTTGTTATTGCGGTTTATTTATTCAAAATAACTCTGTGAGGAGTATTTATTGTAAATGGTTTCAATTTTTATTCCCCCTTCCACTAAAATTTGTCTCCTTCGCCTGCTTCTGCCCTAGTTGCAAAATAACCCCTTCTTCGTACGTTTGTGGATAGGTCCCAATGTTTTGACAGTTACAGGCCACGCAGTATGCGTGTCTAACATTTGGGGAATATTATTAGCAAAATCTTGTTTATTTGATTTGAGAGGTTGTTGGGGTAAAATTTTTACTCTAGATTGACATTAAAACATTTGTTTTTAAAGTAACTTGTCATCCTCTGGTAATTAAAGGCTGCATATTTAACAAGTGTAAGGATTTTCCGTTTGAGGAATACTTTTGGTTGAAACTCACGTTTAACTAACTGCTGTTCATATCTATTTGGGGGTACTTTTTCTAGCCGTGGCACATTGAAAAAAATGATAAAATCATGTTACACCATCCTAATAGAATTTTGCTCTTTTTATTGTGGAATAGACGGGCAAAGTAACTTGATAAAAATTGAGTTTATGTTCGCGAGTCTCTTCTCGTGAACGCGGTATGTTACTTCAAGGTTCTTGCGGTCAGTCAGCGAAATAATTGAGATTAAGAGGCAAAAATGAGATAATTTTAATTGGAGCATATTGAAATTTAAGGTTTAGCTCAAATAGTATTAAACTTGGGTCTAATTTGAACTTGAATTTTAATTGGTTTCGGTGTTCTCTTTGTTTCCTGAGTTATCAGATTATCGGATGTATTATCTGTCTTTTGGCATATCTTGAAATATATCTGTGACATTCACATTAGGCAATGAAAAGGCATCTTGGGATTTCTGAGATTGAAAATTTTGATCGATTTCAATTAGTGTGGTGGGCTACTCTTATCAGTGGAAGAATCTAGTTCTTAGCGAATTTGTATGGGCTGATCTGCTGTTAAGGCTGTCACGATCACCTTACCGGCGAAAGATATTGAGTTGAGAGTAAAAATGAATTTATCTAAAGCATCTGTTAAGAATTAATAGAATGAGATCGGAGAAAATGGCTAAAGTGAAGGTGTTAGCAAGAATCGGTAGTCTTCATCTACAGCTTCTTATAATCATCATATCCTCAATTTTTCCAGGCGAATTGTGAATTATCGGGAAATAAGCAAGCTTCACCGAGGTCGATTGAATACAGTTTAAACAAACGCAAACATAATTTTTAAAGCAAAACGAAATAGATTATTATCTGTTAAAAATGCTGAAAATTTCTTGGTGAATCCTTCATATCAAATATATTTCTATTCGTCTAGTTCTCATGACTTTAACCTCTTTCACAATTTCACAACCTTACTAATCCATAAATACAGTTTGAATGAGCCCTTATTTACTGTTCGATGGCATTTGCATTCGTGATCACCTGGATATAATGGCACGATGATTTCTGTATGGATTATTAAATACAAATACCCAAAGATTCTTTCTGACACTGCGTGGCATTTCTTTGTTACATTGCATTCGCGTTACATCGCGTTGGTTATTCATGCTCATGTTACACTTCACCGACCTTTACCCCCCTTCTTATGAACTACGTTTTATTTTTAGTACTTCACCCACGAGGTAAAGTAAGATTTCTTGGCTAGAAGCAAGGGGGAACTAACTTTTATTGAACTGTCTTGTCCTATTAATCTTTTTACTAAAATTTTACAGTTTAAACGTCTATAATCACAGTAGAATCTGTAACAGTTGGTTGTTGGGGCTTTTTAAGCTGCCTAACCATCTGATTACCACTCAGATTATTGAAAAATTAAGTTTAAAGTCCATATATTTAGTTTCTTTTAACAGTGCGCCAATACTGTAACAGTAACTTAATTCTGCACCACGAGCTTAAGATCTTAACGTTTACTCCTAGAGGTGCCTTGGTTTTGTGATTTTCAATCAGTTGTGCTCCATGTTTTTTTTCGTCATATTGTGAATATCAAAAGAAACTTTTTGTTCTACTTGGGAATGCTTAAGAGGATATGGGGTATTTTGGGCTGATAAATCTCACTTGATGGTTCAGGCGGAATACGGAGTGGAAAAGGGGATGTGAATTCAGTAGGACTGCATTGAATAACGGAAAGAATGCACGTAATTGTGATCGGCAATATTTATTTCAGCTATTCTTACAGTTGGAAAATGTACAACTGAATCCACCCCTGTGGATTGAACGATGAATTAACTTCCTAGCACTTTAACTTACTCATTCTCTGAGAAATTGATAAATTGAACCTTTCCCATCACTGGATACTCCTATGGAGCTCAATCCCTTAGACTGACTCGCTATATCTCTGAATGCCAAGTGGCGATTATTTTGCCCCATCTTGTTTCTCTGTCCTGCTCTTATTCCTGTTCAATTCACACGTTAGTGTACATGTAGGTTTATACAAAGTGATCATTTCGCTATGTCCACTTGTTAAATTAGGCTTAAAAGTGTATGGTTTGACCTTAAATGAATAACAACCGCCTCCACTTCACCTAACTGGATGCACTTTATCAATTTTCCAACTGACCTTTTATTTACGAAGTAGTACCTTTCATCATGTGTCCACTACTAGGGGTGGTTTGATCATTATCGAGGACGTGATGGTGGAACTGGTTCCTATATTGCTCACTGTGTGTCATTGTGCGTACCATTTGCTACAAGCATTATGCTATTGGTCGATTTCAAAATGGCCACAATCCCATTTTCTGACTTTGCTCAAAAGTGAAGTCATAGGTGAATTTAATTAGTGAAGCGACAGTAATAGCAATCGTAGCTTTCAAATGTACATTTTTGTTATTCTTCTCCCCACTTTATATGAAAATGTGAAAGACGAGTGTTCTTAACTACATTTTTTTCCATCAATGTTGAGGGTGCACAACTACTTTCATCTAGGCATCCAAAAATTGAATTCCCATTTGAAGTATGGGAGAAAGCCATGGAGATTCTATTTAAATTTGCGTTAGTCTTGGTTTAAAACGAGAGATCTCTTAGTGAAACTTATCATTCATCTATTAGAGGAGTGTCTATTTATAATTAGTTTGAAAAAAATTGAGATCAAGATTTTTGATGTTTAATTTACTTCTAATTCTCCAGGTTGAGTTGCTAACTAACAGCTTAGATTTAATATCTACTGTTTTTAAAAGAAAATAAAATATTCAAACCGCCATCTTTGAAAAAAATTCTCAATTGCTTCCGGTGTGGTACGAGGCAGAGTTATTGCAAAGAATGTACACGTTCCCCTCCTTTATCATGGCAATTAGTCATAGACGCGCATGTTCGCTTTCGTTTTATGAGAGGGTAAGGAGGGGAGGAGGGGGAGGGGGGGAGGCTGCAAAGGGGAAGAATTTGTACTGCTATATTAAGAGTAAATGCTGAGAAGGTAGCGCAGTACATTTCTTTAAAGAAACTTTTTTGTACCTGCGATTTCTTCTAATGCGATAGCATTTTCAATTACGCTGACTAAAACGTTCTTTGGTTACAGCTCAAGGAAATCTCTTGAAGGTACTATCCTTTTTAAAAATAGATTTTCCATGCGAAAAGACGGGGGGGGGGGGCTTTCTAATTAAGAGGTAGTGAACGAATTGTCACAAAGAACGAAAAAGATTTAGACATCTGGATTCGAAAGTTCAAAGGGTGCTTCCTTGGTACTTTACTTTTGCATTTTGATATAACGTTACAAACTACCAGCCTCAATTTCTAAATTCCAGATTTCTGATCGATATTTCTTATTCACGGCGGTTGGAGTAGAGTGACCGATAGATTGGGATACAGGGTTGGTAAGTCACCTATCCCTTCAGTCAAAATCCAGGTAGAAGTGATTAACTCAATTCATTTAATCCATGGTTGATCTAGTTCCACTTTTCGGTTCTGTTGATTAAAGGTTTTTCTCGTCAGTTTTTAAGTCAAATTCAAACTTTTTGAAAGCAATCCTAATAAATAACAAAAATAACACTGTAATCTGATATTCGTCTACATATTTATAGGTAACTTTAATTTTGAACTTTTACCATATGCATTTACGTTCTACCATTTGACATGGTGTGTAGGAGACTGGAACGCTGGAGCTGGGCTGTTTCTTGAGAGTGGATGAAGACGGTTTCTTCCTCTTTTGGAAAAGTGAAGCTAACGTGAGTTTTCACCCTTTTTTGAATTTTAATTAATTGTTTTTGTAGTTTTCATAAATAGCCCACCATATTTGTACTTCCTGTGGTTATTTGGTCTCCCATGAAAATGCGCTACATGGGTCTTTTTTCATAATAATCTTGTCTGTCTTTTGGACAAAAAAGGGGAATCTTATTTGACTACTGATTCGCGTGTTCATCATTACATTTATCGCCATGAAAAGAATGCAAAATAAAAGGTCTCTGCTTGCTGTTTGCACTTTTCAGCTTAAACGCAAGCTAATATGCCCTAATCATGTGCCACTAACCCTGTAATAGAATTGTTTTCAGTGCATGAGATTTTGGAGTCCAAGTTAGGGATGACAAAGCCAATTTGTAAATTACAAATTTTTAAACTTTTTTGTCGGAGTTAATGATTAGGAGTATTGATTCTATCTACATATTCTATCACCGGAATTCAAGATCTCATGAGACCATAACGCTCTTTCCTAAACGAATTTGGGCATAATGGGAGTTATCTTTGAGTCTCTCCATTGAGAAGAATCGCACCCTGCAACTCAAATTAGGGCGTTATTAATAATTGTATTAAGTCATTCCCTTTCCCTAGGTTTGCAGTGATATATTTTTGATCTCAGTTTGTATCTCAGTTCTTTTCCTTCTGTTTGGTCAGTTATAGACTACCTGCGAAAATCATAGTAAACAGACTCTTGGAATTATGGGCCCCGACTTGTATTTATCAGCTGATTATATTGTCTTCCTATTTCGGATTTTGGGTGCTAAAATAATATTAGGAGCATCAAGTTTTGTTATGCATTTATCAAGTTTTTTTTCCTGATATTTGAGTCGAGGTAGTAATAAGTTGCTTGCAATTAATTCATCGGTTAGCAGTTTAATATTATAAATACCTTAGGTGGCTATGGGAACTGCTAATTGTAGTCAACTCATTTTCTTCCCTTGTTTTTTAGGAGGGCCAAGTTCTGGAACTATCCCAAGTAAGCGATGTTCGGCAAGGCACTAAACCCAGAGTACGTTCTCCATTTTGCTTCTTTTGCATTGTCCTATTATTATTTTGTTTTCTCCCAACCCCCCTCCCAGTTATCTTCCCATTTGTTCATCCATGTCCAACGCACACATACTCGTATCATCTGTCACCTCGAGTTGGCCATGTGCTTTAATTTGCATTTTTGTGGATGTAATCTGGTCTTTTCACCTCACATCGCAAAACTTGCGTGTACTTAAAAGTCCGTTCGTCTTTCATCTTCCACTTTCTCTCCCCCCCCCTTTCTCCCTCCCTCTCCATCTCTCTTCTCTTCCCATCTAATGCCTACTATTTATCATTTCTCCAGTCCATAATTGGCCATCGATTGAAGTTAGGGGCTTCCAAAGCCCTTTATATTACTTTCTTTTGGGTCAATCAGTGCATTTTAATTACTCCTCCTTCTGTGATTTGTCCATGTTAGTACTGCAGGTATAGCACAGTCCGAATCTTGCTGTTTCCTATTTTCATGAAACTTTATTATGAATCCAAAATTTCTCAAAGTCATTTTCTACTAAACGGGTCAATTGACTTCGTGAAACGTTCAGTCACTGGTTTTACAGTCGACTGAAGTCTTGAATTTGAGTTGCCTAAATTATTGGTCACAGGTTTCCAAATGCCATAGTGTTTTATGATTTATTCTAGTGAGCTCACTTTTTCAGAACCTTTTAAAAAAATGGCTTTCTAGCGCTCTTCTTGGGCAGAGGATAATATGGAGCAACCTGATGATTTACTCAAATTCTTTTGTTTCTTTTATAATCAGAATTAACAATTGAGGTGTGTTGCCCCCTTCAATTAACGTGCACCGATGAGTATCGAGACCATCGACTGGGTTCAGAGACGAGCACGTTAACAGCACGTTAACGTCAATCTGTAGAAAATTAGTTGGTCAAGAATTGGGAAATAGCTTTTTGCTCTAGTGTGTTCTCTCTCTATCAAATTCCATTTCCCGGAAATCTCATCCTGAATACAAGGGAATTCTAATTATTTTTATCGCGACCTCATTTGAATAAAAAATCTTGGCTAAGGTAACGCCCATGATAGATTTAGTTCGTTAGTCGTGTTTTTTTAAATGAACTTAAACCGCAAGCAACGGCAACAACGTCTACTGCCTACAAATAGGGTTCTGGAGGCCTTCTCTGCAATTCTTGCGTTTTAAACCTTATCTTAACCCATTTGACTTGACCATGCCATGCTCTCTGACTTGGCTTACGCTGCCAGCTTTCAATCAGGTTAATATTCCCTAAATCTAAAATCATTGTTTTGAAGAGGACCCGATTTCTCCAGCTGATAATTTCTAATTGATAATATTTCGCTCAAATTTATTATTTACTTATCATCGCTTAATACCACTTTCGTTAGAATAACTACCATGATCCAACTTATTTTCAAGTGCACTTCATTTGATCTATTTGTGAACGTATCTTGAAATTACTGTTTGCTTATTTTCTGCAGCCCAATCATCTAAATTGGTCTAGGTGACCAACTGTGCTTATTATCCTACTGCTACCTCATCCTGGCATCTTTATCTCTTGTTAAATCTAAACTTTTGCAATCTTCGATGTTCATCGCGCACGTCTGCAAATTCTGAGGTCACAAGATCGATACTCAATGGTGTACATCCAATGAAACAAGTGATCAAACTTTATAGCTGTTTCTAGCCGACAAAAGCGGTGACAGATTGAGGGTTCATTACCATCCTTCTGTCCGAATCAAGGGTTTTAACATTACCCTCTTCATGTAATGCTGAAGTTTGGCATAACACTTGCATACGTCTGCTTCCTTGTGCTTTTACTGTCTTGATTATAACAAGAAATTTTGTTTCGCTTGGGTTTTAACAAAATTCGAGAATCAGAACTCGCCTTTCAAGTTTCCGCTTAGTCTCTTAAACTGTCGAAATTATCTAATGCATTGTGATTTAAAATAAGAGGTAGCATCCAGCGTCATTAGCATTCACAAAAATTCGTTACAATCATGTTTCCATAGGCGTCTATTTGATCTACATGCATTCGCTACGAGATTTATTCTGGTATTTGGGATGATGAATTCCTCTGATTACAGGATCATTTTATTTCAGTGTTTTTGACTAATCGGGATGGAGGTGATAAGAAGAGAATGTATGGCATTAAAGAGGTGGTATCGCGCAGGATTTTATTGCATCTTTCTATTTTGGCATTCAGATCATGAAGATGGTGAGTGAGAGAGAGGGAAAGAGGTTGCTTGGATTTAATGCTTAGCGTATGCTACTTCACTCGCCTTTCTGTTCATCTCTGTCCGACAGCATTAAGCTATAGTTGCCTGCGTACAGGCTTTAGGCGCACTATTGTTCATGGTGTGCGTTTTATTGCCTTTGTGGAGCCGTAATTTAACAAGCATTCTTTAATTAGAGTTTGAATAGAATGAACAATTATCTGGGTTTTGATTCCACCAAAGCCAAGCTGTATAGTTTGATAATTAAGCTCTCCGTAACATCTACTCTTGTTTTTTTTAGTATAATATGGAAAATATATAGGGCCGTCTTCTCTCATTTCAGTATGTTTTTTTGGTAATCTCGTTTCAATTTTCAAAGTTCAATCGCTATACAAGATGCGCTGATGTGTTTCAACTGTCGGGGTGAGGTGGGGAAGGGGAATTCGGGTTTACTAGAAAAATGCTGTGCTTTCCGATTGAGCAGATCGAGAGCTCATCATACTTAAAGCGATAGAGACTATCATCTACAAGTTTTGTACGCTTGAATTTGCCCAATTAGGGGCAGTGATAGAAAACTACTTCAAGGTCTTTTAATGAACTAAGTTAATAAAAATGCTTCTAAGAGATTGAAGAATGGATTAGCTTTTCCAATCGATTAATAGTAATAGTTTATCTCTTTGGAATAAAATTAAAACGATAAAAAAGTGCAAATTGAGCACAATTTGTTTATTTGCTTCTGTTCTTTACCTTTTCCCAAGAGCTGTTTCGAAATGTCTTAGTTACTTGTGCTAGAAAACCTTGTCCTTCCAGAGCATCCTTTTTGTCGGCTGATTGGAGTGAATATAGTCTTACATTTCCTGAAAAATGGTAAATCAATTTGTTCGTAGTGCTTAAAGCTGTTAGATTAAACATATCGTGAGTTCTGATCCTGCATTGCATTTTAAATAAGTAGAGTAGAATCTCTCTCTTTCTAGTTATTGCTCCTACAACTTTTAACTGACCTTCTCTATGAAGTAAGGTAGGCAGCAGTTGTGCCGAGATAAGGTCAAATGTGGCGTTCATCAAGATAATTGATTGACTAAAATTATGAGGTCATAAACAGTTATATGGCCGTCATGCCATGGTCATACAAAATTGAACAACACTGAGGTTAGGTCATGCAATGTTTACTTACAGTCTCGAGTAAGTGGACTCGATCAGTAACTCAGTATAGCACTTTTTAAAGATATGATAAGGATGTGTATGTGTGACATTCACTTTTTTCAAACCCTAAACTGAATGCCAACAAATACGAAAAAATTTTGAAGTTTGTTGTACTTTATCTTTATATAAGTTTTCTCGCGTTTCTAACCACCTCGCTTTTAGACCTAGGAATTGTTGGTCTAGTTTTCGTTGTGGGGAAATTTTAACTTGTATAATATGACGTGCTTTGACAGATTGTACCATTGAAATTTTCTTTTAGTATTTGTATAAATGGCAGAATTTTTTAATGCGGCCTTGCAATGGGTGACAAGTGATGAGGTTATTTTTATGCTTAAATCATTTTCAATAAGCCAAATTCCCAAACTTTTATAGGGTAGCGATTCTATGATTCGTGCGGGCATTTGAGGAAGTGTATACCAATTCGAATCTCATAAAATACTCTCTCCTGCAATGAGTCAGCTGTTACTACCACTGATATTACTTTCACCGGTCCTGGAGATAATCGCATATTCGCTGTAGAAGGATTGAGTAAGGGATATGAAGCGCGGTGGTGGTGGTAGTGTGTGTGATGTGCGCGTGTGTGTGTGTTGGAGGGGAAGGATTAGATTTTGGATGATTATAAACAATGGTTTATCTTTAAAGTCTTTTTGCAGTGTCTCCCATTGGTTTGTGAAACTAGGGAAAAAATGTGGCCCAGCTATTTATGAAAAAGAATGGCATCATTGTGCCTCCCTTGTTATTTTTTAAATGAATAAAAACGCAGCCTGTTTTATAGCACCTCGTGTGCTGCATTAAATGTTCTAACTGTGAATATTTTCATAATATATCCATAAGTAAATCTCTAAGGGAATATTTCTGTTATAAATGCTAAAGGGCTGGGAGTGTTTGAATAATAACCTTTTAAATGTTTCCCTAACTTCACTGAAAACGATTTGAAGAGAGACAGTATATGATTTGAATGCACACGTTAGTGAAGCTCGAAGGAGGCTCCTCTCCTCTTGACTGTTAAATATAAATGATATGGGTGTATGGAGGATAGATCTAGGATAGAAATAGGTCCAACTTGATAACGTAGGGGAATGCTGACAGTTCAGTTTCTCCATTTCCACCTCGCGTTACCATTTTTCTCTATGACCAAATCCTTATTTAATTCGATTTCCTTCATTTTATTGCAGGATGAAAAACTCTTGTCCGTGCTTATTGAACGAATGCCCTCTGGAGCTAAGACTCTGGATGAACGAATTGTGACCGTGTGCAGTGGACTCGACCTTGTCAATATATCCTATACCAATTTTGTTGCAACTTCTCCCGAAGTGGCTTCGGTAAGCCGTATTCTGTCTCATTTACTATCTGGTTCAAGATTGCTAATGCTGGGAGGGGAACATTGATGGGAGAGTTGTTATCTATGTCTAAATATTTATAGCTTCCGGTTAGTAATTACTTGGCCTGCAAGGGCAAAAGTATAATACGTTCATGCATTCCCCCCCCCCTCCCCTCCCCCCTCTTCGATTGCAGAGGCGTTACATTATAATTGGAGCTCAGAGCTACTCGTAACTAAATAGTATTAATAGTTGAAGTAGAGGTTTCACTTTTTCAGTGAAATGAATGTCAACTTTTATACTCTCCCCTCCTCCATTTCTTAAGATTTTTTTCTGCACGTTAAATGGCCAAATGTGTAGGGAGTGTTTCACTTAACCCAAAAACAAAAGAAAAATGCTGCCACCAGACCTTCTGCTGTGCTATGAGTTCAGGTCGGTCAAATTGTGGAATCTTCAATGCTCTGGTTTGCTAATATCACCAGTTCTAATGTTGTTTTTTTCCATTGTCCCCTTTTTACAAAAACTGGATTGACTTTTTATTTTGCTGATCGTGAGATTATTTAGCATTTCCTTTTTTTTAACGGCAGCTCTGGATTCAATCGGTTCGGGGTCTCACCCACAACACCAAGGCCCAAAATGTCTGTCCAATGACTCAACTCCGGAAACAGTAAGTTTAGTCTCCCATTTTTTCTTTTTCACTTGCTTACTATGATGAATGATCTTAGTGACTTAGGTATGATAGCAGTTTATTTAAATTAATTAGGCATGTCGCTTACTCAATTACCTTCTTCCTCACACCCCCTTCTCTTTGGGATCAAAGCCAGTGAGAGAGGGATATTTTTTATCTCATCGTCATGATTGACACCCGGGAAATATTAGAAGTATTATTTTTTTAAATTCTGACTCCGTGCTAGAATTTCACCTTTACGACCCACACTATCTCATCATTATTTTCTCCATAGTAGAACAAAAACGTTTTCTAGGAAGAGGAACATGGTCCATTTTTAAGAGAGTATTTAAACAGTATGAGCGAGTTAGAGAATTCGAAGAGCCTTACTCCATCTGAGTCTCCAAATCGTCAGATCAACTGATTTTCTTTTAGCTGTTGGACATTTCGTTGTTTTCGTTTTCTTCTTGTGGAGAATTACCGAGACATTTTCTCCCATTTTTCTGAAACTGTCGTCTTTTCATATGGTCATCGTAGTGCCCACAAGTTGGTAGATTGTCTTTCAGTCTGTGCTGATCGTTCCACTCATAGTTCTTTTAGGTACGCTTTTCCAATAGTGGTTGATGTTCGATAATGGGAGGAATAGATTTCTCCGCACCATTTATTATTCTCCGGAATTTGCCTCAACGGACTCTTTGTCTCTGTGGAATATGAAGTACACCACTCTGACAACTGGAATTTTACTACCATTTTAGCCAGTATCTCATATTTTTGGAAGATTTGGCCATAAGTTTAACCCTCGTCTTTGTAATTGCGGTGCAGGGTTTCTTAGGGGGACGTTTTTATCCTCCCTAGCTAGATAGAGAAAGCGACCGATGTATCACTCTTCGGATTTCACCACAAGAGACAGAAACTGTAGATACTTGTATTAAGAGTGAACAAATGGAACCTCTGTTTCACAGTTAAATTGGTTGATGATAGCATAACGGTGGAAAGCTTATGTAAGGTGAGTCGTACTGATTAACAAATTAATAGAATGGTCTGATAATCTTCAAGTCAAGAATTTTAAAGATATTTACCGTTTAAAATAGTATATGGCTTAATTTTGCTACAAATTTTCTATTTTTGTCTCACGTTCATTTTCAAGAAGCTGTTCATACAAATGGGCATTCTAGTTTTTAAATGAAATAATTCCCGGAGAATCGCTGCCATTGATAATTTTTCTTCTTCAGTTGGCTACGAATAACTTTGACTGTGAACCCCCGTGGAAAGATCCCTGTTCGAGTGGTGACAAAGACTTTTGCTTCGGGTCGGAATGAGCGAATTATCTTCCAAAGTCTCAAGGATCTGGGTCTACCCTCTGGAAAGGTGCGTTGTACAGTCTTATTTATTCATCCGATATCTGAACTTCAAATATGTGTCATTTGAGTTAATTCACTTAAATATATAATTATATTTATGTATTATTCTTCTGCCAACTATTAGCCATATGCTATTTTAGAGGATAGCTAAGCTTTGAAATGTAGGCGCCTATTATTCGAAAACCTTTTTGTTTTGATTAATTAAATCAATTCATTTTGTGTATAATCGTGCACGAAATAACTTCTATTTTCATATTTAATGAATTGAGAGAAATCACGATTTACAACTTCGTTGTTTCATGCTTTTGATAGTATAATTTATTTTTTTCTTAAGGACGGAGCAAAGGAATCTGCTTATCATGGTGGTGGATGGGTGAATTTTAATCGCTTAAACACTCCCAGTATAGGCGACTGTCTGAGTGATTTCATTGTTCTTTTTAAATCTTTTCTAAAAGAATGCATTTTTCTGCGTTTAACGCCAACATCTTCCCTCTGATCTTATTCTTTGTCAGTACTTTTAATCCGTTGTGGTAGTTCAAATAATTTTAACTCAAAGTCTCGATTTTATTGCAAGAAAGGCTCTCTCTCTACCTTAGGAATTAGTAATTTTTTTATGAAGGAAAATGGCAAAATTATCGATTTTCCCACCTTTAAGGAGTGCAAGGTGGGATAGAGCCAGTTACAGAGCAGGTATGTAAGTAGAAAACGGGGAGGTCACGGGCTTGAAAGAGAAGTAAGCTAAATTACTACGAAGTATTAGTGGTTAGCTCTGGAAAGTCAGTAAACAACTTAGAGGTTGCAGGATAAGTCAACACGGCAAGAAGTGAAGAGGTAGAGAATTATGTTAAGGTCTATAAGCCAATTAAGAGTGTAATTCGATTTGCTTAGAGAATGAAATCGTCATATTTGCTTCGGTGCTCACCTGCGTATTGTTTAGGATGTCCAGTGGGATTCGATTTTTCAATCCCAGAGATTATAGGATGCAAATTTTCTGCCTAAATTAGGCCCTTAAAAATCTATCCTTTAATTGGGACTCGGACTTTAATATTTCCAATAGCCGCATAATCTTGTTAAATAACCAAATTCTATTCCGCGTTTCTTCTGAACATGTGTGTAAAAACTGATGTAGGGACAATCCTTGCTAATTACTTGAAGTTCATTTTAAGAATAAAATTTGGGAGGAAGTCATGACCGGTTCAAAAGTGTTGTTTGGCCAATCTTCCTAGTCATAGAACTTTTTATAAAAAAAAAGATTTATTCTATGAATGCAACTGGTTTTTAATTTCTAAGCGAATTTGAATACTTTATTCTTGTTTTCGTGAAACTATTTTTGCAAATGTTTGCCTTCTAGAGTAAATAAACAAAGTTTTTGCTATATATTATAAATAGCTGAGGTCTCTATTTGCTAAATAGAAATTAGCCCCTTTTGATCAGGTCAGTCTTAGTACTTTAAATTCGGGTTGGGGGGTGGACAAATTTGGTTAAAGTCATCCATCTGCCTATCTATGCGTGTTGGGTATTACTTCTATGAAATCAGGATTGAATGTGATTGTTTAACAGATGACGCATTAAATAAAGGTTTAAAGAATTTAGAAGAGATAGCGTTTTTGGTGTAGTAATCTTCGCTATAATGTGAAAGCAGAGTGAGGTTCTCCGAATACTTGTAAACTTCTCGTAATATTGTTGTCGGCTATTACAAAATGAAATTCTTCCAATCCGTTCTCCTACTTACTTTAATTGTGTGAGTCAATGCAGTATTTGTCGCTATATATGTCTGTTAGGTCAGATGTGATGAAATCTAGGACTCAACAGTGCCTACCATGTGATGTGAATGATCCAATACAATTGTTAATTTTGGTCGCAAGTGTGATGTGGTTGGTTCTCAACTTCTCATCTGAGTAATTAGAGGATATTTTCTCTAATGCTTTTCTTGACGGCCCCGAGCCTATTATTCACTATTTAGGTCCTTAAATAGTGGAATGTAATATATCAGGCTTGTCCAAATGAAAACAGACCCAAAGACTTAACATGATGGGTATTCTATTTAAACAGCTTCTAGTTCATCTAATCGAATTAATTAAATTTTAGAGGCTTTTTCGGTGAATTATTCATTAGAGTTAATTTCCAGATGAGATAGGAATACTAGTACGCTATATCTAGCATGGTTTGTGCCACGTTTATTAATTAAGATAGTATTCAATGTATTATTCAGACAGCGATTGTACAAATTAAGTGGAGATGAAATACATGTTGGAAAGGGCGTCTTTTTTCTCAATGGCTCACCATCTATGAGAGAAGTGTTCGACCTAGCTAGTCATTTGGGATGTGAAAGAATGGGAATTTTTAATTACTGAAACTTTTCTGTCCAAAGTGGATATTAGGGTAAAAAACTTATTCATTTTATTTGTGATTTATTTCATATTATTTATCATTTGGTGGAATAATTATGCATTTTTATTCAAAGTTCAATTCAAGGCATGTGTCTATGTTGTGATTATCAAACAACAGGTGGGTGAAAAGTGAAGACTCCGTTCTTCTCCAAAAGCACAAAATGAAGCTCTAAGTAGATCGAAATGTGATTAATCTTTAGGTGTTTTGAATAGCTGATGTTTGTTCGTGGATTTTTTAATATTGGTTTTCGCGAACGAGAGTTTGCTTTCCCCTAAATGCCAGTTTCACATTTTTTTACAGCAGAAGGGAAGGAGCTTTAAAGACCAGACACTGATGCAATTCTATTCTTTATTGAAATTACTAAAATGCAAGTTTGGTATTCTTAATGTAAATAAAAATAATTTAAAAAGTGCAACAAGTGTTTGAACAGATGGATAAACTGTCAGTTGTCAACATTTGCAAAGTTCAAGAGCTCATTTGCACATGTCTGATTTCGCCTTTTTGGCGGTTAATTTTATCGAGATTTGCAACGTATTTTATGAATATTTCGACTCCCAACATTGGGTGATTGTCGGCTTGATACTATGCTTATGCCAATTAGTATTAGACAAGGCTAATTATTTATAAAGCTTGCTAGTAAGGAAAAATAGGTGTCCATTTTTTGAGTAATGTAAGTTTAATATTAATTCTGAATTCTGCAAAATTACAGATAATAATACTGTTTACATCAAGCTCTGCTCTTTCTATTTCTGAGATTTCTATTATTATCTATCCACTGCCCCTTATTCTAAGCTTGCCATCGTTGCAGTTCTAAGACACAGTCAGGTGGGTATTATGCCTTTTAAATCCTTTGCTATGGGGGGTGTAAAGGCCTCGATTTGGGCCAAAATCTCGGTTTGCTTATATTAAATTCCACAATAAAAACGAAGAATATGTCCAATCAAAAGGGATAATCAAGTAGAGGCTCTTTTATTTTGAAAACTCGTTCTCTTTAAACGCGTCTTAAAGATAGTATTTTTTTCTCGGCTTATTGTTTAAGGTTGCTTCGGAGCTATTTTTTCACATACCACCTTCTGATTAAACAACAAGCCTTTAATATGCTCGGTGTCGTGTACTCTTGACTGTATTTTGATTGTGTACCTTCTTGCTTGGATGTGCTATTGGATCGGTTTCTTCCTTACTGATAGAATAAATTTTGCTTCCTCCATCTTGTTGGTTCTTCTCTATTTCCATCATAGATTAATCGATATGCAGGCTTTTTGTCATTTGTGTAGTACTTGGCGGGAATGGTCTAGGACTTTCAGATTTCTGGAATTGGAGGGGTTTAAATCCGAAGTAAGCTTACCTTAGAATGTTGTCAGTTGGAATATCTCACATGTAGGTGGCTTGGCATAATTGATAAATTTAGTAATTTATAGTGATCGAATACGCATTAATCTGGAAAAACTGTAAATTGTAGTGGTGAATAGAAGGTGAGAGAATAATGTTCCTTTTAATGCCTTTTCACTGACGGCCCTGGTGCGCTTGCTTGTGAATATTTTTGCAGGTGAATGTGTTCTTATTGACTTAACAGGTGGCCTTTATGCGCTCATGTTTCTCTCTCTCGGTTTCCCTTACCAATTTTTGTACATTTCCCCTGTTGATTCCAATTGTACATCGAATATTCACATATTTATTTTATACGTCTTTTTTTCTTCACACGACATTTCTATAAAAAATCTTCAAATTTCGGTATAATATCAAGTACATGTTCTACATCCCTACATCTTAGCGATTTCACGATGTTACATTGTAAATATGTTATATGACGTGGCTCAGTGACGTAGTGGTCAACGTACACGTCTCGTAAATAAGGGTTAATTTTATTTGATACTGATTAGTGCACATCCAGTAAATGGCATGAGCAAATGTGTTGGGTAAAATTATTCAAGGAAGGGTGTGTGTAGCAAAATACGAGTCTCTCATCATATAGACTCCTCAGCCCATGATATTTGTGGGAAAAACTTTCCTGCTAAAGTCTTAGGTATGATTCTATCAATCACTTATCTTACATTAAAGAGTTCTACTATTATCATCATTACTCCCAACCCTCTTTTTATCTGTCTGGAAATTTTAGGCTATAAGGAAAAAAAGGTGAATATTTGTGTTTTGTTTTCGCGACTTTGATTAACTTGGAAAACAATTGATATCAATTGAAAATCTGGATGAAAACTTGTTTTATCTCTTTAAGCTCTTGTGAAATATGTCTTCTTTGCGAGCAATGGTAGTAATAGTATGATCCGAACGTACTTTTTTTCATTGCCGGAGACTTCGTCGATAACATCTCATTTAAAAAAAGTGTTTTTTTTTTAAGTGAGCTTTTTATCAGGGCAGATTCGTAAGGTAAGCTATTTTTAACACGTACATTCCCAAGTGTAATTATGTCGTTTATTTTTAAATCACAAATTAAACAGTATTAATAACTTATAGCTTAAATGTCTCTGCTATTTCTCATCGAAAACAGGGGTTCTTATAAGTTTTTTTGTCCTTTGATATGCCATATCGATTTTTTTGGTTATTAATGGAATGTCTCATGTATACTTCATTGAATTGGCTAGTCGCTAGCTATCGTTCCTTGGCTTTTTAAAACGATTACTGTTAATGGAGCATTGACGAGGTACCACAGACTATCATAAAAGAGTATAAATGGCCTATTGTCTGTGTACAAATGGGTTTAAGGCCCTAAAATGCGAAATATTTTGTTTGAAAAGTGTATTTGATTTGAAAGTGAGTTAAGTTGCTTCTACTCTATCAGTTGATCAACTGACAAAAAATTTACCTAATGACTAGGACTTTTGTCTCTCTCGTATCTCTTGTATCTCTTCGGAGATTTATGAAATGTCTCATTTCGTATATCGGTGTGTTAATAATTACAGGAATCGTTTGAGAACAGTATGTTTGCTTACGTAGACTCTTGTTCTATCTTGATATTCTAGACAATTTGTAAATTGAAATTCTTTATGAATTCATAGTTTTTTAAAAAAAAAACCTGTTATACTATTGAATATACAGCTCTTCTATTTGGAAGAGAACATTATTAATCATATCGAGTGGGAATAAGAGTAAGTTAAATAATTTTTTTATTTATTTCATTGTTCCTTTTAATTTTTTCTTCCTTTTTTTCTAGAATGACGAAGTTGAGCCCTCTGAATTCACGTTTGAACGTTTCTATGAGCTCTACCACAAGATCTGTCCTCGAACTGACATTGAGGAGTTATTTAAGTCCCTGTATATTAATTGATCTCAATTTCTCCACATAGACAAATTATTTTAAATTTTATTGGGTGTCATAATATTTGTCTGTAGATCCAACGGCAAAGATACAATATCTGTGGAAAAGATGATTGAATTCCTCAACGAGGTTCAACGTGATCCCCGACTGAATGAGATCCTTTATCCCTACGCCAATCACCAAACCATCCGCTACATTCAAGAGACCTACGACTCACGTGATAAGAATTCAAATTCTGGTATGTGTCGGACAGTGTGTGCCACTTGCACGATAATTTTCCCTATTTCTGTTTTCTGCTATTTTTCTTCCGCGCTCTTCTTACCTCCGCGATATTAGTCCTGGTTTTCGAGGGACTAAATTTAATTGAAGCCAATTTCCGTGCAGTGTCTCTTCCCTCTTTTAACTAAAATCAAGCGTTTTGATTTTGGTGATTGAATAGTTAGTTATTCGTTGGTGATCCATAATAACCTGTATATTACTTTTTAAAGTTACTGTAAATTGTGTTATTTGAAAAAGTTGATACCTGTGGCCGCAAGGCAACAATTTGTGGAAAAGGTTTAGAAAGATTCGTTGCATAAAATTCAGGAGTTTTGCATTTCAAATGATTAATATAAGCTTTATTTTTGTTCCTACTAAAGGTTCTTTGAAGTGACCTACGGTGAATGATCTGTCCTCTCCGGCATTTTTGAAGTTTTATTTACCACATGTTTAATGAAGTAATTAACTAGTTCCGTTTTGCTACTCAAATATTGCTTCTCTGTTCTATAGTTAATATTGTGGGGAGCAGTCAAAATAATTATTTAACAAAGAAGCCTTATAAATGGGGCAATATAGGTGTATGAAAGATGAACCACTTAGGTTTATGTCATGCAATGCAGATAGGAAGCTATTGTCTTGCCGCATGAGACCAGAAGATAAGTATATCTCGGCAGATTAGATCCTGATCGAATCACTACGCCACCTGCGTTTTCCTGGTTGGTCTGCTTTGTTCCGTACTGAGTGATGAGGTTGCTAGTTGTCCTACTTCCCATTATTCATACCTAGCGGCTTGCAACATCATCTACACCCTTATAATCTAGTTTGATGTTTACCTTACATGCGCTGCCTTTTAGGCCTTCATCTTCAAATCGTCAGCACCCAACTATCAACTTTTCACTCGGAGTAATGACACACTTCTACCGCTTTCTGTCCCTTCCCTCCCCTTCTCCCCCATTTCAAGGCTTTTAGATTTTGAATTTTAATTATAGCTCTAACCTCTCTTTAAGAGAGCCGTAGTAGCCCTTTCACGCATTACTCTTGAGTTAGTGGAAACGGTTACAAATCTCGGATAAATGAGTAATTTACGTAAGATGTAAAAATATATTAGCGCTTATGAAAGGCTCGAAGGTGGAAACTACGTGCTTTTGTCTTGGTTAACAGTCTGTTAATTTATGATCTTAATTGAGATTCATATTTGTTAATATTGTAAGTACGTAGGGAAAATCCACCGCCCACCTAAAGAGATGATTATTTGATTAATTATTTTAAGAAACCTAATTTGCCGTGATACTTAACTGGGTTTGGAAATGGCGTGAAGGGAATGCGATCTCGAGAATAAATTATTCATTTCAATTAGATATTCGCGCAATTAGACTGACTCAATAATTGGAATATAATGTGAATTAGATATGAATAGCAACTTTGTCGAAGTAGGGACATTTGATATGGTTAAACAGTTTGTTGCTAAACAGGGAAACAGTGGATGCATTTTTCCATGACTCTATGAAAGCAGGAGAATCTTCGAATTCTCACCGATATATTTATTCCTATTTGTCTACCTATACACCACTATAACTTACTTCGATATATTAAGATGTGATCTAATCAAGACGCGCTTTGTTGTACATACAAGTTTGTACAATTGGGGAAGTATAAATGTATATTGACGGAAGGTATTTACCAGCTTGGATAATTGTTGCTTTTTAACTTGACAGGTCTGTTTAACTGTAATTTCTCCCAGTTTGACGGTTCTTTCAATCACTAAAAAGGTGTAACTCCTTTGATGAATGAGTAGTTTGCTTTCTTGCTACTATGATCATATTAATCCGCAATCAGACAATTCTAAAGTTGTTAATATTTCTCCTACTCAAATCGTTGATAGTATTTTTATACTTTTTTGTTTTATTTTAGATACAGTGAGTTTGAAGGGTTTCTACCGCTATCTGATGTCAGATGACAATGCTCCGGTGTTTCTCGATCGGCTAGATATCTACCAAGATATGGATCAGCCGCTTTGCCATTACTACATCAATTCTTCCCACAACACCTACCTTATTGGCCGACAATTTGGCGGCAAATCCTCAGTGGAGATCTATCGACAAGTTCTTCTTGCTGGCTGTCGGTATGTGACTTTGTGTTTACAGTTAATTGACTCGAAGGAAAATCATACTTTAAATAATTAACGATAGTTATAGGTATGAAAAAGTTCAGATCGTGTTTTCAACACAGATTGGTCTATTTTGTTATTTATCCGTTGATAGTATATTCCATTTCAAGATTTTTTGCAAATAAAGGAAGACTAGATCCTATATGCCTTTCCTTTGGGTTTACCCAATCACAGTTAAGCAAAGGTTACTTCTAATGATTATCAATTTCCCTAGAAATGAACTGAGCAAAGCAGTGGAGTCTTATATTCACTTTTCAAACTTTATATTACTTGTGGTTTTGCTCAAACACAAGCTGTTCAACAGGAGTTCATTTAAGAAGACAAATTATTGGGAATCGAAAGCATTATGTATTACAAGCATAAATCTAGACTGTGCGAATTCGCTTTACCTGGGTTGTCATTCATTCCACTCCAAAACTGATTCGCCTCTTATTCAGCAAAAAGCCTTGCCTCCATACGCACCGCGTCTAATCAGTTACTTGCAAATACTTGTCATGCAATGTTTTCCTTTGTTCTTCTACTGTACCATTGTCCTTATTCCTTTTCCTTATTGAGTGAAGCATCTGTTCAAAATATTGCCCTTGGCTTTCAACTCAACACTTATTAACCTCTTGATGAGGTGGATTCATTTTAGTATGAGAGTTAGTTAACTTCTGATACTATGCTTGTTAATTTAGCCTCTCAGTCCTGAAGTAATTTTTGTCCCAATGTGTTTACTCAAGTCGGATTTGAAGAACAGAGATTCTAATTCAATCGTATTCGTTTCCTGTTCTCTACTAATCTTAATCGGAATTCAGACAGTTTAAATTTGTTTCAAGTCACCTCGGTCTATTATTAAAATGGCAAGTTACTCGTTTTCCTTTCTTTAACACAAAACAATTGTTTATGTGAGTATCTGCAAGTGTTTTTTTTTTCTTTCACACATACTATTTTTACAAGGGAAAAGCGAATTAGTTTGGCGAAGGTTCCTTCAGTGACAACCTACTTAGGCCATATAATGGTTTTGGCTTGAAACTAGTTATTTATTGTTGCTTAGTCTTGAGATCCATTTGTTCAGTCGGATTTCGCATCTTTTCAGACCATCTAACTTGGTGAATTGCGTAGCTTACTCCTGAGTTCTATAACGGTAATCTTTAATAGTGCTCTGCAAGATTGATTTCTGATTTGAGCAATAATTTCATCGTATAAAATCGTGAAAAGCACTTTTCATCTTTTAAATCTCTTCAATATTGTTCGGTAAGAGGTCAGTTGTCTGCCGAATTCTTTTTGGACTCTCGTTCCGGTTTCTTGTTTAAGTCTAACTTGATGATATTGCAGCTGGTGACCTCTAATTTTAACGCCTAGAACTTTAGTCACTCTTGCTTCCCTATAAATAATTCCTTTATTATATCTGCCTCCTCAGTATTACCATTAGGATATTTGGGATTCTTAGCACAGGCCTCATTTACTTCAGTTATTTTGATAATTTTAAACTTTATAAAATTTACAGTATTGAAAATCAAATTTCAATTTAGATATTTAGTTAAGCGATGTAGGTGTTAAACTTCTTTTTACTGGTCACTATTCATAATGCCAACCTGTAAGTTATATGACCTTACGCTGACTTTGCGCATTTTCTTTTCCCGTTTGAGATTTAAACCGTTTCGGCAGCAGTTTATCATTGTCTTGGTGATCACTACAGACATCAAGCAGTTACGAATCTCAGTTGCCTAGTCATATATGTACTAATATCATTTTTCAGAACACTTTTATTCAACAAGTTTAATATAAATTCCGTAGTATTCTGGAGAAAAAAAAATTTTTCTCATTTAATTCCTTCCTCGTATTTTAGATGCATTGAACTCGACTGCTGGGATGGCAAAGGTGAAGATCAAGAACCCATAATTACTCATGGAAAAGCGATGTGCTCCGACATTCTCTTTAAAGTACGTCTCAAATTCTCTCCACTTTCCCCTAACTTTGTCTCATCTTGATCTGCGAGCATTCGATTTCCTTCATCTAGGATGTGATATACGCAGTCCGCGACACGGCCTTCGTAACTTCGGATTACCCTCTCATTATGTCTTTCGAAAACCACTGCAGGTATACCTATGTTATGCCTGTAATTATCTCTGCTTTCGTTTACGCTCTTTTTTTTGATGCCATCTTTTGCTAGATCGAAATCATGAATGTGCTTTAAACGATGGTAGATGAAATAAGCGACGATTGGTTGAAATATGAATTCTTTTATTTACACATCACAGCTAGTTTCACTATTTGCTTGTACCATCCACTAATTGTTATCTGGGACTCCTGGTATTGTGCGAATAGGCTCCTCGTTTCTAGCTGCTACTATAAATAAATTCTTTCTCTGGGGTTAATTGAATGCTAAATTACTTCAATCCCTCCCTCTTCTATTATGAGTCATAGTATGATTATTATCATCACCTTCCACTCTCGCGGTTTAGTCATGAATTCCATCCGCATTACAGGCGTGTATCTTAAAATAGCTTTCTCCTTCAGTTGTGTAGAGGTGCCGCTACTTCCTGGCAATATGATTGCTATGCCATTTTTTTTGTTCGCTTGTGTGTTGGGAAGGCTCTGTGGCAATTCTCTCTCACACGCACGCCCCCACTCCGCCTTCTTGCCTTTCTGTTATATTTTCTTGGCATCTTCTCCTTTATCCAAACTTTACAAGGTCGCTGGTATGTGATTGGATGAATAGAATACACTTAATTCTTCTATTACCATCTCAACCTTTGTTAACCTACATGAATAACACGAATGAGTATTTTGTGAAACAGCTTCTGATCAGAAAATTAAATCAAGTCTAGGTTCTCTCCATGATTTGCAATATTATCAAATAGTAATGGTATTATTTTCTGGAACATTAGAAAGCTCCCTTTGAGACACGGCGATTTCAACTAGATTGTGATCTCTCGCTGTCGTAAAGTGTGCTGTTATTCATTTATAATTGCACAATACATTAGTGTGTTATTTAGTTCAACTGTCTTTTTTTCTTTATTTTTTTTTTCAGCTTCTTCTTAACATATTGCAATAACCATTCTCTCTCTATTCACTGATAACCATTTGTTCATTTTGTGTCATCATTGTCCAAGGTTTCATTAAAAATAAGATAAACTTGATGACCTTACAACCATCTTATAAATTGTCAATACGGATATTTCCTTAGGTAGCCACAAATATAATCCAAGCTATCTACTGAATTATGCCATGTCTGCGATATAACTCGGACCCAAAGGGAAGGAAGAAGGTTT
Source organism: Hymenolepis microstoma (assembly GCA_000469805.3). NCBI lineage: Eukaryota > Metazoa > Platyhelminthes > Cestoda > Cyclophyllidea > Hymenolepididae > Hymenolepis > Hymenolepis microstoma. The sequence goes on along the minus strand of LR215989.1, from coordinate 34,948,928 downwards.
AAATCCATAGTGATTTTTCCTTCATATCTTGATTGTGGGGGTACAGCGGTTTATTTTTAATTTTGGTTGCGGGATTGATGGGCTATCTAGTTGACCACTAAGGCAAATAATGGGGAAACCTCCTTCCTACTTATGAGCTTGAATAATAGGTATTGTCCCTACAACGAATTTCAATTACGTAATTGTTATGAACTCTGCTTCGGACTCCAAAGGAAAGTAATCACCAATATAGGATGAAATAAATTCAGTAAATTATTTTCCTTTCAATCTATTACCAACTTCACCATAGGGTAGGTAGGGGGCATGTGAGGGTGGGGGTAGAAACGGCGACTAGGGATGAATATTTGCCTATAAAAGTAATACATCATTCGCTTAGTAAATTGTCAAGACAAAATTTTCCTTCTCAATATCCAGTAGTTAGGTAAATATGATCTGGAAAATGCTCATAAGGCTCTGTTATCATTTTTATTTGCCATTTTGACGATTCTTGTTTACTTAAACTAATTTGAATACAATTTTTTGGCCATTTTTTCCCAATTTTTTACTTCAAAATTCTATATTCACTAATTTAACTCTGCAAGAAAGTAATATGACTTGTGATTGGTCTGGCAACGTATTTAACTAAAAGCTTGTTCTTTCAAAACTTCGAAAAGGATTAGGGGAAGGTAACCCGTATTTCTAACTGGATTACTCATTTACGATAAATTACTGTTCTATTAAATATGACGAAGTAGTTAATCAAATGACGCCACCAATGTCAAACAGTAAAGGGCAGTGTTAATGAGGTCAGTGTTAACGATTGGTCATGTCATCTAAATAAATCTGAACAACTATCTGTTACTACATATTATTTCTCCAGTGTTCGTCCATGTCTGTGATCGATAACCGGTCACCGTTTCTATCGCGATCATTTCTATAAAACTAGTTCATCGCTTGCTATAGTTGGTTACCACTAATTGTTGACCTGAGTTTGTAAATATTGTTCTATTGGCATTCATGAGTTATAAAATCTATTGAATACTCCGTTGATTCTCGTTTTATAGTTGCTCATTTTCTGCTGAAGCTGGATGAGTTTATTTATCTTATAGGTGGCCGGAGTTGTTTTTTTCTTTCGATCCAATCGCGTCATCCCTGTAATTGCCTTTACATTTAACTCATCATTTGCTTAACTGAAGTGGATATCTTTTGCACTAGCAATGATATCTTGAGAACTAATACAATAGATGGTTAGAAGATGTTTAGAACGCTTATTTAACTAGGATATTCATTTTCCTTTTTCCCTTTCTTCTAACTGACCACCTCGGCTCTTTACGTTTTTTGCTTTTTCTTTTGAGTTTTTGATTGGCTAATTTGGACCGCAACCATTTAACATTGTCAGTATTCTCGGAAGGAGGAAGATAATGGTTTCAAATTTAGATTCTTCTGTTATTTTTTAATCTCAAGTTCATTATATGGTGTTTGTGTTGTCAAAATTTTTCAAAAGTCTTGTTTTAATAAAGAGTTATTTGACTCTGGAATCCTTTTCAGGCGCCATTCATTTTCATGCTACTTTGTTGCAATGCCGGTTTGATAAAGTCGCTCAGATATTGAGACATTTTCAATTGTAAAAGTCCTAAAAATTTGCTAACAGCTGCTATAGGTCTTGATTAGACCCAGACTCAGAAGCATCTCTGTTTTATCACCGGCTGTCAGCGTGTTGTCAATATTTGTTGATGCTTGCTAGATTTTTTTTCATTTATGAAAGATTTTCATAATTCTACTCTCCGCATATGGACCTCGTTCTCTTATACATATCGTCAATTTACCCTCCTTCAAGTTGATAATTACCAAGAATCATCGATTTTAGAGCCAGAGGAAGCTGTTATATGGCTTTATGACCGCAGTTCTCTGATTGAGCGGGCACTCTGAAGATGAGTGCATTTCCTCAATTACCTCCCTTGTTTGACTTTTCCACTACTTTGCCTCTCTGCTGTATAGAATAAAGGGCTGTCCTCTTTCTTCTGTAAATTATTGAGTTTGTGTTCATTTAATAAATCAAGGAGACGCTACATTTGGAGAGGTGCAAATTGTCCATATACTACGCCTTGCTATGTAAATATTCGGAACTTTTTGGTTTTTAACTCATTCTGTCGGTTGATTTGTGTACCGTTATTACACATCATTAAATGGAGAAATCTCAGCATTTCTTTTAGGCGGAGCCTTCTTCTTTTATTTTACGGTGTCTACCCAGTAGTACGCACACTAAGTATTGGTTCTTTTGTTGTTGTACTGGTGTCATAACCGCTCTGTTCGTCTGCCAATCGCTGCATATTCAATGGATAGATTTAATAATATTGATAATAACAATTCTCTCTCTTTTAAAGTACATCTTAAGGAGTTAAGGTATTCTTAGCGTATTTCCGTCTAAATACATCGTATGCTGTATGGGAATATTGTTGAGTGTAAGCTTGTCGGTTGCCCTATATGATTTACTTCACGTCATTTCTTCTCTTCCTAACAAGAAATTCCTAACTCCCCTTGCTCATAACGTGAATTTTTATATTTTCTTATTTTTGCTCTTGCCGTATCCCTTTTGATGACCTACAACTTACTGATAAGGTTATCTTCATAAAATTATTCATTTAATTTCGCTCCAGGATACTTTCACTTTCTTAAACTGCCGGGGTATATGATTGCTCACCTTCCTTGCTCTGCAACTTAATATTTACAAAATGAATGACCATCCCTTACGGCTAACTAAATTGTTCAAGAGGAGGTGGTCTAGAATAATCCCTAGTATCTCCTTGAGTTCAAACATGTGGTCTTTTTATGGTGGTGGTGGTGGTGAGAAGGGGGAAGGTGTTACAATCATGAAATTTTTTATTTTGTATGAAATGCTAAAGCTCTTGTAATAATTCGCTAATTTGCTGTAGTAACTTTTGTACTGTTTATGCCACTTTTTCACTTTGCACTTTAGTGTCGTAAACTTGCTAGTTCAAGCCTTGGAAAAAGCATACAAAGTTCTTTTGTTCAAAGTCCGTTTGATGCCATCAAATTGACACTGGGATTAAAAAAAATAGTGAAATACTTTAAACCCTAGCATTAAACTTGAATTTCATGGTGTCATGAAATTTCTGCCCCCTTCTATTAGACATGTTAGCTGATAGGTCCATTAATAGTTAGCGCTAAAGGAACAAAGAGTGATGGATCATAAATGCGAGGTTTTATTTGAAATTTATGTCACACCTGAATTGACGTTTAAACTTTCTTCTACCTAAAGGCATTCTATATTTTAGTACCTGCAGTGCTGTAATTTATCACACGCTATCACTTTGAGTGTGAACTAATATAATGATACATCAGCATTCTTGCACACAAATTACTAATTTTTGAATTCCATTGTTTATCTATAACTCAGCTTTTATGCGTCTGAAGAGCTTTTTGCAATCAACTCAAAAATTGGTTACTGTTTCAGCTTTTATATCGTTTGTTTGAATTGCCCCCAACTGTCCTATTAACTTGAAGGACTCGTTATTGTTTATAGTGCTGCAAAGGAAGAGTGATTTTATACGCTTTAATAAAGAGAAAGGACATCGATAAGATTGTGGTAAACTAATTCAATAAGGGGTAAAGGAGGGGGGCGAGGTTTGTTTTGAGGTGTTTTTACAAAGTAGGTGCGTCACTGAGAGTGTCACTGCGTTTAGTTTTTCATGTCTGAAAAGAAGTACATTTTGTGATGTCCTGATGGCCAATGCTTGTAGGTTATTTTTCTCATCTAAGAGAATGTGGTTATCTTAATAAAATTTTTGATCAGTTGATTTACTTCCGCGATTGGTTGTGCCACCTCGATTTATTTAGATCTGTTTGCGGTCAAGAGCAGCGATTTTTATCGTCCCAGAACTCTAGGGTTCACTCAGAGTGGTAATGCACTGTGTGGCATAGTTGAGTATTGACTTACCTTGTCCTTAATGCTCATTATTACGGTCCCTATTAGTTGTTAGTCTCATTTTTTCATCCATTTTCCTTTTAGCAAACACCAGCAATTTAAACTGGCCAAGTACTGTGAAGAAATCCTTGGTGATCTGCTAATGAAAAGCCCTCTTGATAAATATCCCGTAAGTTTCCTCCTTCCTATTCTACCGATTTCTCTTTTACTTCCTACTTTCCCTCCATAATCCCACCAGCTCTCTCCTCCTTTTATGCCTCTCGTTTTAATTTATGACCCATTTCTCCAAGCCTGGATAAATACATGACAAAACTGAGATTGCATCACCTGATTTTACCGCGAGATGAGGTAGAATGTTCAAAACTTCTTCGGTGTGTAATTGCTAATGAAATGGGTTCAAAACATACCAGTGCGAATCCACAATCATTTATAGTAGCCGTTTGACTAATAATTGAGCAACGGATTTGACAGAATGACGACGGTTTCTGGATGGCTCATTTCTTCAAAAGCGACTATTCAAAGAAAGTTTCGAAACTTTGACAAAGCATCAAATATTTGTTGAAATAATTGATAGCTTTTAGATCTATAGTTTGTTTTCTGCATAAAACGAAATTCGCATTTGCAAGTATTTTTGCAATTTTGCGTCTAAAAGTGGATTTTAACCTGAGCGTCTTCGGATGAGCTGAAGGAAAATTGCGGTTGAAAACTTAATGAATTTCCCCATTGAATTATTTTCCTAATCGACCCAAATTGCTTTCAGCTTGAACCCGGCGTTCCACTTCCATCTCCTGAAAAACTAAAACGAAAAATCCTCATCAAGAATAAACGTCTAGATCCTGAAGTTGAGAAGCGTATGTTTCCCTTTCCCCTTTTTCTCACTTTGCATCTTTACTTCACACTTTTTGGCTTTATGCAGTTTTATTATCTCTTTCAGAATGTAGGTTTATTTGCCATAGTCGTTCCTTAATTGATCTCTGATCTAATCTTTGCTCTATCTAACTCGTTTTTCATCGAGCTCTGATTTGCTTTTGATTAATGGATTGGGCGTTTGAATTAGCCGTCGCTATGTCTATTCAAATTGACTTGATTCCTTATTTCAGATCAACTTGAACTATTCATGAAGGGTCAAGCTGATCCAGTTCAAGAAGAGGATGATGTTGCGGAAGATCCAGATACTGTTGCACCTGTGGAATGCGACGTACCCATTAACGGTAATTTCATTTCTTCAATTATCTCCATTCTCCTTTCTTATCTCCCCTTTTGTCTCTTCTTTAGAAAGGATTTGTACCGTCTTAACTGATATTAGCTTCTATAGGCTGTGTCTTCTCTATTAAGCTCAAATAGTGAGAAGGACGAGTAAAAAGGATTCATCACTTTTTTTGGGGGGGTTCGTCTGACTTAGGACTTAGTTTGAGTTTTGGCAACGGTGACGTTTTTACCAGACTTTGGAAGGTGAGTCTGAATTGATCGATATGATTGCACGGGAGGGGGCATTTTAGTCGGGTAAATGTCAATTTAAGCAATGGAAAATCAATATCGTCTTACTGATTGTCTCTGTGTATACTTACCCCTGGATAATGTGTCACTTTTTCTCCCCTCTCGCCTAGGTGATATAGATCCCCATCCTGAGGCAAAAATTCGACCCGGTTCTGGTCAAATGAACACTCTTTCAACTAGTGCTGTGTTTCCTTCATCCCTTCTCGGTAAACTCTCTGAAACGGAGATGAAGCGACTTGTCACAAAGAAGGTAAACTCATAACAATTCTATCTTGCCAAACTGTGTATTGTTTATCCTAATTATTTGTGAATCTTACTGAATCTTTTTTTTTCATTTTTTTATTTCCATTCGTGTCTCTTCGTTTTGGATCATTTAGGAAGAGGTTAGTTTCCCCTCCTTCTTACTCTATTTTTACTCCTATCTGTTTAATTTTTTTTCATTTTTCGATATGGTTCATGCTTGTTTTATTAATGATAATTTTATGCACATAAGATACCTTTGCACCTACAATTGCGCTTATTCTTCAAAAATATGTTGCTATGATTTCGTGGGGCAGTGTTGGATTTTTGTGTGTTTTAATTTTTTGTGAGTAATTTTAATGTTGCTCTGTAGCTTACACTGTTCGTTTTAGGTAGATGCAATGTATGTTAAGCCAGTGCTAGGCATTAAAACTGCCACAGTTTAGTGCGAATAATCTGCTTGCTGTCAAGACTGAGATTTTGGGTCTTTTAGTAACAGTGAGCCGAGGTAAAATTGATCTTTGCGAGGAACATATTCGCCACTTGTCAAAAAAACATTTTGACTTCCGATTGTGCTTGCATATATCTCCTTTAAGAGTCAACTTTCTTTAATAATATTCCAGATTTTCCATTTGAAAGTTATTAAAAAATGTCTTACTGTTTAGTAGATACTGTTTTATTATTCATTTATATCAAATGGCAGGCTGTATGATGGTCACCATTAGCCCTTTAGTTGACTTCGGGCTTCACAGAGGGGAGAAACGTCAGAGTCACAAAACGTCGTGAGGGGGAACAGAAGAGTGGTTCACAGATGTAAAAAAGACAGACACAAAGGAAGGGAGAAAGGTAAGGTAAGGTGTGTACTGTGGAAGTGGGGTCATGGCAGTTTGAAGTCAACTGCCGATTTATAGACTTTTTTGCCGTATGATTATACGTTGACCAGGATGCACCACGTCTATCACACACCCCCTGTTTTAGTATTAACACACCTATTTGGTCAAAAGTTTAATAAAGTTTCGAATTTCGAAATAGTATAAAAGTGTAGGCCTGAGATTCTTCCTAATTCCAAGAAATGGAGAGAAAATCACTATTTAATTGTGCGTTCAATTGTACAATAGATTAACCTCTGCAATTTTTTTTACTTTATTAAAATTCCTTTACTTTTCCTTCATCTCATAAATCGTGTCCATAGTTTTTAATTAAAGGCCCACATCTCCCTTCTTCATTCGGACAGCCGGGACATTTGTTTCACATATTTCCCTGATCATTTAAGTTTTAATTGCCAAAAAATGGGGAACCGTGTTTAAGATTTTTGACCCCTCTTTTGCCTGTTAATAATAGGGCAGTTTAACAGCCGAAGAGGAACAGGCAATGCTAGCCCAATACATATATACTGGCGCAACCAAAACCATTCATCCTCTGCTTTCCTCCATGGTCAACTACGCTCAACCTGTTAAGTTTCAGGGCTTTGATTATGCAGAAGGTCAGTATCAAGTCTTTTTCGTAAAACAGTCCATTTTAAATAGTTTGATTGATGATTAATGCTTATGTTCTGTTTTCTCCATCCCACCCTCCTACAAATTTTGGTTTGTCTAATTGTCTTGTTACCTGTGCTCAAATGTTTTTAGAAGAGAATTTGCATTATCATATGTCCTCGTTTAGCGAAACAGTAGCCTTGGGTTTAATGAAAAACGAGGCTATAGAGTTTGTCAAGTATCCTTTCCCTCTCGTATACTACTTAGTGGAATTAATTATGCCCGTATTCTTTTTGTACTTTTGTCGAGCTTGTTGTTGTTGCTGTTGTTGCGATGCTTAATTTGCTTCCTCTTTTCACTGTTCTCTGTCTCGTCTCACGCATGTTTGAGGTCAACGCAAGTCTTTCGAAATGTCGTCTTTCAATGAGAATGCTGCTCTCGGTCTCATCAAACGCAGCTGCACGGAATTTGTTTGGTAACCCTTTTATCTGCATGCATGTAGTCTCATTCCTTGTTGCATGGTCCTTGTTATAATAACGTCTTTCTCTGTTTCGTTTCCGTTATTTCCTTAACTAATTTCCTCCAGCTACAACAAACGCCAAATGAGTCGAATATATCCTAGAGGAAATCGGGTGGAATCGAGCAACTATATGCCTCAGGTAAATAGCCTTCTTAATTTTATCTAATTCTCTGAGGAGTAACTCTCGTTCTAATTTTATTTTTTTTTTTTTCTCAACAAAAAGATTTTCTGGAACGCAGGCTGCCAGATGGTAGCTCTGAATTTTCAAACTCCTGATCTGGCTATGCAGTTGAACCAGGGAAAATTTGAGTACAATGGCAATTGTGGGTGAGTAGTGGCCGACGACTTTATCATTTACATCAATTTTCGCTGCATTTTATGGGCCTTAATTGTGGTGAAATTTTAATTGAAAATGATAAATATTTACAAAACTTATCCCGCTGAAAATGAATCTCTTGAGATGTCGGGTTGTATTGACAGCTTCTGCTTCTTTTAATAGACTTCCTGTAATACGTCAATCGCTGCAAATTCTAAAATATTTGATTTTGTCCTTATTTTCCACAATAAATTGAATTTTTATAATTCTCAAATATGATGTGCATTCTAAGATCGCCACATGGATGTGAGGTGTGATTGAACTGTCGGATCTCTCATCTGAATCTCAGAATAGAGCAATATTATTCAAGCACGACGTAGTTGGTCAATATTTGTAGTATCCATAGGTGATTGAACTGGAAGTTAAATCAGGTGGTTTGAAATTTCAATTTCATATCCCAATTGTAAAGGTATGCTCATGCTTCGCCGATACAAATCATGATGTGTGAGCTAATGTTGGATGGGCATGCTGCTGTGTAAGTGTTTTGTTTACATTATTTATGTAGATGTGCTGTCGTTTGTAAGAAAAGGCGGCGGCGCTAGAATGAGTCGAGATTCTATCATTCTTTTTAACATAGGCGCCTTAACTAGTGTCTTATAAGCTGTCAAGCTAATGAGTGGATATTTTTTTAATTATTTAATCAATTTGTTTTTAATTCACTTTTATTGATAACAGTAAAGCCCATATTTTGTGAATAGATAATTTTTACAAAAGTCCCAGAAGATTCCTAATGTGTTTATTTAGTCAAATCGTATTATATTTTGCAAGTTAAAACTCTCGGGGGACAAATACGGACATCAGGAGCTTAATGGGACCAAGATTTTTCTCTCCAGGATCTTGATATCTGGATATTACGGTAATGTCGGGTCCTTATCCTTGATGAGTTGTATTAAAAAATAAATGCTCAAATTCTGAATGCTGACGAGTTGATAGGTAGATTAGTTCAACAAGTTAGAAGAATTGCGATACTCAGTTGTATAAAGACTTGGTTGACAGATAGCCTTGTGCCTGTAGGAGGTTCGACATTAGTCAAGTTAATCTAGACTCATGCTACAGTTTTGTGTGGCGCTCGAATGTTACTGGAATAATAAACACTTTATATCATAGTTTGAGCATATTTATTTTCTTCTTGGTTAGCAATAATGAAATTGCGTACTATAAAAATGCCACGTTTTAACTTCCTTTATTTCGAGAATACTTATAGTCTGGACTTGATTGACATTTGCCTATGTTTAATGAATCTTTCATTATCCTTATAGATATCTCCTGAAACCGGAATTTATGCGACGTCCAGAACGTCAGTTTGATCCCTTCTCAGAGTCTCCAATGGACGGAGTCATTGCAGCCACATGTGAAGTGCGGATAATTTCTGGTCAATTCCTCTCCGATCGAAAAGTAGGTACCTATGTGGAGGTGGATATGTACGGCCTGCCCACCGATACTATTCGAAAAGAATTCCGAACTCGTGTTGTTCCTAACAACGGCCTCAATCCGGTCTATGGAGATGATGCTGTCTTTGTATTCAGAAAGGTGAGTTTTTTTGCCTTAGCTGATATAATTTTTCGATTATTATGGAAGAGATAATGCGCTTTGTTTTGTTTTCTAAAATTTTTTCTTTCCAATTTTCTTTAGGTTCTATTACTTATGTCCATACGAATTCCTTTGTTTGCCCTCTCACTTAAACGTCTTAAAACGTCATAACACTATGTAGTAGGCTTTTGTAGTTAATATCTTTGTTGCAAGCTTGGAGTTTATGAGTTCTTTATACCTGTATTTATATATTAATTTGACTTGTGAAATTGGGCTTAATTCAAATGCATTCAGATTTTTGAGAGAATTAATCCGCAAAGGACTTATCTCATCCAACACTGACTAAAATTATAATTGTATGCTTAGGTTTTGTCTCGCTATGGGGTATTCAAGAGAGATCATCCATCTACCCATTCGAAAGCTAGGGATAGTGACAAGTGCCTTGGCAACCTTTCGCATTAAAGGAAGACATCTTAGTTAATAGACATGTGTAGCTTCTTATGAACTCCTTTATGAATAATCTGACCAAATACCTCCAAATAGCGAAAAATAATTCTTCAGTTTGATATTCCACATTCCAAACAAAATTTCTCTGATGTCTCTTCTACTCTCTCATCAAAATTATAACCCTAAACCAGGCAGTATATTGTCTTCTGGCTTTTTAAATTATTAGAGTCAATTTTTTATTGTAGTCTAGAGGATTTTGGCGCGGTGGTCTTGTCTGTGATTAGGTTAGTGATGGGTCAACTGTGGAATTGCTTCTCTGCTCATGGTATATAAACCCTTCTAAACTTCATTGCCTGAATCATTCATAAGAAGAGTTCCTATATGTGTAGGATATATTTAGGTGCTGAAAGTTTTCCTTAAGTCCAGTCCGGATTGTGTGAATAAAATATCGCGCAGTTTCAAAGTGAATGAGCCTGAACTACCTTAATGCTCAATCAGTGAGTGAGCGTGTGCCTAATCTGTTTATTATTGGTGAAATATTCATTAAATTCGATTAGAAAATCTCCCTTCTCCCATTCCTGCCTCCTTCTTCCAACCCACTCCACTTTTGTTCGCTACCATCATTCTCCAACTTCTTACAATCATCTTTGAGGATTATAAGGCGACAACACGATGACTCTTATGCCCACACGCTTTCAAAATAAGGATTTAGGTTTTTCCATCATTTCCTTTTGGCACTGGGCTAATTTGCTCTCTCCCCCTCTCTGCCTTTTACTGCCATACCATTCTGGCGAATTAACTCTCCCAGAATGCAATGTCACTGATTGGTGGTGGTTGAGGTGGCTCCCGGCGTTTCTGCAGTAGAAATGATTCATATAAATAGCGAGTACTGAGGAGATTTTTAGAGCCTTCGCATGGTGGAGCTAGGCAGGAAATCACTGCGTGATTTCGTAAGCATGTCTGTTATGCCAATTACTGTTTGTGTGCCCGACCCACTTAATCAAGAGGAGATCATTAAAAGATGAAGGAAGTTTTGTTTTAAGTGGATAACCTAATATTTCTCTAGAGCTACATTGTGTGAGGCCTGAAATACTTGGCAGTGTTGGAGCTTAGCTTTGAAGGCTCTTAAAGGAAAATTCACATGTGCTTGTTTGCTATGGCAGAGGTCACGGGTTCTACGTCCACTTGTCTGCGCTCAACTGCGTTGGCTAAGCTGTTAACGAAGATGGCCTGCCAGAACTCGATTTTCTTGCAAGAGGCTACGTAGTGCTACACTTCTGCCCAGTATGAGGTATTGATCAGTTTTTTCACAAATGATTTAAGGCGGTATTTTAACTTGCACACTTCGTAAATCCTGTTTTCATATTTACTTAGTGACAGCATTTTATCTGCGTGCAGGTTTTCTACTATTACATTTACTATCTCTAAGACCATTGTGACGTGGTTGATTTAGTAGGTAGGTCTCTCACCACCATTCCTTTAATGCATCCCTTTTGAATGGTGATGTCGTCTGGTCTATTCTGATGGTTTAAGAATTTGCGCGTCTTTCAACCTGGTTTTACTCTTGTTGTTCACTTTAAGGGTTAGCATTTGAAGCTTTCACTAATGCCCGAAGATTTTAATTACCCTCTAATAGGCTTAACTCCTCATGTTTAACTCCCTCATCGTTTACGTGTGTGTGTGTTTAAGGTGGTGTTACCAGATTTGGCTGTTCTGCGTTTCGCAGTTTACGAGGACACAGGCAAATTGATAGGTCAACGAGTGTTGCCCTTAGATGGACTCCAGTCGGGTTATCGTCACATCTCTCTTCGAACTGAGGGCAATTTCCCACTCTCCCTCCCCACTCTCTTTTGTCGCGTCTCCCTTACAACCTATGTTCCAGAGGGACTCAATGACCTTGTCGATGCCCTCTCTGACCCCCGAGCGTTTCTCAGCAAAGAAGAACAACGTATGAAACAGGTTGGTTGCCATTTCTTATTTTTCTTAGTAATGCTCAGTGCCTCAGTCCATTTCATGCTAAGACTGATGGTTCTGTATTTACCCTGAAAACTGTTGTTTATTTAGAAGTTACGTTTACTACGATTGCTTCTCAATAAGATGAGTCTTGTTAAACTTTCTATACAAAAACACAGGAAGGTAATCGCAGTAGTTTTAACTTTAGTGTGTGTGTGTGTAACTTATTTTTGTGCAGTGTCGCTTCTAGAACCCTTCAAATTAGTAGTATTTAATGTACCCACTGACTGCTAGTATAGCGCAACTTTTTCGTTTACTCTAATCTACATATCGTTTTCTCTAGGTTTTTTCTGATTGCTCGTTTCATAGGTTGGTATTTTAGCTTCATTGGAAAATTAAGGTCTAATTCATGCATTTTTATGGAAGGCACACTACTATTGGCTTAGTCAGTCAGGTAGAACCTCGTGAATTTTCTTTAATTTAACTGTCTCTTAACCCTCATACCCGAATTGGAAGTGTTATGCAGTTGGCGGGAGATCTTTGGGGAATACGTCTGAATGGGACGTAGCTCTGTCTGTTTTGGATAATTTGATGAAGCTAAAATATGTCGCGTTGAGGAAAACCAAGTCGCGCCTTTGTGAATCAAAAGAGGATGGATTAACTTGGAAGTTGGATACAGCGCAATTCACTCTCATTGCGATGGTCGTTTGTCATAGGTCAATTGGGATTAAACTTTTTAAATTTGCATTGTGATGCCTGTGAAATAGTCACAAAATCAAAATCTTAGAGGTTGATAAATTTTATTTACTTGAGTCAATACGTAATGATTAGATAGTCCCAAAAATGAGTTCGGTGTAGTTCCTTTTGTCAAGGTACTAGGAATTATAGAGTTAGTCTGCAAATAACTCTCCCCTAGACGCATCTATTAATTTGAATGACTAATTGTCTTGGCAAAAATGGTGCTATTGAACTTTAATTTCCCATTGTAGAAATTTTAGGTGGCTTGTCTCTTTAAAAAAAAACACTCCCTTAGTCGGATCCCAACACTAGGGCTTAGAGAGCTCACTTTCTTTTTACGGCATCGCATTGGCAAATGTACTTGTCTGTAAATTTGGGAGTAGTAACATTGTCCATTCAATATTTCATATGCGGTAGATTTATCGGTCATTACTTGTTATAATTTTGGGTCATTTTTTCTGTAGAAAAAAAATAAATAACAGGTTGACATTTTTTCTCTCTGGTAACTTATATTTATTTTAAATGGGCTAATGTGATGTTTGATTTTGCTCTATCACCTTTTGATAACATCTCTTATTTTTCCAGCTTGCAAGTATGGGTATAGATTCCTCAGAGATAGACGAAGTTCCCACCTCCTCCACAAAAAATTTCAACATGTTGAAGCAACGCCCAGCAGGTAGTGGAGCGAATCACAGTGGCAACGTTCCTGGAACTTCTGGCACTGCAGGTGGATTGGGGGCTTCTGGCAGTTCGGGAGGCGCAGGAGGTCTAGGACTTCCTGCTCTAGGAAGTTCCGGCGACCATCGACTAGGGGGCGGTGGCGCTAGTAGTGGTCTTGCTTCTTCCTCTGGGAGTGCTGGTGTTTCTTGTCAAACTCCTGGGACATCTGGAAACAGCGCAAAAAAGGAGGAGAAGAAAGGTATGAGCTTCATATTCCCATCCGTCTTTTTCTCCAATACACTTCACGGTCATAATCATGCACATAAATTTTCCCCCTAGTTGGTAATTTATTCTCTCGTGAAGTGGCAATGAAAGGTTTGTCCGATTTACTGTTCAAGCTAAATAAAGCATAACCTTCTAAACTAACCAGCACACAAGTGAAGTAAACGGATTACCATTTTGAGACTTGTTCATTTTTTTCCATCTAGCTTATTTTGCATCATATCCGAAGTATGATAGAAAAGGTTTGTTATATAATTATGCCCCTGGTTTGAAAGTGTGATTGTGCAGATAGACCAAACTAACACGAAAGAGAATTCTTGCCATGATTAGCTTGTCAATGCCTTTTTGTGCCTTTTCAGAGGATCCCAAATTCCCGCCAATCTCCTTAGCGATGCTACGGGGTGATAAAAACTATAGGAAATTGGTGAAAAAACAACAGAAGGAGGTGGAAATTCTGCGAAGAAAACATGAGAAAGAGGCTAACACGATGCTGCGAACTCATTCCATCTACACCGATAAACTAAATGCCCTTCATGCTAAAGCTTCTTCCTCTTCTGCATCCAATCTCCGAAGTACTCCTCAAAAGTATGTTCATATAAATTAAAAAACTATATTACTTATTGCCCAATCAATTTTTTTTGCAAATTAGGATTCTTCCATGATTTTCCAATACAATAAGGTCTCTTGCTACTTCTATAATCTCTTTTCTCGCTAAATTTCGCTAGGCTACAGTTGATTCAGATCAATTTATAGGAACGATATAATTAACGATTGTACCGATGGTGGAGGGTCGTCTGAACTCGTTTTCACGATATTCGGGCTAGTGTGCAGTTCCGTATTGATTAAACTGAGACCGTCCGTGGTGTTGTTACTCAGTGCAGACATCGTGACTTTATAAGTCGTTCTAAGTTCATTTGGTTTTTTATAGTCCCTTAGATTTCGGGTCAAAGAAACTTTAGTATGCTGTTTCCCTTCAGGTGTGGTTACAAGCCCATGTCTTGAATATATGTATACGTAGTGTCGATGCGCTAAAATAGTCGTTTTGTAACTTTAATGCTTTTCTGCTGTAGTGTTCTTTTCTTATTTCCTTAGACAGCCTTAGGGACTTCAAAAATGCGATTTAATAGCCTGAAGTATTCTCTATATCTGCCCTTCCCATGCGCTAGTCCTTCGTTTGATACTTCCTCACTTCCCATAGGCAGTACTTTATCCATTTTTGAGATTTTCGTCCCACAGTAACTTCCTGTAATAAAGCCAGTTCAAATCCACTAACATAGCCTCCGTTAGTCATAACAGCTAAAAACACTTAGCATATAGAAGAAGCCCCATGTCTCATGGCGATCGTGTTATAGCTCGTTTTATAAATTTCTTGGATTACTATCGCCTATTTTTTACTTTTCAAATCTTAGTTGCTTCTTGCGATACTTAAATCGCTTATTTTCAAAACCATCAGAATTTTGCACTTTGTAAGTATATCTCGCGCTTTGTTCTTTGCTATTTTTACTTTGGAATAGTAGCTAAGCCCAGTGTTCTTTATTTTTTGCATCCGACGACCTGGTTCGATGGCACCGGCTTTCAATTTCGTGATAATTGCTTGTACTTATCGTTGTGTAGGGTGAATGGAGTTGGAAGCTCTTCATTAAAGGAGGCACACATGATGCAAATGAATGAGCTAGTACGCCAGCAGACTGACGAGTGGAGTAAACTCAAATGCAACCAGATGAACGAGCTCCACACTCTCATTCTTGCGTTTATGGACACTCGAAGGGAGCTTCTTTTGAAGGTCAGTCTTATATGCTTCTTATTGTGGCGTTTAAGCAGTCCAAAACCTTTATCATTCATACTATTTGCTATAGGTGCCTCGATACATTTTAACTTTTAAGTGTGAAATTATGTAGGCGACTTCATTGTGTAGGTATGACTATTTTGATGCTACTGGTCACTTAAGATAGCAACAGAAAGTTAAATTGGGTTGAATAAGCGCTTTTAACGTAAGTCACCTTAAGGAGATTATGAATAAGGTAATTTAAGGTCTGGACAGGTTAACTCGGGACACCACTACAGCTACGAATCGGAAGGGGTTACTAGGAGAGAAAGGGGTGTAAAATTGGAAGAAATCAGTGTAGAAAAGTTAATGCTCACGCTTATCAAGTCCACCGTTGCACATCTAGTGACCAACCGTCCTGCTCACTTTGTACTTACAGGAAGTCTAATAACCTTTTGTTTGTGTCATCACTACGCTCAACCCTAATGAACTTATGTAATTATTCAAATATGAGGAAAGGAGTGTGCAACTATTCTTGATCTCTTTTGAATAAATCGGAAAACACGTGAGATATAACAGATTTAAAATGACTTATTGTATTATGCCGAATTTTTAAACAATGATATAATTGCTCCAATCTCAATAGTGGCTCTTAATCACCTTTGTAATGAGACCTGTTTATTGAAAGTAGACAATCTTAATTTATAGCAGGATGCTTCGTTTATAAATAGGAAAAATAATGATTTTGAAGACAAGTTCACAATTAATTCTTAATGCTCGAATTTCCTTGTCCATTCCTCCAAGCCTTGTCCTTCTTCTACCTTACGTATATAAATGAGTTAATTTTCTATTCGCAAAATCACATAAGGTCAGGTGGTCTTAACTCAATAATAGTTTTTTTAATAATAGTTTTGATAGTTTATGGTCTATTTCCTCAGCATGTAGCGGTGCTGGAGTCGTTCTTCTCATTATTACTTAATTGCTTAGATTCTTCGGGATGCTCACGAAGAGCAGAAACGCCAACTAAAGCAGATTCAGGAACGCGAAAATCGTGATATGAAGGCTCAGCAGATCAAAATCTCCCTTGATTCCAAACGTAATGTTATGAACGATCCGAAGTTGAAGAATAAGGCAGAACGTGATCGACGGAATCGTGAGCTAAAAGACTACAATACTAAGCGTTTCATCGATCAACGAAAGGCGCAAGCTCAGCGAAATGACCGCCAAGCGCAAGATCTCCTTAGAAGGCACGAAGAAGAGGAACAAGGTGTGATAGCTGGCGTTAATAGAGTTAGTCGTCAATCTTAAATATTCTCTTCTACTAAAATGATGCGAGTAGTGACGGTTATATCTTTTTTTAGGAGAGAGATGAATGGATTCAAGGCTACTTGGAAGAGTCACTCTCTAATAAACGGACGACAATTATTTAAGAGAGAGCACAACTTGTGACATAGTGGGTGTTCTCATTTCTCTCCCATTACCAGGGTACTGTCTGTGATTCCCTCTTCCCCTATACGTAATTGCACAATTAAAGCAGACGTCTTTTATCCAACTCCCCGGTTTGAGCTTTTGTAAATCCTGCGCCCATATACCACTTGATCTGCCTCTTTTTTTCCTTTTGTAATCAATTACTGCCGCTTTCTGGACATTGAGAAACAATTTCCTTTGCCGCCATTGCTTTTGTGTGACTCCTACGATTGTTGTTGTATTTTTTTTGTCGTCTCCTACTGCTGTTATCTCTCGTAGTTGTTGATTGTTTATATATTATTATTGACAATAGCATAAGCGGGCTGCTATTTTTTGTATATCTCTTCCCTCGACCCTGCCTTTTCCTGTCATTTGATTCGCTTCTCTCTATTGATCAAACTTGTTGTCTGTTTCATCAGTGTTTATTGCCAAGCTCTCACCCGAAACTCTGCGGGTTGTCCGC
The DNA here is from genome assembly GCA_000469805.3 of Hymenolepis microstoma. Classification (NCBI taxonomy): domain Eukaryota; kingdom Metazoa; phylum Platyhelminthes; class Cestoda; order Cyclophyllidea; family Hymenolepididae; genus Hymenolepis; species Hymenolepis microstoma. The sequence continues at coordinate 34,931,590 of LR215989.1, read as the reverse complement.
ATATATACTAATACCGACAGCTACTACTTCTAATTACATTTCTTTCACTTCGTTTTTCTACTCCCTTTCCTTAAATGGGTGAAAGATGACTTTGACAATCACTCCCTTTATCGTTGATATCTATAAGTTAAAAAGAATGATTTCTTCTCTCCGCTGCTTATAATGCTGTCATTGGTCTATGTACATACAGAAATATATGCTCTTCATTCAAATACCTGGTATTTTCTCCTAGTTCATGGAGTTTCGATTAGTTAACTACTTATATTGTCAAGTAGCATGAATTATTTATTTGCATTCGTTCGTTTATCGTGTTCGTAAGTGAACTTGAAGTCAGCTCCTCAGTTCATTATACTTTTCAGTAGACAATATGCTACCTTAATGCTACAAGAATATTCCCAAGCTCTCTCTCTATTGGTAAGACATTTATTTTCGCACCTGATTGGTGATCCATAACATATGTTAGTGGCACAGCTTTTGTTGAGAAATTCTCTTCCTCGTGTTTGCTCCTAGGTACAGTTAATTCGACCGAGTTTTATTTCCACTTTGTACTTTTTGTGCCTTTATTTCATTATTTTTTATTATTTATTTTATCTGAATAAAATCTCAAAAGTTCCTTCAAATTAGCATATTTAAGAAAAAAAGTGCTTTAATAAATTGAAAAATAAAAATATTCAAGTTTTGCCGCTATTTAAATGCGGATATGGATAAAACTGACACAAGCCAAATAGGTCTTGTGCTTAGAAAATGAATTACTTTAATCTCAAGAGAATTTTTTAGTGTTTAGGAAGACAGTATAGGAGAATCTAAGTTATACATAACGAATTTATTATTGAAGATCATCACACTACCTGATGAATGACAGGTTTTCTTCGACAATCTGACTTGAATGACAGGCCTTTTATCCATCTATTCTGGATGCATACAACTCGAAACTTAGATTTTACACCCCAATATTTATAAGATGGGTTTTGTAATAAAGTGCCGATTATTCTAATTCATTTTGTTCTACGCCTTTGCGTAAACACACTTTTAGTGCTCAGAATCACTTTTTGAGCCCGTATAATACTTGCTTAATGTGGATGCGCTTTCCAAATTTATCGGCGCATAATATAAATCCTAGGTAGCATTAAAAAGGGAAAGTGACTGTTATCAAAACCTATCCAGTCATGATTAGCCATCATTTAAAGTACAGTTTTGCAACAAATTCATTGTGTCAAAAGACAATTAACTGACACTTGCTCTGGAGATTTGTGAAAATCACTGGGAACAGGGATTTCACTTTGGGTTTAAAAATCCTGATTGTATTTTATAATTTTCCTTTCACCCCTAAAGCAATTATTCTTTTCTTAATCTCGAATTATTTACAAATCTTGACTGAACCCTTGAGACCTCTATAACCTCGGCTAAAATATAGCATTTGCTATACTTAAGCGCTTTGTCTTGGAGGAGAGGAGTTTGGTTTACGTCACATTGTAACTGTCATTTACCGTAATTAATGAATAGGTTAACATTATATTTTAAATTATATTATATATTTATATATATTTTAAATATATCGTTTTCAGCCGCATTTGCTCACAAAAGACGAATGGAAAATAGGGTGGTGTGACCAAATCTTCAATATATTATTTGATTAACATGATCTGAATACTAGGTATATGAGTTCCCCCAAAATCCAGGAGCCAAATTAGGTGAATTGCGTTTTGGGACACTTGGAAATTATTAAGCAACTTGCTCACTTTTTAGGAAACTAAAACAATTGAAAGCTTGAAGTTGTCCTTTGTTTTAAACTTATGAAATATTATTTTTGGAACAAAGTGCTTAAAAATTGTGCCTCAAGTTTTAATGGATAGGAAGCGGCTTTTATTTCTGATTACTTCTGAAAGTTTTCTCCAAAACGCCTAATCAGGGTGTCTAGTTGTTTCTTTACATGTTTTCGGCATCGGGAACCGTATTTTTAATGGACCACTTTGATTCTTCCTTTTTCAACTGGTACGTAGCTCTAATTGTCACATAATCCATGAGAAATCTAGCGTCTTCATTCACTGTGAACGCAAGATCTCTTTTTGGTTATTAGTAAGAAATTTTATCAACTTGGGTTGATAGTGCAACTCGGCCTAAACAAACTGTCATCTTTCAAGTTCCTGCAACCTGTTACTTTCACAGCCCAGAAAACAGTGGGGCCCCAAGTCTAAATTATTTTTATGGGTCTGGTGTGGTGATACTGTGCGGGTGGGGGAGGGTAGAGTGGGAAGGATGGGGAGATGTCTCCCTTGGCATTAAATATCACATTTTCGTAGCCTGGCGACGCAGCCTTTCTGGCGCCCCCTGGCAGTTGTCACTTTACCGCGCGTCGCAACACATTCCATGTCGTGCGAGGAGCTAATCGTGTTAACATCCCTTCGCATTCCACTGTTTTACACAAATGTGAATATAACTTGTTGTTCGCGGCAGCAGAAACATATTACCTGCTGCGTTTTTAAACTGTTTTACGGTTCTTTCTAATTACATCAACTTGGAATCAGCTGTAAATCGGGACGGAAAGGTTTTTGAATAAAATGGATAGGAGACAGAATAGAGAATTTCGTGCTACTTCGAATAGAATAGACGAAATCCCTTGAATAGGATTACACGCTGTCAAACCAACCACTCTTTACATTGGCTCATGCCTGAGGAAGAAATCTCATAACCAGAGCATTGTTAGCTAACCGTAAGTCTCAGAAATAGTGTATTGGGCCGTCTTTTGAGGTATAAGCCTCATTGCTCTATGGCGCTAAATCCTAGTTCCTTCTGCAGTTACAAATGTTAAGCAATCCGCTTATATCAAGCTAAAATCTAGAATGTATGTGTCAATTTGAGTACTGTGAAATAAAGAGAAATTTTAATAGTAAAAAATTGAAGAATGCAACCACTTTGCTGTTATGCGTGGTAAAGTGTAAACCTTTTCCACTTTTGAGCCATGAAAAAGCTTCAAAATAAGACATGTCCAGAGATTTTTTATTAAAGAATCAAATGCACTGAAGTAGAGTTCGGTAGGCGACAGATGATGAAGTCGCACTTTATTTGAATTACAGGTGTAATGAGAATTACCACATTTAACATAATGCAGAGTTCACAATAACATGCATTACTGCTCAGGACTTCCAATTTCATTTGCTAACTTCTAGTGGTCTAACGTCGACCGGATAAATATACTGGGTATTAGCCTTCTGTTCAGGTAGTCATTTTTTTCGAAAAAAAATGAACGTAAGCAAAATTATGTTGAAAGCAAACTCCTTGGGAAGTGCTCTAATCTTCAATGAAACCTTAGTTCCTGAAAATGGACTTTAATGTAAATGGACAACCAATTAGTAGTGGATTACTCTTTATACAAGTGATAAAAAATCATCTGATTGTGGAATAAAGATGAGAGATGAAAGATATTGTTGGGTTCTATTATTCAAATATCGCCGTTAAACTCTAATCGGTAGATATTTAGTAGGTTTCACGTTTGGAGCGTTTAGATTAATTTTGAAATGCATGTCCCCTATGTCTTCTTCCTCTTACTTTGGATTTTGACAAAACGAATAAATATCAACAAATTTATAGGGAAACAGAAAGGCTTCAAAATGTACGTAGCCATCAATCAACATAAATTTGAACAAAAGCACTGCTGAGTAGCTTTTTTTCAAAAATGTAAGTATCCTGGATAATATAATGGTTTGGAGAATGTCATTCTGTCATTCATAACTGCACTGTTGGAGTTTACTCAACAGGACAGGATACATTTAGCCACTCTCCGTCTCAACAGACAGTCTCATTGTTGACTTGTCTGTTAAAAGTCCATCTGAAAATCAACTCGACAGGGTCTCGATTAATCATAGTAATTATTTAGTTTAAAACCTGATGGCACCTAAATACAAGCTTCAGAAGACACGAAGGATGGATTTAATGATTTACTTTTTAGGAATCAAATATCTAGACTTCGTATTCTGTCACGGTGATCGCCTATGTTGTCTTTATCCTAAACTCTTAAGTTGATAACATGGGACTGATAAGTAGCCAACCGCAGTAAAGAGTCTTTTTGGTATATCAGCACTTTTCATGACATCTCATCAAATGACTGCAAACTGAGTCTATCTATCTTGAAAGACGCAATAACAACACCATTTTTGCCTTTTCAGCCTATTCGATTATGAGAGTTGAATAAACCATTATGAAGCCATAATTTGGAGTGAGAAAAAGGGCTTATATGATTGAATTCGAGAGCTTTCACAGCTTGATTCAAAGTGTAGAGGAAGGATCTATGCTTTTCTACTTTCTATCATGATTCGCCAAAATTATTTGTCTACAGACATCAAAATTGAATGGTCACCTGGCCGCAAAAAACGTGATAAAAGTCACTATTTATATTTGAATTGGGAAAATAAGTCACCACCTATTTTAAATCCAGCTCATATAGAAACTTCGTGTTTCAAATGTGCGTTGCATTTTCAAGAACGTTAAGGACTTCCATACTACAAAACACTGTTTTACTTCTGTGAATGTCATTACTTTTAGTGATTAATTTGAGATTGGACCACACAGTTTGATTAGTGAAAATAGGCACGATTTCGTTAGTTTCCAAAAGATAGATAGGTCACTCCAAAAACATTCTAGAAGGATCGATTGATTCGTTTTGATTGATATGAAAGAAGGTTCAGAACTCTAATAACCGGAAGATCTCTCATAATAACTCCAAAAGAAAACAAGAAAGAAGAGAGAGAATAATGGAAAGTAATGTAATTCCTTTTATCTAACTTTACTTGACATGCGTTTATATTTCAGTATTCATAAGGCTGGTTTATACGACAAAAGAAAATGAAGTATTTGCACAGCGTTGCAGACCTGCAGACTGCAATTTAAGGGAGGAAAAGCACAACAAAATACAGAAAAAGGTACATTTAGAGTCATACAGAGATTTTTTCATTCAATGCACTAAAATTTGAAGAATAGGCCTCTTATTGTCCAGTTTATACCCTCGATGCGAGTTTGAAATAGATGCGCCTAATATTCGTATGGCAAATAATATAATGGAAATAAATCCCTTAAAATTCACTTCAGACGACAATTTGATTTTGAAATTGATATTATAAATGATGAAAGATGAGATCAACATGAGCTATGGAAAGAAAAATGATTCAGTTAAAGTGATATTGTAAGATTCGCGGAGTTCTTCACCCCCTTCTTCCCCCTACCCCCATTCCACTTTCTCCCTCTCCCCATTTTAAGTGGCTTGGAGGTGTGACAGGTAAAGTCAACGCGTTCGCCAATAGGAAGTCAAGAACGGCATTATCGCGTACGCTGTCCACCCATTAGCCAATGATGAGGTGTGCTAGCCGGTCTACCATGCACAAAGGATACGTATCTGGCGTTTTATACATTTCCGACCAGCACTATATTGAGACAGCACCACCACACAGAGCCAAGCCTATCGCGCATTTACTCGGACATTGCAACAGAAGCTCGTCTCGCCCTATGGGCTTGGAATTATGATCTCATCTCGACTGTCAAAGTCTTGTCTAAAAGGAGGTGGAGGTAGAACTTACAGCTTCTTCGTCCCTGCTAAAATGTTACCCATCATTTTCATCGTCTGCCTTTTCGCTGCTTCATCCAGCGCAGAGCCCAATGTTACACTTGGGAATTACAAAAATCCCGAATACTGGTGGTAAGTTACTTTAGAATTGTTCGATTATTCACTTTTACTCCCGTGCATTTAGAGTAAATCTTAAAATCTAATTTTATTAAATATGATTATTTAGAATGCTTTTAAAATGTAAGACTTAACTGGTCGCAAATTGATTCATTCTCCACCCGATTGATTTATTAAACCGAGTTGGGATGGCAAATTCTTGAAAAAAAAATATGCAATTGGAAAATATGCAATTGCTCATTGAAATAATTATTAAAGTGGATAGAATTCATAATGAAGTGGGAGAATAAATGACTAGAGTTGCCAATTATTTTTAACCTGGAATCTAATAAAAAATGTTATTACAAATATTTGACCTATGGCTAGTAAATCATTTTAGCCATTTCTTTCCTGTTTATATTTCAATCATTGTCCAAACTTATTAATGAAAAGTGATTGTCTGGTAGATTAATAAAAATCATCTTATTCGAATATACTTTCTAGCCCAATGATAGGACCTGGAATAAGCGTATAGTAATAAATTAAATAATAAGGAATTATTTATTAACAGTGCTTTACGATTACATTGATTCAAAATTTCCTAAGTTACCGCTTATTCTATCTACAGAGGGTGTAATCATTTACTGGGAAGTTAGCTGTTTAAACATTATTCTTAATTTTAACTAAAAGGCAACGACTTCGACTCCCTTAATACTGATGTATGAGAATCGCATTCATCAAAATACTGAATTTAAATGTAAAATTTGTATGACATTTGGGTTCGTTTGAAAGGCAACTTGTTAGTATTATGTTTATGGCCTGGATAATTAATTAATTATGGAGAGTTACATTTACCAAAGTGTGATACGACTTATCTCCAACCTCAAATATCCGTGACTCAGTCTAGATATATTTGCGCAGAAACTGGGTAACTAATGGGTTAAATGCGGAGATCTCACCTAAGTCTGGTGGCGTTAATTGATTTTTAACCTTGGATGTTTCGTGGCACTCGTTAGACTAGGTCTAAGAACCGATAAGGAATTTAGACTTAGTTTTAATCAATTAGTTACTCCGTTGCCTAAAATGCAGGAAAAAAGGTTCTTATAAACGTTAATTCTACCTCTGCAAAAGAATTTAAACCTGTTCGAAGTGGACTATTTCGATAATATTATTATGTGTAATTTCGTCAATGAATAATTCGACTCTAATCCTGAAACTAAGCTAGAAAACCAACTTTGACATCCCAGGGGTGAAGTGGAGGTTTTGCCTCCGAATAGATATAATCCTGAATGTTCAATATTGTCTTCTCAATTAAAGCCAATCTTATTGAAATCAAATGGGCTTAATTAAATAAATAAATAAATCTAATGGATAGGATGCACAACGTAGATTTTTCTGCACTCACGATAACCAATGTGCCTGTTCTAGCCATCATAATGTGGCATGTAGAGTAAGCTAAACTAATCGACCCTCTCACCGAAATTTATCCCTCTTCCATTAAGAAAAAGTGTCCATCTACCTGCCGTTTAAATGTTTGCTCTCAGCTTCCCTCTTTCCTTCAGTGGCCCTCTCATTTCTTTACAATTCTTCAAATATCTAATTCAAGCTTATCCTCCCACCCCCCACCCCTCAGGAAAAGGCTGCAGTGTCCTGTTAGTCTTTAAAGGTTCAACTCCAGGACTAACTCCATGGAACTGTAAAAATTGCCTTGATGTACGGAATATTTCAACTCTATGATCACGAGTATATGAACCTTTCGATGCGTCCGAGTGATAAGTTCCAAGAGCTAAACCAGTCATGCGCATGGAACGTTTTCATTAACGGTTTTTTGGGCAAAAATGGCAATTAAAAGGTCGTTTGGTGGAGAGATCTCGAATTGCACAATCGCACTCTGAATTATGATTACTTTCCTTATAACCCGTATATATTGTTCTCACTTCCTCTAGTCACGCTTCCAATAGCGTGCGATGTCCAGAATTGGAGAAAATTAATGTTTATGTTTTGATAGCGTGACCGCTATTTACCGGCACATGTTGTCAGGCCCTATTTCGAATCATTGGCTCGTGGGAACTGCGCAGCCACCTGACAGCAGAGGACGACTGATGTATGCTCAGTGTAATAAACGTGTGAACAAGCGCAGATGAGAGAAGTTGTTATGTTGCATTATACGATGATACGAAAAGTCAAGCCCTTAAACATGGTACTTCACACCACTATCTACTATGAAGTTGTAACCCTCGCCACTTCCTTTTTATCGACTAACAAATGGACCATTGCCCTAGCAAATATCAGACGCATTCACTAATGTGAATGATATCACGATTTAGGGACTCTATATTATATGCATTCCACTGCATGTGGGTGCTTTAAATCAAAAGCCCGGGCTTGAAAATGATTCATTTATTTGGTGAGAGGGGTAATTTCAAGCTCCTTTCAGAATTGTGTGCAAAATCAATTGGTAAATGGCCTCTATTACTGGTTTGTTGAATAAAATTACTAATACGATATTCCCCTCACCCATATTGAAGGGGGGGGGGAGGATGGAAACGGTGGAGGCTCCCAGATGGGAAAGTTGGATGTCTCAATTTGCCTTCATTAGCCATACTTAGACAATTCTCTCACTGGATGTGCTGTAATATGCTGTCACATGACCTGTGATTCTGGAGACATGCACTTTAGCCCATGATTTTAGCCTCGGTATAGCATTTTTTTATTTCGAGGGACGCTTTGGATCAGGGGATTGGTCACCAAGCTCAATGTGAGTTGGGGCAATTGAATCGTGTTTATTTAAGTTTCGTATTCATATTAAACACGCTTACGGATAGATTGCTACTTCGCAAACGAATAGTTCAGACTTCAAGATCAGAGATTAAATCATTGGTTACAGAGACTCTTGTATTAATTTTGGCACAGTTCAAATGTAATTGATGATCAAACTAATTTAGATGGGTGCTAATAGAATTTCGACGCATCGTTTCATCAAAAACTGGCTAAGACAGTCGGATGATAAGAACTTGCATCTAGTGATGACATATTTAATCTCTTCAAAATTTTTCAGCGGACAAGCACTTCTGGGTGTACTTATATTTTTCCTATTTTAAATGGTTGATCTTTCGTCAAATCCCAGGTGATTGTGAAGACGAATAAAGTTCATCAAAGATTGCCAAGAAGTCACCCATTAGGTTGGCAATTGAAAGCTGGCAGAATTTTGGCAAAAAGGGAAGCTGCCACAGAAAACAGCCACCTGACACCTGAAATGTGGGTTAAGAAATCAGCCTGATAGACAGGCCCATTTCGCGGAATCGACTCACCGCCATTTCGACCATTTCTCTGAAAGGGGAGAGATGAGGAATGATGATTTGTGCCGACATGTTGAATAGGCCAATTACTAGGCATCGTCCATTTATCTCCAAAAGAACTTTGGGCAATATAATGCTGAAGGGAAGAAATTAAATGAAATGACGCATCGAGTTACTATGGTCATTGACATTTAATTGCCACTGAGAAACAGAAACGCATTATCAGCTTATATTCATTATTATCTGACCTTTATTAAATAAGACTTGAAAATTGCAGTTTATTCATTATTAGGAGTTCGTAAGGAGATGGGTGTTAATCACATTTTTCAATTTCGAATAAATGGTATCTAACTTGAAGAGAAACCCTTTCAGTTTCATTGAATTGTAATGGTCCTTACTATCGATCCAGTAACTTCATAACATTCGAAGTGCCTCTTAGCAACAGCTCTAAAATGTAGGCTCAAAATGGTAGTTTTGAAGTTCAAAATGTCAACTTATCACTTTATCATTGAATTATTTGCTTGCCCATTAATTTATAGGTGATATTTATTGAAATGGATATTTTTTATTTTTCGAAAAATGGGTATTTAATTCTCGGTCCTGATCTCCTTCTAAAGCTTTCACAATGAATGTGCATCTCATCTTGCGAAATGATAAATCGACCGCCATAAAAGTGTCTAACGCATTTGAAGATCTTACTAATCAGCAATGATAATACGTCTACTTCGTCTTCCCCTTCTTGACATTTTCTAACTACTTCCAGTGGGAAAACTGGAAATATCCATTCAGATATCATTGTCGAATCAGTTTCCCATTATGGCTTGCTGTTGGAATAAACGAAGGAGTTAATGTGGTTTTGCTGAAAGCAAGTGTATCTGACTCATTTCTACTGCGGCTGTGTCCTGATGAAGCCCAGTTACCAACGCCAGAATCCACAGTCCAATATCCACTTTTGATTTATTGTTTAAAACAGTCGTATATTTCACCATTTCCGGAAAAATCATGCATGCAAATGTTAGAAACCGTATCTTTACGCTTATAGATTTCAGAGTGACAGTTCTCATTCAGAAAAAATAATAATGTACTTATTAATGTAGGAATCGCAACGGAACGTGAGACACTTCTAATGATAACTTGACTGGCGTATAAGGTTAAATTAGTGTAAATACGGGCGAAACATGGATTCCGCAGTTTCGAATGATTTATCACCACTGGGATATGAAAAATTTTCTCTTCATTTTTCGCTCTTTCATTTCCCCTTCCTTGCCAAATCATCATCCTCACCTCCCTTTTGGCGAAAGTGTTACGAATCAGAATAAGTCGGTGCCATGTCAAACGAAAAAAATGAGTGTCTTTTTCTAAGACGAAAATCTGGTAAAATTGGTAGAGCAGATGCAGTTTGACAGGTGTTCTGCACTTTGCATGCAGTGGTAGGAGCTAGCTTGGCTTCGAACCGATTTGCTATTTTCTTAAGCCGTAATAAGAACTGGCATTCACTTGATTTAAAGTAATGAATAATGCGCTTAAGTTGGAAGCATTTGAAAAGGACAATGAAACTGCCTAAACCACACTTTTTTTCGAATTGCCGCCTTCAATGATTTCTTAGGTAGTCATTAATTTGATTAAAATTTAAAGACAATATAGCTGTTGATATATCGCAGTCATTAATACACTTATTTAATTATTTTTTATTCATATTTTGTTAAGTTTTTTTTTCGACGTCGAATAAATTCAGTCAATTCGAACATTGTAAGTGAACAATAAATAGATTAAAAATGTGAGTGAAAAATCTCATTTGTCACTTGTTCGAGAAATTAGACCAGCTTGATTAATTATTTGTTTCAATAAATATTCTTAGTTTGACTTCCACTCCTTTGATCTTGTGGCCTCCTTAGTGAATTAATTTTGAAAAAGTTAAATTAATTTGTTCTACAGTTATTTTAAATAAATATATTTATTTAAGAATAAAGCATGAACTGGAATGCCTCCGAATTTTTACAATTCAATTAATTTTGACTGTCTATTTATTTTGAATTCCAATTGCCTATTTCGAAGACTTCAGCCAAAAAATGGATTGAATGATCCTTTGCCTTTATTAAAAGAAATCATTAAAAATGCCATAACTTTAAATGACTTTATGCTAAGATTTAAATTCCCAATTAAGTTAGGTATTTTCATTAATGATTGCTATGGTATCACGAACTAGTACCTTACGCTATTGAACACTCTTGCAGTTTTTTAGCAGTACGATCTAAGTTTCCATATATTTCCATTTCTAAACTCAAATCTGTTCTGTTAAGTTTAAAGCAAATAAAAATATCTGTTCTTGAAGCGAATGTCTCTTTTAAACTAATAATTACAGATCGAAACCATGAAAAAATTTGTTTTTCTGGAAGTACAAGCAACAAATTATACGAGAGGGTACCATCAAATTATTCAAAAACCTATGTTCAGTATCCTGCAATTTAAAGGTTATCCAACAGTTGATCCAAGTCATATTTTTGATGCGATTAGTCAATAAATAAAAAAATACTTGCCCACCGATTACAAAAATGTTATACTTCCTTTAAACGTTTGTTCATAATTAGAGGTTGCCTTCCTTAATGACTTTTTAGGGCTTTGAAAATTTTCCATGACCTTAAATCAAATTATTGGGAGTTCAAAAGACAGACAGTCAAAATTCTAACGGGAAACTAGACCACGCTGTACCCTATATACCTCTGATATTTCGGAAGTTTGAAAATTATAAGAAGTGGCTGACTTAGCACAAAAAAACACACGCGTATTAACGTGAACTTACTTTTTGGCAAAACGAAATGCACCTTTACCTCTTATTTGATACTCTATTCGATAAATGTAAATAGTTAATATATGTATGCAGCTTTCAGTGATTGCTATTGATTAAATTCATGAAATATCGAGAGCGATGTTGATGAATAGATTCGACTTATCGTGATTTTCTCACCAATAGGTAAAAACGAGGCCGCACCTGTCGTCGACTTTTTGTGATAAATAAAAGCATTAGATCTTCTGGCGTTCTGAGAGAGAGAGAGAGATGTGACCTAAGTTGTATTGTCTTACAATAAGGATTATTGCATAAGAGTTAAAATCCAGATGAGTCCAGTTAGAGAATAGTGAGGTAATCAGGAGAAAAATCCATACACTGTCTAGTTAGAAATTGATTGGTCTGAGCGACTGAAAATTTCCTTAATTCGAACTTTAAAGGAATGCCCACCTTAATAGCATGCGTTTAAGGAACTCATTCACACCATTATTTCATACTTCGCAATTAATTCTCATTGAAAGTAAAAATGGGGTAACCGAAAAAGAATGTTGTTGTATGATGACCTTATATTAGTATTGTCGCAGAAATATTTCAATTTGGTTTTATTCAGTAATAAATACCGTGATAACTACTGAGGCATATTCAAACTTTTTCCAAAATGGGATATTAGATGCGGAAAACGGGAAATTTTAAATAGATACAGCAACTAAAAATGATCGATTCTTTTGCTTCTACGAGATATGTGTTATCCGTGCACCATCTTGATATTTTGCATTGATTAAGAAATCGACAAATTATAACCTAAAATGTAATCAAGTAAGTTTAGTTTTAAATTCAGAACTATCTCGAAAACTGTGATATAATGTTATAAGTAATACTTATCCGCCTAGCGTATTTGGGTGAGTCGTATTGTATTAAATTCTTACTATCATTAATGGTTAATTGCCCAGCTTCCAAATGACTAATTTTCTTTTCTCAAAAATTTTGTCAAATCGGAAAATACAAACTGCCGAGGAGTAAAGTTAAAAATGATTTTTTCTCAGATAAGAACAATTAATTTCTTACGTTTCACTTGTCTATTAGCTTTCTTTGTGCCCAAAATGGACGAATTCGGTCTCTGTATTTGCTTGTTTTACTCTGTTTAGCCAAATTTATTTAGTGTATTAATTTAGTGCTCCGAACTTTGAAAATAAATTTCGGTTTCCAATTCGGTTCGGTAACGTGAGACTCAATCTTAGCAGGTAAGTTGAAAGTTATTTGCGCATGTAATGCCTAGTTGAAAGTGATTTTGCTAAAAAAATAACAAGTAAAACATTGTTATTAATTTACATTGAGTGGCTATTATTCTTATCGAGCGTACACAAAAAGTATGTACTCGCCCTTAAAAAAACACTTATACTGTCGAACTTACTGGCGTGTGCTGATTGAATATGAATTCCTGCACACGATATTAGTGTGCTATCTGCAAGTTGAATTAAAGCGCATAATTTAACACCTAGTGTGAGGAGAACATGTGAATAATTCTTTTGAAAGGAATGATTATAGCTAAGAATACCTTGGAATAGTACTTATATTTGAAAAAAATACCTAATTATTGTTTTGTCATAAAATAGGAATCTCGGCCTTCTACCCTGGCACCGATTGCACGAGGTTCCAGCATCCTTCTATCAGCACAAACCCCTTTGTATGCAAAGCTATGGTCTCTCACGATCACAGCTTGTGATGTGTCACCAAAACTTCGATCATATGCCCATAGTCAGTATTGGAGCTCGAATAGGCATTCTCCAATGTGAGGACCAATTCAAATTTCGTCACTGGAATTGCACATCCGGCAAAGATGCCTTCTCCATCGGAACTCATACTCGTCACGGTAAGTTCTTCAACATCTACATCTCGCACGTAAGGAACACGGAATCGTCAAAAGCTGTTCAGGTTTGGGACAATAGTAAAGTTGTTTATTGAAAAAATGTTGGAAAAATATTTTAAATGGAGATATATAGAATATTCCGGGGAAATTTTTTGAAAAATTCTAGATTATAGAGAGTTCTAGTGATGACGGGCCTTGAGCACAGGGTCTGGTGGACTCATTTGAATTTGTAATCGAATACCGAATTTCAGTATTGAAACCCATAGCAAGGCGCCACAATTTTTCATCATAGAAGGGCACAAAGGAACGTTGACTGAAATGGTTATAATAATATAATCAAGACATCAAAGGAATCGTATTCCATTCGAAGTTTACGCTCATTCACTTTCCAACATTCAAGTATCCTTGATTGTGCCATCGTATCCAATCCCCTACTGGTCTGTAAATTAACTAGAATGTCCTGCCACAGCAATATACCTCGCTTTTCTTATACCAAAAGCCAGAAAGTGGGATCATCAGAGCTTACGTAATTTTAATATAGAAGATTTTACAAGAGTTCGTTTATAATCAAGTGGCAAAGTTTAATTTAGGGGAAGAATGGATTTGCAAATACCAAATGAAAACATCCTATTGAGGTACTTCATTAACTCAGGAGATATTTTATATTAGTTATTAAAAAAGAGCAAAATTCAAACTTTTCTTTTAGGTGTTACAAAGGATATTCATTACTAAGTGGCCTATCTCACTAGAATGGAGCACATTAAATGAGTTGTGGTGAAATTGAAGCAGGAAAAACTACAATGCCTACTGTTAAGTTTTTGCATAGATTATCCAAATGTGCTCCGAGCTCTCAAGTTATCTACTGTAGATGTTCAATTTCCTACAGGCATATTACAATTATAAATCTTCTTTGTAGTATGCTAGAGTGAATTAATTTGTATCAGTGATGTGCATTTAAGAATTGCTGATATTATCTACTAAGGCGGTGCAACAAGTTGGGCAATAGCAGTTGTATCTGCAAAACACTTTCATCAGTCCACTTAGAAGGTCATGGAGGGGTTATTTTCATTCATGAAAAATTTCTAGTTTCTTTTGGAGTTTTCAAAGGAAAAAGGCTCGAATGTGATTGACAGTCGTTTTTATCCATTTATCTCACTTTCCATAACGGTAAAAAGCTCTTAAATGGAAGAACATATTTTTGGCAGTGCCGCGGAGATCTACTTCTTAGTCAAAGATTAACAACGGCAATTTACCGTTAATTTGAGTTCTGAATGCTGGAAAGTGTTTATTCCCAAGAAAGATTAGTCATTTTTATCTCAAAATAGGGCTAAATTTAACAAATTTAGCGCCATTCAAAGAGAATTAGTCTTTTATTTTAAATACCCTCACCACATTTGATGGGATTTAAATAACTATCCAGACTTTGATTTCCTCTGCCTCAGGCAAAAGTGAACTTGCTTATCTCACTAGTCAATGTCTGAGCTTAGGGTGTCAAAAATAAATCCAATTATTTTTATTTTTGTACAATTATGGTGATGATTTTTTCCACTATTAACGGTGTCAAGTGTCTCTGACCTAGAAAAGCACATCATGGCGCCCTATCAACACCTAAACCCTTTGACCTCAGTTTATCATCCTCATTGGTGCACCGAATAGACACGTCTCTCTCCTCGGGTCACGTTGTAATGGGACATGAAGGTTAATTGCGGTTATTACCCTCTTTCCGCTAATATACCTAAAGTTCGTCATGGTGATAAGTTTTGTGAGTGATATATGTCAGTAAATTTCGGTTTATATCAGAGAAGATTAACGCTTTGTAGGGCAACACCCTCTAAAGGTAGAGTTGTGTAGTCTCATAGAGCCTGCGGTATTTGAGGGCACCGGTCGCTTTCCACTTTATGTTCTATACATCTCGCAGATAAACTTGGAGCATTTTTCAGTCCGCGTTTTTTCTTTCGCACAGAGATTCGCTAAAAATATCTAAGCACTTCATCTTCTTCCTTGAAGTATTATTTTATTAAATTGCGAAAAACAGGAGCCAACAAACTGATTTATGTGAGCTTTCTCTTCGGATCTTTTAGTACCGTTTTTGAGCTGAAAAACAGTTGCGCCATGGTTTCGGGGAAAAATATTCATGACAATTAGCATGTTTCAGAAAACCCTACTAAAGCAGAGTGTGTCTTGAAGCTAGAATAGCCAATCGGCTACCGGTGAATATTTATACCTGAGCTGTAGCTAGTGTATAATCATCGGGTTCTCTCCTACTCTCAACTACACCGCCTTGCAAATATGGCCTATTTCCCCACCACGTTCACTTTATCAGGGTTGTGACTTGTCCATGAGACAGTATGAAGCCACTAGATCAAGTTTGTCCCTAAAACCAAGAACAGGCACTTTTAGATATACCAAGTGCCTTAGTAATCTTTTCGCACGATGGGGGATTTATTTAGTGGTCACCAGTCTATGATCAACAGGTCGATAAAGAAATCGTAGAACATCCTAGAATCACATGAATCATTGAAGTGTGTTCACTCTAACCTAAATTAAAGCAATGCATAAGTTCTTGTATCTATTACTGCAATGAGAACAAATATCCTCCTTTTGACCTAGGTCAAAAAACTGTTTAGATAATATTTTTTAAGATGTACCTGCTTTTTTATCACTTCTAATTTAAAAAGTTTCCCATATAATCCTTTCGAAAAAAGTATAAAGCGATGAAATGGTATTTTTTAATTTCTTGCTCAAAGTTGTCGACAGAATTGAGATGTTTCTGAAAATCCTTGAAGTTCAAACATGCCACTTACATTGTAAGTGGACGAGGTAGTAAGGCACAGTTGGTTTCATCTTCATCATTGTAAAAAAAACCACCGAAGCTTTCAAGCTAATCGACGGCTTTAGTGGCAAACACTAAAAGACAGTTTTATAACTTTTCAAGTGTTTGAAAATTTTCAGGCCGTTTTGCGAGTACATTTCCCTTCATAAAAAATTCGTATATCCATTGAGAAAATGCTTAGCAATGAGCATTTTCAAAAAGCTTTTCTTTAAAGCCCAAACAACTAAAAGGCATTAGGACTCGTAATTATTTGCATTGCCTACGATTAATTGCGATAAACTTTATTCGTAGTCTTGAGGTGATTCGAAGTTAGCTTCCTTTTTGACGCGTTTTTAGTTGGAGAGTTAACGTCCCACTAGAAATCTGTACAATTCAAGTAATTTTGTCTCCATTCAGTTTATACTTGGTAGAGATCAAACCGCTTTAACTGGATTCCCTGTTTAAGTAAACTGTTATAAAAAATGTGCCAAAAAAACGTCTCACTAAGCGATTATAATAAGTCAGTGCCATGATTCTGCCTGCTACCAGGGTTACAATTTAGAGAGGACAAAGAATGATTACATTTGGAAACTTAGATCCGATCCATAATTCATATGCAATGTGAGTTTTGATTATTTGATCATTGCTTTATTGGCAATAATAAAACTCAGCTTTGAAGGTGATTGGGATCAGTCGCCCTAGAAAGTCGTTAAAATTGCAAATGCAATTAGTAACCCTTAAAGGTATGTCTGAAAGTGAACAACAGGAAACCTCCAGGTTCATAGAATTGAGCGATGCACCTCTCATATACTAGATTTGGTAAAATTCTCCTACTTCCCTCTTTTAACTTAAAACCAAAACAGCATGCATTTTTATCTCAGTTTTCTTCGTACTTTTGCATACCAGTATTTCTTCGCCTGGATAATCACTTTAGTCAACTCTCGGCTGTAAAATGAATGCTTTTCAACCAGGAAGTAATCTTTCCACTTTTGTCAAATCCAAATTGAATTCGCTTCTATTGCAACAGCTCCACTCACTTAAATTGCAGCACCGCCCAGTTTCAAACGCACTTTTGTAAATTGCCCAGGTTATCTAATCAAATGCGTCTACTTGTCAATTGCAGCATAATTTACAGTCGTGAGAAAGTCTTCTTTTCTTAAACCATAGCCACGTAGTTTCAAATTGACAGCATTCGAATTGGGAGACCAACCTGGCAAATTCCCAATTGAATTTAAGATTTTTAATTGCGCAACTAGAATTCATGATGAGTTGGGATAAATCCACCCGTGTATTTGTTGCAAGTCCCTCAACTATACACGCGTTCTTCATCATCACTTCCTCACAATAGAAGCAAAAGACATTTCTTTCACGCCCTCCTTTCTCCCACCGATTACAGCCTGTAATATGATGTTCATGTCTGCCAAAAATTTCTTTACCTTTCAATGTTTTCAGTGCGTTTCACTACCAGTATTGCAAGTGATGCTGGTGGTGGCGGCAGTGAAAACAGACTGAAGAACACAAAATATGCGATTCCATTGGGTGTACGTTTGTAGTAATGGGATCGGGACAACTGTTTATTCTCTCTTGCGGTAATATGAAGACGCACTGACACCAACTGTTTGCGATTATATATTCTCTCCCACTCTCTTAGTCCCTTTCTCCCACCCTTTAACACTCCCATGTTAACTGCACCTCTCACCTAAAAGGGGTTGTGGTGAGGGTAATGAGACAGGTATGGTGCTTGGGGTGGGGGAAGGGGAGGAGGGAGGGGGAAGGCGGATGACAGGGGGATATGTGCCTTCCTGTTGTCATGTGCACAAGACGTGCGTATATCTTCCTTCGAACATGATTTTCACGCGGTAGTGGTGGTTTTCCCGCTAACCGCAAACATCCCATTCGATTCGTAAGTGGAAAAAAAACACCCGGTTTTCACTTGCTTGGGAGGAAGTGCGATGTTGTCTCGTCTCCCAGAAAAAAGATTTGAAAGTAATTTAGAGGAAATTGTGGAATCTCTCATTTGACCTCATGACAGCTGCGGACTCTTATCAGATTCTTTTAAAAAAACCCTGTCACTACAGCTGAATGGATAAGCAGGTTTAGAAAATTGAATATCCAGTCTGGTAGATTGTCTAATGCGATAAAGTTCAATAGCAAATCGAATGCACTGGCTGGACCATTATAGCTAATGCCGAAATAATGTTTTGCCAATAAAAGAGTTCTCCTTCGAGCCTTGACATATTTAAGACTTTATTAAGGGAATATTATAATTGATAAGGTTGGTATTGGCTTACAACGCTTCTGAGAACCACAAGATGAGTAATGAAATGCCTATTTCAAATGACAATTTTCAGAGGGATTTAATTTGTCAATAGATAATATCTTTACCAAGCAGTAGCAATTTCAGTCTATTAAAACTTCACGTGAAAATTATTTTTACACAAACTAAAAAAGACATTTCTTAATTTCGAGAAACAACTGAAATCGATAAACAGAGAGTTCTTTAGACACTATCGCGGATGGGGTATTTAAGAGTCTTACTCATTTGATAATAGTATTCGGGCTGTACATTATATACCAAATGGGTAGTTCCTATTCCAACTTTCCAAATACATGATTCTTCCCTGGAATGTAGAAAGTGCCTGTCTACGATGTTAAATACTTATTGATGTTTTTGAATTAATTCGTTCTTTTTGACGGTGGTTTTGGAAGGGGAAATGATCTTACGTGAAATTGAGAAGCTTCACGTTTTAACGGTTTTTAAGGAGATGAGTTGGGCAGCATTTTAACTTATCACAGCGCCAATCTAACAGATATTATAAATTACTGGCGCATATACTGATTCGAGGATTGATACCCTGTGAAATAGCTAGAATAAAAGGCGATTGAAATAATGAAAGCAAATTTTGAATATCCGATTTCCCAACTTCATATTGTTAAAGCCAACAATTGTAGTTATTATTACCATTTGACAACACAATAATAATTTCTAAATTTTAGCCACTGGGAGAGTGGTAGAATCGAGTTAAGTAATGCCTGAACATATTTGGGATGGTGGATAAACGAAGCCACCCCGTTTTTGCTTCTGAACTCGTTAGGCTGTCTACATTTTAATTTCCAGTCATAACGTTTTGCTTCGTTATTCCTTACTATCGGTGCATTCAGATTTCCGTGGGCGTATTTTGAAACGATCTCCTATCCATATTCTTTCCAAATAACACTTGTAACAGCCAACCACTTGACAAGATATTCGATCAGTTTGTGGAATTTGCGCAGTTCAGTATTGGCCTTTAGGTCGGTGTCTTTTAGACTCAAGTATCAATATCACAGAGCATACATGCTGACTGCTCCATTTTTTCCCGCACTGAAATAAATAGCACCTCATTTTAATACTCAGTCTTCTTCCATTCACCGTATTCAAATATTCTCCTCTGGTGAAAATTTAAAGTCTTTTATTAATAGTTGCCGTCATTATGGATTTCCCACTTTTCTTTCCATAGGTACTCGGGAAGCGAGCTTCGTTCATGCAATAGCCTCTGCCGGCGTCGTTCATGCAATTGCTCGAAGTTGTAAGGAGGCTCGACTTTCAAGCTGTGGATGCAGTAAGGCTGAACGCCCACAACAGCTCCACCGAGATTGGATTTGGGGTGGTTGTGGTGATAACATCGATTACGCCTACCGTTTCTCCAAAGCCTTCGTCGACTTGCGTGAAAAGGAGAAGAGCTTTCCTAGGAACTCCCTTAATCTCGCGAGGAAACTCATGAATCTTCACAATAATAGAGTTGGACGACTTGTAAGCTCTTATAAATACTGTCTATGCTGGTATACAAGTTGATTGAAATTGAATTTAAATCTGATTTTTAATCATTGTATAACTAATTGTAAACAGATCTGACCTTACTATTATTTACACTACACAGGCTGTCTACAAACTTGCGACAGTTGCTTGCAAGTGTCATGGAATGTCAGGGTCATGTAGTTTGCGGACCTGTTGGACTCAGTTGTCTCCTTTCCCTCGAGTGGGACAACGTCTACAAGAGCGATACGAAAGTGCAATACGTGTAAGTCAGCTCTACGTCTCCAAGACGATTAACTACTGACAAATTTTAAGTAAAACTTGATTTTCATGTTAGGTGAAATTCAATCGCCTTGGAACCCGGTTACGACGAGCGAATCGTAATCTTCGACAAATTACTCCAGACCATTTAATATATCTTGAGGATTCACCCAACTTTTGTGCTGTTAATCCATTAACTGGAAAGACAATGATGTCAGGCAGGGAGTGTCTACTTGAAGGTCATTCAAGTGAAAGGTGTTCCCATTTATGCTGCGGACGAGGACATCGAACATTTACCCGAGAGGTACCTGATCGTTGTTTCTGTCAGTTCCACTGGTGCTGCTCCATCGAATGTCAGACTTGCATCAGAAAAGAAGAAGTACACATTTGCAATTAAATAGAAACGACTACCCCACTGTCCTTTCCCTCAAACATAAATCCAACTCTAGTGTTTAAATCTCACACCAATTCTTATGTTCATCTAATCTAACGAAACAGTGTCCTCAAATTTGCTTCTTACTTATTAACTGATAAGCCTGTGTACACATACCATTTTAACAAGTAAAGATCGTCATTTAATCACAATCCTGGTCGTTAGAGTATTATAAACGTATTTCCTACATCACTTCTTTCCAACTTTTATCATCCACCTTATACAAAGTGTGTGCATTAATTTATTTAAAAAAGTCTTTGCTATATAAATGTGTAAACCTCCTAATTTGATTAAGAGATTTTATTCGCCTTTTTTTCTTGGAAGGTAGTGTAGGAATCAAGAAGCCTCACTGATGAGGAACTCAAGCTCTAATGGTCTCTGGGTGACTTTAACCATTTTCATCACTGGATGTGCTGTCTATTTGTGTTGAAGGAGGCGTTTATAAATTCTTATCATGCGAAGAACTGGAAGAACTGAATCTCTCCCCCTCCCACTTCCTTCAATCGATTCTAATGAAATTTCAACAAAATATTAGGCCAGTTGCAAAACAGAAATGTCAGCCTAAAATTAGCGAATGCTCTCACATTCACAGGACTGTATACCAGTTCGGTAGTTAAGAGAAAGCAAGTATTTATACAACGAAAATGCTTATTAAATACAAATCAAAGATGTAATTTATCATTAGAGGAAAGGCATACATTCATTTGGCTGTAATTTAGATTTTGAACAAAATTTCAGTCAATTAAGGTATATTTCTTCATTTTTTTTCAAATTGGCATGTAAGGAAAAAATGGCATTGGCAATTTAAGCAATCTTTTGAAAAGGCTTGAATTGGCACTGAATCGGATAGTAGCAATGTAAATGACGTTCTAAGATGCGACGCAAACCAGGACATTAAGTAAACAGAACCTGGACACAAATGGCTTTGTCTATTAATACGCGACCGATAAGCAGTGATGCTGTTGGCAATGCAAGAGGATTACTTTCCTTTTCCTGAGCTTCATATACACTTCACAGCTTTGTATTGCACAATTTTTGGCCGACCTCCTTTAAGGTGGGGGGAGGGGGTTGGGGAGGGGGGGGAGGTTTAAGATATTAGTGAGTGAAGCTAACGTTGTCTTGATTGTTCTGCCTAAGAGACAACTTTAAGTAAGCTTCCATTTCAATCCATTCCAATGGTAACCGATACTTTAAAGGGGAATTCCGTATAGGAGAATTTATAAAACTTTTGATTGCATACCAAAGGTGGAATCTTCTTTGTTGGACTTCGGTTGGAGGGAGGGGAGGGGGGGAGGGGGGGCGAGGGAAGTAGTTACAGAGGAATCTGCTGAATTAACTCATTGTAAGCTTAATTCTAAGATCAGTCCTTTTGCAGTTTTTAAATGAATTTTTAATCTTGCTATTAACAGAAGACCTTGACAAATCTTGATTTCACTTTTTACTAATAATTGTGTGATACTTTAATAATGGTTTGAAACATTAGAAATAACTGTTGCTCTCTCATCTGCATTAGCTTTCAACGTTCCATATGAAAGGAGTTAATTTTTTTAGTTTTACCGACGACAGATATTCTAGCAACAAATTAGTTAAAAGTAAGAAAATTAACGCGAGGTTAACAGTTAGCTTTCAATTCCTGCAATTGAAATTGCATGAGCACGAGAGAGCTTGAAGAAAGCCAAAGAATTTGACTGACTATCTGTTGACACACCGTTCAACCCTCTCCTGTTTGTGCCTTCGCCAAAGCCGACATCATCTCTCAGAATCTTACGAAATAAAGAGTGATTTCAGTGCACTAGAAGCTTTTCTGTGTTTCCTATAGATGAAAAAAACGATTTTAATAATTCCATGCTCATTCACGTGAAAAGCTAAAACTGAAAGGTATTTTCCAAATGAAATTCATGACAGATTGTTTAACTCTTTACTTCCGAAACATTTTTTGTTCCCTAAAAAGTTTTCCCACTGTTCTCCCTTCCGTTGCGAATCTAGTTCCGATGAGCTAATTGTGAGAGAGGACCGGACGGTCCTGAGGGCGTTAAAGGGCTAAAGGATGGAAGATACTATTTTTGGACGGCTTGACAACTGTCAGAATTCCACATATAGGCTAGATATTATTGTTATGCTTCCAACAACATGTCAATCACAGTCGCTGTGAAGAACCAAACCATCCTTTGTCAATAATATTCATTTCCAACTCCTAAATCGCCTTACCGTTGGCTTGCTGAAGGTTTTATCCATATAGATCTTCATTAAGGCCCATTCTCTGTTTAGAGAGACGTAATTCATATTTTCTGGTATTTTCAATGCTATATTCTAATAATAATTATACTATTGGAGCGCCATAATATTTGTTGACTGTATTAAATTAAATTAAATTAAATTCGGTGTCATATTTTAATTGATTTTGCCATACTGGTTATTTTAATACTTAAGTTTTCTAATTATTTGAGTTTAAAATCATATATCTTAATATAAAATAAGGTCGTGGCCATAGATATCTGGATTCCAATTTCATATTTACTAAAAATAAGATGCACAAGATATTCAGAAATAAATACAATTTATGAAGACAGCGGCAACATCACACTAACAAATATATGGTAAAAATTTGTTAAAAGATGTCAAGAGATTCCAAATTTTCGGCCCTCATGTGCTTACACATAGTTTTTTTCGTATAGATTCGAATTATTGCAAAATTATGGATAAATTTAACAGTCTAGTTTCACCCTTTACGGTTTTTAACATTGAGCATTTTCTCATTAATAGTTTGGGTCAGTCTCACGCCATATTAATCCCTTACAGGAAGGGTCTCAACCACTCAAAGAAACCTACAGGAGTGGTCAGATAAAATGAACCCATATTCTGACCAATTAAATTCTTCCGTTAGGTATGATCTCAATTTGCTTTCGACTTCTGATGCATGAAGCTTTCGATTGCATTCATGATAAATATTCTCTCATATCGTTTGGATTCCTCATTATAACATCCTTCGCATACAGAATTACCACTTCACCGTCTAGTCAACCATGAGAGAACGGTTGAAAATCATTCCAAAATCCTTACTGATTTTAGATAAATGAGATAAACCTTTCTGATCGCTAGTTAACAACCCTGGATCTTATTTCATTAAAACAAACAGTCTTACAAGAAGAGAGATTTGATAAAGCAAATAATTTCTTGAGTCCTAACAAGAGGCTATTGAGTCATTAAAAGAACAGGTAAGTGGAGCTTTAAAACAGAAACGGCCTATTTAATTGGGGTTTAAATTCTCGAAATGACTTAGGAAATCCCACTGCTTTGCGAAGATCCAATCTTAAGGGAATTTTAAAGTTAAATTTTCTCGTTATTTATATAAAACTTATCCGCTGTCATTCATGGACATTGAAATATTACGGGTATTCATCGAGATACTTTGCTAGTATGTTTTGACACGTTTTTAAAACAAAATTTTTTACTTTCAGCTATGTTTTAGAGTACGTCAACAAAACACAAATTATTGGCCGAAATAATTTTGGTTCGTCGAAATTCTAATAATTATTATTAGTGCTCTTATAATCCATAGCAAAGGAGAAAATTGCACAGTTGACAAACCACTCCTTCGTTCCCCTTGAATACCTGCTTGACATCTTCATCGAATCGTCTAAGCCAACTCTTCGTACGGGACACTTTAAAGTAATAAGGAACTTAATGGAGTCTAAGGCCTATATTGCCTTTTTGTGCAGCCTCGCCCAGAGGTTAAATCTTCTCCCTGTAATTATGCGGGGAGGTTACTCAGGCAAAGTGTTTTCACCATCACTTGAACAATCATTTGTTATCCGCTAAGCTTCGCTCTCAACATCCTTCCATATGTTAGCATCCACTGTGAAATAAACAGTAGTGGACATGCCATAAATAAAAACGCGCTAGACGAATGTTTTTAACAGCTTTGCTTGGATTTTGATCGGAAGGAACTTCGATCGTAGTACTGACCTGAGTATCACTTGCTGTCTCTGAACTACATACTTTTAAGTTTACTGTTCTAAGGGAATTTTAGTTTACAAAGCTGTGTCAAAATATTACCGATGGTTAAAGAATCCAAAATTAACAAAGACATATACTCTTCCACAAAGCCAGCGGTCGGAAGCTTCTTAAATCAGTGTTCTTGTAGGAAATTTATGTTGTGTGTTCATTAATCGTTCAATTACATCCAAATTGAGTCTTTCTCAGATTATCGATACAACGTATTTTATCAGTAAGTCAAGAACTAAAATGATATCTGGTGTTCTTGACAGAGATTTACCAAGGCATTATACACCAAGTCGTTCTGTTCCAGTGTCTCCTTTTCAAGTATTTTTGGTATTGCTATTTATGTTATGATATGAAATCACTTCCCTTATTCTACAACTCTCCCGGTATAGCTAAAAGCCTGAACAACGGTCAGAGTTAAAAACTTTTTCACTGGATAGAAGTAAATCGAGGAAAATGATTCTTTGGCGATACCATGAGTACCGTTTATTACTAGGCTTTTGGGAAAAAATGACTTTTCAGCACAGAGGTCACTTCTTTAGCCAAAATTAACAGGCGCGCTCCATTTTTCGTCGTCTCCACTAAGTCTGTAAAGCCGTCCACGACATTCATAGATTCGCCTGAGCATTCCGGTCAAGTTGGCAGTCAAGTTCACCCATAATGATAAAATTTCAATCTCTATTTTACACGTCCCTCGATCTATCATCCACAGTTGTGAATAAACTCTTTCTTGCTCTAACATGGTGGAAATCAAAACTAGATTAGAATTTATGATCAGTTAGTACGGCGTTTTTTATGTCCGGAATTATAGGTAGCAAATCCTGGGAACACTCCACATTTTTTTATACTTGGACAGTTGGAAGTGCTAGATAAATTTTGGGGTTGATAGTTTTGGATGCTAGAAACTGTTGCAGTATCATTCGACTATAAATCAACTGCTTGCCTTGGCACCATTTATCTCAGCTGATTCATAGCTAATTATTTTACCTATATTAGAGCATTTGAATGGGAGCTTTGCTACTACTAATCCAGAGGCAAGGAATGCTTTTTGGGTACTGATTTTCATCATCATGGCATTCGTGTCACGGGTATTTATTATTTTCAGTAAAATTTAAGCAGCAGGTGAATAGTGTATGAGTTGTCTTAAGGTCGATATTGTCACTTCACAGAAACTCACAAAAACGCTTTTTTCGAGTTTATTCGATAATTTTTTGAAATTAATTGTTTAAAATAGCTCAATTTCGATCATAAACTAATTTATTTATCCTCTTAAGTCTTAGATTATAAAATTATGAATAATCGGAACTTGTGTCCAATCTGGAAAAACTTTTTGGTTATAATACATTATTCGATGGCTCTTTTAAAGCAAGTTAATTAAGATAGGTGCATTGATTAATGTGTCAGTGAGATACAGATCTGTCTTTCCTATCTCTCCCTCTCATGCTCTCTTTTTCAAATCATACTTCGGGAAGATCTTTAGTCACTCTTACACCCAAGGGCTCTTTCAATAATCAAGCTGGTTAGCCACCTTTTCATCTAAAAAAAAATACCGACACGACAATCAGATATGGTCTAAAATTTGCCTCACTTGTCAAGTTGGCAAGATTCACACAAATACACTCGATGGCCACTTTTTTCTTTTCTACTTCCTGAGGATGGTTTCGGCATATTCATCCTGACACACAAGGCACATCAAACTCTTTCACACACACCCTAACCTGTATTCACCGTTTTACCTCCTGACCTATTGTGGTTCCGATACGTGAAACTTCATTTAACTTGGTGACTAAAGTACTAGTAGTATCTTCGATGCCTAAAATCGGTATTCTCTCAATAGTCACAACAGGCAGAGGATCACAATGTACTGTCGCTCTGCTTCGACAATTGAGCCATCCCCATGGTTCAAAAAATATCTAAACCACAGTCTGTCGACCATCTGTCGATGGTCTTTTAGAACTTTTTATCGACCGTTAAAATCCACGATGATTGCAATTTCTTCACAATTAGATTGGTCGGAACCTCTTCCAAACATTCTTCTTCCAATTAGAAACGTCATTAAGGAGCATCTTTGATGCCGTCATGCAGAATTCGTCATTGGAATAGTTTTTATTCTAACTGACAACATGTTATATTCCTCTCTTTTAAAAGACCATTGCAGATCTGTTTGCTCAGTACTCTTACGTCAGAATGAGAGGTCAACACAAACCTATATAACCTTATCAGGATATCTCTTTGTCTTTAGTTCCGATAGATACCCTAAGAAAACTTTTGCAACCACCTTATAGAGATACTTCTAAATTCTGGAACGTAAACCAAAATACTTCAATCTCGGTGCTAAGGCCGTAATAATTTTTGGCGGGCTGAGGCCAGATCACTTAGATCTCTCGTTTTTTACACACTAACCCTTTCCCTTCTGCATCTGTACCCATTGATAATGTACGCCCTTAAAATACTCCTATGCAATCCCTCTCAAAATATACGATATACCCGTCCATTCAATCCCAATCTTCACTTCAAGATTCTAAAACCCTATGATTCATCAATCTTGTGTATCTTGACAACAATATGGCACCTTCTCCACTCGACCGGCTCAGTAATTGCGTAGCTAATTGTCGAGGAATTTTTCCTCTTCGTTTCAGTTATCTAACAAACCTTTAAAAGTTGAGATACTGTTAAACTCACAATACTGTCAAAGCTGACTAAAGTGTTCTCACAAGCCCCAGAATATCCATGGATCGTTGTGCTTACCGAAGCCTTATCAACTACCCAGCGATTATTATTCCTTTGATGTGTTTTGCAATTCTAATACCGCCTAACTAATTGTAAAAGCAAAATCTGAGCTAGTGGGCTGCAGCTAGTTGGACATCCAAGAGGACTGCCAATGCTTGACAAAGTGCTTATTTATGTAGTTTATCCCCAAGTTTGAAGAAGATATAGATCTTGCATAATTTTCAATATTGGCACTTAGATATGCAAAAAAATTACAATTATAAATGTCAATACTTGAATTAAAATGATTTGGATTTCAATACAATCCTATTTACAAATATGCGTAAATGTGGAAAGTGAAGTTATTCAAATAACCGTTATTTGCCCTAATGGGGAAGCATTCCATTTTATGAAATTCTTTAAAATTTAATTAACAAAATGTGTACTGTATTAAACCATTTTCCTGTTTACTCATTCAAAGTAGCATTTTATGTCATAATGTTCGCATTTTTAATCAAACCGTGCCATAATCAAAGAAAGCTCTTTAAGGAAACATAAAGTGTTGAAATTTTGGCTCATACATTCACTCGTAATTGTGCTGATTACCTGAATGCTTAAAAATGTTTATTTAATATATATTTATATATATATAGACGGTTGTTTGGTCGAAAACAGCTCTCCTGTTGAAGTTATTGCAACGGAGGATCGACTAAATCGATCTTGAAATTACAGTTTCTAATGCCTTGATGCTGAACATTTAAATAATTAATAACACTATTCTTTGTTGGAATGCAATAGAACTAAATGAAATGAATCTAAAGCTTTTGTAAACTTTCAAATGATCTGAGAACAAGGTCACTTCTATAACAATAATCTGGCGAATCTTCGAAGGCAGTTTCACTTTAAACTTCAATACCATTATTTATTATCACTTTTGAATATATTATGACTTTATAATTTATATTCTTAACATAGCTTTACTTTTTTTGGTTTAAAGTACCACATAATTTATCTAATAAATTCAGTTTGTAACACATATATTTTTGAAAATGTAGATCATGAATAGTAAAAATACTATTCAGAATACCTCGGGGAAAATTTTAAAAGGTGCAATATTGTCTCAATGCTTTATCTCAAAAGGATATGATACTGATGATGAGATTATGAAATTGAAAGCGCTTTTGCATACGGATGAACTACAGGACCGTCTACAAAGCGAAGAACTATTTCTTACGAACCTTTTATCAGAAGTGCGTGAAGACCATATTTCAAGGGAAGCAGATTTTGAGAAACTTTCTAACTCCCTTCAGCAGCATTTTTCTACTGACCCTCTCCCATACCAATGGCTTCACAATTGCACATTATCAACCAAAGTACGCATGTATCTCGCAGAAGAACTCTTACCAACCGTAGTCTTGGGACTGGAACACATTCTAAGTGAAGCGTATCGTCGTGGCCTTTGCAAATTTTCAAATTCTGAAACCAGTGGTGAAGACGTGGAAGTGCGAGCGGATGTAAACTTCAATCCACTCAATCGACTGGCGGAATTTCTTATGCGAAATAACCCGAAATATAGTAATAAAGTAGTAAACACTTCTCGATATCCCTACACAAAGGCAATGCGACAGGTTGTTGATCGTCTAAAACGGGAACTATTTCTTCGATCGGGGTCGGATTTAGCGAAATGCACCATTGAATCAGAGAATATAAAACACGAGTGGGAGACAATAAAACAGCAAAAGAATCAAGAATATGCTACAAAGTGGCGCCTAACAGAACCAATTTTTGATTTTTTTAGGTTAGAAGGCAAAGATACCGTCAATTCTATGATCGTAAATTCACGCTCTTTACTCATATTGCATTAGTAGTATACATTACCTATAGTTTTTGCTTAACAGGTTCAGCAATCTGTACGAGCATTTATGCTAATAGTAATGAAAATGCCATATGACCTTTCACTAATTCAGCGCCCGATCATTCACGTCGAAAATGTTGAAGAGAATATTGAGAACTACACACTTCATGAATTTATGACAGTTAGTATTTTGAATTTCCCAATAGATTTGTCGTACTCACAAATGATTAAATGAATTCTTGTTTTAAACATTCCAGTATGTTGCATTTTATGTGAAACCATTATCAATGGAAACCTTTCAGACTTTCGTGAATCACATGCAAAAATGTGGCAAGGAATATCAAAATCAGGTGAACCTTGCCATTAAACTTGATCACATTGCAGAGGTTTCAGTGAGTTGTGATATGGAAACGGTAAATGATCCATCCCATCCAGTTTTGACTAATTTCAGTAATCTCTACTTTAAATGGAGTATTTTGAATTAAAGGCTGGGATCGATAAGCAACAACTTTATGAGGAATTCAATCGATTTGCGGAAGAAGCCGATGCCGAAATGCAACGAAATCTTGTGCATCCACATGACTGTATGCTAAATTTGTCATCGAACGTTTTAGAAGATATAAACAATGCGATATTTTTTATTTTTTTCCTCCTAGGGCATATTCAGGAATATCATCTGCGAAATGAGGTGTCGGCTACTAGAATAGAAGCTGTAGAAGAGGTACTCGGCGAATCTTTCAATCAAATTGAAAATGTCCAATTAAGCACTTCAGAGGTCGCTCCTATTAACCCTAATGATAACATGACTAGTAATGATGATAATGCTGCATAGAATTTTCAGAATTTCTATAACTCTTCTCTCAGATATTTTCACAAACCTGATTTAAAGAGAAAGTGTGGAAGCGAAATATATTCTGACACCTTTTCGGAGGGTTCTAAGCAGTAGCTACGTTGATATTGCCGAAGAAATTTTTATGACACTGGACCGATACAAAGGAATATTTTTTAGCATAGATGGGTTATTATGTTTAGAGTTAAAATGGTATTATTATATTCATCTACTGTTTTTACTAACAAAATGTGGTCTATTTATTTGTTTATGCGTATTTGCCACAATAAACTCCAATTCTCACGCCGTTATCTTTGCTACAGCACAGCAAAGTTCCTATTTCACAAATTATACCCTCTATGGATTAAAAAATTGTATGGACTCGAAATCGCTGACTAGTTTAGAAATTATTGCTCGAAATCCAGGAAACGCAGTCGATCTTACTTTTTGCCAACTCAAAAGCCAATACAATATAATAACAAATGGATAGCTTTGAAAGAAAATTATTATTTGTTAACTAGTTTCATAGGTAGTCTGGTAGATAATCTGGACTTCTCCAATTAAGCTAATTTAAAAGAGCTTATTCACCAATTTTTCAACTGTTTTCTGCATTTTTTGATTCACGATTTTAATTGCATTTCTGATGCTCTTTCCAATTTGGGCTTCAATATACCCACCAAAAGGTCCACTTGACAAAATATTCGTTAGGTCACTCAGAAACCCAAACGCAGTCCCTTCGTCGACATCTGGAGGTGATGTAAATTGCAGTCGACTGACCTCCACTCTTGGAGTTCCATCCAAGTGCAACAGAGCCTCGGTAGTATTCTGGTAGACTTTGGGCAACGTTAACGTGAGATTAAAGTTGACGGTGAAATTGAATAGTTGTAAAATGGCAGGAGTAAATTCAGTGTCATAGAGAAATGTAGATATCTGGAAGAGACCATCAACTTTGAAATAGTCCTTCAAGTCCATACAGAGAATACAATTGATATAGTCATTCTCCGGTGTCGAATAGGTATTCAGTTTCACCGGACAACTGCGTATAACATGCCTTAATCCATAAATACTTGCATTTTTTAAAGTGATCAAATTATTCGGGGATTTGTTCATTTGTATTGGTTCTGGAATAGCCATTCGCATGAGTGATATGAAATAATCAATAAAGGTATTGACGAAAATGTCCGCTTCCTTTGTTT
Source organism: Hymenolepis microstoma (assembly GCA_000469805.3). Lineage (NCBI taxonomy): Eukaryota > Metazoa > Platyhelminthes > Cestoda > Cyclophyllidea > Hymenolepididae > Hymenolepis > Hymenolepis microstoma. The sequence goes on along the minus strand of LR215989.1, from coordinate 34,900,099 downwards.
TTTCTCCTATTAGTGATGATCCATTTGCAATTCCAGCGATAAGCAGAAAAGCATAAACTAAAAATTACATAAATAAACTAGTTTTAAATTGAAAATATTGTGAAATTAAGTAATACTTATCAATCTATAATTATCCAGTTGAAACATTCGCAGCATTATGCTAGATAATCTGATGTGTTCAGGCAAAGTTTTAATATTCTATTTGTGAAGTCAGAATTAATTTTACTGAAATACGGTTGATTATACAAAACGACGTAATAAAAAATTATTATTGGCTTAATTGTACATTTTGATAAAACTTTTTCTTATATGAAATGAAATAAACACCTCATTGAGGTCTTCTAATTGAAAAATGTTTATTTCGAAGCTGGAAATCTTGGCTTTGACTGTTTGAAGTTTGACTGAACTGAAGAACAGAGTGAACCAGCAAGCCATTATTTAGACTCGCGCAATTACAAACATTAGAATTCCTTTGACATAAGGCAACTAAGAGCTCAATCACGAAATATACGATCGTGTGGATACATGGAACTTCAGATATCCCCTCCTGGAAATCAGCGTAATTGACTCTCAATTGCTAAGATGGCTACCCTTGAATATAACTGAACTCTGCAAGTATCTTGATGATGATTAGGATGAAGGGACGTAAATTGTAACGCGAACACCAATGGTTACTTCGCTTTCAATAAAGACTTACCCTCAAGTGCCAGCATCTTCAGAGGTTAGTTCCAAACAAATTATACATAAGACAGGCACTAGGTCTTAATCGCTGCCACCACTTCATTTGATTGGTCTAGTTGCATAAACATTCGTAGGAATAGGAAAGGTCACAAGGGTGTGTAGACCTGCCCATATCCCCTCCTCCCCCCCCCCCACGCCTCCTCCCCCTCTCCGGCCACCTTTTGGCATATGCATCAGATAATTTATGTGAGAAATAAAGGCCACTTATTGAGAGGCAGATAAAAGATAGTGCAATAAAAAATTACAAGGATATGATGAATCAACTAGTTTTAGATTGGTATGATTTACTAAGCACAAATTGATATCTAGGGTAGGAATAAGAAAATCCTAAGCTCAAGTTGTTATAGCGTGAACTTATTTAACTTGAACGATGCACAGTATAGCACAGTATAGTATATAATATATATATATAATATTGATGCTGACAAAAGGAAAGGTTTAATTGATATTGTTAATTATCTTTTCACCTTAACAGCAATTGTATAATAAGTAGTAAGAAGTTGGAATGAAGGAATTAAGAGAGCCTTCCTCTGTTTGAGCTCCAGATTTATCCGGTCAGGGTGTTAAACTTCTGATCTGCGATCAAGGACATGATTATATAAAGACTACTACTACAACGAGCATCCACGTTACTATTCAATATAATTAAGTAAAAGTGGCATTCCATCCAGGTGTCAATGCCATTCATACCATTTCGAGGAAGTCTTTCCACTCTAAGAGTTAACATTGTGAAGGAAAGTATTCGGGAATACAAATGAGGTATTTGTAAAAGTGACATTATCACTTCAGTATCAAATTAATTTTTCCAAACTTACCTTGATGTATACCTATTAAAGATATCATGTTCTCAACCGGCTTATTAATATTAAACCCTCAAACCGGTTCTCCTCCGGATGACCAACTGCATTCAACGAAACGGAGTAAATTAATAGACATCTATGCAAATCTGAGAATGTTTTTACAGGCTCATAAACGAAGTGCTCTTGAGGCAATAGATGAATTTTTAATGTAAATGACTCTAAACTGCCTTGCAAACATCCTGGCTCTTTAACACGGCTGGACCTAAAGTAGACCATTACTTAAATTTGCTATGCATGAGAAAATAACCGTCATAAAGAATCGATTAGTGTAGAAGGTAGATTGAATTAAAAAAACAATACGCGATCAATCTCATAAGACGATCTTAGGCTCCAAACTCAAATTTATACAAAGCTCTACTTGGAGTTCTATTATTTTTTTCAGTTGAAGAGTGCGGTTCTTGAGGCTTCTCAGGATCGTTCTTTCATGAATAGGATTTCAAGCAAGTGAAATACGAGGTTAATTCCTTTGTATTATCCACGTTTGGTATTTAACAATCTAGAATTTTTCTTCTAACTCAAGACGAATCAGAGCACAAAATTTGGCGGAATTAAAAATGGTTGTTTCACTGTGGATGCCTTGGAATACATAACGCTAACATGGCTGAGGCAAGAAACTGTGTGCACACTCAACCAGCTTCGAACGTAGGATTGTGCTGCCGATTGCATTAAGGATCACGAACATCATGGGTGCAGAAATCTCTTAGCTATCGAACGATCAGTTGTTGCTACGCGACATAGTGTAACCTAATTGCATTCTAATGAATAAGATATTTGCAACGCTCCATGACCGGAATTGCTGCGGTTTATTCATAGCTTATGTGTGCTACATCCTCTACACTTCTAACCATATTTTTACTCTCTAATGACTAAAATGACCTTATATCATTTCATAGGTATCTGCTATTTATTTATATCAAATGGCAGGCTTTATGATAGTTACCATTAGCCCTTTTGTTGACTTCGGGCTTCGCAGAGGGAGGAACATCAAAGTCACAAAAAGTCGAGAGGAGGAACAGAAGACTGATTCACAGATGTAAGAGAGAGACGGACACAAAGGTAGAGAAAAAGATAAGATGAGTACTGCGGAAGTGGTCGAATATGGCATACAGTGGGGTCATGGTAGTTTGAAGTCGACTGTCGATTTTTAGACTTTTTGCCGTATGAGTGTACCATGCCCAGGATGCATCACGTGGAGATATGTCTCTCGCGCGCCCCGGTATCAGATATGATGTTGACGATCGTATTTGTGAATATAAAAGGTATTCCGTATACAAATAATGCAGGTCACAGTCTTTTAAGTTTAAAGCTGAATTGGTTTTCATTATAAATTATGTTTTAATTGATATAGCTAAATACCATTTTCCGGGAGTAGAAAAGTGACCCTGGATAATGTAATTAAAAATAAAAAATTTCAAGTGATCATTGGACCTTTTAGCCTTCAATTTACGACTTTGGGTCTTTTGAGCTTAAAATTAGGGAAGACAGTTTTTTCGAAAGCAATTTATTTTAATATGTGAGAATATTTTTGGCAACAATCACATTAACTCTTTGCAATTTAAATCTGTGTTTATTTGCCCCAAAATCATCAGAAATCATCCATAATTTCGTCAAAGCAACCATCACAGAAAAAATTTCGGATTCGAAAATAGAATCTGTGGGACACATCATCTCATGAGCGCATAGCGTGACTTGAGGGTGTGGCCATTCAACTTCGCGTGCGGATTGAGTGCGAGGACACATAGCCAGTGGCCAATCAAACGCCTCCGCTCGTTTTACTTAATCCCCCATGTTGAATGACTAAGCTTCCTCCCTTGTTACACTCCACACCATACATGTCTAGAATAAACACGTTCCCTGGGTACCTCTGTCTCTCCTTAGCTTTGCAATAGCTTAGATAATTCCGGGGAGTCTTACGAACTAGGAGAATCTGTCAGTGAGGTTCCTGAGTACAGTCAGGCTCAGTTAGGTAGCTAATCCACTACATATCCTCACGGCTTGTATGTTAGTAAAAAATGTACATTTATTGCAGTGCTTTTTTCAAATACCCGCTGAAAAAGCATCGCATTTATTCAACATGACCAAATACCTACATCTACTGAATTAATTAAATTTACTCAAAAAGTTGTGGGAATATCAAGCAATGTTTCTTCAGTGGTTTCAGGATATTTCCTGTGGCATCTCCTTTGTAATCATTAAATGAATTAGTTTAATAATTGTTCTCGATGCGAGAGTTCCTTTTGAACAAACACTAACTGAAGTCTTCTAAAAGGAAACGTTACAATAAGTGTGGCACGATTTACATCAATGCATCTGACTTATATCAGTGATGGAAGTGCGTCCATGAAGCGAAAAAGACTTCCCTGACGCTAATGGTCAAATCGGCTAAAAATGAATTTTTGGAGCACTTGGAGTGCACTGATATTCGAAAAATGTATTTGACTCAACTTTTGTCTGTAAAGGTGGCATGAGATAACTCAATTTGCCGTCTCTATTAAAGCAGAAACTTTACCATTGTTTTTTAAGACAGCCATTCCAGAGTATGGTCATAATGGACATTGTTGATGAAATAACCAGTACCAAAGACGCCGAACTTGGAAATGGTGATGATATAGGTTTAAATTCTAGTACTTGTGGTTTTGTTCTTGCTTATGGGTGAAATTTAGGAGACAACATCCTCCAAATCTGGATGTTTTGCAAATTTTTTGAACGGACAACGGATTAAAAGCGGACATGTGAGTTTATTTCAGAGTTAAAGAATATTTGAGAGGTACCTCTATTTATGATATTTAAGCTAAAATCTAATTAGATGTTCAAAAAAGTCTAATCTTGTCAAACATCCAACCATGGAAAGGCTTTTTATGCTACATGTCTGGATAAAATTGTTGTTGATTTGAAATCCGAAACAATAATTATTTAAAAAAATCGATTCATTCGATTTTTAGAGGTAGATCTCGATGGTGACCAGGGCATATGAGCGAAGCGGACAAGTAATTATTCTCACGTATTTTTGCAATTAACTTAACAATTAACAATCTGTAATGATCTCTCATTAGTTATTAATCATGTAAGAACATTATTTTGGTATATGAAGGTATAGCATTAAGCATATGATAGTTCGAGGTGGGTTAGGACATATTTAACATATTCATGGGGTTAATTTCTCAGCCTCTAATAAGCATCGGATGGTAAACAATAAGTAATGGTAATCATTTTAAACCATCTTGAAAAGTGAGTAGAGATGTCGTTTAAATTTGGTCGCGCTAAGAAATTTCTGAACATTTTGTTTAAAATGCAAGCCCGTGGCTAACGATTCTAAGCCCTTTGGAGTTCCAATTGATCCCTTTGTTTGGTTTGAAATAATTTCTGCTAAAGAAGAAAAACTCATACATGTATCAAGTTAGAGAAGCTGTGTTCTGGAAGGGAAAAACCTATCACAGCAAAGAATACAAGAGATTTGTTCAGAGGGGAGTCTTTTTTGAAGGCCGTAATGCCATAACTTAACAAGAGAATTTTCTGGAGCTCTTTAATTTAACAGTTTGAAGTTTCATTTTTAAGTCATCTCTTGAAAATGTTGATTTAATTTTCCCTCCAATCGGAGGAATAATTGGGGAAGTTTCAAAACCGATTGCTAAATAAAAACCTACTGTTACGAAAATAGTAGAAAAGAATTATTAGAATTAAATCTTGATAGGAACCTGGACCAAAGGAAAGAGTTCAGAGCTGACTTAGGTGGTCGAATTTCCATAGAAAGCAGGCAGAAACCTATTTAGATACGAAATTTTTAATAAGATGGAAGTACTATCTAACGCGTAAACATGACACAAATAGAGGAGGAAATCGGACTTGTCGTTTATGAAGTTAAAAGAACCGAATTCTTGAATTAGGTGTCGTTGACATACTAATTTCTTAATTTTTATTAAAGTATAAAATGTTAGAATTGTTCACTGTAACCTCTTTCATCTATTAATCTAATTGTCAACACCTTTCACAAATGTGACTCACTCAAAGTGTAACAGTTCTATACTTTGCCTACTTTCATGCGGGAATAAGAATTAAAATTCACTTAAATTTCGGAACTTTAGTTACCAATGTGAGGATTAATTATAAGTATCTTATTTTTTACTTGTCATATATTCGGTGTATAATATATTTGATGTTTGAAAAAGTAACAGATGGAATATGGCTGCCAAATTACTATCTGAAGTCTTAATTGCCCAAGGGACATTAGCCAGTCCACAGACCATTTTAAGATTAATACCCGTTTGTCAAATTTTGATATCCGAGAATGTTGAGTCGAAATGCTAGTAAAGTCCCACCTTAACCACTTAGAGACATTTTCGCGCCCATAATCCAACCCGGAGATAATAATACCCGCCACTGGGCTATCGTGTAGCTGGATTTCAGACATAAACAATGAAGATGTGTGAAGACGCAAAATTAGAAGTGAGCGTTTGTTAGATTTAAGTTAGTGCCGCGACAATACTGTGATAGGAAATATTTCAAAAGGAATTATTCACCGCTAAAATAAAGGATAACTTCCACAATGAACGTTCAAGAATGAATATACTTATAATTATAAACTAATATGTTCATTTACGTTTAAATTAAGTCATATTCATGCACTTGTTTAACTATTTACACTATTCGATAATCCTGTTTATTGATCAGGCGGATGGTATTGTTTATTTAGCAACTGCTTTCTTGAGTTTGGCCATAGATGTTCAGGACCACTTTCGATACAAAATCGCCTATTACAAGGTTCTTGATGTACTATACAATACTTTTCTATCGGGTGTGCATGCATGGTGTGCAAAATCAATAAATACTGTTTGGGTACGATAACACTCTAATAACTATTGGTTATTGATTGGTTGAGAGGGCTCTGCACTCGTGTTCTCATCTGTTCCCTAGCGTGATTAGCATCACGTCTGCAACGTTCCAGAGTGATCGAACGCTCAAGCGCTTCTTTTCTTCAGCTATGCCAGCGTTGTTTCCCACATAACTGAGCTGAGTTTCCAAGTTTATTGGCGCCCTTTAGTATGAAAAGCTAGGAATAGCATCATGCAACATTAATCTGTTCATAAGTTGGGTGCGAGTGTGCATGATTCATTAGCCCTTCAACGCACTGAATCCAAGTTCTAATGGAATAAGATCCGGCTCCAAAGTTAGGAAAATGAAATCTGGATACAAATTTGCCAACGTTGTTTTAGTTGGGCAGTCTGTCTGTCCCACGAATTAGAACTTTAGAGTTTAAAAATTCATTGATTTTTTCTTATTTAATCTTTCGGTTGTCTTTCAACTCTCCTCAGTCGGAATGGTATTAAAGAATAAACTCGGTACTTCTAATTAGTTTGGTATTGTTTGTTTTTAAAACCAATTTACAAATCTCTACTCGTCCCCCAAAAATGGTAATATTATTTTTTATTATTATTAATATTAATATTATATTAATATTAATATATGTTATATATTATAATATGATTATAATTATTATATTATTATTACGATATTATTATTAATAATTCAACTATCTACTAACTTAGTACTAATAAAATATATGAAATTGGCATCATAGATTAAAATTTTATTTAAGCTTACTCATCGTTTTTCAATTTTGTTACTAAGTTTGTTTTTATTATTAAATTCCATTTTTCTATTTAATTCAAAATGGTCGAATAAAAGGCATTGGGATTTCTTCCAACAGAAGTGTATGCTCTTGAAATCACTTCTCTTAGCAGATTTGAGCGTGAAAGTATTATCATAAAGTATATCCCTTTTTAAAGCAATGGTCTCTCAATCCTTCTAATTATAAGGCATCACAAATTGATAGATACATTTAAAAGTAAAATTGTCATTTTTTTATAATTTAGAACCAAACACACAAATACAGATTATTAAGTAAAAAGGTATTTTTGGAATCGGTTTACAAGATGTTCACTTAAATGGATATTTCAAGTTTTAAAATCAGGTTTCAGGATTTATTCTCTGGATCTCCACTATTTACTAACCAGTTTTTAATCAGGATGGTGGGTCTTCCAATTTCTATTCACTTGCTTCCAATAGTTGAAAAGGCGTAATTGTCCAATATGATATTCAGGAAATTGCATTGTTAGTGTAGCGTAGTTGATGGCAAAAAATGCTAAGCTTTAGTTATTCCAATTTAAATAGGTTTCATGCACACAAATAATTCACTAATCGTCATAGTGAGGTTGAGTAATGAGCAGTGGAAGGTATTATAATCTCTATATACTTATTTGGCTAGCAATTTTCTTTGCAGCCAATTTTAGTCAATATTGAAGGAGACCTTAAATTGGGAATATTTAGAGGCTTCCAATCAATGCGATTGGGCGTAATCACCTAGAAGGGATAAATATAGGACAATTCAGGGACACATCTGCATTATTGCGATTTGTGATGGACCCACAAATTTTGGATATTCGATTTGAGGATATCAAGGATTCTCTTTAATATTGGGGTCCCATATTACTATAAGTAATTGCAAGGGAAATTAACAGATTCAGACCATATCGCCTGCATCAATGTTGTAACCTATGCACTGAGCCTATATGCTCATCATTATAAGTTAAGTAGAAGAGCATGGCCATTTATTTCTACTTGCGCTTTTTATGTTTATTTCTGCCTGATTTCTGTTCTCAGCATGATAACTAGATGTTGGACTGCTCACGGTTCCCAACCGGAGAAATGTATGCAAAATTTTGTGAATATGTGCTAGATTTCATCTGATTTTGGTGGGTGTGTGTGTGTGTGTGTGTGTGGGTAAAGACCTAGCAACATGATGCAATTTCCAAAACATCTGTTGCTTCAGCTTTGTTTGAGCAAGTTGCTCACCACACAGTCTACCCACCACCTCACCCTCTAATCCTCTATGCAATGGTCCGGGATAGCGCAAAGAAGGAACACACTCACATTCGGGTGTGCATTTCCTTGCCTGGTCCTTGTTGTCTGGCATTTGGAACAGGGATTGTTGTTGGTTGAATCAGCTGGCTTGAAGGTACGACTACATTGAATCGGGAATGTGTGCTGCTTATGTGGCCGCTGCTCCAGTATTCTGCCTCGGGAATTTGAGAAACCTGAGAACATGGGCTTGCTTGGTGAAGCCAAAGATTTTTGCGCTTTATTTACACTAATGAAGTATAGAGTGACTTTGGAACTGTTCGATTTTGAAAAAGTCACCGAATTCCGGGAACTCAAAATTTTAGGAATCATTGTATTATTTTTATATTGGAAAATTTACGAAATAATCCCGGAGTGCGATCCACTTTTATTCGGGACCTATCAGCAAAAGCATTGTTGCTCTTCTGTCCTTTTGGGATAAATTTGCAAAAGATGTGTGGTTAACGGCGCCTAAGTGCGCTTCTATGAAAGGAAGCAGTACTGAAATGCTTTAATATACAGGCAATTAAACAACAATAAATTTGGTGCAGTGGTTTACAAAGTTAGAGGTCACAGTTTTAACGTCCATCAGTGGGCATCCAAATTGCGAACAACCAACCACACAAGGAACAGTCACTAAAGGTGATGGTAAAATTCGAGTTACTCATTAGAGTGGGTCAATGATGTCATCCCCCTGCTTGGAATAAGCATTGAAAAGGCTTTTCCAAGGAGGGATTAATTAGTTAATTAATTAATTAGTTCGATAGTGTAGTGGGAAACGGACTAAATAGTCATTACCAGGTGAAAGAAGAATCACCCTTTCGAGTGTAAACCACGCACTCAGCTTCTATTTTAACTATTTTGTTCGAATTTCATACCCTTCTTAGCCTCTGGCGCTAATGCGTTTTTTAATTGAACCATAGTAAATAATTACCGCATTAGAGTAGATTTTTTCGCTATTTTCAGGCTAATATCTAGCGTGTCGATGAAAGACAAGTGGGCGGAATTCCATTTTAAGGATATCCTTGCTTCTTTCGTCGTTTCACATGGCATAAACAAACGGTTGCTTAGTTCATTAAATGCATTAAAAATTAATACTTAACACGTACGAGTTGAAGCTACCGCGATTTAAATATTATCTAACATCAAGAAGTCATATTTCATCCTACATGGAAACATTAATCATCCTAATATTCATATGTACAATGTTCAAAAGGCTCACGTTTGATGACCATCAGTAGCCAACCGAGGCTATGGCAAGCATAATTTAATTGTCGAACGAAAAAAATCGGACAAACTTCTTATTCTTTTCTAATTAATTCCCTTGAACTTCAGGTTAGTGTCCTTAAATGAGTCAATTAAGTATTTTCTCTTCAACACTTCGTTTCATCCTGCGTTTAGATTTCTCCAAATAAAATATCAACACTTTTAATTATACTAAAATACCTTAACTCTAGTAATATTGCAATCTAAAAAGGAACAAAGGCCCATTAGTGAAGGAAGGAGAGAGATAAAGGGTAAAAGCACGAATCAAGCCCCCATTATCTCAATTTTTATTCATTCTATTTTCAATCCCATCGGATTTTAGAATACGTCCCTTAATTAACTTTCAAAGCTCAATATGTTGGTTTACTTCAACGGCGAATAGTGCAATCTCGGCGTCTCTCAACTCTAAATGAGTATTCCAGCCCCAAGAAGCAGTCTCAGTTGTTTAAAGTAAATGGTGAGAGGGGTGCAGAGGAGGAAGTAGTAGTCGGCATATTAGGATTAGATGCTTTTGAATTTTGTTCCGACTCTCATAGCCCACAAAAGAGCGTGACCGGTTAACAAACTGTTTTCCAGATTAAACAATGCTATCATTAAAGTAAACAATTAATTTTTAACCTGAGGATGTGCCATTGATTAACTTAATTTCCTTCTAAAATGCAAATTAGCAAATCACACCCGATGACGCATAAAGATGCCATTAAAAGCTATTATTTGAAATGTCACTTCTTGAATATCTAAAAGGATCTTAAGATAGAAATTAGGAGTTATTAGACTTGCTGACATATTTTGAAATTTAAGTATCCTATCTAACCATCGACATTTAAATTATTTTCAATACAAGTATTAAATTCCAACTGGGATATCATTAGTTGGTTAGGGGTAATAAGAATGTAATCTCAGGTTAGTTTGATTCTGCAATTTTTAGCTGTCTATACAAACGAACATGTAAATAATATTACTGTTTTAAGTTAATGTTGATCCATTTGTCGGCGAAGTGTCCTAAAGATAAAGGATAACAACGAGCTTTTACAAGGATCCACAACTTGCAATTATTCGATGCATACATTTGAAACGTACCAAGAATGATTGTTTGAATAAGTAGAAATACGACTAAGAGCTCTGAGAATGGAGCTTAATCATGAATTATCAATGAGTTCGGAGGATTGTAGGCATTTTGGAACTGAACTCCACCTTGAAAAGACGTTGGCCTGATGATCCTGTAATTCAGATGAAGCGGGGTTCTCCTGTTTTCCTGACCACTACTCTAAGTACTCATAAAATTGAACCTACCCCCTCCATGGGAGAGGGAGGGGGGGTGGACCTTCACTTCCCATGCCTTTGAAACTTTTCCTATGACGAAATGTTACTAAGCTTTTCGGTCTTACCTATTAAAATTAATAAACAAATTTGTCAACTAATGAAACAGCGCTATCAGTCATGTGTAAAATTTCCTTTTGATTATTCATTATTAAAATATCGCTGACAATAACAAAAGGAAAACAAGTGTCTCGATATATTTTTATCTGGAACTCTTAAAATAACATCCTAGGCCCTGCTCACTGTGGCAGCAAGTCGCTGTTTGAGTCAATGTGCAAATTCATCAAATACGTGCATTCTGGCAATCAGACTCGACTCGTGCTCTAACAGGAAATGAGGGCGTGTGTTCTACCTAAGGCATAAGGCCGCATCTGTATGCTACCCCGTCGTCAACTCATTCCCACCACCCTCTACCAATTATTGGCCTGAAATGAGCTTAGCTAGGCATCTCAGCCCCCACATCCCTCCTCTAGTCTTAGCAACGCAACTAAATGCGCAGGGACGATTCAGCAAAAAGCCCTTGGAAATAGCATCCGACTCGTGTATGCGTAGTGTGCTCATATGTGCGCCTTTTCTTTGCAACTGTGATGCTTAATCACATATGTAATAGTGTCACACCTTTTTAAGGGTGTCCAATTATTACTACTTTCCGCAGATTGCCTTCCCCATGAAAGACATTTTGATTCTTCGTCGATCGTCTATCTAAACTCATTTTAGAAATGGCACAAACCGGAATAAAGTTTATTCCTCTAAAACTTTGTTTGAAAGTTTATCTCATTTCTGCCATTTCCAAATTGTTAGCTTCGAGGTATCTTAGAAAATCAGTTTCCTTATTCATTATTGGTCAGTAGACACTGAACATTGTAGAGACTAATTTATTTCATCCAGGTGATGAGTTATGGAACTTGAATTTCGAAAATTACGCTTCAGCCGAATTTTAAAGTCGATTGAATTAGATGTATTCGATACGTCCTGATTAACCTCTGTTGGAATTTGCACTATATTTGGTGTCAGTTATTTTCAACAATTGAAAATTGATTTAAAAAAATGTTTCAGTGCGGATAATGATGAAATAGGCTCCACCACATATATTTCTCTCATAGTTTTGTTCAGTCTTGTAAAAAATAATTTTACTTTCTTTACAAGTCGTATAAGTTAAGATAACCAATTGTCTCTTCGTATGGAATATTGACAAATTTAATAGAACGATTAATTGTGTATTTTGCGGACAATTTGTTCAATCAATGCAATAGGCGGATTCCTGTTCGGCGATTTGACAGATTTATTCATAATATTTCGTTCCTAGTTCTTGAGTCACCCAAGTTGAAATTCATTGTTACCTTTAATAATCAATTATTAGCATTCGCCATGTTGCACTTACTTCGAAACCAGAAATAGGAGAGAATGTGTCCTAGGCAAATAAAAGTCGTACAATCCAAAATACAGAACTAAAGTTATTAAAGCGTAGAGGAACTTATCCTTCATTCACTCTGGGTGAGCCTAGCCTCAGGAGACCTGTTAAGGAGAAATTTTACCCAACACCTACCTGCAGTGTTATGAATGGGAGATTTGAATAATAGGCGATATCATTTCTCTTCTGAACAGTTGGGGAGAAAAGGGGTTGAAGTGGCAGAGCCGACTATAATGATGTAACATTTGATCATGACTTTTGAGTTTGCCACGTGAACAACACATTCAGTAGACAATGTCCTTCTCGGATCTAAGAATCAAATGAAGTACCGTGGCGTTTTTTTTCTGAATCTTGATAATCCGCTGTTCTCATCATTTTCTGGATTTTCGGCTAACGGTTTCAATTGCTCCTGATAATTATAGATTTCACGATCCTGCTAGTACTTTGAGTAATAAAAAAATAATTGTGAGACTTAAACTACACTAGGGGTGGTTCTTAAGTCGAGCAAAGTCAAATCTGAAAGATTTGCTTCACTAAGGACAGTTAGTATACTGAAATTGGTTGAGAATACCATAATAACAGTGAGTGTATCGATAACTATGATAATATTGAGAATTAGGTTGGGGAAAAATCTTGGAGGACATCCTAGTGGGTCGCTTTAATTGGCCCTACTTAGATACATATGACGCCATGAAAGCCCAATTATACTCTAGGCTGATGTGAAAATTGAGTTTTAATGTGACAAATCATTAAACGCAGTGCATAAAATGTAGCAAATGTAACTAAATAATCTCTTAAATTATCATGTATTTAAAACTTGTTTGTATTTTGGACAGAACTATTTCAATTAACCATTAGTATATTGACGCACAAACAGACAAAGGACATTTGATTATCTATTGCGGCTTTTCACATGTTGTTTATGTTAATTAAGCCATAGTGAAAGGCCTTCAACTCACTCCCAGACTGAATGTATAAATATAGCCGTCACTTGCTGGTAATCACCAAGTTGTGGTTTCCGAAGCACATTTAACGACACAGTCTCATGTGAATTCGCCCGCACTCGGATATGCGCATGTGGCTGTCGTGATGATAAGGCTATTAATTTAGACCACCTTCCTCTGATGTCTTGCAGAATTGTCACGGAGTTTCCAGCAGCGCTGCCTTGAATAGCACACTGTCCTGTTCGAACGTGTAAACATCGCCTGCGCATACAATAGGACGCAGGTGGATGATTAATGCTAAGTGTTCCTGTTTTAGTATGGCGTGGTATGTAGACAACTTAACTGAAAGCTAAATATTTCAAGTATTGAAAAAATATATATATTTGCGATCACGCACAGGTGATTCAGTTGCTCTGTCAAGGAGTGGCGGTAACGACTTTCCACCCCATATGAGTTTCGAAGTTGCTTTCAAAATGCGGCATTTTTTACTCTAGGAAAAAAATGAAATGGAGCAATTAAATTTCAATTAGGAATAAGTGGTAGGTGTGATAAAGGAGTTTCGAGATAGTTGCCTAATTGGAGTTTCTGATGATAGTTCACTGCTTCAAGTTTCAAAGCCGCTCTTATCCATCTAATATCTGTAGAGATGAATGATGGACATTTATCGCAATCAATAGGGTTTCAGGGAAGCAGAACTAGTAGAGGTTATGGAAAGTGAGTTTGACCATTAAGCTCGAGCCTGTTGAGCAGAAGTAGTTCTGGTTATTGCAGTGCCAGCTGATGATTGAGCACCGCAGTAGTTGAGACAAAATGGACATACATTTAAAAATTACGGCTTCTTAGAAAAGCAGAGAGAAGTCAATGCGTGTTTTGATCATTTGCTATGAATGCGTTAATGGTGGATTTGTCAAAGTGATATTAGGCCAGCTAAGGTAGAGGAAGGTGGTGGACGTGACTGCGTTGTGGGTTGTGTACACGTTGACAGAAGACAAATCAGATTTGTTGGCAGAACTCATATTCTCTTACCGCCTGTTCAAGCAGGAGGCAGGTCGAGAGTATTCATGCAAAAACCTGTTCTTAGACGTACTTCCTTGACATTTTAAATCCATTTGCCAATTTGTGGCCATGATGCCTTTATGACATGCTTAGACTTCTAAATAAATGCCTAAGTAAAGATGTTTTGTCCCTCCATGAATGTTTTCGATTAAAGAAGTCCAATCAGTCTCGCCGTTTGTTCAAATGTAGTCTTTTAGTAAGTCAGAAACAGACACGTATTAAAGGTGTCTAATCCAGAAATACACATTTTACTTTCAAAGATATGTTATGATGACTATTTTAATGGTTCAATAGTACGCATAGGTCAAATTTCATATTTACAGTTTTACTGGATGATACTTGGTTGGTTTACCAGATGCAATTAAAGATCGAAACACTTCTTCATTCATGTGTGCGGCGCTAAGAAGATTGGATGCAGACTGGAGCCTACCGGGAATATTTGCACAGGCTTCTCAATGCTCCCTCAGCACCGTGATACCAATCCGATAAGAGCTGGACAATTCCTACTGCGGATAGAAGAAAGCAACATAACAGGTCATCTGATCTGAGTAAATCCACACAACCGACTTCATTGAAAATCTGTTGCAGAAAAAGTATTAGAGTACCCTAGGATAAGAATTACGATTTTGTCACCAGAGTTAATTGAAGGTCTCATCCTCTACCATGGACCTTACACTCAATGAAGTTGTTTGCCTCAGAAAGCTCCTACAAACTTGTTTGATTATGGCTGAGAAATTTCTGGGCAAAGTGTAACATCCTGCTGAAGCATAATGATGGGAAGAAGTTTTGCTAAGATCATAAGCACAACACGTCGTATAGCAGATGGTTTGGCTGCAAGATAATGCAAAGTCACATAGACTAGATTGCCCAAACTGTCATAGCTTTCGAATGTGTTCTCCTACGTTACCGAAGGTGATGTAGTAAATGTCACTCTCTGCTTTGTCGCCACAGGTGATTGAATGTTTCAGCCTTTACCATGTGGATTGAACCCAATAGAGGCCTTCACTACCACAAACTTATACTGGCGCCGCAGAGGTCAACCTCTCAGAGAAAATGCCTTCGAAAATCGTCTGACAAAGGCGAAGAAACTTCTCAGCAAAGTGAAATCGCCTCCCAAAGCACTAATAATCTCGTTCTTTTATGATGAGATGAAGTTTAGCTAAGATCAAAAGCACAGCACCTAGAATAACGGATAACTTGGCTTGCATATAGTCCAAAGGACACTTCCAGAGTCATGCAGACCAAATTTTCACAAACTGTCATAGTCTTCGGATGTGTGACCTCCCAAGAAAGTTTTTTTCAAGTGGGGCTTAATTGAATTAACCAACCTTATTGGAATTGCTGACCACTGGAGCAGTTAAACCTGGATGAGGATAGTAGCTAATAATAGGCGATATGTATGGTAACGACAATATTCGGCCCCTGCCAGACCTCGAAAATAGTTCTAAACCCATTTTTAAGACTTCACCACTCCCTATCTTTGGTCTCCTAGCTTCCTCCTCCATCCCCATATCTTAATCCAATGGACTGCCATTTAAGTTTGAGGCGCTGGGTGCTAATCACGTGCCATAATCGTAAATGCCAACTAGTTAATGGACAGAATGAGAACAGCTTCTGGGACTCCTGTCATGAAAAGTGCAAAAACATTGCTCTAGGTGCCGGGGTCGGGTACCGATTGAGGCTCTAATAGACACTAATGGTGGTTATTTTACATGCAACTCTTTCTTGTCTATCGATTCTCTTTTAAGTTAATTAAATTTCGTCTTTACTAACCAATACTCCTTTCTTAGTCAAACCGCCGAATTCACCCCAAACACTTTGTATCATCCTCATCCAAATTTATTAATTCAAACAATGAAGAAATTTCTTAAATCTAATTTATTTAACTATGTTCATTTTGCTTAAAGGTTTCATTTTTATATATCTTATCATTCTATCAATTAAATCTTACTGATAAAAATATGCTATTCTTTAATGAAATATATATTTACATGTTGCAAGTACTTAGATAAAGAATATGGAACCTGGAGTTTAAAATGTACCGAATTTTGTGGCTGAAAGCTAATGCACATTAGAAGGGAAGTTTTAGACAAGATGTTTGGTGGAAGGGGACCATTAATTCCATTGCTTCCATTAAAATGCGTTGAGATTGATATCTATGGACGCGTTTGACCATAACTTACTTCATCTAAACAGATATTTTGAAATTATCTTTGTTGCTCACCAACACACCTGTCGAAAATCGCTTGTTTACATTATTCAAATTGATGGAATATCATGTTGACGTTGAAGCGATAAACCAGAGTGGTACTTTGCGGCCACTGAGCGTCTAATTGCAATTCCAGGGATATAATTTTCGAGTGGACTGAAATATTCTATTGTCCAACTCTCTTCATTTTAGAATGCTTGTTTATTATTGGCCTTATGCAAATTATGGAGATACTGATTTAGTCAATCTGACGAAAGATAAATGCCAACATTAAATTAGATTCTTCTTCACAGCCCTAACCGTCTGCTCCGTCATTTTCACCACTCAATACTAGTATCGATTATTAATTCTCAAATTCTCGAAGCGAAAAATAATAAGAGCAGCCGCAAAAATTTCTACTTAAATCGACCCAACCACCCAAGTTATTCCCATTTTAGTTGGCAAGTCCCAGGAATGTATCTTTGTGAGAAAGTAAATCGTAGGAAATGAAAGTTGAGCCAAGCAAGTTTCTCAAAATATGCTCTAGTAAATTGGTGGGTGTTTCTAACTGCAAGATTTTTAGTAAATTATTTTCCCTTATTCGAAATTGTGAACTCTTTTCCTAAATGACTTCTCTCTCTCTCTTTCAGGTAGAAGAGAAATTAGCTATCTGTGGGAGAGCGAAAAGGGCTTATGTGGACTTTTAGCACCTGCAGTGGCACTGCGGATTCAGGGGCTGACGCAAAGGTAGATATCATTTACTCAAACAAAGAATTGCATTTCATGGGAGGAGGGTGGGGGTGATACGTCCTATTGGACTTTCATGACTCAGGTTAAATCAAAAGTGCATGTGGTTTGTGGGAATTTATTTTTAAGGCTAATTTCTGATCCATTTGATTGTTTCAACTTATGAACTGGAATTGGTGCCTCAAGGATTGTGCAATAGCAAAAGGTATCTATTGGATAGCTTCAGTCGATGAAAGCATAATCAATTACCATCGTTTCGGATTGAAAACTCGTTGATTTAAAATAAAACTTTAATTTTACTGCCAATTATAATAAACAAAAGGATGTTTATGAGCACTACTTGGCAGCAGTCTACTCAAGAGGTGCATTATATATTATTCTCGTGTAAAGGGGTACTTGATGATGCCTTTGAGTAGAGAGGACAGGAGTAATTAATGGCTGTTTTTTTTTAAACATTACTTCCGTAGTTGCTTTGAAGAATTCGCACCTTAACCACACTCATATGTGTTGGACTGTTTTGTAGCAAGTTGAAAATGTGCTATCATTTCTTCAAAACATGGTTAGGGGAAGGGGGGTCTGAGTGAATTGGGACTCCCTGAATTACACTAGCAACAGATTTTTGACACACCATCTGCTAATTTGGCTCTTGAAAATAACCCCACCCTCTAGTCCCTTTACAAAAGTGTCAAACGCAACTGCAGCTTATAGGTTGCATATTTACAGCAAAGTGAACTCAGTCCTGGCTCCGATTGCCGAATCATAGTGCTGGAATCGGCTGGATACTTCTTCTTACCTTAATCAGGAAGATTATTAATTTGACCGGAAATTTCGAAGGCATAAGTTGGATAAAAAAATCTGTCCGAACAAAACGTTTTTCTACTGAAATTCTAATTTTATGCCCAAGGAAACTTCTATGCCTGACCAAAACGATTAATAAGCGCTTATCAAGCGCTGACGATAAGTAGGCCCAAAAGTCTTAATGCGCTTGATTTCATGCCGTTGCTAGATTTACACCAAAAATCAGTTGAGCCAAGAATGTTTCTTGAATCTAATTACTATTTACTCTCCCCATTTCGCAATAATGAGGTCACTGAAACATTATGATCTTCTGTTTAGATTTAATAATGCCTTTTCTTTCTAATCTCACTCCAAATGAAGTTTCCTTAATTTTATTTTTTCGCTAGTTTTAGGAGATATAATTTGGGGTGGTGGGGTGGGGGGAGGGGGAGGGGAAGTTGGAAAGGAAAGTTTTTACATTTCCTCGACTGTGCGCCAAACCCTAAAACTGGGTATGATAACAGATGTTCGAGGATCACAATATTGTCCAATTTCGAATTCCATACGTTGCAAGAACAGGGGTGCGCAATAGACTTACCTCCACAGCGATTGATTTCAAACTACCATGACATGGCTGTATATCATAATCGACCACTTCCACAGTACTCATTTCACCTTACCTTTTTCTTCTACATTTGTGTCTGTCTTTCTCTTACATCTGTGAATCACTTTTCCGGTCCACCTGTCGACTTTTTGTGACTTTGATGTTCCTCCCCTCTGTGGAGTCCGAAGTCAACTAAAGGACTAATGATAACTATCATAAAGCCTGCCATTTGCTCTAGGTAAATTAATGTTTGAAGAAAAAACAACTACAATTTAAATACTAGCAAGCATATTGCATTTGCACGATTATGCATCTCTTCAGTAAACGTGTGCCCACTTTCAAATCCCTCTGTTCTCACGACAGTTAACTTAGCTGTTAATAAGGCCAAATATGATGACTAGGAGAGCAGGAGTCACTACATGAACGGCATTTGGTTAAACTAGGTCATGAATTTGCGTTCTCAGTACGGTCATCTTCGGGTTTTTTTTAAATAAGAAAACACTTTTAAATAAATCATTACACATAAACACCCGTTCAATTGCTGCTTATCTCTAACTTGTGGTCTCCAAGGTATTTTACGGACAGTGTCGTGTATTTAAACTTTCTGAATTTTACGTCATTGTAATGGTAGACAAATGCTATCCTCATATATGCGGACTCAACTGATGGCACATATTGAGAGGAGAGATACTCTGAAAAAAGATTTGTTGCTTACCGCTGGATGCCTAACGAAATTACCACCGGAGATTATTGGGCGGGCGTTTGACTTTTGGCTCTTAAATGCATTATGCACAAGGCTGAATGATTATGGAGGTAACTTATGGCATTTTAGCAGCATCTGTATAAGAGCCTTCATAAAATTGAAATGCTAATAGTGAGCAGATAATTATTCAAATAAATTACTTGCTTCAACAGATATGAAATTCTATTCATGCTGATATAATTTAAAAATAGGCTGTCAGGGTTGGTGATTGACGAACTTTGGAATCATTTGCACCAAATGCTGACTATCATTTTATTTCAAAGTGCACAACTTTTCATGCTACCATGATGATACAGGTTTGTGTCATTGAATTGGTTCATAACACTGAACTACTGAAACAGGTCATTTTGGGTAGAGTATTTGGGAAAATGAATGATTTCGGTACTCTTGTTCACATCGTCAGCAATCTCCACGCAAGTAACCATTGTCCCAGGTGTGCAAGAACACTCAAGGAATCTATCTCTTGACATCACAGCAATGCAGTAATGGAAGAGCAGAAAAAATATTAATTTTCTCTTAATCAATTCCCAAGGTAAAATCTAAAACAAATTAAAGCTTTTTTATTTAAAAATATGTGAAAAATCAATGGCTTGTGATCACTTCAAATCCCATTTAGTAAACGTTTTCCATCCCTAATCGTGTACATTTAGAGGAATAGCCTCATCATCATGTCTTTTGGCAAAGCAATCGAAATCTACCACCTCATCTATTGTCCATATTATCTTGAACTCTGTTCTGCGTTTTTTCCGATCTGTCATGTCATGTAAGGCAATACCACTTTTTGAGCTGGGAAAAGCAGCTGGGAGGTAAACAACCAGCCATTAGCCATAGGATATTTTGTACAAAAATTCGACTATAAGTCTAGTGGTTGATTTCTGTTACTTTACTTTTGGAGCCTGAGGTAGTAAGCTACTTATTAAGAGAATATTTAAATTAGTAAGTCTACAACTTCGCTCCCGCCGTTTTTTTAATTTGAGGCTTTATTACAACAAAACGATTACATACATTAAGTTTCAAAGTATTGTCCATCGTTAGCTATCACTTTGGTCCATCTCTCGGGCAACAGGCGAATCCCGCGGAGAAAAAATTCTCATCTTTCGATAAGATCCATGAGTCGATCCAATTTTTCACTTCTTCGTACGAGCTGAAGTGCTGGTCAGCCAGCTAGCCGTGTGCCATTGAGCGAGGTGAGTGGGGTGAAAATCAGACAGAGCAACATTTGGAGAGTACAGCGAGTTAGGTAAAACTTCCCATTTTAACGTTTCGAGATATTTCTCACTACTTTGGCCCATCTCGGGAGGTCTAGTATTATCATGCCGTAAAATAATCTCTCGTTGTACTGTGGTCGTTTTTCTTTTATCTTGATCACGGCTCAGCAGCAGCAGTTGCGTTCTATAACGCTCGCCTGTGTTGGTTTCAGTCGGTTTCAGAAGCTCATAATAAATTACGCCAAGCTGGTCCCCCCACCAAACACAAAGCATGAGCAAACGCATGACTTTTGAGCCATGGATATTCGGCCAAGGTGTTGACGTAGCAGTATGAACACCGGGCAATCCCCATGATTTTCTGCGAGCGCTTGAGGTTAATGTAATGTACCCAATTTTGACACTAGTCGTCCCAGTAACAATATGATGGAGAAATCAATTTCGCGTTTGCCTTTCCAGCAGCTGTTCACAAGCAAACAAACGTCGTCGCTCGACATCTCTTCAACTCGTGCGGTACCCAATATTCCAAAAACCTTCTTTCTCAATCATTCCCAACTGTTTCAGGCATTTTGAATTTACTTGCTCGCTGATACCCATCCAATGATTCTGATAATTCTTCTTGAGTTTGACACGAGTCTTCACTAAGAATCGCTCGCCTCCAATTCTGCATCTTCAACAACTTCCCCCCATCCATTTTAATTCCAAGTGTTTGTTCCATTTTTGGCTTTAAACTTCCTTTCAAATGCCTTAAGCAAATTCGAGTAACAGCAAGTTGTCCTAACTATTACCTTCTACATGCCATAATTCATTTAGCTACCTGGACCTACCTTCCCCTACATTCTAACATTGTGAGTTACGTGTGCCAACTCAACATTAACGAGTTGTTAATTAAGGTGGGCGGGTTGGCGGTATTGTACAGTAGTATCCGCAACAGAGAGCAAAGTTCATTCCGTCCCATCACTCCTGTCCTTTTGGACGCATGACAACAAGACCTGAAGTACCTGGAGTAATTTGTAGCTTCGAGAAGTGTTCAAAAGTTGACCATTCTATGGGTTTTAAGGGAGAATCTGATTCGCTACTTGAGTTTATTTTTTAAATAGACGAATATTCACCAACTTCTCTTCTATGCCCTTTTTTATAGCTTCTTTCAGTCACACAATTCTGAATAGCCCGGTCAGCAAGTTCAAGCAAAAACTGACGAAATCTGTATATAACAGGTCTTCTTGAAAGATTGGGTTAGCTCACTGGACCTGCTAAAAATACGAACATTGCTAAATCCGTTCGGGGAACACACGATTCTAAAATCTATTTACGTTTATTCCTATTTATTTCAAAATATCTATTTTATAACTTTAATCAAAGCCGTATTTGTAAAAGGGCTGGGGAATTAAAATGGGATGTTTGATTATAACCCATTGTAATCATATAAAAAGTTTACTTTTTTCACTTATGGATGAGCGTTAAATGATAAAGCAAGTGGAGTCAAAAACGATGCTAAGAACAACTTCAAGGATGTCAAGGCGTCTTTTGGATTCGGGTCCAACAGTAGGTTGCTAATTGGTTAGCTAACATTGCAAATTAGAACCTTGCTATTTCTCCCCAGGATGGGTATAATATCAAATGCCTATTGGCCGATTGTCTAATCATGATGGTGGGTCTAGACACTTTAGTTCGTATTTTCTCCCATTGCTTGAGAAGACCAAGTCGTCTTGCTGAATATTCACCAATTTCAAGTCTTAACCTTTTAAGCAGGTGCAGCCTTGTGAATTGACGCCACGTCTTCACAAACATCAGTATGTAACTAATTACAGGAAATACTTGAAATGAAATAATGGAATTCGGTGCCATGTACAAACATTAACGAACTGTTGACAATTTCGCAATTAATGGTTACAAATATATTGATGAAACATTGAACAAAACCCAACATTAAACCCCAATAATTAGCCAAAGATGAACCAATTTTTACCAAATCCTAAAGGCTGTCTATGAAAATCAACCAACTAGAAGATATTCATTTTTATATTTCTACAAATATTGCGATATAACAGAGGTAAAATATACAAGAAATAATAATTTGAACTGATCATGCAGAGTTGAACACTTTGGCTATTTTCGACCACTTGTCAAGTATTTGAATGGATTGAGTTTCCTCTGTCCAGAAATTTGTTAATGCAGGATAATTAGTTGGGTTCATAACACAGAAGGAAAATTTCAATTCAGAGGACTGTTTTGCTGTTCAATTTTATCATTGAATAATGACTGCTCAGGTTTAACCAGACCAGGGGGAGAGGGGCTGTTGAAGACAGATTGAGTAGTATTGAGATAGTCAAGACTTTGGGAAGAAGTGAGGAAAACTTGGATGTTCTCAAGGGGGTTGACAGTAGGGTGATTCACTTCCATATGCCTCATCAAGTGGTCTTTGCGATAATAACCCTGCAGACAAATGCCACATCGGAATGGTTTGAAACCCACATGCTTCAAGGCATGACGTTGGAGATTGGAACGTTGAGTGAAAGTGCGACTACAGACATGACAACGATAACTACCATGAACTTGCATGGTGTGCTCCTCCAATTGTTGAAGGGAATGAAACTCCACCTCGTTGCACTGGTTACATGGGAAATTTCTACGACCTCCAGTGAATCTACGCTTTGGTGGTGATTTCATTTTGCCAGGCGAATCGTGATTCCCAGGTTGGGTGTTCAGTACGCTTGGGAAGTCAAGTTTGAGAGGTGTGATCGGAGAAGATTCATTCGAATGGACTGAGCCTGAGCAGGAGAGATCCAGCACTCCTGAGTCCGCACTTGTGTAGTCTGGTGAAGGGTGGACAGCTGGAAGGATTCGAACGGGGGTGAAGGACTTGCGTTTAGACGTTGTAGTTGGAGGTGTATTGATTTTGACTGTGACAGGAGGCTCCGAATCAACAGTGATTTTCAACTCTCCGTGGATTGCAATCTTTGCAGTTTTGCTTGGCATATGATCTAGAATTGTTTTTCGTATGAGACACTCAAGCTCTTTGCTCTCGGGCAGGGAGACCGATTTCGTCTCCTGTGGTTGCATCATTTGGTGTTGAAATTGTTGCATTAATTGCAAGAACATTTGCGCCATTGTGCCCGTGGATAGGGCATTTTGTTCTGGCATTGATGGTGACTGCCGCATTATGGGTGAGTTCGATGGAGTCGGTGATTCGCTGCCTCTAATAGACATATCTTGTGGTTCATTGACATTCATAATACTATCTGCAAGAGCAATTACTAGGTGTAGAACATTTTATTATTAAATATTAATAGGATTATAGAAGGGCAAAGACAAGGACTCACAAGTGGAGTCCGACCTCGATGTTTGACTTGAGAGGAAATGTCTTGCCTATTTATATGATTGCCTTAAAGCGCTTTTCCCACTTAGTTCCAATCAGATATAGAGCTAAATATGGTAAGGTAATTGCATTGGCTCTGTATGCTTAAGTTGCGACACAGACGCACACTGCTGGGAAAGAATAGCCAATGGGTGTGTAGGAAACTTGCTTCAAACTGATTGGTCCATGTCAAAGATGTGACGTTCCGACCAAATTCTGTGACTTATATGTGCCAGTTGAAAGTTGATTATTTCATTATATCCTCTAATCTTTTTTCTTAAATAATGTTGTTAAAGCATTTGCAAAGGTTTTGTAAAAATAGCGAACGTTACGTACTATGCATTTGTACTATGTGAGTTGTGCGACACAGTCGTGAAATCTAAGGTTCGGCTATAGCTTCCATAATCGAGGTGCCTGATTAATTTAATGGATTAAAGTCGACTCGGACTGAGACTCAAAATGGAAATATAGTCAATCCATCTTTGGACAACATGAGTTTTGGCCTTATTAAGATAAAGATGTTAGGAAAAGTATATGCGCCAATTGATAAGATTAAAGGTTTTTTACATGGTTTGCCAAAATTATAATGGCTAATGAAAACTCCTAGATGTTTCATGTAATAGAGGCTTTTGTAGACCTTCCTCCACTTGGCTATTCAACTGGATATAGGAGTGGGAAATTTCAATCAATTTCGATTATTAAACGCAGGATAGACTCAGAGCAAATTTTAAACATACCTTAAGAAATAAAATATAATTAATTAATTAATTATTATAATAAAAATAATGACTTTGAAAAAGTTAAACGATAAATTCTCTATCGTAACATCTAATCTTATTTTTGGGAGAAAGAATGAAAAGAGTTGCTTAAAATTTTTGGGAAAATACGATATGATAATTTTTCATCCAAAAATTCATTTTTTAGGCCTTAGGTTATGTTAGTATAACCGCTTCATGTAAATATAGTGCTTCTATTGATATAGTGTGCTAAAGGACACCGGATGGTCTTTATGTCAAACACTTCAGCCCACAAAACTCTGTTCAAGCGCACACTAAATGCGTTAGAACTCACAATGCTTCTTTAATTAGTGAGTAAGCACCTCCGTTGCTAAGGCAAAAGGCGCACATATGAGCACACGTCGCGTACACATAGGGCGAGGGAGGCTGATGCCCTCTCCCTGTAACTTCTGCTGCCTAGTACCTACAGAGGAGATTCAATGCGCATTTAGGGTAGTTGCTATGACTGAGTAAAGAGGCGAGGGGGGGGGGGCTAGGCCTTTTAGCTATGCTCACTTTAGGCCAACAACTTGTAGCGTCAGTAGGAGGGTGGGGCTAATAGCGCGAGCCATGGAGGTGGGAGGGTGAGAGGAGGCCAAGAGGCCTTGTGTCGTCTTTCCTGTTTAGACAGGAGCGAGGCCAAGGAATCTCACGTACAAACGTGCTCTTCGCGCTCGCTTGGTAAGTTTCTTCTGCACGGATGCGCATGCAGTCTCTAAAAGCCTCGTTAACTCGTAGACTGCGGCCAAGGTACTATAATAATCAATGTTTTCATTTACCATTGTTAGTAACTACTGAAATATATGCATATACATATTCACAAACATTAATGTACTCTTTACACCATAGGCAAAAATATAGAAAGATATATAAAATAACCTTCCATTCTAAAGGAAGATACAGAGAACAGTCTATTTTAAGTCGCATTTCTGTTAATTATCAGATTTGAAAAATAGTGAATCATAAGTACAGTCATTATTCTATTAGAAGAAAATGTTTATTCAAAGCTGTAGAAGATTTTGGTAGAGGGTTGATAAACGAAAGTGATATTTATTGACAATTCGAGTATAAACAACAATTTTGCACTCCTAACCACTCGGAACGTACAATACTAGACATTAACAGTTTTGGGGGTAATTATCGTTTCTAAAATATAGGGTATAATCGGTATTTTCTATGACAAAGCTTTGCTCTGTTCAATATGTTATAATGTGAAACGTAGAAGAACGCCTCTCGTGAAAATGTATGGTCTCCTTAACGCCTTTCAAATAAGCATTGAAATATCCTTTTGAAATGTGACCAACGCCAAATTCAGCAGATTTCCATCTGCTGGTGTTCACAAGTAGCGTTAGAGAGAAGGGAGGTAGAGAAAGGAGTGGAGTGGAGTGTAGAGTTTGGTACGCTAAAACATGAATGTGGTTTGCGTAATTTAGCTGTGAGGATATGACATGAAAGGAGTTGAGAGAGAGAGACAGAGAGAGACAGAGAATCGAATCTAATGTGTAGACGTCTATATACTGTCCCCAGAACGATTGACACGAGCACTGGGCACGAATATATACGGGTGTTTTGAGTACGTCCGTTTATGAAAGACTCTGGAAAAGTGCAAAAATCAATGATAATGGGGCCACTTCCACCAGGAACTTCACCACTAATTGAGTGGAACGGCAAATATTAGGATTCAAGTAGCTCGAAAATATTACAATTTGCATTGTTATTTCTATGCGGCAAATTATTGGCATCAATTGCAGATAACCACTTCAAAATATCAAAACCTCAACCAAACTCACTGGTTTTTGGAAACTCCTAACTTAAGCGCGTTTACCAGCTTTCGAATATTTGATTTCCAGGCTAGAGAATAGAT
This sequence comes from Hymenolepis microstoma, assembly GCA_000469805.3. Classification (NCBI taxonomy): domain Eukaryota; kingdom Metazoa; phylum Platyhelminthes; class Cestoda; order Cyclophyllidea; family Hymenolepididae; genus Hymenolepis; species Hymenolepis microstoma. The sequence goes on along the minus strand of LR215989.1, from coordinate 34,873,325 downwards.
GGAGTTTTCCATTTTCCCTTGGCTAAACTCTACCAACCTCGAAATACATTTACCTCTTAAGACAATAAATAAAACTAAATCTTAGGAACGAATGGATATGGAGTTTGTCGTACTGGAGAGGGGGGGGGCGGGGCAAGGTGCAGAGAGTACAAATGTATTAACAAAATTCAAGTATTTAAGCACGAATAGCAGAACCATTTGAAGAGCAAATTAACAAGGCGTTAAGTCGGCTTTGGCCTGATATGACGTGATATTGGTCACAGTATACCAATCGGATTGATGGTTTCGCCGCTGCAGTAAGAACTCACACAGGTGAGGTATCACGGACTCAAACAAAGAACTGTACTTAAAATGAGAAATAAGCACAATTAGTAATGCGAATAGGTGCTTACTATTGGCATTTGTTGGACTGAAAACAATGTAAAAGTGCACACAGGTGAGTCAACGTGGCAAGCACTACACAGCCTTTAATCGAAGGAGGCTTCCTCATGCTCCATTGGGATTTGGGTGGAACGAAATTGACCAAATTGGCGTGATTGAGTGCCCTGTCTTGAAAGTAACAGTAGTGTGGAGAAACGATCACACAACGTGAATGGGGATTCGAAGTGAACTGGACTTCTGTAGCACGGTGTTCTTGAAATGACACTAGGCATTCCAAGTGGCAGTGATATTGGGAAATGAATGAACTATTTCAAATGGATCATGGGAGACTTCATTCTCATTAGCCTCAAATTGGGAAGAGTGCTTCACTGTGTTCAGTTGTCGTTTTCACTTCGCAATCACCAGCGAGTGTACAAAATATGTGTTTGTGGCAGTGGCTCAGCAACTACCTACTCAAATGACCTAAAGTGCATTGTGTCCCTCCTGGGGAATATTTGAACATGCATGCGTATGGGAAGAGAGTGAGGGAGCTTCAGAACCATTCTCTCCAACCGCCTTTGATCAGTACAACAGAGAAGAACTCTCCTTTCGATCGTTGACAGTTTTAAATTCTCCTACTTCAGCTGTGTTTAAAGTGTTTGCTGCTAATATCCTGTAAGTTCATTTAGCTTCTCAAGCCTTGGAGTATAAATAAATTGAAGTGGCATGACCGACCACTCCTGATTAATACCTCGACAGTCAATAGGCTTTGAACACCGTGTGCAAGAATCTGCTGTCCACTTTGTACATATTATGCAGCCGAATCTAAGATCAAATGAATTCTAACTCTTTGATGCATTATCGTTGTTCTCGGTACCATTTTTGAATCCCTCCACTTTACGCCTGTTGGAATCCCTATCCATTACTTCACAATCAGTTTTCTGCTTTCAGATATAATAGTGCTCATTTTGAATTGTTGCGAGCGATAGTGGTAAAACAAATGACGATAGCGAAGCTGAAAAACGAAACTGAGAAGCAAACTGACACCTAAACGAGTTAGTGTATACACATTCAAGTTTATCCATATGTAATCCACTGTCCGTACAAATAAGTACCACATGATAAAGGACTTTTGCTTGATAAAGATTTATCAGTTCGTCATTAACAGGTGAATCACTAGCAGTAATCTGGTACAAGTCAGATGACCATCACTATTCATAGAGCTCCTACTGCCTGGCGCCTTCTCAATCAAAGATTTTCTAGCTAAAGTTCCCAAATCAGTGTAAATTTCTATTTATCCTCACCTCATTGCAATAAAAATTGCCCTTCTAACTGAGTTTATCTGGACTTCACTTGAGAGAGCTGAAATTAATTATACTATGTGAAGTGCATCGCCAACTTACTCCTCTTGTTCTTAGTTGTGAAACGATGCAGGTGATTAAATTGGAGTGGCATGACGGACCACAGAACTGACTTAACTGCTCGCCGAACTCTGAATATAGTGTACACAATCCTCCTCAATTATCTCTCTCCAAGTGCTGACAGGCGAAGTTCCAAATTCAACAATTGAATTTCAGCTTTTGAAAACACCGTCAGCTCAGTGCCCTCGAATGCAAATAAGACAAAGTCCTGTCTACATTCATTTTAATTGAATTTCCTCACACTTCATACCATATTGGAATCGTTTGTTTTTAAATAAATGCCAATTTACTATGGACAGAATTTTTGTTGCTTCACTTTCAGCTATTTGTATTTGAAGTGTATTTTAAATTGGTTTGAATTAAAAGTTTGCAGACAAAGGCGCATTGTTGTTGAATCCAGACCAATTCTACCCATTTCTGAAAAAGGCTCCACCTGAGCCCAAAATTGATATTTGATGGCAGGTGTTCAGAGAACTCTAAGGCATTCAGCAGTGAATCCCAAAGGCGTCGTGAAGCGCAAAGTGAACTGAAAATTATACACGTATTTGCAAAGGGACAAAAATATCCACCCCTCCTGCAAACTTGGCCAAAGTATCTAATCCGTCCGTTCTTCTCAATTAATTTGTTGCCATTTGGAAAGACTTTGGCGAAGAACGACAAGTTGAATTCTGGTAATGGGTCGAGCTTACAATAAAGTATCATTAACTAGAAAAGTTTTGAATATTTTAAATCAATATTTGGGCTCACGAATACTTTCAAATATTCGTTAGCAGCTATTTCAATTCGAAATTAGATACAAATTTATACCAAATTAGCAATCTTTTTTCAGCTATTTGCATTTTTGTTAAAATACTCAAGGTAGAAGGACCGTTGCCTGCTTTATTTTGGGCGACTAGTAGGGTTATAGCAGGGAGGCATGATTCTCTCTCTTGAATCGTCAAATTTCCCTCAACTTAGTGACTGAACTCCTAATCACCAGGGGGGGGGGGGAATATAGACGACGTGGAATTTGCAGTTAGTTCAGGTCAATTTCGGTCGAGTATGTTGAAAAAGCCTTAATTTCAAAATTTCCTTCGCCTGTATTCCGTACTCAATTGGTCATAAATGATAGGTCTTCAAAACGCATAAATTTCTCTCAAAATATTTAAGCTAAGTGGATTAAATAAAATGCTGTTTGGAATGCTATTGAATATATATAATTAACCTGGCTTATATTATTAACTCACCCATTGGTATTGATTTCAAGGTTATTTAACATACCAACTCCCAGAATTGATTTTGAGTGGTGAATTTGCATTAAATAAAATTCTATCTCCGCTCAGATAGTTCGACTTAGCCAGTGCTCACAAGGTGTGCGCCGTTGGCAATCAAATCCATGACGTCAAACTTGTCTAATAGGCATGAAATTATGCGCTGTCAACATATATCTGAAAGCACTAAAATATAATTTCATAAGTCATTTTTTACATTATAAATTGGAAGTTGTGACTTTTCGCATTATAAATAAAAGCTAGGTATGGGTAATGAATAGCGCTAGAAATCTCGCTGGCATTATTTTCGCTGAGAATCGTAAAAAATAAGCAAACAAGGGCAGTTGCCGGAGGCCATAGTAACGTGCTTCACATATTTTACTTCATTCGTTTATCTGACCCCCCCCCTCCCCCTCCCTCCTCCCTCACTTCTCAGCATTGTGTGTTGAGTGCTCTAACTCAGCGTTAGTGAGTTACTATGGTAAGGAAGGAAGGGGTGGGAATTTGTAGTAGCAGCTGGAATACGGTGCCTTGTACAGTCCGGAGTCCATTGTATTCCAATGCTAATGCCGTATTAGGAGCATAGCAACAGCACTAATTTCTGAGGCATCGCTTTGTTTGAGTAGTACTCAAACAATGACTATCTTACGGGCTTTGCACTACAGCCCGCCTAGTTACAAGGGGATCCTTTTTTTCAAATAATCAAGTTAAGTGCTACCATAGGATTGTAGAAAAAGCACAACCTTAAATAATTTAATTGTGCTCTATACTTCTGAAACCTCCTTCTTCTAAAAATTTAAATAGCATTGTTGGAAACACCGATTTTCTAGACAGTAGTGAAAATTGGCGAAAATTAAATTATTGTATTTAATACTTCTGTTACAAATATCAGGACTTAGAAGTAAACCGAGTGATTTTCCTTCTTAAATGAATTTGACTGTTTGTGCACTTCAAAAATGCAAAGGCACACTTTCACGTTCTCTGCCTATTATCTCTTCCCTGGGTATTAAGTGAAAAGTATTTAATTAATTTCAACTACAGTTTATGAATTCAACAATCTTATTCAAAACGAAAGGGTTTGCGGATATCTAGAACACGTAGCTATATACTCATTTCATGATAAATATCAACGAACTCCTGGTAGTCCTCCAACTTTTTAAAGATATCGCAGTGCGTCAAGAAAATCAAGGATCGTCTTGCCTAAATAAAGTGGCTATTCACCGTAAAGATATGAGGAACTGTAGAATTACAATGGTAGAATCAGTAAAGTTGTATTTTTTGCACAATTATAGCGCCCTTTCATGCTTTTAACGTTAATTACACATAAACATGTGAAATACTACTGTCATTGTGAGTAAAGGAATTTGTTCAAGGTTAAGCGAAATATTTCAATTCACTTTCACCGAAACCTGCCTGACAAACTTTACAGTTGCTAAGGCAAAAAACGCGCATTTGAGCACACGGCGTGTACACATGGGTGAGGGCGACTGATGCCCTCTCCCCGAAACTTCTGCTGTCTAGTACCTACAGAGAGGACACATTGAGTATTTAGCTAGACCACTTAACTGTACTCACTTTAGGCCAGCAGCTCTAGCAACAAAAGGTGAGTGGGCGAATGAACATGAGTTATGAAGGAGATGGTGGTTGAATTTATGTTTTTCTGTCTGTTTGAGCAGGCGGAGGACATAGGTGAAGTACGAACATGTTGCTCTTTGTGCTTACATGGCTATTTAAATGTATAGATCAGCGCATCGACTTCAAAAGATTCTTTAAAATGTGTAATACGCTTTAATTGTAACTGCCAAAATGATGTCTACATAATACTATAAACCACACATTGATATGAATTTTCACTAGAAGTGTTCTTCTACGTTTCACGTTATATCATCTTGTTAAAAGTAGTGCCAATTGATGTGATATGAGAAAAAGAGTTCTGTCAAATGAAATAGCGTGTTCTTTCCATTTCCAATTAACAAACAATTGCCAATTTTTGGATTTTGCTTAAAATTTGCAAAATATTTAATTGAATATGCCAAAGTTGAAAAGTAATGCGGCTTTCCTTGTCAATCTCTTAGCTGATTGACTGCGATTTTTGCACCATATGCAGTTAACTGAAAGTCGGTCAATAAGACTGTTGTAAATGTTATATGTTCGATGCGGACATAGCAAAAAAAACCACTTTATTTGAAGTCGGGAACACTGAGTAGTCCTTACTTTTAAAATGCAGAGTTGGTGTTTGATATCGTGTTGTTCATTTTTCATCGACCAGGGTCGGGCTCTTGAATAGCATTTGGCCCATAACATCCAGAACTTGGTGACAATATCATTTATTTCAAGAGTCAGTAATACCACCCACCTGTAGATGAGACAAACAGTGACATATTCAATAGAGCATAACTAATTGCAATAGTAAATGTATTATAAAATAGCGGTTATCGGCTCTTATTATTCTCCTGCTTTCCTTCGATTGCAAAAACAATTTGATTATGATTTATCAAACCTTTATTCCCAACGCTGAGAAAGAGGTCTGATATGAAATTCAATACAAATATCTAATTTCATTAGTAGAACTATATTAAGACAAGTTGGGCTTCCTATAACATTACTGCTTCGGTTATATAGATAACTCATAATAAAAATACGACAAAATTAAAATGAAAAAAAGCAATCAATCTCCTTCAGTGGGTCTTATTTATAGCACCTGTCTGCCACACCTGTTATGAGGCACTGATTTTCATTTGGAATAAGCCGGTGAATCAGTAGCATATCTTATGGTGAAAGTTGATGTTTACTTTATGCAAAACTGTAAAAATTTTTGGAGGTGGGTTGATACTTTATGACTGGCGCGCCTCCAAATAAACATGCACGAATACACTGCTGTTCTCTAACTCCTCTCGTCAATTAGTGCAAAACAATTAATAGTTCTGGGCAAGTTACTTTTATTGGGGGGAAATGACATTAAAAAGCATAACTCTCTGAGATGATTTTTTCCCCCTCTACTATAAGAGTTTAAAGCTGTTTGAATTTAGAACTATATTGAAAACCAATATGTGAATGAATGACATAGACGTAAACGGATTTTAAGTGTGTTTGTATCCTTTATAGTCTTTGGAATTATTGTTTAACTGCGCTTAACTCCCTTCCCCCTCCCACAAAACCTCAAATAATGAAATCTCAAAAAAAATTTGTAAAAAGGAAATCTTAATTAAGCTAATAAATAATTTTCAGGAAGTGCCCTCTCTCCTTCTGAGATTACGTTTTTCAGTAAAAGGGGTGAATAGGCCTATCGAAATGAGTAAATCAAATTCCAAATTAATCATCAGGTACAGATTAAAACTGCCATGTATGCTTAGAAGAGATTGGAGGGAGAAACTAATGTAGGAGTTTGATCTATTAACAGGGTATCTTGAAGAATTATTTAGGAGGAATGGTTTCTGCTCGAATATTGAAGCAAAATTTGACGAAGTGGATGCTTTGATCTATAAATGCTTGATAGCTATTGCTTATTCACACGCCAAGAATTCAGAGGTTTTGTACAAAGTTTAGTGGCGCTACGTTGGTACTTTATCAGATTGAATTAATGCCCATAACATTGCATCGTTTTGCATTTCGATTAACAAATCTCAGAAAATGTTATTACCGAGACTTTATACGCACTCATTTATGCATAAAATTACGACTTCCAGCTAAGAATTGTGAGGGAAGCTTGTTGACAGCCAACTTTACTTTCTGGGATCAGAAATCAAGCCACGTTTCACACGACAGATATCTATCAGTGCCTCATTAAAATGATTCACAGGGATGATATTCAGCGTTTTCTGACGGAGTTTCGATGAATCTGGATTGAGACATATAAAATTTGACTGGCAGACGCATGATAATTCCTGGTACTTTCTTGTTTTTTAACTGCCGAATATTTGTTCACACATTATATTAAAAATAATACAAAGATAAGATGAATATACCACATTGGATCTATATCAATCACCAACCCCGCCAAATCGGTCCGTTTCCAAATAATCAAATTAAGTCTTTAAAAAATGAAGAAGAATTCTCATATAATCCCTTGAGTTATGATCTCACATGATTATTTTTAACTATTAATTACTAACAGAATTTATTTTACTTAAGCATCTATTAGTGATAAGATAGCCTTTAGCAAAAGATGTAGTTTTTTTCGAAAGTAAAACTATTTGTTCTGATTTTATTTGATTCCGAGCGTCGAAAGGAATAAAGAATGAGCAAAGTAGTCAGTATTCAGAGTTTTGGATGGTGTAGCGGTTTTGCCAGCTCACATTCTAAAAAGTCAAGAGATATGCCCTTATTTGTTGAGAGCTGGACATTTTTCCTTTGATTTAAATGAGAATAAAATGCAACACAGATTTTCAAAGAAGCTTGATTAATACTAGTTCTCATTACCCAGTATAGGGATATTCCATTGGTTATCTTAGCAATCATATGCAAAAATTCCAAGCTCACATGGTCTTGTACAATATATAGGTGATGAAATGGATATTAGATATCGGAGTAACGAGTTGAGTTTAAGTAGTTTGAATTTCACTAGGAGATGTGTTCACAGATCCCCAACTTGAGTATAGGGAAGGTGTACTAAAGCCACTCTTACGAGAAAATCACATTCTGTCACATCTATTGTTGCCTAGACTTAATCATAGCCGTTAAGCACCCACATCGAAGAATTTGCATCGAAGAGAATCGATTTCATGACCTCTAACTTGTTGGACTACCACATTGGCTACTGAGTCGTCGGCCCCATTAATATGGAAAATTATTTTCGCTGCTTAATGTTCAACATGTGCGATACAGGGCTTTATATTCTCGGCATAGCAACCACTCATTCAAATGACACTACTAAGGCCCATATAATTATGTAGAACTAGAAAGGGGAGTGAGTCTTCGAGAGGTTAATTTTGTTCAAAGCAACCTTAATCTCCATAGCATAAACCAGTTATTAATTGAGCTTTAACAGGTGATTCATCTTACTCTTATTTCCATTAAAAGTGAACCATCACCCCTAGCTAAGCCTGTGATAAGGTGAACAGGATGAAGACGCCTCGAAACAATAGATGCTGGCAACTTTTGGCTGAATTCTTGTCTCGAGACTGGTGGATTGAGCTCCACTACCTTTGTCACAAAGTTTTTAAACACTTATTGTATTTTGTCATTCACATTTATTGAGAGGAGGCATGAATACTTTCATACAACTGCTGAATTGGAACAGTTATTGCTTAGTAACAATACTCGAAATAATCGGAGGTTTGAAAATAGAACTTCCGGTTACGAACTTGACAAAATCTAATTTTTTTCCTCCTAACTTAATTCTCAGCAGATAAGAATATTTTAAAGGGTGGAACTGTTTAATTTTCATTCTTTAAAGAAAGTTATAACCACTTTTATTGCTTACATATCCAATGCAAATTTACCTAAAACGGATCCTCAGGACACTGGATAATTGTATAAGTATTAGTCTTGGCCATAATTGAAGATTTATTCAAAATTTTAATGAAAAAAAGAACACCTAGCATCATTCATTGGCATTAGAATGTTGCAGTTTCAAAAGGCCTTTAATTACTCTGATTTAAGTTGTATTAATAAATGCAAATAACATACAAATAACTGAAGTTCCCTTCACTAGTTCTAAAGAAAAAATCTGTAAACCTATTCACAGCTCTCTTCCAATTATCCTAATCTATTATAATGCTTATCTGTATGTACTAGAGGATATTTTAACGCTCCTATGCTATTGAGGTGATTCTTTCTTGCAATGAGAAAAGCAATGGAAAGCAACTCTCATTCTTACTTCTAATTGAATTGGATTATCTTTGGAGATTTATTAATTTAAAATCTATGCCATATTGCAATAATTAACGATTGAAACAAATCGACGCAGAGTTTCAAGTCGAAGACCAAAATTATTTACATTAACTACGAAAAGTGGCCAGATGAATAGCAATACACATTTCTTTTGAGGTTTGGAGTGAAGAAATGTGGTACCTAAAATGCGACTGAATACCCGACATTTAGTCTTATTACTTTAAGAATTAACTTTTAAGAGAGCTGAACCCAATTAGTATTGGAATAAATTTGATTTTTAAAAAAGGAGAATGTACTAGCAAAGCCAAATGTAGCAAATGCCTGTCTTCCTCTGTGAGAATATTTTTGATAAATGCGTGAGGTTTGTTTAGGTTAACTGTCAATGAAGGTTCGAGAAGAGGGGAGAATGGGGATTTTAAACCTCCAATACCAATGAAAAAGGCAGGTGGCTTTTTATCGCTTCTAATAGGATTGACATGCGTGGTGCTTACGATAAATATGAGTGTCTTTCGTTAGCATAGAACACAAACCAAAATATAAGTTAATGAAAGAAAGGATACATGGCTTAGGCAGGAGATTCATTGCAGGCGAAGAGATGACAAAAGGAATGAGTTATAAATATGAATTACCGTACTAGGGTGAGATGCAGGAGTTTAGATAAGCAAGTATGCAATCTTTCGATTTTATGCTCATCACGTAGAACTTGACTGAAAAGATTCGGAAAGAGAGCGTGTATAAAATTCGCCTTATGATCCGGAAGAATAAATTTTCATTCGAGAACAATGGCAATCGTAAAACTCATGTAGTGGAATATCGGAGCAGCGACCACGTCCACCCAAGGTGGTTCAACTGCTATCCTTGGCCCACATTTCGGTTAAGGAGGCTGAAGAAGGGAAATATACACCAGAATGTGAATGCCGGTACTTGGACTCTGCCTTTGAGATTTTATCCTGTTGCTAGGCCTTCGCACACACTCACCCACTCAAGTTTCCCTTTCTTACCTAGTTAGGAGCTGTGAAAAATTCACTCACCAGCCTTCTGCCTCCTTCAGTTGGCTAAAAATTTGTTAACTGCATCAGAACCAAGTGGAGCATAAAATGGTACGCATTATATACATTACTTCGGACTTTTAACTTCAAGTTTATTTCAATCGGAACTGTTTAACGCGCACTAAAGAGAATCGTAAGCACTGGCCTAGCAACCACTAAGTCGAAAGACGCCCCTTTCTTGTTTTCCTTACACAGGCCCACTTGAGTATAGGGGTAAAGGGAGGAAGGGGGAGGGCGGGGGGTCTAAAGAAAAAATGATATTTTTAGATGGAGAACAACTCCCCGAGCAAGAATTCACAGGTGCGAAAGTCTTTTGTTTTAATTGAAAGTACAGTGAGTAGTCGAATGAAGATAATCCATGACAATGTGAATTTAAATGAATAGTTGACCGCTCATATCAAGATTGGATAGAAGGGAGGGGGGGTTAACACAAGTTTTGAAATCTTTACAATAACTCATTGTTGGCCACCAACGCTTCAATAGAGAGGAGGAGAGAGTGGAGAGGCATTCGAACTTGTCATGGATACCGAAATGTACTGTGACGTATAGGGTGGTCATTTTACATAGGCATCCTAACGCATTTCCTCTCTTGGAAACAAAGTGCTTTATAACTTTTCTCTACTTCCATATTGCGAAGAGGATGTCCAAAAAGACCGTCAAAAGTTGTGCAATTATAAGGCGTCCATTATCATGCCTTTCGAGAAATTAAACAGAACGGTGTTTTTTTCGATTCCAAATCATGAATCATATCCTCTTTAAGCGTTCTGAGAGACAGCATAGAACTGGGTTTGTCAATAACGTTAATTAAAGGCCTCCCAAATTATTTACATTAGCTGCAAGAGTTAGTCTGGAAGTAAGCAATGAGATTTCAAATTCCCACTGCGGTTTTCTAGAGGTTTGTTTATATGAATGAAACCGTGGTGAATGGGTTATTAGCTTGGTCACACTTTCCCAGCCTCAGTACATAAACACTCCTGTCACCTTCCGTGGGTCACCAAATTGTGGTTTCAACTCCATTTATAGAAACTAGGTGCTTTTGTGGACGTCGGGCCACTCCCCCCTCCCTCTCCCCAGGTGCATTGCAGAACTGTCACGGAGTTTCTGCTAATGCCGCTTCAGATGCCACTCTGTCTTATTCAAACCTGTAAACACTTGCTGCCCATATCTACATCCACTTTGCAAGGACTAATCTGTACAGTTGTCAAATTCGTGCCACATGGCGATAAAAAAATATATTCGTACGCAATTTGATGTTCGCCTAAATTGTATTACCTTAGAATCTCAAAGATGTATACTATTTTAAATGGCATTATAACATTTATTCTTTTCTATTTCACCAATGAATAAATAGTTAAAGCATCTTTCTTCTACTAACCGCCAAAATTTGTTTTAAATCATTCGAATAAATTGCACTTGAATGCCTAATGAATGTCTATTTGAACGAAAATAATAATTGGTTTATTTAGCAGGTATTAGAACAGACACTTCCAATTTTGTGACTATATTTTGATAGAGATGGGCGAAGTGGCCTACTTGAAATGGTGTTTGTTTTTGCTAGCCTTCCAAACAAATTGGAAAAAAAACTCTAAGTTTACCATCTCATGCGTGCGACCTTTGCTACTCTCTATGGAAAATTGACAAGCATATCAAGAGGAGATAAGCGATTTGGCAATAAAAATTTCGGAATTAAGGCGATTGATGAATGAGAAGATTTCGGCAGGTGACTCAATTAAAATCGTAAAGTTACCTAGGGTAAATGCTAATTCATCATTTCCAATTTGTATTTCGAGATAAATAAGTGGTGTCTAGAAATTGGCAAGCTAATTTTTGCCACATCTCATAAGATAACCCCAACATTTATGAGTTTAACATATGCCTATTGCTGGAATTTATAATAAAATGGCTTTCCTATTCACATTTTAGACAAGTATTTAGTTAGGTGTGGCTACCGTGGTCCAAAGGCCGCGGGAGTACTTCAAATTAATCACCAAACTTGTGGACACAGGCATGCGCACGATATGTTTACACGTTCAAACAAGACCCTAAGGCAGCTTTAGCAGAAGCATCTAAGACGTTCTGAAATGGGGAGAGGGGGAGGCGGGGGGGGGGAGGTTGGAGGATGATTCAAATTTATCACTTTATCATTATGACTTCCTCAATGGGCCTGTTCACAGGAGGCAGTGTCTGTAAATACTGAGGAAACCGCAGCTACCTCGGCTACCAACAGCAAGTGAAAAGTGTTTATTCAAAGTTGCAGGGAGAGCGCTACCAAATTAATTGCCTTTTGACACACTGCTGGTGACATAAACAGCCCGTGAAAAACCGCAATGGGGTTCCATGTTTATTCCCAGTCTTCTGCTTAAATTTCAAAATGACTGAGTGACTTGATAAGACTTATTGAAGGGTGATCCCTTAAGCCTACTAATTGGGGGAAAATGAACATTCCTCTAATGATTTGCCAAGTTTCTTTAATTCGCTATGTATTTATAAGTCAGGTCTTATCAATTCTCGGTCAAATTACACCTTTTCGAGACACCGGCGAGCTCATACCTAGTCTTCACACTAAAATAATGAAAAGTACCGAAGCACTCTGAGTATGCCTATTGTGTTGTGTTAATACTTTTCCCATCTGGAGAGAAATTATTTGTGTCCGGTGGAAAGAAATGAAGGGGCGGTGACTGGCCGCACATAATTTCTAGCAGCAAAAAAAAGAGAACTCTAGGATTTGTAGAAATCATGAGTCGGGGTGTGCTTCGTGTGTGTGTATCCAGAGCCATAGCAACTGGAAACAATCTCCATTCATCTGTCACGACATTATTTGAGCAAGCTGCTCCCTTCGTACTCCACCTGTCCCGAATTTCTACTCACTGGCCCAAGTGTGTGCAAAGTTAGAACATTAACTTCCAGTGTGCGTTTCTTTCTTGGGCTACTTTGTCCGAAATATGGAGCAAGGAGGTTCTGTTTGAATCAGTTAGCATCCTACCTGAGTTGGGAATACGTGGTGCTGCCCAATATTCCACCAATGTGAGGAATCTTAAGATTTTTGCACAACTCGGGTGGGCGAAATTTGCAAGTTTGTGGCAGCGAGTGCAAATTCAAGCTATAATACCAGACATTTCAATAGTAAATCAGTTTGATTAAAATATGCGCAGTGAACTGCAATAAAGCCCAACTTGACTTGTTGCACAAATAAGCAACTATATTTATTTGGACTAATTTTTAACCCAAATTTCTTAAATAAATTCAGTCCAGAAGTTGTATTAATCCTGATCAATTTAATTAATATGGTTAATCTTTCTAATCACATTTCTTGAGTTTTGAAACAATTTAGGTTTTGACATCTCTTAATGTGGATGAAGTGCATATTCAATGAAATATGGTCTCAGTAAAGCTAATAATTTTGTATTATTCACTTGTTTGATTGCAGTCGATAATTCGAATTCGGAAACAGAGTGATCCATCTAAATCGACTTCGTAGATGTCCAACTTCTGCAATCATTCAACCAAGTATCAGTTCTTTTAAGACACCGATACCTTGGGTGGCTTGGTGAATAGATTTTATAGTCTTGTGAGCATTCCAGGCGACCAAGATTGCCAGGCTTGTGCAATGAGATGCACTTTTGTACTTCAGCGTCTCGGCCAAACAGGCAACAATGATACTAGATCGCGATTTATTTTCATCTCATCCCCGCACTGAGTGCAATCATTTAGATCTTTTGACAGTAGCAACCTTGATACTTGCAGACTAGTCAAGTATGGATATTCATCTGCGCAGAAAAAAAGTTATTATTTTTCTGATATTAAAAAAGCTTCAATTTTAAAATACACTTGCAAGTAATTAAATAATTTTTGCATCTTATACACAATATGAAACTCCATGTACCATCCTAACTAAATTTTCTAACAGGACTAATTATTAAATGGATTTTGACAAGGGTTCAATATCAAAATATTCTCTATTATGCTACGGTAACTGCTTTTCCGAGCGTGTGCTATTTTATTAGCGAAGTCACACCAAGAGAAAATTAAACAGGCATTAAGAATTATTTTTTTTTCCGAAAGTTTAAGCATATCAGCGACCGTTTCCAACCACGATCTGATATTTTCAAGTCTGAACTAAAATTGATTGAATGTTTGGAGTTAGCAATTTACCAAATGCACTTTGATATTATTTTAAAGCAATAAGTTTTTACCCCTTCAGTTAACAAATCCAATGAGAGACAGATTCAACAACCTATTGATGTGTCGCCAACGGCAACGAGCGCTCCTGATATTCACTTTTTCTTGCAACCAATTCTTTACTGTTTCCTTTTCTTAAAGGTGGAGTTGACGTTTCCTACGAGGTCGACTCACAATAGTTTTGAGGTCATATTTCGAACTGAAGCATGCGATAATCCACATGGATTTAAATCCTTTCAGACGTCGTATATGTCAAAGAATTTGTTTCACTTTAAAGGGTACTGCGAAATTACTTATTGAAAAATGTCATCTTGGCGTTGCTTTTAATCAGTACATTGAAGATCTTACGGATTGATTTCAACTTCTCATCCACTCTGTCGTCCTTTACCCTTACCTCAACGTACTACAACGATTTCCAAGCCAATTTATGAAATAGTAAAAATATTTAAGCGCGTGGCCGTACATTTCTCCAGTTTCTTGATAAACATTTTGATCAGTATTCCCTATAGGCTTTATTTACCTCTATGAATTTCCTCCCGATAATAGAGCAGATAATTTCGGAAACGTGAAAGCAAAGAAATGAATAAATAAATTTCGTAGCTACAAATTTTCATTGAATCTTTAAACAACTTTCATGCTGTTCAAAGTTGGTGTACATTCCACTGTTTGTGTGTACTCATACAATTGATCGCTATTGTTGTGAAGTTCCTCATGAAAAGATCAGTAGGTTTATCTTTCCAAATAGGACTAAAAGAATTGAGTGAAAAAAATATTGATAATCAAATCAGAAAGTCATCTCAAAGGATAAATCCCACTTTATTTGTGGCTTATATAATCTTCACCTAATCGGGGCAACTCTTCGCTTTACGCCCCAAACATCAAATAGTATGATTCGTTCCCTGGAATATTGAGCACATCCTACCTGCGAAGTCTGGTACTTATTGATCAATCGATTATTTGGGGTGGTCGGCCTCATTCATTCAGTTCGTTTTGCCAGAGGCCTAGGTAACAAGACGGTAAACTAGTAATAAGATACTAACTTTTGCTTTATTCTCAATTTCACTGCCACAAACGCCTTCCATAAACCTACGTTAATTGCTACACTTTTTAAGTAAAGTGCGGTATTTCCAAGCAGTTTTATTTTGTAGCCATCGAAAGCCTGTTCTGATCATTTTAGTTTTAGACAGCTTTAATGAAGATGAGAAAACTTCTGTTGCAGAAGATTTGTTGAGTAAATAATGTAATTCATACTGAGTTGCCTTGAGGGGCGCACCTTTCGCTTCACGGTAGTATAGAGTTAATTCATCTACGTTTAGTGCTGGCATCTATTATACTGATTGGGAAGGGGAAATGGATTGATGTTGGGGATGGGGAGCGAAATTTGTTTGGCGGATTTTGAGATTTACACTGGTCCACCGCCTCAAAAATCAAATTGCGTGTGTCGATGTTAAACCTACTTTCAGATATTTTTTCGCAAATATTTAACTACAACCTTATAATATCAAGGCTTTACAGGGAGGAGGGGCTCAGATGACTTTCTAGCATTTCGTGAGGGAATGATTGTGGATTCTCCTACCTCAAATCGATTTCAAGCTGAGTTAACGCACTTTAGCTAGTTCATTTTAGTCAATTAATTCTGGTAAATAGAAAGCTAAAAAAGAACCTTAAACACTCTTCTTATTTATCGATTAGTAACTTCAAATTTGAATGATGCGCTCATTGGACCGAAAAAAGCTTATTCAGGGGTTTTTAATTACGTGACTGCCATGCGAAAAGTGTCATAACAATAGGGCCATAAAGGGCCTAAGCAGATATTTTATCAGAACCGCACAGTTATCCGCAATGCCAATTTTGAAATGGCTACCTAAGCCTACATTAAAATTCTCGAACCCAAATTACTATGCAATCATAATTTGGAGCACTATCGTACTGGAGAGAGTACTCCAGAGAGTACGTGTCCTTAAGTTACACATTCTATTGAACTAAGGTTCATTGGCCTCAACTATCTTCTGGGTATTCAGTTATTGTCCTAACAAGAGTATAACAGATATAATATTTACTAAAATACTCATTGAGTACATCCGTGGATTCAAAATCAATCTCACATATCGATAATCCACAAATAATGGCCTCAAAGGAATATGAATAAGTCGGAATATTTCTCTATTTCTTGAACAAATTTGAGCATTATTGAAGTTTACTGTTACTTAGCTTAAATAATGATATTTTAGCAATATAAAACACTTTTTGATATTTATTTCAATTTTATTTAGGCACAATATCTATTCAATTAGTATAGCTAAAGGTCATTTCTGTAACTTTCCTAAATTCGCTAAGTGAGAAAAGAAAGATTTAATGCTAAAAATTTTATTCTCGTCAATTAAGCGGTTTTGTTTGAAGTAGCCAGTAAAATTGAACTTTATTATACCATAATAATAGCCTGCTTAAGAGAAAAAGGACCAAAAAGCGAAATGAACAGATATTGGAAAGTAAGTTATCAATGGAAGTAAATTCAATCGGTACTTCGAATAAACATTCTGTATGGGAGGGGAGGAAGACTCTAAAGAGTAATTGGAGCTCAAAATTTAGGTTATATCTCAAAAATGGAAGAATCAATTCTACCACACATTCCAAATTATTAATATTATTAAAACCGAAACCATGATCTCAAGAATATGGTTGACATATGATAGTAAACTATTCAGTAATAACTATAATATTATTAGAAAGTACGAATAAAATCTCACTCAATATCTCAAAAGTTAATATTAAGTTTCTTGACGTTTTACAAATAATTAATGTAGTTGAATACTTAGCATGAGATTTAGACGCAGTCAAACGTACGCGCGGAACCAATCAGCGTGACACTAAAATCTCATACTCCCATTGGTTGTCCCTACGTTCCTATGTGCGTCTGCATCCACCCATAGAGGAGCACACAGCCAATGCGAACCACACGCCTTTAGCAACCTCCAATTTGATAGGACTAAAGTGGGATAACCGCTTCATGGTAATTGTATAAGTAAGTCTTTTCCACTCAACTTTCTTCAGTTAATATCCATAGTTTGTAAGTCCTCATCCACCAGCTGCCACTTTCTAAGTACCCTTTAAAGAAGTGCGCTAATTTATGATTTTCCACCTTTAGACTTTACTAACCATGAATACCTATGAGCCACAAGACTTGTCTATTAGAGGCTTTGCTCCTCCAACTTTTCTTGGATCAGCAATGCAAATGCCGTCGATTGCGTCCCACTCGAATCTCCTGCTGAACATGCTGTCTGACCCAATTGGGCAAAAGGTTCTGCACTTGTTGCAGCAATTCCAGACCGTTCAACAACAAGAAACCTTGCCATTTGCGTTGCCAGATAGTAAAGAGCTTGAAAACGTTATTCAAAGAACAATCCAAGACCATCTTCCTAGGAAGAAATCTAAATTTTTCATCCATGGAGAGTTGAAAATTACAGTTGATTCTAAAGACCCTGTTACTGTGAAAATTAATTCGTCTTCACCTTCAGCGTCAAAACGAAAGTCTTACACTCCCATTAGAATGCTTCAAGCTCCCTCTTCTTTACCAGATCATGTCAGCACAAACTCAGAAGCACTTGACCTTTCCCCCTCAGGTTCAGCCCACTCGAATGAATCTTTACCTGTCACCCCTGTGAAACCTGATTTGGCAAGTGTCTTTAGTAACCAATACGCAAATTATGATGCTCCCGGCAAAA
Source organism: Hymenolepis microstoma (assembly GCA_000469805.3). Classification (NCBI taxonomy): domain Eukaryota; kingdom Metazoa; phylum Platyhelminthes; class Cestoda; order Cyclophyllidea; family Hymenolepididae; genus Hymenolepis; species Hymenolepis microstoma. The sequence goes on along the minus strand of LR215989.1, from coordinate 34,855,512 downwards.
TAATTTCATTTACAAAACGTCGAATTTCCGTTGGACGTCGAAATTTTCCTTGTAATCAGTGCAATAAAATGGAGTTTTATTCACTTCAACAACTAGAAGAACACACCAAGGTCTCCCATGGTAGTTATCGTTGTCATATCTGCAGTCGTACCTTCACTCAGCGTTCCAATCTCCAACGTCACGCTCTGAAACATGTCGGTTTCAAACCGTTCCAATGTGCCCTTTGTCTTCAAGCTTATTACCGTAAAGATCACCTGATGAGACACATGGAAGTCAACCATCCAGCTGTCAATCCCCGTGAAAATATTAAGGTCTTTTTATCTTCTTCGAAGAGTCTCGAATATCTCAGTACTACCCAATCTGCCGTTAGTAGTCCCTCCTCCCTCCTTCCGGTTGGACCAGAACAACTTAAATCTGAGGAGACATTTGATCGAAAAAGCAGCCATTTATGCTGAAAGTTGTTCATTTTTTCCAAATATCTTAAAATGAGACAATCAAAGAAAGGCTTAATGGCAATTAGGAGGGGAATCTGCAAAACATCACCAATGACACAGCTTTTCCCTTGACCTGACTCGCTTGAAATGTTAATGTTATGAATCAAAGGGTCTCTGATTCATTTAATTTTGTATCCTTTTTGATATTTTATAATAAATAGTGGACTTTTAGATGACATTTTTTTACACACTTCGACTGATTAAAGAAAATGGTGTAAATGATTTGCGTTGACGTATGGCAATTGAGCGGAAATTGTGGTTTTGTGAATAGTGAAGTTATTATGATGATGGTGCATTGGATTGCCAGGCATTCAGCAAGATAGTAACAAATCCTGTTATACAGGATTCGGAAAAGGTCACTACAACCCTGTTAACTTACCTACTTAGAAACCAACAGAACTAAAGCTCATTAGGATGTATACATAAGGCAGATAGTGAGGTCAAATGTGGTTAATTTTTCCGACTCAGTGGGGCAGTTTATATTTACAGTTTTCAGTTATCCATAGAGAGCGTGCTTTCGAGTAATTAAAACCCGATCTTTCAGACGACAACCTTTTTGAATTCAACTTCCTTCCTCCCCTAGTAACCCTTTTGTCATTTCCCTTCACATTGTTGTTCCTTTCATGCAAACAGCAAAGTGTTCCTAAATATCCAGAAAGAATCAATCTGAAGGAGCGAATGATGGGAGAACACCAAAGTGATTTACTCAAAGAGAATTCGTTGAGACATTTTATTCCAGAAGAAATGATTACACCTGCCTATGCACGTTCAAAAATTTCGAACCGTGACGCTAGTTTCTATAGGTTAGGGATATCGTGGATTATTGCCATAGCACCACATGGAATTCTCCGTTTATTTTTGATCAAGCTTTTCCAATGAGTTAATTTCAAGTTTGAATGAAAGCAAATTAAAAATTTTAACTGATTCATTTGTTTGGTAACCAGATTAGAAATCCTTTGGTGGATATGAGCAGAAATCCTAAGTGGGTATGATTATCTTAAGTAATAAATCATGGGAAAAAAATTAATTTCCCTTATTTCATTAGTTAAGCAAAGTTCTACTTTCGCGAAGATCTCCTAACCGAAACTTTTGACCGCCAAATATAAATACACTGTTTGAAATTGTCGATCTAACAGCATGGATTTCTTGATCATTCAATTAACAACTGAAATTTGTGAATCTTGAATTAGTCTTAAATAAATATTTAATATAAGTCAATGTTGCACCATGTAACCTCCATTTTTAAGCCTGTGTACAGGTTGATTCCTTCTACCCGAAACCCCTCCCTCCTCCCCTTCCCCCCCCTCCCACTTCTCCATACCCATCATTTTATTTTATTGTGAGTTCCACAATTCAAATCACGGTATTTTATCTCCCTAATCTTAAATTACCTCGTGTCCGTGATGATCGCAACCTCAAACCGCTTTAAACAGCTGCAAATCCCAGAACTCAATAACAGCACCTAAATGCTAATTCTGAAAGCAGTTGTCATTAATCTTTTCTTTGATAATTTTTTCCCCTTTAACAGAACAGGTTTATAACAGTGAATTGCATTAGTCAAGGTTCACTAAAAGTAGTCTGCCTTGAAATTAATTTCTATGTGATTTGATTAAAACAAATTAACGCTATTCTTTTCGCTAGTAATTACATTGGCGTTTTCAAATTTGTCTTATTCGTTCAGGTGGTTTAGTTGAATTTTAATCTACACAACGGAAAAGACTTAATTGGTAAATAAACAAATAATCACTTTGAGTTGCCTTGAATATATGCAGCTTACGGAGCACGAATAAGTCAAACATTTTCTCCATCTCATCTCCGATGCAATAAAATAGTGAACTGCGAATAAGGCTAAAGAATATCTTGTTTTCTCAAACATTGGACAATAATCGTCAACCGTGAAGGGCAAGATCTACCTTTCTTGGTTGAAAACAGTCAATAAACATTTAATATCGTAGACATGTACTTGCTGAAATTTGAACTTTGGAACGCGAATTGCCCATTGAGTAAACATTGTACAACCTCGCGACTCCAAAATTAAATGATGCCTTCACTCCGCTCTCGGTATCACTCAGTCTCCTCCTACCCAACATTTATTGAACTCTCTGTTAACCCATTTCAATTTTGCTTCCCACAGTTAGTTTTTTGTTGTTTTCCCGTTGGTAGTAATGATAATTAACGGTGTATGTATGTTATGTATGAACATTAAAGCAATGACAATAAGTATGTTGACATCGATTTCCTTTAAGGCGGTTTTGATTGGACAAGTTAAATCAATAGAAATCTTTCTAACATAATGTGCGTTTATGTCTTGATTCATTTAAATTAGTTATTTGATGAATGTTTCGCACAAAATAACGAGTTTTGTTAATATCTACCACTAATAAATATTTTCGGTTATATGAAAGTTTATACCTGACTTAATCTCAAAGCATATCTTTTCATTAATCGAATAGGCATACGCACCTTCACGTGAAATAGGTATGTTTAACCTCTCTTAAGCAAACCACCCAAATGAAAAAAATGGTCCAGTTTATCCGAGTTCCCCCTCCCCTCCGAATGACGTAGTTTTCGCCTTCAAGTGTGCACGTGGGGGGAGGGGGGAGGGCCAAAGCTACAGAGATCAAGCGAGACCTGCTCAAATGTTTTCCCTAGATCATTTATGGTGGATGTATTGACTATAATTTAAATGTCCTCAAATGCCCACACGATGGATTTTTACATCTAGTAAACGAGAAGTTTGAAAAAGTAAGTCAGGGAAGTTCTGGAGCATTCTTTATAGAGGATTAAGCCTTTTGTCATGACTTCGGTAATTTGCATCAGTTGAAACGAATAATAACTATTATAAAGCCTGCCATTTGATATTATATCGTAGTATCCACGTGGAGAGAAGGTATGTTTGTTGGCTTGTTGTAAGCCATGAAACATACCTTAAAATTTCACCAAGTTATCTAACCACAAGATTAATAAAGACAAATGTGTGGTTTCTATAAACTGTCAAATTAGAATCAGTTAGTGAGAGTTACTTAAAAAAAAAACATCTTTAAGATGAAATTTAAAATTTCATTAAGGTTGCGAATCACCAAATTAGTCATTTGGCTCATTCAAGAGCCAAATTGAGAAGTATGAACGTTGAAGAACACGTTTATACACGAGTGTCTTATGTCTGCCTTCTACTCAGATATGGAAGGATAGCGTGTCTTCTGCGTACCAGACTATGACTCCCTCCCTCAACATATATCTATTAATTTCGCTTTGGTGTTCACCTGCTTTTTAACTCATGGAAATTGCGGTAAGTATTCGATGCAGGATCTAAACAACGGACATTTCAGAGTGATGTATCGGCCTTCCCCACCATCTACGCGGATGTGCTCAAACATGAGCTTAATTGTTAGTAAACACAGGAATAACCTGGACCATTCTTGAAAAGCCACCAACCTTAGATGTGCTCCTGCTCGAGCAGGCAAGACTGCAAAGGTTCAATTTTTTCATTTCATGCCTTCGCTCACAAACATAGGCTCAATAATGAGACTCACTAGAATTGAGCACAGTTCAATCCGCCTTTCCTCCTTCTAGCCATTCTAGCCCTCCTTCTAACTATTCTGACTAACCATTGAGGTCCGGACAACTGACACGCATTATTCACATCCTTGCACATGGGGATCCCACGTAAGCATTCTCTTTTTTCTAGGGGTATGACTATCGAAAAGTCATGTAAATATTTGTAAAGAATCTACGGCTACCAATGCGATGACCAAATTCACTTCGACATGAGCTCAAATGTGACCTCCAAATACGAATCGGATAAGGATGGGTGGGAAAAATGATAAGAATTAAAGATTTAGTTCAAATGGCTTAAATATCTCTTTAAAATTATGGAGGATTTCCACTTTTCCTCCAATTCACAACCATTTAAACTCTATTAGTCGTATTATTTCGAAGTTTGAGAATTCAGTCCCTACATTAAAATGTAGCAACATAAACATCTGCTTAGTGTTCTTTGCAATCTAAACTGGTGGAAAAAACTAATGAATATATCAACTCTTTTTTACCATCACCATATTCCACCATCGTTCAAGTTAATATTGGCCAATTTGACTCCACCATCTTGATAAAAATTAAAAGCCAAAATTGGTTCCCCTATTGACAGATTTTCAATTAGGAGGTCTTCACCCTAAGTGTGCGTGAATTCGTTGAGAAAAGAGATTTTATTACCGATTGAGGAGTTAGGAGAAGTCTCACACCCCTCGCTCTAGTTGACCCGAGCTAACCCTACATCTACTTCTTTGGATCTCCCCCACTGGCGATTATGAGTTCGGGTCATTCCTCACTTCCGAATCAGCCACCTACTTTTATGGCCAAATGGGCCTTCGACGGGTGAACAAATTGGACATTTCTCCAAGTTCAAAATAAATGAAATTTGTGACATAGTGATTAATTGGAATTCAAATTAAATGTTAAAAATTTAGTAGAGATTTAGGCGCACAAAATGTTCTTCCTTTTTACAAAAGGGGAACGCCCTGTTAATATCTGACTTATAATGCATTCATTCTGACTTTCCTGCAATGAACATCTATTTATTGGAAGGCTTATAACAGTGTTCTTATTTTTCAGCGAATCGAAATCAGTAAAAATAATTTTTAATTGTCAATAAAGTTATTATAGTTATACATATGTATTTAGTAATAGATGGGAATTTTATATTAAATGCTTATATAATGAAAATAGTAAAGTTCTCTTGAAAAGGAAGAGAAATTATCACAATTAGAATTCAAGCATTTTGATATTCGTCAACTTTACACTTGAACTATATTCTTAACATCCAAAATTGCAAAAAATATACCCCACGAAATCTCCCGATTGGTATTTGAGAGATAAATAAATATTAAATTACTGAAATAGGCATTCGCAAAGCAATGCTCTGAAAATAATAATGCGATATATTTTGTAAAGAAATTTTCTTTTCGATAAAACAATGTCGTTATATTTTCGATTGAAAAAATCGAAAACATTCCAAAAGAAAGGGTTGAGAAAGCAAATGATTTCCAAAAAAACGAAAACCGCCATCAATTATTTATTACAGTAGAATTTGTAGATTTAAACTACTTCAAAAATTGTCCAAGTCCTGGAGTATTTTTGACTGGTGTTCAAACACGTGTGATAAGCTTTGTCAAAGTGCCATGTCACCACCCCGCATCGAAAATCCTTAAAATTAATCACCAAATTGCGGACAAAGTATACGTTTACAAGTTGGAGCAGGACAGTGGAGTTCTGAAAGTGGCACTCGCAAAAGCTACGTGACACTCCTATAAGACACTGCCGTGGGGGGGAGGGGGGGAGAGGGGGGAGCGTCCACATTAATTGCCTTAGCATCATGTCGTCCTGGCTTATCGGACTATTAGCATATGCACTGGAAACGGTATCGCCTAACACTGTAGTAACCACAGCTTGGTGACTAATATTTTGTGATGAGTGTGTTACTTCTAGGTGGCCGGGAGGGGCGGGGGAGGGGGGGTGGGGAGGGGTGATAGGGCCAAATTAATGCCATTTCGCCACAGTTTTATTAACATAAACAACCCGTGGAAAACCGCAAATAGAATTCCCATGTTAGCGACTGGTTCTCAGCCCGATTTCTACATCTAATGTAAACAATGCATAGAGCCTTAAAGAGGCAGAATTAAAGCAATTTTGTATATTCACTTCGCTGTATTCAGTTTTGCTGCAAAGTATTTAACAATTAGGTGGAAATGATCTAAGAAACTTTATTGGCACTTGTGATCGTTTGCTTACAAGGCACGAATCGGTTTAAAACATTTTTACAATCACAATTAGTATCATCACAACTGACATCTGGGCTATCAGCCATGCGCGCAGTATGGAAAACACAGGGATGAAAGGAGTCTAACTTTAGTTAGAGACATATTTTTGTATAACTATGTAAACAGAGAGCTTAAATTACAGTATAACTGAATAGTCACACCACGTATGTGGGATTCAAACACCTGTTTTCGTATCCCTATTTTCGGTTATGTTCAACTCGGCTGAACTTTAACCGGACCAGTTCTAGCCCAGACTATAGTGGAAATCCCTCTGGTAAACTTAAAGTCATTTGTTATTCCGCTTACAAATAGCACTGATAGGCAAAAAATAACAACTGGGGGGTAACTCGATTTTAAAACCCAATAAAAACTGATTACTAACCATTACTCAAACAACTAGAACATCAGAAAAGTCATTAAGCTTGATTCAAAATTAGAATTTTGGGGGAAAAAATGCTCGAAGTCTCTTAAATTCTTCTGGATTTCAGTACAGAGAAGGCAACCTTGATTGTTGCACTTTTTGTGATTCTGAGACGATTAATTAAAAAGTAAATTTTGGTGGGGGGGGGGGGGGGGAGGAGAGAGGTGGGACTGATTTCTGGCATTGGTACGTTCTTGAGTATTTTGAAATATTGTGCTCTTAGATCAAGTTAACGCTTTCAAGCTCCAATCGGAAAGTGTGCATAGATCAAAAATTAGATTGGAGGCAAATAATCTAGAACCTTTTTGGAAAAAATGGGTTTGGCCCTGCCTCTTTTCAACAGAATTGACCAGTGTAGTAGGTCACTAAGTGCATACCAATGCAACACCAATGCATCCTGCTCCAAGTCATTTTCAATCCCTCTGAGTATCATCGATCGCGATATACATATTTAATGACTGTTTTAAGGAGGTTGCGTTGGTTACAGCAATATGACAAATAATGTTTATTCCAATTTTTATGACCAACGCATTAGCTAGGGGTGGCGACGATTTTTGCGACAAATTAGTGCCTTAAACTGTTAAGCATTCTGCTCTTAACCTCTGCTAAGGTCAAGCTTTGTTTACTTTATCCTGCCCTTTTCTGGTAGATTTCTTCATCTTCGCCTTTCAAATTCGTTTATATGCTTTTAAGGTCAAATATCTGCATGGGCAGTTTGATTAAATTTTCAAATTACGAATACCGTGATTCGAAGATGAGTCTTAGATAAATAAAACAAAATTGACGCAAATTCTGCGCATAGGCCAGTGTACGACCAATTTGTGTTAATTTTGACCTCTAAAGAAACTTACAGTGAGTGAATCAACGTGAAATTCTATTAAATACTTTCATCCTGCCTCTTCGCGTTGGTGCCTACAATAAGCTAATTTAAATTAGGCGTATGCTTTTAAAAATTGCGATTCCTTTGATCAATTCAAACTACTCAACTTTCATAATTGTGCAAGGAGTACTATTTTCTCAAATACCCTTGACCTCTCTATCTTTTAGCTTAATAACTGTTTGTACTTTTCAGCGCAGAAAAGGACATCCGTATCATCCAAACCGCTTAACTGAGTTTCTTAAGCAATATAAGAGAAGCACTTTTTATCGAAATTAAGGCCTATTGGAACAATTGGCAACTTAACTCGATTTACTTAAAAAAGTCGTTCCGGGTGAAAATTTTTTAAGTACTTTCAGTGGAGCACTGAATGAAAAGAAACCCCTTTGACTCAGTCATTGTCTCCAACGCAAGAGACAACTATCGAGTCCCCTATTTGCGTATTCTTAATACTACCCTTCCACATTAATAGTAGTTGCTAACCCAGAGTGACTCCTAAGGTTTTGTGAATAGATTAAGACAATAAAAAGATGGGTGCTACCATATACATTTTCTTTCCAACCCCCCCCCCCGGCCTCGGCATTGAGTTGAACGGTCCACCGTTTACTGCCAGTGGCCATTGTTTTGAAGCGTCTTCGTTATTTTATTAACTTTTTGTACGCTTAGTAAGGAGTGACGGTTTAATGTCCAGTGGAAAACAAAAGACTCCTACACCTGTGAGAGTGCTGTCGGGGAGTTGGTCTCCCTCTACACCAATTGAAGGCGTGCATGCTAGAACTACTTTCTCATACTTTACTTCTTTCAATCCTCGTGAACTCAGATGGGTCTATGTGGAAGGGGGGCAACACATCTTGATTAAGCGATGTTAACCGAAGGCTGGAAGCGAATTTATTAACTTATCTATTTATTAATGATTGACATAAGTTTTCAGTGAAAACCTTTTGTTGAAAGTAAGAATTTTCCTTAGAAAAAGTTTGTCTCTGTAAAATAATACGAGTTCACTTAATATTTCACATAAATCCGTGAAAGTCCATGAAAGTACGCGCCTTAAGTGGAGAAGGCACTCTCTTTAACTCTTATTTACCTAACTGCAATTAACATTGTACATTTTCTCTTATGAATATCTTGCTATTATTTGTCATGGAAGTACCTACAAGTAACGTGTCTTTTCATGACACAGTATAAAGTACATCTCTTTGTTTGAACCACTTCCAATCCACTCGTTATAATTCAGACACATTTTAAGAAAAACAAAAAATGATCAAATTTATAACCTTAAAGTGAGAATTTCAGGCTCAAGTGAGCATGTTTTAGAGGCGCCAATAACATGTAGCAAACTCATGGAAGCCGTTTCTGTCCATGGAATCCATTCGTTGCAGATTTCACTCTCCCATCACCGGGTATTTGATATTTGAGTTGGTTGTCCAAAATGATCAATAGGGAAAGTGCTTGCTAATTCAGTCAAACTGGAGCTAACTATTTAGTGCTATTAACCAGCGTGACAGGTCATTCTTATAAATGTGCCATGATTTCATGAACTCAATCGCATTGACTCTTACATTATCGCTGCGCTGCCTGTTTTAACGTTTATAGAGCAAGTTGATATCTCTCTCTCCTTTTCAAACATCCTTTGGCTCTAGTAGACACCATCTAATTAAAATCATCCCTTATCCTTCTTTACAGAGTCGAAGTGATAATTAATAATTCGATACACTTTGGCCTGTCACCTTTTGGAATTTCGTTTAGACCAAATATGGCTTGATAATATTAACTCCTAACCGTGATCGAGCACAGTTTCGAGTAAAGTGAGCCCTGTTTCCAAATTAGTGCAAAAATTTTAATGATTCATTTACTTTCTGTCGAAGCAAAAAATGCATACTGCTTATAGGATAACACAAACAATGAGAATACAAGTGAGATGTTTAAATTTATCTGACATCTTTAAAAAAGCGGACTTTGAGCACTGTAAACACTCAAAAATTCCTCCGCTATCTCAACTGGTGTGTGCCATTTTTCCCTTAGTACATTTTTTTTCTAACATTCATTATATTAAATAGAATAAGTCAAATATATCAGTGTTCCGGACGCACCGGGCTTAAGATCAGTAACTGATGACATCGGTGTGACAATCGATTCAATTATGAATGGCTTAAGTAGAAATTCAAGGCCTGGATGGATTATTTCTCGTGGCTCTAAAGCCATTCAAAATCAGGAGGCAGGGGGGAGTAAAGATGCGTCTACTGGAGCATTCAAATAGTATCTCCGGAATTGACGCAATAGATCACTTTACGTAAAAGGAGGTGAAGATTAGTGCCAATTTCAAGTTGAAAACCCTCCTTCGCATAATCTATTATTTCAACACCTTTGCATTTCTCAAACAAAAGAAAGAAAACAAATGCCATTCATTATTATATTACATTTTCCCCAAAAAATTCAACTTGTCATGGCGAATAAAAGAATTTGTAAGAATTCGAAAGAAAGGTTTTGTTGTTTGTGAAAACTGTTTGTTCCTCTTTGCAATTCAATTAATAATCTCAATTTATTTTGAGACTCTTCATAAGCGTTGCATTTACGAAAGTCACAGCACCACTCAAATAGGGAAAGCTATTTTGATGATATGGGCACATGCATGAGATTCAATTGAAAGACATTTATATACGAGTTTCTCTGTGCCTAAATTTTACTCGAACAGTCGCGACGACTGTGAATTCAGTCTGTCATGTGCGTCCCTTATAATAGCTGCTCATTAGTTCCTCCCACATACCTACCTGCTGTTGCTGGACGGGAATGAGTACAGTTAGGGCCTTTCTTCTCCCCCTTCCCCTCCCCGTCATAGTAACTACTCCAAATTGGAGTTGAGTTCTCTCTGTTGGCGCTAGGCGGCAGACATTTGGAGGTGAGAGACATCAGTTTTTCTAGCCACATGAGCAGCCGGGTGTTCTCATGTGTGCGTATTCGTCTTAGCAAGTGAGATGATTACTCAGTAATTTGCATAGAATAGTGAGAATTAGCTTATGGTGCACATTTTCGGACGGAATTTACAGATGGCTAGAATTGTTCATTAGTTCATTAACGCCTAATAGTCAATTAACCATCATAATCAATTAGTCAATGTTATTTCAACTGTCATGCTTGTGCTGATAATGAAGCGCACTTGCAACCCAAGTCAGAATGTCAGTTCGATTTATTATTCTAAATGCACCCTGTTATACAAATAATCTCGTCAAGTTCAGGGAGTGATCACGAGAAATAAATAGGAGTTCAATTCCCATGTTTCGAGTTAAAATCAACAATTACCGATGGCCTTGTAACTAATAGTTGTTTAGATTCATTAATGCAATGAGCTAATGCCGAGCACACATTCTCATATGAAATCTCGCTGTCATGCTGTTAAAAAGTCTGCCTGGTAATTATCAGACCAATGGATAAATTTTTCCACAAATTTGGTTAGGTATCCTTATCTCTCAAGTTATATGAAAGCCTTAAACATGTTTTGGCACGTGTACTATGAAAAAAATAGGTGAAATTGCAAAAAAGGCTAACTTGTTTCATCCGCGCTAGATACACAACTTTAGGATCATAGTGGCAGACACTTTTGGCTGCCCCAAAGTTTAAGGTAATGGGGTTTTCAAAATAATTTCAATTTTATTCATGCTTAACCTGGTTCAATGATTGCCATAACATAGGCATTTTATTAGGACACGCTAAAACACGTGCCTTCTCCAGAGAACTTACGACTGTTAACATTCATTCGTATTACTGAAGTGAGATATTTAAGATAGTAAATAATTTCCATTCAAAGCTCAATGAGAAAAGTACAATAAAATAGTGATCCCGGGAGGGGAAGTAATTGCAAGACTCCATTAAGTTTGTAAAATTTTCTTTCCGTTATTTCTCTCACTAGTAAGACTCAGATTAAAGTTGATGGCACGAAGTTCGCGTTGTGCGCACAACTAATGTTCCAATTCTCATGGCCGTTTAATCCATCTAATGCCTTTTGAAGTGCTAGAAATGGAAGGATGCGGTAAAGATTCATCTGCATTCAATCATGAATTATACAATTTATCACGTCTAGCTCCCTCCCTCCCTCTCTGATCTCGTCTTGACTGCTACCATAATTTAAAAAAAACAGATTTCTGCTTCATATGGCCCCCACTTTGTCTATCTCAAGTTCCTGGAGGCTAGGCAGATGATCTGCAAAATATGACAGCGTCATAATTGGCACCATTTCGCGATTCGATGAGTTTTCAGAAAGTCAGTATAAAATGGGCAGTTATTGGGAATCTTCCTGAAAGCCATAGTGCAAACTAGTTAAGATGGTTTGACTCATTGGTTGCATTCATTATTAAAGCAAGTTAAGTAGCTGTCTGAAAGGAGTGATTTTTTTGCGAGGTGGATATTTTAAGTTAAATGTTGACTATTAACGTTAATAAAATTGGATCATCTTTGGTTCAGGCTTCAACCAATGTCATTCTCTGTGACTGCTATTACCTATATACTTCCGTGAATTTACTCCATTCAGAATGGGCTCACTTTAGTTGAGAATGCTTAACTACGTTAATGCTTTTTTCTCTTCATGAGCAAACTGAGGAAATATTTCAGACAATTATATTCTAAGCTGGGCAGGCATTTAATCAAATAAATTACGATTTGTGGTCAATTCCATACTGGTAACATTTTTAGCAAATCCAATGAATTGTACCAAATATTAAAAAAAACTTAAGTGTGCTCAATGCCTTTTACAAATATTTGCAATTCTATTTATATAATTTTATTTAATACCTACAGGAATCATTACCGACACCCGGAAATTTTGCTATGAAACCATTTATTCATTATGGCCCACGTATTTGTCTTTAACACCTTACCTCAAATTCTCCTTGGCCTATTTAAACCCCGCAAAAGTTCACACCAATTCTAATGAAAAGGAATTCATTAAAGTGTATCAAGCAGCCATCTACTTTCACTTAAAATCGTTCTAATGAAAAATGAGGTATTTTTAAATTCTAAACCCCCCCCCCCCCCCTCCTCTCTTCTCTCTGAATGGGCACAATTCTCCCCCCACCCCACCCTCCTCACCTCCCAACCGACCTACCCACTCAAAGTAAACTTAGGGAGATGTGGAGGCCTGTAAAACACAGGTGCGACTTTGTAGACGGTGTGTTTTGATATTATTAAATTATCCTCAAATGTCTGCATGCCAGGTTTATGAAAGACATAAAGGAGTTTCGTTCATCTCTACCTACAAACTTAACCCATTAAACCCACTCTAATTTAGCCATTTCCTCTTAACCATGTGGTTGTTTTCTACTTATGCCCCAGTTTAATTCTGGAGGCACTAGACAACAGCCATTTTGAGTTGAATGGCGTCAGTCTTCCCTATACCAATCCTATCTCCTAGGCATTGACGAAAAGGTAAATAATTTGGGCAGGACAATGAAGATTATAAAAGTTATGTTTGCATCGAACACCAATCAAATATTGAGTGTTTAAAAACACTATACTATTATTGCTTACGGTTGATTATAATGAAATGCGGATTAAAAAGTCAAAAAAAAATGTGAGAATATCCTCTTGGCTTCAACAATTTAGCTGTTTCCATTTATAAAAAAATTAACAACGTTTTCAGTGATACTTTCCCCAAATTAGTGAAGTCTGATAGATTTTCAAAAGCATGGAATCCCATGTCATGATCTGGCTCTTATCTATTGAGGATTCGATCGTCTTAACATCAATTTCCAGGAAAAAGCGCACAAATGTTAATCTTGTGAAAAGACCCATTTTATGAAATTTATGAAACCGCTATTACTCCTAACCATTACAAACAAAATCCACTTTCACTAAATAATATTACTTTTATTTTCCATTACAGTTACGGAAGCTTACGGCATACACTCAAACTAACGCTCATTTGCAGAATTTGATTATGATGTACTAAATTTTTCCACATTAACTGAAATGAAAACTTTGATCTAACCAGGCTAGAGGAAAATCAATCCAGATTTGTAATGAATGGATTAATAAATTTAAAATTTAGAGCAGTATCAAATTTAATTCAAAATTACGTTGGACTATATAACAGAACTGACATTGAACCATAGTCTATCTTAACTTCAGTATAGAAAGAAGATTTGACTTTAATAAAAAAAATTAAAAAAATGTATGGACTAGATTTAAAAAGTACCTAAAAATTCCAGGGTTAAAATTAATCAAAAGGAAGTAATGCCGGAATGGAATTAATTGCAATGAAATTCCTGTCATTTTCGTATCAAAATTTTTGAAAATTAAATTTACAGTAAATGAAAAATTCCAAATTCTGCCGTATTTCATCCTCTGAGAGATTACAAAAAAATCGATTGAAAATTGAATTAAGACTAAAGCTATAATAGATTGAAAATCCTTACAAAAATTTGTAACCTGAATGCAAAATTACTTTTGCACATAGAACCAATCAGAATGCGAGGGATTCGTGCACACCAATTGGCCATTTTTTCCACAGCAATGTGCGTTCGTGTCGCCAACCTTGGCACAAGGAGCCAATGTAATCCTCCCACTGACTTAATTTCTTCCCTTGATTGGACAAATAAGGGATAAGCGCTTTTAGGATATGGTATAAAATGAAGAGATATTCATTCTCAAATAAGTCAGTTTGATTCATACACTATGTAAGCATAAATATGTTCTCTCTCACTGTCTTAACAGTCATTGAGAAAGTGTCATGCCATTTTATTTTTCTTTAGACCATGCAAGACATAAACATCTGCGAACCCCGAGATATGTCTGTAAGAAGTGGAACAACTCCACCTTTATCGAACGCTCCCATCCAGCAGCTGACGGTAGTGCCAGACCAAAATCCGATGTTAAATTTGCTCTCAAACCCAATAGCACGAACGTTCTTGCTAATGATGCAGCAATATCATCAACAAATACCACAAATACGAGAAGAAACACAGTTCGTGTTACCAGAAGGAAAAGAGCTTGAAAATCTCATCCGAAGAACAATTCAAGATCACTTACCCAACAAAAATTCAAAAATTGCAATCCAGGGAAAACTGACAATCACAGTTGATTCCGGTGCTCCTGTCACAGTGAAAATCAATACATCATCACTATCAGCTTCCAAGCGCAAGTCATACATTCCTGTTAGAATCCTACCAGCAGTTTCGCCTTCACAAGATTCTATGAGCATAGACTCTGGAGCGCTTGACCTCTCCTGTGCAGGTTCAGTAACGTCCGCTGAATCTTCTCCAGTCAGTCCTTTGAAACAAGACTTCGCAATTAAATTAAACAGTCCATATAAAAACCTCGATTTCCATGGCAAAATGACTTCAACACCTAAGCGCAGATTCACTGGAGGAAGGAAACTTTTCACCTGCAATCAGTGTAATAACATTGAGTTTCCTTCTCTCCAAAACTTAGAAGAACACACCATGCAAGTTCATGGAAGCTACCGTTGCCATGTCTGCAGTCGCACCTTCACTCAACGTTCCAATCTTCAACGCCATGCTCTAAAGCATGTGGGTTTCAAGCCATTCCAATGTGGCATTTGTCTGCAAGGTTATTATCGAAAAGACCACTTACTGAAACATATCAAGGTAAATCATCCAACTGATAACCCTCGAGAGAGCATCCACGTTTTCCTCTCTTCTTCCCAAAGTCTTGATTATTTGAACACTATTAAATGTGCCACCAACTACTCCCTCTCAGACAGTTCGAGCAAACCTGATCATGCCAAGGAAGAAGACCATAACAGGAGTCTGAATTAAGTGCTCGATTTTCGCTGTGGTATCTTCGGATGAACTACGGCAGACAGCTTCCTTGGCACAGGAAAAAAATTCAGATTTAATGAGAGTTAAAAATAATCAGTACCGGCCAGCGCTACAAAACTAACTTTATCAAACCCTACGGCTTGATAAATTGCCCCTATGTGTCTATATTTTAATACTACTTATTTTGAAATAAATGTGTAAATATTCTATTTTTGTCGTGCTTATTGATCTTCGAAATGGTCTTTGGCCTATGAAAAACCCTGCTTATTAGTTCATTCTGAAAATCGACGGTTTAGTGGTCTTTAAGTAGCGAGTTAATTTTGAGTCAATATCTTTGGCTTTTAAGATTCTCCCTTATTTCGCTCAGTATAACAAGTGGTAGGAAAAAATATCCTACGCCATCCATTTCTTAAGTGAAATTGAAGCTTTGAAATGATACGTTTATTTTCTCAGCGTATGGGATGCTGAATGGACTTGTGTCGAGATATTGTGCCTAGTTACCAGATTTCTAATGCTCAGGTTCTGAGACGTAATGATAATAAGTTTTTCAATACTATTGGTATCAAAGTTATTTGTTCTAAGTAAGTGAATTACCAGCAATGTATAATGCTAAAATAGATAAAAAGTTTACTCCAAGTTATCAAGTTGAGGTTTGGCAGGAGAAACAAGTTGTCAAACAAATAAAATATGGATATGATGCAGAATTCAAGTAGTAAATGCTGTCATTATTACGGTTCATTGAGCCCAGTTTAAGTAAACGTTGCCGCCCTGCAGTAACCTGGATCATTTCAATGAAACGAACCTTACAAACGTGAAACGATGACGTCTAAGCCCCCCATCTTGTCATTTATTTGATCGCCGTGGGCATGAAGATGACTTTCAAATTCTTGACTGGCGTTATATCTCAACTTACTATCATCGCATCTTTCAACATCCCTTTCTAAGGTCGTTATGGTGAGAGAATGACTGGTGCTAACTGAACTTTAAAGAAATATGATAGGTTATTCAATTATGCGTAAAATTTAATAAACAGTGACAAAGGCAAGATAGAGTTAAGAACAATGAAAAAAGATAAAATTATTGAAGACTTGGCACCTATCATGAAGTAGCAAATGCAATCTCCTTCGAGATACTTGCGGAGAGATATTATTTTGCAAACACCACCAGTTTCTAAATGGAAATACTTTTAATACAAATAAAGGTAAATACCATTTTCTTTCAATATGAATGCTTCATATATCTTTAACCTTTTGAAATCTTTGCAAATCATTGTAAATGTCAACTTGACCGAGAAACTTTCATCGATGCCAGGTTATCCCAATTAATGCTTAATTGAAGATCATTCTGACCTCTTTTCCAGTAATGCATAGGCATTGAAATAGAAGGAGGCAATTAAAATCAAACGGGGCGTATGAAATTAATCTCGCCCTTCATTACTCACACGCATATGCTCACAATTAGTAAATATATGAGAAGCAGGTAAATGGGAATCAAACATCCCCTTTCCTTCCCCAGTCTCCAAATTGACCTAAGCAAAATTCCCAAAAAGTCCCAACTAATCTCCAAATCTCGGTCATTAAGAATTTGGCTACTCGTCTTTGCAAACGCGGTATCCCATTTTTATTGCATGATTGAGCTCAGCTCACTGACCCCAATATGTGCCATATTTTCTGTACGAGAAATTTGTACAAATTAATAAATTTACATCAATGGATTCCTGATTTTCTTACCATGTTCAGAAAAGTTGCGTTAGACTCAACTTTTCACAAAAGCTAAATATTTGATTGCTTACCATGGGATATTTTTCATTAACTCGTGTTAGTGAGGTCGGTTTTCAATGAGTAAAATTAAAAGTTATATAGGAATTGTTATTGTGGAAAAGGCGATAGTTGGAAGCTGTATCCTTAATTGCTATGCTAAATTTCAGACATTTATTAAAGATGTTGGGATCAGATCAAACTATGAAACAAGGAGAAGAATAGCCTACCCTATTACAATTTTCTGAAAACTCCTTTAGTAATTCCAGACGACTAATCTAAGTTTGTTATCAAGATGTGAATTCTCGTAACTTTCTCTGCAGTTCTTTCAACGCGTTATCATCTATACCAAACAAATGAGAAAAGCTTCAACCTACTGTGACTAAAAACACGTGAAGTGAATGTTTACACGTTTGAACCGGATAGCGCCATGTTAGAAACAGTACTAACAGAAACTCCATGACAGTGCTCTTAGACTTGAAACAGTAATTTCTGCCTGCTATCCACTTACCTTATCATCAGCGTGTCTCTCCCCCTCACCACCTCTACACCCTCCCACCCTCAACCCACAAGTCTACTTGTAGGTGGCTATCAATAACTGCTGTGGTAACCATGGCTTGGTGACCGGATTTATATGATGGGCGTGTTTATTCAAGAGAAGTAGGAGAAAAGGGTCAATTTAATCGGTTTCACTAAAGTTTCACAATTAGGTGGAAATCAGAGCAGTGTCGAAAGCAATCAAGCTTATTTTTTCGGACAAGCAAATGAATGACTCATATTTTCAGTTTATTCATTGTCATTTTTACCTCATTCCTTAAAATCCCCGAAAGAACCGTCTTGCATGTATAAGAAAGGCCGTCTATTTAATTTGACCACGAAAATAGACAAATTCACGCTCAAATTTGAAAAATAAATACTTTACTGCAGAATTTAACGGAGGTGATGCCAGAGCAAGCCATAATCCAATTTCAATATGAAGCAGAGCGGAATAAATAACCTAGCACAAAATGAATCGTCGAGTTCAAATTATTTTTCAACTCCATCTCTAATGGAAAATGTTCAAATAAGAATATATAGGAAGGGTAAAAGGCCTGCTCAAGAACTCAATATTTCTCAAAATTTTCATTATATATGTCATAGTGATTCTTTTTATGAACATCAGTTAGAAAAAGCATTCATTTTTACTATTGCACAATTGCAATCAGTTCAACAGTCATTTGAACATTATAAAGAAATCAAATTTCATGCAATCATGTTTTAAGACACAAGGAAATTATGATATGTTTAGATTGCGGGGGATACCTAATCTACCACCAAAGGACCATTATAATTAGTCATCAAAATGAAAACACGGGAGGTCGCAGGATATGTTTACCATGACCTAAGAGGACAGTATGGTGGATTTGATGGATTTGTTAGGTACCAGAAGAAGAGGACACTAGTCTCCACACCGTCGTCTTTCTCCTTATAATTACCACGCGCCAGTTCTTAGAAACTGTAGAAACTGCAGTCTAGTGACTTGGAATAGCAACTAGTGTTTAGTCCTGGTAACCGAGCGGATCGCTTTTGGTCGCGTTTTCATTAACGTAAACATCCTGTAGAAAATATGCGGTAGAAATCCGCACTGCCTGTCCACTTCCAAAATCCTAATTCTGGATTTGGGAGTCATTTTAACTTGTAATTCAAACTATGGAAAAGCAGATATTTTGATTAAACCATTATTAAATGGACAATTTTTTTTCCTTTAACTATGTTTGAAAAGCTATATGCGTTGGTTCCTAAGGTTCCAATTGTGAATCTCTTTTTCCCTTCACAAAAGTAGACCCAAATTAATCATATCATCATATTTAACAGATGTAGCTAGTATCGAAAATGTCGTTTGCAATATGCTCACATCTCTCCTAGTTGCTCAAACTGGTAGGTGGCAAATAGTAATGCGTTAATGTCATTATGATGGTATTAATACAAAGAGAAAGAATTCATATCATTCATAAAATGTCCTCTTTTCCAGCCCCTAGGCGTCCTCTTTCTACCTTGCCTGCATAGTGGGGAGGGTAGTGAAACAGTTCAGACGAAAATATAAACTACTTCCGCGCCTGGGAGAGTGTGATCAGGGATTGGAAACAATACTACATCGATTAATGGGGTTTCGGCAAG
This sequence comes from Hymenolepis microstoma, assembly GCA_000469805.3. Lineage (NCBI taxonomy): Eukaryota > Metazoa > Platyhelminthes > Cestoda > Cyclophyllidea > Hymenolepididae > Hymenolepis > Hymenolepis microstoma. The sequence continues at coordinate 34,836,221 of LR215989.1, read as the reverse complement.
TATTTATCCTCCTCAACCTCCCTCCCTCCCCAGCATTTCATATATATTAAAGTAGAGAGCATCTGTTGGGTAGGTGCCAAGCCAAGACTATAAAGAACTGCTTTGTATCTATTAGACATTCGGTTGAGAAGTCGTTTTTTTAATAAAAGTACTACGTAATTACGAAGCCTGCTCTTTTTAATGAATTTACAGACATAGGGCAGTTTGAACAGTTAGATTAATGTTCAAAATCATTTTCAGTTGATTTTACTAATCTAAAAGGCGAAGAAGTGTTCTTCTGTTTGGTATCAAGGAAGTATTACTAAGTACAGCTAATTTGCAAATCTCAAATATTCTTCCTTGTTTGAACTCACAATAGTCACATTGGTTATCCGCGCAATGTTAAAAGTCCTCAATCACATCATTCACGGCCATTTTCACTTAATTGCTATTCTCGGAATAATTTGGAATCGGAAAGTATGATTAATCACGGCTTCTAGCAATAGGATAAAATCTACAAAACACCTGTTGCTACGTTAATTTGAGCAACTAGCTTGCCGGTCACTAGTTTTCCACTCATTGGCCCAGTGGGAGGCCGAAGAAAGGAACCAACACCTCACTTAAAACTTGCCATTCAGAATGAAAAACCACTTAAATCAATGCATTGCCATTTTAGAATTGTCCTAAAAATCTCAGTCAGCGAATTAAAAGCCTTAAGTCTAAGGTGAACAAGACTTAATGGAGTTAAAATTATGATTGGTCATTACAGAATTGAAGAGTTAGCCTCGTAGGGCAGGATGAGAAAAGAAACTCTTATCCATATCCGAATATTCATTTTGCACTCTTTAGAATCTAATTTTAGTAATATTTACCCAAGTTTATTTCATCGAATGGAATCGATCAACTAGAAATCAAAACTTTCCTGCGGCAAATTTAGTTTTAAAATCATATCACCTGCCAATTCATCCCCCTTCCCCTCTCATCCACCTTTCATTAAAATATGATTTTGGTAGCAGGTGTCACTGCAAAGACAGCATGAATTATTTATTTTCATATTTGGTCCATCTGATCCAATAAAAATGCTCTCCTAATACACCCCACCTCCAAAAATATTGCTAAAGCAGAGTAATGTCGAACTAGATAATGGCAATTCTGAATTACGCGATGTGGCTCAAAAGGACTGTCATGACTTGATATATAAGAAGTTCTAAGAGAAGGTGCACTTTGAGAAACTATTAATTGAAGCAGGAAATTGATGTCGTTTTAATTAAAGGTCTGTATTCGTTTGTGGTTTATTATTACAATTTTTGATGTATTTCACAAATAGCACGTTCAAGTAATTCAAGAAACGGCGTATAAACAAACCTAATCACTGAAGGGTGTTTGTTTTGCCTTTCAATAGTTAATAACACCAAATTGTCCCTAATTTGATAATAGGTTTTGTCAATATGTGGGGACACGCCTCACATTGGCAGTTAGACAGTTATTCAAGACGAAAATGATAATTATTACCATATTTCCCTGAAATATGAAACAAGGGCAGTCTGCATTTTCCTAATATAGATGAGTGACACCCCAGTGGCCGCTGACCCCGTAATTTACTTCGAGTAATTAAGAATGTGTGTAATCAATTAAATCAGTTATTTGAACAATAATTATACACCAAGGATTTGTCTGATGAGTCAGTTCAATCTCGCTACAATATGATAAATAACTTAATTTAATTTAATTTAATAGCAAAGGGATAGAAAAGATCTATGAATGCTATTCACCTAGAATTTGGTACCTTCAGAAAAAATATGGACTCACACTGCACGAATTAACTTCTATTTTCTGCCGTTTTAAGTAAAGTAAGCGGTGCCATCCACCCGAAGCCCACTGATGATTCACTTATTTGTTTCGAGGAAGGCGTTTGTGCATGTGTGTGCCTCCCCGGCCTCTTTCCTGCTCAAGCAGGCAAGACAGCAGCATGTAGCGGCTCTCCTACAACACACTCTCATTAGTACCATCCAGAATAATTCTCGTCAGCTGTTAGCAAGATATGAGCATACTTAGATCTCTCTATTACCTCCCCAATCATAGGAGCTACCTTAATGTGCTTCGAGTTTTCCCTATAGGTTCAAGCCAGCAGAATGTCGAGGACGCGGAACTTTTTACTTACACGGATGGGCTCAAGTGGACACTGCTTGTTTGTAATTGTGCTTCCCACAGAGCTAATAAACTTTCAGAAGACAGCCAAAGAGGATGGAAATCAAATATGCGCCCACTGGTGATTAATCCCGCGAATTAGCATAATAGCGAGTGTATCAATAAGAGATCGTGTATTTCGAAAACACAATTCCAGTGCTATTCATTGTTCAATTACATGAATGCTACCATATATTATTATTTCCGCGAACACCTGTAAGTCTTTCTCATTGCTCTTGAGATTTTCGATCCCCATTTTGTAAAAACTTGATTTTGGAATTAAAATGGCATTCAAATGGTTTGTCGATTCAGTCGCAATTTCGAAATCGTTCCTATCTCTCAATGGACCTGAAAAAGTGATAATCGGATGGAACAAAGTCTGACGAATGTGAAACAATTAAATTCCTAAATCTTTCAGGTGCACATTCTTACTTTGTGTGATTTTGGCCCATTGTTTCAATTCCTCTTAGCCTACTTTAGTCTTTAAACCAAAGTGGACGTCGACGAACCCAGGGCTTTAGTTACCTTGCCGGGGGAAGAAGATGGAGGGGAGGGGGAGGGAGGGGGGGGGAAGAGGAAGTCCTGATGACAGAAGAGCAGTATGCAATGCATGCCTGCTTTGAGGTTGGACATTTTTACCCTCAGCAAGAAAATAAAATTTACTATTCATACATAATGTCAAGAAATTTGTAAAATGTGTGTAAAATGTAAAATGGTATTTCTAATAGTTTGTCAAATACATCAATGCACCGTCAATAGGGGTCTTGAAGGAAGAAAAGTTCATTAATCGCGATTTTTCAATTTACTTCTTAAGCATTACTCCGCACGATTGATTTTCCTATTTGTTAGGTGCAATAATTCTGTAAAAATGTATTTGCCTTTTTAGAGCTGATGGTCCACATTCGTAATTTTAATAATACACAGCAAATAGGAAGCTTTTTTTCGGCTCTAGTTCACCGCACACAAGAAGAAATATAATTTATATCAAATTAAACTGTTTTTTCTTTACAAAATATTTTGCTAGCATAATTTAATGTCATTTGGTATTTATTACCAAATATTTAGCGACAGAGAAAATGTGAACCAAGCCCAGATTTGTAGATTTAACGAGAAGAGGTTTAACAGCATTTGCGTATGAAGCATTTGGAATATTAGTTTGGACCCCCCACTTAAGGCGAAGTTGACAACTCAAACTCAAACATGACCTCAGATTACGAGTTTGGTCACGTTAATTTGGGAAAGGTATGCAAATTCGTGGATCATAAAATGTTTTTAGTTGCCATACTCTCAAATGTGCCATTAAAGCCCTAGAAACCCCGTAAAATAGATAGAGGAATTTTTTTCCTATTAGTTTATTATAATCTTCAAACAAATACTCAGAAATTAAAATTACTTTCATTGTGGGAATGAAACTACAATCGGTTAGTTGGTATTCGAATAATATATCCATAATGAATAGCGCATATTTCAAAAGCGCCATTCCATGGTTCCTCAGCTGAGTTGTTGATGAAATTCTAATCTGCAGTGAGCTGTGGTGACTAATCCTTTTTAATTGGAAGCTCCAATACACTTCATGTGAAAGCTAAATTTTCTATGATTACCAAACAACACGAAACTCTGTTTCTGGAAGTGAAATTGATGCATTTTATAATGCATCGGAAGTAAAAATGACTTTACAATGATAAAATCTAAGAATTTCACTTAAATAGATTGGAGTTAAATGATTTAAGTATTGTTCCCAAACGTGGGATTTACCTGGGACCATTCAGCCTTATATAAGAGTCCCGCACGTGAATCGGCATTCACTAGTAGTCTGTGTTGACAATTTTAAAGTGATGAGCCTGTGGAATTAATAATTTTTGTTTTGATTAGAAGAGAGCGAGGTAAGAGTTATTAGGTAGTTTTATGATTAATGAGAAGCATTTACTTCTAAATTATCCGTCATGCTCTTATCTTATAAAATTATTCTTTAAGAACTATTCTTATTTAGACTTTCCTCTTACCAGATATCCAAACTTCTACGAACTGCAAAACCTATTGCTTTGAAATAGCTTTTCATTAACAACTTCGACCTCAACACTACAATAATTGCTGAAAATGTCGGTTCCAAAACCAATAATAAATATGGTTTCTGACTCAGTTACTCGACTCCTTTTTGCGAATGCTAAAACAATATAATGAGCAAATACCGAAACAGTAAGAAATTTAATAAACCTTATTGCCAGTTAGCAAAGAGCATGGAAATGTCATCACAAGGGCAACCAAAGATCATATAGCTGGAAAAAATAAAAATTGGTATTTAAGGGGAACTGGCAATCGCCGTTACTTCAATTGCTTCTGCCTAAAAGAAATTCAAAATTCCACCATCCTTAATATCAAAACACAGACGCTATATTCCTATTAGAATCCCATCAGTAGTTCCACTTCCACCAGAATCTACCGGCATGAATTCTAGAGTACTTGATCTCTTTCTTTGGGCGCATTTCATTCAAGTGAATATTTATGTCACTCTATTGAAGCAAGACTCTATCGATAAGAGAGAAAAGAAGTTAATGTGAAGATCCATTTCCGATTGTAAAGCTGCCTCTTGTAATCCATGAACACAGGTGGACTCTCAATCTCTACAATTATTGGAAAGCACACCATACAGACTCATGGTAGTTATCGCTATCATGACTTCAGTCACAGTTTCACTCAGCGTCCCAAAATCTAACGCCATACTCTCAGGTATGTGGGCTTCAAGTTGTTAATATGAAGCATTCGTCTACAGAATTGTTATCGTAATGATCGCTTGATCACGTAAGTGGGAGTTAATCACCTATCTGCAAATCCTCGTGAGAGTACCCCATCTTCCCTAAGCCTTGACTATCTATGCAGAACTCAGTCCTCCTTTACCACTTACTCCACTCTCAGTCTGATTGATTCTGAGCAGGTTGAGCAAAAAGTAGCCCTTTAAACTGAATGTTTAGCTATTATCAAGATCTATACCAGGCATCGTAGTAGAAGCAGAATACAATTCCAGAAGAAATTCCCGCGAGGAACATGATCACCCCAAAAAATCAACCTTGGATTTACTTCACAAAATTTTCATTTAATCTGCATTAAAATGTAAAAGCGAAGTAATTGGTGTCCTAAATATTTTGTAAAATTTCAAATCCATTGCATGTTCTTTATGGTATTTAACTTCGTTTTAAAGAAATTGATGCCTTAAAATATCACTAAATTATGGAATAGTCAATAAATTTTTAGTGTAAATGCATTAATCCATCCCATATAAATACATATTTATTTATATCAAATGGCAGGCTTTATGATGGTTATCATTAACCCTTTAGTTGACTTCGGGCTTCACAGAGGGGAGGAACATCAAAATCACAAAAAGTCGAGAGGAAAACAGAAGAGTGATTCACTAATGTAAGAGACAGAGGGAGACAGGCACAAAGGTAGAGAAAGAGGTAAGGTGAGGAGAGTACTGTGGAAGTGGTCGAATATGACACACAGTAGGGTCATGATAGTTTGAAGTCAACTGGCGGTTTATAGACTGTTTTGCCGTATGAGTATACGTTGCCCAGGGTGCACCGCGTGGAGCTAAGTCCATCGCACACCCCTCTAATTTAAATATAACGGTCATATTTTGTGAACAATTGGCATTTTATGAACGCAGTATCCAATATTTTATTCAGTTTCTCCACTAATTGATCAATAAGCAAATTTTTGGATGGATCTGCCATAATATTGAGAATTGAGAATACAGAATATTGACCAGGTAACTTGCTTCAATACAACACTTCGAAATGGAAATAGGAGATTAGCAAGCATTATTTTATAGTATATCACGATCATTTAATAAATGAAATAAAAACTAAACGACTGAATTAAACTGAGACGCTTATGTTTAAATAACCATATCAACCAGACAACTTTCGTTCTGAAAAAGTTAAATTAACACGAGCTCTCAGCAATGGTAACTATGCCAAGTATTAGCATTGCAACAAGATGATTCATTTCGGGTGAACGAAACTTGTTTGCAGTAAGTTGTAGGACCTTATTCAACCTAATTTAGGACATTTCGCATTTCTAGAGTTAAATAAGCAAACAGAAGTTGCAATCCAGATGTGCAATTATTTGAGTACACAGCGTTTAATTTATACGCCTATCAATGCCATAATTGAAGTTATTGTCATTTTGTTGACATTATCCCCTTTGGAGGGGTAGCTTGGAGTGATCATGGTTGAAAGCACTCTTTTTGCAAACTAAATGTTGCTTTTCTGTTAAATTCTAAGGAAATTTTCCCAGAGAAATATAACCGAAGAGGGTGTTTAAAACTTGATTGAAAGAAGATAGTTGTTTTTGATTTTGGCACATTTTGAGTTTTATTGGAGGCGTGAGCAAATAGGAAACATCTTAGCATAGCCTCTACTCAAATTTAGTTAATCTAACTCTCATCATCTCGACCTCATGAAAAACCCCCAGCACTCTTCCAGAGAGCCTGACCTCTCATCGTTTCAGAGAAGGATAGCTAGTTGCAAATCACCTTCTTGGAAAATCCAAATTTCATACCAACTTCATATTATAACAACTTCATATATATATATATATATATATATATATATATATATGTACATCTGCTTTAACAATTCTCAATATGGTCTTCAGTAATATAGTTTGCGTCTGTGCTACCTACTGTTATACCATAAATTTATACTAGAGAAAGTTGTTTCGTACCTTTTTTTGATATTTTACCTGAATTTCCTCTGGTAAATCAAGATAGTTAAAACAATACAAATTTATCAATAGCTTTCGAGGCTGCTTTTCGTTTTAAATGCTGATTGGAATTGCAAATCTTTGGTTTTGCAGCCACGAAACCGTCAGTTAATTCATCACTCTTGATAAGAGCATGACAGGTGTGGAAAAACCTCCAGATAATCAGGCAATATACCACTTATTATCAGCAGAGAGAATCGCAGTGTAGATTGATCTGTGTTTCCAGGACTTCAGTGCCATTCTTTACCATTCTTGAGTTTCTTATAACCTCGCTATTTTTTGAAGAAAGAGCTCTCCATTCCCATTCACTTCCTTCATCACTTCTCAAATCTTGTTTAACGTTTCCTAATGTGGACGGATCAGGGGAACTGATGGGGATATTGGAGACAACAATTGTCAATAACAGCATGCATATTGAAAGCTTCTTAAAGATACTAAAAATGTATATTTTGTGGTAAGTCATTCTGTTCTTCAAATCCGCCTTTTAAAATTTTATTGCATCAAATTTTTAAAACTATTTCGGCAATATCATGATAGCAACAGCTTTTGAAGGGAATTTTGAAAATGCGCGCTAATTCATGAAGTTGGATGGATAATTATTAACTATTTACCAACCTCGAATCCAACTTCTCTATAAACTCGGCCCACCTGCACAAATGGCCCCTTTCATAGCTCACCATTTTTGCAGAGACCTGTGGGAATAGACAAAGGGTAAACACTCACGTCTATTCAGGTAGATCACTTATGTCAATCCTCCTGAGTGTACACACACACACACACCTGCATTGTAGGACAAATTCCACGTTGAGGTTTGCCATCCCTCCAATCTTGTTTTGACAGCTAACCTAAACAAACCGTATTTGTTTCAAGGTTGCCGCTTTCAACACTCCCCATCTTCCCCTTTCGCTAAAATATAATCAGAGAACCGTAGGAGAAAGGGGGGTTAACTACCCGCGCAGGAGGTTCGTATTCTTGGAAGGCACTTGCAAACTTTTAATTAGAATTAAATCACGACTATGTATAGGATTGCGATATGTACGCACAGATTGTATTTAATAAGTATGAAAAAATAATAACCGTTTTTTGAAAATTATTTCCTTTTAACAGTAGGGAGTAAGTCAACACGTGAGCTAGTTGATCCGAAATTAAAATAACCAAATACAGTGAACAGCTGTGTGTAAACTTATGGAAACGACATTTCAAAGGGAGGAGGGTTCTGGTGATTGTCACATCAAAAAAATGCTCTTGTCAACTTTTAATTTTCTGTACTGTTCATTTATCTAATGAAAAACGACTTTCAATTGTGCTTTTTATTGACTATTACGTCAGTATAGGACATTTTTCAGAACACCTTTTGTAGAAATATCAAATTTGAAAACTTTCAAGCAATTTTGAATTTGCGAAAACAAACTCCCATTTACAAACTATTATTCCCGTTATAGGGATCATTCACTTTAGTGGAAAATGCCTTCTTAAAACAGACCCGTTTGTTCATTTAGAGTGGTATTAAACACTTGCACCCTTGCTAAACTTGTTTTTTTCCTCTAAGTATCACAAAAGGCAGTTTTCAAGCGCATGAGTAAATATGGGTTTTCGCAATTGATTTCTTGCCATAATCCATATGCAACTGAAAGGATGGTGCGATTATTAACTAGCTACATGGACAGAATTAAAGAAAGGTCGTGCATGCTTCCTTGAGTGTGAAATTTGTTTCCCATTTTCTTTCAGTTAAAAGTTACGGTTAGGAAGCTGATCCAGATGTCATGCTGCCAAATTGGGGTGTAATGTACTTGCTATCAACAATTTGTACTGTGCAGCGGATTGATACACTGATAAGTCTGGACCTATGCTCAGTAATCTCTATGGCAAGATCTCTAGATTGTAAAGGCTCTCAGGATTAGCTAAGGTATCGCAAAGCTATAGAGAAAATAGACGTTTGACGTGAAATACGTTTAGTTAGGAGGTGTGGTTTGTCATAGAGCTTAGTCGTCAAGGTTTGTTAAACCATGAAGAGACTATTGATTGGTAACTAGCTTAGAAATATCTGCTCTGAGGAGCACACATGCTCCCCACGTGACAAGTAGCACGGCCACACCTTCCAGTCTGTCAGAGTGCACGGAAGATTTCTTTGTTCAGTCATGATGGCGTTGTATCCTCCACAATTGTAACGCTGGATGTTTTGATGAAGTATGCAATTAGCAGGAACCAATTTTTTTTGTTTGCTTAACTTCGGATAAGCTCAGGTTAGCAGAGGAAACTGGGATTATAATTTGTCAATATTTTCGAAATTAAAAAGTTATCGGACGAGGCGAAGATACAGTGATCAATTCGTGTACATTAACTTGTAATTGTCAGTGAAAGCTCGTTCACACGTTGTTTGATCGATTCGTTATTAACAGGACAAAAAATGATAAAACTTTCAAGACCATTTAAAGTAATTTATTCATGTGCAACTAATTTGTTATTGAATAGTTTAAAATGCCATCCAATTACAAGTTTTGCTTGTAGTTATGAGTGACAAATTCAACTGTAATTGTACAATTTAAATTAAATTTCTTCTTTGACCAGTGTTAAAGCTGTCAAATTTTGGGTTATTTTTAATTGACATCACTCAAAATCCTTAGGTTTTGGTGTTAACCCACTTTGTAAACGCAAAGCAGGTTGTGCAGGATTGGAACAAACTGGGCAGTACTGGATATTAGGGAATTCATTATGTGAAAATACTAGTAATACCACTACATTTTGTAATTTAACCAATGTCTCGCAATTTGCTTCATCTAAAAAGCCCCTACCACTGCTCAAAAATGTCCAAAAACGCTCACTTTTTTTCTTTTTAAATTAAATTCCTCTCTAGTTTGCACCACCACTACCAACCTGGGGAGTCCGGCGGAATGCGTTCAACTGAAACATATGACCCTCTTACACCGCCTAAAATCACCCAGGTGAAAAAAGTGGCAGTATGGTTTTCATTACCCCTTCTTCTACTCCCAGAATGATCCCTCCCCCCCCCCCCTTCCCCGAATCCCCTACGCCCTCATTTAAATGTAGCATGGGAGAAGGGTCGAGGGAGGTGGATGGTAAGGCACAGGTGGAACCTCATCAGCCTCATTAAATGATTTTGAGAAAGCTAGTGTTTAATGTCACTAGTGGGCCTTTAAATGAACGTGTTGTGCGTTCTATTAATGGATAGGTATATGAGAAAGAAGTAAGTAAGTAAGCAAGTGAGTAATGAATCCCCCCTTTGATGTCATGATTTTTACTCATCACATTCTCCCGACTTCTCTCTTCACTGCCTCTCACTCTACTCGTCTTCATATTTAAGTTTTTTTCTAAGATTAACCTGGTAATAATAACGTGACTCATTTCCTCAATTAAAAATATCATTTCTGAGATGTTAAAACAGTACTTAGACTTGAGCTATTCTATAAAAAAATCATTGAGGCAGTTGAAGTGAAACCCCTTAGGCAATATTGGAACAACTTTGTTCATTATCACTAGAATAAAACAGAGCAGCTTCCATCCACCATATTTGCTGACGATGACTTCATCAGTAAGATGTGAACTGGAGCTTAGAGAGCATTAACATTCAACGCAAAAGGAACAATGATAAGCAATAAAGTGGATTCTATTATGCTATTTAATTTGATAATTTTAATTCAGAAGAACAAATTGTCAAAATTATCGTCATATTTCCTTCGAATGAAGTGAATGACTCATGTCAACGTATTTTCTTTTATTTTACCCCGAGTGGTTGTTATGAAATGAAGCTTTGAGATATAACTCAGTCAGCTTCATTAGCATGGTGGAGGGACTAAGGGGCTCGACATTGTGACGCAACCTGTGAAGACAGGGCCCCTTATTCTTGAAAAGCCGGACAGGAGAGCAAAATTAGTATTCAAATAGGTAACCATGTTAATGTACTAGTGTCTCGTCAACGTTGAATTAAATTTGAATTCTCCTGTTGACTCATAAAATGAATGGACTTTTAAACACAGAAGAAATTTATTTATCATTGCTATACATCATTGATATTGCTATAAATACATTGGTCTCCAAGGTTGTTGCAAACCCTAAAACTCACTAAGAAAGCAAATCACCCGAAAGAACACCGAGCAACGAACCACAATTAAGTAAACTTTAATAGTCATGTGACCAAGAGGTTTTTTAGAAGAAAACTGTTTCAGATTTTTTTAATCTTTTACTAAATCGTATCATTAAAAGGGATTTTGGGGCGCCGATAGACTTACCTCCACGTGGTGCAGTCTTGGCAACGTACACCCATACGGTAAAAAGTCTATAAACCACCAGTTGACTCCAAACTATCATGACCTTACTGTATGTCGTATTCGACCACTTCCACAGTACTCACCTCACATTACCTTTTTCTCTACCTTCGTGTCTGTCTCCCTCTCTCTCTCTCTCTCTTACATTAGTGAATCACTCTTCTGTTCTCCTCTCGAATTTTTGTGCTTTTGATGTTTCTCCCCTCTGTGAAGCCAGAAATCAACTAAAGGGCTAATGATAACTATCAAGAGAAAGGGTATAAATGGTCAAGAAACGTTAAAGTTAATGAGCCAAATATTCCATAATCCTCACACCGAGAAATGTTTACTGGTTCGTTCGTGCAATCTACTCATTGAATATCTTTGTTTATAACTTTAATAACAATCTGTATAAGACTCAACTCTAGTGGATACATCACTAGACAAATCCGAACAACTAAGAAAACTGAATATACAACTTCGTTAGTTACGTGGAATGCGCGATTCAAGTGGGAATGCAAGAGAACAATTCGTTTTGTCCTATGAAAATCAGTGCGAATTTCTTTAAAGCTTGAAAATTCACTTCATTTCTTTTGCCTAAAATGATAGCCACTTCTCATTCAGGGCTCAGAAATTTCGTCTGTCGATACTACAACTATTAATTAGTTATCAGCAAATCTCGCCTTGGGAAAAAACATTAATCTCTATTCAAAATATCTTTCTTTCAAATCCTACTTTAAGGAATAGAAGCGAAAGCCAATGGAAGAATTCACTTTTTAATTCATACATCCGTAAAATTAAAATACATTCTCTTCAGATGTTAATTCATTCCAACTTGTAATGAGGAGCCATACTAAATCCTCTTTTATAATTACAGATTTGTAGGTGTTTTTATTGAAAATTACAAAACGGTACTGCTGAAGTCAGGTTGGTGGAGAAATTTTGCAACCACTCTCAATTCCTTCAATTGAGAACAAAGGATAGTTCTTTTTTTTCCTAATGCGTAGTTTAATCACCAATAATTTATGCATAAGACAGGTGAGTATTTATAGATGTTAGAACATACAGGTCAGTGTGTATGCGCTTGCGTTGGGCACATTTGTTTGCCAATGTGTCAATTTCAATTGGGTAATTTTCTTTTTCAAGCTAACGCTTATTTTTTCACAAGAAGGCAATTTGTGGATGTCTCTCTGAACATAAACACAGTGATACCTCCGACCACGTACACCTGACAGGTAGAATGAAGGGAAGGAACGAGAAGGGGAGGAGTTGAAGGAAGGGACCAGGGTAAACACACCTTTCAAGACAAAAAATGATCTTCCTGAACGGGTGGTGGGGGTTGTAAGGCTTTCTAAGTGGGCGGCAGAAGCGGTATTGTATGGTGTACTTATTTACACAAATTGGCGTTTTGAATGAACACGTGTGTTTAGTGCTGCACCTATTGGAGGGAATATGTCAAATTCTACCATATTCCTCATGCCTTCAAGCAGAGATTTAATTAATGGATCCATGAAATGTGCTTTTAGGTAAACTGTTTTTTTTTCTCTAATTCAATTTTATTATATGTTTCCTGTACTTAAATAATCTCTTAAATTATTTTGCAAACAGAAATGCTTTTTTATTATTTTAAGGTAAGAGTGGTAGAGGGGAATCCGAAGGCACTGTCCTCGTGACCTGAAGAAGGAATTATGGACAGATTTTATGAATTTCTCACTTTGTCCCCTATGCTTCTAGGTTTAAAAGACATCGAATACTCACCTTTAGCCCATAAAGTTCTAAAAGTGTGATCAATTGAGCAAATTTAATAGCAAGGGAATTTATTTTATTTGTCTGTCAAATTTTTGTAATTATTTCAGCGTGCTATTTAGGCATGGATAACTGATGGAAATTTTAATTAAAGAAAGTCATTTAATCCAATGATCCCATTGGAAAGCATATTTCATTTGGAGTAATACATCTAAACAGAGGTTTCATTGAATTGTCATGACATTTCGTGGTTCCTTTTCGATTCATCGAAAAGTTATATCTGCTTCAACGACAACCTTGTCAGTGAGATCATTTGTGTAACCGTCTGAAATAACTCTGAATATATGACTAATCTAATACAACAACTGCCCAATTTGAGCACGCTTTCGTTTTGTGTAAGGCGTAAATATCTTCGAAATCCCAGTGACACAAACTTAAGTTTTAAAAAGCAAAAAAATAATATAGATGAATGAGGTCTATACAAACACTGCTTTAAAAGGCAAGTTAAAGTTTGCGATGAAAACTGAAATCTCGATAAGTTGATAGCGTTTACGGGTTATTTATCCTTATGTATATTTTACAGGAACATGTCGATTCTCTATTTTTATCATTTCCTTCTGTTTTTATTACTAACTTCCGCAATTGTCACAATTACATTAGTCGTTTTAAAAATGAGTTGTTCTTAAGTGTAAGCCCCTATAAACACCACGATACTTTGCAAGTATCTTGCTGCCTAAACCGTGAATAGAGGATAATTTAATGACGTAGGAGATTTACCATACTTATTCGGAAGAGGAATTAATTAATCAAATTAATCTCGTCAAATCGATTACGATATTGATTCATTACTGCCGAAAAATGGTCAACCAATAATACGGTTATAAAATTGTCCACTCAGGTGTTATGTCCGATTATTATTGCACAAGCTATCTTTTATATCCAAAGGATCTAGTTATGACTTTTGTGGGTACCTGAACTGGTTGCCTAGGAAATATCTGACGCTCAAGTTCGAAGCTGAACTAAGCATCCATGACCAAGATGTTTGCAAGCATTAATTGAGCCAGTGATTGACTAAATTACTCAGAATCTAGCTTGATATATATATACTCAGTGTTTTCAGTTTTCTGTATTTTACATAGAATTATCCTTTAAAACACTGTCACTGAAGTAGATTTAAATCACCATTAGGAGAATACTTAAAAATTCAAAAAAACTTTATCCTTAGCAAATGTTGCACTTTACAATACATTGAGAAAACCAAATTAAAATTTATCAGTACAGCATATGTATAACATAAAAAATGGGAAAAATTAGTGAAATCGAAGTGATAAAGCATGCACGAAGTCGACTGATTTGGTTTGAACACTCTTGACACAAGTGGTTACAATTTATCTTGAAGTTGAATTCATTGTGTCAGTTACGGGCAGTCTGAGTGTATTGCGATAAAATACAAACTGTCAATTAGGAAGACTACTTTGTCATTTAGTTGTTGACTTTTCGAAACTAATCGAACTAAGAGATGGAAAATTATGAACGGTAAATTTGCTGATATTCAGGTAATCAAGACTTTGTGAAGAAGATAGAAAGACCTTGATGTTCTCTCGAGAATTAACAGTTGGATGATTTACTTCCATATGCCTCATCAAGTGGTCTTTGCGATAATAACCCTGCAGACAAATGCCACATCGGAATGGTTTGAAACCCACATGCTTCAAGGCATGACGTTGGAGATTGGAACGTTGAGTGAAAGTGCGACTACAGACATGACAACGATAACTACCATGAACTTGCATGGTGTGCTCCTCTAATTGTTGAAGAGAATGAAACTCCACCTCGTTGCACTGGTTACAGGGGAAATTTCGACGACTAGAGGTAGAGCTTCGTCTTGAAGTTGACGTCATTTTTCTAGAGAATTCATAATTTTCATACTGACTATTCAACCGGTTTGTAAAGTTTATTTTCGAAGGAACAACTGGAGAAAATTCGGTTGAATGGAATGGAGCAGAACGGGAGAGATCGAATGTCCCCGAATCTATGCTCATGGAATCCGGTGAATGTGGAATAGTCGGGAGAATTCGAACAGGAGTGTAGGATTTTCTCTTCGAAGCCGGCGGAGAATGGGGATTAATTTTCACAGTGACAGGAGCTTTAGAGTCAACTACGATTATTAACTCTCCGTGGATGTTAATTTTGGTATTCTTGTTTTGAATCTGATTGAGAATCGCCTTTCGAATGACACTTTCAAGCACTTTACCTTCTAGCAACACAGTTAGTTCAGTTTTCAGTTGTTGAACAGTTTGATCTTGTTGCGTTCGTTGTAGAAATGTTTGATTTACTGAGTTGGAGAGCATAGTGAAGTTCGAGAATAGATTTGATGTATGATGCATTGGTAAGTTCGTGGCAGTTGGTGACGAGCTACTCGTCGTAGTCGTATTTATTGTTTTATTCCCATTTTGCATTATCTACATGGGGTGTACTTTAAAATATTATTTGTTCTTTAAATAATAACATTAGAATGGGAGCCATGAAGACTTACGAGGATAAAAGATGGAAGACACTGAATTATTTCAGCGAAAATGCCCAATCTATTGAAATTTAGCTCTAGTAGCGCTTCTCTCCGATTTATTCCAATCAGAAAACGACGTGCTTTGCTTAGACATAGTATTGGCTCCTCCTACCTAGCTTGGCAGTACATACGCGCAAAAGTTGGATGTAACAACCAATAGTTGCGCGAGGTTGTTATTTTGATGACTGATGTGGTTGTGCACATGAATTCACTTTTAGGATAATGATAAATTGTGGGGTTTCATCCCTATTTTATTATTAAGTTGTATGCTTAAGCAAGGGACGTAATTAAATAATAATTGTCCTGAAGGAAAGTGTAATTAAAGAATTTTAATTTTTATAAATGTATATGACTTTTTCGTTTCTATTTTACTTAGTTGAGGTTGGGCCTTCTTTAGACTTAGTTTAGCCTTTGAGATAGTAACAATTAAGACATTTGACCCAAAATAAGCTGCATAAATGAAAATACGAAACTAAGCTTGAGAATAAATACCAATATAGTTTCCATTTGGGCTTTAGAATATACTCTCTTAAACATGCAGAGTGTGAATTTACTCTTAATGAAATTTCAAAAGTGTTTAAACTTTCAGCAGACGTTATGGACTACTAACAGTAAGTAAAATAACTGAATAAGACTCAGTGTGGGAATTAGCATGAACCCTGATGCCATGATGTAAGATAGAAGTTTATTTCAATATCACGACCTCGGAAGATTTATAATCGAAGCTCTAAAGAAAGAAGAATCAACCAATGAAAATCGAGATAAGTGGCATACTGAAAAAGCCTAAAATGACCATATATCTACAGAGCAATTACGTACTGAAATTATAATCATTTTATTTTAAGAGCATTCTCCTAGTTGCTATTGGTTAGAGTGATAACAGGCAATAGCATACATTAAGTGTTACAAACTTGCGGACTTCCAGACATGCTTCTTTCACCTCTATGCTGCGCCTTGAAAAAAAAGAGGCTTGCATCGAAGTTTAATTTTATTAGCACCCAACTTCGAGTTAAATCAACACTTTAAAATAAAATAGATCATTTGAAAAGAGACCGATATCTTTCTACTTCTTCAGATATAAAGGGATATTTACTCTTCAGAAACGAGATCATGAAATTTGATCCTCATCCCTCATTCGTGTGAGTTAAATCTCGCGAACGAAATTATGTAGGTCTGTACCATCATGTGGATATCCTGGTAATTAGAAGATAAAATGTATCAAAGTGGCATTCGTGATTATCCAAGTTGCAGCATATGCCGACGCGCAGAAGTGAAAATAGGGAAATCCTAAGGTTTGTGCAATGCAACTTTAAAGCAGGGAACAAAATTAGTGAAACAATAATTCCATTTTTTGTGAATGAAGGGAAAGCCTGCCATAAAGTCTCATGCCATTTTGTGCATTTGGTGCTCAAATTTTCCGATTTGCTTACTTTGCAACTTGCGATCGAATCGCTCAATTCCCATTGTCGTAGTCATAAAATTACTTTCAGGTTACGCCCACTTCTGAGTAATTTGATTTCAAAAAGTATCTTTGAATCTGGAGTGGTATTAAGAAGACTAATCGCATTTCTTCCTTTCAATAACAATGATAGCAAATTCTCTCGGTAATTACACAGGAGCCATTAAATTAATTATCACTGGTAACTCACCATTACTATCTCAAGACGCAATAATGGAAACTCGCTTCTCACTTGCTTATAAAATACCTTTATGGGCCAAAGATCATTATTTAATGCCATTAAAATCTCGAAGCATAGGGGACGTGGGCTGAGACATTCATAAAACCTGCTCAAAATTCTTCTTTAGGTCACGAGGACAGTACCTTCTTACCCCCTCTTCCAATCTCACCTCAAATATAAAACTTATCTAATAGTAAAATTATGTAAGGGGTAATTTAATTACTGAAAACATATGGCAATTCCTAAGATGGTCTATTCATTAAGATTAATTTGGAAAATTTTAAAATGTTCTTTCAGAGAAAGGCTCAGAGTAACTGCGACAAAGACGACTTTGGGAACACAGTACCCACTTTCGATTAAGTTGAGTTATGTTTGAGTGTTGAGCTTGACAAGCGCCTTCAGGTTTCGTAAGACAATAAACACACGTGCGCGTTAAAAATGACAATTTGTTTAAAGATACAGAGCAAAGCCGCTCCTACTATCCACCTGTATGGTTTTATCCTTCCTCCCACCCCTCCTCCCCTTATATCTCCTTTCAACAAAACGGAATCATCTACCTTGAAGATCGGTTTTGTCGTGGATATGAAGGGGTGCTTTCCAAGTCCACTCTACTTGCCAGGTGCACACGAATGAAAATCCCAATTTGTTTATGTTCGAATAGGCACCTCAGAATCACTTCTTGTGAAAATTACTTCTCTGGCCTGATTTAATCCGATGAGGGGGAAAGAGGGAGAGCAGAAGAAAAAACAGCGGAGTGAAATTCCTTTCAGCAAAATTTGTGCTGAATACAAAGACATACACCTACATGTGCGGAAACGTACACAGACCCACTTGTTTAATACGGCAATTGTTCCAATCTAGAACATTTCATACCGGACACAGTTGACTTTTACCTTCATTAGTAGAGACAGTGAGTACTGCAAACCGTGTAAATTTGTACATTTTTTCACTTATGACTTGAACAATTCATATTTCACAGACAAGACTTAGAGTAGTTCTTTCTTTGGAAGCTTCTGATAATCTCCGTCAGAGGTAAAATAAAAAATGTATTCTTATTAATTTGTATTCTGCCTTAGAAGTTGAATGTTCTCGATAAAATAGTCATTTCTATTTCACTTAGTAGGTTTCGACTGGGAGATATAGAATATTTTTAATTATTCACTTGAGATTCCATCTCCTCGAAGAAGGGGACACACTTCCATAAAGAGTTATCTAAGGTAAAGCGTTCTGGATTGATTTACCTGCATTAAATGTCATTGGGGTGCGCGATAGACTTACCTCCACGTTGTGCAACCTTGGCAACGTATACCCATACGGTAAAAAGTCTGTGAACCGCCAGTTGACTCCAAACTATCATGACCCTACTGTGTGTCATATTCGACCACTTCCACAGTACTCTCCTCACCTTACCTTTTTCTCTACTTTTGTGTCTGTCTCTCTCTCTCTCTCTTACATTAGTGAATCACTCTTCTGTTCCCCTCTCGAATTTTTGTGACTTTGATATTCCTCCTCTCTGTGAAGCCAGAAGTCAACAAAAGGGCTGATGATAACTATCATAAAGCCTGCCATTTGATATAAATATTAAATGCCATTATTATTAAAAATAAAAATAATGAGGCTGGAATCCTTTCATTCGCTCAAGGAAAATTAATTGGTCAACATTTAAGCTTCAAATGAGCTTAAGCCTCTTTTCTATGAAGAAAACTATGGTGTTTTTAATGATAAGAATGAAAAGGGATTAAATAATTTCTAAGCCATCAAAATAGCATTCAGGCATGATCGACGTACTCGCCTAATTATTTGGTGATTGGTTTTACCTAGTAAGATCAATCGTTTCGAACTTTAACTGCCATTGAAAAGTCTTAAACGGAGCGCTTTTAAGCGGGAAAATTTATTCATTCAGTGGGATGACAACCAATCCTAAAAGAAAATGTCAGTCTGTGAAAAGATTGGCGAATTGATATCTCGTTATCATTTTGACCTTTCGTTTTGCAATATGTGATTAAGTCATTAATTATTGTGCATGTCTGCAAACTCAAAGGTCCATCCAAACTCATCTGGTGATGTTGGAAGCAAAAAAAAATGTTTGCTAAAATTATAGCGTATCGTAAAATCGGCCTTAGGGCCCCTCTCCTCTATTGTGCTTTGGCATCTCGCCTTGCAATCGACTTGGGATCTGAGGAGTGATTTACAATCCACTCTTCTGCCTCTAAAAATACACTCACTAAGATGGAAACACAATGATTTAAGATATAGCAAATTCATGCATCTATCTAGTTTATTAATACCCCTCTACCCACAATGCATACTCAGGATAAATTTAGTAAGAAATACTTGTGAGAACTTGACTCTCCAAAATCCTAGGATTAATAAATTTTATACACTAACATTGGTCGTATTATGGCAATACCATTTCATTCCATTTAATAGAATTACTTTGATCTTCATTATGAAAAATATTGATTATCCCTAAGTTATATTTGTTTGCCCGGCCTCTGTAACCTATTGTATTTGAGATGCAGTATCCTTAACCTAACTCACCTGTGCTGACTCCAGAAGTTTCATTAGAGTTGCTATATCACCTTGGTTCGTACAAATGAGCTTTTCATACACCTACCTCTCTTAGTCATCTAAAATTGTTTCCGTGCTACTTGGGTCTTTTCACATTTCTATATTAGAATTCGCTTGGTCATCCAAATGACTTGATCACCATGACCCCAACAACAACGACTCAGAGTATCTGGAATAATTTTGTTTAAATTTCCGATTTACA
Organism: Hymenolepis microstoma; assembly: GCA_000469805.3. Taxonomy (NCBI): domain Eukaryota; kingdom Metazoa; phylum Platyhelminthes; class Cestoda; order Cyclophyllidea; family Hymenolepididae; genus Hymenolepis; species Hymenolepis microstoma. The sequence goes on along the minus strand of LR215989.1, from coordinate 34,816,265 downwards.
TTCTCAATCCAACATTTTGTATCAACACTATTAAAAAATCAAAATCTAAAAAAGCAAATTGTAATTTTATTCAGATTTCGACTTCTAAAACCTGTTATCCAATCATTTTCAATAATGAATAGTGTCTTTTTGTTACCATGTTGCGTAATTGTTGAAAATCCCATTTATCTTATGAGTCAGCAGGAGAATTTAAATGAAATTCAAGCTCGACTAGACAATTCTGTATCAAGGCGGTCGCCTGTTGGAATACTAATTTTCTCCACTGTCCAACTTTCAACTTCAAATGCAAAGTAATTGCAAATTGTGTCACCATGTCATGACCATAGCTCCCACCTTCCCCCCTCCCACCACCACCACCACTCTCCCCCCTCTATGGTAATGAAGCTGGCTTAGGCAAATCTCTTATTTCACGCTATTAGAAACAAATAGCAGATACGATAAGGAAAGTGTACTATCGTTATTCACTCACTTTAGGCACTCGAAGCAAATGGTTAAGAAGGTGAAAATGATGAAATGTGATCGAAAAATCAATGTTTAAATTCCAACCTGGATACGGGCAAACAACAAAAATTGGCTCTATTTATGCTTCCGAGATAAAAATGATCACTTGATTTATTGATACTGATTTCCGATCTATTGGTTGCCTGCGCTAAATTCCAATGTGGTCTACATTTGCCCCCACAGTTTTCACCTTAGTGCATCAAGAGATTAGAAAGAGGTGCTTATTCGGTTATGCCAAAGCTGAATGGGGAACAGATTTCCGGGATTTCCGTGGGGAATAGGCCAACCAATAAAGTAAGTAATAAATTACTCAAGTCAGAGCATAGTGGGGTATTATTACAAAATATACTCAATAAACCCACACTCCAACCCTGAGATACCTATAGGTATTACACTTAGAAAAGAAAAGGTACTCTTTATTCGTGAAATAGACCCTAAACACAAGGATCGTCAGAACGATTTAAAGAAATCACGAAGAAACAAACTAATCTGACTTTATTACCCTAATCTAACCCTAATCTGAATTTTATTAATCTGACTTTGAGAAACTGTTGGTTTCAGCATTGCATTCTAGCCTAATGTTCCAATTAGTAGTACATGACCTCAAGCTTTGTTCACTTCTTAAATGTTTAGTGATCGCCTCTAGACAATTTTGACACGTTTTAAGATTTGAAATGTGGTAACTAATGTCCATCTAGAAATTCCGAGAAAAGCCAAAAATCGAAGTTAAAAATAGCGTTTAAATTACCGTCTTGAGACTAGGCACGATTTTCATTATCCTCAATTTTCAAATTCTGGGTTTAAATTGTAATAAGCTGCTTTCTCAATGACCACAAAATGAATGGTATGAAATTTGGATGGTTGGACAATAAATTAACAAAAATTCGCATATTCCCTCAGTTAACAGGAAAATCCACTTTTTTCATTTTAAAAAAATGACCGAATGTATAAGTGGAAATGGCAAAGAGATGAAAACTCGATCGATGAATAACGATTACCTTGAATAAGTATTTAAAAATCCTGGTGCCATTTCATTAGTTATATACAAATTAGTGTTCCAAGTGCCTATTCTTTTGAGAAAAAAAATAGCCTTTTACTGGCAACGACTGACAAAACATACTTTGATACTAAAATAATCCTTAAAAGAGTCTTAAAACAGTCTTACTTTTATTAACTCAACAGTTATCGTTTTCTTTACCAACTTGAGCCTTCCCACTGATCATTTAAATGTAATTTTTTCCAAAAATGTCCAAGCGGAGCTTATTTTAACACATCATCAATCCCGGCCTTTTCCCCACTCCTTCATTGTTTTTGTTCGTTCCTTCGCCCATCCATTAATTGAGAGCGAAACATGAGCATTTATAGATATGTCAACGCTATTAAAGGCAGCTTCTTATATATTTTTTTTGCGAAGACCTTGAGGTTACACTTGTGTTTTGAAATCCTCCAACCCGTACTCCCATTCTATCCATTTGGGCAGTTAAAAGAGGGTGGGCTTAGGAGAGAGGGGGTTAGGAGGAAGATTTGAGGGAAGTCTGGGAATGTGAAAAATGTTCCGTTTTCACCTTGGATGCTTTAAAGCAGTAAGACTAAGTTTATTCGTTTTTTTCTCTTGGTGTAAGCATAAAAAGGATCTATTTGAAATAGGGCGAAGGGGAGTGAGGCAAGTGTTTGTGATATCTAAGTAGAATCAATGACTAGTTAAAAGTGTCAAATAGTGAGATACTGACCTAGTGGCGGAACTAATTTGATTGCTAATCCATCCATTTTCCTGAAATTGAAAGACTGCCTGTCATAAAAGCCAGTTCCATTTTCTCCAGTTGTTAAGTCCTGTCTTCAATGGGAATGCTCAGATAGAGATCAATGTAAGAGTGATGAAAATGTGCAAATACTCGCTGGAAACAACATACACTAGTTGGAATCACCGTACAACGAATGGAACCAGCTCCACTGACTTCGATATCAACTTTCTAAGCCGTTCAAAACATGCAAAGATTGAGATGATAAAAGGGCCAATTGTTAGTTCTTGTTCTATAGTGAGTATTCATCAAAATAATAATACAAGTTGAAAAAATCATAGAATTTACTATGAATGTCTACATAATTTTCTTTATTGAGCACGCCAAGCGAACACGCTCAAAGAACTTTGTGTCATTACCGCGTTAGAGTGCAGAGTTGCATGTATTTAAGTGGATCATTTCAAAATACATGCTTCTGCAACAGGTATAGAAAGTAGGTCAAACAAGGTTGAAAGTGGAGTTATTTTGTAAACCTCGTGCCCATAAAGTCCAAAATAGTAAAGAATGCCACCCATCCTGACCCAGTAAAAGGAATAAACATGTGCATTTATGCATTTTCTTTGAAGAAGTGAACAACTTGAGGTATAAGACTATTAGTTTCTAAATGTTTGCTCATAGGCAAATATGAAGTTCCCACTTATTTCGTGAAACAAGTATATGTCTTTTGTAATGCGACAAAATGTCACAAGCAAACGAAATAATCTCTAGTCAATGTTAATTAGAAAAGCACTATGGAGGATCTTCATTCATTCGTCTCTCACATAGGAAAAGTTTACAATTTGAGTCCTGGAAGGATATACTCAAGCATAGCATAAACTGACAGTTCTTTGAAATTCCTCTACCCGTATCAATAAATAACAGACACGTAAGTATAACTAAGATTAGCACCATTAATTCGAACGGAGTTAATCTAGCAATAACAGAATATCATTTTCCCATCATCTTTAAATAGCCCCTTTAGTTATCGAACTACTTCAAACCTTCTGATAGTTTATAAATGCATTTTGAAGGGGTAAAAGTGCGCTCCAAGAGTACGATCCATATTTGGGAGTTGCACAACCCTCGCCTACTTCCTCATTTAACTTTTGATCCCGGGACAATAGTTTTAAGAAAAGAGGAAGTGAGAAGAGGTTGAGGTGGGAAGTGAGATGCACAATATGTCCTGCTAAGAAATAAAATAAACGTTCTGCCGCAGGCACCAGTCAAATTGGAATTGGAAAGGCAGAGATGAAGAAGCTCCTCATATAAAATGCATAATGTAGAATTGACACCAGTTCAGTAAATGAAAGAGCATACAGTTTGCTATTCTATCTGGTTACGCTGGACCCTAAGTAACGGAAAGTGATGAAGTGGAAGCAATTCGACAAGTGTCACTAAATTAGGGAGAAAATTCGCCATAGGTGGGTTGGGGAGGAGGTTTGATTCACGATTAATAGAAACCTATTAAATACTCGTTTGACGGGCAAGCAATCATATATTTTGAAAATCATGTTTAAAAGTTGTCGCTTTCATAATGCTATGAAGAATTTTTCGCAAAATAAGGAATAGAAATTAGAAATGAATATTTAGATAATAAGAGGATTTATAATAAAATCGGAAAAATTTGGCAGCCATTTTACTTAGCTAAAAGTGTAAGGTGGCTGTAATTGATGAAAATCGTTATTTAAAAAACCTCGCATCGGTTCACGTGATCAAAAAATAGAATGCAATAATGGAAGCCATGACCCCCAGTTCACAAGAAATTCATAGAGAACATTATTCAATATTAGATAAACCTTAAGGCATAAGGTACGAGATTTAAGAAATTCATCTGGACTCCAAATATTTTTTTAAGGTCACAAGGTATCTGTAGCAGATACCGCACATATAAGCGCTGTGTAATCCTCATGGAAGTCCAGCTAGTCTCAGACAAATACAACAGCCGAGCCTTCTAGTACAAAATTTGCTTCTTCAACTAGCTAGGCGATGTTCAAAGTAGTGAGAATTCAGAACGTCTAGAATGAAGCGCCTTTGTTACATCTATGACAAATTGCCTAATTTGATCAGCAATTAGTTATAGGAACTTTGAATGAATATTAATCACTGGTTAGCTGATAAGATTTCGGCGCGCACGGTGAAATTATTCGTAAAGCGATCGATAGTCCGATAGCACTTTCCAGTATACTCCAGCGCAGATGAGATTCCTTTGGTCAGCCTTAATTGCATTGCGGACTTCCCACTTCCAATCTAATCTAAGATAGCAAAGAAAACTTCACAAAATAAAATAATTGCAGGAAAAGTATGGTATATCTGAAGATATTACCCTGAAAAAAAGTTTGTGTTATATTCAGTAAGGGTATAAGCATAAAAGATCAGTTAACTACTCGATTGAATTAAGCCATATTTGGGGGTAAGACGAGCATGAATAGTTTTACCAGAGCTAAGGTAAAGGACAAATTTAGTTAAATTCAATTGTCACACTAAGCCGCCTCTGTCTGTACAGCCCACCCCTCCACCATCACCCCCCTCCCCCCTCTTTATTCCTTCAGCCTTTTTAAAAAGAAAAGCCAAATCACCTTTTTAGAAGACTTTGTCTTAGGCCTGAAAGGTACCCTGGCACTCTTTACCCAGGTGTATGTGAGTGGAACTGCCAGTGTGTTTACGCTCAGAGAGACCCAAAAATTACCTCCTTGAAAAAGGGAGAGAGAGAGAGAGAGAGAGAGGGAGAGAGTAGAAGAAAGACGGCCGAGTGAATTTCTCAGCAGCTAAACCCAGGCGAATACAAACACTCACTTCACTTGGGGGGATGGGTATACAGACTCACCTACCACAAGCAGAAATTATAATTAAGACATGTGTCATCACTAAACACAGGTGCCTTTCGATTGCTGCAGATGACAGTGACTGTAAGCACTAAACACAAAAAAGGTTCTACTGTCACTTTCCTCTAATAACTTGAGTAAATTTGGCCTTGATGCTGGAACTACTATTGGTCTGGTTGGTAAATTTCTGTTAACCGCCTTCTTAATTGAATGACGAGTGCATACTTTTATCTTATTATAAAATTAAAGCCTTTTAAAGTATTTCAAGTCTTTGTTATTTCCTAAATGGAGACAGGGATGCTATAATGAGTGCATGCTTCAAAGCCTTCTGCTCAAATCTCTGGAGTAGGAGAAATGGCTCCATGACAGTTGTACTTCTTTTTTCTTTCTCATATGCAAGAATTTTCTTATCGGATTTATTTGGACTATTCGTATTAATACGTGGTTAAAATTTGATTTAGAAAATCTATCCACTCCATTAATACAATTTTTTTAAACAAAAGCTTTTTTACTGTTAAATTTATGCTAATTAATTGTTCTTTTTCAAATTTACAAAACGCGGTCATGTCCCACCTCCACCTCTCTCACTTTTACCTCACCATCATTGATCGGATTTGCCTGATGAGATGAGTCACTTGGACTATGGCCATTGCTCCAATAAGTATTGAACAAGTCGAATTAAAGCGACTTTACTCACTTATTCAGTCCATAGAATAGTCAGCGATTCTATTAAGTATTCGTCAAGACATATGCATAAGGTGAATTTTACTTAATTATGACTATAAATGGCGTCACATAACCAACTTAAAATTTTTAGAATATAATTTGAATATCTGTTAATAAAATCCGTTGCTTTGGTCACAGAATAAGACTACTGGTGATACAATGAAAAATCGGTTTATTTTCATAAAACAGTCTGCGTATTTATTGAATAGCCTAAGTGGTAAATTTCGTTTATACCCGTTGAGTGTAGTAATCAGAGTACGCATCTATCAATTCAGAGGTTAATATATTGCTTGGCAATCTTAAAAAGAGAGGCTTATTTAATACTGGTCAATGAAATAGGATATAAGAGTAAACGGAAGACAAACTCTAGCAATCATGTTTTTATCTATAACATACCTGTTAATCCCACCTACCTGGTCCTTGCTGTAGCAAGATGTAGATGTGCCAAAGTGGCACAACCAACCACGAACTTCTATCAACTTACTAATAACGCCCAAAAATCACGAATGCAGTGTCAGATTTGAATCTGAAATTAAAAAAAAAGATTTTGACCTTTTGGACGTTAATACTTATCATAACGAGGAGACATTAAAGTCTCCAGAATGTAAACGAAGTGAGATTCTTACTCTTCTTTTCATTCCCAACAAATACATTCAAGTGCCTTCCAGTGGTTGAAACTTGGGAAATCCTCCTTGCAGAGCCATGGTCAGTGAAAATGGTACTAATATGAGTTTTATATCTGATCTATCCCCTTCCTTCTGATTACAACACTAATTGCGCGTTATTATGAAGTTACTTTGGACTTTTAACTATGATTTTCCATAACCAATAATTGCTACTCTATCGGCATGGGGAAAAATTGTAGGAAACATGATCTAAAAGGGCACTTTCTCGAAAGCACAAATCCAGAATAACTCTCTTGTATCAAAACGAATTGCTCTTAGCTACTTCGTGAATGGAATTGGAAATTGTTAGTACTTTATGTGGCCAAAACGTTCTGAGTATATCTTTCAAGTTCTTGCGAACGCCTAGATGCGTCAATGATGGAACGGCTAATGAATAAACAATATCTTCACCCACTCCTATGATCTGTAAATCTACAGCAACAACCAACGAAGCGCAAGATCGATTTTTAGGATATAAGGTACATAGAGAGTCAACTTGCTTGAAACTGACACCCAATCACGACGGTTAAGATTAAGACTGCTTTAGTTAAGTGATTGAAACTTTTTATAAATAAGAATTTGCCCTTAGACTACTACAAATAATCTAATTTTCTAAGTTTGATTTAAGATCAACTTCTAAAGAAGCCTTCTTAACCTGAATGATAGAACCATCAGGACGAATTCTTTCTCAAGCTTGGGTTCCTTCAGACTTATTACTTCATTTAGTCTTCTTGTCTGGATGACTTACAATCCAGAAAACATTCACTTAGCACTTAATTTTTAAAGTATCCATATATTGCAAAAATGTGTCTACTTATTGGATTGGTTGTGGTCAAACAGCTAAGAACTACTCATCTCAATTTCATTGGTAAATAAATGACGATACCAAGGATCTAAGTATGTAGTTTAATTTCTATACACACTTTCCATCTGTGGCTGCCATTTAAAAAAAAATGAGAAATAGAATTTCCAGTAAGATTCATCGTCCTCACCTTGCCTTCTTTCACACCGTACATCTATTTGGCATTCGTTTGAAATTGCTGTAATCTATTCCTTACGTGGGTGGATTTAGGGGCACTCGCATTTGATAAATGAGATTTTAATTGCGTCTTTTGCCAATATCTTGACTCTGCAGTGTAGACCTGCCTAGAGATTTCATCCCCTACCGCTTGCTACACCTTATTTGGAATGCGCAGTTAGCACAAATACCAAATATAATCCTTTATATTTAAAAGTATCACTCAAGTGAGTTTCCTCCTGAATACCTCAAAGTAAACCCTAAGCGAATTCGCCAGATTTTTAGGTCTTTAAAACAATTTAGCGCGTCTATGTTATACCTTTCTGAATCACATGTGGTGATGGAAGTGGCCAAAAGCAAATTTTCTCAAGAGAAATATATGATTATATTGTTCCCATTGGATTTGAAACAAAAAGATAGATTCCTGACATTTCTGTATTTCTGCAAGGAGATATTTGCCATATGGCATGATTAAGAAGAGGAGGTAAACTTGTTTAAGCCTGCACCCCAAAACGCCTATGCTGTGAGTAGCATACAAGCAGGTTAAGCATGACTAAAAATGCCATCAGCCTAAAGTCCAGAGTTGTTGAAGGTGACATTCTAAAGGGCCTGATGTGAAAATATCACTGTTACTATAGGGTTAGTAGCTGGCTTTAAAATGGAGCAGTAATATTTTCTGATAAATTTTGGCCAATCTCATCCATTTAATTTTTGCTTTTTTCTGCCTTTAAAATTCACTCTCCAATCTCTTATCAGGTAGAATTCTCTGCTGTAGTATTTAACGAGGGGCCAAATTTCCTAATCGGGATACTCTTATTGGCTATTTAACGTAAACACAGTGTTCACAACTCTACTACTTCCAATATTTCAGTAGTAATGGTCCCAGTATCTAACAAGTGGATTAATTAGTCCGTTTTGCCTATTTCTAGAAAATGACATGAGAAGTTTAATGCAAACTAAACAATAAGGCCTACAGGTTGATTCACATTCATTAAAAATTGGCCAAGTGCCCAGTCGCTACTAATTGATGATGTGAATAGTCTGCAGCAAGTTTAAAGCAGCACGGAATGACTTGAGATGAAATTGACTTCAAAAGACCTTCGCCCAACTTATTCCAATCCGAAAGCAGAACTGATTTTTTTAAAGACTTGACTGCTCATTCTTTGTGTTAACCAACAATCAACGCACATTGGTGATTTGTTTCCAAGTTTATTCCATAAACCCCAGAATGGTTAAATTTAAAAATCACACAAATGCGCAAAATAACTGTCAGAGTTGAAGGAATAAATAAGGATTTTTTCACGAATTTTAAAACGATTATTTTTGATATTATGATGTGAGCTATCCATTTACGCTATTAATTTGAAAATTTATATCATTTTATAAAGGCCTAAAACAATTTTGAGTCATTAAATAAAATGTTAATTGCCATGAAACCATTGGAAGAAAATTGAATTTGAGTGGCAAGGTCAGCTGTGATGATCGAGAAACCTGTCAATAAGCAAACAAAGACAAACGTTTGTTACAATTTAGAGCCCAAATCACAAAATCAAAGATCTTTTGACCTCAACAAGAAAGGAAAAATCGAGCTTTTATTAATTTATAACGAAAATGGGTCTACCGATTAACAATCCGTGAATACTGTGAGCAAAGTCTCAGCCAAGAATCTGGTTGTTATGTGATAGTATTATAAAGTCAGCCCATTACACGATAAATTATACTACTCGGAGCTGCTAGAATTCTAGCAAAGTAGGACCCTCGTTGTTCTGACTTCTTTGTCTTATTCCTCTTGACGGCCTTTCCCCACCCATACCTCATTGAACTCGTCTATTCTTTGCCATTTTCCAATACTTCCCGGGGATAAAATCGTGTCAAAAAGTCATTTTTTTTAATTTCCAATAGCGATGATAAAATAGCATTCATCATCAGTTTTGTGAATATTTAGGGGAATTGCACAAATATTATTAGGCCCGACGATCAGAAAATGAAATAAAAATGAAGGGAAGCATAGCATAAATGTAGCGTTTTTGGATTAGAAGAAATAGCAGATGTTCTTGAATTATTAGGTCCATTTTTTATGTACCTCTACTTGCCTTAGCTGAGGTTCACACCGAAAATTAAAATTTCGCAGAGACGTTACGTGGCTTCTAATATTTAATAAATATAAATAAATATTTATTTATATTTTAATATTTGACCATTATACAAGAAATCAACTAAAAAAGAACCGATAAATCAATTTATTCTCTCCCAACTTAAAATTTTTCAGACTGGCATGCGAAATATGAAAATAAATAGAATCTTGAACGATGCTTCACCACTTTTCGTGGCTGAACATTAGAATGGTTGCCAAAAAGAACACCACATATATCCTATTTAACCAGATTAAGTTACCAAACTACCTACCATGTTCCATATTTCGAAAAAGACAATCCTTGTGTCAGTAAATATTCGTTTGAAATGTTTAAATTTAGAAATATTTTTGGATCATTTTTCAAAATTTTTCATGATTGACTATTTCCACAGTCTGAGTTAATGTTTATATGAATATGAAATTATCTGAACGCTGTTAAACAATATGATCTAATTGTCGTGCCTATGTTTGCAAGTTAATCACATCTCAAGTAGACATTCAAACGACCATTAGGCAGTTTGGCCCGTTTCAATGTATTTATCTCAACCTTTCTAGTCTAACAACAGTTGTCTTTTAACTGTGATTTAGGTACATTCAGACACTAGACCCAACTCCAATATTTCCAGTCTGGTCACTTCTGACCAACCACTTCCAGTCATATACTACAGTCGAGTCCTTCGGCCGACTCCTCCTTAACAATGGCTCCTCCTATCTTCCACTTTTTTTTACCCTCCTCTTTCTCTCCTGAGTCTCATAAATGTATCGCCTTTAACGAATCACTTATTTCTTATTCAATGCTGTTTTGCCCATAATAAACCTAATATTTAGATAAATGTCTGTTTTGGGAGTGCACGTAGACGTGGGGAGGTTGCTGAAGTGTGGAATGAACAGATAGTTCGAACAAAGTAGCACCAATAGATTCATTGGAGATAGTTTACTGCCTTCGGTTGCACCTCCCCACTTTAACTCTTGCCCATTTGGCAAATAATGACTTGAAGTTGCATAAATCAGGCAGAAAATATTTGAACATGTCGAGCCTCATGCGCACTTCAATTCTCAGTGACCCTGACGTCGAGTCCGCGTGTCTGGTAAATCAATTTGTCGCACTACCGAGTCCTTTTGTCGAACGGTAACTGTCTTGACTTTGCCCATGCTACTGAGGTTGGCATTTCCTTAAACAACAGAATTTCCGATAAGGTTAAGTTCTTTTAAGGCATTCTTGAATATCTCTCATCCCAAGATATAATAATGGACTCTATCTTACTTCTAAATCAGTACGATCTTAAAAAAGTTTTGGATAGAAAATGTCATTAAGATCTGTCAATTCAACTAAATTAAGAAAACTAAAATGGAAAATAGGAGAGAATATTGAATAGTAACAAATGGGGTGGAAGTTTGGATCAATTTTTATCAAAAACTACTGCATTTTAGTTCAAAAGTAGAGTGCGGCTATATTTTAACAGATGTAGATTCTATTGAAACAGCGGAGTGGAATCGCCTTGTGAGAAGAAACAAAAGTATTTACAATGTGTAGTAATACCAACTCTGACAAAGTAACGAAACTGGGCCTACTTCAGGTCACCTCAAAATTATACCAGTGTCGATTAAAAAGGAAAAAAACGAGCGATCACTCCGAACAATGATGATTTATCAGATGGAACACAGAAGATGACTGATGAAAATGCACACAGAGAAATGGGAGGGAAGGTGGGGAGGGGGGGAGGGGAAGGGTGGGCAGGGGTTAAACTGAAAACTACTTCCAGGGGCAGCAGCTGAGAGGCGGAAAATTGTGAAAAATAAAATTAGACCATAAAATCCATCAAATGAATTGCTGAAGGAAAATTCATGATAGCCATATTCTCCATGATAATTTTCAATAAATACTTTGCATTTGCAGGTATAAAATTGGAATATGCAAAAGTATACGCTCTAAATTGATCGTTAAGGGATGGAATCTTTCAACCAATGATAGATTTAATAATCTGATCATTTTGAACTGGTTCCAATTATAGCATTCATAAATCGGAACTAGGTATTCGTAATGGTGGGAGTAACGTAACACCTTCAAAATTTGTTAAAACTGTGTCAAATCCAGCCTCTATCTATCACTCTTCAGAGTTTGGAACACTTCTTCTAGACATTACGGTATTGACTGGCCATTCCAGATTTTTGATTTGTAGCTCAACACAATGTGAAAAGTGCGCAAAAGGAAACTAATCGCATTCCTCTTCAAACAAGTAACCAGACGAACAAAAGCGTTAATGACTTCGCAAATTGATGGGAGCTGCATTAAGGCCCTTATTTTTTTGAGACCTAATCCTCACACGTTTATTCCATCGTCCCTCATTAAATACCAACACCGAAACCTGATACCTACCTTTTCAACTCCTACTTTGACTACGAAAAGGTGTTGGATCTTCTTTCTTTTAGAATGCGCAAGCAAAAAAATAAGTCAAGAAATGGATTAAAATATAAGAATCGTAAATAGATTTTATTCATTTGAATTGTACAAGGAGTTTCAGATTGACATGCCAGTGCTCACTTCAATCCAGTTAAGTAAAGGAGGTAAGTAGGTAAAGGAAGTAGGATTGTGAGGAGTATGGAAGGTGCTGACTCCGTAAAGAAAATATTTATCATCACTTTGTCGAAATTTACAAAGTAGACCTCCGCCGCCTCCCAGTAATCCAGTTTCCTATGGCAAACAAGTACCTTTAATTTTGGAAATTTGCATTAAAGTCTATGCATTGGAAAAGACAGCCCAGGTGCTTACATTTGACACAGACCTCGCGAAGATCAAATACGGGCAAATTCGTTTCCTTATATCAAAAGTGGAGCTAGTTAGACTCAAGTAAACATCGTACACCTTTAAGACAAGAGACAATGCCCCTTTAAATGTCTTCTTACGTTCCCAACCAACAGCAAGGCATTCCTTACCAGATAAGAGCATTATAAAAGGTGGAGATAAACGGATTGGTTCGACTCCAGATGCTTTAAATATTTTAAAATCATGCTATTAAAACTATTTAAATAGAGAGATAATTAATGTCAGTACGTCTTTTCTGACTTACGTAGTTGGACTGGTTTAGAGAGACCCAACAAAACAATGTCATTTAAGTGGAACTGGTAGATCTCCCTGTATAGCATAATTCTGTTTACAATATGGTCTCGATGTGACGATTCAGCACCGAATCTTACCAGAATTTCGTATGGACTATAGAACTCTTGCGGTATCCAATGGCCTACTTTCTGTTTATGTAGGAGTTCACCGTCTAACTCTAATAAACAGTGTGCCGCTGTAAGAAGATACTGTGGAGCAATGAGCAGCGCGGAACAAATTGGGGCGTATCTTTTAGATTTTTCAGATTGTTCGGTGTTTGAGCCAACATTTCGAATGTATACACTGGCCTATTTAACAATAGAACAAATTACAGTCGAATAAAGAAGTTCCTACAATTTGTGATAAGAAAAGCTTTCTCTCAGTTTCACGATGGGTGCTTTTGGAATTGACATTCACAAAGCCTGACGGATTCTGATTCTCAGGTTTCAACAAAAGTTTTGGTAGATCTGTAGACGACTTATTCCGCACATTTATTTCATGAGGTGATAGTAAACCCCTCCAGCAATAATAACCCATAGAGCTTTCTGGTTGGTTAAATATTATAAAGAGAGCAAGAAGAAAGCTGAGCCGATATTCATGTCGACTGACTGTCATTTTTGCAGTCACTTTAGTTCACGAAACGCAATATTTATATTTCATCAGAAATATTTACTTTTCATTTGGATTTGATTAAGTGCGGAGTCAAAATGAAGCAAAGGCAAATAAACACTTTTTTTGTCAAAGTCAAATTCAAAAGACTACTTTAAAAGTTTATTTAAGGGCACTTTTCTTGTGCTTTTAATCCAGCTGGTCCGTTACTTTCTTTCACAATTATTAAAAATTATAAAGTTGGCAAACAGAAATGGCTGAATAGTAATCCACTTTAAAAGAAGACATAAGAAGAAGTGGAAGAATTTTGATTTGAAGGAAGAATTATACCCCTGCTCTCACTTAATTTACTCAACTCATTTTCGTATTTCAAGTAAAATTTGGGCTTGAATATGTATTTGTGCAAATACTGCAGTGACCAAATAGAGAGTAAGGTAAAGTTTGAATGCTTTTTTCTCTAAAAATAATAAGGATATCTCCGAAGTTCCTGTTGTAATTTGGGCCTCTTCTGGTTTAGACATCAACAGAATAATTGAAAATGACACATTTATCGATGCTAGTCTTCAAGATACTTTAGAACAATTGCACTGATGTTGTAGCGGATTAGCTATCTAACTAAGTCTGACTGTACTCAGAAACCTCTATGGCAGATTCTCCTAGTTGGTAAGACCCCCGGAAGAAACTAGACGTATTACAGAAACACGTTTATTCTAGACATACATGGTGTGGAGTGTGAAAGGGAAGGAAGCTTAGTCATTAAACATGGCGGATTAAGTAAAACAAGCGAGGGCTTTTGATTGGCTATTGGTTGTGTCCTCTCTGCACTCAATCCGTCGCCGCACCTTCAAGCCACACTGTGCGCTCATGCGATGACGTGTCCCACAATGTACTTGAACGAACGGTTTAATTAGCTTGTACCTTTTTGTTTGCATACGTTATTTTCCATCGCTGAGTTTTCTGATATCAGAAAAAGCTGGCATATGGAATTTCATGAGTTATAGCGTAGAGGATTACTCTAGTAGAGGGTTTAGCCGGTATAAGGGAATGTTTATCGTTCTGAATGCAAACACGAACCATGCGATTTAGATGAAAACACATGAAATCCCTCTATTTATTTCTGTATACGCTCTGGAGATTACACATTGGTAACCATTCTTAGAAATTCATATCATAAGGTCCTGAGTATTTAAGCCTCTGGAGGTCTTTTAATGTGTGCTAAATTGTAATTGTGAGCTGTTAATTGACTGCTACTTATTTGTATTTAAGTAGCACCCGCATGAAAAATTATGAATTGAGGAACACTCGAGAGCTCCTCAAAAATAAATCTCAAGGTAAATATTTTTATCAAGGAACGTGCAATGTGGTTATCCGAACGATAGTTAGGATTTGCTCCTATTCCCGTGGAATTTCTATGTTGATTAAATTGCTTTAATTTCTTATTTTAATTATAATTAAGTTGTTTTGAGGTAGTTCCAGGTTTACAATATCAAGATACTTATATATTGTTACCATTTTTTTAATATTTTATGAAACATCGGATCATAGCCAGCAATAAGGGCATTTAATACTGATCGACAAAAGCGAATTAATTTGTAGCATCAAGAGCCTTGTCGAAAATGGGTAAATATCCCTAATTCCAAATTCTCAAAGCTTAAGATTTACTCTCTTGTTCCTTAGTAAATTCATGTCTTTCATGTTCTGAGAGTATTAGTCAATTTACTAATGTAGATGGTGCAAAGTACGCACACGCCCATGGTTGAACGAAGGAGTCTTGCGTGCGTTAGAACATGCTAGAAAGCGCGGACGTGATACTAATCGCATAGGAATCAAAAGTAGATAACGTAAGTAAGTTAGAGTTTTACTTCGTATTCCGTATGAAATGCGCGATATTAGCACGCAATAGGTTGTATTCAAGTTCATCAATATATGAATACGTATTGGCAAGCAAACAATGAAATTAATATTTATATGAAGAGGAAATTCACAGACAGTAGCGGATTAGCTACTTTAATAAGCCTCGACTATTCTCAGAAATCTCTGTGACAGTTCTTCCTAGTCGGAAAGGCTATCGCGATGATAGAGAACAGGAAGACATGCTGCATACAAAAACGTATATTGCACATTATGATATCGAGAAATATGATTAGTTAGCAAATAATTCTAGCATTATTGTTATTATTATATCAAATGGCAGGCTCTATAATAGTTATCATTAGCCCATTAGTTCACTACTGACTTCCCAGTATCTCTGGATTTCTGCCGTTGTCTGTAGGGCTAGACACTCTATCAGATGGGTCTTCTCCACTGTCTCCTGAAGGTCACATAGGGGACATGTTGGTTGGGTGTATACTCCTATTCTGTGAAGATGCTTCGCCAGGCAATTGTGTCCGGTACACAGTCTAAATTCTGTAATAGCTTCGAGTCAAGGCCAGTCGGCTATGTTGGAGAGTGCCGCTGTCCACTGCTTCTCCTTTGTTCGGGCTTTAAGTTCTTTGCTTCTTAGAGTCTTGAATTCTCTCCTGCTTAAGGTCTTCATTGCGTAGAAAGATATTGGCCGGTCTATAACTTGCAAAATTGTGATCCCCTTCTTAGCAAGTGTGTCAGCACGCTCAGTGCCACAGTGTCCAGGGATCCATTGAAGAACTATTGTTTTGTTTTTTTTTCTTTGAGTAGCTGACATGGTTTTTTGTATTCGTGGATTTCAGCTGTTTTGGGTGGTTCTCTGCTTCCACTTGACTGTTTTGCTGACTGTGAGTCCGGAAGAATTGCTGCTTTGGTGAATTTAGTATCCCGGCAGCACAATTGACCTAAGGCTATCTTAATGGCCTCTATTTCACCTTCGGATGCAGATCTATTTTATCCCGCTGCTGCAAAGAAGGTAAATAGTTCAGAGTAAACTCCTGCACCAACGTTTGCTTAGTTTTCTATGTATGACCCGTCAGCGAAGACTTGGAGCTATTGATCTGCAAGATAGTTTGCATTAATTGTCTTAAGGACCAATAATCGCATTTGATCTGGTGGGGTGTCTGCTTTCATGGAATGGCCAAGAAGTTGGGTGCACAATTGTACTTCGTTATCTGCTAATGGGTTTTGGGGTAAAGAGAGGCTTTCTGGTTTGTCAGTTGTTTGTAATCTTTTATTCAGTTCTATTGCTTTCTGTATTAGGCCAACTTGCGTTTTAGGTGTCTTGGTCTATTTCCGCAGCTGCCCCAGAATGTGTCACTGAGAATATGAAGTAGTTTCTCATGCAGGGTCAAGGCCTTCTCTTCAACAGAGGAACGTATTGTACTGTATCCTGTGACTAGGAGCATTGCATCAATGGGCGTTAATTTTATCTCTCCAGTAATTAGTCGCAGTGTCTGGTTGTGCGTCTTCTCGAGTGGTTTGAGCATTGCCTCAGGGGCTGTAACTAGTGTCTCGCAGCAATACAGCATTATTGGTTGAACAAACATCTTTTAAGTGGTGTTCAGAGTTGAGCGTGCACTGCCCCATAGGCTATCAGCTAGGCGCTTCAGTACGTTCTGTCTGTTGGAGGTTCGTTCTGCTATTTTGGCAATGTGGTCTTTCCATGTTAGCTTCGTGTCAAACGTCACTCCGAGATAAGTGGACTCGTTGGTCTGTTCTAGAGGAGCATCCTTGTACATTAAATGCGGATTTATGCTGTGGTGGGCCAATAAAAATGTTTGGTATGCAGTTTTCGATGTGCTGATAACCATACCAGCACACCAGTCAGCTAATAATTTGAGAGTATAATTTAAGGCAATTTCCGTTCTCTTCTGAACGTTCTTCTGGGGGCGGAATACCATAGAACAAGGTCATCTGCATAAAGTAAGCACTTGACCACCGTAACTGTCTGTACCAGTTCAGCTATGTCATTGATGAAGACGTTGAAAATAGAGCAGCTTGTAACAGCTCCCTGTGGTAGGCCTGTTTGTAAAAGGTTCGATTTGGACAAATCGTTTCCATATCTGACTTTACATGTTTTCTGTCCAATGAATGCTTTTATCCAGTTTAGCATGTTATGTCTTATACCAATCTTCGCCAATTTTAGAATTAAGTTCTCTTTCCATACTAGGTCGTATGCTGATTTGAAATCGATGAATACAGCTGTATGAATAAAAGATAAAAGACTATACTTTCTGGCAAACTTTATCTTTATGATCACAATGCACATCGGGAAAATTTTGTAATTTTTGCCGTAAATTGAAGTTATCATCCATCGGGCAAAAGTAATTTACTTAAAGGTAACAACATAACGATATATAACGTTCATAGTAAATGCCTTTGGAGGAATAAAGTTTGCTTGAGCATATTTAAAGCAAATAAATAAAAAATCTATTGTTCTAAATAAGAAAATTATTTTAAGATTACAGATTTATCAATAAAGTCTCGTAAATATTTAAAATTTGAGTAAGAAATGTTTAACACTTTCGATAACGTTGATACAAGTTCGCCCCGCCGCTTTTCAAATTTTAGGTTCAGTTGATTCATTGGCTAGTTCTGAGATTACCCGTCAAAGTCTGAGTTAATTGTACCGAAAGTAAATTTATTTTACACTAAATTAAATTACAAATTACATCCCGGCTTTTAGTTATCTGACTATATAAATAAGCTATTACACTTATATTTTGTATAATACAAACTGAATTTGGATGCTATGGTTCATACTACCAGTTTTGTAGATAACATGGGCCTATAGACCGCAATTTGTGGTATTCGTTCTTATTTTTAGATATAATGGATGACGAAGATTCTAAAGCTCAAGATCCAGTGACACCCTCAAAGCCTGGTTCCGAAACACCAGTTCTCCGAACGCCACAGGGTGGTGTTCTATACAATCCTTTTCAAAAAGACTATGTCTCGCGCTTAAGTGCGCCAACTCTTACACCTGGTCTTTTCGCAACTCCCACGAAACGAGCCGATGACGATGTTCCCGGACCGTCCGGATCCTTTTTCTCTCCCGAAATTCAGGGAGACCATTTCCCAACGGACATTGACGAAAATCCTATTTATCAAGTTAAGCTTCAACAGAAACTTGATGCAGCTGTATGTTTAATCGTTATTCGTTTGAGTTTAATTCGTATTGGTAAAAAATGGCTTTCTTAGTTATTTTTAAAATTGGCGGCAGTATTAAATTATCTGAATTTCACTCGTAATTTGTTCTTTTTCTTTCAGCTTTGCACTTTCCTTTCATTATAGCTTGACTCAAGGCATTCATAGTCGAAATAACGCGTGAATTTTGGCTTTTTACATGTACATTTTATGTTCTCTGTGATTTATTCTTTTCTATCGATTGGGTTCGTACTGGGTTTTATGGGCTTATTGCTTCTAATGCATTCGGCATTATTACGTATTGCCGATTGGAGTCTTAACTTCAGTGAATTTGATTGGGCCCAATTTTTGTGTGTCTTCGTTTTATTTCCATTTGCGCTTTTCCCTAACGGAGTAGATTTTGTTCGTCGCCTCTCTCGTGTACCTATATTCTCTGAATTTTTGTTTACCTATGCGCCAGCCTCATTCGCGGATGCGTTTTAATCATCTTTCAATTTGCTCCCAATTGAATATGTTCTATTCCTGTGCACGTGAGAGTGTGGAGCCTCTGTGTGGATACGGATACCTCGCTTACAATGTATTCTTTCAGTTTTTAAATTATAGTATTATAATTCAATACATTCTCTTTGTTTTTCAGTTATATGAACTTTTCTTCTATTCCATCGGGCGTACAATTCTTGTATTATTGCTGGTGAACTCTTGTTGGGTAAAATTCTGTAAAGTACGATACAGTTCGAGATGAAATAGATGAATGGTGGTCCACTGTTGCCTATTGGTTGGATAAGTAGTTACCTTGAGCTTCTAATGATGAATTCACACTTTAATATCCCTTCCCGGGTCAGTTTTTCACAACAAATTTTATTATTTTCAAAATATCTCTGTGTTATCTTCACTTTTCTCAAGACATCTGCTTTATGGTCAAGAAATTTCAGTGAAGAGTGTGATTCCATAAAGAATCACGAAGGCTTAATTTCTATGTAAAAGTGTGTCCTAAAATACTCATTGAAAGTTACTACTTTGGTTTGCTAATGAGCAACATCTTTATTTCCATTTTGTCATTGTTTTCAGCAAAAATATTCGCCCAAATCTTTTCGCTATTATTTTCTTAACCCTCTTAATATCTAGGAGAAATTCGAAGACCTATTCGGTTTGCTTTACTTGTCAGTAGAACTTTTTCAAATTCGTATGCAATCTTGACAGGTAACAACTTGATAATTCATGTGTGTGCTGATTTCGTAGTTGTTAGCATTCTGGTTTGCAAAAACAAATGTGGCTGTTTTGATGTCCATCTGTGCTACCTCGGTGAGGTAAATGCCCAAATGTGTTGGCTAATTCTTACCTTTCATCAAGGAAAACCGTATTTTTAATGCTTTGCTCGAGGCGAGTTTTGGAAAATTCTGTAGGTCATGAACCTAATAGTTCTATATTTAAATAAACCCCAAAGTTATGGGACGTGATACGGATAACCTGCGAATGGCAGCACCAATATAAAATTTGCTCAGATGGACTGTCCAATCATTTACTTAAATCGCATCAGAATTTTTGCTTAAATTTTCGTCTTAGATTCACACTTATGAAAAGTCTAAATGGACAACGCTGTGGTTGATGAGCTGCATATGCATTGATGAATTGTTTATCCCTTTTCAGTATTACAAGCCTCTTTCCTTATCTCTATCTTATTCATACACATTTTTAACCTGACCAGCTTAGTAAAGACGTTTCCCTTTACGCAAATTCTATCTTAATCACTGTTAAATTTTCATTCACTTTTCCCCACTGCAGTTACTAGAAGCTGTAAAGACGACAGCCTGTCAAGTCTTCTTTCAAATTGATAAATCCTTGCTGTAGCTTCAACTTAATAATTTTACTAAGATTATTTCATAATTAACGTCAATTTTAATTAAATGCTCTCATTTTAGGTTGATAAAACTGCTCAGGAAAAGATAGCCAAATATTTTCAAACCAACGTAGTTGCACCCAGTCCGGGGTTCTCAAGCCATGATGGTGCGTATTTTCTACCATTCTGAGTCATTGCTTATGCAACTAATTTCTATCTTAATGCTTCTTTTATTTGTCTACTAGGCAGACCAGAATTAAGAAAATGCTCTACGTGGAAGAATGATTGTAAGTCCCACTGTTCTCAGTCTTCATCTTCTTTGTTTTTTCATTCTGAATTTTAAATATTTTTCTCCCTTCATAGTGAAGTCGGCTTTTGAATCCAACAAACCTAAACTACTTAAATCCACCCAAGTAATTGATGGTAAGCAAACATTCGTACTTAATTTTACTCGGCCAGCTTACTTATTTAATGTGAAATGTTCTTTCCAGCTCAGACTCAGACTAGCCTTTCAATAGCCGCACATGTTGATTTCGCTGATCTCTTGAAGAGAATTGAACAGATTGAAGAGTTTAAACGCAGCTTTGGAGATAACTTCTTTAAAAAATCCGGAGTAGAATATATCCAACCTGTTGGTGAACAGCATGGTCTACCGTATGATCTTCATCCCAATGCTACTTGCTCATACTGTCATCGAAAAAGTCGCAGTTTTTACGGATCCACCAGTGTCACTGGGGATTTCTCTCGAGACGAAACAATCAAAAATGTCACGTAAGTGCTCCGATACCAACATCAGAATTAAGTATTAAGCAAAGGGTCCTTAACGAAATTGCTTCATATGCAATCTCTTTATTAAATCAGAAATAAATAATTTGAGTTAAACGTATTTGATGAGCAATCGCTGTGCAAATTTTCGAGAACAACTGTTTCTTAATAAGCAGAAGGACTCATCAAAGCTGGTGGGGGTAAAATAAGCTCGGAGAGGGAGATAACGTTGTTTCTCATCCACCATTCCGGCATCTTTCATCAATCTTGTCTTCCTTCTTGTTTCTTCAAGTATGAAGGGGGTATTATAACCCCTGTTGTCTCAGAGTATAGCGCTCGTACGTACTAAGGGCCAGTTCTTACCACTCTGCCTATTCTGTATCTTTCATTTTGATTATAAGCATAATAGAGTCATTCGAATTAATTACTATCATTCATGTGGTGATGCAAAAGACTTATGAGCCTTACTCAGGGAAGGGATATAAGTGAGGATAATGGGGAGTGCGTTCGATAAAGTAAGAAGCGGAAGGGGTCAGGAAGAAAGCAAGAAATGAGATTGTGGATTCTGGAAGCACTTAGTTGACTGCATTTCTACACGAGGTGTAGTTAACACACAATATCCTTATTTTTACATTTCAGGCTGTGACTGATTCATGCCTTGTTGCCCATAGCTTGTTAGTCGATTGATTTAGCTTCGTGCTTGTGCATACCACCTGGATCGATTTGTATCTTGGAGAAGCTTGTTATGACTGACAGCAACTTATTTTAAAATAGAATTCACTTATAGTGACTATTGAAATAACTGTTATGTTTTGACTAAATTTTCAGCCCAAGACTTTGCAGATTTCGCTATAACCGTCTTTTCTCATCCACTTTTCAGAGATTCCTCTAGCGATACAATCAACATTAAATCTGATATTACCTCCTTCCAAGATGAATTTGCTCTGCCGTTCAGTTTTATGACTGAGTCAGTATGCTCACCCAAACCCAAGGCCAGATCTAGCGGTTCTCGGACCAATTTGACAAATTATTTCAATGATTTCGCCCTCGAAAATCGGACCCCAACAGCACGCAAAGTTGATCGCTTTGAATTTGTGAGTACACTTCCCTTTATTCGGAAATTTCCTCACAACTCAAACGAACTGCACTAGTTCTCATCTTATTCGGAGGTCGGGCACTCAATTTGTATTTCACTAATAGTTTTTAGCTGAAAATGCGTTTCACCGTTAATGGAACACCACTTTTGGTTTATCGTTTCTTTCGGGGTCTCAAAACAGGTTCCTTTAAAAAATACTAGCTGAAAAGTGATCACGCAGAGATTACAAAATATCTGAACCCCGTGAATAATTTTATGGCTCACGCAAGTAATGAATGAATTTCAGGAGAAGCTTTAACTCAACTTAGTTCCGATTTCTTTTACTCGTCTACTTCACTGAGGCAATTGTGGTAATTGACTTTTTAAAATCTCACCTGAGTCTCGGACCAGAGTGTTCACGTTCGCGTCAAATTGCGTATTGTTTACACCTGATTACCTGCTAGTAGATATGTCTCTGTTAGTTACCAAGGCGTAGTGTGTTGTTACTATCTACTCTGATGTTGCTCCAGAAGGAAAGGAGGGGCAGTAGGCCTATAAACCTCATGGTTTTTTCTTCACACGATTAGTGCTTCCCACAGCATTAAGCTACCAACTGTAAAACTTGGGATGGTTGTGCCCACAACTTCCCCTTGCCTTTAAATTACTCAGGTTATTGTTCCCAAAGTTCGAAGTTGAGAGTGACCGGATGCAACTATTCAAGTCAAGTGAAAATATAACTGCTTGGTGGTTACTTGGGCATAGTTTTAACTGAAATTGCATAAAAGAGTTGTTTTGAGTTGTAAAATCTCAAATCAACTCAAGACGGTACAAAATCATATCGATTCGGAAGATCACCGTAATTGTAATGATTTTTTTAAAGAAATTACATTTAATTTTGTGGATTTACTTGGGGAGAAAATGATTGTTTGATTTAGCAATAGTTTGTATCAGTGTTAATAAGGCTTATCCAGGCCCCATCCTGGAATTTCAATAGTTGATAATCCAATGCATAAGGAATGATCCCTGAACTTTGTTCAAGCGCGCTCTAAGTTATCGTTTCAGTTTGCTAAAAGTTTGAATCTCTCGTCCTGACGTATGTAGTAGACTAAATTTGGCGTAGAATCTTTCATTCATCATTGCCTTGGAAGGCGCCTGCGCAATCGTGTTGCAGAGACGAATACAACATGGGACGAATACAAAACGCCTGTATCTTTCACACTGTCACAGAAGATTCTTTATAAGTGATTGACAGACGTCACTTAAAGGTCAATGCGTAGAAGAAGAAATAATCACCAATTAATAGGTTTCTTAATACCCGGAATTTTCGACCTTGTTTAGTTCCACTCAAATGTGTCATGGAAAATTGGAAAATGCTCGTCACCTTTTAATCCAAACGCACACATTTGTCTGCAAGCAGAGTGGATCAGTGGGAGATTCAGCATGTAGAGGTATACTCATCTTGCCTCCCACTGATTCATAAGACAAGGTGGCTACTTCCCTCATCCTCTATACACCTTATGCTTCTTGGTCCATATTTAGACATCTCATGCATCTTTTGGTCCTGAATCTCCTCCATATTAACTTGCTTTATCTATATTGTATCCGATCATATTGATTCATACCTGAGCCGTTCCAATTGTCAGAACGTTTTTTGTTATTCTTGTTCCTTGATTAACACAAGAACTGAAGTCAGCTATTCGCCTTTTTTACCACAGGACTGTCTCCTCTTTTGCAACTTTGATGCCTCTTTTTCTTCATACGTTTGTGTATTACGCCCAATTCAACCTTTAGTCTCTTGAGAAGGGCTGCTATATATTGTCATTCACTTTTTAAGGAAATAACTAACCATTCCAAGCCTTGGAGTTTCTTGGCGTATTACAATTTTCAAATCCACTAACACGGTGAGAAGGTGGGAGTCGGCACCAGAGTAGTTATAGTAGAATCGGAAAGAGAGAAGGCGTCATCCGCACTTCCAGTTAATCGCACATGTGACGGTGTAGGAGGAGACCTATGCTAGTTTTAGATACCCTCCGAAAATTTCGTAAATAAATCATGCTGCGACTGTTCTGAAGAAGTCAAAATATGGGGTGAAATCTATACGCACAGCCTTGATTGTGTGTTCCAAGGGCACACACAAATCCTAAATCTCAACGCTACTGTAAATTAACAAACACTTCAGTCGTGTAATTAATGATTCCAAACATAAATTAATGACTTCTGCTTCCTTCTTATACTCAACTCCAGGTAAGCCCACTTGTTGGTGGTCGAACCAGTTACGAAGCTGAGAGAAGTTATCAGCGCTTTAGCGACAGTTTTCATTTTGATGAGGAAGATTCAGGCGCACCATTTGGCCAAGTTGTTTGCTTCAACGACGAGGAAAGCACACGGGACACGCCAAATAAAGAGAACTTGGAGACCGCCAACCAGTCGTTGAGTAGAAAGCGCCTCATGGCAAGTCCCAACCTCTCTCCTATTTTTGCACGTCGTCGCAAGTGTGATTTCGATGATAGCAGTGATGTACCAATGGATGAAGGCATTCGAGCTCGATTGTTTGATAAGAATGACAGTAATCAGTAGTCAATGTGAATGATACATCGTATTTATTATCCCATCTCTTCTTACCTCCCTCCCTCCCATCCTTCTTATCCAATTTTAATTGACTGTCTGCTTGATGATTGCGCCTTATTTAACCCCTTCCCATAATATGATTGTACTCCCAAGACGAAACACTTCTTTTTTCGTATAGAGTATTTAAAAATTCCTGAAATTGTGATATCTATTCTGTCTTTGAAGAGGGCCTGGACATTGAGTTAGACAAACTAGAGAAGGCCAAGTCGGTCCGTTAGCCGTTCGTATTTGGAACCCTTTATACGCATTTTGATAGGTTTTCAAAAAAATATATAGGCAAATGTAAGTAAATTGTTAGAGCCAGATTACGCCTGATATTTAACAACGGACAGTCATATTTCTTGAATCGCAATACTAATGATCGGAAGTTGATCAGAATATTCGAGAAAGACGAGAGTGGAGATTGGAATGGGAATTAAACGTTTGTATCTTATTTGGGGAGGTGTTATGAAGACGAAACCATTGAAAATCGATCTACTGCATGCGCTCTTTCCATTTGTTCAAATATAAAGAGAAATTTGCATACAAGTCTACTCTTTTAATGCTAAGTTCGAAGATAATTATTAGTAAATGAGGAGAGTAACATTTCAAACAGCGCGAAGGTGCTGAGTCAATAAGTTTTCCAGTTTCCAGAAGGGATGAGGTGAGATTATTTTTAAACTGATTGATAGCGATTGACTGAATCCTGAACATTGATTTTGACCAGTGTTGTTGGTTGCATCCTATCAGTTTTCCACGATGGGAAAGTCTATTTATCAAGAAATAGCATAAATTGGGTCAAATTTTGCTGAGCTCTCAGATCCCAACTCTCAAAGCAGGGAAAGTGTCTGTATTTTGAGAAAAGAGAGATGATTCAATGTCACCCAGTAAATCAACACACCACTATTTGTGGAGGTGCTATCCTTATTACCCGTTTCTCTACACTGTAGAAAGCTACCAGTCTTCTGTGCAATTCGATCTGGAGATATTAGAAGTACTTATAGGAAATTCCACACTTTACGAACAAATACTTGAGTTCGGCCTGTGTCCAGGCATAGTGAAGTAGACAACTATACAGGTTTTCTTCATAATAGTCAATTAATGAAACATTGCTCACGTGAAGCAAATTTCAGTTTATCGTTAAGGTCAAAATGCCCAAACCAAAGAAGACGCGCTTGAATTCCGGCAAGACCACTAAAGTCGTTACCGGAGTTTGTGGTCAAGTGGTTATAGTCCGTCGATGTTCATTTTGTTTTAAAAAGATAAGAATAGGACAAGAGGAACTGAAACAATTAGACAAAATTAGGATGACCTAAGCCTGTTTATAAGGGTGTATTAAAAGCCCTTTTTAACTCAGACCCTTGGTTAAGTATGGGAAATTATCGTAACAAATCTTTCACAATGAATTGTGAACTTACACCTGATTCGTACGGACAAAACTAATGGGGTGGGACGTTGAATTTTGCCTCATTAACTCTCCCAATATGACAGATCTAAGCGGAGGCACGCGGATTTCTTTGTTATCGATCAGCAAAGAATTCATCCTTTTTTTACCAAAGAGTAGTTGGGAGCGAGAAGTGGATCGTTTGCGACAACGGTAGTGAGGAACAAACAAGGGTTGTCCCCAAACCAGTTTTGACCATTCTGAGCCCTTTTTACGAAATCGGTGAAATTTGCTTGGAATAGCTCATTAACAACAGGTAAAACTACTTCGAAGAAGCTACAACCACAGTTTATTGTTGTCAATAATTGAGAAGGCTGAACCAGAAATTGAAAGATAAATGTCCAAGTTTATTTAATAGAAAAGAGATACTTCTTCAACGTGACAATGCGCGATCGCCTCCACAAACCAAGAACGTGCATCCGAAAGATTCAGGAATTAAATTATTTCACATTCGTCAGACTTTGTTCCATCCGATTATCACTTTTTCAGGTCCATTGAGAGATAGGAGTGATTTCGAAATTGCGACTGAATCGACAAACCATTTGAATACCATTTTAATTCCAAAATCAAGTTTTTACAAAATGGGGATCGAAAATCTCAAGAGCAATGAGAAAGACTTACAGGTGTTCGCGGAAATAATAATATATGGTAGCATTCATGTAATTGAACAATGAATAGCACCGGAATAGTGTTTTCGAAGTGCACGATCTCTTATCGGCGCTTTTTCAACATGCCAATGCCCGATCCTCTCCCCCAATGCAAGAATGCCCTCCTCCCCCCCCCCCGCAAATTGTAGGTATTAGATAAGGAGGTTCTACCACATTCTTCTTATTCACCAGACCTCGCCACATCCGCTCATCATCTTTTCTGGTCCATGAAGTGTACTCTAAGGGAAGAATGATTTTGAAATTTAACTAAAGTAGAAAATCATTTAAGAGGTCATTTTAATCCACAATATCGCCATTTTTCAAAATGGAGGTTGAAGAACTCCAAGAGTAGTGAAAGAAGAGGCACAGATAATGCCATGTACATACGTTAATATTAATAAAATTTTATTTTTTGCAAACTTTACGATTTCTTATTGGCGTTGATATCTTATCCGAGATGATCACTCTAGTTTTAATACAAAATCATAAATGCATTTGTTGGGAACGCTTTTCGCTCCTTAACAGGTAAATAAAAGCGATTTTTCTTGCTATATAAATTTTAATCAACTTATTATTATTATTATTGCTCAGAGTTCAATCAAAAATCGAAATATGCAATCATGGAAAAGATTGAAGGATCCTACTTCATTTGATTTTGCTATGAGCATTCTTGAGGTTTATGCCACTTAAGGCTAAATCCCATAAAGGTAAATTTATGGTGGAGCACGCACCCAAAAATGTAGGTAGTCAGATCTTGCTAATGAAATATCACCAAAACGCTGACGATACAAAGGTTGAACAGTCTAAATTTTGTTTATTGAATAACACTAACATGAAACACTATCGGATACGTTAAAATCGCACTACTGATAAATTGGAAGTAAGCTAGCCAAATAACCTTGCCATCCGGGCCTCGAAGTGACATGAATTCAAGATGGACTCAACCCTTGTTTCAGTAGAAGGGTAGTGGCCATTTAGCAGGATGGTCATTCTTTTCATCTTTGTGCTCTTTAGTCTCACTTGCTTTTCATTTATTTCCCATATTCTCTGACAGAACGCTCTGTCTTCTTATTCTGTACTGGTTCAGCTAAAGGATATCCACTGATGAACACTTATTTAGACTACCTTTCCGCGACAGGCTCAATAGAGGCATTAATTCATTAGGGCTAAAAGCCCTATTGTTGGGTAATTAAACTGAAAGTTTCATACAAGATGGAACAAATCTTAAATGGAGAGAAAACTCATATTTATAGCGTTTCCTTTACCTGAGCAGTTGACAGTCCTATCGAGGTTATGATAATTTTCTCAATGTCTCAGCCACTTAAACACCAAAAAACTCTCACGCATTTACCGAATTTGGAAATAAAATTTAAATGTCAAATGTAAAATTAGGCAAGTGAACCTGTAGCTGGACTAATACAGTAAAGTAAAAAAATTTATTCAATTGACCTGATTTAAATACACATAAAGTTAAATGTCAGTAAAATAGTTACCTTGTTAACTTCCCCAAGTGCAGTGCCCAAAAAGCGCAAGTTGTCTTTGCAACTCGAACAAACAACTGGTTCTGGTAATTTGGTGAATCGAATAAAATAAATTTCCAAATTAAATGCTCCTGCATAGGCAAGTTGATTTGATTTGCCTGAAGGTAACTGAGCGTAAAGGTTCTGTGACGCTTAAGCTAAGGTTCTGAATATTGTTTAGAGATTATCTTAACGCATATTTAATCTACTGCAATCTAAGTGAAAAGTATTGCAATTAACAATTGGAAATCAGTTCTCTTAATTAAACCTAGGTGGTGTAATAAAGGCAGATGGAATCACAGTTATGGCTTCGTCCCACTATAAACCACGTTCTGGTGTTGGAGAAATTACTTACGTGTCTTGAGAGTAACTAGTGTAGTAGATTGATTTTGACTAGGTTAAATCGGTGATGTATCACTCAGCGCACGAATTTTTCATTCTGTCTTGAACCTAGAGCACAGAAGAAATGTAAGCAGTTCCATTTGTTCATGAACTAAAACTGTGGAAAAATATCTCCAATGCACAGCTAGTTTTACACCTCACTTGAATGGACATACTCAAGTACTTCTCAATTTTCTTTGGGTACAACGAGGTTGATGATTTAGTGTCCTGAAATGTTGATTTTATAAGTCCCAGACCTGGAATACCAACATACCTTACCGTAAATAAAAATCCAAACTTTTCACTGCATCTAGGAGTTTGATTGCATATTTTGGACCATTTTCGTATAAACGGGAACGTGCTCCATTTTTAAAGAAAAGTAATCACCATCTTTGCCAAGTTAAAATCTTCTTTAGAACCGCCGCCAATCCTTGGTAAATCCCTTTTCGGGAACGAAGTTGTTTTGTGTTTGCCTCCATTCGCCAAGGTATTTGAAGCTTTGAAAACTCATATTACTCCAATTTTTCAAATATTAAGTGCCCAATGACTTAACTATTAATGATTGTCCTTATCCATCTAGCCAGTGAATGCCTTGACCTCCATTAACTCCTAGATCATTAAATTCAACTTAAAATGTCACAGAGATTTTTGTAATAATTTAAAATTAAATTTTTTTTCTTTGAGAAGTGTAGCGAAATGTTCATGTTTATGTGGATTTTGAGGTGCTGGGGACCGAGTTACTCGACTCAGTACACCTCTCTTCTTCTTTTCCTAGCACTATTGCAAAGTCAGACAAAACAAAATCAAAATGATCGAGAAGTGAAAGTGCCACTTTGTGATCTATAATTTTTAACACTCAGATACCACTTGGACTCAAGCAAGAGGAGGGAGCGTGTTTTGTAGCTCGAATAAGTGGATTTCAGTTGAGAAAATAAAATTACCTACCTTCGCTTGGGTGAGTGAGTAATGATCCACTACCTGGTAAGTCTTTCATTATAGCGCTGTGATTCTCACTAGTTGTCTTACATATTCAGTTGTGGGCGCTGAAACCCAATAACCAATAATCCAGCATAAGAGAGGTGAAACATACGATTTCCCTTAGAGTTCACCAAACCTATTGGAGCAGACTTCGTTACAAAGATAAATAACCTTAGAAATCAAAAGACCCGTTTACAGGCTATTAGTGAATGACAGCTACCCTTTAACAGGCAATCACAAAACGACGCGGTTGGAGATTCTATTCATCGTGTGGGCACCGACAAACATTGAGCTCTCTTATTAGTAAGATGAACACGTTAACCAGTGCTAAGTAAGTGACATATAACGTTAAAATGGTAGAGAGAGAGGGGAGTCTAGACTGGTCAGAATTGTAATAATAGGCTGAGTTGAATGCCTAAGTCAATTGATAATATTCAATGAGCAATCAAAATGAGATCACTACTCAACACCCGAGTCAACATGCGCGACTAAGTTCCTCTTCAATCTTATTGATGTGTAATATTTGGTTCCAAATAAGAACAATAAGAAGAATGCTTTACATTTATGGATTGATTTATCAAGTAGAATTCGACTGTCCCCCAGGTGTTGCATTGGCCTTTTCTTGAAAAGTGTTAATTCAGAAGTTGGGTCCGAAATCCTTAACAAAACTCCAAGAGCCAAGTAATGTTTTATTTCTTATTATTTACTAGTTTTAATCATCCTGATGATGAATTCCGCATTGACAGGGTAGTGCACAGTTCTCATTAAAATACCAATTAGGGAATAAGCAGGTGAAATTCGAGGAATTGCGTCGGAGCAAAAGGATTCTCCATGGTAAAATTTCCAGTTTGACCAACTTTTTCTTGGAGGAAAATCACCGTTTGAGATAACTGAAGGTGCTACAGTAATGTGTAAGTAATTGAGTGACAATTTCGCAGATGTCCGTTTTAACGAGGGAACTTTTTATCTCAAGCTCCAACATTTTCCAAGTTATTTAGTTGTTTTCGTTCAATAACAAAGACTCGAATATAGATTGACTAGGTTTAAAACACTTGGTATCGCGTAAATTTAAGTCAGAATGCCTTAAGATTCGAGTAATAAACTCCGAATTTCAGATTAATGATATTTGGTGTCAAATATCATCCAATTTAAAGAAAATTTGAAATAAAGATTCGAATCAGTGAAAAGTTCTGAGAACTCAAATACCCTCCATTAAGAGGACGGCATTTAAGTCACTTTTTAGTAATCTGGAACACTTTGGGAAGAATTTGGCTTGCTTTCTCGAAGTGTGGATGCAAAGTAATTTCTAGGTGAGTGAAACTTTCAAGCCTTTGTCTTCTGCAATTCCAAATCACTTGCATTTGTTTTAAAATATTTCAAAAGTATGACAAGTCTCTAGGTCGCATTAGTTAAGAGATTGATAGAGTAAAGAATCTCTTGAAATGTTACATTTTAAGTCCACATTTTTGAAGAATTGTTTGCAAAACACCAAAAATTACAATTTTATTTCTTAAGTATGAACTTTAGATTGTTCCACCTTCGGTGAAATTTTTTTCATTACAATGTTTGAATATGGGCTCATTGCCTGCCTATTATCGTGACTGTTAATGTATTAAACACCCAAAGTTTGAGAGTTTAAACGCCTTCAAATCTGGACTTGGTAATGATTATTGTAAATGTTTGATAAATGAGCAGTATTACTAAGGATAATAAAGCCTCTTAATTCTTGTTTCGAGCACAGTGATTTCTAACACAGTTAGGTTAGTAAATAAGTAGTGAACGGATGTCAAGAAAGATCTGTTCATCATACTGACATACTGTCAGATTTCGAGGTGTGTTAAATAACGTGTGTTTTAGCACTCTCTTAAAGCACCACTTCTCCTGAATTTCACACGCATAAACATGGTCTGAAAGCTCATTGATCTTGAACTTAGCTGCGCGCAAATATCAATAACAACTGAGCCAATTTTTTTGAGAACAGTGTTGTGAGAAAATGTGTGATTTTGTTACACGCATTGAGACACAACACCGACGACAAAGTGCTTTTTACAAAGGCCTGCATGAAAAATCAGGCTTTCCACAAGTTACCACTTTCGCAAAAAAATGTATGCATTAGGCCACAACGTAAGGAACAGTTGTTGTAAATTACATTTTATTTTGGGGTAAAACGTCTATACCGCAAAATGGAGGAAATTACACTTTTTGTGTAGAAAAAATGTATTATCTAAGATATCTGTTCTCATGAAGGAAATGTTGCCTATTGGTTACTTGACTACTGGCAATAAACAGAAAAGCTGTATATAGTAAAGTAGGTTAAGTGTGGTTATTTTTAAACCACCTTAAAAAAGGGTTAGCAAAACATCCCTTTTCCCGTCTACTCGACATTTCAAACAAAGGGGGAAAGTGAGTTTCAGCTTTATATTCTTTAAAAGATATATTTAAGTGGAATACTTTTTTTCCAGAGTTGTTTTGTTATTTTAAACAAAGGTGTTTTTTAATAGTTAAATCTCACTTTGTATATATGTTCTTGCAAATAGGAGCAAAAAGCAAACTTCAAACCTTTGAAAAAATAACGCAGTTATATATAACAAATCCATAATAAGTTTAATTTTTAAAAATTTAATTTAGCAATGGAAGGCGTAGAAATGATTTGTGGAAAATTTGTGTTTTAATTTCTAAGGATGTGTGTTTTAATTTTGTGTAAATTATAAAATATATGTAAACATCTTTATTGGCCTGTATTCTTTTGGAATGAAAACTTTAGGCTATTAGGTGGATTCGATTAGATGTTTGTTTTGTTATATATAAGGAAAAATGTAACTCCCTATAAAGTTATTCGGCCGTTATTATTTCGAGAACTTGTCATGCTATCCGCACACGTTGAAGCTAGAGATTTGTTTTCCTTCTAATGTGAAAATGGTAACAAATCTTTACAAAAGTACCTGCTCACTCCGATACAAGGATTATCAAGAAGTTTCATGTAAAATTAAAGGGCATTGATTACATGGTGGTATTTATTATAAATAAACCTCCACACTGGAATTGATTTCACTTTTAATTTTTCTTAATGATGAATCAGTTTATGTGCTAGAAATATTTATTAGTTATTTGCTCATTTTGACAATAGTAGTAAGTCCACGAGGTTTTGCATCACCCCTGTCAGTCCGACACGTTTGACCACAGCTCTGGCGGATAAACTGCGCCAACTGTTTTGCATTTCAGCGCTAGTGACAAATTACAAGCGCCTTCGCACCACAGTTGCCTTAACAAGACACGCAAAGCCTTTATCTCGCTTTTTTCTCACAGCTCGCAAAAGCGTCTTCTTACATAGTGTTGTAAAGGCTTTTTTTGCAAATTTTGTTTTTGGTCATGGGATCGAAATGTGATTGCGAATTAGGTTTATTTACCTCTGGTGTAATTAAAGGTGCACGGCTATACAGAGCTGACTAGATGCCAATTCGTGTTATTTCCAAATGCTGTCATCAAAGATGTTTTGTTATCGTTCAACTTGGTCTAGATTATATCTCAGATCTATTTTCAATTTGCAAATGAGTAAAAAATTGAAAAAATTTGTGTGGAATCCACCAATACGAATGCTTTATATACTCCATAAACAAAATAAATTTTCAATAAAACTAAAATTTTGAGTTTCGTAAAGTTCTGGCCCATATTTAAATGGTAAAATTTATGTGTGGTTTTACTTCTATTGTAACCTTGACAACTAAGAAGAGATTTAAAAATAGTGCTTAAATAAATATCAGTTGTATGATTTCGATTGGATGTCAGACCACTTTGATTATTGGAGATAGAAGAAAGCTAAAAGTACCGATTTATCTTAAAAAGGCGAGCAAATATTTTTTTCCTCCCTATTTAAAAACCGAGCAAATTAAATCAACATCTCAACGGACCAAATCGCCCTTCTCTTTGCCCACAAAGGTAGGAGCCTAAAGATATCCAACGTGAACGAAATAGTCTGATGCATTATAAGCAGAATAGGCGGCCATCGTGATTAATCTGAACATATGTGGCTGGTATCTCACGAGCCAACCAGAATGAAATTACGTTTTACACGCCACTGTTACTAGTGCACCCCTCCCCCTGCATCCCGACAACTGGCGTTAAAGGCTCTACGGATATTATTGAGATACTTATATTTTGTTTAATTGAGTGCTTTTTCACTAAAACTTCCATTCTACTCAGGTACCTTACAAAATATCAGTTTCAGTAAAAATAGAAGATTTTTGGTAAAACATAATGGATTTCAACCCATTATTTGCATTTTCATAGCTATTTGAGCCTGTCTATATATGAGAGTCATTTGTAAATTGCCCTAGAAGGAATGCAAATATTTGCACATTGATTTGATAAAACCTATTATTCGCTTATGATGACACTCTGTTAAATTAATTGGTTTTTTGTTGAATGTGTAATTAACTTTAAGATTCCTTCACATTATAAGGAGATGATTAGCATTTGGTGCAATAATTACCATATTTCATTTCTAAATATATAACATTTAAGGAAAAAATGAGAAGATTTCTAGCCATGGACTCCTGTTTGATGTCCCTTTAAATCCCAGTGTATTCAGTATTAATAGCACTTGACAGTGAAGTAGAGAAGATGTAATTCGATGAGTCTGTAGGTGACGTGATTAAAATAGCAGTTGAATAGATAAACGCGGCACGCTTTAATGGAACACGAGTGTTTGAACTTAGCTAGCAGGGGCTAGATGGATGAATAAGGATCCTAGAAGTCCTACAAGGCTCGTGTGCACTTGGTCGTTCATTTGGAATTCTCAATAGTATCCGCAGGTCCTCGAAACCTTGTTGGCTCTTCACCCTGGTGGAGATGAGGTACTCATAAGAATAATATGACATGACTGGGTGGTTAGTTGAGCTTTTGAGTTTGGTTGAAGTGATCATATTTATATACAACTCTGTCTTACCATAGCGACCCAGACATTTTGAAATCAAAAGTGTGTGTCTATGTTTTGCACATACTTAAAATCGGTGGATAAATTCCAACTTTCCAAGTACTTGTATTATTATTTACTAGGTTTAAATTTCTACTATACTCAACAGAGCAAGAAATATTATTTTTACTCGTAAGAACGCATTTAAACCCGAAGAAAATTGAAATATTCCAGTACGAAATGAGTGAATTGAGGAGCATAAACTTTGTAGTCAGGATGTCATTGGAGGCTTATGCTACTTAACGTTGGATTCGTCAAACCTTTCACTTGAAATAGCTCTAGATGTCGTGCGTGAAGTTCAAACTTAAGAATTTTCTTGAGTAGCTGTCAACGTAATTCACAGCTCTTAGATCACTTGTCTTGGATTAAATGGATGTTCATAAGAGCCAGTTGTACCAACTTATAATGAGTTTATCCTAGCTTTAATTGAAAAAAACTGTTCACAAATATTTTTAAAGATTTATTTTTCTCAATAAATTGTTGGTCTTTGATGTAGAATTTATAATAATAATCCTTCAAAGACCAGGAATACTTCATAAGACATTTCATTTCAATTACAGCTTTCCAAAAGCGGTACTTTTGTAACCTCTGAAAAGGTGCACCGATAACTTTCTCTTCCAGAGCCCTCATTAAATGAATCACTTCAAATTTCTCCTTGTATGAAAAAAGAATTGACGAATATAACATCAAATAAGGCAGCTATTGAAATCACACTTCTTTATGTCAAATTAAGATAAGAAAAGTTGACTTACCTAATTTTACGTAATTTTAAACTAATATTAATTGAAAAACAATCTGCCTGACATCGTATCAATATAGAGGTATATTAAAATATGTAATTTAATAAATAAATTGAAACTAAATTTGAAGATAAGATAAAAATTCTTCCAAGTAATTAATGCAACGGAAATATACGTCCTCCACCTATTTACAAGTAGACAACTTCCTCTTCCAAAATAAAAATTTTAGGGAGGGTGGCGAAGAACTCAAAACCTGTTGATTGAACTGCCTAATATTTAATGGGCATAGCTAATTGAACTGTAAAATGAGCGACTACATAAGGATAACCGCACTACAGTGGTAACTAAAGAGATATTAGTTAAGGGGCTGTTAACCACGCTTTCGATTAATAGTCTGGTCTGAAGGCAATCTTGGAGGTGAATTATGCACACCTATTTCGTTATTCTATAAGTTTAATGAAAAAAGCGCACTTTAACAACCTAAAAAGTAGTAAATAACTGGGAAGAGCTGAATAAATACTTCAATAAGTCTGGAAATATGTTAGCGGAGTGTAAGTACATGCTCGTGTCGAGATTAGAATAGCCAAGAGCCCAATTGCCGATGCTTTATAGCGGAGTTCTAGAAAAGCTTTAGGAAGGTGCAAAAATTGCACATAGTAAATCACATAATTAGTAAAATCACATATTTCATCTGATTTTAAATGTTAGGATTACGCTGATGAAACTCTGCAAACTTACAAGTTGCTGCTATCGCAACTTCGCATTACAAAAATAGAAGCTATTGAATATTATGTAGGACCATTATCCACTCACAGCCATAAGAAGAAAAAAGTGATTTGACATGACACATCCGACCCTTCTTGATCAAAAAATCTGGCCACTAAACACTTGCTGTAATCTAGGATATGAAATTTTAATCTTGTTAATAATCTACAATTCCAATTCAAAGATGTAATGAGGTTTTATTATTGAAAACCTCAAAGTTATTCTGGGAAACCTGAGACATCCTGTTGCTCCCCACTATCAAGGAAGGAGAAGTTCTGCTTTGTAGTGCGTAAAGATAATAAAGATTTCCTTAATTATTACATTAAATTAAACAATGAATTTTAGAAACTGGTCTTAAGGGTTAAATTGATAAAATAGCACGCATTAAAACTGGAATTTTTCATTCGGCAAATTATAGAATACCCTGGAATTGATTGCACCTTTAACATTTCTGTCTCTAAGGGTTATCAAATATGAGTTTTAAGTCCTATGTCAATAAAAATATAACGGTTGAAACATTTCCATTTAAATTGCTCGATAAGTCAGTCGGGTACGACCACATTTCAATTTAATTAATTCGAAAATTATTTTAAAATTCAACAAGATGTCAGAGCTAAGTAATGCAAGCTAATGTAAGTAAGTAAGTAAGTAGACAACTTCCTCTTCCAAAATAAAAATTTTAGGGAGGGTGGCGAAGAACTCAAAACCTGTTGATTGAACTGCCTAATATTTAATGGGCATAGCTAATTGAACTGTAAAATGAGCGACTACATAAGGATAACCGCACTACAGTGGTAACTAAAGAGATATTAGTTAAGGGGCTGTTAACCACGCTTTCGATTAATAGTCTGGTCTGAAGGCAATCTTGGAGGTGAATTATGCACACCTATTTCGTTATTCTATAAGTTTAATGAAAAAAGCGCACTTTAACAACCTAAAAAGTAGTAAATAACTGGGAAGAGCTGAATAAATACTTCAATAAGTCTGGAAATATGTTAGCGGAGTGTAAGTACATGCTCGTGTCGAGATTAGAATAGCCAAGAGCCCAATTGCCGATGCTTTATAGCGGAGTTCTAGAAAAGCTTTAGGAAGGTGCAAAAATTGCACATAGTAAATCACATAATTAGTAAAATCACATATTTCATCTGATTTTAAATGTTAGGATTACGCTGATGAAACTCTGCAAACTTACAAGTTGCTGCTATCGCAACTTCGCATTACAAAAATAGAAGCTATTGAATATTATGTAGGACCATTATCCACTCACAGCCATAAGAAGAAAAAAGTGATTTGACATGACACATCCGACCCTTCTTGATCAAAAAATCTGGCCACTAAACACTTGCTGTAATCTAGGATATGAAATTTTAATCTTGTTAATAATCTACAATTCCAATTCAAAGATGTAATGAGGTTTTATTATTGAAAACCTCAAAGTTATTCTGGGAAACCTGAGACATCCTGTTGCTCCCCACTATCAAGGAAGGAGAAGTTCTGCTTTGTAGTGCGTAAAGATAATAAAGATTTCCTTAATTATTACATTAAATTAAACAATGAATTTTAGAAACTGGTCTTAAGGGTTAAATTGATAAAATAGCACGCATTAAAACTGGAATTTTTCATTCGGCAAATTATAGAATACCCTGGAATTGATTGCACCTTTAACATTTCTGTCTCTAAGGGTTATCAAATATGAGTTTTAAGTCCTATGTCAATAAAAATATAACGGTTGAAACATTTCCATTTAAATTGCTCGATAAGTCAGTCGGGTACGACCACATTTCAATTTAATTAATTCGAAAATTATTTTAAAATTCAACAAGATGTCAGAGCTAAGTAATGCTTAGAGTACAAATGTAACTATGCAAGAAATGTCACTTTGTTACCTAGTCATGCTCAAATTTGATTTAATTGAAATTTTATCCTCCACCGTCATTTTCAAAATTGAATTTACCTGAACGAGATTTTAGTAGTATAGAAAGTAACATTGTTAATCACAATTTCTAATTCTTTATATTTTTTTTTCTCTCTATTTATTATACTCATTTAATATTCATAGTCTCTTAGAAAACAGTAAATATAGAAATACTTTGTATTCTGGCAATGAAAATATCTTTTTCTATGCTTTTGTTTTTCCCATTTCTATATATGACAACTAATCATTCATAAGGAACAGTTCTTCGTTGTGACATTGTGCATCTTCTAGGCAATACTGCTATACACGCGTTACAATTCTAGGATCGAGGTGCTTGAGATAAGTCTACTGGAGAATGATGGGGGGAAAAAGAGGCATCTCGTCACTAGCCATGATTGCACCTCAATTGCATCTCCAGTATGCTAATCACTTGGACTTAAATTGGATTACCACGTGCGCTGTATATGTATCCATTAATCGCAATTCTACCGATAGCCCGAAACTCTGGTGTCCTTTTGAATCTGCTTCTAATTAGATTTATTTAATTAAATTTTAATTTACTTTACTTTATGACGAAAAAGATAAAAAAGTGTGCTATCTAATGGCACCTATGATTTAATAACTTAAATTAAGCCTTTAATTCCGCTTTCTTTTCGCTCAGAGAGACACTTTAAGATGGATTATTTGGTTCTTATATATCCAGTTTGCAGAATTAAATTTTCGCCATATTTGCGCAGGCAGGGGAGAAATTTATATAGTTTAAAGTTCAAAAGTGCTTTGCAATACTAGATCTTGAGCTGTTAAATCATCTAGTCTTACGTTTTACTACAAATGTTCCTTTAGCGAGTTAGAAACCAAAATGCCGAGTGCTCAAGTATCCATTTTGGCATCTCCTGAAAAGTTTTTACTTTAAAAGTTATTTTCTTTAAGCTTCTACTTTTGGTCATTAGTATCATTTGAAGTGCACCGAAAGTTCCAAGTCTTTACAATCAATATGTAAACCCTCTACCTATCACTTCTGAGTCGAATATATCATATTTTGGTATGAAAAGGTATGGTGGCGAATAAATAAATGATAAGATGTTTGCTTATTGAAAATAATAGGTCCCTAAATATGCATTAACTATGGTTGCAAATTAACGCTAATAGCATAGCAGTCGCTGTTGTAACTCCCTAATGAAATTTCAAGATATTTTGAAATCTTCACACTTATCATCATTGGTAAATTCGAGGCCAATCTAATGCGATTTTCCATGATATCAACTGGTGAGTTCAAGAAGGTATGTCTGTGGGACACGTCATCGCATGAGCGCACAGCGTGACTTGAAGGTGCGGTCGTTCAACTTCGCGTACGGATTGTGTGCGGTGAGCGCACAGTCAATAGCCAATCAAAAGCTCTCTATTTTCTTTACCTAATCCGCCATGTTGAATTACTAAACTTCCTCCCTGTTCACACTCTGTTTCTTATTAGCTCTGCAGTAGCTTAGCTAGTTCTGGGAGTCTTACCAACCAGGAGAAACTGCCATAGAGGTTTCTGAGACAGTCAGGCTTAGTAAGGTAGCTTAATCCGCCACAGGCCATAGGACTAGGCTCTAGCTGATTCATGATGTGTGATGAACTTGCTCAGCGGGATCATATGGAGATTTCTCTAATCTAGTTCCAACCTAAAATATTTATCTTATAAGCTTTTTAAGAACTCTTATGTAAAAATACTTTTCATTAAGAACAAGAAAAAAATGTACACAAATCATCCAAAAGAAGTCACTTGGTAAGTATTTTAAGGCTGAAATTAGGTAAACCCCATTTAACGAGGATTTATACAAAAAATGCAAAGCCAAAATTGTCAAATATAATCAGGCTTCTACCGAAACAATGGCAATCTATTTACAATATAGGTAAAGTTATAAACTTTGTGGACATCAACGACTTAAAGAGCCTTCTCTCCGAATAATATCCCAATCTTGGCATTAATTTCAACGTTAGCAAATTTTGAATAACTTTTGAGATGATGTGTTACAGGGTTTGGTGTCCGTACCCAAATTTCTTAAAGCGTAGCAAAAGTACAACTCGTATTTTTCCATCGGAAGTGAGTAGTAAAATTCTCAATCCTCTCGTCAAAATATGCCTCCATTTATCTACCAGCCTTGCAAATAAATTAACTAATGTACATTTAATATTAACTCTTTGTTAATATTCGTCAAAGTTACCCATAGTTAGGAATGTCAAACCCCTCCACTCCTCTCCTCCCTGTTCAATTATTTGGCTATAATAAAATGCCAAAAGTATATTTGACTCACTAAAATTGAAATGCACCTTTTGTGAATTTGAAAATGTTCATAAGTGTAAATGCGTTAATGCGGTTTGTGGTGTGTTAATCACCTAGCTGTCAGCAAGGGAAATTGCCGACTCGAATAAATTTAGGCAAATACTGAGAAATCCGTTAAATGAATATATTGCCATACTTTCAGGCAGTTCGATAGGGGCGCAATAGAGAGGACTAATGAAACGATTGGCAGTAATAAATTTTTTTCATTTATATTTATCCCACCGATCCTCAAAAAATATAGACAAAATAGTTCGATTAACACAAAGAAGACCTTTTCCTCATCTTCACTGGAAAGTGGACTGGTTAGAGTGAATTGGAATCAAAAGGATCGAACAGCTGCGAGCAAGGAGAAAACCATGAACAACAACTGATGAATTTCGTTCAAGGTACTTTTGTGAGCTTCACTAAGGGAATCGATTATACTTACCATTTTTCTCTCATTAGAAGTAAAATATTTTTCATTATTTAATTACTATCTAAGCAATTTTCTTATTTTGAATCTAACGTATGGCAACGTAATTAAAACGTAACGTAATTAAAAGTAAATTATTAAGTAAAATATAATATATATTTTTAGAGTTTTATATATTTTAATGCTCTTGTTAAAATGTTGAAAATGACGCAAACAACCAGATTATGCACTCAAAAACTGAGCACAATCGACTACAAGAGTGATGAATGAGAGCTTAGCAGCGTTGGTACAAAAATTCTAGCAAATTCTACCTCAAATATCATATCCAACCAATCACTGCATCGGCCGAACTTGAATGTTACTTTATCGCTTGCGTTATCAATGTCTCAGGTAGGGATGACGGCTTAGAAACTAACATTAGACTACCTCTAGACCAATACAATTCTATAATATCTCCTCTATGCTATCCTCATATCTGAGTGGTTGTCTTGATAAAATTCCTCACTTAATTGTTTAATATATCATAAATATAAACTCTTCAATTATTTTCATATTCTCTTTGCTCACTTAAAATTCTCCTTTTAGGAATTTTACTATTTGAAGGAAGTGAAATCATTTTACTCTTTGTTAATTTATGATAATCATTACTGAATTTTATACCGAATAATTTTTAATGGCATTCCACTATTCATATTTTGTTCTAAATGGAATAGTTTAAAGTAGTCCATTTAACTTTGACCTTTTAAAGGTATTGGTCCCAAATTTTAAAAGGCCGCGGAAACCCAGATAAAACGAGATCTTCACCTAATCCTATATCAGCAAGCGATACGAGATCATAATATGGAATTTTATCTTCAAGTTGCAGGAGAAGATTGGGCCACGAGTTTACTACGTCCAGAATCTAGGTGTCAGGGCATCGAAATGTTTTCTTTTTTAGGAAAGCTAGATCCGAAACATTGGGAAATTTGGAATACTGCCAGTTTTGTTTGATCTATGCCAATGTTTTTCCTTTATCATTCACCTATTTGCTTGATTCCTGCCGGAACGCAATCTATCAATCAAATTTTTTCAACTGAAGGGGAAGTTGTTCGCCTTTTACCAATTAATTAGCGGGTATATATACTGAGAGTGCCTAATGAATTTCAAGAAAATATAAGCACTTAATTATCTATTTCGTTCCAATCGTAATTACGTGTAATATCATATTTCTGAGTAATCTCAAGTTACATCTTTTTTGCTAAAAAAACTTCTTGTAATCTCTTGCATCTCCTCTTTGTCTGTGAGAGGATGTAACTGAATAGAGGTGGTATGACCTAATAGGGTGTTGAATCAACCGCCCAACTAGCTTTGAATATGGTGGTCACAATCTGCCCTAGTTAAATCAGTGAACTTGCATTTTTGAGCATCCATAAGTGAACTACGCTCCGAAGAGACCTCAAATGCACTTCAAATGAATGTCCTAGCTTCATTAACTCTTCAATATTTTTGTAATACTATTGAAAATAAGAAACAATATCATTATTCTTTTGTAATGACGCAAATATTATGAAATGATATGAGGATTGAACCCATTGAAAATTAACATCTTTTTTTATTCATTACTTAGTTCAAGTTGAATATATATGTGTGTTGGTAGTTCTAAAGGCTTTCAAGTGTTTTCTAAATTATTTTTCTACTATTTGCTTAAAGTTGCGGCTTTTATTAGGTAAACACAATATCTTCTTGCATATTCTTTATTCATTGAATCCCTCGACATAATTGTTGTGCATTACGCATGCATCTTCTTCCCAGTGTGGGAGTGCTAGGATAGCTCACCTTAATATGCCTGGTGCTAAAAATGAAGGTTTTGCCTAAAACGCAACTGATATTTTAGGTTCTGTTACACAAACTGTAAATCTTATCCTATCTTAATTAATAGCCTCGCAGCTATGGTAAGAGAGAAATGTACCTACCCACCTTTTTAAACTTCGGGGAATCCAATTGCGCGTTTTCTTCAGCTTTCAAATACACTTGTAGAGGTTAGAATTTATTTGGTCGCATCTTACTAAAAAATTGAAAACAAATCCAGATCTTTATTTAAAAAAACACTCACAAATTACGCACTTGTCTGTACTAATACGTTTCTATTGACCTAAACGTTTTGGAATATCTCAACCTCGGAATGGCACTACAAATTTCAGGGTACAGTGTTTTGGATCTATTTTTATGCTCATTTCAACATATGTTCTATATTCAACAAATATTTATAAATATTTAAAATAGAAATTCTTTGCCTAATTACTTAATAATGACGAAGGTCAAGATTTCTAAAATTTGGGTGTCCTATCATATGAATAATTTTGACGTATATGGACTCATATGTATGCTCTACCCTATCAAAGGATATTTAGGCTAACAAATGATATCCAAATTAATTATGACAGAAAATTGAATGCTACCGCCTGTATTGCATATTTGCATCCCCACAATGCTTTTATTCATTATCGTATCACTTCTCCCCATCTTTTGCGTCCGAATACGCCGCACTACGAATTATAGACTGAATTAGATTCCAAATGTCTACAGCTTGGTCACTTGTATAAGTACACTTGTCAGCAATGACTTGTATGTCGCTTGTCAACGCATTTTACGAGTAAATGAAATAACTAAAGTCATTTAATTACCAGAAATGTTAAGAAAACGATTACGATCTACTTCACCAACGTGAAAGTGAATAGATATGAAACCAAATTGGATAATGTATTGTAACTAGTGATTTTAAAATAAATTATACAAAGAAATTTATCTTTTAATTTCTTCAGCATATATTGTTTATAATATTATTATTGCAGAAAATTATATCATAATTTAGTATGAAGAAAATATTAAATTAAAAATACTAAAAATCATGTGTCTCTTATGAAAACGATTAATTGCCCCCAATTTATGGCACGAGCTAATTAAGAAGACCCTTGAAATCTTAATTGATTTCCTGTCAATAGTAAGCACACAATACTAATGTTTTATTTAACTTATTAAAATAAGATTCCATTTTATACACCTCTACAGCAAATAATCATGTAAAAAAGGAAAATAAACCACAAGATTTATCAAGTAAGCTTGAAACAATGCTTGAACGCTGAGCCTGTATCATTGCGTTGTCCTTCAATTTAATTTCAATTGCCTTCCTGAGTAAATCCGGGTAGACATTTTCCACAAACCACGCGAAATCTTTACATTCGAGATGTTGTTTCACCCTCTGGCGTGAAATAATATTTCCAGCCGGGACTTTCAACGCTTCTTGTTGTGCAGAATAGAAAAGAGCAACAGGAGGTACTCGATATTTTACGGATTTAATTTGAAGACTCCGAGACGGTTGCATCCAAACTGTTGCAACACGATTCAAGTTCCTCATGATTGTGGACAGTTTACCATCTGGAAAAGTGTATCCATGAGAGCTTTTAAACAAATGGGAAACCCGACTGCATGGAATAATCTCGACTCTTCCACCGCACATCCACGCACGAAGACTGATTTCAATGTTCTCACCTCCCCAAATACTCATATTCTTATCAAAAGCACCGAAAGCTTTGAAGGGCGAGGCGAGAGTTGCAATCACAGAACCGGCTAAAACTGGAGTAGGTCTTGGAAGACTTAGCCAAGTGAAATTCAGCAAGCGGCCATGAGTGTTTAACTAAAGCCAAGAAAGTACAAATGGCTCAGATTCTTTTGAGCTTGTACAAATGGGTTATACAGCAATAACGTTATTTATATTACTATCATGTGTTTGGAATTGGCCTTATTATCACTAGTTATGAAGTTGGCGAAGTAGCATTACGGTTGAAACAAACAAATAAATTCGAAGAGCTTAGGTATAAAGAACAGGAGAATTTTTTGCTTAAAATTCATTTAGATGGGCAGCGGTCTCAAGTATTTTTGGTCACAGACAAGCTATTTT
Source organism: Hymenolepis microstoma (assembly GCA_000469805.3). Lineage (NCBI taxonomy): Eukaryota > Metazoa > Platyhelminthes > Cestoda > Cyclophyllidea > Hymenolepididae > Hymenolepis > Hymenolepis microstoma. The sequence goes on along the minus strand of LR215989.1, from coordinate 34,771,542 downwards.
ATCAATATATATATATATATATATATATATATATATATTAAAAAACAATGGATGTTAACCAATCGAGGCTAAAAATAAGACTTTTATTGCTTATTATGAGCGAAATAAACTGAGATAGCAATAGTCATATACATCGATTTCTTATTGTCAAAATATGGCACTATGGACACTTGTAAGATACCTGCTAAATTTCTATCTATAAGTACAAAGTTGTAAAATTAAAACCGAATACTTTTACCTGAGTAAGGCATGTAAGGAGATCATTTCTGATAGTCTATCATGTTTTCCGACCTTGTGGAGTGTAAAACATTACCAAAACTGAACAAAGAAATAGCATATTCACCCCAACAGTCTCGAAGGTGTGCCAGTACTACTGATCGAGTAGGAAGCAAGTGCGATTGTGAGTGCAGAGACCTCTCATCAACGGTAGCTGAATCGTTAGCGTACCCTTAATTGTATTTTAATAACTCTGCTTTGTGGCTGTATCACACAATCACAATAAATGCTATTTATGTCATACGCTCTGTTTTCTCGATATTGTTCACGGAGCTTAGATAATTTCGAGAACACTTTTTATACAAAGGAATTTTGCTATAGAGATAGCTGAGGTTTAGTTGAGGCCTGTGTATAGGAATCACTACACCTAGAATCAAACTCTGGTTTTACGACAAGATTTCCGATATTACTACCCATGGCAAAGCAGAAATAATTGAGAGGTGAGTTGTGTAACCTCAATTAATTTGAATCGGCATATAGCCAAAAACATCTAGATGAGACTAAGATATAAACGATATACAAACCTACATAAGTAAGGAAATGTAAATATCGATAGGTAAGAATAATGTACATTGTGGAGCAAATCAGCCGTATTAAATGGAAGTGTATATTCTACACATTCCCTTAAATTAACCTTGCATGATTTAAACTTCTTTCGTTCAGATAATAAAAGTTTGGAGGAAGATATTGTTGGAGTACCAATCTAAGATGAAAACATCAGGCAGATATATTATCTATTATAGTTTTGTCCGGAGATTTGTATTCGAAAATTATCAATGAAATCCTAGCTGACTCTGAATAGGGACCACAACACAAATACGGCGTCCTTATTTCTTTTACGTCACGAGTTTCAACATTTAAATAGGTAATAAAATATAGCTTTACTTCGAGATTCTGATATTGGGATACAGTATGTTGTCGATTCCGTAATAACCGGGTCCTTTAAGAATGATTAGAAAGTAATAAATTAAAATAAATAAATATATATATTACTATTGCGAAATATTTCAATTTTAGGTATATTAACTATGTATTAAACATCAATTTATAATACAAATTTATATAAGAATTTAAGTAAGTGGTATAAAACCATAATTTCGTATTAAATCGATTCATTATTAAAACCAAAACGAATTACGCTCACCGAATCTTTTTCTTCATCACTCATGGGTTCCCAAGTAAAACTGAGATCCCAATTAAATCCGCCTCGAAGGTATTCAGCTGCAGGATATTCCAGATCATCCTCAGTAAAGGCGCTGATAAACGGACTTAAAATCAGGAGTTTTGGATTAGCTTCTTCACTTTCATAAGAAATGAGTCGAATCAGCAGTGCCTCTAGCCAATTAGGCTCGAATTTAATGTGCGAGTCAGAGAAAATCAACACTTTTCCAGAAGCCAGATTAACTCCAATTAACCGAGATCTAATTAGACCCTGTCGCTCCCTATTCCGAATAAGTGTGACCTATACCAATATGGAAAGGTTACTTTTTATGGACACTAGAGTTTATTAGAAATAAAAAGCTACGTACACACCTGAACATCAAAAGTGCTTGATTTAAAATCGATTTTCGGGTTGCTATGATCGTCAACTACTATTATTTCTTTTAGAAGGCTGTGGGGTGTATTTTCGAGAAGGCTTCTGATCGTATTATTCAAAATAATCTCCTTTTCATTGTGTGCGACAAAAATAACAGATACGGAAGAAGGTGGAAGGTCAGTGGCAAGTGCTGATGTAGCGTAACTTAACCATCTGAGGCATTCTTCACTTTGTTTGTAATTTTTCTGTACTGTAGACTTGCATTTTAATTTCTCTTGAAATGTGCACTGTTCTTCAGATCGTATTAAAGTTCCCTGTAGACTTGGCGATATTTGAGCATAGTCGGAATTCAGCAAGGTGAATAGAGAAAATATTATAATCACCAATTTTTGTAAGACTGATGGCATTCAAATGTTTCTAAATGAAAAGAAGCACTTATCTTTCAAGTGTGCAAATGAAAATTATTACATACGATGTGCATTAGCTCATTAGATCAATACTTAACTGCACAAGTAAAGGGAATATACAATTACAGATACTAAAATGCATTGAAAATATTCAAACGCTTCAATGAAAGTTTCTTATATTAGTTAATATCATATTATAAATAGCATTGTATTAGTTTTATACTAAATATATAGCCACTAAAAAATTAAATCTATGAATTGTGATATTCACACACTTTTCAATCAGTTCTCCCCCAAAGCTAACATATTTCACTTAAAACCATACACGCTTTAAGTAAAATTTGACTGAAAAATTAAGAGTGGTACAAATTATGAAAATATTTAATAAATAGTGAACGAACTCGGTGACATACATAATAGGAACGCAAACAAACTAGGTTAGGCAATCCATTCTTCGCGAACTGCAATAGTTGTATCAAGGTTATTCGTCTTATTGCACAGTAGCACATTAAAATCAAAGTTTCCTTAAACACTATATCATTAAATTAAGCAAACTTAATATATTTGTTATTCAAAATATTTAAAACGCAAATAATTATTTAAAATTACATGCTAATTTACGTAATGTCTTTGCATGAATTTGCTTAATTGCAGAATATAAATAAAAGAATATTCTCAGATAAAGCAAATATTTATCACTAATACATTTTTAATTCCATTTTATCAAAACAAAGAAGATGTATTGGGGCTTATGGGAAATTCTTATACCTATTTTCTATAAGTTCTCATAATTTTTAGAAATGCACCTTTTATCTATAATTCAAATTATATTAATCACGACTTCAAAAAAATATTAGTTGTAACAGATACATTAAGTTTGGTAAAAGCATTATCATCAAATTTTCGATTTGCTTTAGACGTAGAATGATCCAAATTATTTCTTTTATAAAGACGCACTAGTTTAGTACATCCAACTTCTTAAGCACAAATAATGTTATTTCGCATCTTCTCCTTCACGTTCTAATTTTGAATTCTGTGCTTTTTGTTATATTTCATTAACTAGCAGTTGAAGGAAATGAATACGATCTGCAACCGAGAAATCAGTCCAAGTTGCTGGTAATTAGTGTTCTTATTTTTCATATTCATTTTGATGCGTGATCAAAATAGCGATAATTTCTAAAAATTTCAACTTTCCGAAACCTTTATGAGTGCTCCATTCTCTATATCTACCCCAATTATTTATTGGAATTATTTAAGGTTTTAGTTACTGATAAATATGATTTACGTCCATTGAGTATGTCCAAATTAGTACAACAGACAAAGTAAATCAAGAGTAAATGGAACTGATATTTAATTTTAGAATGATTAAAAAGATCACAGTTATTCAAAATGTTTCAAAGTTGTTTTTGTCCTGTTTTCAGGGAATGTAATCTTGAGAGTGTTGCATATGAGAGCCCAAGATCAAATCTGAAAATCTCATCCCAATTGAGATCTTTCAACTGGAGGAGAGAAAACGTCAACAGTAGATATTGTCAGCAAAATTAAACATGGAACTAGTCAAAGCTTTACCTCAGTTGAATTAATATCCACAATCGAATTCAAATCTAAGTCTCCATTTAATTTCGGTTCATTGATTCGCAATTGTATAACGTTTTCTTCAGTCCTGTTTAAATTTTTCATGCATACTTCCTCTATTAGTTTTGTATTATATTTTAATACATTATGTAAAGTGAACAGAGCGGTGAAATCTAGAATATAATGAAAAGAGAATGATGAAGCAAAATGCCAAAAGCTAAAGCACCGTGAACTTCAATTACCTGAATGTTGAATTGTGCGAAGTTGTTGAGCAAATTTAAATCTCCTTCCTTTGGCTGTGTTGTCCTCTTCACTAAAGCTTCTACAACATCAATAATATGCGAAATTGGATGGTCATTTCAGATGCAAATTAAAGCTTAACATATCTAAATTTTTACCTTTCTTGGTATATCGGAAATTGGAAAGAATTTCTAAAGTTCTCTCTGGTACGATTAATTTCTAAAGAAAGCGTTATATACTATCAAAATTGCTAATTACCATCTTTCGAAACATCTTCTAACATATTAAAAACTTCAGAGAGGATTTTATAACATTCTTCTTTTTGTTTATTGTCGATTACTTGACAACCCACTTGCTTTTTAAGTGATTTTAAAATTATCTGAATTGCTAATGATCCACCAATGGAAGAAAATGTTTCATTTGTTCGCTTCAAAGTAACATCTCGCTGATTGAAGAATGTCAGTAGTCTGGGGGGCAAGCATTCCAATGCAGATGAATAGATTCCATTAACGATTTCTTTTATTCGCAGCGTAGAATCTGGTGAAATGGAACACAAATCTGGTTCCTTTGAAGTCACTGAAGAAAGTCCACCCACAAAATCCTCTCTGATCTCAGTGATCAACACCCGATCAAAGGCCAAATCACAAATCTTCTGTATTATTCTAACGGCAAAGTTATTGTAATTAAATACTGCGTTCAAACTTACGAGATCATCCGATTTCCAATGAATTCAAAAAGAGCTTCAATCCAGACTGGCTCAGGCAATTCGTGTTCAACTCCAAGAATTCTTATATCACTTACGCTGGAAATATAACAAAAGTACGTTAATAAAAAGGTATTCTACCTTTCGAACAAGGAAGTGAGAATATTTGTGAAACAGTTATTGCCAAATTCAGCCGTGGCAAATATCTCATAACACGACTTGTAAAGATTGAATATCGATCTTCGATTAACATCAGAAGGACCAGCATCCTTCCACGAGGTACAGAGGAGAAGTGGCTTCAGAAGCTCACCGTTATTGTAGAATATTATCTAAAAGAAGAAATAATTGATACATTTATGGCTTGAAGCGATCGAGTTGAAATAATTCCACATAAATCTATTTACTGAAATGAAAATAACAACTAAATGGTCGGTCGAACTTACAATTAATGCACTCAACGGATCAAAGTAGGAATTACTTCCAAAATGGTGCAAGGTAATCAGAATGCTAGTAAAAAATCACAATTATTAAATTATCCCGCCTACTCTTGAGACTCTGTAGAAGGTATGTAAAACCTCTTAGGGTCGACGATTTTAAGCCAGTTGTTTGAATTGAATGGTACACTGAATGCGCCATTTTCTAATCCAGAATAGAATCCTTCGCCATGTAGCCTTAAAAAGTTGGGATAAAAGTTAGGTTAAAGTGCAGAGGTAGATAATCCTGTCAAAAAAATCCCCCGACCTATTAATAATATCGTTTGGGCTACCGATAGCAATTAGACATTGTGCAAGCATCATCGCCGAGCAATGGATATTCTGCAAATCATTGGAAAGAAGACCTTGGCTTAGAATTTCAGATTCTGAATCTGCGCAGCGGAATATCAACTTGTGGGTCCTCTTTAGTGCGTCCCATATAAAAGCTCTTCAATGGTATAAAAACGCAAAAGTGTTTATTTATTTCTACTGAAATAAAGATATAAGTAGTGTCCAATGTACAATTCAATTTTCTATTCATACAATGCCAATGACTTACGTCATATTACTTATGTCATCATCAGTAGAAAGATTTTGATTGGCGGCTTTTTGAACCACAAATTTCAATACTTCAGACACAATACGGGCATAAATTTGGCGAGCCAAACCGGCAGGGACAGCTGAACAGAGAGTCGTCCAAATCTCATCCATGAAACAGTTCCATTTTTCCAAACTCAATTCATCTTGTGCTTTTTCAATATTAAGGGTAGAAGGGCCATAATCTTCGGTGGTAAGGGCTTCAAGTAATTCGTCAAATGACCGTTTGGAGGTGGCGTCGAGGCAAAAGAATTTAGAATGGCCAATGGCAACTTCAGCAATTCGGTCACCCAACTGACGAATGATCGAATCGAACTGTTTTCCACTTTGGGTCAATTGGAGGATGCTAAAAGTAAAGCTAATTAAAGCTAAAATAATTTATATTCGCTAAAATTATGTCAACAACTTAATTAAACAGCGTATACCACTTTCCGGGTTTTTATTAAAATTAAGCTTTCAATTAATAAAAATGTGATATTTGCGATTGGATTTGTACCTGAGCGATCATTATTTCAGGTCTTTCTTGAAAGTACGTAGAGAACATAAGTAAATCTGCCTAAATCTACATTTCGAGGTATTTTCAAAGAACATAATTTAAAGGCAGTATAAAGTCTTGGGTTATTGATAAGTAACTTCCAATAAGATCCCCAGATGAATTAATTTCCATGAAATAGTCAACTTATGGATAATATGAAGAGTCCTTATACTGCCAGATCAATGCGAAAACAGTTATGAACTGTCTTGTAAAGCTCAAAGCCATAGGTTCTATGATGAAACCCGAAACGATTTTGAAAACTAAAAGCACCACGTATGGCATATTTATTGATTAACTAGATTTAAATTAACAAAGAAATCTGATTCAATTTAACACTTACACTTCATCCAGATAGTCGGAAGATGTTATAAATCTTCCATTCATGGCAGTGAGGTTTGTGTCTTGAAGCGCTGCACACAAGATTTCACAGAGCGTTCTAAGAACTAAAATATCAGAAATGCACAAAGATATCTTTTCAATGTGTTTCTGAACAGTTTCAGAGTTAGTGAAATCCTCTTCCCCAACCATTATATCGACTATTTGGAGCGCAAACCCAGGCGTTTGTTCGACACCATTTACGAGTTCTCCAGAAAAGAAAGTCATTAAAGGTCTGAACAAAGCCAAAACGACGTCGTCAAATGGATTACTGATATCACGGTCAGATGACATGACAAACGCGAGTGCAGTAGGCAGTAGTTTATCCAGAATTACCTCGCACAAATCTGCGATACCCTGAAAAATTAATTGAACAATAAATTCTACTAAAATCATTTAAGTAAACATATTTAATTTTCCCTACTGAATTGATAAGCGGTCCATTAATTGACAGGCCTACCCCTGCACCGATCGAAGAAAGCCAACTAGTACAGGCGGTAGATATAGTGGCTTGCGTTCTATCAGCAGATTCACTGATAATTGGAACATCAGGAGTCAGGAATTTGCCAAATGAGGCTGATACAAAGTACCGCATATTTAGAAGTACAAAGTGAACAGATCTTTTAGTTTCTCCTTCACTGGGGAAGCAAAATTTGATAGGATTCTCGGCCAGATGTACGTTTGAACAAGCTTCAGTAATAATTCTTGACATTTCAGTGGCGAAAGAAATATAAGTCACTTCTGGAATCAATCTTCTAATTAAATTCAACTTATGAGTATCTTGAGATTCGAAAAATGAGCCTATAAATTGAATAATTAGAAATATCAAGAACATGCTTGTTCGACGACTTTCCAACTCTAAAGGTTTATCTGATCTAGCAAGTTTTAGTAATGAATATTCAATTCCTGCAAGTACGCATATCAACTGGCAAATGCTGTCAAAATTTGTTGGGATATCATACAAAGCGATTTTGTTCTAAAATAAAATATAAATGGAGTGAAAACGCCAAGAAAACACCTGCGATTAAAGATAAAAAGTGCTCACATTAAGTTGCTCAGTAATACTTGATATAAGACCAAGAGCGTCATCGTTAAAAGGAAAGTCTTTACGGGAATGCAAATATTTACGAAATTCAGTAAGAATATTCACTATTTCCATAAAATTATTGTCAAGCAATTTTAATTCCTCATTGATACGATTCTTAAAGTATGAAAATATAATTTGATCAAACATCTAGAAATATTGATGACAGTCAAGACGTACATATGTGTTCTGTGTGACAGCAAGATAGCAACTCAGCAGTTTTGATAACCTCGAGGAATAATTCAAAACTTGTGCAAAATTGCACCTTAAATTTTGATCAATGTTATCACAGATAGATCGCTATAAATGATTAAAATTTAAAAATCTCACGTTATTTGCAAGCAAATCGGGTGTAATATTATTATCGCATAATTTCAAGAATAAGGTGGTTGAAAGATTATAACTATCTTTGTAGGTTATCTATAACACAGATTTCAGTTAAATAAAATAGGCAAACCTGATGAAGCAAGTTGAGGTATCGAAAAGGCCAAAATTGTAAACAATATTCATCAGAGGCACCTTGTTCCAAATCGATTTTAATTGCATCAAAGTGTTTTGTGGAACTTAAAAGTATAAGAATAAAAATTGCACTATACTGCATCAGAAAATCTTTTTTTTCGTTCGTGAGAAATAGTCTAAAACCTGAAAATGTATTCATCTTCACATAAACCAGTATTTGAAAATCCACTAGTCAGCCGTCATCTGATGAATAGCTGGCTTTTATGTATACAAACAAATTATATAATTAAAATATTTCACAAAATAATTATATGACTTAAGTTATGGAGCAAGGAAAATTTTATATATGGTTTTAAAACTCGTCTATTCATTATTGAATAATTGGCCAATAATTTAATCAGTTTCCACTTTTACTATAGTATCGTATTATTTAATTACATTTATACATTGCCAGAACCATCTCTTACCGTATTGTATAAAAATTCACAGCATTGACGTCATTTTATTTGGAAAAATAAATTTATACTGCTAAATGTTAGTTCAGTATCATGCACTCAAACAGGGAGTTTAGGATAATCGAATAAAACGAAATTACATTGAATGACTGTGAATATATTGATTTAATGCAAAAATACGCATTTAATTCACAGTCCTTATAGATGTGACTAGACTGATAATGGCTTGATTAAATAAGCAAACTATTTAAGCATAACTATTTAAGCCTACTGTTTGCACATGTAGAGTAAAGTTCTATCCTCCTGAAAACTGAGTTATTTCTAAAATGAAATTTCGATTCTTTGATTGTAGTCAGGCTTGCCATAACTTATTTATTTATTACTTTGATCATGTTAATAAAAAATTATTAAAAATGGGAAATGACTATGTAAGAGCAAAACTGAAAACCCCTGTTTGCATCAAACATTGAAATTTTTCATCAAGACCAGTTGAAAAACGAATAAATGGAAAAGGAATGTCAGGAGCAGCTCAATAAAGCATGTGGTCAAAATCTATGTTGTCTCACATTTTAAACAATCTGGTCGTCTTAGTGTATTTTGCTATCAGTTACACCATTTTGTTTCAGTGACATATCATAATACACGATTCTTACTGTTGCGACACCGTCCAACCTACAAGTTAGAGAGGAGATATAATGTATGAGAGGTAGCTCATGTCAACACTCACTTAAGTCAGCCCGCCAATGTTCAACCTAGGAATCCACCAATCAAGCGTTTCACGTTTAATAGCCAAAATGGATGTTGCAGTTACACATTAAACTATATCAAAAGAGTGAAAGAAAGTGAGGAAAAACGTGGAATTTTGTGAGAACAATAGTTTAATAAGACATAACATAGAGAAAAGCGTAAGGGCCAAGCGCCATCATCCTTAAAATCAACATCCGTACTCTTTGCAAGAAAAAGGCTGAATCACCCTGCGAGAGGCGAATGATAAATTGATAATCAGCATCCCGCAGCTACGACTCTCCCAGATTGGGGTGAATTCGATGGTAGAACCAAATTGAAATTATATTTTATGATATGGCATAAAGTAAGCACGATTTTTTCAGAGTGAAGTTATTTTTATTTTGGAACAACTGTCTGTTCAGGCGCCTTATGTTGGATTTAATGTCTAATTATCCTGATAACTATGTTTTAAAGATTAGTGAATTTCACCACGATCGGAAATCGTATCCAATTTGTAATGACTAGTTCGGTTGTTGAAAGGATACGATCAAAAAGACTTGGCTGGCATCCCTGAAGGGGAAAGCGCTCGCTTCCTTTTCCAACGATTGGGTGCCATGAAACACGAGATGGGGAAAAGGTACATTCCTCTAAAGTACGTGGTTGATCACGCATTCGAAAAGCATCCGTTCTCCGCGAACTACTCGTCAAGAAGATCACCAGAATTATACAAGAATGTCAAATTTCTAATGTCGACTAAGAGCTCTGATGAGTATTAGACTAATTATGTTACTTAGTAGAATGAGAAATCTACTGGATTTTTAATTGCCTCAATATTAGTATTCAACCTGTGAAGATGGAAGTTCTAACCGGTGAAAGTTTGAAACCTTGTTGATTAATTGTGAGGAAGCAGATTCTTTATCCAAAATTGTCTTTGACATGGAGAAATACGGGCTATCCATTTCTGAAAATGACAAACCGCTTAACTCGAAACGCTTCCTGTGGCGCCTTGAAGTTGGAAGTTGAAATGCACCATTAAGTTCGTCTTTGTGAGCAGCAAATTTCGGCAAAACTTTCAGTAACAAACCGATGTTTCTTGAATATTCAAAGTCTTGATTGCCGAAAGACTTTTCACTCTAGAGACAGAAAGGGAAGCCAGATCAAGAAGTTTGAAAGCGGACTAAAAATAATAAGAAGAATTCAATCGAACTAGTCATTAAAACAGATGTGAGAAGTAAAACCCACATTGAAATGATTGAAGATGGACAGAATTCTATCAAACGAAGTTATTCACATTATAGAGAAAGTTTTAGTCGGATCTTGAAAGTGAATACGAATCTATACCAGCCATAAGGAGCCCACCTAAATTGGTAGCATCAATTGTAAGTGTAAGGAAAATAATGGAATCCTTGCTCTATGTGCCAATTACTCCACTAGCCTGAAAGCATCTTTGCAAGATAACCACCACCCCTTCCTGTTGTTGAAAATATATTTGCACCTCTCAACGGTGGTTCATGTTTAACTTATCAGGGATTTATATGTAAGTCGAGGTTGAGCCAGAATTTCCTTAATATTTGACCATTAAAAAGGTCCCAGACTTCGTATCACTTCAGTAGACTTCCGTTATGGGGAGGGGGACAATAACCCCTGCTATCTTCTAAAACAAAAATGACAATGCAATTAGTAGATTAAAGGGCGCATTTGTATATCTGAATTATATCAATTAATTAGGAGAACGGAGAAAGCACTCAAGGAGCGAATAGACAATTGACTGCCAAAGAGCACTTGAAAAGTTGAAATCCAAGCTACAGTCAGATATGCGTTGAGTTTGCTATAAACAATAATCTTCGATAGCCACGTTAAAGTGTGGGAGCAGTGACCTAATATATATTTGTGTGGCTGTGGCTCATGTATTCTCTCTGTTTGACGCCATCACAAAAGGGCTGTGGCCAAGTTGAGAAAGAGGCATTTGTCATTATCTGTGTGGAGGAATAAACGCTTGGTAGGTCCTCAACCTTCTGCCGTGCTGACTTGTAACTCTTCTTCCTTCCCACTCCCAACCTCTCTTTTCCTCATTCATTCCTTTAGGCTTATTTAATGCGCACGTTGTACTACTCAACACATTGTCATCTTACTTGGGAGAGACTATTGTACACCGTTAACATTTAATATGATCACTTGTTTTGTGATGAGGTGTGTAAACCCACTTCTGCCCGCTTACTTAAACACCTATTCATTATTATTAATCCATTTGACAATAGCTAAAGATAGAGAAATGCCATTTTCTAGGAATATCACGAAGGGAACCCCTAGACTTGGGAGGGGGAAGGATGAATAAGGGGAAAAGTGTCACACTTTCTTCATATATTTCCTTACTTCTAGAACAGATGAGGTTAATTAATAGTGTCAAGTATGAGGGAACTGTAATAGTTTCAAGATTAAATCTAGTCACCTTAAGAAATAGTAGTTAGATAAAGGAAATTTCATTAATGCCCTTCAAAGAAGTCCACCATAATGCCTAGCGTCAAAGCTCTGATAATGTTGTAAATGAGTGATTTTGACAAAACAGATGATCTAACAATTAAGCACTATAAATCAGTTTTGTACTTTATTTTTATTACAATCATTCTGTGACAAATTTTATTTCCGCAACATATTGTCAACTGATATAACCCGAAATCTCACAAATAAACTATGGTAAAATATTCTATTGTGAATTAAATTCAATACACAATCTTCAAAACAGATCAATTTATCGATTAAATGATGTACTAACTTGCCTATTTATCTTCGATAGGGCATAAAAATTAGTAGGTGTTAGTATTTATTAAGGAAGTAGATAATCGCTAAAAAGAGATTTGCTTGTCTCAAGTTATTATTATGGAAGACATTATTGAAAGTTTCCCTCTGGGACGCAATTCTCTTTTGATTAAAAAAAGAATGCCAAAGCTCAGTCTTGGCTCAGTCCCAATAATTCATTCTTGGTGAGGGGGGGGGGGGGGTGGAGTTATAAGATGATTTAATTTAAATAAATTAGGGTCAAAATAAATTGACTGGCTACCAGGCTAGCTAATAATTGCAGCAGTTTTGGGATTGCACTCATAGGCAAGGACACTGAAACTAATAGTCTATAATCAAAGGATGAACCCTGTGAACCGCATTCACAAATCCACCGAAAATATCCTATTCAGCTTCTTGACATGAACACTCTTTCTTCTTTTTAAATAGTTAGCTTAATAAATGAAAAATTTATTGTAATGAAACGATTGAATATGGATAGCTGTATGTGAGCTGAACTTTATGCAATTTTCGTAAAGTCTATCCATGGGGTATTTACATGCTATTCTGAGGTCTGAATTTATCGATACTTCAGAATGTACAAAGTTTACAACAGGAATAGAACAACTGAACAAGTGAACAGCTGAATAAATAAACGGAAGTTCTATAAATATTTGTCCAGGTTAACTATGCAAAGTGACATTAACAAGCAAAATATGTTCGTGATAAAATGTTACAACTTTTCAACTTGGGAGCGTTGAGTAGCACATTTTAATTAGTAATTAGTTGCTATGTCTGATTCTGCTGGAACTGTTATTGCGTCTTGATTACTTCTCTTGACTTGGATAACCACTCCAAGATAAAAGTACCCAGTCCATCAAGACTCAAATAATCAAAATTTCACTGATTAGATTTATTTGCTATCTTGTCAACAGCATTTACTCCTCTTGGGGGGGAAGGGGAGGGGGTTGAATAGAATTGAATCAAACATCTTATGTAGGAATTACCCTCCGCACCTGAATTGATTATTGATTTGCCCTGCTCCGGCATGACTCAGCTCCACCCGGGTTTGACTACAGCATAACCCTGACGTAACTGTTTTCTTCTTTCATTCCCTCGTTGTCATTAGACTAAGGTTCTTTCATTTTCATTCATTCATTTGGCCAGATAATTTAATGCTGTAGCTATTCAATACCTTAGTTGTTCTCCCTCTTCCCTCACCCCCCCCCCCTCCACCGTCAATCACATTCTCTTCTTCAATAAGAACACTTAGGTTCTTTCACAATCGTACGCACATTCAAGTTTAAGTTATACTATGTTCTCATTCACATATTTCTGTGTGTGTCTGTGTATTTATGCTATAATATAGAAAATTCATAAAATTACTCAAGGTCACCGGGTCTATGTGTTGACGCAGGACTTGCAATGCCATCCCTTAAGCCTGTTCAATGTGCAAGTAATGCTACTCTGAATGCCTAGACAGCTAGTCTTGATAAAGCCTTCATCCTTTCAATTAACGGGTTGAACTTCAACCCATACGTAAATAAAGACAACTCTAATTTTCACATTGGCGTTTGCAAGAAATATACGGATAGAATTGAAAAAGATAGAATATTTTCATCTAATCACCGGTTTTGTTTTTTCATCTCTAGGGACAAAATGATATTTTAGAAGCTCAAAGGGAGTTCCTACCTCTCACAATGAATGATCGCATTCCTACATTCGAATAATTAACAATTAATTGTGAAAAATGTGTATATAATTAAGGCTTATAATAGCTAAAAGCACGAAATTTTGAACAGTGCTTCTTGAAAAGAACGGAGGAATTGTGAGCAAAACGTGGCGTCCTTTTCCACTTTTAAACAAGAATGAGCACATTAAAACATGAACATCTATAAATATCTATCTCCTTGCCGCTAAACGGGCAATAAAATGTCACACAAACGTGATAGATACGCTGTTTCATCTGGCGAGCTGGGTATCGTTACCTGCGGTTATTATTTTATTGATCTACTCAGTTTTTGTAGCGCTCGCAGGCATGACAATTCGACTGAATCTACAGTTGTAACGATTGCTTATAAAAATGATCAATTGGAAGTAAGCAGCTCAGCTGTTATCGTTTGTTTACACAATATTGGTAGATAACTAAAGCCATTTCTAGTATTAACATTATTATCGGAAATAATCCTATTTTTAAGACAGACACGTGTAGCGGATTGCTGCAATAATAAGCCTTGACTTGTTTTCAGTAATCTCAATGGCACGTTCTCCTAGTTTTGAATGGCTCTAGGGATTATCTACCATACCTCAACAATATAAAGGAAACAGTCAAATGGCGTGGAACACATTTATTTGGGCTGTGATGTGATGGAATGGAGCATGTTTGGGTAAGATTTAACTGTAATGGCTATTGGTTGATGATTGGTCAAGAGGTCTCTGCACTCGTGACCTTATTTGCTCCCTATCGTATCACGTCTGCAACGTTTTAGAATGTTCGAGTGCACAAGCACTTCTTTGCTTCAGCTATGCTAGAGTTGCGATCCCTCATACGGACACTAATGCAACGGAGTTATTTAATGATTACAAATGAATCAAGTAACTTATGGTGTCTCTATTTTATTTTGTGATGAAGAAAACATTTTTTATTTAGGGAAATCTTCTTTATAAGCGTTCTTTTTCATAATAAATTAAAATAAGGACATAATAAAACAACAATAATACAATTATTATTTCTATGATAATTAATACATATATATAATTACCGCGGCTGAAGTAAATTTGCATAGGTGGAAGTAATTTTCACAGTGTGTTTGAGTAAATCGTTCGCAAATACTGTATGTTCGAGTTCTAAACGAAGAAATTCAGAAGAGACTTTTCTGGAAATAAATAATAGCAAAACATAACTTGAATTTTTTTAAAAATTAAAACTTTTTCAGATATATGGCACAAACTAGTTTCATTTAGTTCTTAGAGTAAACCAAGTGCTGATGTTTTTGCCTTAGGAATCGATAGAAAACCTCTTGCAAATTTGAATAAGAGGAACAGGTAATAGAAGTAGGTCATCACAATTCTTAATTTACATGAGTTCAGGCGCACTGGCTTGTCCACAATCACTTCGGTGTCTTGAAAAATATGTAGAATATTCCGAAAGACCTCCAGGAAGCGTGTCTTATCTAGCTCACATTGCTAGATGAACCAACTAGACTTAATTGACCGCGGTGGAAGTCAATCGTATCAAATACAAGACTTTTGATTCAAATTTCGGAATATCATGATATTCCAACGTTCATAAATGAAAAAGTGGATAATTCAAGAACTACGAATTCAGATTAAATTGGACAGTTTCGATAACTTTGATTTTATAAAAGTCTCAACTCCGAAGGTCTGTTTAATTTAACCTTTTTTTGTATTATTTCCATTATCCACGTTTTTGAAATAGTTCATTCCGATCAAACATTGCTGTGCTAAGTTAGACCTCAACTCATTTCAACGTTCCAAATCTCATCACCTACCAACTATAATTTTTCAAACATGAAGTTGGGAATGTTAATTCCACCAATCCAGCAAACTGGCGAAATCTATGGTTTTTCTGCCACCAACCAAAGCGATTCTAATAAATAGAAGACGAGTTAGAGAAAATATGGCAAACTGCAATCTTGTGGTCAAGAAAACCGATATTTTTGAATTAAAATCAGTATTAAATCAAAAAGAAGAATTGCCCAAATGCCTAAAACTGAGGCGCGAAGTACAATCAACTTTTCTTCCCATATGAGCAAATTTCGTAAATGACCTTGATAATATGGTAGACGATCACGGTGACCAATGCACCGCCGATCAATGTTTTTGTTCTTTTTCAAAAACGAAGGAGATTATAAAGATATGGCTTATTTCTGTAAAAACGTGAGAAAGATTCGCAAAGATTTATTTTATAAAAAGTAGTTCGTAGATTATTTACATAGAACGGAAATTAAATTTCCAAAATCACTGAAGCAATAAATTGAAGTTACGATGACTAAGATGCCTGAGTGTTGAACAACAGTTGAAATCCATTTCTAGAATAGATTTATTTAAATTAACTTTATGGAATCAACTGGGTTTATGTAAATAGCGTCTGTAAATTATTACCTGAGTAGTATTGAAAAATCATCTAAAATTGTTTAACTCAGTAGTGTACTTAACTGAATTATTCATGTTTTGAAAAATTGCATTTCCAATTACTATGAATGTTTTTTTATAAAATGCGCAAATATATTTACAATAAAGTTTAAATACGTAAATAAGTACACAGACTTCGAGATGAAGCGGCACCAGAGAGATCTCTGAATAGCCGTTTATTGTACAGCAACAAATTGAATAGTTCGTTTCCCTATGTTGGTGGTGGTG
Organism: Hymenolepis microstoma; assembly: GCA_000469805.3. Lineage (NCBI taxonomy): Eukaryota > Metazoa > Platyhelminthes > Cestoda > Cyclophyllidea > Hymenolepididae > Hymenolepis > Hymenolepis microstoma. Next base: position 34,754,942 of record LR215989.1, on the reverse strand, counting down.
TCGCTGGGCGAGTAAGAGCAGGATGACAAGCGGATTTTAACTGAATGAAGGAAGCAATAACATTCAGGAGTGAGGTACGCTGTTGTGGTTCTGTTCCAAAGTACATCAGAAGGAGAACTATCCCTAACATTGTGCTGATTATTCCAATACAGTTTAATACACAAGCTGCCACTCCCAGACGTTTGGCCTTCAGGAGACGCGATTCTGACACCAGCCAAGATCCTGATCTGTCGACTTGTATCTTTCCAGATTCTGGATTGAGCAATTTATGAGCTTTTAAACTTAAAAGAATTGAGAATATCCCAAACAAGATATTGATGAAAATTACTACAACACAAGACATGGAGAAGTAAGATATCCTCCTCTGAAGCTCCTCTGATACCAGAACATGGCGTTTCTCCACTCTAAGACGCTTTCGAAAGCAACATCCTGTGTGTCCCATATGTCTGAAACCAATGTTTACAGAAATCGCAAATAATTAGGTAATGGATTAAGGGTGTAGATAAAGTAAGTCTATGTGTACTGATGCATTTATTCCGCTTTTTCCCTTCCCATACGGCAAGCCAATCGAGATGAAGGAAATGGTAAACCAATCGAAATGCGGTGGAGAGCGTACATTTTCTTTCATCTGATTAAGGTGAGAGCAATCCTGCTTGCAACTCAAACTCGAAATAGCCTATTGATTTTGCTAAATGGGGGAAAATTGGGGGTATTTTTTATGAGATCATCACAACTTACCTCCAGTGAGTGAGTTTTAACAAACAAGGACAAGGGGAAATAACGTTCGTGTAAATGTTTCCGCCTTTAAATACTGTGTACAAAACGGTATTTGCTGAAATGCGCCATGAGACCAATTCGTCCAAAACAGCATTTATAATTTAACAATGTTGTATGTTTGAGATTGTTTCACATAGTTATATAATAAATTTAATTTATTTAAGCAGTTAACTAATCAATTGTATTAAAAGGTTTCATTTATGTTACCATTTTATTTAATTTGTAATTATTTCAGTCATGTAATAACTTTTACATTTAAAATAGCTGAAGTTGTTTAATTTTAATGAATTAAAATTTATTACTCGGAACACTCTTTAACTGTACAATTTTAATTTTAAATTCGATCTAATATCGAAATGGCTAACCTCAAAATATGTAAATGAATTAATATTTACCAGGATATATTTATTTGAGGTCTTTCCATCCTAAATGTTTATTTGCAACACTATAAAGGATGACTGATTAGCCACTCTTTCCAACCGAAGGCCCTACTGAAATGAAGGTGGGAGTGCAACAACTACCCATTCTTTGAATTCGTATAATTTTAGATGGTGGCTTTGTTCTGGAATCAAGCCAGCTAGACCTTGAACTCAAAATACGTGACCGTAAAACCTGAAGAAAATCAACTTGTCCTCTTATTAAAATCAACTCAGCTTTACCTAGTTGCATTGAAAATTAATCCCACTAACCAATCAACTCCTCAAGTATCCTCAATAGATTAGGGAGAAGTTAGTGTAAGTAGTAGCAACTTGAGGACAAGTGATATCTCAATATTTTACTCTCCTCTCTATTTTATCGTGGTGATATTTCAAATTATGTATCATTGTGTTAAAATACCATTTGCGATATGAGCGTTAGTGAATCCTGTTATGTTAGGCATCATCTTTTCACATGTAAATAAGCGTGTAAGTAGGAAATCAGTCACATGTTCTTTGAAAAAAAACCTTGAGACCCCAAGGCTTTTGAAACTTAAAAAAAGTGCCCAGTTACATCCGTTGTATAAATTATAGAAACTCGTTAAAACTGTATATATTCAGTCGCAAAGACTTTGAAGAATCGTCAGCTGCGTATAACATCATAGTAGATTCTTGGACAATCTTTAAACAAAATGTCTATGTAGAGTTCAAATTTGAAAAATACACAATATTTAATAAAAAAATTGATCTTATCGATTTCTGTTGGGATAGAAAATAGTACTTATCTCAGTTCTACTGTGATAAGGTCATCTAGACTCATACTACTCTCCAAAATTTTGAAAGGAAGACACCCAATTGAGGTATTAAGATAGTCCATTAAAATCTTTCAGTCAGTCAATGAGCACTGAATATTTTGGGCAAGATTTTGCAGACTAAATGCGAAAGTTAAATTTTAATGCCTTAACCTTACATTAGGCAAATAAATAAAATCTGAATCCAGATATCAAATGGGGCGAGACTCCTTGATTTTACCTTAAACATCTTTTAAATCCTCTCCTTCCTACTGTACTAACTGTCAACAAATTTAACAGCCATTCCACAATTAAAAATTGTAAACATTTTGCCTTTCTGAGGGTTGTAGCGGATTTGCTACTGAACTAAGCCTGACTGTACTCAGAAACCTCGGTGAGAGAATCTCCTGGTTGTTGGTTCCCACTAAAGTAGCCGAGCTACTCCAAAGTCAAGAAGGAGACGAGTGGGAGAAGAGAAGTTTATTCGCCGTAACTAGGGGGCGGTGTGTGCAGTGGGTCTCTGTGGTTGTGTGTGTGTCTGTTGGGTGTGGGGACTTAGTCATTATATACATTCTGAGACACGCTGACCTCATTGTCGGAAGATCGTGTGGTTGAGACATGACCTTGGATGTTCGTCGTTCGTGTTGATCATCAATTCTGTGTTGTCGTTCGTGTTGATCATCAATTCTGTGTTGAGATTGACCTTGAATGATCATAGTTAGTCATGCTGAGTTGTGTCCCCACAATACTCCCCCTCTAGAGCGTTTGCAGGTAACTAATAGGAGGAAGGAAACGCTCGAAAGCTAATGAGTGTACATAATCGGTTAGACGGAAAGTGTAGAAGGTTGGGATCGAGATGTGAAAGTTCTTGGGACAGTAAAGTTAACAATTAGAGGACAAAGACTGCAAATGAAAGAGTTGAAAGTATTATAAGTGATACTAAGGAGGCCAAAGTTAGGTACACAAAATTAGTGTTCTCAGAAGGAAGCTGGCATTAGTTCGTGGCGGTTCGGCTGCTTGATTTCCAGATTGAGATTTTCATGCATCCATAGTCTCTTCTTTCTTCGTCGGCTCCAAGCTGAACTTTGGCTTAACACTAACTGCAAGAATTTTCTAGATTTTGTATTTCCTCTCGAATGTTGTCTCTGATTAACTTGACGATTGCTTTTTATACTCGATGGCTTGCAGTATGGTAGAGAGCGAGGGAGTTTTTGAAAATGTTCACAGGTTGATCTATACAGCTTATGTAGTACTGGAGGTTGCGCTCCGTACTTTTTGGTAAAAATGTGATTCTTGGAATCCGGCGACGGATATGCATGGATCAAACGAGATCGTCTGCTTGCGAGTCTCCATAGTAGAAGCTTGTATTTAGGGCTTCTGTTTTGGATGAATAATTTGGATATATTTTGATGGTCTGCAGCGATTGGTTTTGCTATCTTTTTTCTTTTGCGTTTGTTGCGTTTCTTGGTTGAAATGGTAGGATGCTTCGTCAGAAAGTTATGAATATCCCCAGGTATAGAGTTGAAGTCATCAGAGTGAGCAGGAATTTCTTCGTAGAATTCTTGTGCATCTGTTTGGAGCAGCTCCGTGTCAACTTCCTTCACTGGACTGACTATCGCTGCGGATTGTTGACAATTAGGCTCCGTAGATTCTACCATGTCCGAATTCTGGCGTTTGATGGTATGAACTGAAGAGGATGAGGTACAAATGTTTGAAAGGTGGTTATTATTCGGACGTAAGGTCAGATTGGTGAGTTGAAGATAGGATTTTACCGCAGAGCGAGGGATAATGTTCCTTTCCGGACCTGTGGGATTTAAGTTGGAGAAAGCACTGTCAGTACTGGAGTAGTTGCATCCTGGCTGACATTTCTTGGCTTTGTATCCGTACATTCGGTGGTAGTAGCAGACTGTATCAGTGTGTCTCGCCGGGTTTCTCCATCTCCTAGGTGAGGTTGGACGCCGTCTGTTGATATGTGGTGAAGTGCTGAATCGTGATGCCTTCAATTCCTGCAACTGCTCCGCGAGTTCGTTCAATCTTTGCATGATGGAGTCTGCAGCGGTTGGGGCTTTGACTGCATTTATGCCTGGCCCGTCCTGAAGATCGTAAATTAGATCAGCCTCCTTCGCTAAGTTATCCAGGTTGTCTCGCGAAGGGCTGGTAACCAGAGATGGTATCAAGAATTTGGGCAGACACTTCATCCATAATTTTTTAAGGATTTCGTCGTTCAAAGGAGAACCAATTGCCAGGGATCACATGTAGTGTAGGAGTTGAGAGGGTGTTCGGTCGCCGAGCTCAACTTGAGCGAAGAGCTGGTCTAGGCGCTTCTCTCGAGGTACAGAAAGACGACTGATGATCGCCTGTTTAAGTCGATCATAAGAGTCGTTGTCTGGCGGCATAGGAGTCAGTTCTGCGAACTGAGCGACGATTGCGGTTGGGAGGATGGGAACCAGATGCTGAAACCAGGTTGTTCGTTTGGTTATGCCTCTTAGACGGATAACCATTTCAAATTGCATGAACCAAGATTCGGAGTTTTCAGGATCGAATGCGGGAGTTTGCAGCGGGATTGCCGATTCTGTGTCCTTAGACATGTTGAGATGGCAAGAGTTGTGTGATAGGAGAGCTTGCAGTGCCTTGAGAGGTTGTGTTGCTGCTGAGCGGATATTCAGGCTTTGATCACGTCAGGGTCACCAATTGTAGCGGATTTGCTACTGAACTAAGCCTGACTGTACTCAGAAACCTCGGTGAGAGAATCTCCTGGTTGTTGGTTCCCACTAAAGTAGCCGAGCTACTGCAAAGTCAAGAAGGAGACGAGTGGGAGAAGAGACGTTTATTCGCCGTAACTAGGGGGCGGTGTGTGCAGTGGGTCTCTGTGGTTGTGTGTGTGTCTGTTGGGTGTGGGGACTTAGTCATTATATACATTCTGAGACACGTGTGGTTGAGACATGACCTTGGATGTTCGTCGTTCGTGTTGATCATCAATTCTGTGTTGAGATTGACCTTGAATGATCATAGTTAGTCATGCTGAGTTGTGTCCCCACAGGGTTCAATAGTGGTAGGAACCGCTTATTTATTATTTCTTTTAAGTGAGTAATTATTTTTAAATCGCCTTCCAAACTAAAAATATTGAATTTAACATTTTTAATTAATTGTGTTAGCAAATTTCAACACATCTAAATGGGAAGAGGTGGTTAAGAATGAGGTCCTTTAGAACGTACGAAAATATGATTCGCATGTCCAGTAAATGGAAGGAGATATCATCTTGGAGTAACTATGAGAAGTACTTTCCAAAGTATTTATCATCATTAACCATTTTGCTATGCCATCCATGTCACCGAATCTACACTGATAGACATTAGTCTCGTGATTACTGAATGAATAACAATTTAACACTCACACAAAATGCTCAGAAAACTCGACTGTTTCATTAATCGTCATTTTCCACCGCCACCTACTTGCTCTCCCTCTCCCTCTTCTCCAAATTTAAAAGTTCGAAATTAGCTTCTCTGATAATCAAATAGAATAATATTTCCGGTAAAAAAATACAATTATGTAAAATTATTTGGTATTTTCCATTGAGAGAATGTTCTCTATTTTCTATGGCGATTACTTTTTGTATTACTTACATGAATTCATATTTCGTTTCGCTACGGAAATGATTTATTCTTTAGGTTAGAACATCTTTGGGTTTAAGTTAGTAACGGGTTGTGACATAGGTGATACTAAATTAGTATGTTTGGACTATTTTGTAGACTTCTATTTATTGGTTCCTTTCACCTTGGAAAAATTATACATTGGTTTTCTCATCCTGCATCCTGTGAATGCGATGTTCCACTTTGTGCGAATTTCTGATAAGGGTAGTTCAAATGCAATTAATTTTTATGAACTTATAGCCATTTACAATCACTTGTACTCAATTCGTTATAAGTAGCAATAATTTTTTTATTTTTATTCTAGAATAAGTCAGCACTGTTCGACTGCACTCTTCAGAAATTTGAATTTTCGTCGTAATGTGCGTCCAACTCTCGTGGAAAGAATGGACTTGGATGCTGTTCAACGTAAGTCGTCAAGTAAGGTGGGAGTTTATTTGTCCGAAACCATTTCAATTAAAGAAACTTACAGTGAAGCAGAAAGACCTTCCTTATTTAGGCCTATCTATCGTTATTGCAAACAACCCTGAGCTTATGAAGGCAATAATGAAAAGAAATAATACTCGAATGGTAAGCAAATGACTGTTAAGTAAGCATCTGTGTAAATTAAGAACTAATGCATTTAAACAAGTTCATTAATAAATACCTGAATAAATGTGAATACTAGAAGATCTCTAAAGAATGTTCGGTAAAAACAGTGAAAATTTTGCTATAGCTACTCAAACTCAAAAGGGCGGAAAAGACTTATTAGCAAAAACTGCGGTTTTCTATTAACAAAATAAACTTAGTCATATGGGCATGAATAGGTGATAAACGATTAGCTATCAGGTTGGCCAATAATTGTAGAGACCCCTCCTCCATAGTTGGTCTTAGATTAACAAATGCGAGAGTGAAAATTTAACCGAACCGATAATGCAGTACGAGGGAAGTGGAGCAAGTGTCGTTCTAGTGCAACGTTGGTATACCATTAGGCTTCTGCTATGTAAATGAAAATACCATTTCTCCTAAAAATAATTATTATATTTACGATTCTTTACTTTTCGCCATTTAATTCCCTATTATTAGAACTAGTTTATTCTTATGAGGATTGCAGATTGTTGTCAGATTGATAGCTATCCTTAGGGAATATAGCGGCCGACTAAGGCTTGGGTGAGAGCTTAACAGAAATAAAAGCCTATAACCAGTGCAGACTTATGTTGAATGAATTTAAGTGAAATTTGAAAAGAATGCATGTGGAAATCGTTCGCTATTGTGTATTTATTTATGAAATATCTGAGTTCTTATTAGCCAAAGCCTGTGTCTGATTCAGGATTCAATAGTTCAAAAGCTGAAGATATTGCAGTTTTGAAATAGTTTCTGTGCAAGAAAATAATATTCAATAGCCGATGGGAGTAGGCAATATCATTTTATAGGAAAATCAGGTAAAAGTGTTACTTTACATTACCTTTGTTTTCCCTTCAGTATGAAAATCAGACAGGTTTTAAACCATTTGAGTTATATAGAACAATACCATTTTAAAGGCGTATGACTTTCACACGACTTGATAATATATAACAACGTTATGCCATTTATTCAAAGCTCTAACAGGGAGAAGGCCTTTGGTTTTCGCGTTTGATTGCTAACGGGTGAAAACAGGTTAGATGGTCTGAATCAACAGAGAGTAATTCATTTTTACTTTCGGTTTATCATCTGCCTCGTCAACCTAAAGCGAAGGACATGTAAAGTGATGTCTATTTGTGATTTTTCTGAGAAGATTATTCTGAAAACGTTTAAATCATGAGAAAAGCGTCGACTTAGAGTCACAATTTAAACCTCGTTTCTTTCCATCATAAGCGAAATGGATATTGTTTATTTCAAATATTTGTACTGCGAATTGTACAACCGCAATCATATCAGTATAATTGGAATTAAAATGACAACCACAATAATATGTTTTAGCTAAGGGTAATTTAAATACCACCTTCATGTGCATATATTGCTACATGTTTGCGTTGATAAGTATGAGTGCATTAGTGGCGATTAATTCTTCAACAAACATTGTTATTTACTGAGAATTTGTGTCAAAAAAACTTGTATGAACAAATATTTCAGTGAGTAGTGGAACATTTTAAGTCTGTGAAATAATTTTAATGCTTCATTATTTAAGCAAATTTATTGAAAATAATAATATCCAACATGCTATAATTTTGAATCGAGGATATCGAATATTAGACATGAAAAATACGACATGTAAGTATTCAAACTGTGTTATAAATTAGCAATAAATAATGTTACTTGTAATTGCAAATGTTTTGATATGTGAACCCATAACATTGTTTAATATTAAACTCATCAAGCACAACATAACATGATAGAGTTTAGTGCTTTAAATAAATAAAATAATGACTGCTCATACATAGTAATATAAAACCTTAATTAACTTTAGATTCAGTTTTTAAATATCAACTAGTTTTGTTTAACTTAGCTAATGAGAAATTTAGGGCCTCAGGCGATATTTCAGTAGTCAGCTGTGTTAACGATGTCGTCTCTAATTTTCTCGTCGTCGTAAGTTCAATTAACTTCGATTTATAGAACTGTACTACGTTCTATAAGTTTCTGAGATAAGTTTATGTCGATAATTTTACAATACTTTGTCAATTTTTGTATCAGTTCTTATCTGGTAAATCATGTTGTATTTTCATGCTGCCTGGTAAGAGCTGTGACAAATGTTGACCTTACGGCTTTAATTTATGCAAAATTAACTATGTTATTTTTTTTAATTATTAGTTATTTATTTAATATTTCATAAACTTTAAGAAAGTATTCTTATCGAATTCAAACCTCCTTCGAAAATGCTTAGAGATTTACATTCACAAAGAAATTACTAAAAGACTATTATTTATTAACCAATCTCATTTAAACATTAATAGGCCACGTTTTAAAACCATATTTCGTCAAGTCTTGTAATTTTATTTTCGTTACCTTGTTGTCTTATTTCCAATTACTAATCTAAATGATTGGACTTGGAAAATTGATATCTAGTGAAGTGAAATTCCATTATTTCTTGTTTCCGAAAAATGAAATTACATCTTTTAAAAATTCTCCCTCTTTCAGCTTATTTATTATGAGTTATGTAATAAACTATTTCAGACGTAAAGCATTTTTTCTTTCAAATGATTTCATGCCTGTAGGTTTTCTTTTTATAGACATTGTTAGCTAAGGTTTTCACAAACTTTTACTTTTTAAGCCAATTTTTGTATTATAATAAGTATCGATTTTTGAATTACTTTGATTGATATTTGTGCGAATATTTGTGCACTTCTTTAGTAAATCAGAATTCTCTTGTCACTCAAAATATGGCACTTTCAAGCTAGTTTTGCTCGCTTCTTTCTGAAGCACGAGAAGCTTTTTGGTGAAGTATATTGCGAAAGTTCCCATTTTTATCTACAAGTCATGACAATTTTCAAGGCAATATTTTTTTTATTTAATCTTAAAATTATGTTGTACTTTCTTGAGTAGTGCTGGTGGGAGAATGCACTTTATCAAAGTCACTCGAGTTTTGAAAATTATTCTTTCCTATTCTTAGTAATTTTCTCAAAATGCCTCAACACTTTACGAGTACTCTACGACTTTTGCTCAAGTAAAGCTAGTAGAATCTATTTGTGTGCAAAATATAGCTAATGATTTCTCTTCATGTTAATTTTTACGGGAGTCGTTGTATGCTATTATTGGTCACAGGCACAGTTTGTATTAGCGTAAATCTATTGAATGGTATAACCAATAGCATATTTTAAATCTGATCTAAATCTATCGTGGGCAACCGTTTACAAACTTGGATTAACAAAGTATTGTACTTAGGGGCTGCACAGCTGACACTTAAACTTTTAACGCTTTCTTTGGAATTCAAATTAAAATCGTTCAATGCATTTTTTTCATCTCAGGCATATTCTGACTCTTGTAGTCTTTTCTAATTTTCGGCGGAAGGTAGCTGACCAATTCCACTGTAAACAAAAGAAGTTTGAGTAATTTATTATATGCGTGTCATGTTATAAGTTAAAAATTGGTATGACCAGTTTCAACGTGCCGACTGCTGTCACACACAAACTTTTAATATCATTAAAACTGTCTATGTATACGCCACGAAGACCTGAATTAGTAAATAAGTTTAATAGATGCCAACGTCAAAACTCTGATAACGAATGAAGTTAAAATTTTTGTTGCAGAAGGTGGCATTTAATGAACACGTACTTCTTTGCATTTTACTCCTTCCGGATAAATTGAGCAATAGTTTCTAAATGATAAATAAAAGTGCTCGAAGCCTGTTCCTGCTACTTTGTGCTAACAATAGTAAGGTACGTAAATAATTGAAAAAGTAATGCTTCATCGATATTATTGTAATTTTAACTTGCTCTAAACATTTGACAGGCAGGTCTACATTGAATAAGAAATAGATACCTCGGGGGAATCGAAAAGAAGACTGTACGAACTGGCACTTATGTGATTAGTAGTAGTTTTCCACAACAAATTCCGCCTTCTTTCCTTTGTGTTCGTTTCCAAATAGGTGGTTCTCTAAGGTATATTAGTGCTAACCTGGGGTCCGATTTATTCAAATTGATCGCCCTCCACTGATTATGGGTAGCTATCCCGTTGGTTCTGACCCAAATAGTCGGGTTTAGAATTTGGTTTCTTATATGGCTGGTTCCTACAATTTCAACCAAATCGAGGAGCTTAGTATTGATTTATTTAATATACTGCACTGATTAGTGTCTCTTTTTAATGACACTCTTCCAGGATTTGGTTAGTTAAGGAATGGAGAATGTTAGTGAAAACTTCCACAGGATAATTTTTTTTTAGAACGATGGTTAAATTTGCAAACGTCAATGGAAGCGAGCTATTCTAATTTGGGAGTGAAAGTCGAGACTAAATATTTTGAATTGCTCCAGCTTTTTAGGGTAATAGAATGATTGATAAATCTCGGCCAAACTTTTTAAACTTTCATATGCAGTGTTTATCAGTGTTTTAAAAAGCACTTGATGAAAGTTGTGTCTGACCCTATTGATTACAGGTAGTCATTTTCAAACCCAAGTTTCACTTATTTTGAAAAAGGAAAGTGAGAAGATCTTGTTGGATTGGTGGATAAAACTAATTACTTCAATGAAACAGGTAAAGAAAGTATCTGATTTAGTTCAAAACTACACAACAGAAGTAGAAATTGGTCACTGTTAAAGAACTTTCGTAACCTGCATTTGGTGCGCGATTTGGGCGTCAGAAACTGATGCTCTGATTGGCTGAGCCCATACAAAAATTGCGCAAAAGATCTCTCTCAAAGCCTAAGGCACACAGCAGTCATGATGGGTTATAGAAAGAAAAAAAGTCAACGATGGGCGGCCTTGCATAAGACTACCTTTCTCTTTCGCCAAATTCCACCACATTTGACCCCCTAGCCCCTCAAATCCCCATGCATTTCGTTCTTCTACCACTCCGTCCCCTCCTCCCTTCCAATCCCCTTTTGTCCGTCTGACAACACTGATTGGTTGGCTCAAGATGCCGTAACTAAGACCGGATCTTTTAGGTGACACCGAAAATGGTCTGATAATTCGAGCTTCTAAGATGGATAAATTAATTTATAGTTAAAAATTGGCTCTGGGAATGAAGAAATTCAGCCAATTTCCGGTCGTTTCTAGAAGGTGCTAAAAAAATTTAAAATGTGAAATTGCTGAATCAACTAATGGTTAGATCTAATTTTAGCTTTAAGTTAGGCCACTTCATGGATGTTTTGCAAGTTAGCGGTATTTGTTTAAATGAATCGATTTACAGAAGTTAAGCGATGAAATCAAGAAGACGACCTAAGTGGTTCCCCTATTCAACAGAATTCACTATTTGAAAATATACAGGTAGAGGTGTGTCTATTAACAGTACTAAAGGAGTTTAGTTCATGTTTGGGGTATTAACCTCGGTGAACATTTGGGAGAAAATCCACTGTCATGATTGATGGCCCCCACTCAAAAGCTAGTTCACATTGTTTCCAAAGCAAACTTAAGTCTAAAAGATTTAGTGATAGTTCTCATCACAATATCTCAACTAACATAAACAAAATCAATTCAGCTTTACTCCATTAACAATTTTAGCAACAGTAAATAACTTGCTATTAAACGTTCTGAACCCTTTCAAAGCCGTTTCAGTAACCAATAGTCGTAGTGAGTTTGTCGTTATTGAATCTGTAATTCAAAGGAGAACTGACAAAGTTAATCACAAGATTTGAGCCAATTTCTCTTCCCTAAACGTTGATACTTTTCTTTTAAATTTTCTTTTAGTTCCATTTAACTTTCATCACTTATAATAGTCAAATAATCACCGGGTTTCAATGGAAAACTGCCCGTTAAGAAGTGATATTGTAGTTTAAAAAGTAGTTTGGATTAGAAAAGTTCGAAATAATTGCCTTTGTCCATCTTTCCTATTTACATCAAACGGCACAAGTTGGTCTCATTCTATACTTATAAAGCTGCTCAGACAAGAAGCCATAGAAAGCTCTTTGTGAGGTTAAAAAAAATAAATTCGAAGCTACTTTAAATGAATCATTGAAGTCACACTTTTGACAGAATGCTCTATACCGTCACGATCTGACACTCTGCTCTTGACCAGCACGACTGATTTTGCCTTTTAAAATAGTTTCGATCCTTAATTTCCAACTTTTGACCTCTACGCCATCTGCTTACTTCGAGGTCTTTACTAACTAGTATTAGCCCTTTAACGCTCGAATTATTTTTTGAAAAATGTACCCAACCGCACTCACGCGCGTCTCACAGCAGACTGATGCCGCCGATGTGATGAGTTTTGGTGATATCAGGCGAAGGCTATAGACGTATTGAACATGTCTCAAATGGCAGTAGAGCCTTCTGTTATGAGTCTAGTATCAATGGAGCTTATTTTGAAAGAGGACCCTATGAAATAGCTGTTTGCTCAGAGTTGTCTACTCAAATTTCTAACCTCTTTCTAGTCTTTTTCTTAATGCTTTTTAATTGATATTTAGAACACTTCTCCTTGCTCATTTGAACGCAAGATCTTATCAATAAAACGATTCATGCAAGAGTAGATAGCTCTCAATAGAATAGTTGCAATCACGACTTCGAGGCCCTTCAAACTTCACTCCATTGTATTTCTGAGAGCATGAGATTGAAATTTAGCTTTCAAAATTATATATGGGGATGGAGGCTTAAATATATATATATATATATATTGAATTGATTGTATCAAATTTAAAAGCAGAGATGATGGCATAAAACCCTATTTAGAGTTGCAAGGAGCCATGGAAATCTGATAATATGACAAGAAAGTGATATCTTATATGGTTTTGTGATAGATGAGGCGGGTACTTTTGCCTACTATCATCGTCTCAAATTACTCCTGGAGCCTTGGAGTCTGCTTTCATCTTTGGCAAAATAATATCCAGAAGACAGAGGATTGAAAATAAATTCAAGGAATTTAAGAACTGATCGTTGTCTGATAGATCGATCACATCTTCCACGATGTCCATATGATTTATAGTTGAATGCGAGTCCTAACTTGCCATGCTGTCTTCAGGGCGTACACATTTTGCATTATACATTTAATTTTAATAACATTTTTCGCCATATTTGGGGACTTGCTTCAAAGGATCGACATTTGAAAATTTATCCTTATTTTGTTTACACAAAACGAAAAAACCACTTGATTGCTAATATTTTAGATGTTATTTTTAAAAATAAAATCTGCTCGATTACAAAATTTTTTAAACTGATCGAAAAATATTACCCGTTGTGACGCAAAAAAATAACTTTGTCAATTTTAATTATGCGATTACATTTGATCGCTTACACTAGCAAAATGGACTAGCGGAAGTGAATTGGGGGAAGTTAGGGTGTATTTGAGTATGAGTATAAAATTAAGCTACGAAGCGTTGAAATATTCACATCTCTTAGGTGTACACGATACCCTAATGCCTCGAAGCTCATCATCTAAAATTTGATCCCGGAATATCTGATTGCCGAACACATTATTTACTCGCATGGCTGGTTTCGTAATGTGCTTATTTTCGTAACATGAGCGTGCAACAAATTCCCCTTGAACGAAACAGAGATCACTACGGTTTATTCAAGGTAGATTCTAATGAACATACATAAAGAATTAAATTTATAATGGAATTCTTCACATAAACGTATCATTTTCTCCACGGATTGATTCTGTTCATCAACGTCCGCACCATGGGTAACCTTGATACCAACTGACTTTCTATTCTACTTCGCGGGCATGTGAAAGTAAATCCTTCATTTGAGCGCACTTTACCTGACCTTCAATAAAAAGTTGAACTTGTTCCCCCAGGGATTTACCAAATTAATTAGGAACTAAAAGTCATTTCATAGAAGTGATCACAAATAGCAATTCATCCTCTGTCCTCCACCGTCTTATTCCATGGCAACTTCAGGTTGCTTTCTCCCACTCGTTCCACCCATGCCCATTTAGAATAGCGCTTTCCAACAATCTTCCCGAATATAGAGCATGAATCAAAGGGCCTAAATTGAGAGGCCTGAATTCTACCATATCCTTTAATGACAAGACATTACCGGTGTGATTTTATTGGTAATAAACAATAACCTCAATAACAAAAGATAAAACTCAGGGCTATCGATGTCCATTCCTTAAATTAAATCCTGGAACTTCCATGTGGAACTTCCTTCAGTTGACCAGATTTAACCAATGAGGTTGGCTGTCCACGTCACCGAATTTGCATCGGGAGCATAGCTTGCGTGAAATATTTTTCGATACTCACAAAGGAATATTAAAGCCGTTCTGAAGCCTTTCAGTTTCTGATTTTAAGATTAATTTGACGTCATTTTTATGAAATATGATAAGGTTTGAATTGCAAGCAAGCATTTCTAAAATTGCCTGGAAGTCTTTTATAACGTCTTTTGCCTTAATCTTTGCATGAAAGTCCCTAATGGTCTATGCACCGAACTGAAAAAGTACTCCTACATTGACTTACTCTATAACAATTGGATTCCGAACTATCCAACATGTTTATGCATGAGTTGGTTCTCGAAATTTTTAACTTCTGGAAATCTTCGTAGTGTGATCCCTTTATCTGGATCCTTGGTCTGATTATTAATATTTTCAGTTAATATATTTCATTATGAATAGCTTCTGCGCTGTCTAGATTAAATAAATTTTCATATCATCTTCAGTGTAGGCCTTATTTTATGGTCTAGAAACTCCGTCTTGTGTTAAAGAGCTGTCTACCAATTCCATATAAACGAGAACCCCTCTTGTGCTCAACAGGGATAGATGTGCTCAAGTAATTTTCTGACTTTTAGATCTAGGATGGGGTTTATACTTAACGGCGTTTAGCAAATCTTTGCCCAAATTTCAGGCAATTATTACGTTAGTCAAATGAAACTAACTAGCGGAATTCGCAGGAGTTTGCCGAATTGTCATCAAAGGAAATAGTGGTGCCAACTTTGGTTAAACCAAAGTCCAGACACATAGCTAACTATCCATTAGCACCAAGCAACAGATTTGCACTAGTCATATCTATAAACAAGAACCCTAACGGGCACCTACCATTTCCGGATAAACCAATTGTGGGAAAGTGATATTACACAATCAGTGGTCATTTTGATTCGATTAAGTTAATTTTACTCCAAGAATCAACGCTCAATGAAGGTGTCAACTTTAAATTAGCAAATTTTGTCATAGGTGTGCATATAGTTGAGAATTGGGACTTTAAGGGATTTTTAGCGTTCATTAGTTAAAAAAATTGTTAAAATAAATTATGCAATACTCATTTTTTATTCATTTTTCGGTCATCTTACTTTTGCAGGCGATAAGGTAACTTCTAGGTCACCCATTTGTGAAATGGAAATTATGCTACCGAACTGCGTAATCGTTCGATGTTATCTGCAGCTTTTTAATGCTTACAATTTGAGTAAGCCGGCATGCGTTGACGGTGATCGTTTCATCCGCACGGTGACATTTTATGCTCATTTTAGTGCTTCCAGCTAAGATAGAAAAGTTTGGTTTTCCTCGTTTTGCTGCTATTTAAATCTGTGCCTATTTTTCCTCGAAATTAGTTTATCCTCTCTAGAAACCACTTTCCATTACTCAGCCTGGTGGCACTGTTGAGCCGTTCTGAAGAGAAAAGGAAACTTCACTAATCCTCTTTATTCGTCAGACGTGAGTCTTTAATGTAACCTTGAAAATAATGCACATCTGCCGTTTGAATTTCAAATGAAATAGATCAATCTTGAAACCAAAACTTTTTGTATAATGTGAAAATGCGCACCTTATTGATTTAAATATAATTAAGAATGGAGATATATGAGAGCGTTGGGGTGTAAAAGCCACTGAACACAGCTACTTTAAGCACCAAAGCCTTGAATGAGTTTGCATTTCCTTAATAGAGCATTGCAAGATACGTTTCAATATTTTGACTACGGATTTGGTCTTAATCCTACTTGTTCACTTATATTTATCCCGATCCCTTAAATGCCACCATCAGGAAATAGAATAATAATAGTATAGGTTAACCTAGATGTTATACCATCGTGGTTTACAAGTTTAATAAAGACCTTATCGGTGAATATAAAGCCCTAGAACAAAATTAATTCAGCCCTCTGAACTAAGGTCACATCATAAGTATGCTAAGGGGCCTATAGTTTTCTGTTGAATAGGGGGGGGGGGGGGGGGAGGGGGAAGGGAGTAGAACCACATTATCCTTTAAATTGTCGTTCTCTGATGACAGTGAAGGGTTACAATTGGAGAGAATAATTTTAGAGACAAATAAATGAAAATTATAGTGCATGTTGGTTTTCAGGTGCAAAGGTTGGAGTTAATTAACCTCTTAGTCCCACCCTACACCCCACTTTTATAAGCAGTCTTTTGAAAAATGGTCGAAAAGGCCAGAAGATGGTGATGCTCCCAATTAAGATTGGCAGAGCTGCCAATTTGAACAGGTGACCAAGATTTATTCATCTCTGGGATAATCACTCAATCACAAGTCATGCATAAACAATTGGCACCTTCTCTAGACCTCCTTTTTTTGGCACATTCCCTTGTCAAACTCTTTAGCAATAGCAGTGGCTTGGAATGTTTAATTTGGCTCTCGATAGCGAACTTAAGTGCCAAACACCTACTTTCCAAGGCAGTATTTTAAGTGTCTCAAAATGTGCAACTTCTGAAGAATTGTATTCTATTACATACTTTTAAATTTAATACAAAAGTGTTGAATACAGTTTTTTTAGATACTGCAGGTATTTTAATGGTATTTCACAATTTTATGCGAAATCTGAGATAAAATTTTGTTTGCAATGAGATTATGAGAGCTAACCTAAATCGACTGATATACGCTAAAACATAAAAATTTCGCGTGGCCGTAAAAAGACAAGATTCAATTTGTTAATTTAACCACACTAAGAGTAAGAACTCAACTGTAAACAATGTAGAAACTGAAATTTGGAATAAATAGCTATTTCAATGTGAATTAGGCCTGTTTTGAGAAAATAGACAGCTTCATTTTCCGGGAATCAAATGAAGACCATCAATATCACGACTTCATTACATACACCGTTTCATCTTCCACTTTTCGCCTACTGTTAGATTATCTGGTGTTTTACGAGAACAGATGATGACGAATTGGTTTGATTTTGGGTATTTTTATATAAAATGTACATATTTGTCTCAATAACAAACATATCTAAGAATATGACTGTACCTAGAGAAGAACAGATATTGTCATCGTGGTTATATTCAGAAGCTAAAAGTTTCCGCCCATGGCAATTGAAGTAATAATTTTGGTTGATGAAAAGCCCATGAATATAGGAAGAGGAAAGATCGTTAAGGAAGAGTTGGGAGTGCGGAGATCGGAATAGACTGAGATTCATATCTGCGTATCAAAGCAGTCTAACTTCAACTAACACCGAATTCAGAACGCACGCTTCTGCTAAATTGGCCCTTCCGGGCTCCGTGTTTTGCTAATCTGAATAGTTGAATTTCAGGCTTTATCTTCAGAGTACAGAGTCTAAATACTTTCGTGTTTTCACAGCTCGTTGACTATTTGAATAATTTTGTGTTTTTTCACATTGTTTAAATGCATTATTTATGATGATAGCAAAATGAATCCAATATAAACTAAGAATAAATCTCATTAGGAAACACTTACACTGGATACTAACTCCCAAGTCTGTTTTGGAATATCCAAAATGCCCATTTTTAAACAGTTCGTGGTGGTGTCACACATGACCTAGGATTTATCCAGCTATTCATTGGCACGAACTACGGTTAGAAACAAGTAATCGCGACTATATTAATACCAGATATTCATACCTGGCAGAGCACAAAAAGGTTACTCAAAGTGAACTCATAATAATAATAATAATAATATTTGAATGAGTGTTATCGGAAGTCCATGTTGAGTGGAAGGATATCATTATGGAGACTTCCTGGTGAGAGACCAGACCAGTACGTTGATCGCTGCTCCAGCAACACATTTTTTATTGAGTACCGATGTAGTTAACAAAGGGCTTCGGTTCCTCTAAGTCACGTTGTCATGATTTTCGCACATGGTAGCGTGCATTTTGTTGATGCTTATTCCATCCAAGACAACGTAAAATAAAATTGCTTAAAAATCATTTTGAGATTCCTAAATACCGCAAAAAATAATACGAGAGAGTGGCGAGGGAGACGAGAACATTCATGAGATCAAAAATGGCACATTTCATCCGATTTCTGAAATTCTTCTGGCTGGATTTAGTCTGAATTTTTACGTTTTAAGATCTGACATCCCAAAGTGCAGTTCTCATGATCTCCTTCATGGTAAGTGCGATACCCTTGGTCATTCATATTGCCAACCTGGTGCTTTTGAGGTTAGCTATTTGTCCACGACAAAAATATGCAATTACCGCGAGTTATCTTTGTTCAATAGCTACTACTAACTAGAATCCTATAAAGTGCGAAATCGAAATTTCTAGTCTTTTGCAAATTTACCCTTTACTTGCTGTCATCTTTGTAAGCACAGAGTGCCGGAACTGCCTTGGCAACTTTTCCAAAAAATATACAGCCCCTGTTATTCGTATTCTGCCAGCTAATACCCCATGTCACATGTGTATTCATGCTGTCTACGGCTGTCCAAAAGTGGGGTTGAAGGAATTACTTCGACTATACATTCGTAATAATTTATTTTCAAAAGGTTAGAAGGGCTACTATACGACGGTAACTTTTTTGAAATGTTGGAAATACAGTATTTGAAAAAACTTCAAGTAATATTTATTTGAGATCTCTACAATCTATTAAGAAGACCCAGAATGTCTGAGTCTATGTGTCTATCTTCCAACCAATCTAATAGGTTCCATCCATGTATAAAAAAGCTGTTCAAACTAGAACCATATCTAAATTCAGCTTTTACCAGAGTCGTTAATACTGTCATCTTTAACTAGGAAATGTGATTTCAACATTGCTTTAAAACCTTCAAGTAATTAGAGAAATTCCATGACCTGTCAACATTTTTAAATTACGTTCTTTTTCCGATCCCATTAGTTACCACAGTACACTTCCGCCAACACAGAGTAATATTCAGGCTGTTCAAAATGATTACTAGGAAATGACTCAAGGTTGAATCTTTTTGCGGGCTTCTGAAGTGTTTGGAATAACGGTCTGATCAGCGATCACTTTCGGTCTAAAGAGTTTCGGGTTTCTGAGGCAGTGCAGGAGAGTAACGCGCGTCATAAGTTTTAAAAATTAAGACCGCTTACTGAAAACACGAAATTTTGTGACTAAGTACCCAAATTTGGAAATAAGAATCTTTCCCTCCTTTCTCCTCCCCATGCGACATGGGAATTCGTCCTTTAGCATTGTCAATAAATTGCTCGTTCAACCAAGTAAAATTAGGTGGAAAATTATAAAAAGGAGGAGGAGGGGGATATTTCGATCACGGCAAAGTTGAAAATTGGAGTTCTGCGTGACAATTCTTTGCAAAATCAATCTTGGTATGACTAATTGATAATTATGAATCCACCGTGATAGAAGGTTGTTTGGATAGATCCAGCAAAACTGAGATCAATGTGAGGGCAAAGACCTCCTTGATTCACCTCGATTAGATTTATGCTACCACTCTTGGTGACGTTCCAGTTGAGCAAGAAAAGGACATAACATGATCCGATCGGTTAGGAAAGCAAATCAACATTGGTTTGGCTCGATTGTGATTACATTGGCCAAGAAATTTCGTGTACTTGGCCATGGTGGACAATTCATGAGTTTTGGAGGAACCAGTAGTGAGCACCATAGGAGATATTTCTGCAACAGGTCATAGAGGACAATTTTTATATAAGTGACGGAAAAAACACTGGAATATATAGCCCCAATTTCGGCAGACAAGCTCTGGAAGTCTTCCAAGGCATTGATTTTGAGAAAACAAGGACTTTTTTGCCTTCGAAACTGTAGAAGTCATCAGAAATAGTAGGCGTTTCGTGTTCGTCACTTGTTAGCTAACAAAGTAGTCAACAACTTCAGAATTTAGCAGAATTCAGTAATTTTCCCAAAACTATGCTAATCACCGATCGTATTGTTTAGCACGTCTTCACTTATCTATAAATCATATAATTAATTAATTGCTAAATCATTAATAAACCGTTTGCATAAAAGTTATTCACTCAAGTCAAACAGCAACCAATGTTAAATTTACCACCGATATATTTACTTGTGAACTCCTAAAAAACCAATAATTCGAAAAACAGCTTAGCTTGTAACGGAGAGCTACTCAAGCAATCGCAAGAGCAAAGTTTGTAGACTAACCAATCAATCATAAAATAATGAAAATACTTAACCTATGCTCATACTGCAAATCACTAGGAGCATCAAAATACGGTTCCATGAACTTAGGTTGCAAGCAAACAAAGGATAGCTTAATGAAGTCGTAATTCAAGTGAACTAAGACTCTACCGATTTTCCAACTGTATGCTCTGTTTTAACTTCTCTCATTGTTGAGGTTATTCTATTATTCCTCAACTGAAATCTTTGACATTTCTTTATGCATTATTATCAGTAATGAAAGACAGGGTATTGCTTTTGACACATTGCACTATAACTTTGAAAGAGCTTCTTCTAAGCTTTCAATTTAGCAGTTTACAAACCAAAGGAGTGTCGAGGTCATTTTCTATATTCATACTTGTATTCCAAATGAACTTTTAGTTAAGACTACGCATTGGGGTAAAAAACAGGGCTGAACATATTTTGCTGAAAGAATAAATCCTCGCATTTAACCCTGCAGGATCTTACGGTCCTCTTTCAAAATAAGCTCCATTGATACCAGACTCGAAACAGTAGGCGCCATTGCCGTTTGAAACATATTCAATACGTCTATAGCCTTCGTTTGAGACCACCAAAACTCATCACATCGGCGGCATCAGTATGCTGTGAGACATGCGTACATTTTTCAAAAATAATTCGGGCGTTAAAGGGTTAAAATTATTGAATTTGAAATTAGTATCCCACATGCGATTTATGCATTTAAAGAAAGCAAACTTCATCTGCCATTTCAGCTTAAATGTAAATCATGCAAGACTTATTTTGATGAGTAACTATTTGCAACTTGTATAATCTTCTCAGACGGTAGGTAGTGTGCAGAAGTCTTTAAAAATTAAAGAAATCTCATTGGAAACATTAAACAATTTGAGTCAGTTTTTTGTGTACTTTCGATATTATCTCTCATTCTTGATAGTACAAACCAGATGAATGTAGACTAAGTAAGGCAGTCATTCCCGAAATTGTGTTGTCTTATTTTTCAGAATGCTCCGAGTGAGTTTTATATGGTGATAATTTTATTAATTTCCAAAGTAAAGATCTCGCATTAGCTTATAACGTGCTATTATCACCACGAAGGTAATTTTATTAACCACGGTAAAACTTCAAACACTTTGAAATCAGTAGGAAAAATAATAACATGAAAAAAGGCAAATCGAATGAATAACAGATGAAAGGAAGTTCACATTTTTTTATGTTTTAATGTTGCTATTTCAGTATTCGCCTCCTCGATTCCTAATCGATTTATGTTTTCTGGTCTTATTGATTAGCTGGTTAGATGAAATGATTCTTCGCGTCACCAAGATTCATTTGTAGCGTCTTTTAACAGGACACAAGATGGACTTAGCTAAAATATCTTAACATAGCAGAATTTACTTCGTGAAGTGTGAACTTGACTTTAGTAAAGACTACGACGACTGTATCACACGCATATATTTGTCCAAAAAAATACTAATTGGAGATTTCAGTGAGCGCTACCTTATGTAGTCTCACTAATTATTATTTAACTTGCGCATTCACATTAAACTTCTCCCTAACCGCTCTTGTTCTCAGTCGCTCATGCATCTGTATGATCCGGGCCAACTATTTGCACAGTATGATCAAGCATACCGAGATGGCATGTGCTGGCCTTTTATCTCTCGCTTCACAGGTTTTTCTCTCTCTCTCTGCGTGCGTAGTGTGTAGCGGTGCCAAGACAAAACACAATTGCGTTCAAGTAGTCTCCAATTGCATAAAAATTTCGACATAAAATGCATTATAACTGTACTGTTAAAGCAGAAGAAAAAAAATATTTCAAATATAAATCGATTTTAGTTGCAGACAAACTTTAGTACAACCCAATAATTTCAACATATATTTGTCACAAATTTCACGGAGTAAAGAGCTTAGTTCGTTGGTGTAGGTTAATTTAATTATTACATGTTAGCTGTAATGACATTAGTAGAAATTACTTGAAGTGTTCACATTTTCTTCAGAACCCAGAAATACAGAGAACAGATGGGGAGAAAATATTTGGAGAATTTGATTTCCATCTTGTGTTTAATGTTGATTGAATAGCAGAAAGGATGGGAATCTGAAATGACACTTGTACTTCAGTCTCTCATCCGAGATTCAGAAGTCCCTTTGACCTAGAAATCCATATTCAATTGCTGGTTTCATTCCTGCGGCCACTGGCTTAGAAGGGGTGTATAATATTCGGTGTAGCAGAGTCTGGATTTACGAATTGTATCTTAATCAATACACTCACATTGTTTATGACGGATCAGGAGAACAGCGATCGAAAGTATTATTTTACTAGAAAAAGTTATTCTGGAGTCCTATATAAACTACGATCAGATACTCATTGGTGAATGTAAAGCACCTGACCAGATTGGATGAATGCGAGTTCTCCAAAATGGAAGTCCAAAGATGTCTCCATCTCTCCACATAGCTAGCACTGATCAGCCTTCACATTTTTTGAAGTAATAATGTGGAGAGCAGTAAATAACGACTGAAAATCACAAATAAATGAGTCAAATCAGTGAGGGTTGACGCATGTGATTATAAATCATGAAGTCACATATCATCGTGAGACCGCCCAAAATGTAAACTGTCAATGCCAATACCCGTCCCAAACCATTTGTTACTCTTAAGGAAATTGAAACGATAAGCATATAAGGATGCCTACGTTTCGTCAGAATTAATTGAAGCATTGTTAACAAGGTCATATATTATATGAAAAGAGGGAAATAGAATGATCTTTTACATTTTTAAAACGGATCCTATTTTAAGTTATCAACAAACACTTGAACTGAAAGTCTTCCATTTTCTGGGTTGAGACGTGAAGATTTTCAGAAACTTTTAGAGACTCCTAAGTATGCATTTTTTACTTTTGATGATATCTAAAATTTGCTGAAAACTAAGAACTGCGAATGCAGATTTGTTTCGCTAAATACCCATAATAAACACCCTCTGTTCATGGGAAGTTTTCGTCACCATTGAAACAAAATTCTTTTATTTCACTGCAAAATGTTGAATCACCCTACTATCATTTAGAATGGCCATTTTAGCAATGAATACTATGTAACTGTTATTTGAGTTACCTTAATAAATGAGTACGCCCCTTTATCTATGAAGTTCACCTCCATTATTCACATTTTGGGTTGGTAATTGAAAATGTCCCAGGTATCAGTTTTCTGGCCCCTTAGTATTAAGTAAAATTCACACTATAGTGACAAATTTAAGAAATTCATGAAGATGTAACAGCCGTATATGTATTTATAATTACTAATACTTGGGTGATATGAAATTGAGATTGAAAGATTTTGATCGAACATAGTAGATATTTCTGAGGGGTTAGATTTGTTATTGGTGCCTCCAATAGGAAACAAATTATTTTAAGATTTTTTGGGGTACTATGGATGATTTATAGATGCTTAGGTGACTAGATTCAAACATTTCGTAATGGCTAAACACTAAGCCAACGAGCTTTCGATGTTACCATTCTCGTCTCCAACCTCTTGACACATTCGTTTCGGTGAAATTGGACAAAGACCTGCTACAATCACGGGATTCATTTCCAACTGGATGGAGCTGCTGGTAAAGAAGTAATTTTACTTATATTCTTCACCCTCTGCTTTAATTCCAAGTAGACAGGCCTTAAGAGTGAGCTGACAATCGACGTTATCATTTAAAAAACTGTATCCATCGTTAAACTCACTGTTGGGAATAAATATTTATGTGCGTGCACCAATCGACGTAAAATGAATGCGTGCTGTTTTCATTCCTAGCAGTACCTTATAACATTAATTTAACCTTCATAAAATAAATGGAATAACCGGAATGTAGAATGGATATGTGCAGAATGTATTTTTTCATTTATCCTAGGTCATCCCTAAAGCATCATTTGTCTTAGAATCAACCGCCCTTACATCCTCTGTGAAGAAAACTCTAAAATTGCAAACTGCAAACTTAAGGTAAACCAACTCAAATGGAGACTAATGTCATAAGCTGGGGGCCTTAAGCTTTCTCAACTAACGGTGGGATGAATTTTAACTTTACCTTCAATAATATTTTTATGAATAGTGAACCAAAAAAGGGAATTGTTTTCTCTGATATCCTGAAGCGACCTCTCTTGTTGAGTAATCGCTCATTGTTCGTATATTGCCGAACCTAAATCCCATAACCTATACCTACCTTAATATTTTCGAAAATCCATTTCGAGGAAAAAACATTTTCCTTGAAGTCTGACTGGCCTTGCAAATGTTTACATTAACGGATATGTGCACCTTACTTTCTTTTCAGCCCACATTAACCGTAGGCGTTATTCATTCAAGCTCTTATGCAATACCTTCCTTCTTGATGTTGCGTGCCAAAAAGTTTAGGCAGGTTGGGAAAAGAACAAGAAGGAGAAATTGCGGAGGAGGAGGAGGAGGAGAGATTGAAAGGAAAGGGGGAGTAAGAGGAAGCGAAGTTGTGTAAAATAAAAACAAAAAGCGCGCACACCCTGATAACACAAACGAGTAGCACTTGTTCACTCGCTCGGGTGCGAGGTACTACCCTTTCCCCGAGTGCACGAGTAGGTAGACTATGCTAGCGTATCAGGGTCGAGAGAGAGAGAAAAAACAAGCAAGAAAGTATAGAGAGAATGAGAGAGCAGAAATCAGAAGGCCGTATGTGTGGGGCAGACAGACAGATTGTTAGATAAGACAGACGAACACACGCCCACAAATTTGTGCTGCCTGCTTCGCGTACTTGGAGTATGACGCGAAAGGAGAGAAAGAAAGTGGTTGTGTATGTGCGCATTGGCTGATTGCCAAGAAATTCGCGACAACTTCTGCTTCGCGTTTTATGTGTATATTTGGCTTTGTAGTAGGGCTACCTATTGCTGGCTCCTTAATTAGCGAAAGCCATAGCTCATTTATATGCTGCGCGTGTGGTTAGGTGACTTGTTATACCATAATGTGCGCAGTTTAAGAGAGAGGACTGTTTACAAAAGTCCGCCAGTTTGACCTTTCAAGAGACAATCACTTTCGTGTCTGATGTCGGAGAAAGTGTCGTATCTTTGTAAAATAAGCAACAAATATGCACCCATTTACTAATCAGGTTATGTGAAAAGAATTGCAATTCACAAATGCAATTCATAAAACGAATAACATTGTGAGTTTTAATCATTACATACATTCCGAACACACGAACAAAATATTAGTGGATGAAAAGGCAAGAAATCAATTAGAAGTGCACAAGATGTTAGGATTCTTACTTTGTTTAAATTCTAGGAGAACTGGGTTTTCCACCTTTCCATATTGACCTATTTAACTTTCCAACATTATACTGCTTTTGGGTTGCAGTCATTGTAATTCACTTAGGCTCAATTTCCAGGCAACATTTCGATTATTTCAACTATTCCCATGGGCCAAACTTTAACCTACTAATTGACAAACAGTGTTTCCACACTAGTTTCTTCTGCCTTCTTGTGCCTAGTGATAGTATCTTCACATGAGATGCGTGGCCATTTTGATCGTTGAAATATACTTTGTATATATATGTATATATATATTTCAAAGACATCGGTTGAGATGAATAGCGTGCTATTAGTGTCTTCAAATTTTTGTGGCGATTTATTGTAGATGCATACTAACTCTATGATAGGCAATTTATTCGGAAAATAACCGGAAGTTAGAAATCATTTCATGTTGCCTCCTTTTGCTTTTAATTGGTCCATGGGCGTCAAGTTAATAGTATGAGGATGATTTGCATTGTCAATTCTGTTCACTTGTGCGTAATAATCTAACCAAAAGTTCTTCAAAAAGCACACAAAGAGGAGGGATCCTCTCGTTTTATGTCGTCAAAGTGGCAATACGGTGAGAACACTTCAGACAATCCCACAAGCCTGACGACAACAGCAACTGTCTACTCTCCACCAATCCTTCAGCGCAGTTGATTATTCAGATGGATTCACACTGTTTTCTGCACACAAACATTTGTCTTTTTATAGGTCTACGGTAACGTTGTAATTTTGTG
Source organism: Hymenolepis microstoma (assembly GCA_000469805.3). Classification (NCBI taxonomy): domain Eukaryota; kingdom Metazoa; phylum Platyhelminthes; class Cestoda; order Cyclophyllidea; family Hymenolepididae; genus Hymenolepis; species Hymenolepis microstoma. The sequence continues at coordinate 34,728,506 of LR215989.1, read as the reverse complement.
GATTCCCAAATGTGTGGCCATAAAAGGATCAGTCAATTGGGTTTAGATTATGACCATATTACGACTAGACGGCATACAAATGACCAAACAATGTTAATGTGAGATATTTAAGAACCAGGGTGTGAGTTGAAGGAGTTCTTATGCATTGTATTAGCCATCCTTAGGAATATAAAAAACACCTTCAGTCGTATTAATAGTGGTATTAGCATAAATTGACTCGAACAAAGATTCGGTAACCAAGAGTCGCGTTCGTTTCATTAGATTTGCAACAGTGGGCATTGATATAATGGCCTCAAATATGGTAGATGTGGAATCTGAGTGCCAGAACAATTCTAAATACCTTAAATAGAATCGAGAATCTTATAACTTAGGGCTCTGAATGAGTGCTAACTTATAGACATGCTTGCCTCTAACTTTATGAAGATGTTCATTGATTCATGTCGGTTTCAACCTACCGCATAAATACGTTCACTAATTATTCATTTCTTAAGTTATTTTTCAACTTTTTCTCATTATCTGCCGCCAGTCTATTTGCCATCGCTCTCTTACTAGAATATCGATTTTTCAATATATCTGCTACTCTTTTATTTATCATTTTTCCTGCCCTATCCTCTCATTTGCATTGAACTCTGAAAAAGTGTTATTAGCCTGCACTGGGGGGGGGGGGGGGCATTGAAATAGTATCCCTTCACTGCAGACATTTCAAATTTTGTTACAGTTAAGCCGATGACAGAGCGTCTTAAGAAGTTAGCTACTGAATTAAAATGGTGATTTGACATTTGTAAGCGCTTATTGATCTCGAATTTTAAATCATATATTTGCAAATTTCACAAAAAATGCAAACTTAATATAAAGAACGTATATCACGGGTCAATTTAAAATTGAAATTCAACCTTACACTTTACTCGATTAAAACTTATTAGACTAGCAAAACAAGCATCTTGCTTGGCAAGAGAATTTTCACAGACCCGAGCAATATATATATATATAACATTAATTTTGGCTTTTTAAAAATAGGTTTTTAACAGATCAAATCTTACTGAATTGCCATTAGGTTCATATTCACCTGAGAAAAATATGATTTTCACCAATCATTTACCACATAAAATAACGTTTTCATAACATATCTGATTCTTTTGATTACCTTTGCTTGGCAAGAATCCACTCTGTTATCCATCAGGTGATCAACTTGAATCAGCTTAAAAATATTGGCAGTTAGTAAATACTAATCCGAAATTTCGACAGCATTCCTTGACGTTCAGTGCAGATGAGCCTGAATCATTCATAGAAATGCAAATGAATCTATGGCTGTTTTTGTTGTAAAAATTAATTAGCAGGTAATTGTTAATCATTTTTTTTCACAAATTTACATTCGAAAAGGTCACTAGTAATACATAACTTTTATGGAAAATTCGGTATGTCAATTTTTAGGCAATTTCTTATTCCGCTCGAGACTTCATTTTTCGCGATAATTCCTGTTCGTGAGATAAAACCATTTACATTAGAACAATTGATATCCGAACATGACACGTTGCTAAACATACAAACTTTTCCACTTGGTGTTTTCTTCAAATCACACTGTAATGCCATTACTAGATAGTGAAAACGAAATAGAATTCGCACAGTTCGTAAACAGATTCGAACTAATATCGCCTATTAAAGCTCACCTGAGTTTGGATTATCCCGTTCATCTAGAATTTATTTTTTACCAACAATAATTAATTCTGGGGTAAATATTTAAATACAGAAAAAGGGAAAGAAAGTTCATTTAAAGGGTGAACTGGACTTCAGAATAACTTCACCTAAGTTTCAAGAGCACCGAATCAACTGCTTTTCCAATTTGACGTTTGACGTTTTGTGTCAACTTTTTCAAATGAAAAATCCTGATGACATGATTGCATGTGAAATCACAGCCAGGGGGAGTCTACGGGTTGGCAGATCATCTTTTGATTTGTGGTGATCGATCCACTACCTCCTCACTTTCATTTGCAGAGTCGTTATCACAGCGACTCTGTATATTTCATCTTGCTTTCATGCAGATGTTGTTGATATTCGACAATAAGTGAAGTATAATTCTTTGTTTGAGTCATTATTTAATTTCTTTTTTCCTTTTAAGTGGTCTTGGTTATTTATGCCACCTATTATACCAAGATGTCCATATGAAATGCACTAAAATAGAAGTAACATCTGACTAGTCTTACTCATATAACTTCTCTTACTTGCAAGCGAAATTGGGCTAATACGAAGGCATGAAACATGGCTCTTTAAACAAAAAACTTACAGTACGCTTTGAAAAAAAGCCTTCTGTCCTCTATAGACTTTGCAAGGGTAATTTTGAGAATATTTTAACTCTTTATACAGAATCTGGGCGTTTCTCAAATGCTGATTGAAATGTTGGGGGTCAACCATTTCACGTCAACAAATTTCAGTAATATTTTGCACAGTTGAAAAAAAAACTTTCCAAACCACTAAGCACATTGACCTTTTTGATAGAAGAAAATTTTCCATGTATCACGCATTTATCGCGAACTATGCATGAGGTAACTCTTCAAGGAATGCTTAAGGGTGCTTAAACACCCCCTTCGAAACTAGATCCCTGGAACGACATTAAGTCAGGAGATTTAATTTCATAGTTTTTCAGTGAATAAGACCAGGAATACTAATGCTGGAAAGCATTTTTAATGACGAATTGAGAATAATTTCAATAAACGAACCCATTTTTCTGAAATTAAAGAAAGATATCATTTTAAAATAAATATCTAATACTTTATATTGAAGAAGCATCATCGAAGTTGATTTGGTTGGTAACTGAAGTAAATTTCGAAACTCTCACTCCGCCTTTTCTTGAATCACCCTCCAATTACCTAATTCTTTTAAGTCTAAATGAATTAGAATTTAGTCACTGAATCAATTTCTACTTCACATGAAAATAAGTCAATTTAGGTTAGTACTTTAGCTATTTAATGTGCGTTTCCTTATGACGTCTTTGGAATAGCGTGAGTGGTCATATGATACATAAAGGTACGTACTTGGTATCAGCCAAAGGTCACTAGCCATGTAGGTACTAGGTGGAGTAAACTATTGATTACATTTGAAGTTGAAAATGTAAAATAACCATTTAAGAGAATGTATAAGTCTAAGAACAAAACGAACCTTCGTTAAAATCATAGGAATTAAATTGTTCATCATCGAGAGAATGCTTCCGAATTCAGTTTAATAGCATACTTTCTCTAGCATTACTCGGCAGGATAACAGCAATTGGTCTCCAAGTGAATACGACTTTGATGTACCCAACTATTCGAGAATAAAAAAGGGTGATAGGAGCTAGTTAAATAAAAATTTTTCCCGATTTTGAGTAAATCCAGTAAATTGGCGATCAACAAGTCATTGATATTGATCACAATATAGAGAGAAAAATGCAGACATCCATTGGCAAGTAGATATCGAGTGCACTACCAGCAGTTTGTCCGATCGATTTTAAAGAGGCTTTCCTTTCATAATCAGATGTTAAGTCCACCTTTTCATTTACCAACAGGATGTGACCTTGTTGGTTCAGTTCCGGTTAACCTTATTCTCGTAAGAGGTTGTTCTTTATTTTCTGTTCTCTCACGAACTAATTGAAATTCTAATTAAGTAAATAATTACATTGAAATTGGAAAAGATTTCTTTATTAAGTTTTACCACGAAAGTTGAAAATGATTTCACCATTTCCTAAATTACACATTCGAGTTTTCGTATGCGGAAGCGTGGGCGGTTTCCATCACCTCAACTACTTTCGTGAATAATTCCACCAACTCTTAGTAGCTTTAATAGTACTAAAATCATCGAGGTCGATTAAAAGTACATCTTCATCTGCATAGTAGCGCTTAAAAATGTCGCCCTCTTTATCATAAATGTATGTATAAGAAATCCGCAGGAATGAATTTGAAGTTATGGAGAAATGTGGCATCAAAATATGCTAGAATTAATTTTTCCATGCATGTACGCTTGGAATTTGTGTTGCCAATGTCTTTGCGAATAAATTTTTACTGACGGTTAAATATTCATTAGTATCAATGGCAAAGAAATAACTTTTCAGTCTCTTATCATTTAAAACATCTTAAAGTGCTATTGTCCTATATATTGTGATGAGAGGGGATTGCCAAGTTGGCCTGCGGAATAAGGTTAGCGCATTGATATTATTTTTACCTGTACTCTATATTGGTCAAATTATATGTCATGTACTTCCTTCTATCCTAATCTTACTAATTTCATATTTCAAGATTTGACGCTTTCATTTCTGGTGAGTCCATGTCTCGGAACATCAGAGATTACTGACCCGTTTATTGGATTGAGAGTTTGCTCATGCCAAATGCAACATAAGTAAGCTCAATAGGCTTCAATCAAGGTGAATATCTTTAAGATTGTCATTTGTTCTAGTCCAATAAAAAGCATAAGACATCCATTTTTATATATTAGCTATATTAAAATTGAATAATTTAAAAGCGACATTTTTCAAAAAAGCACCTTGAACTTATATCCAGCTTAAATTGTTAAAGTTAGTAACTGAAGAGATACTCACAGAGCAAAATTGTCTCGATTATTCTAAAATTCATCAACCACCTTATTCAGTCATTGCCAAAACGTGCAATGTGAATATGGTCTTTTCCAATTAATATTGCCAATAATTCAATTACCACCTCGAGAAAAGTGGTCAACTGACTACCAAACACAAAAGACGCTTTATACTATTTTCCATCTTTGGAATTAATTTTAATTTATCAATTAATTTAATTATAATACCTTGGCCAACGCCAGTTGGCTTTAATAAAACTATTCATTTCAAACAGTTTGACTATTTTTTTATAATTATTTTGTAATTTAATATAAGAAAAGATATTGAAATCATTTGTCAGTTCATATTAACTAAAATACCACATATAAGCTTTGAAATCAGCTGAAAAACAAAACGTTCTAATCGCATTTTCTCGACTATTTTCGCCTTATTTAAAGTACCGTTTCTTTTTGGTCTGATTTTTTTTTCAAGTAATATACGCACCCTGGAATCTTGTTTGCCTAGAAACCAGCCACATCAGTTCGCTCTCCTTCATCTCCTCCCTGTCCAAGTCACGCGTAACTCAATCGAGCAGTGGAAAGTTAAGTTATTTAGTCACGGACTCATTTGTTCGTCCCTCTTTCCATCGAGGGAAGGTGTCCCTAAATTTGATTGGTGACCGAAATTCAGTTATTTAAGCTATTGCCTTGGCTTACGTTACATATAATAACCGCCTAGTAGTACGTGAGGGGTAACACGTACGCACGCTTGGATTATGAGCGCAAGGTCTATTTGGCACGAGCCGAAGCTGGCAAGCTGCCAACTCCCACACAACACACACCAAACTAACTAATGCGCAACACATAACACAACGAAAAATAATCCCATACAGTGCCAATAGAAAAAGAGGGCGGACTGCACGCGTAACTCAATAGTGTGTGTGTGTGCCCTCGTGTAGAACATACTTACGCACCATGCACGCGTGTACGATCGGACTGCGCTTTCACGTGCGTGTGTCTTTGTTTTGGTGTGCATTGGCAACCAGCCAAGCGCTATTGCGCACACACTCGGACTGGATTTTTTGTTGTTGGTTTGTTCTAGATGAGAGAGAGAGAGAGATAGGTACAGAGGAGGAGGAGGAGAAAGGAATAAGCGACAGAAAGCGCTAGCTGCACCATCTTCACGACTCAAGGAAAAAAAATCAAGGCAAGTAGAGGCGAAAGTCTAGTTATTAAATGGAATACTAGTCCGATTGAGGTTGAAGAATTGGAAGCATTTTCTTACCATGCTTTATCCAGTCTGCCATGTAATCGGAACATAAATATCATCCATCTTTAGAATTATCTTTAACCTACAATACTTAAATTTAGCATTGGTTGGCGGATTCGATGTCCCTCGGTGAATACCCGATGTTCTGCGGTGTGGGTCAAGCCTTGGGTAAGATGGTGTTTTCAGAATTTTATTTCTCACCGAGAAAACCACTTAGAACCAATTCGCCATGTACAATTGATAGAAAATACGTTCCAATATGTTCTTGAGGCTTATAAGGACATGAAGCCCCAGTAATACTAAATATGTTCAAAATACAGTTAGTAGATAATCACGTCTTTGAGAAATAGGAAGGACTTGGTACAAATGTTTATTTCCACCGTAGTGTAGGGAAAGCTACTTTGCAACATTTATATTTGTCGTATACCATGGGTCCAATTTTAATTAGTGCCCATCCGGCGATTGAAATTACCAAAGGCTTTTGGATAATACTGAGCCTCAAGGCTCCAGAAAACGTTTCTACTGTATAGAAAGATTGATATTTGAAAATTCGGTTCGTTAAGAGTCTAAGAGACTAGAGCTAAATGAGGAGAAGATTAAGCACTCAGCTTCCTTTCCGAGGTACTACTTTTGAATGAAATTTGGAATTAGAATTCATAGCCCTACCTGATATTGTTCAGGGTTTAGAGATTTTCTAACCCTTAAAAGTGATTTATCAGCGATAGATAAAACTGTTATAAGTATTCAAGAAAACATCTGTTATTAGAATAACATGTAGGTCAAGTAAATGACATCCACTTACCCAACAGACACTATTAAACCGCTATGACCCAGATTACCTAGACACAGAAGTTTGTAAGGTTTGACAGTATTAATGGGGTTATTTGCCTGTCGCAGTGACATTAATTTTGGTCTGTCTGGGGAGGGGGAATCAGGTGATAGCACCGACAAGTGATTTTAAAAGCTTTGCTTTGCTTTGTGCATTGGCCGCAGTTTTTTAACCGTCCTGTCGTTTCTTCAAGAGTACAAAAAGTGCATTTCTGGACCCGCCAAAGGAGGCAGCATAAATATTCGATGTTATTTTACCTATTTTCTCGTTTTACTCGCATTCTCTATTGAAGGGGGACTAATTGTGTTGTAAGGAATGTAACGATAGAGTTGCACTGGAGTTTTTGAAGTAAGGATGCCAATAGCCCTACTTCAGCTGATTTCTAATAGTATTGATACGTTTGGAGTAATTCCAAACTTCCCACAATTCCATTTGTATGGTCTTATCAATGGGTTTCTGGGTGAGTTGGCGTAAAAGATATCGAATTTCTATTAAGCAGTTGGTTTGCGTTAATATTTTTCATGATACTTCGAATGATTCACATTTTCTTACAGTTTTGAGATTATAATACTTCTGTCAAGGTGAGCTCTGGTAATAAATAAGTTGGGTTATATAAATCATCCTACGTGTAAGGATTTTATTAAGTTGCAATATCGAGGCTTAATGAAAATTTAAAGGATTCCCCCACACCTTCCCATGTTGTATCTCTGGTCGGTTTGTATATTCTCTGGACTTACATCTGATTACACTAAATGAAGTTAATAAAAAAGGAATCAATTATTGTGTGGGCAGGTCGATGACGCTATTAATAAGGCATATGCCAAAGTAGGGAAAGACGGTAAGATGTCTCATGGGCTGGAAAAGTGAATCAGCGTGTCTCAATGTCCTCTTAAAATTCCTGTTTGATAATTAAAAAAATAATAATAACAGTTAAAGGCCAATTGTAAGGATAACTGAAGGACACTAGTTGGTAATGGAAATTTTCGCGAAAAGTTTGACTTCTTCTTTTTAGTAAAACTTACTAATCACCCGCACCAAATACCACTGGTGCAAAGATTTTGGCAGTTATCACGTGCGCCGCAATCGACTTCTTTATTAAAATATTAAATACGCCTATTTTCATTGGAATTTCACTTATCAAATGACATTTATCATATAGCTAAAAAAACCTTAATCTATAATGTGTGTGGTCGTAGTGAAGATAGGTTGATCTCTGATGTTATATCATCTGGACAGGCGTCTATAAAGGATCTCAACGCGTTTATTTCATTAATCTCTATCTGTTTCACAATTGTTTTTTTTTTACTAAACCACATCTCACTCACTTGCTGATGTCACCTCTCATACGTTAGTTATTGGCATCATTCGTCGAATATTGGCATTCATTTTCTCCATAGGCAAGAACCAATTTGAAATATTGACTATTTAGTAGTGCACTGAATGAGGTAAGCTTTGTATAATTTAAGATTAATTATAAATTGTCAATCATTTTTATTCAGCAACCGCCGACGCTTAATCAGCAAGGACACGAATTCTAATTTTGTTTTATTTTAGTCATTAAGCTCATGGACTTAGGATGATCCAACAATTCATCAGTGGAACTGCTTTAAGAGTCCGAGAAAGTAGGCGAAGAAATAGTCCATTGCAAGGTTGATGGTCTTCTCAAAAGCCACTAGGATAGACCCGACTTTTCAAGAATTGAATTGGACCACGGTTGCATTGGGGACAGGAGTAGAAATGAGTGAAAAGAAAGAAGGCGAATTTAAGATTTGAAGAACAGCGAAGAAGAAGCGTAAACACAATGCCAACAGGATTATGATGATGATGCCAAATTATGGAACAGTAAATGAAGTCAACATCTGTCTTCTTTTGTTCGATTAATGGGCAACCACAAGGAAAAGTTGTCGCCTGACAAAACAGCGCAGAGTTGTGAGTCAATATGTATTGACTCTTTCGATGGTATTTGAAAAATACCCTATTAGCGCTATATGTGTAAAGAAAGACTCTTCTTTGCTGGTTTAGTGTTGTGCAGTCTAGATTCTGCCTCTACGATCAATCAACTCACTAGATACCACATGCTATTGCTCCAAGACACTTTAACTTAACCGTGACCTTATATACGAATATAAGTTGTCTGCGTGCTGTACAGGAGGTACAGGATCCATCTAACTGGTTGCAGTAAATACCCCAAATAACCGCCAATTTACCTGGAGCGCCTTGTATTCGCATATTGATAAGGGTGATGGGTTACTTTGAGAATCGATTACCACGATTCAAAACAGTTCTAAAGTTCTTAAGCTTTGTTTTTTGGCTCGCTATAATGTTCGATATCTACATTAAAGTATGCGAAAGTAAAAGTAAAAGTATGCTAATTACTGATATCCGATCAGTTCCTGCAAGTCATTCAAAGTTAACCCGAGTAACACTGAGCTTATTTACTTGATGTAATAGTGGTGATAAAAATAATAATATTAATAGTGTGCGTAAAATTTTGTTTTACTAAAATGGCTCGATGTGTAAAAACCAAAATGATCTTCATATGTCAAATCGATAAAGGATCGAAATGTTGCTTCAAGCATTTAGATTGTCTAATTCCAAAATATTTTACTGTTTCCGGCTTTTTGGTATGTTTTATGATTAAAATTAGCAAAAAATGAATGATTTACACATTTGTATTCCAGTTGTATTCCCCAAGTACCATAAATTCCGAAAGTGTCAAACCCAGCCTTGATTCCCTCTCTGACATTTGCGATTGCCTTAACATTTGTACCTTGGACTATATTCTGAGATGTACTTCAAATATGGTACATTTTGTCTAGGATAATCTGAGTCTTTCGTATGTACCTTCCAATATTATATATGTTATCATAAAATTTCATTATTCTAAATATATTTGTAACATTAATTGATGATCAATAAAAAGAAATCTACGCCATACCAGTTGCATCAATTAAGAATTGTCTGTTAAAAAGAAGTAACTTGGCGACAAATAAAAAGAAATCAGGATCAGAATTCAAGGATTGGCGAACGTGACGATTTTGCGATGTTTACCTTCAAAATTTTCTTGAAGAACCTAATTTTTTATCTGCGTGTATACTTGTCAGAACCAACAAAGTATTTTTGTTCTCTGTCGGAGTAGGACTCGGTTCTTTTAAAATTGTGTAAAACTGATCGGCCGATAAACATCTTTGTCGCTAGTGCACAACACTGACGCCTAATTAAAACGCCAAGTAAAAGGGGCCGCAGTAATCAGTCCTAGAAGGATATCGGAAATGATATTCTGTCCTCTCCCCTCCCCATCTCCTCCCATGAAAATGAGTAATGGGCACCGGTAGAATTAGTCACTAGAACCCATTTCTCCTTCACAAATAATTCGCATTTGGCACTGCCATCGAAATAGAAAAGGACATAGATGTTGTGTCTGTCTAAATTGGCATTTGCCATTTTGAATAGAGAGCAGAATATGGATTCCCGCTGATGATTTTTTATCAAATTTAAGTGATTAATTAAAATATGATATTAAATAATGTTACTATTTTGGTCGATATATTTGAATTGTTATGATCTTTTGAATATTAGTTTACCATCTTATAATTCACAATGAAATGTATGCATAAAATGTAAACAAGTGTGTCAGTGCCGTAGCTTTCACGATATTGATAATCGATGAATCAACTTTGCGACTGGGACAATCAGTGATGCTGGATAAAATTGGGAAAGTTTATTTTTCATAATGGAGTCTCCAAGGTGATTGGAACAAAGGACGATAGAGGACGGTCATTTAAATTTATCTGAATGTGAGAAAGATCCTTTGAAGCTTAAAGAAAACTGTTGTCTACAACCCAACAAGGAAACGAAACACTGTAACACCAACTCAAAATTTGCGTCGTAGGATATAATCTTTACTCTGAATGGGAACTTTGTAGAAATCTTCAGTCAATGCGCTGATTCTTAGCATTCATACATTCATTTGCCCATTGCATGTCCTTGACTGGATGCATTAATAAATAAGCAAATATTTTTTAAACTTATTTTCATGAAAGGATTAAACTGTCCGTTTTATTCAACATTATTGGTTCTTCCGAAGCCTGAATGCTTTCAGTGGTAAATAAGCTCCTAGAAAGTCGTATTGCCAATTAATAGAAAATGTGATCGAAAACTCATCAGCCAGTAGATATGTACTTATTAAGCTTTCAAGACATCGGAATCCACGTTGCTAACTTGCGAAAGTATTCAATTTTTCAAATCTTTAGAAATAATTTATACTGAATCCGTCAATATTTTGCCTACCAAAGCAGGCAAATTGAGATCATAAATATGAACTGTTGGATACAAAATGAATACTATTGTCCAAAATAACATGTCTATTGATTTTATTATTAATTATTTATAACCTCGTTAAAATATCCTCAAATTTTGGATAATTGTAAGGCAGAATTTGGAGTGAATTAATAAAGTTAGCTTTATTTCGTGTTAATATTCATTTCGTAGGATTATGAGTATCCTGGGTGGCTAATTAGGCTAAAACATGAACCCATATTTGTTAAATGGCTAAATCTCACTTGAAGAGATAAACCCTTTGTGATAATTTGCAAGAAATCGTATTAATAAATATATCTGCTTAAAATGATCTTTTAAGTTTGAATCAGGAAATTTAATTGAACAGTGAAATTTTATACTCTCTCAGTAATACATTTTTGGGTAAGAAGGAGAAAATGAACGCCAATAATATTGAACATAAAATTCCATTGCCAAAAAAGGAAATTCATGGTCTACCTTGCCACAAAATTCGCATTGGATATTGTTTTCAAAGATACATTGCAGTTATACGCATTTTGTCAATTAAGTGTAAATTATTTGTGAGCAGAAAAGAAAATTTGAAGCGGATCCTGTTACTATTTGGCCATATAACACCCCTCTTTGTGAACTAACAACTAGAGTATTAAGGACTTCTCATGCGTCCTAATCTTTTTTTGTATTTAAACAGTGGCATTTAGTGCAATATACTAAGATGGGATCCAGTCAGGACGCGTTCTCCTATGGCGTCTTGGAGATCTTTATAGATTGCGTTAAGATACCTACTATAACCACCAGGAAAATCAAGAAAAATGAGCCCATCTGCATTCAAATGACTTCGCTAATTCCTAAAGTGTTTGTATCTTCCTTAGTTTCACTGCTTATTTGCTTCAATCCATTGCCTATTATAGTAATAATAATAGAAATTTTATTGATGCTTTTTATTGTGATACTTAATTCTAAGCTAATTTTAGCAGCAAATCACCATTTTCAAGAACAATAAATTTCTGTCCTTATGTGACCTTGGCACAATTATGTTAGCCTTTAAGTTGAGAGGCTATTGGCAGATGGTTTGTCATTATCTATGTGGATTTTGTCGTTTCACTTCTTGTGACACTGAAGCAATGAAATGTAAGTGAAAGAGTTTAACTGACGAGATTCCAACTTTCTGACACCGAAAGAAGTGAGCATTTACTCTTTCTCAAACCCTCTCTTTCTCAACACCTGATCTTCATGTTACACTAGGATCTTCTGATTGTCGCAGATCTTGTTTAAACGTGAAACATTCAACTTAAACAACATGCTTTTCCGCCTATTCACTTTCCTAATTGCAATCAATTTTTCCCACTTGGGTAGAGCTGAATAAGCACGAAGGCGAACTATCGGTTGTTTTCAATAATGCGATACAAATTTCGGTATCTTGCATGGTATGTGTTTTAAATGAAAATGAACTGGATCCTGGCAAGCGTTTGCTTTCACTTGAGCGCGAATTTCGGATGTAATTTTCTGTCCACTATGTCTGCAACACTAGCCTGGTGGCGACCAATCAAACGGACAATTTTTTGGCGAAGAGCCAAACCGGCAGCGAGAGGCAGCAGTATTAGGCGTGTAAGAAGAGACTCGGAAAACCTAGTTATTCTGACACGAAAGAAGAATATGAAGGGCGAAAATGTTCTTTATTACCATAAGTGATAAATTAAGGCAGCAATCAAGTGTTAGAACCCCTAATATCAGCACGAAGCCAAAATTTTGGTCTCTCAGATGAACAACTTAAGGACTCCAAGTTAAATCACCAATTTTAAGTAAAAGAATAAACAACTTAACATTTTTTATTATAATATGTCTTGAATACGATTGAAAAAAAAAGAAAAATAATTATTACATTTTCTCTGAGTGACATTTCACCTATTCGATTGAAATGTATCCCGGGCTTAAGTATGAATTTGGGAAAATTCAACACACTCAGTGAGACGCCGAATTGGATCACAGAAGTCAAAACTACCAATTCACTTCAATTTGGAAAAATATGTGCAGACTTTAAGCTGAAAAGAGGGCCTGTAAATAAATAAGAGACGATTGAACAAGTTAAGGAGAATTTTTGATGTTGCTCACTTTTACATTATAAAAATACATCTTAATTAGTGTCCAAGATCTGGTTTACTGAATATTTGAACGGACAGACGCCTATTGAGTGCATAGTGCATAGTGCATAGTTACAGACCATATCTATTAAGTGGCATGCAAACATCCTGATGAATTCAAGAATAAAATTAATGAGGGTTCTGCATTTCTTTTCCCTATAGGTTCTCTTGTGTTTACTTACTCAAATTTGTCTTCGATAAGCATCGTGTTCAGAGTTTCATCATAATTAAAAGTCCACTGTTAAGTCGAGGAATTAAAAGACCTCTGCAGACCTTAATAAAGATGATTTTTTTCGCTCAATCTTGTATGCCTTTTCATGACACTACTTTGCTAGGTTCTAAGGCCCCGGAGGCATCGTTGCACCCTTCCCTTGACAATAACTATTTAACCACGAAAATGCCTAAATGGAAGGATAGAGGGGAGACAACGTTTTTTCTTGTTTACGACTTTATTAAACTTCGAAGGTATGGTCGTAGATTCGATATTCCTTAGTGTTATTTATTTGTACGTTGCTGTTATTATTGCATTTTTCATTAACACAACAGTAGATTGATCTGAATTCCATTGTCATTCTTCCACATTTTCAACTTTTTAAAGAATTGCTTTCTGCATATTAGATCTAATGGTTACCCTTTCCACTAATGAACTAATAATATTAATGTGCGGTTGAGGTGATTGCCCATACAAACTAATTGATATCATGCAAGATCATTTTGCAATATCAAGCATCAATGATCATAATTAACCAATCAGCCAATAAGCGTTGAAGATTGATGGCAACTATTAACTCCAATCCAGGGCACGAATTATAATTCATCAAGTAAGTTATCCAAGGTCTGAACCCCAAAATTTAATAAAAGTAGGACTCTTTGATATCCTGACGTTGTTTGTCAGCATCCTTTTGACTTCCCAATAATTTATTATTGGATATAAATTATAAGTTTGAAAATTCCTGTGGGTGATAATACCAAATTGACTGATGCGTCTTATTTATTCAATAAGCTACTTTTTTTAAATTGGAGTTAACCATATTCACCGTTTACGTGGCTTGATTGCATAAGAACAATTTTTATCCAAGTTTTAACCCAATTTAATATGGAATTGACTGCAGGTATGAAAATATTAATGAAATTTAGTTTATTAAATATATTAATAAATAAATATTAAATATATTTTCCTGTTATTCGGCAAAAATTTAACCCATATAATAAATCCCCACTTTCTAGACTAGTTTAGGAGAAATGGAACTATTAATCGAGCAAACTGTGATTTGTAAATGGTAGAGCGATATAAGAAACCGGAAGTGAAAGTCTTAGGAGATTGGCTGGTCTCAATGCCAATGACATCACTAAAATCACAAATGGAGGAGTAATAGTAAACTCGATTTGTTTATATTGGCAGTCAGTGACAACTCGGCATGTTTGAACGTTTCGTGTTTCAAATAGGTTGCTTTGAAAATGAATTATTCAAGGCGTGTCCACTTTCAGCTAATTTAAATTCACGTTTTTAAGACTTTTCTACAATAATTAATCAAATTTCAGTATTGTAATTAAGTTCTTGCTCAAAATAAATTTCACTTTCCTTCTCATATTATTTTAACTTTCTAATTGTAATAAAATTAATAATTATTCAGAATTAATAACCTTTTTAGTACACCTTGGAATTGGTTTAACTCCCTGATTGGATAAAAGCAATGCATTTCATGCTATTATAAAATTCAACATGCATCAACATTTGTGCTACGTTTGGAGTTATTACAATTTCATGGGATATAATTATGGTCAGAGATCTGTAATTAATACAATAACTGGCTTCACACGTGATTATCTCTGCGATTTAATACCAACTTGCCATTTATGCAAATTCGTGCGTATTTTGAAATTACTTTTTTACTATATTTGAGTATATTATAATTTGCTATGCTCCCGAGAAGAGTATAATCTATTAACTCAGAAATAGCACGATATTAGTTTACTTTAATACCTACTCAGTTCAATCCATAGGTATTTTTTATGACTACATTTTCGACGAATCAGTGTCATAATTTAAATTACAATCTCATGAGAAAGGATGATTGGACTGTTTCATTCCCTTAACGACATCGTGCTCGGTTTAAATCATATAGCATTCCAAGTTAATGAAACGCTACAATAGTGTGCTAACTTTAAATTCAAAACCAGCTTGTGAAGAACTAAACATTTCTTTATACTTATTCTTCTTCATTATAATTTTATATTAAAAGTCAGATGTTTGTTTCTTAATTATGAAATATATACAAATATAGTTGCCCAAAACGTTAAAAGCTTCTAAATGCCCCCAGAAAGCTCGACACGATATAGATCCAGATATTGTAAAATGAGGTAATTTTGAATCATCTGCGTTTTTCAAAACGTATCGGTGATTGGCATTAAAGCTAGAACGAGAAGAGTTTGTTTAAAAACCACTTTTGGCTTTTTAGTTGAGATATAGAGTACAATTATTACTAAGATCGTTAAGCCGTGATGCGAATACTCCAGAATAGAAAACAGTTTTAATTAGTGATTTTGTTGGGGTTGAGTAGAGGTAAATCTTTCAGAGACATTGAGACTTTCAAGGCCTTAGGTACCCGATCACATTAAACCTGGTTGATGAGTCGTTATTTACACACTTCCGTGGAATGTATTCCAGCCTTCAATCAAATAATGTTTGCTTTCGTCTGTAATTTCATAGGATTTTATGTTTTAACTTAACTTCAAGCGGTTTAGCATAAAATAACCCTTATTTCTCAGAATACCCGAGTTTACGAGTTCAGATAATGGCATTCAAGTCTTATCTCTTTCACTTATCAACAAATCGTAAAACATTTCGAAATTTGAATGAGTAAATCCAATTAAACATGCACTGTAATGAAACGAAACTCAGGGAAAATGCTCTATCACCTCTCTCTCTAAATAAAAGGAAGTACTCATCTGTTTTAAACACAAAAGAAATTAGTGTCATATATGATCACAATAAGAATATCTTTCATTCTTTCCTGACTCGGGGAAGTTTTGAGGTCATTCGAACACGGTTGGGAAACGCAGTTCAAGTACTTGGTAATTATGGTTACAACATCAGTAGAATTATGCTTGTATGAAGACTGGGTTCTTGAGATTGGCATATCGATGCATATCTAGTAAGAATCCGTTCAAACCCAAGATGGCAGAAGGCAAGTCTCTCTTAAGGATCGCTCAAGATTCTCTCCACACCCAAAAAGATCACTGCTGTGAGTTCAATTTCAGTAAATCTCATAATAGGGGACAATAAATCAGCCCAAAAAATTCCCCCAATTGAATTCCAAATTGGACTAATTTTTTGAAATATGGATATATTTAGAATCTCCTATTTACTTAATGTCTTCTTTTCTCAAAAATAGGTCGAAGACAGTCGAAGCTTTTGCATTATGTACATTGATTCAAAGTATGTCCTTTTCCAATCTTGTTTTGTCAAATTTTCCTACTTCTGTGGTTGTTAATTTCCCAAGTACACAGATATCCTCTATTATTGAGTGTATGACTTGACTTTGACATTTATATTCCTGACCAATAATCTTCGGAAAAAGGAATTCGCACTAAAAATTAAATATTAATAATACTTGCTTAAAATATTACTCTTTAAAGTGATGAATCCCTCCTACTCGGAAATGGTCCAACAAAAGGCCAAATTCCAGCCTATATAATTCGTTTTCTTTATATTTTGCAAGATATAACAGTGTAAAGTTAAATTAATCCTTTTATTAATTAAAAAATATGAAATCAAAGCCCGAAAAGGTCATATAAAGAAAGAACTACTTAATTTATTCACTGAATTCAAACAATATTCCCTTCATCTAATTCTTTACGATAAATATGCGGCATTTTCAAAAAGCAATGGCGCCATTTTAGTACTTCCAGAAACTTTAAAGTGAGCTTTTATCCAAAAGTATTCAATAAATATAAATCGGAATGATAATTCCAGAAGGATCCACTTCATTTTTTTCCAAATGTCAGAAAGAAGTTCGGTCCTTATTTAGTCATTGGGCCAAATCAAGTGCCCCGCATGGGGCAGGAATTTGCTTCACACTTGTCCAAAATAGAGGTTAATCCCATAATAAGGGGTTATGGGAAAAACCAGACAGACAGGATAAATGGGATCGAAGGGCGGTGGGGTGCGGGGGGAGGAGAATGGGTGATTGTTTTAAATTTCAGTTGCCTTCTCCCCTTTCTTAGAGTACATGTTTTGATCAAATAATCATATAGAGAACTATTTTTGTAAATTTGAATACTCAAAACAATTTGGTAATTTGCGTTGCCTTACTGGCTGGAATCCACTGACCTGTAGAGGGAGCCACCTATAAATGCATTTCGAGCTTGGCGCACAACTTAAAAAGAAGTGATTCTCTTGAATAATTTGGAGTTGATTGGGAGGAGTACTTCATTAAGTAAGGAAAACATTGTTTTGGAATTAATTTACTGCAACTGATTTCCTTTTCTCGTTTAAGCTCTGCTTATCAGACAGTTCTGTTTTTCAATAAGGGCAATTTGCGGAAGTTATTTTAAGCCAACATATTACATATCATTACCCTCTACTCAAGTTAGTTCGAATGGAACTAAATGTAAAAATCAATAAGCCTAAAGTTGTTTATTGATATCTACTCAACTTACTGGAACTAGAAGGATGATTTCATCTACATAATCTTAGGCTTTACAAAAACAAAGTAATAGCAGGTTTAGAAGGCGAAGCCATAAAAGATGATTTATTCTTGAAAGTGACGAAAGAATTAATTTTTAGCTCATGAACCTACAGAGCTTAAGTAAAATGATTCCTTGTAATAAAACCTGCAAATTTACCTTAGTTTATATTCGTTTTAAATATCTGAATGGCGTATGCAAAAAGTTTTAAATACTAAATTCTAAATAATTTACTACATTTTGTGTTGAATTGTTTGTGACTTCTTAGCTTTGAACCCTGAAAGATTTGGATGAATGAACCAGCAAATTATTCACTCTTAGAAGTTCACTGTTCAAACAATGACGCTTATGTTGAACTGAAAATTATTAAATGGGATTCACCGAGGTGACGAAATGTGGTTTGTTATTAATATATAGTATGCGATTAAGCTAAAAGAATTTTGTCCGAAAAGTGCATAAATAAATGAATTATTGTTTAAAGTCAATCCAACCAAACCAGAAAATATATGATGATTCCAGCATATAGGAACAAAGATCTTGAGCCAATTTCTTATGGTTAAAACAGTCATAATTTAAGTACGATTGACTAATTGTATTAAAAAGAACAACTTACGCTCATTTGTTTAGTTGAGAGTCAAATAAATAAAATAAAATGTGACCCCTTTCATTCCTTAATATTTTCAAAACCAATGAAAAAATCGATTTATTTGATAAGATGAAGATCAAGAAGTTTTGAAAACCTAGTAATTTAGAAAATTAGTTAGCAAGAACCGAAAGCTGATATCTCTGGAGTATTTATTCAATTCCAGAATATACGCTCAAGAATGACTAACGAGATTAAATGTAAACCTATTACCAACACAAGAGAAATTCAAAATTCGTACTCAGTAAACTTTGAACAGAATTTCCTTGAAACTGGTGAGTGTAAATTTGAAAAGCAATGCTAGTTAGTAAGTAAATCCAAGTTCTCAACTTCTTCTAATTCCATTCCATCGCCGCTTTCATTTGAGTAATCAGTTCCAGTCCTACACACTTTCACTTCAAACATATATTTGTAAAGCCCCCTATGCGTAGTTACCTATTGCTAACATTGCAATATCCAAGACGACCAGGTCAATTACACCAGCAAAAGATCAAGTCAAGAATACAAATACGATAGAGTAGACCACGATTACAAACCGCAAAAAATTTCCTTATGTTGACTTTGGTTAGCTTATCTGTTATTTTGTACAAGCGCGCTGCCGATAATTACTTTCCAATGCTAAGCGCTATCAGAAAGCTTGGCGTGCACACACACAAGGCAATCCGTCACTGGAAGATGTCAAAGCAGAGGGCTTTGTCAGCTACTTTTCATAAATAATTTCTTTGCTGAGCTCGGCATGTGTGCGTACGATAAGACAGATTTTTAATTCAATGGAAAGCAAAAAATGGCATAAAAAATTATCAAGATTTTCAGATCCGCTTCAGGCTTTCGACTTGTATTAAAATGATACAATTTAGCCAATAAGAAAAGTACTAGTTAACAGGAGCCTACAATGATAGGAACTATTTAAAATCGAATTCTTCGAGGGCAGTTTCCAGAGCCACTTAGGGTCCCATTAGAGAAACAATGTCCTTGAGACTTCCAATAACGTGTACTTAAATAGTGATAGGCCCTCGAGGCCAATATTCGCGAACTTTAAGTGTGCCGACGACATGGCAGATTTTCAAATGTCGAAGCACGTCTTCCTTACATAACGAACTATACGAATTAATCATTCTTTCGCTAACATTAGGCATACGATAAGTGACGAAGTAATATATCTTATATCTCTTGTTAGAAAGTGGACAACACGCCATCGCCTCATTCGACCTCCTTGTTTAAGGACTTATTGGACTACATTGATAGTCCCACGATAAAAACGTTTGAAAGTTTTAGTACAGCTTTAGATGCTAATATAATTACAAAAAATGTCTTCACTGGTCAATGTATAAACGATGCACAAAAGGAAAATTTCGGGAAACAAAATCCAGGATTAACCGACCACAAACATAATCTATACTTACGCGTCTACCCGAAGAAAATTAATAAACGCATAAATAGCGAAGAAGCGAACTTCAATTTGGATAAGTAGGTATAAAAAATAGAGTGAAATAATGCATAAAGACACCAGTGGATTAGAAGGAGGAAGAGATGGAAGATGGGTTCTGTGCTATAACAGACATCAATGGCAGAAGAAGACAAGAAGTCTCCATTTAGAATGTCTCCTGTGGATCTTCAGTGCATTCATTCGTGGTGTGCGAATCAAAAACACCGCAATTGTCACAGTATAGACGATTCGCTGATGGGGTAACGTTCTTAGCCAACTTGGGCTGTAGAACACCTCGATGTTCAGTGGAATTCACTCCACTCTGGGGACACAGTTCGGTATCATGAAGATCAAAAACTTCGCAGTTATCACACCAGGATCGCAACCTTGTTTCTATGGCCTTCTTGTTCTTCTTTTCAGTTGGTTGATCACCAGACCTAAAAAATGGGAAATGCACGAAATGCGCTATTGAGTCAAAACTCGAAATGACCAAGCTACTTGGTGTTAAATAATAAATCAGAAAGCTACCAAATTTAAAATCTAGAGCAAAGATGAAGTGTTAGTCTCCCTAACTACAAGTTCTATGGCATTTCAATAAAATCATATTAGAATACAGATTAAACAAAACTATAGAATTTTCCACCCTGGTGGAAATCATGCAGCTGATGATTATGACTCTTGGTGTTTTAGAAGATCCCACAGATACAATCCGAATAATGAACTATTTACTGTCAATAAAAATGGGAATTCATTTCAAAGACAAATACTATTGACCACAAAACACTAATTTATAGTATTCATATCACCAGCAGTGCTAAAATTCATTCGCAAAGAAACTATCCAGAAAGGGCCTGAACGTTTCTGTCCCAAAAATGCATCTAAAGGAGTAAAATCTTTCAACGCGCAAATGCTCAAACACATCTGATCTTTAAGATCATTCCTTTGATAATAAAGATAAGAGGATCTTCAAAACAGGCGGTGAGACGGCGGCTCCTGTAGCAAACAAGTTGTCGCGAAATCAATCCTCATCGATGCGCGATCACTGGCGTGAATGAACAACCGATTAGTACTCATCATCAATGGGGTGAATGAAAGTGAATACCTCATGAGAATGGCTCCAGTAGGTAGCTTCCTAAATGAAGAGTTGTTAAAGTCAAACTTCATACTCTTCTGATCAAGTACCGCATAAGCATGTTCAAAGAATTCCCTTTCAATTCAGCTCTTTGCTTGTTGCGTTTAAATGTCGGCCAAATTTCATAGTATCACAAATATATGGTAACGTTGACGTACCACCCATCATATTTACGACGGTACTTCGACTTATGTAATTTTCGGATATCCATCTTCTATTCCAAGCAGCCAAGATAGAGTGTAAGTAGATTTCCAAAAACACTCACCCCAGTATCCATTAAAGTAGCTTATTTAAACCACAGAAACCTCGAGGCGGCTAAGAAGAACTTGGATAGAGCTGCTTGTGTCACTCCGGCGCAATTATGTAGGCATTCCCGTTGGCAAAAGGAAGCGCCAAACGTGCACCACAATTCAAATTTATAAGTGGTATAGGGGACTTCCGAGGAATACCAAAGATACGAAATTTGATACATGGACTTGAGTATCCTTTGTCCAAGTACTAGCAATTAAGGTAGTAAACAAACTAGTCACTACCTTCCAGATGACTGGCAGTTAAGACTGAATTAAAATTAAAGTAAAAACTATATATACAGGCAGAACGGAAGGACTTTATTAAGTTAATCGGAAAAATCAAAACGAAGGGAATGAAATCAAAAGTTGGAGACGCGACGCCTGGTTCAAGTAAAAAAGAACAGAAAAAGAACAATCTTGAATTAAGACACATAGTGAAAGAAGTGATTCACTTATTTGCAAATAAGTGCACGAGTTTACCTACCTAGTTCTATCCACACCAGGGTTAGAAATGGCGGCGCGAAGGCGTTGTTCCAGCTCGGAATTTTTAGCGTGCAGATCGACAATGATAGAATTGAGGAAGTTAACTTGACTGTCGTAGCTTTCATTGGTGGATCCACCTGTGGGGGTACGTGGTGTTCCGCGACCGTTGGGGATCGTTGATTGAATTGGTGATGGAGTGTCTGAAAAGTGAAGACCAAGAAGATAATTACAATTTTCCTCAGTGGAAAAGCCATAAGACCTCGGTGTACATTACATATAAATTATAGAAAACGGGAATGGCACCGTCTATTCTTCAAATATCCAAGGAATTAGAAATTTGTTTAAACCAAATATAATCGACTGTAGACCTCCGGTAACACAAAACGAAATGCAGTACAGACGTTTTCCAATCGCCTTGAACACTAGTCTCTGATCGAAGCCACCCTCTAGTTAAATCCTGAGGCACAGCAGGAATCTACGCTTTCCAAAAACGGGAACTAGGGAGCCCAAAATCTTCCGTGTATTTAATACCAAAAATAATTGATCATTTTTGGTCCACCGAACTAAATAACACAAGAAAACATTGCTTATGGTCAAGCAAATGTGCTTCAGTTAGCCTAAAAATTTTAAATGTCGAAACTTGGATAACACAGTACTCAGGAAGAAAAGTTACGAACTGAGTTTCAGTCACCTATCCATATGAAGACCTATAGACTGAACGAGTGGACATGTTGAACGGCAATAAACAGAGTCAATTTCACACATTTTCCCTTGGTTCAATGGACTGGAGGGGAGGGGAAGGGAGGGGGAATGAGAGGTCAATGTGGTTATTAAAAGCGCGATTTAGTACTTTTGATATGAAATGCAGTGGGAGGAAAATAAAACGTTACTCTTTAAATGTGAGAGCTTCTCTTTTCCTTTAGAGAAGACTTCCGAGAAAGTTGAGAAGGAATTGCCTATTCATTTCATATTTGTATTTCGTGTCTAAAATTTCACATAATGGTCCTAATTTATACACGACAGAAGAAAATGTGAACTGCCCGAACAGTTCTTTAAGGATACCAAAATGATATCGATCCTGTTTTCATTACTGTGGTGGAGTTTTAAGCTAGTCATATATCAAAATAAACTTTTGAGTAATTCGAGCAGCCTTAACCCAAAAATTGAAACTATGAAAGGTCGCGATTAATGAACTTTGATGGATTTTAACATATTGAAGAGGATCAAAATTACTTCATTAGAAAGCGGATTTCAATTTATGAAAAACCTGAGCATTCCCTAGGAGAGACATATGAGAAACAAGAAAATTGAATCTTATTCTGGTATTCCCGTGTTAAACCCTTTAACACCCTTAGGACAGTACTGTCCCTTTTCAAGATAGGCTCCATTGGTACTAGACTCGTAACAGAAGGCGCTATTGCCATTTGAAACCTGTTCAATACGTTTATAGCTTTCTCCTGATACCACCAAAACTCATCACATCGGCGGCATCAGTCTTCCGTAAGACACGCGTGAGTGCGGTTGGGTGCGTTTTTTTTTCAAAAAAAAATATTTCGGATATTAAAGGATTAAACAACGAATATCAGTTAACCCATAAATAGAGCAAAATTTCCTAGACCTCAATTGTAGGTGCCGATAATAGTAAAACTAGGCGGAGTCACTGAAATAGACTTGAAGAAAGCAGTTAACTGATTACATTAAACGAGTGCACCAAAATTCCAAAAGATTATACCCAGTCTATTTACTTAATCAATACTGCATTTCAGGGTCAAACACATATACGTAATGACAAACAAATTTGAAAACTGCAATGTTCCCCCCCCCCCCCCCCCCAATAGAAGTCTTTAGCGGAGTCACCTTATAATCAGCTGAAAATAGGAAAAAGCAAATGGGTAAAATCGTTGTTTAAATCAGGAACGTGGTTTATTTCCCTCTAACATCAATTCCCTCCCCAATAGTGAGCTGTAAAGAGGAGAGGGAGGGAGAGAGGTGGAAGTGTGTTTCCAAAAGGAGAGATAGGCTATGACAGACGCGAAAAACAAGAGCAGCGGGTCGTGTGCCTAGGAGTGCGATAGAGGAGGCAAGAAGACACAGGATGCTAAATGCCTAATTAACCTCAATTTCCGCTGGCAAAAGACAACTCCCGGTGAATTAAGCGCCATACACACATGAGTTCCTTTTCTCCTATTCAACTTTGGCAAGATGGGACGAAGATCATATTATAGAGCCAGCACACTTCAATAGCAAAGAAAATCACTTTTAGAGGTTCAAGCTACAGTGCCTTTGCATAAAAGGTTCGAAGCTAAGGCCCCATCAAAATAGCCCACATTGGAGTCAAATGCAAATAAATTAAACAAGTAAATCGGGTTCAAAGACGAAATTGAAGCTATTGAAAACACTACCAATCAATAAAAACGACACGTAAGTATAACTTACGAGTGGATTGTCTCGAGTTAGCTTCCTTTTCAAGTCGTTCCACCTTCTTCTCAGCTCGACGCACACGTTCCATGCAAATTCTCTTCTCCGTTTCCAGGCTTGTCACCCGTTGCAGTTGCTTGTCCTGGAACTCTTCATGCTGAAAAGGAATTAAAAGGGATGTAACTGTTGAACTATTAACTACAATGGCAACAGTAAAACAGAGGTCAAACTGATGGATAAAGCAACCATAGGCTTATTCCAGGGTCTGCAAGCCTCGTCCATTTAAATAAGACCGCTAATCTCCATCACCAAGATTGACAGTTCCCGAATCATATTCAGCAAAAGATGGAACAAATCCAATACAATCGTGACTGTGTTTAACTTCGGAAATGCCCTGCTCAACCGATCCGACGCCAAGATAGAAGGAATTACGAGAGGATACAGAAAAGTAAATTGCTAATACATTTTATCTGAAAGCAAAAGACGCAGAAAATTATGAATAACGACGAACTGAACATTCAATAGCCCGATAAACAACTATACATGTTTCAGAAAAAATTTGCCAATCCATTAAGTGTGATTTTCGCAATCGTATTGTAGATATTCATTTTCAAATCTCTGTTGCCGTTTTGCATAGTCTGGAGATTGCAATGTTTGCATTACCCTTATTTTATAATCTCACTTAGGAAATTGTTCTAACATGTTCTGGCATGGCATTCGTTTAATGTTTGGTTTGGGAGATAGACGTCTAGTTGATTTTTGTGAATATTTCTAGGCTAACAGACCGTATGTACGCGGCCACGTTCAGCTTTAGCGAATGAACCTGCAGGTCGAAATTTACTAATCATTTTCTAGAAATCACTTTTAGCAGGCTCAACTGTTCGTGGATATTCTGTGGAGAACCTTTCATTTAACGTTACAGACGGTTTACAGACCAAATGAGTTCCAACAATAAGCACTCTATGTTCCATTGAAAATGGGATTCTACAGGACCATCTTCACAACCGTTATAAGCAGGTGACAACGGAACACACACTTTGACCGGAGATTCGAATGAATTCTTGAAATGAGTAAGCACTGCGATTTGAATTTTAAAGTATCCTTATGAGAGCGAGGCAAAGAAAAACCCAAAGAACTGTTGCGGTACATGAATCAAACTACCTACTGCTAGATAAGATTCCCACAGTAAATCCTGAGTTGGTCAAACCCGCATATCTTCTTCCCAAATCCACCAAAAATTAAGACGATGAGAGAAAGGGAGATTGAATACTTTCACGCTGTATATAAAAGGGCTTGTGTTTCATAGCTATAATAGTTAACTCCAGATTATTCGGGGCGGAGAAATATGAGAAGCCACAGCAAATACAGAACAAAGACGATAGTGACGCATAGACAAAATCACTTTACAGGACTACAAGTCGAGTGCTATTATGAGTAGCAATTAATGATACTTGGTAGGTATGCGATTCTTTGTACACGTTGGTAATTAATATCTACCAATAGCTATCCTTAGTCCAATAAAGAGTGGACCTATTTAAAGTGTCTCTTTCCTTTTACACATGATAATTTTCTTACTAGGATATGCCTCACTCGGTGAAGCTAGAAATTTATGGCTCGCCAACCACATAATCATTGCAATTCTATGATAGAAGTATATTCATTCAAAATCTACGAAGTATTTTAATTTGAAGAGCCAAATAACAGATTTAGAAGCTTCCTCGGCGTCTGCAAATATAAAACCCAATTGAAAGGCAAGTTTTCCTAAAGATAGTGCTTATCTTCGAAATACAGAAAAGTGGAAACATTTCTCATTAAGAATCATTAGGCTGTAGGTAACAGATAAGTGTATTGCCTTAGGGCGTTAAATTGGCGATTCGCTTCATTCACTCATGCTATTTTCGCCGAGCCAAGCGTAAATCCAGCAGAAGGACTTTTTCACCGTTGCGAGCTAAATCCAGCTCGATTTTTCACTCACTTTCACATTCGATCGCTTGCTAGTATCTATAGTAAACCGACTGAATTCCTAAGAGTGAAATAACACTACTTTTTGTTCAAACTCACTTCATACAAGAACGAAAAACCTGAAGAACTCACACCCTCAACAAGTTAGGTAACCGAGTAATCGCATTCCAAGTTTTTTAATCAGGATCGGGCGCAGGGATTCGAATTCCCATAAACTTTACTGATCGATCGAACTGACAAGCCGCAAAACCGGCTGATTCCATCTATACCAAACTCATTCTTTTTGGCCGTTAGACTAGTAACTCCGAGCTATAAAGTCATCATATTTGCTCAAAATAATTGGTAAGAAATCATTCAGAAATATAATTTTAGATTTTCCTATGAAAGCTACTACAGAGCATTTTAAGTCGAATGGACGCATAATTTTGAGACTAAGCTCTTTAAGCTGTGCAATGAGGCGCACAAGTATCACACACCAAACAATTAGCGAATCACAAAATTCATTTCAAAAAGTTTCCACCCAAGTTATAGCCATTACAAATTAGAAGTGGAGGCGACAAATAAAACGCCTACATTACCGTGAAGGCGATAACGATAGACAAATGTCCGTACCGAACCGAAAGTCAAATAGTTTACGTAACTAGTAAATTGAATGAAGGAGTGGGTGGATAGATGTTTAAGTGATAAATGACGTTTTTCGAGTGACAAATGTGTGGTAAAACATGGATCGAACGGAGTTTACAAAGTGAAATATTTCAATACCCCTCCTCCCTCCCCCCCCCCCCCCCCCCAATTTTATATGGAAAGCAATTCAACTCTCAAGTGAATTAATACACCCCTATCACATTTTGCTGATGATAAAACTTCACGTAGAAGACGGAGATAATTCCACAAAGACAATACTATAAAAATGGCGAAACGTGGACTCCATCTTATTCAAAAAGAATTCAACAAAACGTTGTCATTAGAGAACCAAAGAATATGCAAAAACAACCTCCCACTTAACTCTAATTTTATTTATTCCCAGACGTGATTCTATTTATTGTTGTTGGCAGTAGAGAACAGATAATTCGAAATAAAGCACACTGAGACGAGATGACTCAGTTAAGAGAAAGCCTCGATAGCCTAGAAGCGAATTGATTGTAAGTCTCATAATCACCACCTTCAATACCGGTCATCTCAAATCCAACCCAAATTCTTCCCTAAAAAGCCTGAATAGCCAAGTGCAGTAAGATATGATCTATGAAATTGACGAAAATGAGGAAAAGCATATACAAACAATAGGAAGTGGGTAAAAGTGACGAGTATGACCAAAGGAGAAAAGGGGGGGCGGTAATTCTATTGCTGATTTTTTTTTCTTGGCAAAAGGAATTGACAATGGTGAATAATTTTTTCTAAAGGAATCTTTATGGTTATCTAAAATCTACTTTTGCCCTATTACCGGTTCGCGTACATATAACTTATGTGCGTATGATGGATTTTGAGGGATTCTTGTTATCAATGGATGATCCGTTAACTCGATTTATATAATCACTGCTTCATAATCGAAAAAGGGTGATTTGCGAAATACTGATTGATTACGGAAAACTGCTGAATGCTGCCCTTTAAGATTAGTCACCACAACATAAGCAACTTTGGGCAAATATTACTTCAAGTAAGATTAGAATTGAAATAATTCAAATCTCAGTTTAGGGACAATGCAGGCACATGTGAAAAGTCAGAGATCACAGAACTGATAGTAAGAGTATTGAATAATCGATTACAAGAAAGCAATCTTGTTAGTTCACAGTAAAAGTGAGATTGAGGCCAACGCATGATTCTTGAAACTTGGTCAGTCGTAAGGTGTGCACTATTTTTGCAATCAGACACATTTGAAATAAATTGGAGACCCTAGAATTAGGAAAATGCAAATCTTTGATTTCAAATGCCAAAAACTACCACGGTCTTAACTAATCTGGATTCGAGCAAAATACCAATCCTCAAGAATGTTAAAGAAGTAAGGCTCAAATAACTGAATTTAAGGCATGTCAAAATCTCCATTTCAAGACCGAAATACTTCAAGTTACCTTCTTCCTCTCATCAGCAACTAATACATTGAAAGTCAAGCATCAATTTTCTAAAATTTAACTTTCGTACGACCCTTTTTTCATTTGGAGAAAATGGCCTCCCATTAAGAGGCATTATAAAATCATTATGTTGATCTATTTCAACTATAAGAGATTCATTATGAATTTTACCTGATTCATTTAGTTTATGATTTATATCCAATAGAAAACTTATTTATTCGAGAAATGTACACAATTTATTTACTAACTGAAGGCCTCCGTTGTGAGACCTTACCACTTTCATTTCGATATTTGAGACTCTCTGGGGTTTCAAGGTCTAGTCAGATCGATTTCAGTTGACACCAACACTGGATACTAGACTCCGTAAATCACAGAATCAGTTTGATGCATCATTGTTATTCCAGCAAAGATATCGGGATCCTCCCTTCTTATTCACTTCTTGAGAAGGATAACGTTGCCAGCTGAATTTAATTCACATATTATGGATTCTCGCCTTTTTACACAACACTTAACTTTAAAGGCAAAAGACTTCCTTGGCTCTCAATCTCTGGCCCGCTCCATTAAATTGTCGGCGAACACTTTTCTGACAAACAACTATAACTGGTCACTTACATCCTTGGCCAACTTGAGCAGTCTCTCTTGAAGCAACTGGAGTTCCGAGTTCTTTGACTCGAGTTGTTTGAGGGCTGTCGCTGAAGACTGTTCAGCCATCTCCGCACTAAAAAGTACACAATTAAACGGTAAACAATTCCAGATAAACATCAGTAAGCTAAAAAATATTTGCTTCTGTTACCGACCGATTTTTGGCCATAACGTAAAAATTAAATAGGCACGACGTGACCCACCACGAGATGAACTCAATCGATAAACAAGCTAAATACCGTGGACATAATCTCCTCCATGAGTCGGGAAGTCAGTTAATGAAATTGGAACAACTAAACATTACGTAGTGATCTATGGGAACATGGATAGGTCACCTGCTCCTACATTAAAGTAAAGTAAGACAGATATCCTTAGTTAAATATCTATCTCCGCAAGGCCCTCTCCCCGAGTTCATATTTTATTGACCTAATCGACGTTATACCATGGAAGAAAACTTGAGCAAGATTTAGCAGCTCTTTAGCCATTTCAATAAAATAGAAGAAATACTTTGAGTCTGGAGAAGCGATAGGACGAGGAACGGAACAGAGAAGAGGCGAATAAGTGAAACAACTACAATACCCTTAAGGGTAAGGAGAATGCGAACTTAGACTAATTGGCGTGACTAACTTTAGGCGCTAATTTTTTCCCCTTTTCTCACTCCCACTCCTCGTTACAAATGCATGTGCCTGTCACCGAAAATAGATACAAGGTAAACACAAGCCAAACTGACGAACCGACTGGCTGAATAAAGTAAATTTCTTATGAAGTCTTATAGTCTCCATGGATGATAACTGAGACGCGTTAACTTTAAGTCGATGGAAAAATTAATAATATGGAGTTGAAACCATGAGTTCGTATTCGTAATACAGATAATACGAATACGTCCCAATTGCGTCTCAATGAGAGTGTTTACATCATTTGATCTGAGTAGAAAGAAGGCATTCCGGAGTTGTACGTGAAAACATGCATTCTGTCAGCCCCTCTGTCGACTAAAGTTAACCATAAAATCTACCAATAATTAAAACTTGAAGTTCAATATTGCAAGAACATTGGGAGGGAGGTTGATTATCAATTCTACTGAGAGGTGTAGCACTGCCTTAAGCCTTTAACGCCTGACGTGATGAGTTTTGGTGGTATTAGGAGAAGACTATAGACGTATTGAACAGGTTACAAATGACAATAGCGCCTTCTATTAAGAGTCTAGTGCTAATGGAGCCCATTTTGAAGGAGAGCCGTAGGGTCTTAAGGGCGTTTAAGGGTTAATCACGAGATCCACTTTTCTGTTAGTAACTCTTACTAAGCAGTACGTTATTTCCACGAGAAAAAAAGTGATAGGATCTCTACACTCTACCCCTTTTTCCTTTCAAATTCTTTATCGAGAACACCAAAAAATATTCCCTGGGAATCATCAGATAGGACGAGGGTTAGTCAGCCTACATTTGAATGTGAATGCTTCGTCAGTAGTGACGCAACGTGAGGTGAGACACACATGCGACGACTGACGTGTTCTCTATGGGACATAATTTTAATATTTGGTGAGTGCCAGCAAACGTACGCTCTTCTTATTCTTCTAATATAGTGTAAATAAATGCTAATGCTAATCTAGGCTGGAAATTGAGATATACTACGACTTTAAGCTTTCCATAGGCAAATTACGGAGCTTGAGAAGAGCAAAGGACTTCTGTAACTTCTCTACCTTTACTCCCATTAACTAAAATTAATTGATTCGGTTAATCATTCACATTACAGTTCAAAGTCGACATTGTAGGCTTTGATTTGACCGAAGCAAACTATGGCTATGAGGCCACCGGCGCTATACTAAGTCGGCAGTTGCTTAAACTGGAAGAAAAGGGGAAAACGAAAGCGCGTATAGCGGTTTCCCTTTTGGACAAGCTTTTCAAGCTAATTACTGATAAGAAATTGCATTCTCAGACCTGGGTGTACGAAATTAACAATTGATATACCAATGTCCAATTAAACGCACACGCACACACACATAATCTATTGGTCTAGGCATAACAATAATACGATTTGATACCATGGATGCGTTGGTAAGATTTTTGGGCTAAAAGTCCTCAACTATTCCTGCATGATAGATTGATAAGTGAAAATAAAAATAAAAAAATTCAGTCTCAAACAGCTATAGTTTAGCAAAATTTAGGAGTGGGATTAAGTCGACAATCAATTTCCACCATAATGATAATGATCAACGGTTGCATATCTGCAATTTCTATGCCAAACAAAAGCAGTTACTTATTTTTCAATCACCACGACCGCCAATATGTGGCGTTATAAGAATAATAGACCGCAAAGCTTTGTAGTTTCCATGTGATCTTTCAGACGTGATTAGCTTTGCTAACTGAGTTTATAATAAGGAATAAATTAGCTAAAGGCCACAGCTAGAGTTTAAATTTAGAATGGAGAACTAAGATAAATGGCATCTAACTGGACAGGATCCAAAAAGAAGGAATTGCTGAACCCGGAAATGCATGTTTTTCAAGCGCCTCCTGCTTAGATAATGTCCTAGCGACAAAGCATTCTCGGGATTTCAGCTTGGCATAAATGTTGCATTTACAGCATTGAAAGGTTACTCGGTGGCCATTTGGAAGTGACGATGAGCTTTATTCTTTGTGTGCACGTGTGCCAAGTAATTGGTGTTCACTACCGGGCATAATTATCATAAAGCACCACCCCCGCACTATAGAGAAAAAGTAATAGAGTGGACGAGGAAGCGAACGAGCAGGCGGTAAGGCGGGGGGGGGGGGGGGGAGCATTCGATAGTTTTGCCTTGACACATATGAGGAAGGGAGTGGGATAGGAGAGAAGAGAGGAAATGACGTAGTAACAACAAGGAGGAGGAATAGTTGGGAATTTCCGGTACCATGAGCTGTGGTAAGAGGATAGCAGCACCCAATTGCCTACACATGTACGAAAATATTAACCCACATTTGGCTTTAACGAAGACCCTCAAAATTCAGTTCCAACCTGTCAAATAGCTACAGAAAAACACATCCACATGCATAAAGTTATCGATAGTAAGGTACCGTACACATATAAAATGTTGAAGAGAAAAGGGGAGCAATATGGATAAAAGATAGCCTTCCATAATGAACTCTAGACATTTCGGTACTAAAGAAAGTGACAATTCACCGATAAACTAAGAAGTTCGAAAGCCAGTTGTTCGAACGTAAAGATGAAGAAGAATCATTTACAGACTTCCATGCTCAGAGCGTTGAAAAAAAACCCAAGGACTATTGTAGAAAATGCAAGATTAGGAAGTTCAAGAAACTGCAGACGCTCACATTTTCAAATTTTGAAAAAGAGAATTGAAGAGAAATTAAAAAAGGGAAGTGCATTTATCAGTTAGTCAGTTCTTGAAAGTTCAGCTAAAAAGGCACATTTTAGCGCAGGAAAACAAAAGACACGACGCCAGTTAGCTTAGATGTAATATCGATTTCTATTATTGGCAGTAAATAACTCAATTGTAGACCAATTTAAAAAAATAAAATAAAAATGAAGCATACGAAAATAACTCACCGATAATTAGCCTCTTCTAAGGCTCGCTCCATAGCAATAATCTGTTCGTCGACCTAAAACACAGAGGGAGAGTGTGTCACAGATTCTGCCAGACGTGCTTTTTAGTAGAGCATTACTCTCACAGCCTTCCACAATTTCACACACAAACTCAACCGAATTCGAATAAATTTTAGTTAGTCACCAGTGGAATCAAATAGAAGCTGGGAGGAGAGGGAGATTCGAGAATGCCTTCAGACGGGGAAGTGTATGATTCATGACAATTACTCTGTAGGCAACAATAAGGGCAGAATAAATACGAAGTAAAGCTCAGATATGATGTTTGATTTTTTGATTAAGTTCCGCAAAAGCGATCACGATGTGAATTGGACAATCTAATCGGTTAATTCGGTAACTTAGTGTGCGATAGGATAAGAAGATAATAGTGGCTCAAAGACATACGAACAGCTTCCACAATGTATTTTTGAAGAAGAATGTTAAATTACCATTTTTATCTCCGAAACTGAAATGACATTGGTGCCACTACCATGTCCTTTAAAATTGATTTATTTCGAATGTATGCTTCCTTCCGCTAATTAAATGCATTTAACCCAGTTTTTGAAGTTTTGAAGTACAACAGAAATGACAATGAATAAGAATTCCATGCTTACAAA
Organism: Hymenolepis microstoma; assembly: GCA_000469805.3. Taxonomy (NCBI): domain Eukaryota; kingdom Metazoa; phylum Platyhelminthes; class Cestoda; order Cyclophyllidea; family Hymenolepididae; genus Hymenolepis; species Hymenolepis microstoma. Next base: position 34,695,499 of record LR215989.1, on the reverse strand, counting down.
ATGACACATGACGCCCATTTGCCGAATCGCTTCTAAATCTAAGATATAAAAGGCTTTGAGAAAATAGACACCAAAGCACGGATTTAAAGAATAAAATCATCAAATTGTACTTCCATCAGTTAAGCAAAAATAATATTAGTAGAATTTGCCTATTCAAACCACATATTTCATAGGATCGCTTTATAAATGAGCTGCAAAAGAAGTAAAAAGAAAATCGAATATCAGCTCATACCAATTAACCCCCCACCACCACCACTGACTCTGAGGGTGAAATAGCCACAGATATCCAATACTTCAAAGTGGTGTTTTCTTCTGCCTTGAGGCGAATTAAAGATGGTTGCGGAATTTATAATGTACATAATAACAATACACACACACACACACACACACAAATAACGAAAATTCAGTTCCGTAGAGGTTCGCTATACGACGGTTTAAGCTTAAGTGAACGAAAATACAGTGAGAGGGACTCACAGAAGATCTCGAAGAAGCTGACTTCTTGAGAGCTTGATACTCTTCCTTCACTTGGGAATGTTGAGAAGCAAGAGACATTACACGAGCCTCCGAGGCTGCATACTGTTTCTCTAGTTCTTCACTAAAATTTGAAATAAAAAGGTTTGGGTTAAAATATCCTTAAACTGATGACAGAGATTAAGGGAGGAATGGTTAGTAAACCAATTCAATGGAGCATCTCTATTATATTGTAAAGTACAACTTAAACCAACTAAAAGTCACGCAAACACAAAGATGGAAGTGGCATCGCTATTCAAACTTCTGGCACTGGCAGACTCAATTATGCATCCCTTTCAACAAAAGCAGACGTAGACAAACTGGATCAAAAAAAATGCGGACAAATATAATAGGGGAACGGTAGTCTCATAAGAGGGCCTTTAAAATTTGACTTTAACCAAACGGAATACTCCCTAGTATTGAAATCATTAAGGTTAAAAGCACAAAACGGTGCCACTCGCAACTTGAATTAAGCAGAAATTGTTCGCTTCAAGACCAAGATCTTAAAATTTACCAATCAAAACCCACTCCCACTGTAAATGTATTACTGAAAGCCATGTACTCTTCGTCCAAATCGTACGTAACCATTTAATGTACTATCCTTAATAGAAGTTGAAATGAACTAGCGAATAGAGAAGATACATTCAGGTGACAACTTAAATTAATTATGACTACAAAAATTAATAAAGTACTGACACGATAATAAAATATCAGGAAACAAGGATGTGGTGCCAGAGTCTGGGCAACAAAAGTGGTTTATCAATCTGATTATCAGGTGGCGAAATTTCTATCGATAATAATACTTTGTACAAAAAGAAATTTGTAAGCGGATATAAACACTTGTTGACCTTTAATACCTACGTCCACTTACTTATGGAGTCGAAGATGAGCCACTCGTTGTAAGAGTTCTTCGTCGGTTAGAGTTAAACCTTCTTTGTTGCAAAGAGCAGCTTTGAGTTCATTCAACTTCCTGTCACGTTCAGCTACAGCCGCATCGAGATCAGATTGCAGGTTGGAGAGCCTCTGTGCATAAGTTTCCGCCTCGCTACCTTTCTGATTAAGCGATTGTTGGAGCTGGAATAACCAACAAAGAAAATGCTACTGAATGGGTATAAGTAAATACAGTTTTTCGTAATTTGAAGTTGTCGACGAACCGAGAGGATTTCTTGTTGACGTTCTGTTAATGAGGCAGCCAATTGACACCTTTCAGCTTCTAGGACCTCAAGACGCTGACGAAGTTCCTCAGTTACTAAATCTTGGGCAGGTGACGCTTCTTGAGCTTTCTGTAGTTCAAGTTGAACTTGAGTGAGAGCAGCCATTTGTTCGATGGAAGCCGACTGGAATGTGTGAGGATGCAGCGGAGGATAGTGGATGAGTGCGGTGAGAATGAGAGAGGGGTGAAAGATAGCGTCAACAACACCATGTTTCCACCCGCGTAAAAAGGTGACAAGATGGGGGAGAGAAGGTGCAATACAATAATATCAACATAAACTCGGGTAAGTGGTTATAAAATTTTAACTTGTTAAATCAAGTCCTTTGGACCAACCACAACATTACTCCAACAATCTTAAAAATCTATTAGTCAAACAAAGTTAGGGCAACTAAGTTTTATACTCTTTACTTCATTTGAACATCCAGTTGCATAATAATTAGATCTTCGAGAGGAGAAATTCTTAAGGGGCGGTTTAATTAATACATTTATGTAAAACATTCTTTAGATGAGTGGTGCTTGGTTCGGAGTCTGATATTATAATATTTAATATGCCTTATATTTGACATATAAATTTAAACCAATAACAAGAAAATAATTTGGAGATATGGAATGATCTCAAGGTCCAATCCGAAATGTACGACTTCCATTGCTACGAAACGAATTGCAACTGGCTTGGAAATGAATACACACACACTCACATATAAAACCGACACTGAGTGCAATTGCCATTCAATCCTCTTCAAAACTAAGCTCTGATAAAAATAAAACTCCATAGGTACTACAGAGAGGAAATCTGTAACTACCAAGACCAATTAACTCTCTTATTCTTTTAAAAAATATATCGGGACTTTTATAACCCCCTGTCTGAAAATTATTCTTGATAAAAATCCAAATTTACACCTTTCTCCTGACCAAAAAGGGAATTCAGCTTGACTTCACTCCCTCCCCCTCTCCCCCCAAATGTCCATATCATATAAAGTCACCGCAAATAATAAAATAAAGTCAAATTCATTAGAGCGACTAAGGCGAAATGATACGAGTACAAAAGTTAGGACAAAGCAGTCTTGCTAGATTATCTTCCTTCTCCCAATACTTGACGCAGCTTTTCCTATTGTTAAGAGGAAGCAAAAAGAGAGGGAGAGGAGGTGAAATGGAAATAAATCTCAGTTGAGTCATATTTATATACTAAATACCAGTGCATAAGTAGAAAGCGTGGAAACATGGGAACTTACCTCTTTTTGAGCGAGTTCGGCTTCAGCTTCAAGGAGTCGAATACTCATCTGTTGAAGGGCTTCAGCAGTTAGCTCATCAGGTTCGCGTTCAAGACCCTTGAGCAATCGCAACTCTTCAGCCTGAAATTAGCAAATCAGTGTGAGATTAATACGATCCACTTTTCAAAGTGATCACATAAATCAGTTCAAGGAAATTCTTGAAGAAATGCAACCCATGATACGCCTCTTTCTACCCTCCATTTGTATGAGAATTCATATTCACCTCAAAACCCACTAAGTCTACTTCATTGGACACTAATTGATGCGTCAGCACTCTAAATAGAATTGGAGCTACCATTGAAATTTGAGTTAAAACTACCACTTAATATAAATTCAGTAGATATTGCATTTCACTAGGCATTGTCGCACCCTGTTGTCCCCTCTCAAGCATCATTATTTCTTTTACTAAAAAATTATTCATTTAAATTGACACCCCAATTAATTCAATTTTTCCACCCACATTTTTATACATTTACAACAAGTGAAGCAGATAGGCGAAAGCAGAGTTGGAAGTATACGATGCTTGAAAGTACAAAACTATGAAAGTTAGGATCGAAACAAGTATGAGATAAAAACGAATTTGTGATCTTAAAGTAAAACGAATAAGGCACAACAAATAGATCTTAATAACTTCACACCATTCAAAGGCCTTGGGCAACCGAATAAGCTCGCAGTCTAGGCCAATATGCATGTAGCTTCCAATAGCAGGGAAGTAGCAGTTTTAGTCCAACATAATCATGATTGAAGTGAGGCAGTGAATCGAGGTGATTCATTTTGGGTACCGTTGGTTTAGAGATCAACGTGCAGATAGACAAAACCAGATGTCAGCGATGCTATGCTCATCTGTGCATATTTAGTGAATGGCGTGACTAACGGTTATAGTCAATAGGAGTGGTAGAACGCGTAGATCACCGGTTCGATGTCCATCGTCACACACCCAGCGAACTTGCTGGTTAACATCGGTTAGTAGACGGGTTTCGGAATGTAAGTTTATCGAATAGAGTGAATTCAAAATTGCTGCCCTTTTTATCCAAGATGGATGCTAAAAAACACCTACCTTAGATAAACTTGAGACTTAAATCAATTTCAATACGATGTTTTCTCCGCTTCAGACAAATCTATGAAAATGAACAGATATTACGCAAACAGGACACTAAATTGCCTATTTATGCACCCAGACTCTAATGTCTTAAGTAGAAAGAGATAATCGTTTGGAGCATCAACCTAGTGTTATTGCAAGTACATCCAGAACACTCACCAGTTCAAGAAGATGCTTCGCCCACTTCTCCGAGTTCTCTGAAGCACTCTCCCTCTCTTTAGCGATTCGAGCTTCGATTTCATTGAGAATAACATCTGGTGGGAGGGATTGGAGAGAAACCAGGGGGTCTACGGCAACTGCCGCAGCAGCTGCCCTCCCCGCCTCTGCTTTGCCCGTTTCCAACTCCGCGATCTGCTTCTGTAAATCAGCCACCTTCGATCGCATTAATATCAGCTCGCTAGGGAAAAAGAAAACGCCAGAACTAGCAAGGTACTAATATCGCTTTTCCATTCTGAAGCCAGCTTGGCGACAAGGAACGAAATTACCCGAAATTCAGGGAGTTGGAAATGCGGAATAGAACAAGTTCCAGGAAGATGTCAATTCAGTAGAAAATAGAAAAGACTATTGCAGATTGATATTTAATAAGCTCGATTCGTTGTCGATCAGAGCATCAAAAAATTATACCCTATTTGCCCTTGAGGTAGCGTGACCAGTCACCGGTCAATAAGCCTAAATTATTGTGAGCGTAACCTTGTATACGTAATTGAGAGTCAATTAATAAAATACTAATATTATGTTAACACAAAGAGAACTGTTTAAGAGAGTATGAAATCAAGCAAAGTAAGATTATAATACGGTCTTGACTTCAATATCAGCATCTCCCGGACCACCTCCACCCCTTCACACTTCATGGAACTCATTTGGTATTTCAGATGTTCGGGCGCTTTCCCATTACTAAAACTTGAAGGAGTTTTTTAAGTAAATTTGAACAACCGCTTGTTGCAACCGCTCGACAACAATATGGGACCGCAAATAAAAATGATGACAGAGAAAAAAGAGTTCAGTGTTTTCGTGTGCCTTTATATCCCTATGTTTTACTATCGATAATTAATTTTATCGATTTTATACATCATGGGACATTGGCGGTTCTACTTTCGTGGCTAAAAGTGGAAGTACTATTTAAAGTAAAAAAGGAAGTGTGATTCTAAAGTGCAAAACAAGCTGCTTAATTTGATTCTAGCGCAGAAGTAAAACTATAGGGAATATTAACGACATTACTGTTGAAATAATTTGGGAGGGGGGGGGGGGGAGAGGAGGAGGTGGAAGCTATAGTTTAAATTAAGGAAACAGTAAGAAAAACAGATAGAAGTGAAGTAAAATGTAAACCAATAGACAATGTGAAGATGTTACTATTAAATAAATAATCCGAGGACAGGAGTACTCATGACGTTTGCCAATGCAATGCAAATCTAGAACAATCTAATATTAACTACAAAATATTCATTTCGAAAATGAGAAATATATGCTAACGCCTTAACCTATTTCATGATTGTCAGGCTAAAGCTGTAAACCGCGGAGTACCATTTAAGATCATTTACCTTCTCAACCATTGAAAAATATAAATAAACCTAGACAGCATGTTCGCTACTTCTTGAATAAAAAACCGATCAGCGGACAGTGAACAGTGGACCAAAGGTTACAGTAATCCAGGGAATAAATTGTGGAAGTGGGATTATGGAATGTGAGCAAAGTATTGAGTAGAATGAAGTGAGACTCTTTGACGCTCTGATGTTGCTACCTGCATTCTTTTGATCCTCTTTTCTTTGCTAAAGTTGGAGTCTAATATATGATGTCAATCGTTTCCAACGAAGAAAAATCTTTGGTCTTTTGTGAGTTTCTGTGGCTAATAGCAATATCTTCGATTTAAAGAGTAACAGCTGTTCAAATGGGAGCTTTTCCAGCTTTATAGGATATATAGAATGTGGTCTCCACGAAAATAACACTAGGGCAAAGAACTGATTGAAAGAGAAGGCTGTGCTTAGTACTTAAAGGGATCATGAGGGGTTATCCAAGTGTGCAAATGATGAAACAGCGTACACCCTTACAATGAAACCAATCTCTACCATTCCAACCCAATGAATTCCACAGATGCAAACTAGAGACAGACTGTGGACAGCCAAATTCGACAAGCCTGGCTTTTCGACTTTCAACCTTTGTATTTATTCCTCTATCAGCTTTCAATAAGGCCATCCGTCTGACCTTCTCTTACTGATTTGCGTGGACATCATAGCACTAACAAACCTGGTGGCTACTATAATCTACTGGTGGCCAAACCAATTTTACCCTTTAAAACTGTATACCTGGAGAATTTTCCTTTATTTCGTTAAAATATTGTGGATAATTAAATTAGCTTACACTACTAATTCAAAGTGAAAGGCTTAGGACAGAGCTCCACGCAGAAGTGACAAAATCATGACAAAACAATCGAAAGTAGGGATTCCAAGAGAAATGTGAAAGAAACACTCCTTGTCAATTAAATCAAGAATTGAGTGTAGGCAAACAAATCAACGCACGATAAATTCAACTCCTCAACTTTCCGTTAAAATCTACAAACGATATACATTCATTTTGCAAATCGATTCACCGAAAACTAACACGACAAAATTTTGTGGAATGGTTTAAGGATTGTAAAGTCGATAATTAAGACCCGTATACCTTACCCTTCAGCCATGGCAAGTTGAGAGACAAGTGAGTTGACCTCCTCATTCTTTGACCTTTCTTCCTCTGTGTTGAGGAGTGTCCTTTGCTGATTCAGTGCAGCTCTCAATTCCTCTTCAGTTTGTTTGGCCACTCTCAATTCCTCTTCAGCTGAGGCCTAATGAGTGGAAAAAAGAAGAAAAAGGTTAATTTAGATAGCAACAATAACTTTGGCAGGTTGTGATACAAAATTTACGTCCTTAGCTAAATACTATAGTGCTGTCAATACTCAGGTAAATCAATGTCTTAACTAGGTGTCTTACAGGTGACCCAAGTGTCAGTTCGCTCAAGTAATGGCAACAATATGAATATACGCTGTGTATCCTCTAACTAAGCTACTCTTCGTAGCTCTCGCAGTAAGATAATCGTTAAAGGTACCAGTGTGCTACAAAGACCTTACCTTCTCAGCCAGTCTTTTGTCAGCTTCTAGGACCTTCTCTTGAAGACTATTGAGTTGGGCATGGAGTTTTTGGATTTCAGAGTCCTTATCAGTGAGTTCGTTCTTTGCTTCCAGCAACTGGAAATAGAAAGATGATTAAAATGAATTAACGTTAGTAAAGAAAAGGGGACCAAAAGAATGCAGATAGCAACATCAGAGTGTCAAAGAGTCTTACTTCATTCGACTCAATACTTTGCTCACATTCCATAATCCCACTTCCACAATTTATTCCCTGGATTACTGTAACCTACGGTCCACTGTTCACTGTCCGCTGATCGGTTTTTTATTCAAGAAGTAACGAACATGCTGTCTAGGTTTATTTATATTTTCCTATGGTTGAGAAGGTAAATGATCTTAAATGGTACGCCGCAGTTTACAGCTTTAGCAAAACAAAGATGGGATAGATAAGAGTCCCAAGGTTAGGAGAGCTCGAGTTACGCTATTTCTTTAAAATTCATTTTATCTGTGCTTCAGATTTAAAGTACTGACTTACATTTATATTTCAGGCTTATATTGTGGATATGAATCTTCTTAGACCCCAAATCTTCTGTTTTGATATGTACTATTAGAAGCTATGCACAGGGTGTTTGGCGTAAATTTGACAGTCTCTTCAAGAAAAAGAAGTTGGCAACTACACTGTTGACAAAGAGCATTACTCAAAATAAACACTACTAGTGTCTATTTCATTATCAGTAGAACTCAATATACTAGACAGAATACAGCTGCCATAATGCATGTGACCTACAAGTGACCGCTCGCCTTATCCAGAGCTTAACTAATGGAGTGGGCAACAATTCCACCTAGTCCTCTGAAAGTTCAGCCTAAGCCCCCCTTTAGAGAACTGTGTAGAAGGAGGCAACACACCAACCTCGGATACAAAAACATCCGAAACTTAAGAGAGTTTGGAAAAATTTAGTAGGTCTGACACGAGAAGCATCACTTGAACTATATGAAAGTCAAGTCATCTATAATTCGGCGTGTTGTGCCTTTCTTCTTGGCAAAAGTTTCACTTTATGAATATACCAAGGCATTTTAATTCACGTAACACTCACTTAATCTCAAATGACTAATTTTCCCAAATGATATGTTTTACGTGGAACAGAAACTGAAGGAAATAAGCAAACGCACCGAGAATTGTTCTACTTGCATAGTTGCTAAAGAGGCCTCCAATTCGGCCAATCTCTTTTCAGCAGTAGCCAACTTGGTAGTAGCCTCATTCTTTACCGAGGAATCAGTGAAATCAACAGCAACGCCAGAAAGTTGGATTTCCATATGCTCATTCGTCTCTTTGGCAGCAGCCAACGCCTCCTCCAATTCGAAAATGCGCTCCTCAACATCAGTCTTTTGATTCTCCAGAGTAGTCTTTTCGATGGCCTCCTCTTCCAACCGGAACTGGAGCTCTTCAGATTTCCTGAAAATAAAAAAAATAGGCGTTTAAATTCAAACAATCAGATAGTGAGTAGATCATTATCTTAAGAGATAACTCAATAGATGATAGAAACTATCAGGGAAATGAGTGCTAATCTAAATTTTCAGATCTGACTGTTCATTATTGTCAGGAAAATAACATAAATGCATCAATAGATGGTATTCATGGAATTATGATAATTGAGCCATTACGAATGACAAAATTGTGTAGTTGCCTAATTTCTTGTTTCCTACTTCGTTCAGCATAGGATTGAATTCTCGGTATATTTACCGCTTAATTCAGAGTAAGAATCACCCGAGCTTTAGCTTTTCTCTGTCACTTAGTCATATTTCTGTTTACTAAGAGATCAATATTTCTGCCTTTCCTCCGTTCCCTCCCAATAGTACTTTGCTACTGACTCGGCCCTTACTTGTGAGATAGTGGAGTTAGCTGGAAAATTCTATACCTTTAGCAGTGTTCTTATCTCTACATTAGAGTACTTTAAGCAATACATCAAAAAATTCCAACTGTGTTGAATGAAATCGCGTCTATACTAAGCAAACTAAATGAGTATGACGCAAGTATAAGGAATTGACAGTAACTGACATTGAACAGAGGTAATCTCCTAACCCCACCAAATCCTTTAACAGGCAAGTTTGTGGGATCGATCCCATTAATATAACCAAAATCAACATATATGTATATATAGAGAGCATAAACTGTGGTACCATTCGAGCCAAATGCGGTACATTTCACAATGTATGTAAGGCAATGATAATGATGAAAAAGACAAAATCTACATGTCACATCTAAACACATAGAGGTTACCTTTATTCAATAAACCAACAAATAGCACCAATTGAAATTTGGCTTTACTCTCAACGGGTCTAATTAGTTTTAAAGTAGCAATAGCTACCATCAAATAGAAAAGAGTGATCTATTGATTTATTGGAGCCATAGAAATTCGAGAAAGACTGAAAAAGGGGAAAAAATGGCAAGAGAATGAGCAAGAACCGAGTGTCCGCTTAGAAAATTTACATTTCGGTTACTCAATAAGAAGAGCGATTATACTATAACCTATCATTAAATTTCATGCTGTTAAATGTGATAGAATGAAACAGACTTACTTGACTTCCTCATGCACCCTCGCCTTCAGCTTGCTGTTCTCGTCGGAGAGATGCAGGGCAGCCGCCTGAAGTTCTTCAATTTGACTTTGCAGCTGTCCGATCAGGTTGCGTTGATTCACAGCTTCCATTTCGAACTACAGTAGTAGAATTACAACAAAGAGAATCTTATATATGCCACGATTAAAACAAAGATCTGGAAAACCCGCATTTATAATGAATAGGAGAAAAAGAAACGCATCAGGAAAACTGAAATACTGTTGCAAGTACACTTGACCCCGAGTTAGTACCATTAGCAATGATCCCAAAACATTATTGCACCTTGTTTTACAATTTATACGAATGTGTTGGGAAATTGACAGGTGGATATCAGGTCCCTGACAAATTGCGGACATTTTAAAGAATTAATAGTGAACAGATTATCAAGGTGTCAAGGGGAAGAATAGATAAAACTATTTCTTAAAAAGGAAACGAATGGCAAAGTATAGTTTCGCTGGTCGAATTTTAACCCTTTAATGACCTGCAGGACCGTACGGTCCTCTTTCAAAATAAGCTCCATTGGTGCCAGACTCGTAATAGAAGGCGCTATTGCCATTTGAAACTCGTTTAATACGTCTATAGCCTTCGCCTGATACCACCAAAACTCATCACGTCGGTGGCATCAGTATGCTGTGAGACACGCGTGAGTGCGGTTAAGTGCATTTTTCAAAAATAATTCAGGTGTTAATGGGTTAAATAAGGGTTATAGAGGTTATTTATTACACTACTCGCCATTATTTCGAGTGGGACATTGTGAAACCTAATAGCCTGAAGGCTCAGAATCCGTGATTGGAACAACGATTGCCAGTTAATGAGAATAGCACAAAGAATTAACAAAAACCAAATGTTAATTTTTCTAAAGAAGGATAGCCCTCCAAAGAAATGTCTTTCTTCTTAAGACACTGCATAATTCCAAATGAGTATAACGACAAACAATGAAAATTTATAAACATAACCGTAAATGAAATTCAAATCAAATTTACTCCATAAATTAAACCCAAAGGTTTACAACATGCTAACTTCTATAAAATGAAGGAGAAAGCTTCTGGGACAAGAAGACAAGAGAATTAATTCACAATCAAAAAATAAGACTGGAAAAAATAACGAAACGTAAGCTATGCGTTAAGACGTTACTTTATCATGGTAGAAAGTGAGACCGTTAACGAGCAGTAAATGAAATACTGCGAATATCAAAGTTTAAGCATATCAAATGATCTTCCGGAATGGAATGCAGTAATAGTACTCTGGAAAACTAAATAGTAGGGGGGGGGGGGGGGGGGGGGAACAATATGAAAATAGTCAAGAATTCGTGATTTGTTTTCCCAAGTGGCAAGGACTTGAAAGGACAGTGGGAAGGAGGCTAAGAAGTAAATATCGCACGAAATTACATGGTATATAATGGGATCTACTTACCGCTTCCCTTTCCGTGGTGACTCTGGCCAATTCAGTGCGCTCAATTTCAAACTCTTGCATCAACTGTTCAATATGCGCCTCCTTTTCTTTCACCACACTCTGAAGACAAACGAGGAAAAAACGAAAATTATCCAATTGCCTATCTGTGTGTTTATTAAACAATAACCACAAAATGCTACGCTACAAAGCTAAAATTAATACTAAGTGCCATTTCTTTAACCTCTTTTCGTCCAACTAACACACCACGCTGAAATTTGGGTTGAAAGAGATTAGAATTCTCAGTAGTAATTCAAGAGTGCACAATCGGTGTCAATTACATACCTCGAGAGCGTGAACGCTTGGACCGACTACATTAGATCCCTTGCGGAACTAAATACGGAAGGGAAATAAGTATAGAGCAAGAGCATATTTTCCTTAAAAGTCCATTTTTCTCTGTATCCTACCTGGCCACTTGTTCGTGTTCGCTGGCGGGAAACTGAACTGAAATTCGATCCCATTGATAATAACGACTCCCGACTTCCTCTAGGGTAAAAAAGATTATTCGCTATTTTAGCCCAAACTTTAGTTTAGAATAGAAATAAGTAAGAGAAAGCTCACGCTCGTCGAATGGTCCGAGCGGGTGTCTTTCCGTTGAAAGGCGTAATTTTAGAGACTGGAGCAAAGAGACCATGATTGGGCTTGCAGTTGAAGTACCTAAAATATGATTAAAAATACATTTGCTGATGGCAATCGATAAAAGCACAATATAATTTCAAAAAGGAAATATCAAGAGGGGCACAAATACAAAAAAAATTTCGAATCATCTCAATTGGCATCAATATTTACCATGAAACAGTATGGCATTTACAGTTCATACATTATTTTCTTAATAAGAAGTAAACTTCAATGACCATGGCCAAAGAAACCAAATGCATCATGGATAATGCAGATTTTTACCCAATTTATGCGTACGTCCCGCTTGGGAGTAGTGGAGAAAAAGTCTTCAAATTTTAATTCTCTAATTAAAAAAAGAAGGGAATCTTTCTCTAACGAGGGGGAGCGAGACAAGCAGCTGGTAATCTATATTAGTTGTTACTCCGATTAGCAACTAATTCAATAAAATTTCAAAGTTACAATTAGTAGAGATGTCTGTTAACTATTGGTTTAAAGATAATATGGGACTGAAAGTAAGGATTTTGGTGAAGTTGAGAAGACAAGGTATTAACGTAATTAGATGCCAGAATGGAGAACATTTGGATCCAGGTCATTTCATTTAGAGATAACTGAATTTCGTATTTTTAGGCGCTACACTGGCAGCGCCGTGGATTAGTTTATGTATCATGAACAGAGAATGTATGCCCTTCTGTGATACAAAAATAGGCAATACAAGCAAAAATATTCCGATTTGCAGCCGAGTTATGCATTAAGATGTATTACACGCGGATACTGAGCCAAAGAAATAACAATCAATGCAAGTGCGACAAATTCCAGTCGAAAATTTGTGCGCTGATGATTCGTCCTCCCCAGACACAATACTTGAATGGAATGTGGGTATCATGATCAACCTAAAGTTGAAGCTATATAAACAAATAAAACACTATAAATAGTATTTAAAGTAGTACAAACCTGCGGCCATTAACTGATCCATCATTCTTGCCCAAGGGTTCATCCAGTTCCACCCCGACCCAATCACCAGCTTGAAAATCGGTAGTACCAATATATCGGACAAAGCCAACACGTCCACCAGAGACCTGAACACGGTCACCAATTTGCGGAAAACCAGCGCCGTCGCCGGCACCATTGCCACAGCCTCCGACACTTACTCGACCAGAAATAGATCTGTCAAGATTCGGTGTTGGCATTGCGCTAAAGCCTGCCGAGGCAACACTCTCCCTTCGAGTGGTTGGAATGCCCTAAAAGGTGCATGCATTACTATTTCAGTGGATACAAAGAAAATTAATAATTAATTATGGGATTTCAATAATGAGATACATAGACATACATCAAATGGGTTAATTAGGATATGTTAAAAAGCACTGCTGGTCTCATGGGGAAAAAGAAATGGAAGAAGCATGATGTAATTTCAGAGATTAAACATTTAAGTGGCAAACGACTTTAGAAATACTGACTAAATATCCAGTGAGTTAGATTCCAATCTTATAAGAAAAGTCATTTCAACCAGTCATCTTGGACAGGGGAGCAGCGTACCGAAATGTTAGATGCAAAAACCATATGGAAATTGTTACATTCGACCTCACACTTCTTGTGAACGTTAATCAATAAGTCAGCGGCGCAGAATTTAAAAGGAATAACTTCAAGTAAAAGGGCAACGGCGCAACAAACTACGAAGAAACTTAGGGATAGTGAAAAGAAATAGGCAGTGTCACATCATCATTTCAAGATCTACGAACGTTAGCAATAGAAAATATCGGCAAGAAAGTGATAAAACACTCGATGTTCACACTTGGCAAGGTATCTAGATCATTTGATAAGAGAAGTTGTATATTTGGAAGAGACGTGAATATCAAAAAAATTGTACTTGATTTTACTGATAATATTTGTTTTGAGCATTTTTCAATCGCTATGGGAGTATTTCAATCCCATCAGAACTTGCACTTATCCAACTAAAAAGTTCAATTGACTTATTTCCTACAACCCGAGATATGTCCTTAATGTTTCTATATTAGAGTGATAATATAATACTCCAATCAATGTTTATATTAAAATTGCACATTTTTTGAGACAAAACTAGATTGCCTGCTCGTAGGAATAACTGCTACTTTTCACAAATGCCATATAATAACATGAGCCGCTATGGTAGCTACAACGGCTTTCTTATGATTTGAATTATATACATTAAAGCACCAATTGGAAAGTTTCATTATACCAGATATTTTAGCAGTAAATAGAACTAGGTTACACACAAAGCGATGATTCATAAAAGTCAAAAAGGTAACACAATTTTAATTTCGACTGGGAGAGAAATAAATAAAAAGTTGGAAAGAGCCCACTTCAAATTTAATTAAACCCCTAAAGGGCAAAGTAGGGAAATTAAAAGTATGGTAGCTACCATGCATTAGTTCGTAACGCATCATCCATTAGTAAACAAAGTAAACAAAGAACTAAGTAAAACGACAGAAATTTCGAATCGTGAAGGAAAGAAAGCCACGGAAATGCGCAAAAACGCATGAAAATTAAAGGAATACCACAATTGCCAACTAAATAAAAACAAGTAAAGAATAAAAGAACTAAAATAAACCAAAAAAGGTAAGAAAGAAGCTAAATAACTACTTGAAAAGCAATGTTCCTTAGGAAGGTTATGAAGTGAATTAACAATCCTCTCAGACTTTTGCAATAATGAAATCAAAACAAATAAAGTCATTAAAGCAGGTATAGCAATAAAATTCTAAAAAACAATAAATCGAAAAAGAAAGGAAGATACAGAACAGGCAAAGAGAAATTTATGAAAATTAAAAAATAAAGGAAACAATTAAAAGTAAAGGATTTTAAAAATTATGAATGAGCTTTGAGAGAATAAATGTCAAAATGTTTATAAGCACTTGCCGATGATTCCGAGATGGGAACAAGGCCACTGCGTCGAGTAAAAAGTCCATAATTTGGTTCGCACTGAAAGTATCGGACACCGTTAACGCTACCATCATTTTTCCCATTCGGAGCAGTTAATTTGATGCCTAATTTTTTTTAAATTGTGTTTTCAATAAGGGAAATATTCACAAAAAAAACTTAATAATAGAAAAGCGCCAAGCAGGTAAAAACCCGCACTCATAATAGTTGTGAAATAAATGCATTACCTATCCATTCGCCAGTAGCAAACTGTGTAGTTCCGATGAAGGCAATAGCGCCAACACGATCAGTGTGATTTTTTACGTATACCGAGTCACCAATGCTAAATTGGTGCGTCTGTGCAGGGTTCGAAGAATTTAAATCTTTAAGAACATGTTACCAGATCAGAAAATTAAGGGCATACCCAATGATGGCATCCCAATATTTTAGCTCAATTCTAAGCAATCAAAGAATGCGCCGCTAATCTTGTGATACAGTACACACAATCTCAAACCACTAACCATTAAATAAATGAATTAAAACACAAAATGGCCCAGTTCGAACACGTTTCTAGTTTCTAATATATTAGAAACTAGTAACTTTATCGCGATTTATTAGTATTTGGTTTTAAAAAGTATAATGATAAATATCTAATGACCATTAACATGAAAAATTTTAATTCAGTGTTCTTCTAAGATGCCAAAAAGCTGCCATTAATTCTAAAATAACTTGCTTGTTATTATAAAGTATATTTAAAAATAACTTAATTTTTAAATTTGCGTCTGATTTCAAACAAATATGGTAATTATTTAAAACTGATTGCACTGTCTGGACAGAAAATTATTTATTTGTATTATTTCTCCCAAATACTGAGATAAACATTACACTTGTACTCTATTACAATCAAAACAAAAATTTTGGTAAATTTTGTCAACCCAACTCCAAATTTGATATATCAAGGGCCGGAATTGAACGTGACAATTGTTAACTACGCAGAAGGACATCGAGCCCAACGTGGCGCATTATGTTAGCATAGGTTGATTTATAAACGTTTAAAATCTAATGAAATATGTTAACAGTAATACAAAGTGATTCATAGTTTGTTGTAAGTTCAGAGAAAAAAAGATAAACGATTTATAATGACCATCTTTCAATGCCACACAATGACACCACAAATAAATAAAAACAGAAATTCTTCAACTAGACTTATGTAAAGGGAAAGTGAATTAAAAATATACGGTGTTTCTTAACGCACCACAAATGAATGAGTTGTTGTTATAGTCACGATTTAACGTCAAAACTTTCATATTAAAATATTTTCCTCTCTATATGCCAAAAAATTATTACTTTTTTTAGCATTTCAATGTTTTTATTTCCATTAGAGTAGCTTTTATTACTATGCGACCTTAAATGTCGGTCTAATCCACCAGTTTTTTTCGAGTCGGTTGGTGAGTGGTTAGGTTTTAGTAAAATAAATGTTCGGCGAGATAGGCACACGTATAAATTAGTCGGACTCATATTATTTCTTGTTCGCATTCAATAATTTAAGTTATAATTTGCTTTTCTAATTTTTGAACATTGAATTTAGCAACCATGGATATTTTCGTCGATGAATTACAAAAGAATAGACGATATCAAAAGATAATGCATTTAGGCGAAGGTCAGTTTGCAAACGTCTTTCTCGCCCGTGATAACTCAAGAAACGGTACATTTGTCGCTATCAAAAAGGTCATCAACAAATTAGAATCTTTAACATTAATTTAGGTTAAAGCAGGTCCCAAGTGGGTGCTGGAAGATGGGATGAATATATCCGCTATTCGGGAAGTGAAACTGCTGCGCGAGATGGACCACCCTAACGTAATGACCCTACTGGATGTTTTTAGCCAGGACTTTGGCGTCTGTCTTGTTTTTGAGTACATGGAATCTGATCTTGATGCTATTATTAGAGATCCAAACATAGTTCTTACGCCGGCAAATATTAAGTCGCTCAGTTTACAGGTTCGTACAAATTGCATTAATAATTGTGTCTAGCTTCTGAAAGGTGTTGAATATCTCCACGCAATTTGGATTCTCCATCGAGATTTAAAGCCAAACAACCTCTTTTTAAGCCCGCAAGGTGTCGTCAAAATCGGTGATATGGGTTTAGCTCGTCATTTTGCCGCTTCCCCCGGTCGACCTATGACTCATCTTGTGGCTACCCGATGGTACCGTGCTCCTGAGCTCATTTTCGGATCTACTCACTATGGAGTTGGTATTGATTTGTGGGCTGTTGGATGTATTATCGCCGAGTTTTTACTTCGAGTTCCGCTTTTCGTTGCTGATACTGATTTTGGTCAAATTGATAAGATTCTTGAGGTAATTGTCGTTCACTTTTTCGGTAATTAATTTGGTGATCAAGTGAGAAAGTAGTATTTT
This sequence comes from Hymenolepis microstoma, assembly GCA_000469805.3. NCBI lineage: Eukaryota > Metazoa > Platyhelminthes > Cestoda > Cyclophyllidea > Hymenolepididae > Hymenolepis > Hymenolepis microstoma. Next base: position 34,678,328 of record LR215989.1, on the reverse strand, counting down.
AATAAAAAAACGCATCTAACCACAGAAGTTAAAAAGTAATTTGCTTAATTGATGACGGGTAAGTATATAACAGAGATAAAAATTCCTTTCCCGTTATGAAGTTTCGGACTCAACATATGTATAGATTTATTCTATTGCATTTCAGATTTCATGATTTTTTCCGTCGGTCTCCGACTTAAGGTTTATATCTGTAGGGTTTTCAATTGGTGGAAGAGCAATTTATTTCATCATATTTGTCAACGCCCAGCTAAGGCTCCATCGGTTGCTGAAATTTTGCTTACTTTCTCCTTCCCTACGTATCTAGACTGATCGCTTAAAATGACTCAGTGTCGTCTCAGTCCACACAATGACATTACCCAAATTTATGATCAGTGCTTACAATCCGCAGATGTCCACTTTGATTTAGATCGGCCAATAGGAAATTAAGAAATAATCCAGAATCAAGACGACGTATTAAAAGTCCTGGTTGAATCAGATCCCCAGTTATCTATGAAACTCAGATGTCTGTGGTAAACTACAAATACGCCTGAATCGCATTGGTAAAGCTCTAGAATTGAAGTTTGAGTGTCGCCGAATCAATTCTCCCGACATAACAACAATGTGTGGGGAAACAAGCGTATCTCTTGATTTTCTTGACAGCAAAGAATTCGGTCTTTTTACACTAGACTGTTACTGGGACCGAGAAATAGATCCCATTCCATCCCTTAGGCCGAGCTATGGTTGACTCCTCGGAATCTTCTTTTATGCAACTACAAATTGCAAAGCCCTTACAGCTGGAGTTCATTGACAATAATTTGAAGGACTGAATCAGAAATGCGTTAATTCTTCAAATTTACAATACCCGGCTTTATAAAGCAAGAATGACCTCCCAAAAAAATCAGGAAATTACCACGCCCTTCATATTCGAAAGACATCCCTTCATCCAGTTATCACCATTTTAGATTCGTGGAGCATATTCTAAGAAAAAAATTGATTTCTAAATGAAACGGAAATGGAGAACCATTTTAATTAAAAACAGTTGATTTATCAGGGACGGGTGCGAAAAACTACACGAGAAATAGAAAAAAGCTGCAGATGATGACAGAAATTATATGCTATTAGATCTACGACTTTGCTCCCGCCATTTTTTTCTAATTTGAGGTTTTATTACAACAAAACGATTGCATATATTAAGTTTCAAAGTATTGTCCATTGTTAGCTACCACTTTGGCCCATCTCTCGGGCAGCAGGCAAATCCCGCGGCCAAGAAACAATTTCTCATCTTTCGATAAGATCCATAAGTCAATCCAATTTTTCAATTCTTCATACGAGCTAAAGTGCTGGTCAGCCAGGCCGTGTGCCATAAAGCGATGTGAAAATAAGGAGCAACATCTGGAGAGTACGGAGGGTGAGGCCAAATTTCCCATTTCAACGTTTCGAGATATTTTTCCATCACTTTGGCCCATCTCGTTAGGTCTAGCATTATGATGCTGTAAAATAACCTTATCGTGTCTCTCGTTGGACTATGGCCATTTTTCTTGAGCACGGCTCAGGCGCATCAATTGCGTTCTATAACGCTCACCTGTGATGGCTTCAGACGGTTTCAGAAGCTCATAATAAATAAATTACACCAAGCTGGTCCCACCAAACGCAAAGCATGACTTTTGAGCCATGGATATTCATTGGCCGAGGTGTTGACGTACCAGTATGACCACCGGGCAATCCCCATGATTTTCTGCGCGCGCTTGGGGTTATTTTAATGTACCCATTTTTCGTCCCCAGTAACAATACGATGGAGAAATCTCTTTTGCGTTTGCCTTTCCAGCAGCTGTTCACAAGCAAACAAACGTCGTCGCTCGATATCTCTTCTGGGTTTCAGCTCGTGGGGTACCCAATATCCTTCTTTCTAAATCATTCCCAACTGTTTCAGGCGTTTTAAAATTGCTTGTCCACTGATACTCAATGATTCTGATAATTCTTCTTGAATTTAACACGAGTTTTCACTAACAATCGCTCGCCTCCATTTCTGCACTTTCAACAACTTTTTCCTGTCCACCACTATGTCGGTCTTCGACAGCAAAATCATCACTCTTAAAACGTTGGAACCATTCCCGCCGACACGTTCTGTCATTAATAGCCGTTGTACCATAAGTATCTGAGATAATCCGGTGAGCCTCGGCCAGTCCGCAGATTTGTTCATATTGAAATAAAAAGCAATACTTCCCACAAATGACGAGAATGCGGTTTAAATTTGGACATACTTGATTAAAAATTGTATTATTATGTAGACACAAATTAAGTTATATCAAAGTAGGGTTATACCTATAAACGTCAAAACAAAGCGTTCGATATCTGCGATTAATATGTTTCAGCTACTACCGCTACCTGTTAGAAAACGGCGGAAGCAAAGTTGTGGACCTAATATACTATGCATAATCTCCAAATTAACAACGTTTTAAGGTTTTTAAATGGGCGATTCCTTATTGTTTCTTCTAATATTTTATTAATTTCATATAGATAACTGGTACCGTTGAGGATCACGAATGGCCTGATGTAAGTCGAGCAAAAAATTACATTACGTACAAACCTCGTCCACCCATTCCCTTCTCCCAAATCTTCACAGCAGCAGGCGACGATCTGATTGCTCTTTTGTACACTCTTCTCGCTTTAAATCCAGACAATCGGGGGACCTCTACGTCTGCGTTGGCTTCTCCCTACTTCCGGAATCGACCTGCTCCTACTCCAGAATCTCAACTGCCGAAACCGAAGAATTCCATGGTCGCAGGTTTGCTGCAGCAGGAGAGTAGGCAGGCCACAACGCCATTTGATCCAGTATCGATATTTGATAATGCTGATATGCATGAAACGCCAGTGAAAAGAAGTAAACTCAGCTGATGAAATAATTTAAAAAATATATACTTGTATATATGATTTGAATGTATTGATTTGGCAAACAATGTGGACTTCACTGAACTGTTAATAGAAGTTGTTGCTTTATAGTATTCATGGGCTAGTTGCCTTTTTTTAAAATGCTGAAACCAAGTGTGACGGTTGGTCATTTTACATCCAGCGATTGGTACGGAGAAAAGTTGAACTTTTCGACACACCCTGTTGGCTCTATAATGCGACTTTGTGAATACTGCTGTGTCAACGATAAAGGTATGGAAAAGACGTAGACAATTATAGTAGATATTCTTTTTTACAAAGATCTACAATGCATTGGTTGTACGAAATGGGATATGCAAATGTTTAGTGGCTTTCTTCGAGTATTTCCGAAAGACGCTGGACATCCTCGTAAATTTCTTCTGTTGAAGTAACCTGAGACAGATACAGCGTTGTTTGCTGTTTTAAATCATCCTTTGTTTTCTGGGGGAAAAGAACAAAATACGTCAATCGGTATTGGAAGTAATTAGACGCAAATTAATAGGCCATAAACCCATTAGGATAGCGCAATGGTGGGTTTTACCTTTCCGGTTTAATATCACTATATCTGAGCTAAAAAATCTGTAAACCCAAAAAAATCAAATAAACAGCTTAGATTAGACTCGCATAATGATAATCAAATTAAATCGGAATCGCGAAAAGAGGAGGAGGTTATTTAATCTCAGCGATAAACGAAATTAAATTATACGAAGATTGACTACGGAAAATCCAAAAAATAAGAAGCACTTACGAGAAGATGTGCAAAAAGCGATTCTCGCGAAAACTTTCCATTATCCAAGGGTCGAAGATTTCTGTAAACATTGCAGAGGAATTTTAGAGATTTTGAAAGGATCATTTCATCTTTTTCCCTGAAGGGATTTCTAAGAATTTCATCGACGTCATTAGATCCCTAAAAAAACAAATATATTATCCAAAAAATCAAAACAAAACTCGAGTTTAACTGTTTAAATTCAAAGACATACTGAGGACTCTAGCATAATGATAATGCAATCAAGTTCACAGGATAGATTCAGGAGAACAGTCCAAGCTTGACGTCTGATAGGTGCTAATTCACAAACAATAAATTCAAAAATCTCTGAAAAATGCTCAGCAACAACATAAGCAGAATCACTCAGCATCGAAAAGTTTCCCAAAAGCCTAAATAAGGCAACCATTTCATTCATATTCAGTGTAGACAATTTCGCATCAAAGAATCGATCAATTTTGACCTATATCGCAAATGATAAAAATGAAAATATGCGAACCGTAAGATAACCTCGAATAGCTTCGTCAACGACTAAGTTTGTAAAAAGATTTAGTACATGAACATTAACTGATCGTAAGAATTCCCCATCGCCTCCTAAAGTTAATTGAGAATACAAATTGTCCAAGATATCGTGCGAACTGAAAGAGGGCTATACAATAACGAATGAAATAACCTTACAATATTGACATTATTATTAGAGATTTGAATAAGAGTCTTCATGATTTTGAAAAATTTTGTTGTATTTGCAGATGGAAGCATGGATACCAAGTGTCGTATTTCCTTGGGTGATATAGAGGAATCTGATTTGTCATTTTGACATGAACGTGTGACAAGATTAGACGAAATAGAATCAACTGGAGATACTTCGCGTTTCGTATGCAGTACTTTAAACTTCTTTAGTTTTTGAATATCATTGTAATGGCGATAAATTAGTACGACACCACATGCGGTTGTTACTACTCCGATTAAGCCAATGGCTATTCTACTAAAAGTCCCCATATATGATACAAACCTGAAAAAATTTTAAAAATGTTAAATTTATTTCAATGAAAATTTAGGCTAATAAAGTGAAATTAACTAATACAAAGCGAAGAATAACTAACTAGCAAGACCAAAGGTCAATCGGGCAATTTCGAACTGACGCTTTGCAACAATTTGACCTAAAAACTTTTCGCGTATCCCGTTTCGCATCAATCACTTTCAGTGATATAACATAGATAGATAAATAGGCACAGTCGTCGTTTAATATAGTTACAGGCATTAGGGCTCATTCATTAAAGATAAACTGAGGAAACAGTTTTGTAATAATAATTTGAGTGAAAAAAACGTTTCAAATCAAACATCCAGTCAAGGTTTATGTGTTTTTTTGTTTAAGAAAATTGTTCGAAGAGGTTATTTGCTTCTCAAGCACAATTTTTGACGACAATTCGACCCGCTATCAAATTTCAATATGAATAATTGCCAAATGACTCATAATTGATACTTTGTAGTCATTTTCCTCTATCATCTTATTTAACACTACAAGCATTAAGTTAAACTGCATGCAATCTGCTTTTTCGATTAACTCGTGCCAACCTCCCTATTCATTTTTGCAAATATACTTTACAACTTTGTTCTACACAAATCCTTTGATTTTAAATGGCTGTTATTAAACGTTAGGCAAATAGACAATGCTTGGATGTGTAGTAGAATCTGCCTAAGCCCACTGAATGTATCTTATACTACATAAAGTACTTATAAAACTGAAAAAAACTTCGCGACAGAGACAATTGAAAATAATTTTTAAAAAGGGAAACTTTTTAAGCACTACCTGAGGTTTACGGTTTTGTTCGAATAAAGCTCCGAAAAGGTGAATAAATATCATTTGCAATTCGTTCGAAAAGGATAACGTAAGAAGCCACGATCTTCTAAGTCTGCAAAGGGCATAAAAGCATGCGCCCTGAAGGCAATTTATTCTCTCGTGTTCATCGCCACTGGTCCACATTCTGCGTTCATTTTGCTGGCTGGAGCAAATTCGTCCAAAACAGCAAAAACAGAGGCTTTTTATTTTTGATTAAGTAGAAACGTGTATGAGAATTGCAATCAAGGCCCGCGTTTTACTACGATTCTCTGCTCCTTATTCAATCATGCACATAGGCATTGAAATATATTATTCACTCTTTTTATACCTTGATGAACCATATGGCACGCAATTTGGTAACCATGAGGGTTTATATCATTGACTTATGTCATAATACACTGATAGTCGTAGTATCTGGCGAAGAGCGTTAAGAAAAAATAGCTGAAAATAAAATAGCTGTGGTGATATAATTATTAAAAATGCCATTTCTTAAGAGCACAAATCCTGTGAGCGATGTAAATAATTTATTTTTTAAATTTTATTTACTAATTATTAAAATAGTATTTTTTACTAACCGGTTGTTTTCTTTCATATTCAAGCACGCGATCATTTCTAATCTATAGCTCGTGATTTCTGTTGGTAAATAATCATCCCAATGACTTTTAAGAAAATTGGTGTTTGTCCGGAAATTATCGATCTTCTGCATGATAAGGGAATAATTGTTCCTTCGGAAGTGCAGACGGCATGCATCCCAGAAATCTTAGCTGGTCGTGATGTTGTTGCTTGTGCACAAACAGGTTCTGGGAAGACAGCTGCTTTCGTTATCCCAATATTACAGTCACTCATGAGCGAACCCAGACCATTTTACGCCCTTATTATTACTCCGACTAGGTTGGTTATTATTTTTTTATATCTTAATTACTTGTTTACCTACTTTTTGTTTATGTTCGTTTCAGAGAGCTTGCTCATCAAATAGGCGAACAGACGGCTGGTCTAAACTTGGTTCAAGGGAGCTCAATTTGTACCGTACAGATAATCACTGGAGGACGAAGCATAGTCAAACAAGGTATTGATTTGGCACTTGGTCCTCATGTGATCGTTGCTACTCCTGGTCGTTTGGCCGACCTTCTCCGAATGCAGAAAGCCTCCGCGGAGTCCGGTTCAACTCCCGAATGGAGTCTTTCACGTCTCAAAGTCCTCGTTTTGGATGAAGCTGATCGTTTACTCGAAGATTACTTCGGCCAAGATCTCGCAGAAATCATGTCCGCTCTTCCCCATCAAAGACAAACTCTTCTATTCAGTGCTACATTTAGTGACGCTGTTAAAAGAGGTATGGAAGCAGCTAAAGCATCTGCAATTGCAGAAAACCGCAAACCTCCTGTAATGTGGCAATCGAAAGGAATATCCCAATCATCGGAACAAAAGGCTGCCAAGTCTACAACTGTTGATACTCTCTCCCAGTACTATCTAATTACAAAACCGGAGCTAAAGGACTCTTTCTTGGTTTATATTGTCAATCATTTTCTTGATGAAAATCCCCACTCTCTAATCATTATTTTCTCAAATAAGTGTAAATGGTGTCACCTACTTGGTTTGATTATGCAATCCGTTGGTATTCAGTCGGTTGTCTTACATTCATCCATGTCTCAGAATGATCGAATTAGCTCGTTGAGTGCGTTTAAGTCGAGTCATGTTCGAGTGATGATTGCGACAGACTTGGCTAGTCGTGGATTGGATTTCCCCACTGTCGATGCTGTTATTAACCACAATGTTCCAATTCGCCCTAGAGATTACGTTCATCGTGTTGGCAGAACTGCTCGTGCTGGCAAGGCTGGAATGGCTCTCACTTTGGCGGACTTGTTTGAGATTAACAGACTCAGGGAAGTGCAGAAGTATATCGGTGCGTTGATCATTCATTAACTTTGTGTTTCTATAAAAGCAGGCTGTAGAAGTTCGGACGTTTATTATTGTACTAGTCTGGCTCCTTTATTTGTCCAAACTGTTAAGTATTCAGAAGTACTACTTTTACTATTATCTGTTTCTGAAACGTGAAAGTTGTACCAAACCAATATTTTGTTCATATACTTTGAGACTATCGTTGATTAACAAGTTAAAGTGCCAGAAGTCAAGGGCTCAATGTGAGTCTACTCATAGCGAACGAAGTGAACGACCATCGGCAGAATTTCAATTTTTCATCAGAGGTTCAGTGATGTCACCCTCTAACTCAGGAAATTGGTTGCTGTTCACCCATTTTTATTGATCATTACTGTATACAGCTTTCGCTTATATTAAAGTGTTAGCTTGGTTGTACTTTACGCAGCACAGTCAAGTTTGGATGTAGAGTTTGGGATAACAACTACTTTTAATCTTTCATTGGATCTCCAATTAATTTTCCATCATTTCTTATCTTATTTTTTGTTTATTTATGTGTTTATATTCTTATTCGTTATTTTCAGGTAAGGACCTGCAAAGGTTTGAGGTGAATGAGGCACAAGTTTCGAAAATCATTACTGAAGTCACTATAGCAAGAAGAGCTGCAGAACGCGTAATTTTTTTTTTCTAAATTAATATTGAGTTAAAGACAGGTACTCATTAGATGTAACCCATTAATACATGCATTGCGTACTTATGCGCCAGTGGTTATCGTGTTTTCATGCGAAGTCAAAGGTCACAAGTATGATACTCTTCAATATTCATCTAGTAAACGGAATGACCACCACTTTGGTTAAATTTAGCTAACACAAAAAGTTGGCGGACTAAAGGACGTTGTTCTCTGGCACACAATGGGCGGTGAAAACGAGTTGGTTGGAAGTATCAAATGTATTAACTAGTATGTATACACCTGCAATGTAATAAGTGGTTTCATTGGTCACTGGAATCTGAAGTACTTAGAAAACAAGCGTTAGAACTAATGTAGTGGCTTTGAAGAGTGCTATGCTAAGGTCAATAAAATTGACCAAATGTTTTCATTCTTTAACTGTCTTCTTCATTTCAGAAGCTTGACGAAATTCGCTTCGATGAGAAACGAGAGATAATCAAGGCCAAGAATGTATATTTTCAGTTCATTTTATCTTTTACTTGTTAACCTCTTACCTAATAAATTAATTTTTTTATTTGTTAATTTTATCCGTTTCAGCTCCTCAAAGCACAAAGTACTAAACGAGAATTACGAGAAGCTCAAAGTAGTGGTTCGAAGGAAAAAAAGGCCAAAGTTCAAATCTCAGATGATGAGAAATCAACTATTTAATTCAACATATAACTCTGTAAATTTACTTTGTAATTAAAATCCCTCCCATTATAAAAGTTCTTTTTTCTCATTGAGTAAAATTACATTTTATTTGTATTTGTAACCATAAGGGGAGTAATAAATGCGCAGAAGTGGATATCGGTTTGTTCTCTATTTACCCTAGAATTCACCAATCACCGATTTCAATGGGGTGATTGGTTTATGATTCACCTTAATCAACGTAAGTGGGGAGAGACAGAGGATGTGTAACTAAAGATATGTTGGAAATAAATCACTTATCTGAGTCACCATTCTATGCTGTATTGAGAAATCAGTTACGTCTCTAGATATGACGCTAGTTTGACGTATCATGGAATCATTGCATGTTTATTTGGCACATCGGAAGTGTAACGTAATCACAGATATGTCACGTTATTGAGTTGATATTCTAATTTACTAAGAAATGAAAGTATTGATATTATTTATAAAAAAATAGTTCAGGAAGGCAGTAAATTAATCATAATTTAGATGGGAAAATAGGATTCTTCACAATTTTTGTTAAAATAGCTAAAGTATCAGAATTCCGGATAGCCATTGCGGTTATGAACCCGACCTTAACATTGTTTAGATAGCTGGTTTATTAGGAGAAACCACTTTTAGGACTAATTCTGGTTCGAGTATTTGCAATCGGAGCCCTTAATCTGAAGAATTATTTTCAAAAAGATGTTTGGTATTACTATTGTCAGCTGCAAAGAATTTTTTAAATTGAGGGGGATCAAAAATGTTGAGAAGACAGATGATCCTCGTATGATACTCCACAATCTAAAGTTTTCAAACGACAAGGTATGTTATATACTAACCTTATCAAGTTGTGTTGAAGTAAAGACCTCGGTTTATTTTTGTGAGCAACAAGTCGTAGCGCATATAAAATTAAAAAATACCCTACTTATAACTAACAAGTAACAAGTTTGTTAAGTAATAAAGCCTACAAACTCAGCAACCAAATTCCAGACAATAGCACATCATTACAATAAATTGCGTTTATATACTTAGCCAAGTACAATCATCTATCGTCATTTACTTGAAGAAACGAGGTTAGAGGAGTAGGAGGACAGAAAAGCAACGTGGGAGCTCACCGTCAAGAGAAAGAATTTACATACATACATACATATTGTACACTCGTGTGTTCCTCGCCCTCTCTTAATTTTATACACATTCAAACACATTTAAACACAACAGGGGAGAGAAGGGCAGTTTTTTCAAACACACTGTTTTAAAGAGCGTTGTAAGTGGGCGGAGGAGGGGGATTCGGATTCCCAGACATGGAAGGAATGGAATTCGACGCATCCAAGTAGTGAAGGTAGGAAGACTGATGATAAGGTGTTGATGGAACGCTACTTCCACTAAGTTGATTCCAATCCCCATTTGATCTCGGTTCACCAGCCATCGGAAGGTAAGCGATGGTCGAAGTTCGGCTGATACCTTCCTGAGGAACTGTATTAGGAGAGTAGACTGACTGATTAGTGGTATAGGGGGGAACAGAGGCGGATTGAGGTTGTATATAGGGTGATGAAGAAGGGAGATAAGATTGATGAGCTACAGGTTGAGACTGAGATGGATACGAATTCATTGGATGACCTTCATTGAGCTTGGTGGAGTAGCTATCATCAGTTGGCCCGGTTGAAACAGACGGAAAATCATATTCGGGGATATAGTTCCGTTGGGGTTGGAGTGTGGGACATTGGATATGTCCACCGCCCCAGTAAACTCCATTTTGTTCCTGAATAGGCTGTTGAACTACCTGATGGCCAGAGCCAACAGATGCGAAGGTATTATGGTAGGAAACAGTTGGAACATCGCTATCGCTACTACTACTAACGGAAGTCTGTAGTCGTCGAATATAGCCAACGACGTAATTAACCTTAGCGCTGTAAGGGTTGATGAATGCTGATAGCGTACATTTCACAGGGACAACATCCTGCTCGGTAGCAAGAGGAGGGGTAGAGGACTTGGGAGGTGAGCTGCTAGGTGGACGCAGATGTAGATCGATATCAAATTTCTGGCCATTCGAATTCCAGACTAAAATAGGAGTTAAGAAAATCGGTTAAAGTGGTACTCATTCGCTTATTCTAGATCAAGTTCTTCCATCAAAGAAATTAATATAACTATCATAAAGTAGTCAATGCAGAAGGTTAAAGTTATATTGGCTCCCAGTACACCGTCTGCAGCAAGAAGTATTGTTAACCAGCCACACAAATTAATTAATTGGTCGGTAAATTCTAAGAGCTGTGCGAGCAAGAATTCGGTGGGGAAATGAATCCTAAGCGTTAATCATTAAAACGGGATGCAGCAGACTTGGCTGGGGACAAAAAGTAAAGTATAACTTGAATCCAAAGTTCAAATTTGAAAATGACATTTTGATGTCCTGATTCCATATCAAGCCTTGTGACTAATCCCATTAACGGACATGAGAATATGATATAAAATGATATTACACAATCATTTCTGGATAGCGAGGATCAATGAAGACTTAACGTAATTAGGCTTTCCGGCAATTTTTGAAAAAAAATCTTGCAAACCTCGAACTAACCTCAATAGATAATGGCTCTTATCTATCTAGCCTCCGATTCGCACCACATACCCCCTCCTCCTCCTCCTCCTCCTCTTCGTCGGATGAGGATTATATCTTGTTAGTCGAATTTGGCCTCAGCTAGCACGTTGTGTGCTGTGAGAAAACAGAGAGCAGCCGTCAAGAGCACAAACCTAAATTTGTTTCCCATCAAATCAGATGTAACTAAGTAACTAGCTCATTCACTAACAAGATGTACCAAATTACTGGGTGTATGAGAAACTGTTAGGATGTGGAATTAATGTTAAGTAAAGAAAGATACCACCTCCACTTACCCTTATTGTACACAATACTAAAAGAATGAATTCCCAAAGTAAAGTAAATTGAGGTAAGTACAGATATAATTACTTATCCCAAAGCATAAAGGAGGCAAAGTACTGAGGTCTCTATCTAGTAAAGAGAATGGGCATGGACAGAGTTCAGTTGTTTCCCCAAGATGAGAACGTGTGAAAATCATTGTCATGCCAAGGGTTATGGGTTATGATATATCCGTCTATTAAAAAATAAACGAAATACAGATTTGCTACATAGCACACATGAATAGCAAAAGCGTGACATGTAAAAAAATCTATTACGTATTAGTATTCAAGACAAAACAAAATTATGTTTTCCAAAAATGAGAATAGTGAAAGAGACCCAAGTCTACCCAGGAAAGTTGTTTTCAGTACTCGTCTTTGGTTAGGGAATAGCACCCTTGAGTCTTTCATGAGAGAAACCCGGATTATGGCCTGATTTAACCAGAAGGGACGCCATTCCCTTCAAACCTATGACCTCTGACTTCGCAGACAAACACTTTAACCACTGCGTCACCAGTGCACAGGATCATTTGTATTAATGCACATTTTGAATAGACATAGGTAGACTAAAAAGACACGCAATGGAAGCATTATTCAGAATGAGGTGAGAGACGACGACATCGTTGACCAAGTTGGCCTGTAAATCTAGTGGGCTTCAATCTTTGTGAAAAATGGACAATTGCAAAGGAAAGCAAGCATGTGGCAATACAAACAGTTGAATACAAAATGGAACAAAGCTATACTAATTCTAGTAAAAAACATTAGTGAGGTCTTTAATTCGTTTTACAATATATAGATTTTGTTTAGTCCTATCTATTGAACAATCCGACTGAGCAACGCTAAGTGAACAAGCTATGCCTCCTTCAGACCGCAAGGAATAAAGCTCTTGACCCTATAACCATCTAGTGTTTGGGGGGAATAAATGCGTTGCAGTATCTAACACTATCAGGTGTGTGCTTGTGGATTTGAGTGAGCGAACGCGCGCGCATATGCTTGTGTATGCCGCATATACGTGAACAGCGCATGTGTATAACAGCCACCGCCACCGCTGCTGCGCTCGTATCAACTCACAACCAGCCACCAAGCCATCTAACCCCACACAATTCAGCTCTCAGCTCATACAGGCGTGCACGCACGTTAAATTAGAGCAACACAAGCGCAAGCAAACAGGCCGTTGTGCGTATGAGAAGATTCGCTAGGAACGGGTACGGATTTGTCTTCCCTCTCCCTCTGCCCCGCTATCCCACCTCCTCTAAGCCGAACATAAAATATCGACTCGCGGTTAATACTGCTATGTGAGTGTGAGTGGGACGGGACAATAGGCAAGCAATTCAGCCAGCCAGTCAGCCAGCGAACAGCACTAGTAACACTGACGTCGGCAAGCGGGCGGTAAAACAGGGAGGGGATAGAATGCAGTCTGTTCCTCCCTTCTACCAGAATACTAGAGAGTAATCACATGCGCATTCGATGCGGCCACATTAAAGTCCCATAAAGAAAACCCATTGTCTCTTCGTCTCTCTCTCTCTCTCTGCTATTCAGAAAACGAACAGTTGAGTTAGGTTGACTATTTGGAATTAACCTACACCTTGCATGTTTAAATTCAATTATTTAATTACCCACCCTCTAACTCCCTTACACACCTCTACAAGTGATTCCTAATTAGATTTGTATATGCTCTACACATTTAATTGATAAGACAATGGCGTGCAGAACATATATATAGAGAGGTGGGAGGGAGAGGGGGGGGGGTAAGACTAAAATAAGCTTTCATACCCCTCTCCCCTTCCCCTTCCCAATCTAAGGAAAGATTAATAAACTTCACTTTTGGCTTTAAAAAAAACTGGAAATATTAAAACACCTTAAGCTAGTGTTAAATAGCTGATTGTGGCTATTAAGAGGAATGTTTCGAAATGATATGCCCAATCGCTCAATTTATTAAAACTGTAAGTGTACGAACTAGGCTAGTCATTGATGGATCAAACGGTGGGATTCAAATTCAGGATGAATAGAACATGGCATGCCTCATTGAAAACAACAAGCGTTAAACCAGATGAAATCCGGAATAAGATTGCATTAATGCTCAAACTTGGAACTCCACTTCCCCTCAACGACTAGTGTCCATCAGCTCCAAGTGGACTACCTATTATTCAATGAGTTTAGGTCATTTTCCTTGGTTGAAGTGTTTCTGGCTTGGCAATGGGTAATAGAAATAAATAGAGTAGGTCTTTGGTGAAAATAGTTCCAATGCGACAAATTTTACCAAAAAATGACAATTCGAACAAACAGGAATGGACATGAACCAGATAGAATAGACAACACTTCATCTTGCAATTAAACGTAACCAAGAAATAAGCAAACAAATAAGGTAAGTTGCATACAGGTACTGGCTTAAATAACTGGATTAGCGCTTCCACTTTCCTTATCAAGTAAAAAGATGGTGGGCAGTGCTTAGAGAAGCGCAAGTTTACTCAAACCTCGGCATGTTAAATAGCTAACTGGTTAATTAATTACTAGTAACGCAAATAGAGTAAAAGGGAAGATAGCATATTCTAAAACAAGCGCCCACCAGATCAACATGCTGGATAGAGCTGAAAGCACAAAGTCCACCTCAAAGTATCTTCCAATTCTGAATTTACTTTCCGATGGCCAAAGTAACAAACGAAATTGGTTAATATTGATTAATAAATGAATAAATAAATCCAAATTTCTCAACCAGAGGGATCTGTAAAATAACCAATATCTACCACATCTCGAAATTCGAGTTCTTTGTCGAACAATAGTTGTTAACGCTATTCTGATTTGAACATTTTAAAAACAAAGGCACTTATTAATAAAAACGTCGTACCTTGTTCAAATAACGTCGAGAACCGCGATAATTCATCCTCTCGCACAATAAGATCTGTAAAAGGTTCTCCGAGGAGATTTTTCTGAAGAGTTGTCGAATCGGTGTTGCCAAAGACATTAGCAATGCGTTGATCACAAAAGTAGACCCGTTTGTCCCCTCCTAATCGCACAGCGAATTCATGGTAGGCATGGTGGGCGGAGAGGTCGGCAGCATTGGGGAGATTTGTCAAGTGAAGACGCGCCAGACCCACAAAGTAGACAGGACCTTGGGGGGCAGTGGATGCTGCACCCCCACCACCATTTTCTGTACTCCCATTTACACCCTCCGATTTCGAGTGATCTAAAAATGCAGACAAAGAACAATATTGCGAATTGGTGTCCAGTGCAGCACTGGAAAAAAGAATATACTAAGCGCTTAAACCTAAAGCCATACTGGTGGCAATAAAGCACTCCGTGTGTTAGAGCATTATTTCTGTGCTGCCATGATGAAGTAGAACAATTTGTGCTTATGGTCTCAACAACATCGAGAACGAGTGTACTAACTCGTGTGAGTACCAGCAAAGAGAACACAACCAGCGTCAAAGGCCCCGCAGGTACCATCGAGACGCCCAAACAAGCAACCATAGAGACATGAGCTGTGTGGGATTTTGGTATATCGTGTTCATTGCCCCTATGTAGCCTTTTAAACTACTTAATATCTATTCTTCTCTGACTGCCTAAAAATTGAATATATCAGTAACGCACAAATATACACTCATACACTTGCATGTTCTAATTGTCAATTTATAACATTATCAATCGCCCATCAATGAACAATGAAATGAATGAAATTTGTGATCTATATCGTACCTTACTAGTCCTTCATCACACTCAAGGTCCTAATATTCAGTGCTTCATATTCCACCTCTTTTACAAAATACACATTTGAACAACAAGGCTTCTGCTCTAGAAAGACCGTTCGAGCCTTTAAAGTGATCATGGGGTATGATTTACAACCCAGAGTTTACTAAACAAAACCTTTTAAAACTGCCAACTCAAACCAATACCGAAAATGGTAGAAAAATGTTAACAAATTTTGCCAACTTGAGGTGATTAAAGAGCAGTTTCCCAAAAAGCCTACTAAAATAAATATTCATCTTTAGGAAAAGCGAAAAAGAATAGACAATTCTTCTCGATTAAATTAAACGACAGGAACACCACAATGTCAATGAACCATAGGAGAGTATTGAGATAAGCTCTTTTACTTTGTGAAAGCGGAAGCTTAATTTTAAAAATACTGTACATATTCGAGTACAGTGCAGGTTGTCAATTACTTCCTTTTTCAATCTCAGTAAAAATGGAAAACTTTCACAGCCCGATTCATCTCCAAAATAGCAAATAAAGTTTAGAACTCAATAAGAGCATGCTAGTACTTTACAGGAAGACTTTCATCCTGAATAAGGAAAGGTAACGGCCCTGCAATTTAGCACATTTTCATAAATATGCCAATTTTAGGGACAATTAACAAAAGATTGTTAAAACCACTTATGTCAGATAAAAATAAATAAGTTTTAGCCAACATTTCGAGGCGAAATTAGTTTCTAAATACGTTTCAGTGGTGAATCCACATTGAATATTTTTTCGCAGTTTTCCGAAGAGCCCGGAGTAGCGACTGGGCCGATGAATGCGCTGAATTTTCAGAGTTTAGGGATTCCGAGGAGGAGGGCGGTCACATGCATCCAGATTAATCTCGGTTAGATCTGTTTTCAATTCGAAAGATACGGGGATATCTGCGATAGCACAGCAAGATTTGACACCAACATAAAGCCTACAGGAACAAGAATATCTCCCAATCCCCCTCCTGTTACATGAGAAGTTGTCTGGGCATATCGTCAACGAGTTGCTCATCCTCACTATTGGGCTTGAACGAGGAGTGTAAAAAGAGGTATTTAAACAACGACAGAAGTGCCCAAATGAAGTAGAAGAGAACTAGATGGTTCGTCCAGATGCTCGCTTTTGCAAGTACCTGGAAGAGACTGCTAACGACGCTACATGGTGATCAGGCGCATAGGACTGATTATTTCTTGGGCATAGTAGGCCAGGAAATAAGCGGTGGGACGACTTGAAGGAAGGAAGATTCCACAAAATGCTTGAGATTGGCTATTTTTACACTATCTCTGATTGATCGTTGCAATTTCATGTCATCATTGGCCGCCTCAACCGGAGTTGCAGTGGGAAGCACCAATGGAGATAATGGTTGCAAGCAGTATCAACTTCTTTATAGTTAAGGAGGCCAGTTGCAGAAAAGGATATTTTGAATGAATTTTTAATTCAAGCCGATAGAAGAAAAGACACCTTTAGATTGAAATTTCACCAACATCGTGGATTGAGAAACTGGCATAAGAAAATACCTCTGTTGATCAAAAATTGTTGAATATTCTCAAATCCAAACCTTGTTTGACTCCTGTCACGGTTCCCCTAAAGCTAGCAGATTCATTTAGTGAAGTATGCTTTAACTCTTTAACACCCTGCAGGACCGTACGGTCCTATTTCAAAATACGCTCATTGGTACTAGACTTGTAACAGAAAGGAAAACAGTGAGAAAAATTTTTTAGAATGCAAAAAAAAAATAATTCGGGCGTCAAAGGATTAATAATCCCGAATGCCGATGTTAGAGGTGACTGCATTGCCAGGATAAAAACCAGGGCAATCTTCTAATTTAATTGACTTTAACACAATACCGAGCTATTCAAACAAATGTTACCTTAATCACCTAATAACAGAATGACGGTAAGCTGTTCTTCTTCGGATATAAAAATTAAATATCCAATGGTTGCAATAAATTCATCAAAATAATAATGAAGCATTCACTTTTCCTCCCATGTGGCAACAAATTAAGGACAAATCTAATCAGACCAATACTGATTTTCTCTTTCTATTTCGATTCAGGGAGAACACTCAAAGCAAGATAAGTGGGATGTAACTTCGCAATTAAAGGACGCCAAAAGAATTATTTTTAAGGCAATTCAGAAAGAGCAATGTAAGGACAAGCATAACTTGAGATTTTACTTTGACGTTTTGTAGACAAATTAAGGACACAGAGCCCATGGAAGAAACCTGTCCATACTGGTTGAAAGTCTCTTGTACTCAGGTGAGAAACACATACAAACGTGCTCTCTCCATTCGTAAAAAAACTATCATAAGAAGGAAGTATGAGGACAGACTTCTCTGAATTGGACACATGTTTGTCCAGCTGTCCTACCAATCCACAACCATGAGTCATCTCTCCTAGCCATTACCAAGAAAGGACGGCGGATACAAAAAGACGTTAAATTCACTCACCCACAGTGCTACCTCTGTCCGTATTGGAAGAAAGGGGAGAGGGAGAGTACTGTGGGTAAAGCAAGTTAGAGTAGAGCAGAACGAGTATTATCACGAAAAGCATTTCCCTCCCATTCCCAAAGCGCTGCTACTACTAAAATGCGAATGTGAGGAACCTTATGGATGGGAAAGGAATTAGGAGAGAGAGAGAGCAGTAATAAAGGGAGGCATTGAGTCCAATAGGATGCGATTAAAATGCCTAATATTATCAGACAAAATATTTGAGCTTTCATTAGCTTAAGAAGAAAATAGAAAGAATTCATTACTGGATCGCAATTCACGCAGCTGTTAGTTAGGATGTATACCATTTTCAAGAAGAAATTCAAAATTTAAAAAAGTTAGCAGCCTTATAAGCAATTAAGGCTTATAAGAGAGAGAAATGATATTATCAATCTCGACAAAAATGAATGAAAAACTCAAGCGGAATACCCCGAATTCTACCTTTCTCATCCTCTCCCAAGGCATTTTTGATTCCCCTTTAGAATGTCAATTGAATAAGCTACTTACAATTAAATCGGTTTCGAATGCTCAAATTCGAACACTCTTAAGAAGACAAAATGATATAACGTTTGAAGGACCATTATTAAACAATAAAGACATGGTGATTCCTGTGGGCTTAGAATCTTCATGTCGCATACAACGAGAGTTTAAAGAAAAAAATTCAGCCACGGAACCATTCTTTTGTTTCTTATTGCACTGGACTTTCTAACTTCGACAGACCGAATTCCTATTTTATCCTTCACACTTCGGAAATATCAAAGATATGTATCCACAGGCAAAATAAGTAGAACTTGTATGTGTAAACTTATCAAGAAACCAGGGAGGGGAAATTAAACTGAGGTGACAAATAACTTAAATACCAATACGAATTAAAGTTACTAAAACTCAACCAATAAGCAATGAATATCAAAAACAAAGATTTCCTCCAACAATGGCGAGGATTTATGAAAGTTGAACTATGGAGAGTAAATACTTTACAGAAATTATTCCTTAAAAGGAATAAAGAGAGACCTCTTGACTTTACTCCCAACATCGTTTCCATCCTCTCCCCCTTATCATCTATTGGACTTCCTGAAAATCGATTTTAGCTGCTTCTCTCAGTTCAAAGTTGTGGTTTTTTTCCACAATTAATGTACGCAGTACAAGTAGTAGACGTACCTAATAAGGAGACCACAAAATTCGTTGCGGATCGAGGAATCGAATATCCATCCTCATTAACACTCATTGGTGCCTCCAGACCAGACGGAACATGCTTAATTAAACCAGTGACATGCATGAGAGCATAATTCTGTTGCTGATGAGAGGAAGGAATAGAAAAGTCTGCAACATCTACTCCGTTGAATGAATCGGAGGTGGAAGCATTGAGAACAATCTGTTGATGTCTGAGACGATTAAGACGAGCCATTGCAGAAGCGGAAGGATGTTGGGCAATCGATAGGGCTCCCAGCTTCATTCTACAGAGGAAACCCCGACGATCATCGGATAGACCCATTCGTGATTTAGCTGAAAAAAAGGAATATTCAAAAGTAATATAAAGAAAATTATTTTGGCAACGTACTTGGAATCCCCAGGCAATACTTAAACAATTAACAGCATTTGTAATTTAACAAAATGTGCATCTGAAAGCATAAGAATTACAACCTAAATGTAGAATGCAATTCATTGCTAAAGTGAGGAATCGATTAAAATAAACCAGATGAATGATAGCAGAAAATGTGATTATATCGGCACAACGCCACTAAATATGCTAAACACTTTTCTGCTCAAATGTCGACTGACACTGAACTTTAATAGCTATCTCAAAGAGGACAAAGGATGTCAACATTATAAGCAATACTCAAAGCCGCAATTTATATCCTCAAAAAACCATTCACATCCGCAGTCATCTTTTGCAGCCAGTTTTTGGCCTTCAACTCTCTTTTTTCATCTTCTACATGAAAAAATTTAGAAAAGAACGTTCACCCATTATAATGTAAACTCGTATCAATCATATCAGTGAAATGGATTCCCATTCCTTTACATTTTGCAATGAAAAAAATAAATGCAAGAATGACAAAAATAACTTACGTCCATCGCGCTTGATTATCCCCGATTTAAGATCGAGTGTTCTGAATGTTGAGCTAACGTTTGAAGTATCCGAAACCCCATGACGATTGGCCCCGTTAGAATTCATATCAGGTGAAGAATTAAAACCAAAGACAGCACAAGAGGAAGCTCGTTGAACACCAACAAGCTGATCCCGAATTTTTTCGACATCATCAGGATGGCAAAGGTCATAGAGAGCGCTCTGATACCAGTCGGACTATAAAGGAAAATAATAAAATATAAAAACAATATAAAATAGTAACTTAAAAGGATACTTACCTGAGAACAGTAGAGAACGGATGAAATACTATCGGAAACATATACGATTCTTCCTGTGTCGCATTGGCAAACAAACAAAAAGCCATCGGCAGCCTAAAGGACAATTTTAAGATAAAAATCAAATAAAAAAATCAAAAAGATAAAAGAGGCAAAACGAACTTCTAGTATTAAATGACGAAGTTCTTGATCAGTAAGAAACGATTCTTTATGAGTATTATCGGGAACATTACTTGCACCTGAAAATAAGGCAGCAATAACACATCTAATGTTTTCGAAAATAAATAACAAAAAATATCAAACAAAAATACCTCGAAGGCTTTTTAAATGACCTACAGCCATTCGAAGAATTGTCAATTTATCTGGACGCCTTGATACAGAGTTGCAAGATGGCAACATCTGGCATAACTCTGTAATATATGCAGACATTTTATTACGACGCCTGCGTTCAATTTGACAATGATTTTCCCTAGCAGAACGTTCTTTTTCGAGCTGAGCATATGAATCATCTCTACTTGGCTGCATGCAACTGTTGCAACTGCTGCCTTCACAAATACTATTTGGGTTAATAATTACAAAACTACATACTGTTGGTCATTTGTCATATCTGACATCATGTACAAAATCCAGGATTAAAAATTAAGGATCTAAAATTGGAAAAAAATGATCAACTCTAAAACTGTGTGGACTTTAGCACATCGACAATCAGCATACACAACAGAAGCGGCCCAACTTTCAAAAGGGAGAACTCCTGTTTCTTTCTTCATTAATACACTTAAACAAAGATATTAAACGTGAAAAATAAATTATTTTACATATTTTATATTTAAAATATTGTCTCAATGAGATTTATTTACCAATTTTGTACATAATCTGAACTGATTACTTAGGCATATTTTATGATTAAGTAAAAATAGAAATCACATAAATGTTATTGTCTATTTTGAAATTCAGCAGTTCAGTTATATGACATTCGAGTTCAAATATCTTATCTAAATGAGCAATAAACATTCAATTAAACCTGTTCGAAATTGAAATACTATTGATGACATTGCCGTTCGCACTTTATCTAAAAGGGGGGTCAAGCTGATTTCGCTTTAAAAAGGTGAAATGGCCAACTGAGGCCAAATAAGACAGTTAATCCACTTTTGCAAATGTCACATTTAAATTTAACCTTGCGCATCTGAATAATTTTGAAGGCATCTTAGTAATTGAGCTTATGGATTTTGAAATTTAACTTGAAATACCATAATCGAAGTGCAATACTAATCAACATATAATTGCCATTAAAATACGCCCTCACCGAGAAAGCAGAAATGGAAGCAAAAAATAGTCTTTCCGTTTAGGCTGATTAATACTTTTCATTTCAACTAATTGAATTTTTTCTTTCAATGACTTTGCTAATCGTACTACAGTGGTATGTCTTATCTAAAACGTTAAGTTTTACATGCATTTATATTGTCTTAATGCCTGATCTATTATTTGTATTATTCAGCTTGCAGATATCAAGGCATTTTCAAGCAAATTTCTTCAACCAATGTCAATGAATGCAAGGTCAAATTCTGGAATTGCGTCTTTTAAATCGTGCCTTGTCAATACTATGGAGCTATTCCTTGTTTGGCACGTTATTGCCACTCCCTTGACCTATTTATTTGTCTCCATAAGCTTCGTTCTCGTATGGATTTATTTTTTCAAATTATCATCTGGTGAGCTTGAACGTATTCTAAATAAAAAACTTGGAGGTTTTTCCCGAATATCTAAAATAGGTAAGATAACTATCTAAATATAATTTTTAAAGAAAAGTATATTAGCCTTTCCCAAAACAGCTTGATTCGAGATGGAATGGATTCTCTTTCCATATCTAAATTTACGAAACTTGTTCTTGAACAGGAGAACATCGTAAACAATTCGTAACGTTTGCTCTTTTCTCATTTTATCAGTACTTCAGCTGTATTTAAAATTTCCCTTGTTCAAATTCGTGGCTATCGGAGTTTAGTTCATAGAGTCAAGTCTTTAAGGGAAACAAGGTTTCAAGTTAACAATTCAAAGCATATTGGTATTCTAAAAGAAGTACTTCCTCTTGCATTAATTTATACCAGTTAGATCTGGACTGGCTTGCTTCCGAATGAGCCATTCTCTTTAAACAGCAAACTTTGGTCTGATGTCGGGTTTCAAGGTACAGATCCTTCCACAGATTTTCGTGGTACAGGCATACTCGGCGCACAGAACCTTGCGTAAGTGAAGTCGGATCGTTACCAATTTTTTTCGTTTTTAGTTATTTCATCAAAAATTTTCATAAGTATGCTTCTATTGTCCACTCGGGTTCTGTTGATGAGAAGTACTGGTATGTTAAGTGATTTTTAATCAATTTATCTGTTAGGTACCCATTTGCTACTGCTGGAATAAACCTCTCGGATTTGACCTGGCGTCTACTTAAAGATGGATCTTTAAAAACCCATTTTTACAATTCTTTCACAAAGGCTCCTTCTCTGATTAACTTTCACGAAGTATACGGTACGTCCTTTTCTCGCTTTTGATTCTTAGCTTCCATTTTTGTAAAATTCCACAAACTTTGGATGAAACAACCACGGAATGTTATGGAATTTAATTCAGTCGTGAATAACTTTGAAAAAGATCTCAGAAAACAGCTGGATAATGAATGTTTTACATTTATTCTTCCTGGATATAAATAGAGAACGGTAAACGCATTCCGGATCGAATTGTGATAAAATTTTTCATTTATTAAAACAATTTGTACAAATTACACATTGTCTTCTCAATTCATAGAAGGGGGTAATGCAGGTCCTTCTGAAACTTCGCTCTGACGAGTTCCAACGTCGTGTTCACGCGAATCCTTCCTCAAAGCTGACCACTTTTCCTCAAATTCGACGGCTTTCTTACGAAGTTCTTCAAAGGAGTCCTTTTTAGGTCTTCGCCATCTATCTGGTGATTTGCTTAGTATTCCTGCAAGAATTTCCTGGCAACAAGTAAAATGCATGTGGATTAAATCATCCAAGAAAGATAAGGGCCAGATCTGAATTTTTCAAATTTAAAATTCAATAGTTTTGAAGCAGTAGTAGTACCGAGATTAGAGCTTCTTTACGAGCTCAGGCATCAGACCATAAAAGAGCTAATTATTTCAATACTAAGACCTTACCAAAATCAAGATTTGAGCGTTGAAACTCGTGTATATTGAACAATTACAGAGAAACGAAAGGAATGAGAAATAGAAGAGAACATCTAGCGTATGCTTTTGTGAAATTGTTGAAAAAACAAAATAAGGTACACTGAGCGAGGCTAGTTACGTACCTGAAGGTTGACCCTACCAATTTTCAAACCGTTTTTTAATTACACTCTCCATGAGAAAAATCTGATTTTCCGTTCACAAAACTGTAGTAATTTCTCAAACCCCGATCTGCCGAGTCTCTTAGATTTTATCAACTCATCTTTTTGCCACAACTACTCCGTTTAATTCTTATCTAAGTGACCCATAAAAACCGTCTTTGTATTTATCGCCTACATACTCATATGATTCCCCCCCCCCCCCCCCCCTCTTTTCTCACAAGATATCTTTCTCTCTCTCGTTTTGAAATACATTCAGTCCACTCAACCTCTTGGTGTCATGCCTCCGGGGAAGCTGCGGCTTCCTGCCGTTGTTCGCTGATAGCTGTTAATCTAAACTCCCACATATTTTTTGTGAGCCGCTTTGTGGACGTACTGCGAGTTCTCAAAACTACACTTCACTTTTCTGCTACTAGCCCATACTCAGGATAAAAGGAACGCCAGCACTGCTCGAAGCCAGGGGAACAAGCTGACAAAAATAACCTGAGCACTGATTATGTTTCGAGCAGTCATTCCGGTAGCTGTTTTATCAGAAAAGACCCTACCTTCAAAGACAGATTCTCCAGTTGTGGTTAACTAGGCTATAACAGACAGAACATTATAGAGCTACTGAGTTTAGTGACATCATTTTGAACAGAGCATTATGGGGTTTGATAGACAGCAAATAATACTTCGATTAAAGTGACACAGACATACTCGGCCAAAGTAAGGAGGAAAGCTGGACCAGTCTTCAATTACTTTTGCATATCCTCCACCGTTAATACCAAATTCCACGGCAAAGTATCCAAAATTAGGAGGAATGGCATTGTAAGCACCAAAACCAGGCTTCTTCAAATGCACTATACGTCTATTTTGGTCCCACTCGGAGCCCAAATCAAGCAGAGCCTTCTAAAAAGAGGAGAGAAAAGAGACAAAAAGTTAAAAATACTATAAATGATCAAATGTGCCGTGTTTGAGGTCACAATAACAATTGCAATAAATAAAGCCATTAGTCAACACTGATCAAAGAAAAATAGTACTGGATGCTTTTCATCCAGACTCCAAGGCAAATTACTGTAAACGATCTTAGGCGATGGTAACATCATCAATATTTCCATCGATTAGTAGACGCTAACTCATGAATCTAACGCTTCAGAAAAAAAAGTTATTTTCTTCAGGTGGTCTTAGGGTTAAGTTGATACCAGCTTAGACGTGATAAACAGAGAGAGGTTATCTCATTACCTGTTTTAACACAAGTAGAAAAGACTACGAACGCATTTGTATTGATAGAAACCGTACATCATCGAAAAAGGATACTAACAGTAGTCTAATCTTATGCTCTCATAAACTACCACACAAATGAAATCATACACCTTAAGGAAAAAGTAGCGCATAAAATAATGCCTTAGAAGTCGTTGAGTAACAATCCTAAGGAAATCATACATTTTTCATAACTGCTCATCAGTTTCTCACTTTCACAAGGCAAGGTTCTTTTGTTCGGTACGGCCGCTAGTTCTACTTACCAGTAGATATTTGGAGACCACACTGTTAACTGATAATAGGGGTGAAGTTAAGGTAGAATGTAGATAACCCAGGATATTCTACCAATCAAACAAAAACATTATGCATGAATACAAGCTGCCTTCGTGGAGCTGATGTTGGAGCATCGAAAGACTACTGGACTGAAAGTAGTTTCAGTTCGGAAAAATATCAAAATGTCAGAAGCGATATACATGTACGTGCCAATGAAGATGATGGACGCCCTAGTGATCAAGGCGTGGGAATTGATTTTGCCGAGACAAAACTATCAACTTAAATGTGGCATAGCGGTGAGGCTAGCGATGGTATGAGGTATGGAAAAGATTGATAAACCATAGCGAAAACCGGAAATGCTAAAGTACCTTTCTAACCATACTTCAATTTCCCTACCTTACATATTTCCCATGGTTATTAAGAAACACAATAGACTTGCTTTAAAGTAGGAAGGCAGTTCCTCCATAGTTTCTTTATCCACAGGGAAGCACTCAATTTGACAGTGATGTTTGTAGTGGCTCGGATAGCCACCAATTTCCATAAAGACACAGGAGGCTCCCTTACCTTTCCATAACTCTGCCATTCGAGAGAGATCTCTCTTGAATGAGACGGCTTCGCCAGATGCGTTCTCATCCACCCGGGTCATTGCCCCGACATGGTCCAATGGGGAGAGAATGCAGTGACCTCGAGTCAGGCTCACATGTTCAGGTAACGACAAAAACATCTAAAATGAAAATAAATAACAAACAGCCAGTAAATTTTAAACATCTTTTGCAAAGAAGCAGTTGACAGTTTGTATAGAGCACATCGAACTGGATAATAAAAAAACTCAGACGGTAACCAGGTAAACAATGGACATTTTAGGACATGTTTACGAAAGTACGAACAGAAACGAATGAATTTGGAGTCTAATAATCGTTAGCACATTGTGGGAAGTGGACAGTGAGAACGAATAGGGGATATTTGAATAAGCGCAAAGCAAAGGAAATCAATCGCAATTTTATTAATTAAAACTCTAATGAACCATTGAAAAGATCTACCCGGAGCTAGCTCATATAATCGAGACCAGAAATAAGAACTAATTAAAGATTATGACGCAGAGTATGCAGACGAACTCAAAACTATTTAAAAAGTAGCTGCTGTAGTAACACCCTATGTATGTATTCAAATGTTTATCAGTTGTACATAACGGATTATTAGAATAATTTCCAAGGTTTTCGAATTAAATTGAAAGGCAGATTGTGGGTTGTCATTAACCAGTGACAAAAACTTTACCAATTGGTTGATGAAATGAATCTCTATTTAATGAATCCTCAACGACAATGACAGGGGTGGTATCACAAGACCCTCGATAACACTTGACATTGATGGAAGAAAATAATCCCGAACCACTCTTATTGGGAAAACGGTTTCTAATATCCACGTGTTAATCGGAGTTAGTCAGTGTTGATGATAGCCTTGATGTACACCAAATTAGTAATCTATGACTTAGCAGCGGTTCTTTTAAGCACAGCTAAAAGAGCAATGTAGAAACAAATTGCTCACGTAAATCTCCGAAATACATTGAATAAAAGAGAAAACACAAAAAGTCGCGACTGAGGAAGACATAAATAATGAATAGATTATTTCTTATAGTCAAATTAGTTAAATATTGGTAAATTGTGAAGCTTTAAAAGAACCTAAATCGAAATCACATTTGTGAATATCAAAGCAAATTGAATAGAAAATTTCCAATCAATAAAGTTTGAGTAAAAATAGATCTCTACCTATTGCAGCAAATACACTATAAAGAAAATTACCCACTGCCCGACGCTCACTATCAAATAACGCGAAATTTGATGCATACAGGATGGGCAATTTGATTCAGCATACTCCCTACGCTTATAAGCTAAAAAATAAAATAAATTAGATTAATTGAAAATTTAACAAAACCCAAGAATTCAAATCATTCTTACCAGCAATGGCATCAGATTTCATATTCAGTGCAGTAGAATTCTGACTTTTAACGTTTTTACTGGCGAAAGCATCATCATATTCATCATCGACATTACCTTTACACTATAGAGCATTTAACAAAACGATAAATAAAAAACAGAACAATTACTTTTCCAGCCATTGATGCAAATTGTCTGTCGTAGGAGTTTCCACTTTCAAGTTTTTCTTGGAGAACTAAGTCGCCAATGGTACCATTTCCGTTATCATCAGGAAAGTATTTAGTTCGATGGCCTTTCTCATCATGGTAGTTAACTTTTTCATATTTACGACCATAGTCATAGAAACTGCCTTGGTACTGTTTGAGTAGAAGTGGGGCTTCATGGCCCCGAGAATCCGTTGTGGTGAGATGAACTACACTTTGTGAAGACCCAAACCTTGCAGGTGAAGCTGAGACAGTTTTCGTAAGACGAACTTTTATATTCCGTCTTTGAGCCTCACGAAGTTTATCCACTTTTGATTTCAATTTTGTGATCTTGCCCTCATTTCCCATCAACTCGGCCTTCATTATTTGAGCATACATCGAATTTATGTCATCATTTGTCACGTATCTTTCCTCCACCTCTGTGATACGATCACCAGAGATCAAAACTTTTTTTTCTTGAATATCTCCCAATATACGTTCATGTTCCACACGCGATGGTTGAGTCTCAATGCATTTAGGAGGACCATTAACAAACCGCTTTAGTATCTCCGGATCTTTTAGAGGATCCTTCGATTCAGCTTTTTTC
This sequence comes from Hymenolepis microstoma, assembly GCA_000469805.3. Taxonomy (NCBI): domain Eukaryota; kingdom Metazoa; phylum Platyhelminthes; class Cestoda; order Cyclophyllidea; family Hymenolepididae; genus Hymenolepis; species Hymenolepis microstoma. The sequence continues at coordinate 34,650,528 of LR215989.1, read as the reverse complement.
CAACCCAAGCCCAATCTTCTATCTCCCAGTGTCTCCTTGAGGACACTCTTAGAAGATGCAACGCGATTTAGCATTGTGGTAAATAAATCCTCGTCTTGGGCTTTTGTTTGCTGATTTGATGATTGAGATTCTGATTTGTTTTTCTCATCGTTGTAAGTCTTTTTCGCTTCCCATTCATAACTACCAGAACTGCTGGAAGAATGACGCCTTTTCCTTGACCTCCCCATTCCCAAGACATATGACCTAAAATAATCCTACTCCCCGCATTAACCATTGCAAATTTTTGTGACTATAAACAAAAGTGAGTACTGTGACATATTTTTAAAAAGACACATCTAATACTTCTGGTTTCCAAATTAATTGATCAGTAGAAAATTATAAATTCGTTAATCTGAAATTCGTTGCTTTTATTGTATTGTATCAGTACAATTCGATCATAATTATTGAAATAATTTTTTATATTAAATGAATTCGCTTAAATTACCATTTAGTGCGTTAATTTGTGAGAAATTTCGATACATTCGGTCATTTATTTTTAAAACTTCATTAATTATGATGCATATGAGTTTTCTCTATCAAAATCGGTAATGACCATCTTTCTTGTTCTTTTGGAGGTCTTAGTAAACTCATTGTATGCTATACATAGAAAACTGGCACATAGTGTAACAGTACTTATTATCTTACCCAAACTTCTGGTTTCATTTCCCATGAAGTTTTAATTCAAGGCTAACTTTAAAACAAAAAAGTAAAACTGAACATTTTATTAGGAACAATTTTTTATAGGACTTAGCAAATATTAGCTGTCGGCCATAAATTTTTGAGATAAGAAGCCGTTTAACCTCAACAACAACATTCCACATATAAAAGCGAATGTACAACAGCAACTAACAGCGACGATAGGTCGTGGCCGATGGCTCACGAAAAAGGTTTGTGTGTACACATTATATTTCATTAAAAAATTAAATCCAGTGCTCATTCGCCTTTTTATCCATAATGCTCCCCCTTGCAACTTCAATATGTATATTCCTCCAAAGGTTTTGAAGCCAGAATTACCTGATATGATGATAACAATAGCATCTTTCAATAATCACGGGGCAGCATCGACGAGCGTATATTAATGAAGTCTTAAGAGGAGAATTTTTTAAATAAAGCTTAATTTACTACTCAAAATTAGGCGACTTTTCGGCAACATTTATGATAGCTTAGCGATATATTTAAATTGATTACACTTCTGCAGCCGTAACAAGAATTGAGGCTTCCGATTTTTTGTCAAAACTACTGGCAAAGTACTTAACCACGTTCACAAGCCAAGAAGATCACTAAGAGAGTTGAGTAGCGAAAAAATACTAGAGACTATGAGGGAACTGAATATAATTTTAAAATACTCTTAACATTACACCAAGTTACATAAAATTAATCACTGATTAATTAGTAGGTCTCTGAACGCATTACAACAATTGCTAGCTATGCGGTCTGCAACTCAAAATACTTTCCAAAATGTTCTAGTGCACAAGAAACTCCTTTGATCGGTATTGACAGCTTTGTGTACTCTACAGAATAATTCTTATAACAGTTAAGCTAAATTACTTTGTATCTTACAATGGCTCTATGAGGAACTTGAGGTTTCAACAGAGTAAATCGCCGTTATGTGGATATTCATTGACTAGTGATGACCAGAATAAACATTTTGGCAAGGCATTGGGGTTCAGCTTGCAATAGTAAACGATTTACATGATCCTAACATAAGAGACTTGGGTGAAACAAAATATATTCCGTTTAGTGAATAATCACAATATTCTGAGATTTGTGAAATAAAGAGTTGATGGTGTGTTTAGACGTAAAACAATGCATGCTAACTTGTAAGAAATTAGTTTTATAAAACCACTATTAGAAAACAGGTAAAATAAATACGTTGAAATGATTTAGTTGATTAAGATTGGCGGCGAATGGGTTAAACAGCAGTGGAAGTAAACTACACGCCGATATATAAAACTTGGATATGGTAAGCACAGAGTCTGTCGTTCTTTCGGAAAATTACCATATTTCAACTCAAAATATATATAAAACTGGATAATTCTCAATACTTCCAAAGAAAGATTTGGAAACTAAGCATTATTTTCAAATATAATAATAATCGACAGATAGAACAAAATGGTCTATAAATTTCTTCAAGGGAATTTCTTAATACCATGGTCATGATACAGGCACTTAGAAATGAAAGGATAATTCATTTTTCGAAACAGTGAATTAACGGAATTTCTTAGAGTGTTTTCTCAATTTTATTCATGTGGTTAATTTCTTCTCAAGATTTTCCCCCACAAATATCTTTTTTCAGTAATTTTTTGTAAATTATGTGCACAGACGAAATTTTATGGACAGTGTAGTCGGTCAGTTGGTAGATAATCTTTAATCGCAATTATTGACAAATGGGCATTTACGACAAATGTTTAGACGGATAATTTTCGCTTTAATTAGACTTTTCAGACTTGGTTGACGTTTCCCAATGTGAAGAATATAATTCGCCGTAGGATTCATTGTTCTAATTTTTCTTCCTAAAGGAGCATCTACTTAGTGCCTTTACGAATTCATTTAAATCAACTCGTTATGTGTGCCGAATTAGACGCACTCATTTTACGTCATTTTAGTAATTTTGTATAATTGTGCGAATACTTACACTTAGATTTAACTTGCACTATGTAATTTGGCAGCAAGGTACATTAATCCGAATGAAAACATAATATATTTAAATTCACTGTATAGGCTTTTTTAATTTATGTGAATATTAGCCAAATCGATCAAATAGATAAATATGTTCAGTCTATTATATCCCTTAATCAGAGCTTAAGTAACCTGGAGGACATCCAAATATAATACCACATAATGAGTTTATAAACAAAAGATTTCTTCATTTGACGTCAGTTAGGTTTCGTCGTCAGGTCTTTTGTATGAATAATGATATTCATTTGGATTTCTGAGTGCAAACTCGCACACACTGGTGGACCGCCTAGGAACATAGTAGTCGGGGTTTCAAAACAATCAACATTGTATTATCTAAAGGTGTTGACTAACATTTGTTCTCTGCGGCAATAAGACTATCACTAAGTAGTAGTTTATATAATTTTATGCATTTTAATAAAGATAGTTACAATTAAACCGCAGTATATTAGACAATCGAATAAACCAAATATTCTTATTTGTGGTATTCATACACATGAATATTTTAAATTACAATAAATATAAATCTATTTATATATTATTTAAGTGAAGTCATATTTATACAAATGAAATAACTGTTTTAATAAATATTATAAAGCGAGTAGCATTCAATATAGATGCTACTTGACCTTGACTGTGTTAAGGATTAGAATTATGAAACCCATATTCATCGGCGTGAGTGGAGGCGCTGCTTCTGGAAAGGTAACTCATTCACCATATATAATTTATCGTCTAGAATGAAACTTGTAATAAGCTAGTTGCTGAGCTCAACAAGAAGGCCAGTGACAAGCGTACTATTATCCTCTCTTTGTATTCTTTCTACCAGACTCTTTCTGAGGAGGAAATCAATCTGGCTAAAAGTGGAAATCTGGATCTTGATCATCCTGGTTCGTCCTCTGTAACCCTCTTATGTTCTAGATGCATTTGATTTCGACGCACTTGAGGACACAATGAAAAGAGTTAAAAATGGTGAATCTGTAACACTCAAACCTTATGACCCGGAGACATTTACAAAGTACTAAAAATATTAAGCTGGCTTTGATTAGTAGTTCCAATGAATCTATTGAAATTCCTGCCGGTATTGATATTGTCTTTGTTGAGGGCACTCTTACTTTCTATAAAAAGGAGATTCGCGATATGTTTCACCTAAAGATTTTTGTTGAAGCTGATGCTGACACCCGTCTTTCACGAAAAGGTTTGGCATCTGTATTTTTTTATTCCTTTCTCCTTTCTAGTGCTTCGAGATGTTGTCGAACGAAAACGAAACCTAAATGCTGTTTTGGATAATTACTTTAACTTCGTGAAACCTGCATTTGAACAATTTTGTCTACCTGTGAATTTTCGTTCATCTTTGTCTATCTAATTGATAAATATTTTTAGACGAAACAATATGCAAATGTTATCTTACCGCGTGCCTCAGAAAACAAAGTTGCAGCTGACCTCATAATTGAACATCTCCTTCAATCATCTAATAATCCTCCCTCCTCGTCATCAGCACAACTTGGCCGCACTTTACGTCTACGCAACCAATCGGAATCCGCCGTTGCTGCACTCTCTATCCGCCCACATTGACGCAGTCCCTACAATTAACGCCAACTTAGCTTTTCCTTCTCTGAGCTTCCTTATTATATTCGTTTCCTGCTCTCTATGTCCTCTGGTACTCTTTCCCTTCTGCTTCTTCGTGTTACATCTCCCGCTTTTATTTGCTAGCTAGAATATGTTTGCCAGTCAGGTTACGAAGATAAACAACTTATTGCAAAATTTTGTATTTTTAAACGTGTGTACTCAATGCATATAAAGCCCTTAATTACCAACTCAAACCAAACAGTTCGCAGTCTATAAAACTTCCCAATTCTGGTGACTAAAAGGTGAGAAAATTTGTTAAATATCACTTGGCGTTTAGACTGAGGAGATGAACCTTATGTATAGAGTGAAGTTGGTAAATCGAAATTGCTGTAATTGAGACAATATTCTCGATATATGTGAAAGTAATGAAGTTAATGTATCATTTGCTGACTATTGCGTGGGTGGAAAGTTTTGGATAAACCGTGTTCGACTTTATTTAACTATTGCTATTGCCTACAACACATCGCTGACGAATATAACAATATGGTGAAGCAATTGATAGTAATTAAGCCTGTTAGAAGGAGATTTCCATTAGAGCTGGCATTGTTAGACATCGAGGATGGAGAGCAAAGCACGTTTCCAATCATTCATAGTAATTCCACCACCACCTCCACCACCACCACCACCATTACTACCAACCACTGCGTAGTCTCAACTGCACCCGGAAGACATTCATGGGAGCAATCAGGCAAATTATTTGCCCCAAATTTTCAAAGCCTCAAGTCCACCAGCACACCTGGTAGATGAAGCTGTTGCGTTGGATGATCTGTGGCAAGATCAGAGTCATCTGTGAATAAATACTCGACCAATGCCATTTGGGGACATTATGGTCAGTCTCGATGAGCACTCGGCAAGTAACGGCAAATTGGAGTAGGATGACAATCAATGGATCAAAATGTGCTCCCACTTTCACTACCAATATTCACTCCTGACGGCGAATCTTTAAAAATATCGAAAGACCTCTTAGACCACAACTGAAAGCGTCCATTATTCCTCACAAGCGGGGATCCAGTGTCTCCTGAAGTGGCTCTTGTGCTGCACCTCTGCTTAACAAGAATTAGTCAGTGGGGTTGGCCCTCCTCTTCAGTGAATGAATGGGTGGCGTCTGAATGGAAAAACGCGCATCGTGACCTACGTGCTACCGATGTCCACGAACAAATAAACAAGTTGTGGGGTGGGGTGGGGTGGGGTGGGAGGGGGGAGGGAGGGAGGAAGGGGAGCCGGATGACAGAGTGAGGGGGAGGGATAAAGGAAGGAGGAAATCATATTCCATCTTGAAAACCTCTCATTAACCTTTAGACCAGTTGCACGAAAAGAGCCATCAATAAATAAGTGCTTGAGTTTGTTGCCTTTACAAAACCGAAACAGTTGCTGTAATAACATGGTAGAGTTGAGCTTAAAATTGATTCATAACTTGAACTCAAAGAGTCACAAATATTGGTGAGCCGAGTAATCTTGAGCTCTCTTACTTCGTCCTCGAACGACCTTTTAGAGCCCATGGAAGAACTGCTCCCTATTGCATGATTCAGGAATACCAAAGAGCAAACATGCAAACATGCAAACAGGCAAACAGGCAAACATGCAGACATGCAACAACTTCACGTCCTCGCCTCGTCAGTAAATGAGATGAAACATGAAAATCTGGTGAGTTTAAGGAGTATAAAAGTGGAGGATTCCTAAGGCAGCTTCAGGCAAATTTACTCACCACCCTCAATTCAACAAGATGTCTCCAATCCTCCTTCTCTTCTTCGTAGCTTTGGCTCGTAAGTCAATTCTCTAACCATGCTACCGTCTTTACAACTTGCTGCGGCATATATTTTAAGCACACTTGATTTGAACCAGGTGCGCAGTACGTCGTTAACCAAACAGAGGGATGTGTTACCATCTCTGTGGCTGTTCCTGGCCCATTCTCGGTAGGCGAACCCTTAATCCACATTGCTTACTTCCACCCCACCTTATCAGTACAAATAACTGGCAGTATCTCTCGCGTACTCTCTTAGGTTCTTCGTATTGACCAAACTGACTATTTGTTCGATGGTAAGAGTCACTGCGAAAAGCATTGGGATCCCAGGGATGCCATTGAGTGCTCATTCTCTGAAGGTAAGTACCTTCTCACTTCACACACGCACACACACCCAAACATGGGAGGGGGGAGGGTTCCGTTTTAAGATATGTCAAATGCATCTTCATTTCGCTGTAACAGGAGATGACGGCACCTACATAGCTACTGCTCGTGTGTGCGATGTTGAGAGGCACACCTGGGCTGGTTTCCTTATGGACGAGTACATGCAAGACAGTCGCTTCGCCTACGTCGCTGTCTACTTCTCACAGGGTGGCCAATACACCAACATCGAAAAGAGTGAGATTGGCGCTCTTTCAAATGTCATGGTGTCAATCTCACAGCCACTCTCTACTTTACCCCTTTCTTTCAGACTGCATTCAACCAGAACTCTCCACTCCGGCTGAGATCAATGCCGCTGGCATGTCAGAGGTTGAGATTGTCTGTGTTCGCCACGACAAATGCCCACAAGGTCCACATGTAAGTTGAGTATTAAGCAGTGTTAGTGCACACGAGAAGGTGGATGCTTGTAAGAGGCGTAGGTTTGAGCAGCCCTCATTGAGGCACATCGTGGAGAAAAGGCAAGTCACTATGAGAAGCCATAGAGTGCATGCAGTGTAGGAAAGATAGAGGCATGGATCGTGAGGTATAAGAGGAAGTAGAGAGGATTAGAAGACGCGATCGTCTTGCCACCCACTTTGTGGCCGCAATTCTCGAGGGCACTGCACGGTGTTTTTGTTGAGCATGTGTCACATTCTCGTCAATGGTCGGTGTAGTGAGGCTGCAAACCTGCTTTCAAATGTCTTCAGTTCCAACATGATTCTCACTCTTTCGTTCCCATTTTCCTTTCCAGACCGTAATTATGACCGCCACCAGCGATCTCTGCCGTGACTTCAGCGCTCCAGAATGCAGTAGGCTTTCGAATTTTAATTAAACAGATTCCCATATCCACGCGCTAACACGCTACTTATGTGCATTCTTGAAACTTCAGAAACTAAGATGGACGGTGAAATGCGTGCGTTGTCGACCACTTTCAGAAGACCAAAGGGTGAAAACAGGTCCTTTGTCTTCTGTTCTACTCTCGATTCCTTCCTCTCCTATGTCATCAACTGGGGTTAGTTGGCTTGTCAAACGCTTGCACTTTATTCCTCTTCCAATACTATAATCTGATGAATATCTTTCTGATTGTAGTTTGAGCAATCCCAATTCCTGGATTCCCTAATTCACCTCTGTTACTGGAAAAGGGCTTGGTGACTCAGTTTGCTAATAAAACAGTAGAAAACTGCCAACTCTTTTTCCTCATTTCATGCCTATCTGTTGGCAAAACCTGTGGCTAAGGCACGCAGAGTGCATAAAATGCCTATCTGTAAAGTTGAGGTTCACTGGAATGGTAAATTGAAGGTAATAAATGCTTTCCCATTCAGGCTAAATATGAGGGTTAGCCGATGTTCCCACCTTTTATAAATTTATGTTGAATGATGTTTGCACACTTTTTTTTAATTACCAACTCAAAGCTAACAGTACGAATGATTAATTCTCGTAAGCAAGTAATTCTCCACTAGGGATTAAATTTGGGAAAAGACTTGTAATTAAATATGATTCCACTTCAATTGGCCATAGTTCCTGTTGGATTGTTTCCATTTCCTTTTTCTCCTGGCAACTGCGATGACTGGTGGTAATTTGTACCGACTGAACACTCAATCGAAGCCTCAAATTCCCTTACTCTCAGAAAAGTGCTGTGACTGACACGAGGTGCCAAGATCATTGAGGATAAATGTGGCATGAGATAAAACGATTTTGGAACTTTTTTGATGAAAATGACATGTTTAACCACCATCTCTCGGCCACCCTAATCAATGTGAATGGACCTGCTCTTCGTCTCATCTTTGTTCATTTTGATCGCTACGACACTGGTCAACTATAAGTAAGTAAGTTAGACTGCTCATCTTTTGGGCAAACGGGTGGCGTTTCAGAAGTGCCAGTGGGAATCTCGCTCTCTCTTATTCATCTCTAGGCCGTTGTGATTAGTCGTTCACTTCACCAGATGCGCACTTGTGAGTATCGAACGAGTGACCTCTGGATTTACACATTTGCTACGCCGCCAGTACTCCTTGTTATCCCATTACTTCTACCCTCGGCATTTATAATTTGGCTGTTGTTGGACGCACCTATATCTCCGTTTTTCTCCCACTTGAGGCTTTAGTAGCTGTCACATACTACTCTTTACAACTTCCAGGCATGCTCCCACAGCTAATTAGTTCCGCAATGACCTCTATTCTCTTTTGATTAAGTTATTAAAGAAGATGGGAACCTCTAATTGTTAATCACAACTGGAACCTCTCCCTCACCAAATTCAAACCCTAATTGCTCCAATTAACCTATCCATCTACCTGACTTTACTCACTTATTTACTCAATTTACTTGCGCCTTGAAGCTTGCGTGGCATGTATTAACCAGGCCCTATGTTAATTTCCATAATTGTAGAAGTACAGTTTAATCATTATAGGAGGGTGTGAACACCACGCACCGAAGATGTGGTAAAGAGCACCTCAAACAATTCTGGTGATAACAGGACCATAAAGTAGCCATTAGTTCCGATAAAGCCAATTGGGTGTCTGACTACTTAAGACCAGATATCGCTTCACAGGAAGAATGGTCTTCCTAAAGGCTAGGAGGAAATATGAGCCTTAGACGAGTGAGAACACCGAGAACTGGATTGGACAGAAATGTATTTGACGATCATGAACGTATGAATGAATAAAATGAATGAATAAATAAATAAATTAATTAATTAATGAGTAAATGAGAGGTAAAAGTGAGACAGGAGAAGGAACAGGAAGTGGGAGAAATGTCGGAAGTGTCAGTACTAAGGGAGGCCACTGAGAATTGCAAGGAGGTTGCGAGATGAGGTAAGATAGGGCAGTTGACCGATTTTGCGTTCTTTGTTCATTGACAGTAGGGATGAAGGTGTGAGCCGATTTGGGAGCGAAACAGAGGGAGAAAGCAAACCTCAGGTGCCATGATCGCATTGGATAGCCTTTTTCAGTTGCCAATTTTCTTCCATATTCGTAAGCATACGCATGTTTGCATCAATTTGCGCTACTACTAGAAATACTTGCCTATGAAAACTCGTTTCTTCTAAACTCTCACCATTAAGTAACTGCGTCATATACTCTATTGATTTGATTGGTGTGAAACGCGTTTGCCTTTTAGCTATTTTCCGAGTTAGTTCATTCACTCTGCTAGGTGGGAAGCATGAGGAAGTACTAGCGATCATGGAGAGGGATGCTGTTAGGCTTTTCTTTCCAAATCACTTAATGCTGCGCATAGAATAAGTCAGTCCTAGGTCGACTGCGATAATGAAATCAAGTCATGCCATCTTGGAAGTCAGGGCGCTAATAGGACACGTACAAGTTAAAGGCGGGGCTTGTGAATGACAGGCATGTGCAAGGTAACCATTTAAAGTGGGCACACCATTTAGTCAGTAGAAAAATAGGGTTTGTGCTCGCAAAATTTTGTGAATAAGATTGGTCCGTACATCAAGGTTGGCCTAAGTTCGGGACATGACAACCACAAGATAAAAGAATCGATTAAGTTTGAATAACTACTGGTCATTACTTGGGAAGTCTGAGCAACTGCCTGAATAGACAGGTGCTCAAACTGTCCTATTGGATATCGAATTGCGTCACGAATAAACCTGCCAGTGCTCGCAGTTGATCTGGCCTCTAGTCAATCAGACATACTTTCTGTTTCGCTCTGTTTTCTCCTATTCTGTGACAGTTATATTTTTTCTTTTTCAGCTAGGATTTGGCATCTTCTCTGGCATTACTTCAACTTTTTTAGCAATTAGGGGTTGCAAGGGGTGATGGCAAATTCTGTAAGATTTCTCTTTCGACAATTGAAATTCCAATTATTATTGCAATCAATTTGCAATACTAATCGTGTTCCTTCACCCCCATACTTTGGCAACCACACTTCCAAAACCAGAAGCTCAACGTTTGAGTGGAGTCCAAAGAGTTGCTGTAAAAATGGTGAGCAGGAAGGAGAAAAAGCAATGGAAGGCAAAGTGTTATAGGATTGGCAGGAACCAGTCGAACCTAGTGACCGCATTGTTTGTAGGTAGCATGGCAAACTGCATTACAATGGGTAATGAGATTTGGAGGACCAGTTTAAGTGTATGATGATTTCGTTCACAAATAAAAAGAGTAATGGGCGAGTTTATAAGCCAATCACGAGGAGAATATCCGTTCTCTGATCTGTAGTCTGCCTGACTTACCTTTAACAATGTCTTGCACGTTCGCAGTTCTAACCAGTAAAGTGAGCGAGCAGTGCAAACAGAGAAGAAAGCACGACCTCAGCCCAACTCATCCCCTGTATGCTCCTTATCACTAGTATGCATATGATCAGTCATTAATATTTATATCAAATATCAGGATTTATGATAGCTATCGTAATATGATAGTTGAGTTGACTTCGTGCCTCATAGAGGGGTGAACCATCAAAGTCACAAAAAAGCCGGGAGGAGGAACTGAAGAGTGATTCACAGATGTAAAAGAGACTGACACAAGGGTAGAGAAAAATGAAAGGTGAGTACTGTAGAAGTGGTTGAATATGACATACAGTCGGGTCATGGTAGTTTAAAGTCGACTGTCGGTTTGTAGACTTTTATGCCGTATGAGTATACGTTGCCCAGTGTGCACCACGTGGAGGTAAGTCTATCTCTCAACACTCAGTCAATAATATGGATAAATTTGTATTTACCTCGAAATTCATTTTGAAATTATTATATTTAGAGAACGTTTCATAGTCCGCATTGCTATAAAACTGCAAGAAGACGTCAATATTTGACTCAGGGAGCGATACCATGCCCACGTTAAGAAGGTCAGCTCAATCGTTCATTAGACGTTATAAATGGCCATCTTTCAATTGAAACTCACTTGGTGACTCATTAAAACGTGTGCATTTGGAGGAAATTAGGATCTCCCACCTACTAAATGCACTTGTGGAGCACACGAGGTATCAAACCGGCCAAAAGGTTCTCATGCACTCTAGAGAATTTGGGTATTTGCGGCGTGTGTGCGGATACCTCTCAGCCAATCAGCAATGGCGTCTATGCAACGTGAAAATATATTCATTGTATGCAATGACTAGGCATGTTGGTAGTTTGTTCAAACGTAGGCAATAAGCATTTTTCACTTTGTATGTTCCGTGCTCAGGCTCTATCGAACGTAGCCTACCTCGTTTCGTGAGCAAATTTATGCTAGAGGCAGGTTACATTTGCCAATGGCTGGTTATATTTCCGAGAGGATTACCAAGGTTGAGCAGAAACGCTCATTTGTGTGGTGTAAGAGCTGACTCTCAGGTGATTTTATTTGACCATAAGGTGATCTCCTCGACACTACTTTAAGTGAAGTCAAAGCATCATTTGACTTTTTGGATTCGGGTGGTACAATATTGACCTGGTGGGCACTTCGTTTTCCAATATTAAATTGGATTGTTCATCGGAGGGATTAGGAAACGAGTTTTGGCTCACTCTGATGTGATTGTCCTAGGATGGCAGAGTTCCAAAAAAATCTGGTGAAGGAGAAAGTTTTGAAGCATTCTGACATCGGAACTTGGGCTTTGTCATCAAGGTTATTCGAATGTTTTAGCCTTCGTTACTTTAGCATTGCACTCAACGTAGGTCTTCACTTCCTCAAGCTCAAACAGGGGTTGAAGAGGTCAAATTCTCACTCAATAGGACCTCGAAAATCGTCCCAGCGGGTTACCAAGATGCGATCAGCGCAATATGCAACATTGTTTGGCATATCAAAGGCATAAGCCTGCTTTCAAGACTGAGAAAAATTAGCATTTTTTGGAGGCAAGTTAGAAGTCGAACGTTCTGATTTAGCACCTTTTGCTTTGATTAGAGCTTTCGTAACCTCGTTGAGTGAAGTGCTTGCAGGGACACCAATTTCTGTGTTTTCTTAACTAATAAAGGCACATGGTTATGCTAGTTAGTCATCTAAAGATTTGTACGATGGTAACGAAACAGCGCTTTTTGGCAATCTGCCGTGGTATGAATTTCACAATCTACAAAGACATATTCTTGAGAAAGCTGAATTTTGTCAAGACTAATAAGCAGTTCCAACTTCGTCGTTCCACCTTCATTCGTTTCTGTGCTCGTCAAGAAATCGGTTACAACAGCTTCAAGCTGAGTGTCCTGCGCTGATTGGTTCGAAGACGCCAATGACTTTTCGTGCCAAAGTATACTTGCGTACGACGCCCCATCTGGATACACTTTGAAACAGTATTCTTCCCCTTTCAAGCACAGATTCTACTAGTGAATTGTTGGTCATCCACCTGGTGTTACCACTCTGGTTCTTTTAAATTATGACATTTTTTGGTTATATTAACGTCAAGCAATCCATCACCATGACGAAAAGGAGATTAATTAAAGTATCTACAATCCAAAGACTGAATATGCAGCATCGCGTACTTAGACGAAATATACTCCATTGACTAATCTGGAATAAGAGGGAAACTCGTGGCGATTCAATTTGCACTCCAACCTTAGAAATGGAAAGAAAAAGGGCAATTCATATGTGTCTCCTCGATATCACGCGAATTATTCCCACTTAACATTGTCCATCTCCTTTCTGATTCCCCTAATTTTCTCGTTATTATCTCATTAGACTTGAAAGGAGCCCAAATCCTGAACTCAAAAGTAACACACAAGTGCCACAACGGATGGCTTACTCCGAGGTTTCACAAGGCAACAACACTCAATTTACTCCCTTCTAGTAAATATGCCACTTTTATGAATTATTGACAATAGATAGGTGATTCACTTTTTGTGCCCGCGAATTATCCATCTTGTCCGACACCTACCAGCTAAGGTCACTTCTACGTGTGTTTGAGCATTGGATCAATCTTGAATCTTTTGCAAGGTCTCCATCTCTTGTGACACATCAGAAGTTCCCTCTTCACATTGTCAACAAGTTGCTCATCCAGACTATTGAGATTTAACGGAGAGAGAGAGAGAGAGAGAGAGAGATATGTGGACAATGACAGAAGTGCCCAAATGGGGTAGTAGAGAACTGGTTGACGTTTCTGGGTGCAATAGCTTTTGCCCATTTCGAATGTGATTCAAATCAGGATTGGATAGAGGATTGAGCGCGGTGGTGCAGCAGGACTGAGGTAAATGTGAGACCAATCAACGACAGTTTGAGGCCTGTAGTTGGTGCAACCACTGCTGAAACAGTTCTGCTGGTGCTAGGAACAGGTTCAGCAAGACTGATTTCCTCGAGTTGCTCACGTTTAGCATTCACCAGTGCCCACTCAAAGGACGCCAAACGAGCAAGGGTTTAGCTTTACTGTGGTTACGCCGATTCATAGAGTCTGAGGAGGGGGACAAGAGTATGTTGGCATTGGAGTAATAATAACCTGGGTCACCAAGTTAGGAGCCACCAAATAGTAGGGTAAAATGAACAAAGACCAGATAATAGAAGTCGAGTCCATAACTAGCAGGTAACATCAGGAAGTAACGGTCCCAAATAGTGGAAATCGAAGAATGGCATGGGCCAAAGTGTGTGAAATTGATCACAATGAGAATGGGAGATAATGGGAGAGAGATGAGAAAGTCGAAAGTGGGAGGAGGGTAGTGACTAAAGCACCAACCGATAACGATGACTGCCAGCTCACGAATGTAGAACCAAGTGTGGGCAAGAGTGCATTCAATAGCAGCGACTAAAATTCTAGTGAGCGATCAATATGAAGTCTAGAAGTGGGACGAAGATGGGGTGTTGAAGAACAAGGTAGAGAACGTAAGAGTGCACTGGTCTTATACTCGGTGTGTGTGTGTGTGTGTGTGCGTCACTTAAGGGTGGGAAGAAAATAAATATTCGATAAGCTGCAACTGTGATTTCACCATGTAGAGTGGTGGGGGTGAAGCGCAACGACTGCACTCAATTTTAGGGGACGAAAAATAGGGTAAAACAGAATTTTGTGCAAAATGGTGCCAAGTAGTACGTAGTTGGGAAAAATGTGACAAACATTTAGTCGGCAATGCTTCAACGTCTAACAGGCAGAAAGGAAAGCGGGACTGCTGTGTGGAAATACATTTGACACAAAAGACATTCACACATAGCCAACCAAGAGTGAGGCAACCCAATGAATTGGAAATAAGGGACAGAGTGAAGGAGAGACAATGAGAGGGTGCTTGTCAAGTGGAGTGCACACCTTTGACCAGTTGACTTGTGTGATCAATAGCACCTTTAGAGTAGGACTACTCTGGCACTGATACAATGCTAAGAAATCCACTTTCCACTTTCCACCTCCATAATTCAGGACCCCTCTTGCTATTGCCAGGCTATAGCCAACTCAGACCCAAAGAAAGAGAAGAGAGAAGTGCGGTTAGCCCAACACATTTTACCAAGTCGACGAAGACTCTCCAAATGCATAAGTACTGCCTTCGTACAGTCGGTGTTTGAAGTTGGGAGGAGCACTGCACTGATGACAGTCTTTGTCTTAACCGACTGTCAAGCTATCAGAAGCAGCGTGCGTGCGCATCTTGAAAATGGTGTGAGCGATCTAGAGGCCAGTTGCGGGAAATTCTAATCCGGAAATTACTACCAGTTCTGTGACGTTGGCTTTGTTGACGCAACTTCGCAAGTGAAGGCCAACTTTCGATACTTCCAAAGTTGTATAAATCACGTAATCCTGGTTCAACATGTGTGCATGTGGAGTGTAATGAGAGCCCATAATTTTCACTTATAAATCGTTGCAACAAGGTGTTGTCAAAGAGAGTTAAAAGTAGAAGAGAGAGCGAGAAGAAGAAGAAGAGAGAGAGAGAGAGAGACAGACAGACAGCGAGAGAGAATGAGCTCAATCAAATCAGAATTTAATTATAAAAAAAAGTCAGCATGGGTTCGTGAACACCAACTTTACAGATAGGCATTTTATGCACTCTGCGTGCCTTAGCCACAGGTTTTGCCAACAGATAGGCATGAAATGAGGAAAAAGAGTTGGCAGTTTTCTACTGTTTTATTAGCAAACTGAGTCACCAAGCCCTTTTCCAGTAACAGAGGTGAATTAGGGAATCCAGGAATTGGGATTGCTCAAACTACAATCAGAAAGATATTCATCAGATTATAGTATTGGAAGAGGAATAAAGTGCAAGCGTTTGACAAGCCAACTAACCCCAGTTGATGACATAGGAGAGGAAGGAATCGAGAGTAGAACAGAAGACAAAGGACCTGTTTTCACCCTTTGGTCTTCTGAAAGTGGTCGACAACGCACGCATTTCACCGTCCATCTTAGTTTCTGAAGTTTCAAGAATGCACATAAGTAGCGTGTTAGCGCGTGGATATGGGAATCTGTTTAATTAAAATTCGAAAGCCTACTGCATTCTGGAGCGCTGAAGTCACGGCAGAGATCGCTGGTGGCGGTCATAATTACGGTCTGGAAAGGAAAATGGGAACGAAAGAGTGAGAATCATGTTGGAACTGAAGACATTTGAAAGCAGGTTTGCAGCCTCACTACACCGACCATTGACGAGAATGTGACACATGCTCAACAAAAACACCGTGCAGTGCCCTCGAGAATTGCGGCCACAAAGTGGGTGGCAAGACGATCGCGTCTTCTAATCCTCTCTACTTCCTCTTATACCTCACGATCCATGCCTCTATCTTTCCTACACTGCATGCACTCTATGGCTTCTCATAGTGACTTGCCTTTTCTCCACGATGTGCCTCAATGAGGGCTGCTCAAACCTACGCCTCTTACAAGCATCCACCTTCTCGTGTGCACTAACACTGCTTAATACTCAACTTACATGTGGACCTTGTGGGCATTTGTCGTGGCGAACACAGACAATCTCAACCTCTGACATGCCAGCGGCATTGATCTCAGCCGGAGTGGAGAGTTCTGGTTGAATGCAGTCTGAAAGAAAGGGGTAAAGTAGAGAGTGGCTGTGAGATTGACACCATGACATTTGAAAGAGCGCCAATCTCACTCTTTTCGATGTTGGTGTATTGGCCACCCTGTGAGAAGTAGACAGCGACGTAGGCGAAGCGACTGTCTTGCATGTACTCGTCCATAAGGAAACCAGCCCAGGTGTGCCTCTCAACATCGCACACACGAGCAGTAGCTATGTAGGTGCCGTCATCTCCTGTTACAGCGAAATGAAGATGCATTTGACATATCTTAAAACGGAACCCTCCCCCCTCCCATGTTTGGGTGTGTGTGCGTGTGTGAAGTGAGAAGGTACTTACCTTCAGAGAATGAGCACTCAATGGCATCCCTGGGATCCCAATGCTTTTCGCAGTGACTCTTACCATCGAACAAATAGTCAGTTTGGTCAATACGAAGAACCTAAGAGAGTACGCGAGAGATACTGCCAGTTATTTGTACTGATAAGGTGGGGTGGAAGTAAGCAATGTGGATTAAGGGTTCGCCTACCGAGAATGGGCCAGGAACAGCCACAGAGATGGTAACACATCCCTCTGTTTGGTTAACGACGTACTGCGCACCTGGTTCAAATCAAGTGTGCTTAAAATATATGCCGCAGCAAGTTGTAAAGACGGTAGCATGGTTAGAGAATTGACTTACGAGCCAAAGCTACGAAGAAGAGAAGGAGGATTGGAGACATCTTGTTGAATTGAGGGTGGTGAGTAAATTTGCCTGAAGCTGCCTTAGGAATCCTCCACTTTTATACTCCTTAAACTCACCAGATTTTCATGTTTCATCTCATTTACTGACGAGGCGAGGACGTGAAGTTGTTGCATGTCTGCATGTTTGCCTGTTTGCCTGTTTGCATGTTTGCATGTTTGCTCTTTGGTATTCCTGAATCATGCAATAGGGAGCAGTTCTTCCATGGGCTCTAAAAGGTCGTTCGAGGACGAAGTAAGAGAGCTCAAGATTACTCGGCTCACCAATATTTGTGACTCTTTGAGTTCAAGTTATGAATCAATTTTAAGCTCAACTCTACCATGTTATTACAGCAACTGTTTCGGTTTTGTAAAGGCAACAAACTCAAGCACTTATTTATTGATGGCTCTTTTCGTGCAACTGGTCTAAAGGTTAATGAGAGGTTTTCAAGATGGAATATGATTTCCTCCTTCCTTTATCCCTCCCCCTCACTCTGTCATCCGGCTCCCCTTCCTCCCTCCCTCCCCCCTCCCACCCCACCCCACCCCACCCCACAACTTGTTTATTTGTTCGTGGACATCGGTAGCACGTAGGTCACGATGCGCGTTTTTCCATTCAGACGCCACCCATTCATTCACTGAAGAGGAGGGCCAACCCCACTGACTAATTCTTGTTAAGCAGAGGTGCAGCACAAGAGCCACTTCAGGAGACACTGGATCCCCGCTTGTGAGGAATAATGGACGCTTTCAGTTGTGGTCTAAGAGGTCTTTCGATATTTTTAAAGATTCGCCGTCAGGAGTGAATATTGGTAGTGAAAGTGGGAGCACATTTTGATCCATTGATTGTCATCCTACTCCAATTTGCCGTTACTTGCCGAGTGCTCATCGAGACTGACCATAATGTCCCCAAATGGCATTGGTCGAGTATTTATTCACAGATGACTCTGATCTTGCCACAGATCATCCAACGCAACAGCTTCATCTACCAGGTGTGCTGGTGACTTGAGGCTTTGAAAATTTGGGGCAAATAATTTGCCTGATTGCTCCCATGAATGTCTTCCGGGTGCAGTTGAGACTACGCAGTGGTTGGTAGTAATGGTGGTGGTGGTGGTGGAGGTGGTGGTGGAATTACTATGAATGATTGGAAACGTGCTTTGCTCTCCATCCTCGATGTCTAACAATGCCAGCTCTAATGGAAATCTCCTTCTAACAGGCTTAATTACTATCAATTGCTTCACCATATTGTTATATTCGTCAGCGATGTGCTGTAGGCAATAGCAATAGTTAAATAAAGTCGAACACGGTTTATCCAAAACTTTCCACCCACGCAATAGTCAGCAAATGATACATTAACTTCATTACTTTCACATATATCGAGAATATTGTCTCAATTACAGCATTTTCGATTTACCAACTTCACCAACTTCATAAGGTTCATCTCCTCAGTCTAAACGCCAAGTGATATTTAACAAATGTTCTCATCTTTTAGTCACCAGAATGGGGAAGTTTTATAGACTTCGTTGTTAAGTTTCAGCTGTTCTTCACTGCCGATTGCACGACTATTAGCTACCCTCTCCCAGTCTCTCTCCCTTCCTCCCTTCCTCCTCCTCTCCCACTCATCGGTTCACCTCTTCCACTCAGCGCGCCTGGAAAATGTGTGGAGTGGTCTTAGTATGCACACGTTCAACGGAAGATAAGAGCTCAAGCTTTGCGTCCACCTTCCTTGCATCATCTTTGGGATGGCAGAGAAGGAGGTCAGCTGTTTTTGTTTTAAGAAGCGGCTTTGCCAACTTTCACACAGACAAAGTGGGTGGGTGTGAAAGATGGCATGGTGAATCCAACCATAAACACAGTCGGCAATGCAAGCTATTACAAATCCTTCGCATTTTCTCACAACTCCCCTTTAGTCTTAAGGGGAAAGGGGAGCCGGATGACAGAGTGAGGGGGAGGGATAAAGGAAGGAGGAAATCATATTCCATCTTGAAAACCTCTCATTAACCTTTAGACCAGTTGCACGAAAAGAGCCATCAATAAATAAGTGCTTGAGTTTGTTGCCTTTACAAAACCGAAACAGTTGCTGTAATAACATGGTAGAGTTGAGCTTAAAATTGATTCATAACTTGAACTCAAAGAGTCACAAATATTGGTGAGCCGAGTAATCTTGAGCTCTCTTACTTCGTCCTCGAACGACCTTTTAGAGCCCATGGAAGAACTGCTCCCTATTGCATGATTCAGGAATACCAAAGAGCAAACATGCAAACATGCAAACAGGCAAACAGGCAAACATGCAGACATGCAACAACTTCACGTCCTCGCCTCGTCAGTAAATGAGATGAAACATGAAAATCTGGTGAGTTTAAGGAGTATAAAAGTGGAGGATTCCTAAGGCAGCTTCAGGCAAATTTACTCACCACCCTCAATTCAACAAGATGTCTCCAATCCTCCTTCTCTTCTTCGTAGCTTTGGCTCGTAAGTCAATTCTCTAACCATGCTACCGTCTTTACAACTTGCTGCGGCATATATTTTAAGCACACTTGATTTGAACCAGGTGCGCAGTACGTCGTTAACCAAACAGAGGGATGTGTTACCATCTCTGTGGCTGTTCCTGGCCCATTCTCGGTAGGCGAACCCTTAATCCACATTGCTTACTTCCACCCCACCTTATCAGTACAAATAACTGGCAGTATCTCTCGCGTACTCTCTTAGGTTCTTCGTATTGACCAAACTGACTATTTGTTCGATGGTAAGAGTCACTGCGAAAAGCATTGGGATCCCAGGGATGCCATTGAGTGCTCATTCTCTGAAGGTAAGTACCTTCTCACTTCACACACGCACACACACCCAAACATGGGAGGGGGGAGGGTTCCGTTTTAAGATATGTCAAATGCATCTTCATTTCGCTGTAACAGGAGATGACGGCACCTACATAGCTACTGCTCGTGTGTGCGATGTTGAGAGGCACACCTGGGCTGGTTTCCTTATGGACGAGTACATGCAAGACAGTCGCTTCGCCTACGTCGCTGTCTACTTCTCACAGGGTGGCCAATACACCAACATCGAAAAGAGTGAGATTGGCGCTCTTTCAAATGTCATGGTGTCAATCTCACAGCCACTCTCTACTTTACCCCTTTCTTTCAGACTGCATTCAACCAGAACTCTCCACTCCGGCTGAGATCAATGCCGCTGGCATGTCAGAGGTTGAGATTGTCTGTGTTCGCCACGACAAATGCCCACAAGGTCCACATGTAAGTTGAGTATTAAGCAGTGTTAGTGCACACGAGAAGGTGGATGCTTGTAAGAGGCGTAGGTTTGAGCAGCCCTCATTGAGGCACATCGTGGAGAAAAGGCAAGTCACTATGAGAAGCCATAGAGTGCATGCAGAGTAGGAAAGATAGAGGCATGGATCGTGAGGTATAAGAGGAAGTAGAGAGGATTAGAAGACGCGATCGTCTTGCCACCCACTTTGTGGCCGCAATTCTCGAGGGCACTGCACGGTGTTTTTGTTGAGCATGTGTCACATTCTCGTCAATGGTCGGTGTAGTGAGGCTGCAAACCTGCTTTCAAATGTCTTCAGTTCCAACATGATTCTCACTCTTTCGTTCCCATTTTCCTTTCCAGACCGTAATTATGACCGCCACCAGCGATCTCTGCCGTGACTTCAGCGCTCCAGAATGCAGTAGGCTTTCGAATTTTAATTAAACAGATTCCCATATCCACGCGCTAACACGCTACTTATGTGCATTCTTGAAACTTCAGAAACTAAGATGGACGGTGAAATGCGTGCGTTGTCGACCACTTTCAGAAGACCAAAGGGTGAAAACAGGTCCTTTGTCTTCTGTTCTACTCTCGATTCCTTCCTCTCCTATGTCATCAACTGGGGTTAGTTGGCTTGTCAAACGCTTGCACTTTATTCCTCTTCCAATACTATAATCTGATGAATATCTTTCTGATTGTAGTTTGAGCAATCCCAATTCCTGGATTCCCTAATTCACCTCTGTTACTGGAAAAGGGCTTGGTGACTCAGTTTGCTAATAAAACAGTAGAAAACTGCCAACTCTTTTTCCTCATTTCATGCCTATCTGTTGGCAAAACCTGTGGCTAAGGCACGCAGAGTGCATAAAATGCCTATCTGTAAAGTTGAGGTTCACTGGAATGGTAAATTGAAGGTAATAAATGCTTTCCCATTCAGGCTAAATATGAGGGTTAGCCGATGTTCCCACCTTTTATAAATTTATGTTGAATGATGTTTGCACACTTTTTTTTAATTACCAACTCAAAGCTAACAGTACGAATGATTAATTCTCGTAAGCAAGTAATTCTCCACTAGGGATTAAATTTGGGAAAAGACTTGTAATTAAATATGATTCCACTTCAATTGGCCATAGTTCCTGTTGGATTGTTTCCATTTCCTTTTTCTCCTGGCAACTGCGATGACTGGTGGTAATTTGTACCGACTGAACACTCAATCGAAGCCTCAAATTCCCTTACTCTCAGAAAAGTGCTGTGACTGACACGAGGTGCCAAGATCATTGAGGATAAATGTGGCATGAGATAAAACGATTTTGGAACTTTTTTGATGAAAATGACATGTTTAACCACCATCTCTCGGCCACCCTAATCAATGTGAATGGACCTGCTCTTCGTCTCATCTTTGTTCATTTTGATCGCTACGACACTGGTCAACTATAAGTAAGTAAGTTAGACTGCTCATCTTTTGGGCAAACGGGTGGCGTTTCAGAAGTGCCAGTGGGAATCTCGCTTTCTCTTATTCATCTCTAGGCCGTTGTGATTAGTCGTTCACTTCACCAGATGCGCACTTGTGAGTATCGAACGAGTGACCTCTGGATTTACACATTTGCTACGCCGCCAGTACTCCTTGTTATCCCATTACTTCTACCCTCGGCATTTATAATTTGGCTGTTGTTGGACGCACCTATATCTCCGTTTTTCTCCCACTTGAGGCTTTAGTAGCTGTCACATACTACTCTTTACAACTTCCAGGCATGCTCCCACAGCTAATTAGTTCCGCAATGACCTCTATTCTCTTTTGATTAAGTTATTAAAGAAGATGGGAACCTCTAATTGTTAATCACAACTGGAACCTCTCCCTCACCAAATTCAAACCCTAATTGCTCCAATTAACCTATCCATCTACCTGACTTTACTCACTTATTTACTCAATTTACTTGCGCCTTGAAGCTTGCGTGGCATGTATTAACCAGGCCCTATGTTAATTTCCATAATTGTAGAAGTACAGTTTAATCATTATAGGAGGGTGTGAACACCACGCACCGAAGATGTGGTAAAGAGCACCTCAAACAATTCTGGTGATAACAGGACCATAAAGTAGCCATTAGTTCCGATAAAGCCAATTGGGTGTCTGACTACTTAAGACCAGATATCGCTTCACAGGAAGAATGGTCTTCCTAAAGGCTAGGAGGAAATATGAGCCTTAGACGAGTGAGAACACCGAGAACTGGATTGGACAGAAATGTATTTGACGATCATGAACGTATGAATGAATAAAATGAATGAATAAATAAATTAATTAATTAATTAATGAGTAAATGAGAGGTAAAAGTGAGACAGGAGAAGGAACAGGAAGTGGGAGAAATGTCGGAAGTGTCAGTACTAAGGGAGGCCACTGAGAATTGCAAGGAGGTTGCGAGATGAGGTAAGATAGGGCAGTTGACCGATTTTGCGTTCTTTGTTCATTGACAGTAGGGATGAAGGTGTGAGCCGATTTGGGAGCGAAACAGAGGGAGAAAGCAAACCTCAGGTGCCATGATCGCATTGGATAGCCTTTTTCAGTTGCCAATTTTCTTCCATATTCGTAAGCATACGCATGTTTGCATCAATTTGCGCTACTACTAGAAATACTTGCCTATGAAAACTCGTTTCTTCTAAACTCTCACCATTAAGTAACTGCGTCATATACTCTATTGATTTGATTGGTGTGAAACGCGTTTGCCTTTTAGCTATTTTCCGAGTTAGTTCATTCACTCTGCTAGGTGGGAAGCATGAGGAAGTACTAGCGATCATGGAGAGGGATGCTGTTAGGCTTTTCTTTCCAAATCACTTAATGCTGCGCATAGAATAAGTCAGTCCTAGGTCGACTGCGATAATGAAATCAAGTCATGCCATCTTGGAAGTCAGGGCGCTAATAGGACACGTACAAGTTAAAGGCGGGGCTTGTGAATGACAGGCATGTGCAAGGTAACCATTTAAAGTGGGCACACCATTTAGTCAGTAGAAAAATAGGGTTTGTGCTCGCAAAATTTTGTGAATAAGATTGGTCCGTACATCAAGGTTGGCCTAAGTTCGGGACATGACAACCACAAGATAAAAGAATCGATTAAGTTTGAATAACTACTGGTCATTACTTGGGAAGTCTGAGCAACTGCCTGAATAGACAGGTGCTCAAACTGTCCTATTGGATATCGAATTGCGTCACGAATAAACCTGCCAGTGCTCGCAGTTGATCTGGCCTCTAGTCAATCAGACATACTTTCTGTTTCGCTCTGTTTTCTCCTATTCTGTGACAGTTATATTTTTTCTTTTTCAGCTAGGATTTGGCATCTTCTCTGGCATTACTTCAACTTTTTTAGCAATTAGGGGTTGCAAGGGGTGATGGCAAATTCTGTAAGATTTCTCTTTCGACAATTGAAATTCCAATTATTATTGCAATCAATTTGCAATACTAATCGTGTTCCTTCACCCCCATACTTTGGCAACCACACTTCCAAAACCAGAAGCTCAACGTTTGAGTGGAGTCCAAAGAGTTGCTGTAAAAATGGTGAGCAGGAAGGAGAAAAAGCAATGGAAGGCAAAGTGTTATAGGATTGGCAGGAACCAGTCGAACCTAGTGACCGCATTGTTTGTAGGTAGCATGGCAAACTGCATTACAATGGGTAATGAGATTTGGAGGACCAGTTTAAGTGTATGATGATTTCGTTCACAAATAAAAAGAGTAATGGGCGAGTTTATAAGCCAATCACGAGGAGAATATCCGTTCTCTGATCTGTAGTCTGCCTGACTTACCTTTAACAATGTCTTGCACGTTCGCAGTTCTAACCAGTAAAGTGAGCGAGCAGTGCAAACAGAGAAGAAAGCACGACCTCAGCCCAACTCATCCCCTGTATGCTCCTTATCACTAGTATGCATATGATCAGTCATTAATATTTATATCAAATATCAGGATTTATGATAGCTATCGTAATATGATAGTTGAGTTGACTTCGTGCCTCATAGAGGGGTGAACCATCAAAGTCACAAAAAAGCCGGGAGGAGGAACTGAAGAGTGATTCACAGATGTAAAAGAGACTGACACAAGGGTAGAGAAAAATGAAAGGTGAGTACTGTAGAAGTGGTTGAATATGACATACAGTCGGGTCATGGTAGTTTAAAGTCGACTGTCGGTTTGTAGACTTTTATGCCGTATGAGTATACGTTGCCCAGTGTGCACCACGTGGAGGTAAGTCTATCTCTCAACACTCAGTCAATAATATGGATAAATTTGTATTTACCTCGAAATTCATTTTGAAATTATTATATTTAGAGAACGTTTCATAGTCCGCATTGCTATAAAACTGCAAGAAGACGTCAATATTTGACTCAGGGAGCGATACCATGCCCACGTTAAGAAGGTCAGCTCAATCGTTCATTAGACGTTATAAATGGCCATCTTTCAATTGAAACTCACTTGGTGACTCATTAAAACGTGTGCATTTGGAGGAAATTAGGATCTCCCACCTACTAAATGCACTTGTGGAGCACACGAGGTATCAAACCGGCCAAAAGGTTCTCATGCACTCTAGAGAATTTGGGTATTTGCGGCGTGTGTGCGGATACCTCTCAGCCAATCAGCAATGGCGTCTATGCAACGTGAAAATATATTCATTGTATGCAATGACTAGGCATGTTGGTAGTTTGTTCAAACGTAGGCAATAAGCATTTTTCACTTTGTATGTTCCGTGCTCAGGCTCTATCGAACGTAGCCTACCTCGTTTCGTGAGCAAATTTATGCTAGAGGCAGGTTACATTTGCCAATGGCTGGTTATATTTCCGAGAGGATTACCAAGGTTGAGCAGAAACGCTCATTTGTGTGGTGTAAGAGCTGACTCTCAGGTGATTTTATTTGACCATAAGGTGATCTCCTCGACACTACTTTAAGTGAAGTCAAAGCATCATTTGACTTTTTGGATTCGGGTGGTACAATATTGACCTGGTGGGCACTTCGTTTTCCAATATTAAATTGGATTGTTCATCGGAGGGATTAGGAAACGAGTTTTGGCTCACTCTGATGTGATTGTCCTAGGATGGCAGAGTTCCAAAAAAATCTGGTGAAGGAGAAAGTTTTGAAGCATTCTGACATCGGAACTTGGGCTTTGTCATCAAGGTTATTCGAATGTTTTAGCCTTCGTTACTTTAGCATTGCACTCAACGTAGGTCTTCACTTCCTCAAGCTCAAACAGGGGTTGAAGAGGTCAAATTCTCACTCAATAGGACCTCGAAAATCGTCCCAGCGGGTTACCAAGATGCGATCAGCGCAATATGCAACATTGTTTGGCATATCAAAGGCATAAGCCTGCTTTCAAGACTGAGAAAAATTAGCATTTTTTGGAGGCAAGTTAGAAGTCGAACGTTCTGATTTAGCACCTTTTGCTTTGATTAGAGCTTTCGTAACCTCGTTGAGTGAAGTGCTTGCAGGGACACCAATTTCTGTGTTTTCTTAACTAATAAAGGCACATGGTTATGCTAGTTAGTCATCTAAAGATTTGTACGATGGTAACGAAACAGCGCTTTTTGGCAATCTGCCGTGGTATGAATTTCACAATCTACAAAGACATATTCTTGAGAAAGCTGAATTTTGTCAAGACTAATAAGCAGTTCCAACTTCGTCGTTCCACCTTCATTCGTTTCTGTGCTCGTCAAGAAATCGGTTACAACAGCTTCAAGCTGAGTGTCCTGCGCTGATTGGTTCGAAGACGCCAATGACTTTTCGTGCCAAAGTATACTTGCGTACGACGCCCCATCTGGATACACTTTGAAACAGTATTCTTCCCCTTTCAAGCACAGATTCTACTAGTGAATTGTTGGTCATCCACCTGGTGTTACCACTCTGGTTCTTTTAAATTATGACATTTTTTGGTTATATTAACGTCAAGCAATCCATCACCATGACGAAAAGGAGATTAATTAAAGTATCTACAATCCAAAGACTGAATATGCAGCATCGCGTACTTAGACGAAATATACTCCATTGACTAATCTGGAATAAGAGGGAAACTCGTGGCGATTCAATTTGCACTCCAACCTTAGAAATGGAAAGAAAAAGGGCAATTCATATGTGTCTCCTCGATATCACGCGAATTATTCCCACTTAACATTGTCCATCTCCTTTCTGATTCCCCTAATTTTCTCGTTATTATCTCATTAGACTTGAAAGGAGCCCAAATCCTGAACTCAAAAGTAACACACAAGTGCCACAACGGATGGCTTACTCCGAGGTTTCACAAGGCAACAACACTCAATTTACTCCCTTCTAGTAAATATGCCACTTTTATGAATTATTGACAATAGATAGGTGATTCACTTTTTGTGCCCGCGAATTATCCATCTTGTCCGACACCTACCAGCTAAGGTCACTTCTACGTGTGTTTGAGCATTGGATCAATCTTGAATCTTTTGCAAGGTCTCCATCTCTTGTGACACATCAGAAGTTCCCTCTTCACATTGTCAACAAGTTGCTCATCCAGACTATTGAGATTTAACGGAGAGAGAGAGAGAGAGAGAGAGATATGTGGACAATGACAGAAGTGCCCAAATGGGGTAGTAGAGAACTGGTTGACGTTTCTGGGTGCAATAGCTTTTGCCCATTTCGAATGTGATTCAAATCAGGATTGGATAGAGGATTGAGCGCGGTGGTGCAGCAGGACTGAGGTAAATGTGAGACCAATCAACGACAGTTTGAGGCCTGTAGTTGGTGCAACCACTGCTGAAACAGTTCTGCTGGTGCTAGGAACAGGTTCAGCAAGACTGATTTCCTCGAGTTGCTCACGTTTAGCATTCACCAGTGCCCACTCAAAGGACGCCAAACGAGCAAGGGTTTAGCTTTACTGTGGTTACGCCGATTCATAGAGTCTGAGGAGGGGGACAAGAGTATGTTGGCATTGGAGTAATAATAACCTGGGTCACCAAGTTAGGAGCCACCAAATAGTAGGGTAAAATGAACAAAGACCAGATAATAGAAGTCGAGTCCATAACTAGCAGGTAACATCAGGAAGTAACGGTCCCAAATAGTGGAAATCGAAGAATGGCATGGGCCAAAGTGTGTGAAATTGATCACAATGAGAATGGGAGATAATGGGAGAGAGATGAGAAAGTCGAAAGTGGGAGGAGGGTAGTGACTAAAGCACCAACCGATAACGATGACTGCCAGCTCACGAATGTAGAACCAAGTGTGGGCAAGAGTGCATTCAATAGCAGCGACTAAAATTCTAGTGAGCGATCAATATGAAGTCTAGAAGTGGGACGAAGATGGGGTGTTGAAGAACAAGGTAGAGAACGTAAGAGTGCACTGGTCTTATACTCGGTGTGTGTGTGTGTGTGTGTGCGTCACTTAAGGGTGGGAAGAAAATAAATATTCGATAAGCTGCAACTGTGATTTCACCATGTAGAGTGGTGGGGGTGAAGCGCAACGACTGCACTCAATTTTAGGGGACGAAAAATAGGGTAAAACAGAATTTTGTGCAAAATGGTGCCAAGTAGTACGTAGTTGGGAAAAATGTGACAAACATTTAGTCGGCAATGCTTCAACGTCTAACAGGCAGAAAGGAAAGCGGGACTGCTGTGTGGAAATACATTTGACACAAAAGACATTCACACATAGCCAACCAAGAGTGAGGCAACCCAATGAATTGGAAATAAGGGACAGAGTGAAGGAGAGACAATGAGAGGGTGCTTGTCAAGTGGAGTGCACACCTTTGACCAGTTGACTTGTGTGATCAATAGCACCTTTAGAGTAGGACTACTCTGGCACTGATACAATGCTAAGAAATCCACTTTCCACTTTCCACCTCCATAATTCAGGACCCCTCTTGCTATTGCCAGGCTATAGCCAACTCAGACCCAAAGAAAGAGAAGAGAGAAGTGCGGTTAGCCCAACACATTTTACCAAGTCGACGAAGACTCTCCAAATGCATAAGTACTGCCTTCGTACAGTCGGTGTTTGAAGTTGGGAGGAGCACTGCACTGATGACAGTCTTTGTCTTAACCGACTGTCAAGCTATCAGAAGCAGCGTGCGTGCGCATCTTGAAAATGGTGTGAGCGATCTAGAGGCCAGTTGCGGGAAATTCTAATCCGGAAATTACTACCAGTTCTGTGACGTTGGCTTTGTTGACGCAACTTCGCAAGTGAAGGCCAACTTTCGATACTTCCAAAGTTGTATAAATCACGTAATCCTGGTTCAACATGTGTGCATGTGGAGTGTAATGAGAGCCCATAATTTTCACTTATAAATCGTTGCAACAAGGTGTTGTCAAAGAGAGTTAAAAGTAGAAGAGAGAGCGAGAAGAAGAAGAAGAGAGAGAGAGAGAGAGACAGACAGACAGCGAGAGAGAATGAGCTCAATCAAATCAGAATTTAATTATAAAAAAAAGTCAGCATGGGTTCGTGAACACCAACTTTACAGATAGGCATTTTATGCACTCTGCGTGCCTTAGCCACAGGTTTTGCCAACAGATAGGCATGAAATGAGGAAAAAGAGTTGGCAGTTTTCTACTGTTTTATTAGCAAACTGAGTCACCAAGCCCTTTTCCAGTAACAGAGGTGAATTAGGGAATCCAGGAATTGGGATTGCTCAAACTACAATCAGAAAGATATTCATCAGATTATAGTATTGGAAGAGGAATAAAGTGCAAGCGTTTGACAAGCCAACTAACCCCAGTTGATGACATAGGAGAGGAAGGAATCGAGAGTAGAACAGAAGACAAAGGACCTGTTTTCACCCTTTGGTCTTCTGAAAGTGGTCGACAACGCACGCATTTCACCGTCCATCTTAGTTTCTGAAGTTTCAAGAATGCACATAAGTAGCGTGTTAGCGCGTGGATATGGGAATCTGTTTAATTAAAATTCGAAAGCCTACTGCATTCTGGAGCGCTGAAGTCACGGCAGAGATCGCTGGTGGCGGTCATAATTACGGTCTGGAAAGGAAAATGGGAACGAAAGAGTGAGAATCATGTTGGAACTGAAGACATTTGAAAGCAGGTTTGCAGCCTCACTACACCGACCATTGACGAGAATGTGACACATGCTCAACAAAAACACCGTGCAGTGCCCTCGAGAATTGCGGCCACAAAGTGGGTGGCAAGACGATCGTGTCTCCTAATCCTCTCTACTTCCTCTTATACCTCACGATCCATGCCTCTATCTTTCCTACACTGCATGCACTCTATGGCTTCTCATAGTGACTTGCCTTTTCTCCACGATGTGCCTCAATGAGGGCTGCTCAAACCTACGCCTCTTACAAGCATCCACCTTCTCGTGTGCACTAACACTGCTTAATACTCAACTTACATGTGGACCTTGTGGGCATTTGTCGTGGCGAACACAGACAATCTCAACCTCTGACATGCCAGCGGCATTGATCTCAGCCGGAGTGGAGAGTTCTGGTTGAATGCAGTCTGAAAGAAAGGGGTAAAGTAGAGAGTGGCTGTGAGATTGACACCATGACATTTGAAAGAGCGCCAATCTCACTCTTTTCGATGTTGGTGTATTGGCCACCCTGTGAGAAGTAGACAGCGACGTAGGCGAAGCGACTGTCTTGCATGTACTCGTCCATAAGGAAACCAGCCCAGGTGTGCCTCTCAACATCGCACACACGAGCAGTAGCTATGTAGGTGCCGTCATCTCCTGTTACAGCGAAATGAAGATGCATTTGACATATCTTAAAACGGAACCCTCCCCCCTCCCATGTTTGGGTGTGTGTGCGTGTGTGAAGTGAGAAGGTACTTACCTTCAGAGAATGAGCACTCAATGGCATCCCTGGGATCCCAATGCTTTTCGCAGTGACTCTTACCATCGAACAAATAGTCAGTTTGGTCAATACGAAGAACCTAAGAGAGTACGCGAGAGATACTGCCAGTTATTTGTACTGATAAGGTGGGGTGGAAGTAAGCAATGTGGATTAAGGGTTCGCCTACCGAGAATGGGCCAGGAACAGCCACAGAGATGGTAACACATCCCTCTGTTTGGTTAACGACGTACTGCGCACCTGGTTCAAATCAAGTGTGCTTAAAATATATGCCGCAGCAAGTTGTAAAGACGGTAGCATGGTTAGAGAATTGACTTACGAGCCAAAGCTACGAAGAAGAGAAGGAGGATTGGAGACATCTTGTTGAATTGAGGGTGGTGAGTAAATTTGCCTGAAGCTGCCTTAGGAATCCTCCACTTTTATACTCCTTAAACTCACCAGATTTTCATGTTTCATCTCATTTACTGACGAGGCGAGGACGTGAAGTTGTTGCATGTCTGCATGTTTGCCTGTTTGCCTGTTTGCATGTTTGCATGTTTGCTCTTTGGTATTCCTGAATCATGCAATAGGGAGCAGTTCTTCCATGGGCTCTAAAAGGTCGTTCGAGGACGAAGTAAGAGAGCTCAAGATTACTCGGCTCACCAATATTTGTGACTCTTTGAGTTCAAGTTATGAATCAATTTTAAGCTCAACTCTACCATGTTATTACAGCAACTGTTTCGGTTTTGTAAAGGCAACAAACTCAAGCACTTATTTATTGATGGCTCTTTTCGTGCAACTGGTCTAAAGGTTAATGAGAGGTTTTCAAGATGGAATATGATTTCCTCCTTCCTTTATCCCTCCCCCTCACTCTGTCATCCGGCTCCCCTTCCTCCCTCCCTCCCCCCTCCCACCCCACCCCACCCCACCCCACAACTTGTTTATTTGTTCGTGGACATCGGTAGCACGTAGGTCACGATGCGCGTTTTTCCATTCAGACGCCACCCATTCATTCACTGAAGAGGAGGGCCAACCCCACTGACTAATTCTTGTTAAGCAGAGGTGCAGCACAAGAGCCACTTCAGGAGACACTGGATCCCCGCTTGTGAGGAATAATGGACGCTTTCAGTTGTGGTCTAAGAGGTCTTTCGATATTTTTAAAGATTCGCCGTCAGGAGTGAATATTGGTAGTGAAAGTGGGAGCACATTTTGATCCATTGATTGTCATCCTACTCCAATTTGCCGTTACTTGCCGAGTGCTCATCGAGACTGACCATAATGTCCCCAAATGGCATTGGTCGAGTATTTATTCACAGATGACTCTGATCTTGCCACAGATCATCCAACGCAACAGCTTCATCTACCAGGTGTGCTGGTGACTTGAGGCTTTGAAAATTTGGGGCAAATAATTTGCCTGATTGCTCCCATGAATGTCTTCCGGGTGCAGTTGAGACTACGCAGTGGTTGGTAGTAATGGTGGTGGTGGTGGTGGAGGTGGTGGTGGAATTACTATGAATGATTGGAAACGTGCTTTGCTCTCCATCCTCGATGTCTAACAATGCCAGCTCTAATGGAAATCTCCTTCTAACAGGCTTAATTACTATCAATTGCTTCACCATATTGTTATATTCGTCAGCGATGTGCTGTAGGCAATAGCAATAGTTAAATAAAGTCGAACACGGTTTATCCAAAACTTTCCACCCACGCAATAGTCAGCAAATGATACATTAACTTCATTACTTTCACATATATCGAGAATATTGTCTCAATTACAGCATTTTCGATTTACCAACTTCACCAACTTCATAAGGTTCATCTCCTCAGTCTAAACGCCAAGTGATATTTAACAAATGTTCTCATCTTTTAGTCACCAGAATGGGGAAGTTTTATAGACTTCGTTGTTAAGTTTCAGCTGTTCTTCACTGCCGATTGCACGACTATTAGCTACCCTCTCCCAGTCTCTCTCCCTTCCTCCCTTCCTCCTCCTCTCCCACTCATCGGTTCACCTCTTCCACTCAGCGCGCCTGGAAAATGTGTGGAGTGGTCTTAGTATGCACACGTTCAACGGAAGATAAGAGCTCAAGCTTTGCGTCCACCTTCCTTGCATCATCTTTGGGATGGCAGAGAAGGAGGTCAGCTGTTTTTGTTTTAAGAAGCGGCTTTGCCAACTTTCACACAGACAAAGTGGGTGGGTGTGAAAGATGGCATGGTGAATCCAACCATAAACACAGTCGGCAATGCAAGCTATTACAAATCCTTCGCATTTTCTCACAACTCCCCTTTAGTCTTAAGGGGAAAGGGGAGCCGGATGACAGAGTGAGGGGGAGGGATAAAGGAAGGAGGAAATCATATTCCATCTTGAAAACCTCTCATTAACCTTTAGACCAGTTGCACGAAAAGAGCCATCAATAAATAAGTGCTTGAGTTTGTTGCCTTTACAAAACCGAAACAGTTGCTGTAATAACATGGTAGAGTTGAGCTTAAAATTGATTCATAACTTGAACTCAAAGAGTCACAAATATTGGTGAGCCGAGTAATCTTGAGCTCTCTTACTTCGTCCTCGAACGACCTTTTAGAGCCCATGGAAGAACTGCTCCCTATTGCATGATTCAGGAATACCAAAGAGCAAACATGCAAACATGCAAACAGGCAAACAGGCAAACATGCAGACATGCAACAACTTCACGTCCTCGCCTCGTCAGTAAATGAGATGAAACATGAAAATCTGGTGAGTTTAAGGAGTATAAAAGTGGAGGATTCCTAAGGCAGCTTCAGGCAAATTTACTCACCACCCTCAATTCAACA
The DNA here is from genome assembly GCA_000469805.3 of Hymenolepis microstoma. Classification (NCBI taxonomy): domain Eukaryota; kingdom Metazoa; phylum Platyhelminthes; class Cestoda; order Cyclophyllidea; family Hymenolepididae; genus Hymenolepis; species Hymenolepis microstoma. The sequence goes on along the minus strand of LR215989.1, from coordinate 34,617,682 downwards.
AGATGTCTCCAATCCTCCTTCTCTTCTTCGTAGCTTTGGCTCGTAAGTCAATTCTCTAACCATGCTACCGTCTTTACAACTTGCTGCGGCATATATTTTAAGCACACTTGATTTGAACCAGGTGCGCAGTACGTCGTTAACCAAACAGAGGGATGTGTTACCATCTCTGTGGCTGTTCCTGGCCCATTCTCGGTAGGCGAACCCTTAATCCACATTGCTTACTTCCACCCCACCTTATCAGTACAAATAACTGGCAGTATCTCTCGCGTACTCTCTTAGGTTCTTCGTATTGACCAAACTGACTATTTGTTCGATGGTAAGAGTCACTGCGAAAAGCATTGGGATCCCAGGGATGCCATTGAGTGCTCATTCTCTGAAGGTAAGTACCTTCTCACTTCACACACGCACACACACCCAAACATGGGAGGGGGGAGGGTTCCGTTTTAAGATATGTCAAATGCATCTTCATTTCGCTGTAACAGGAGATGACGGCACCTACATAGCTACTGCTCGTGTGTGCGATGTTGAGAGGCACACCTGGGCTGGTTTCCTTATGGACGAGTACATGCAAGACAGTCGCTTCGCCTACGTCGCTGTCTACTTCTCACAGGGTGGCCAATACACCAACATCGAAAAGAGTGAGATTGGCGCTCTTTCAAATGTCATGGTGTCAATCTCACAGCCACTCTCTACTTTACCCCTTTCTTTCAGACTGCATTCAACCAGAACTCTCCACTCCGGCTGAGATCAATGCCGCTGGCATGTCAGAGGTTGAGATTGTCTGTGTTCGCCACGACAAATGCCCACAAGGTCCACATGTAAGTTGAGTATTAAGCAGTGTTAGTGCACACGAGAAGGTGGATGCTTGTAAGAGGCGTAGGTTTGAGCAGCCCTCATTGAGGCACATCGTGGAGAAAAGGCAAGTCACTATGAGAAGCCATAGAGTGCATGCAGTGTAGGAAAGATAGAGGCATGGATCGTGAGGTATAAGAGGAAGTAGAGAGGATTAGAAGACGCGATCGTCTTGCCACCCACTTTGTGGCCGCAATTCTCGAGGGCACTGCACGGTGTTTTTGTTGAGCATGTGTCACATTCTCGTCAATGGTCGGTGTAGTGAGGCTGCAAACCTGCTTTCAAATGTCTTCAGTTCCAACATGATTCTCACTCTTTCGTTCCCATTTTCCTTTCCAGACCGTAATTATGACCGCCACCAGCGATCTCTGCCGTGACTTCAGCGCTCCAGAATGCAGTAGGCTTTCGAATTTTAATTAAACAGATTCCCATATCCACGCGCTAACACGCTACTTATGTGCATTCTTGAAACTTCAGAAACTAAGATGGACGGTGAAATGCGTGCGTTGTCGACCACTTTCAGAAGACCAAAGGGTGAAAACAGGTCCTTTGTCTTCTGTTCTACTCTCGATTCCTTCCTCTCCTATGTCATCAACTGGGGTTAGTTGGCTTGTCAAACGCTTGCACTTTATTCCTCTTCCAATACTATAATCTGATGAATATCTTTCTGATTGTAGTTTGAGCAATCCCAATTCCTGGATTCCCTAATTCACCTCTGTTACTGGAAAAGGGCTTGGTGACTCAGTTTGCTAATAAAACAGTAGAAAACTGCCAACTCTTTTTCCTCATTTCATGCCTATCTGTTGGCAAAACCTGTGGCTAAGGCACGCAGAGTGCATAAAATGCCTATCTGTAAAGTTGGTGTTCACGAACCCATGCTGACTTTTTTTTATAATTAAATTCTGATTTGATTGAGCTCATTCTCTCTCGCTGTCTGTCTGTCTCTCTCTCTCTCTCTCTTCTTCTTCTTCTCGCTCTCTCTTCTACTTTTAACTCTCTTTGACAACACCTTGTTGCAACGATTTATAAGTGAAAATTATGGGCTCTCATTACACTCCACATGCACACATGTTGAACCAGGATTACGTGATTTATACAACTTTGGAAGTATCGAAAGTTGGCCTTCACTTGCGAAGTTGCGTCAACAAAGCCAACGTCACAGAACTGGTGGTAATTTCCGGATTAGAATTTCCCGCAACTGGCCTCTAGATCGCTCACACCATTTTCAAGATGCGCACGCACGCTGCTTCTGATAGCTTGACAGTCGGTTAAGACAAAGACTGTCATCAGTGCAGTGCTCCTCCCAACTTCAAACACCGACTGTACGAAGGCAGTACTTATGCATTTGGAGAGTCTTCGTCGACTTGGTAAAATGTGTTGGGCTAACCGCACTTCTCTCTTCTCTTTCTTTGGGTCTGAGTTGGCTATAGCCTGGCAATAGCAAGAGGGGTCCTGAATTATGGAGGTGGAAAGTGGAAAGTGGATTTCTTAGCATTGTATCAGTGCCAGAGTAGTCCTACTCTAAAGGTGCTATTGATCACACAAGTCAACTGGTCAAAGGTGTGCACTCCACTTGACAAGCACCCTCTCATTGTCTCTCCTTCACTCTGTCCCTTATTTCCAATTCATTGGGTTGCCTCACTCTTGGTTGGCTATGTGTGAATGTCTTTTGTGTCAAATGTATTTCCACACAGCAGTCCCGCTTTCCTTTCTGCCTGTTAGACGTTGAAGCATTGCCGACTAAATGTTTGTCACATTTTTCCCAACTACGTACTACTTGGCACCATTTTGCACAAAATTCTGTTTTACCCTATTTTTCGTCCCCTAAAATTGAGTGCAGTCGTTGCGCTTCACCCCCACCACTCTACATGGTGAAATCACAGTTGCAGCTTATCGAATATTTATTTTCTTCCCACCCTTAAGTGACGCACACACACACACACACACACCGAGTATAAGACCAGTGCACTCTTACGTTCTCTACCTTGTTCTTCAACACCCCATCTTCGTCCCACTTCTAGACTTCATATTGATCGCTCACTAGAATTTTAGTCGCTGCTATTGAATGCACTCTTGCCCACACTTGGTTCTACATTCGTGAGCTGGCAGTCATCGTTATCGGTTGGTGCTTTAGTCACTACCCTCCTCCCACTTTCGACTTTCTCATCTCTCTCCCATTATCTCCCATTCTCATTGTGATCAATTTCACACACTTTGGCCCATGCCATTCTTCGATTTCCACTATTTGGGACCGTTACTTCCTGATGTTACCTGCTAGTTATGGACTCGACTTCTATTATCTGGTCTTTGTTCATTTTACCCTACTATTTGGTGGCTCCTAACTTGGTGACCCAGGTTATTATTACTCCAATGCCAACATACTCTTGTCCCCCTCCTCAGACTCTATGAATCGGCGTAACCACAGTAAAGCTAAACCCTTGCTCGTTTGGCGTCCTTTGAGTGGGCACTGGTGAATGCTAAACGTGAGCAACTCGAGGAAATCAGTCTTGCTGAACCTGTTCCTAGCACCAGCAGAACTGTTTCAGCAGTGGTTGCACCAACTACAGGCCTCAAACTGTCGTTGATTGGTCTCACATTTACCTCAGTCCTGCTGCACCACCGCGCTCAATCCTCTATCCAATCCTGATTTGAATCACATTCGAAATGGGCAAAAGCTATTGCACCCAGAAACGTCAACCAGTTCTCTACTACCCCATTTGGGCACTTCTGTCATTGTCCACATATCTCTCTCTCTCTCTCTCTCTCTCCGTTAAATCTCAATAGTCTGGATGAGCAACTTGTTGACAATGTGAAGAGGGAACTTCTGATGTGTCACAAGAGATGGAGACCTTGCAAAAGATTCAAGATTGATCCAATGCTCAAACACACGTAGAAGTGACCTTAGCTGGTAGGTGTCGGACAAGATGGATAATTCGCGGGCACAAAAAGTGAATCACCTATCTATTGTCAATAATTCATAAAAGTGGCATATTTACTAGAAGGGAGTAAATTGAGTGTTGTTGCCTTGCGAAACCTCGGAGTAAGCCATCCGTTGTGGCACTTGTGTGTTACTTTTGAGTTCAGGATTTGGGCTCCTTTCAAGTCTAATGAGATAATAACGAGAAAATTAGGGGAATCAGAAAGGAGATGGACAATGTTAAGTGGGAATAATTCGCGTGATATCGAGGAGACACATATGAATTGCCCTTTTTCTTTCCATTTCTAAGGTTGGAGTGCAAATTGAATCGCCACGAGTTTCCCTCTTATTCCAGATTAGTCAATGGAGTATATTTCGTCTAAGTACGCGATGCTGCAATTTAGTCTTTGGATTGTAGATACTTTAATTAATCTCCTTTTCGTCATGGTGATGGATTGCTTGACGTTAATATAACCAAAAAATGTCATAATTTAAAAGAACCAGAGTGGTAACACCAGGTGGATGACCAACAATTCACTAGTAGAATCTGTGCTTGAAAGGGGAAGAATACTGTTTCAAAGTGTATCCAGATGGGGCGTCGTACGCAAGTATACTTTGGCACGAAAAGTCATTGGCGTCTTCGAACCAATCAGCGCAGGACACTCAGCTTGAAGCTGTTGTAACCGATTTCTTGACGAGCACAGAAACGAATGAAGGTGGAACGACGAAGTTGGAACTGCTTATTAGTCTTGACAAAATTCAGCTTTCTCAAGAATATGTCTTTGTAGATTGTGAAATTCATACCACGGCAGATTGCCAAAAAGCGCTGTTTCGTTACCATCGTACAAATCTTTAGATGACTAACTAGCATAACCATGTGCCTTTATTAGTTAAGAAAACACAGAAATTGGTGTCCCTGCAAGCACTTCACTCAACGAGGTTACGAAAGCTCTAATCAAAGCAAAAGGTGCTAAATCAGAACGTTCGACTTCTAACTTGCCTCCAAAAAATGCTAATTTTTCTCAGTCTTGAAAGCAGGCTTATGCCTTTGATATGCCAAACAATGTTGCATATTGCGCTGATCGCATCTTGGTAACCCGCTGGGACGATTTTCGAGGTCCTATTGAGTGAGAATTTGACCTCTTCAACCCCTGTTTGAGCTTGAGGAAGTGAAGACCTACGTTGAGTGCAATGCTAAAGTAACGAAGGCTAAAACATTCGAATAACCTTGATGACAAAGCCCAAGTTCCGATGTCAGAATGCTTCAAAACTTTCTCCTTCACCAGATTTTTTTGGAACTCTGCCATCCTAGGACAATCACATCAGAGTGAGCCAAAACTCGTTTCCTAATCCCTCCGATGAACAATCCAATTTAATATTGGAAAACGAAGTGCCCACCAGGTCAATATTGTACCACCCGAATCCAAAAAGTCAAATGATGCTTTGACTTCACTTAAAGTAGTGTCGAGGAGATCACCTTATGGTCAAATAAAATCACCTGAGAGTCAGCTCTTACACCACACAAATGAGCGTTTCTGCTCAACCTTGGTAATCCTCTCGGAAATATAACCAGCCATTGGCAAATGTAACCTGCCTCTAGCATAAATTTGCTCACGAAACGAGGTAGGCTACGTTCGATAGAGCCTGAGCACGGAACATACAAAGTGAAAAATGCTTATTGCCTACGTTTGAACAAACTACCAACATGCCTAGTCATTGCATACAATGAATATATTTTCACGTTGCATAGACGCCATTGCTGATTGGCTGAGAGGTATCCGCACACACGCCGCAAATACCCAAATTCTCTAGAGTGCATGAGAACCTTTTGGCCGGTTTGATACCTCGTGTGCTCCACAAGTGCATTTAGTAGGTGGGAGATCCTAATTTCCTCCAAATGCACACGTTTTAATGAGTCACCAAGTGAGTTTCAATTGAAAGATGGCCATTTATAACGTCTAATGAACGATTGAGCTGACCTTCTTAACGTGGGCATGGTATCGCTCCCTGAGTCAAATATTGACGTCTTCTTGCAGTTTTATAGCAATGCGGACTATGAAACGTTCTCTAAATATAATAATTTCAAAATGAATTTCGAGGTAAATACAAATTTATCCATATTATTGACTGAGTGTTGAGAGATAGACTTACCTCCACGTGGTGCACACTGGGCAACGTATACTCATACGGCATAAAAGTCTACAAACCGACAGTCGACTTTAAACTACCATGACCCGACTGTATGTCATATTCAACCACTTCTACAGTACTCACCTTTCATTTTTCTCTACCCTTGTGTCAGTCTCTTTTACATCTGTGAATCACTCTTCAGTTCCTCCTCCCGGCTTTTTTGTGACTTTGATGGTTCACCCCTCTATGAGGCACGAAGTCAACTCAACTATCATATTACGATAGCTATCATAAATCCTGATATTTGATATAAATATTAATGACTGATCATATGCATACTAGTGATAAGGAGCATACAGGGGATGAGTTGGGCTGAGGTCGTGCTTTCTTCTCTGTTTGCACTGCTCGCTCACTTTACTGGTTAGAACTGCGAACGTGCAAGACATTGTTAAAGGTAAGTCAGGCAGACTACAGATCAGAGAACGGATATTCTCCTCGTGATTGGCTTATAAACTCGCCCATTACTCTTTTTATTTGTGAACGAAATCATCATACACTTAAACTGGTCCTCCAAATCTCATTACCCATTGTAATGCAGTTTGCCATGCTACCTACAAACAATGCGGTCACTAGGTTCGACTGGTTCCTGCCAATCCTATAACACTTTGCCTTCCATTGCTTTTTCTCCTTCCTGCTCACCATTTTTACAGCAACTCTTTGGACTCCACTCAAACGTTGAGCTTCTGGTTTTGGAAGTGTGGTTGCCAAAGTATGGGGGTGAAGGAACACGATTAGTATTGCAAATTGATTGCAATAATAATTGGAATTTCAATTGTCGAAAGAGAAATCTTACAGAATTTGCCATCACCCCTTGCAACCCCTAATTGCTAAAAAAGTTGAAGTAATGCCAGAGAAGATGCCAAATCCTAGCTGAAAAAGAAAAAATATAACTGTCACAGAATAGGAGAAAACAGAGCGAAACAGAAAGTATGTCTGATTGACTAGAGGCCAGATCAACTGCGAGCACTGGCAGGTTTATTCGTGACGCAATTCGATATCCAATAGGACAGTTTGAGCACCTGTCTATTCAGGCAGTTGCTCAGACTTCCCAAGTAATGACCAGTAGTTATTCAAACTTAATCGATTCTTTTATCTTGTGGTTGTCATGTCCCGAACTTAGGCCAACCTTGATGTACGGACCAATCTTATTCACAAAATTTTGCGAGCACAAACCCTATTTTTCTACTGACTAAATGGTGTGCCCACTTTAAATGGTTACCTTGCACATGCCTGTCATTCACAAGCCCCGCCTTTAACTTGTACGTGTCCTATTAGCGCCCTGACTTCCAAGATGGCATGACTTGATTTCATTATCGCAGTCGACCTAGGACTGACTTATTCTATGCGCAGCATTAAGTGATTTGGAAAGAAAAGCCTAACAGCATCCCTCTCCATGATCGCTAGTACTTCCTCATGCTTCCCACCTAGCAGAGTGAATGAACTAACTCGGAAAATAGCTAAAAGGCAAACGCGTTTCACACCAATCAAATCAATAGAGTATATGACGCAGTTACTTAATGGTGAGAGTTTAGAAGAAACGAGTTTTCATAGGCAAGTATTTCTAGTAGTAGCGCAAATTGATGCAAACATGCGTATGCTTACGAATATGGAAGAAAATTGGCAACTGAAAAAGGCTATCCAATGCGATCATGGCACCTGAGGTTTGCTTTCTCCCTCTGTTTCGCTCCCAAATCGGCTCACACCTTCATCCCTACTGTCAATGAACAAAGAACGCAAAATCGGTCAACTGCCCTATCTTACCTCATCTCGCAACCTCCTTGCAATTCTCAGTGGCCTCCCTTAGTACTGACACTTCCGACATTTCTCCCACTTCCTGTTCCTTCTCCTGTCTCACTTTTACCTCTCATTTACTCATTAATTAATTAATTTATTTATTTATTCATTCATTTTATTCATTCATACGTTCATGATCGTCAAATACATTTCTGTCCAATCCAGTTCTCGGTGTTCTCACTCGTCTAAGGCTCATATTTCCTCCTAGCCTTTAGGAAGACCATTCTTCCTGTGAAGCGATATCTGGTCTTAAGTAGTCAGACACCCAATTGGCTTTATCGGAACTAATGGCTACTTTATGGTCCTGTTATCACCAGAATTGTTTGAGGTGCTCTTTACCACATCTTCGGTGCGTGGTGTTCACACCCTCCTATAATGATTAAACTGTACTTCTACAATTATGGAAATTAACATAGGGCCTGGTTAATACATGCCACGCAAGCTTCAAGGCGCAAGTAAATTGAGTAAATAAGTGAGTAAAGTCAGGTAGATGGATAGGTTAATTGGAGCAATTAGGGTTTGAATTTGGTGAGGGAGAGGTTCCAGTTGTGATTAACAATTAGAGGTTCCCATCTTCTTTAATAACTTAATCAAAAGAGAATAGAGGTCATTGCGGAACTAATTAGCTGTGGGAGCATGCCTGGAAGTTGTAAAGAGTAGTATGTGACAGCTACTAAAGCCTCAAGTGGGAGAAAAACGGAGATATAGGTGCGTCCAACAACAGCCAAATTATAAATGCCGAGGGTAGAAGTAATGGGATAACAAGGAGTACTGGCGGCGTAGCAAATGTGTAAATCCAGAGGTCACTCGTTCGATACTCACAAGTGCGCATCTGGTGAAGTGAACGACTAATCACAACGGCCTAGAGATGAATAAGAGAAAGCGAGATTCCCACTGGCACTTCTGAAACGCCACCCGTTTGCCCAAAAGATGAGCAGTCTAACTTACTTACTTATAGTTGACCAGTGTCGTAGCGATCAAAATGAACAAAGATGAGACGAAGAGCAGGTCCATTCACATTGATTAGGGTGGCCGAGAGATGGTGGTTAAACATGTCATTTTCATCAAAAAAGTTCCAAAATCGTTTTATCTCATGCCACATTTATCCTCAATGATCTTGGCACCTCGTGTCAGTCACAGCACTTTTCTGAGAGTAAGGGAATTTGAGGCTTCGATTGAGTGTTCAGTCGGTACAAATTACCACCAGTCATCGCAGTTGCCAGGAGAAAAAGGAAATGGAAACAATCCAACAGGAACTATGGCCAATTGAAGTGGAATCATATTTAATTACAAGTCTTTTCCCAAATTTAATCCCTAGTGGAGAATTACTTGCTTACGAGAATTAATCATTCGTACTGTTAGCTTTGAGTTGGTAATTAAAAAAAAGTGTGCAAACATCATTCAACATAAATTTATAAAAGGTGGGAACATCGGCTAACCCTCATATTTAGCCTGAATGGGAAAGCATTTATTACCTTCAATTTACCATTCCAGTGAACCTCAACTTTACAGATAGGCATTTTATGCACTCTGCGTGCCTTAGCCACAGGTTTTGCCAACAGATAGGCATGAAATGAGGAAAAAGAGTTGACAGTTTTCTACTGTTTTATTAGCAAACTGAGTCACCAAGCCCTTTTCCAGTAACAGAGGTGAATTAGGGAATCCAGGAATTGGGATTGCTCAAACTACAATCAGAAAGATATTCATCAGATTATAGTATTGGAAGAGGAATAAAGTGCAAGCGTTTGACAAGCCAACTAACCCCAGTTGATGACATAGGAGAGGAAGGAATCGAGAGTAGAACAGAAGACAAAGGACCTGTTTTCACCCTTTGGTCTTCTGAAAGTGGTCGACAACGCACGCATTTCACCGTCCATCTTAGATTCTGAAGTTTCAAGAATGCACATAAGTAGCGTGTTAGCGCGTGGATATGGGAATCTGTTTAATTAAAATTCGAAAGCCTACTGCATTCTGGAGCGCTGAAGTCACGGCAGAGATCGCTGGTGGCGGTCATAATTACGGTCTGGAAAGGAAAATGGGAACGAAAGAGTGAGAATCATGTTGGAACTGAAGACATTTGAAAGCAGGTTTGCAGCCTCACTACACCGACCATTGACGAGAATGTGACACATGCTCAACAAAAACACCGTGCAGTGCCCTCGAGAATTGCGGCCACAAAGTGGGTGGCAAGACGATCGTGTCTCCTAATCCTCTCTACTTCCTCTTATACCTCACGATCCATGCCTCTATCTTTCCTACACTGCATGCACTCTATGGCTTCTCATAGTGACTTGCCTTTTCTCCACGATGTGCCTCAATGAGGGCTGCTCAAACCTACGCCTCTTACAAGCATCCACCTTCTCGTGTGCACTAACACTGCTTAATACTCAACTTACATGTGGACCTTGTGGGCATTTGTCGTGGCGAACACAGACAATCTCAACCTCTGACATGCCAGCGGCATTGATCTCAGCCGGAGTGGAGAGTTCTGGTTGAATGCAGTCTGAAAGAAAGGGGTAAAGTAGAGAGTGGCTGTGAGATTGACACCATGACATTTGAAAGAGCGCCAATCTCACTCTTTTCGATGTTGGTGTATTGGCCACCCTGTGAGAAGTAGACAGCGACGTAGGCGAAGCGACTGTCTTGCATGTACTCGTCCATAAGGAAACCAGCCCAGGTGTGCCTCTCAACATCGCACACACGAGCAGTAGCTATGTAGGTGCCGTCATCTCCTGTTACAGTGGAATGAAAATGCATTGGACATAGCTTGAAAAGGCCCCCCACCCATGTTTGTGCGTGTGTGTGTGTGTGTATTTGTGTGTGTGTGTGTGCGTGCGTGTGTGTGTGGAGTGAGAAGGTACTTACCTTCACAGAATGAGCACTCAATGGCATCCCTGGGATCCCAATGCTTTTCGCAGTGACTCTTACCATCGAACAAATAGTCAGTTTGGTCAATACGAAGAACCTAAGAGAGTACGCGAGAGATACTGCCAGTTATTTGTACTGATAAGGTGGGGTGGAAGTAAGCAATGTGGATTAAGGGTTCGCCTACCGAGAATGGGCCAGGAACAGCCACAGAGATGGTAACACATCCCTCTGTTTGGTTAACGACGTACTGCGCACCTGGTTCAAATCAAGTGTGCTTAAAATATATGCCGCAGCAAGTTGTAAAGACGGTAGCATGGTTAGAGAATTGACTTACGAGCCAAAGCTACGAAGAAGAGAAGGAGGATTGGAGACATCTTGTTGAATTGAGGGTGGTGAGTAAATTTGCCTGAAGCTGCCTTAGGAATCCTCCACTTTTATACTCCTTAAACTCACCAGATTTTCATGTTTCATCTCATTTACTGACGAGGCGAGGACGTGAAGTTGTTGCATGTCTGCATGTTTGCCTGTTTGCCTGTTTGCATGTTTGCATGTTTGCTCTTTGGTATTCCTGAATCATGCAATAGGGAGCAGTTCTTCCATGGGCTCTAAAAGGTCGTTCGAGGACGAAGTAAGAGAGCTCAAGATTACTCGGCTCACCAATATTTGTGACTCTTTGAGTTCAAGTTATGAATCAATTTTAAGCTCAACTCTACCATGTTATTACAGCAACTGTTTCGGTTTTGTAAAGGCAACAAACTCAAGCACTTATTTATTGATGGCTCTTTTCGTGCAACTGGTCTAAAGGTTAATGAGAGGTTTTCAAGATGGAATATGATTTCCTCCTTCCTTTATCCCTCCCCCTCACTCTGTCATCCGGCTCCCCTTTCCCCTTAAGACTAAAGGGGAGTTGTGAGAAAATGCGAAGGATTTGTAATAGCTTGCATTGCCGACTGTGTTTATGGTTGGATTCACCATGCCATCTTTCACACCCACCCACTTTGTCTGTGTGAAAGTTGGCAAAGCCGCTTCTTAAAACAAAAACAGCTGACCTCCTTCTCTGCCATCCCAAAGATGATGCAAGGAAGGTGGACGCAAAGCTTGAGCTCTTATCTTCCGTTGAACGTGTGCATACTAAGACCACTCCACACATTTTCCAGGCGCGCTGAGTGGAAGAGGTGAACCGATGAGTGGGAGAGGAGGAGGAAGGGAGGAAGGGAGAGAGACTGGGAGAGGGTAGCTAATAGTCGTGCAATCGGCAGTGAAGAACAGCTGAAACTTAACAACGAAGTCTATAAAACTTCCCCATTCTGGTGACTAAAAGATGAGAACATTTGTTAAATATCACTTGGCGTTTAGACTGAGGAGATGAACCTTATGAAGTTGGTGAAGTTGGTAAATCGAAAATGCTGTAATTGAGACAATATTCTCGATATATGTGAAAGTAATGAAGTTAATGTATCATTTGCTGACTATTGCGTGGGTGGAAAGTTTTGGATAAACCGTGTTCGACTTTATTTAACTATTGCTATTGCCTACAGCACATCGCTGACGAATATAACAATATGGTGAAGCAATTGATAGTAATTAAGCCTGTTAGAAGGAGATTTCCATTAGAGCTGGCATTGTTAGACATCGAGGATGGAGAGCAAAGCACGTTTCCAATCATTCATAGTAATTCCACCACCACCTCCACCACCACCACCACCACCACCACCACCATTACCACCAACCACTGCGTAGTCTCAACTGCACCCGGAAGACATTCATGGGAGCAATCAGGCAAATTATTTGCCCCAAATTTTCAAAGCCTCAAGTCCACCAGCACACCTGGTAGATGAAGCTGTTGCGTTGGATGATCTGTGGCAAGATCAGAGTCATCTGTGAATAAATACTCGACCAATGCCATTTGGGGACATTATGGTCAGTCTCGATGAGCACTCGGCAAGTAACGGCAAATTGGAGTAGGATGACAATCAATGGATCAAAATGTGCTCCCACTTTCACTACCAATATTCACTCCTGACGGCGAATCTTTAAAAATATCGAAAGACCTCTTAGACCACAACTGAAAGCGTCCATTATTCCTCACAAGCGGGGATCCAGTGTCTCCTGAAGTGGCTCTTGTGCTGCACCTCTGCTTAACAAGAATTAGTCAGTGGGGTTGGCCCTCCTCTTCAGTGAATGAATGGGTGGCGTCTGAATGGAAAAACGCGCATCGTGACCTACGTGCTACCGATGTCCACGAACAAATAAACAAGTTGTGGGGTGGGGTGGGGTGGGGTGGGAGGGGGGAGGGAGGGAGGAAGGGGAAAGGGGAGCCGGATGACAGAGTGAGGAGGAGGGATAAAGGAAGGAGGAAATCATATTCCATCTTGAAAACCTCTCATTAACCTTTAGACCAGTTGCACGAAAAGAGCCATCAATAAATAAGTGCTTGAGTTTGTTGCCTTTACAAAACCGAAACAGTTGCTGTAATAACATGGTAGAGTTGAGCTTAAAATTGATTCATAACTTGAACTCAAAGAGTCACAAATATTGGTGAGCCGAGTAATCTTGAGCTCTCTTACTTCGTCCTCGAACGACCTTTTAGAGCCCATGGAAGAACTGCTCCCTATTGCATGATTCAGGAATACCAAAGAGCAAACATGCAAACATGCAAACAGGCAAACAGGCAAACATGCAGACATGCAACAACTTCACGTCCTCGCCTCGTCAGTAAATGAGATGAAACATGAAAATCTGGTGAGTTTAAGGAGTATAAAAGTGGAGGATTCCTAAGGCAGCTTCAGGCAAATTTACTCACCACCCTCAATTCAACAAGATGTCTCCAATCCTCCTTCTCTTCTTCGTAGCTTTGGCTCGTAAGTCAATTCTCTAACCATGCTACCGTCTTTACAACTTGCTGCGGCATATATTTTAAGCACACTTGATTTGAACCAGGTGCGCAGTACGTCGTTAACCAAACAGAGGGATGTGTTACCATCTCTGTGGCTGTTCCTGGCCCATTCTCGGTAGGCGAACCCTTAATCCACATTGCTTACTTCCACCCCACCTTATCAGTACAAATAACTGGCAGTATCTCTCGCGTACTCTCTTAGGTTCTTCGTATTGACCAAACTGACTATTTGTTCGATGGTAAGAGTCACTGCGAAAAGCATTGGGATCCCAGGGATGCCATTGAGTGCTCATTCTCTGAAGGTAAGTACCTTCTCACTTCACACACGCACACACACCCAAACATGGGAGGGGGGAGGGTTCCGTTTTAAGATATGTCAAATGCATCTTCATTTCGCTGTAACAGGAGATGACGGCACCTACATAGCTACTGCTCGTGTGTGCGATGTTGAGAGGCACACCTGGGCTGGTTTCCTTATGGACGAGTACATGCAAGACAGTCGCTTCGCCTACGTCGCTGTCTACTTCTCACAGGGTGGCCAATACACCAACATCGAAAAGAGTGAGATTGGCGCTCTTTCAAATGTCATGGTGTCAATCTCACAGCCACTCTCTACTTTACCCCTTTCTTTCAGACTGCATTCAACCAGAACTCTCCACTCCGGCTGAGATCAATGCCGCTGGCATGTCAGAGGTTGAGATTGTCTGTGTTCGCCACGACAAATGCCCACAAGGTCCACATGTAAGTTGAGTATTAAGCAGTGTTAGTGCACACGAGAAGGTGGATGCTTGTAAGAGGCGTAGGTTTGAGCAGCCCTCATTGAGGCACATCGTGGAGAAAAGGCAAGTCACTATGAGAAGCCATAGAGTGCATGCAGTGTAGGAAAGATAGAGGCATGGATCGTGAGGTATAAGAGGAAGTAGAGAGGATTAGAAGACGCGATCGTCTTGCCACCCACTTTGTGGCCGCAATTCTCGAGGGCACTGCACGGTGTTTTTGTTGAGCATGTGTCACATTCTCGTCAATGGTCGGTGTAGTGAGGCTGCAAACCTGCTTTCAAATGTCTTCAGTTCCAACATGATTCTCACTCTTTCGTTCCCATTTTCCTTTCCAGACCGTAATTATGACCGCCACCAGCGATCTCTGCCGTGACTTCAGCGCTCCAGAATGCAGTAGGCTTTCGAATTTTAATTAAACAGATTCCCATATCCACGCGCTAACACGCTACTTATGTGCATTCTTGAAACTTCAGAATCTAAGATGGACGGTGAAATGCGTGCGTTGTCGACCACTTTCAGAAGACCAAAGGGTGAAAACAGGTCCTTTGTCTTCTGTTCTACTCTCGATTCCTTCCTCTCCTATGTCATCAACTGGGGTTAGTTGGCTTGTCAAACGCTTGCACTTTATTCCTCTTCCAATACTATAATCTGATGAATATCTTTCTGATTGTAGTTTGAGCAATCCCAATTCCTGGATTCCCTAATTCACCTCTGTTACTGGAAAAGGGCTTGGTGACTCAGTTTGCTAATAAAACAGTAGAAAACTGCCAACTCTTTTTCCTCATTTCATGCCTATCTGTTGGCAAAACCTGTGGCTAAGGCACGCAGAGTGCATAAAATGCCTATCTGTAAAGTTGAGGTTCACTGGAATGGTAAATTGAAGGTAATAAATGCTTTCCCATTCAGGCTAAATACGTGTGATATTTAGCAAATGTTCTCACATTTTAATTACCAGATTGGGGAAGTTTTATCGATGTCGAACTGTTTGTTTTGGGTTGGTAATTAAGTATAAGTGTGCAGACATCCCTCAATATAAATTTTTGAAAGATTTTAACATCGGCTAACCTTTGTATGTGAAAGCATTTACTACCTTTCATTTACTCTTCTTGTGTTTTGATAGGTAATTGATGGTGTGAATGTGAATTAGGTGACAGTACTTTAACTAATTCACCCCTTCCAGACGGTTTCCTTCCCTCCCTCTGGTAGACCGAAAAAGAACTTATATATTTCTACTAACCATTTGTTCAGTAGACAGTTAGTAACATTTTTGACTGAATTTAACTGTTTCGTCTGCATGTCGAATTGACGAAAGTTACGTTTCATTCAGAACTCTATTTGGGACCTTGTTAGATGTGTTAAAGGTTTGCAAGTACACTACACAGCCTTCAAAATTGGTAACCCTTCTTTCATATTCGTGGTGATAACGAGAGGTATAATGATTTGATCCTAATTGGTTCATGGGAGAGAATAAATTGTGCCATGATAATTCGCTCTGACCATTAAAACCGGTAATTATTGTTGCTTCTCAATGCTTCCTCAACACTGTGGAACCAATCAGGTATGAAGTGGAGAATTGCAGTTGAGACTGCGGCTACAAGTAAATAACATAATTGCAGACCAATTCATATGATTCCTTAAGATAGCAGAGTTCCTAGAAAATCTGGTGAAAGAGAACCGTTTACTTTAACATCATAAGCTTCAAATAACACCGTTCTTTCGTTGCTGAAACCAGCCAAGTAAAATATGAATCAAGCTTTGGATACCATGAATTACTGTGTGATAATCCTAAATTTGATATTTGCGTTGTGCTAATAAATGCCGCATCTTGATAAACCATAGGTTATAATAGTCGTATTTATGCCTCATAATATCCATTTGAGTGTAGGCCATCAATGGCATTTATTATGGAATGTAACCATGCAAATGTGCTTTACAAAATCGTTTTAGAATTTTGTTGAATAATTTGAATGATGGCTCATATGCACTTTTAGTTCATCTACGTTCTGGTTGCAATGGCAGCAGTTAATCAATGCATGGTCGCCTGGTCCCTACACTTCCTAAAATGTAAGTGCACTTTTTTATCTGGTCAATGCACAATGAGAACGAATAAGTCCCGTTAACTGTCGTCATTGCGATTTATTCCTAATAGTGTATCAGTAAAAGTTGATTTCGACTTCATTCCATTATTTTGCTAATTCACGTTTTCCATTAAATAGAACACCAACTGAAGCTTAACACGTGAGCTTAAATAAAAATATTGCTTTCTTGTAATTCTTTTTATTTTACTTAGTTTATCTCTCAGTTGAAGAGGGAAATATCCTCCATGTTCTTCCTATTTCAGTCAAGATGTGTTTAAAGTAATCACAAACGAGTCGGTGTGACTTATAGGTGCGATCGCCAAGCAAGAAATAGCGCAAACAGTCATTTTCCCAAATACTTCATTGAATCTTTAAGCTGACCAACTCGATGCTGCGGTGACTTACCAATAGATTAATTCCTCAATTTCTATAACAAACAGGCCATCACCAGCCGACACACTGACCGTTTTTGAACGAACGGAGTTTTGGATGCGATATAATCTTAACCAAAATCTCAAGCTGCTTTAGAGAGAAATAGCCAAGATTGTTACGCCTCTTCTATGTTCTTGTTGACTATCTCTCCCAACATTATGACCATTTTTTATTTTTATCCTGTCCAAATTAGTTATTTAATAAATTCTAACTCTTTACTCTCATGTGTTCCAGAATTGCAGCATGGCTTTGTGTGTCCGATTGAATTATTAAAATTGATTAAAATAGACTTAATTTGAACCTAAGCTCCCTCTTTGTCCGTTTGACAAGTGAGACAAATATTTTTTGACGCAAAAGGCCTGAATGTATTAATATGAAAGCCGTTTATTTGGAAACATCTCTCAACTCAATGGCACCTCTTAACTAATTCATCCAGCACACAATTTACGTTTTATTAAATTTGAGTTCTTTACTTAATTTAGTGATGCTGAAGTTGATATTAGTAGCTACCGGAATTCATCGTTCAGTGCATCGGAAATGATGAAAAACAGGAAATGTGATTTTGTTCCCACTGGTTTTCATTCATTTAATATACATTTTATTCAATCTAATTATATTTAAAGGCGATTGACTAAGGCTAGACTTGTTGGATTTGTTTGACTTTTACCCAGTTGAATGATCATTTCCAAGCGCGCATTTTGCATAGACAACAAATAGCCTAAATTCCTTGTTAGGGGAAATTTTTTTCATGATTGGCCTAAGTGGTGAGTTGATCAAATAATTTGATACATGCCATTGAATTTTGAATTCATGCGACCTATGCAGTTGGTAACCCTGTATTTGAGGCCCTGATGTACCGTACCGATTTGGATGAGGGTATTTTACCTCATCAACTCGCTCAATTGTCGATTGAGAAACTTAGCACTCATTTGAAATTTAAATACAGACAGAACAGGAAGAACAAACGCTATTTTGTTTCAAATAGTGGGCAAAAAAATGAATCAAATGAACTGTTCACTTCATTTTATTAGGGGCCCTTAAACCGGTTCTAAGAGTGTATTAGAAAATCCACAATACGGATTTTCATTATGGATGAAGCGATAGGTAATTGTTACTAAATGTAAAATAGTGTTAATATTAAAGCTTTGTCCTACACTCGAAGAATTGAAGTTAACCTTATTTTTAATTTTGAATTTAAAATCCTTATATATTCAAATCCTTGTGTGTCCAATTACTGTAAAAACTAATGATATATTTATTCAAATACCCGAGAACTAATGAAGGCGAAACTACATCTAAACATTCACTTCGTTAAACAATATTTTATTTAAATAGAAATGCATAAAATTTAAAAAGATAGCAATCGGTAGACATAAGGCTGTCCGGTTTTTGTTCTCAATCAAAACGCAGACATCAAAATGACATTTTTAACCGTATAACCATTTAAGAACATATTTTTTTAAATCGGGTATTGCTTTCAAATTCCAAATATTTTAACACCATCTCTGCACATTTTTGGAAAATGCGAGATGAGTGGAATTTGGAATGTTAAAATCAGATATCTCTTTAGTCCCAGTGCCCCAAACAATAGGAGGACATAAAAATTTTGCAAAAAGAGTGGCAATTACCATTTTATATGATCAATTCGTTAAAATTGTCGTTAGAGGAATAAAGAGTCCGCTTTTCTGCCAAAAATTATTTTCATCCCAGACATTGAAATAGTTGCATTTATCAAGTTCTTACATTAAGGAAAGAAAATTAACATTTGCAAAATTTTGGAAGTAAGGTAGCGAACTAAAACGGTGGTGGATTGGGGGGGTGGAGGGTGGGGAGGGGGAATTACTTTTGACACTTGCGAATGTTTGTGGTCGGGCTAATTTAGCTAGTGGTTCCCAAATTGTATGTCAACCTATCAGAAAAGACATTCTGTTATTCGTTCCCATAGCGTAACTGCAAGCTCAATGTGCGCAGGTGCATCTCGGCTCGCAACTAATGGATGCGCAAAAGTGATTTAGGCATATACCTACGCACGCCAGGGATATACACGCACACTCTTAACCACGATAACCCCTAACCCCACTACAGTCAGCCTAACCGACATCACAATATCATAAGCGGCTAGTCGCGCGCAATTGTCTTCTCTAATTGTGCTCAAACGTGAGCACATAAAGTCAACTATATAAACGCACTTCCAAGTCTACCTTCATCAGAACTTGGAGAGTGGCGCTTGTTGGTGCTTCTGACACCCACACTTCAGCCTCTTTTTACCTTCACCAATTCCATCCCCAATTATGTCTTTAGCTTCCATGCTAATACCAACAACTGTGAAGGCTGAACTTTCACCGGAATACCCCGAATCTGACTGTCAGCGGCAGACATCCCAACAATCATCTCAAGAAGGACAATCTCAGCAACATAACCAGGACCTAGATATAGCAACTGATTGTTCAGCTTTTCCCCCAAAGTCACCAAGAAAGTCAGCGTCAGAGGGTTTCTCTACTCCACCTGTCAATATCTCAAGCTCCGGCCTACCAAGTGCTTTCAAATCTCCACAATCTATACAGTCTTCTGCTAGTCCTGGTAATAATGCAGCTGATGACATTTCTTGCCGAGGTTACTATGGTTCGCCGGATACGCCTGAAGTTGAAGATGTAAGATTTACTTTATTAATAATCGGTTTTGAACAACTCGTGTTTTATAATATCGATAGTACGAAATTAATGCTAAACGTTGTAACATTCGAATCTCCCATCGATTTATTTTGTACCTTGGATTTTATATGCGAAGTTTTGGTGGCTGGCGCACATTTTTGGAAGTATTGAAAACTTCGCTCAGATCATGCAAAAACAACAGAGGCTCGGGTAGGAAAAGAGACCGTCTTGACAGGTGCCTCTATTGTGACTTAGGTCCAGTTTTTTAAAGTTCCCTTCCAGTTAAGTATAGGAATAGTTACTTGGTCGGCTTGGTGTGAAAACCGCCTTAGTTATCGATTTTTTTTCGAGTTAATGGAGTTTACTGGAATTTGGATGCATGTTCAAAATTAATTGGTTATTCTGCGTGCATTTAAGTTGATTTCCATCATTTCATTAGGAAGTAGAGTGGGGGGGGGGGAGGAAGGGGGGGGGATTACACATAGAGAACATTATCGTCTAAAACAATAGCCCCAGTGAATAAATGGGTTAGATGAATCTTGGGTTGGTTGGTAGGGTGGATACACATTGCTATTAAAGGCTTCGCAAAATGAGCACAAAGCATTCACTAAAAAACACACATCAACACGAGAGCATGGACGGGAAAGGGCGTCAACGGAAGTCCGTAAAGGGAATGCTATAAAAGGGAAGGAACGAACACAATACAAGCATTAGCAGTAAGCAATCAGCCGCATCGATGGTAGCATGGTCTTCTCAATACTCTAGTCTATTAATTCATTACGATGGAGAATTTTAAGAAGAGGGAAGAGAAAGGAAGAGTTAGAGAGTAATTAAACCCATAACTTTGTCAAATTGAGGGTTGATGATTTTCATGCAGTGGTGAAATGACTCCCAATCTGTAATTACATACCGCGCCGACACTGAACTGGTCTAGGCAGACCAAAGCAAGAGAGGATATACGCAAAATCGGACGTCGCTTTAAGGCGTGTGTTTCTGTGTTACTTGAGACTGTCTTCTAAAAGCTGAGCTGAGTTGGGGTGCGTAAGGAGAGGGATGGGGAGGATGCTAGAGGAAGGGTGAGATTTAGCAAGGTGCGCATTCATGACAAACAAAGGAATTGCTAATTAGCGGTCAAGAGTTAGTCCAAGCCAATCTCTATTCTCATTCATACTCCTCCACTCCCTTTCTTTCTAACGCCTTTAGCAGTGGCACTCTAGCGTCTGAATAATTCATCTGCGGATACATTTTGCAGGGGAAATTCTTCGACTCTCTCCTATGTACCTGGTGTCACCCGACGTAGTATCGTAAACCATATTCATGTGTTAGAAGACACTGGGCATTATTCAACCCCTCACCCCCCCCCCTCCCTTTCCAACACCTCAATTCCCTTTCTAACAATACCTGCAAAAACGACAGAGGGGAACAAAGTAAGTCGGTCTTTGCATGCGTAATTAGACACATTTGGAGGAAATATTTTGCGGATTTATTTCTGCTCTAATTAAGCCTCGCACAAATTCATTTTCTAAGACTGCCAGTCAGGGTGGAAATCAAGGTCTTGAGTCACAACCGCAGTTGCTAGTTGTTATAATTTGTTAAACCGGTAATTGTGACAACTATTTGCTTATAGTCCAAAGTCGCGTATTTTTACGTGAAGATTAAATCAACAAGTCAAAAGTTTTCGATCATACTCCAAGTTACCTTTGAATAAACCTAAAAGGTTACTCCTTAATATATATAAGCTATCTGAGGATTCAGAAGCGGACATCTCAGGCATGAAATCTGGAGATAGTTCAAATAATCAATTATAGTTCACTCCAATTTGAAAGGCTCCATTAATTCTTGTTTTTATTTTACTATAAACAGAAATCTAGAAAACTTAATTTGAATATTACAATAATTTAATAGTTAGTACTAGAGAACGGAGTTGCTCAGTTAAGGCTATAGTGGGGCTTACCTATGTTCTAGAGTGCATTCGAGTATCGTAGATTGTGTTTAAGAACAGTGCAGTAGACGTCGGTGATTAACGATGTTTTTGGGAGTCCTATTTTGAGGTCCTCTTTCTTGGCCAACAATGTGTTTGAATTCAATTGTTCTTTATTATTAATACTATTATTTGAATTCCAGTTTATTGACAATTAGTAATCTATATTCCTTGAAGCATGTGATCTCCAGTTCCAAATAAGACAAACTTAACATCGATTTGAGTAGGCTCTTACGTAATTAAATATCATCTTTCCACACTCAAGCAACCACACTCTGAACTTTGGTAATTTGGAACGTTCTTGAAAATTAAAACATATTGAAACCTTTACTTTTCAATCATTGTGTACATTTTAAGGAGGTAAAACAAATTTGGAAAGAAGGCCATGTTTTTATTTAATTTTAATTTAGTTTTAAATTTCTTTGAATAGCGCTTTCATTATTGAGGATTTCATTATTTCTAGGTGGTTTGATCTCTCTTATTAATTCTCAGCATGCCCTCCTAAGTTTCCTTAAAGTCTGCTTACGCCATTTAGAAAGTTAAAGGGGAGCGCAGACCACCACCAAGGAAAACTCGATTGGTGGCGGCAATCTTAATAGGGACTGCTCAAACCTCCCCTCCCCCAACGCAGCCTTAACTCATCGTTTTCGGCATTTTATTCTTTTGCATTTCAACCTAATTTGCCTCGCATTTCCTGTGGCCACCCACCAATTTAACTCACTAATTTCCCTCTCACTACGACGCTAAAATTAAGTAATTAGAAAAAAAGCCATATCCTTCTATGGTTAATTTGATAATTGTATCAGTAGTATTTAAATTTTCTATGCACTAAGTGGAAGTTAAAATGTGACAAAATTATTCAGTCTTGGATTTTACGCACTTTGCTATACTCTTTATGCTAGTGAAACAAAATATATGGCAAATATTGACGCTATGATCTCCTGCTTGGACAAAAGAGTGGTCTTACATCCTACTGTGTTCATTCAGTCATTGGATTTATCACAAATTCCATAGAAAAATCATTTATTTCAAAGTTCTCTACATCAGGTAGCTGTAGTAAGTCATTTTCAACCAATAAAGATTTGACATTGACATTTCCTTTTGAAATAAACTCATTTCATAATATATGCGGGAGTCAACCGTTTTGTAACATTGTGAGTTCTCTGTTGTGGTAGCAGTTGCAATCCAATCAACCTTCACAAGCAATAATAGTTCCCAAAACTCGACTAGAAGGTGTGTGCGCCTTAGAGGAAGGCTTTATTTCAAAATTAAACATGAGAGATATTTCGAGGAGAAGAGAACTTGGTAAAATTTCTGGATACGATAATTTTTGTGAACTCAAGGGGGGAGACTGCTAATGACGATGTATGTGTGGTAGAAGTATTGTGCTTAGCTCAGGCCACTTCAAATGTGAATCGAATAGGATTGGAAAGTAGATTCCTTCGAATTGAGATCAATGTGAGAGCACGTAAGGGGCATCGTGACGAGGAAAGAGTGCAGCCATTTACTTTGACTCTCCTGTATTCTGGAATGGTTTGAAGCATGAAAGATTTCATGAAGTGCTGTCTGTTGCAACTTTTTGTCATCATTGGCTCCCATGGCAGGAGTCACAGGAGGAAGCATCATGGGAGACAGTGGTAGAGCAGATGATAGAGGAAAATTATAGGAAGGGCTGGCAGTGGATATTTTGGCCTCATTTTTGCAGAAGAAACCTCTATTTCTCAGCGAGGATTGAGAGATCCATTGTTTTTTATGAAAATGACGATTTTTCCCCCTTTGAAATTGAAACTAGTCACGTGATTAACCCCCAAAATTGCAATAAATGGCAGAACTTGATAGAAACATGTGTACTTACTCATGACAAAGACTCTCCAATTCAACAAACTTGGAATAATATGCTAATTTTATCAATAATTAGCAAACGAAAAGTAAATTCAATTCCTCTTGGAAAAGGTGACCTATTTTCATTCAGCAGTAACTTTGCTGTATCACGTCACATAATTTGATGTTTTGACCTAGGTTTTCCGTTTATTGCATAATTTTTTTCATCATCCATTATTCACCATCTTGTTAAATTTCCTCCACCTTGTATTTTGACTGAATTTTATTTTGTTTTTGAATTTGTAGCTGGAAATCGACACCACAAAAAGCAAGGTAACATTATGGCAGTTCCTACTTCAACTCCTTATGGATCCGAGGTATTCAGAAATAATTCAATGGACAAATAATGCCGGAGAATTTGTTCTGCTGAAAGCTGAGGAAGTGGCTCGGCTATGGGGTCTTCGTAAAGACAATAATCATCGCATGAATTATGACAAGCTTTCCCGGGCCCTGCGCTATTACTACCAAAAGAATATTATTAGGAAGGTTCAGGGTCACAAGTTTGTCTACCAGTTTATCGGTTTGCAAGGCTTGTGCAATCCAACTCGTCAAATGGATGTAGACAATTCACTCACGAATTCAGACCACGCTAAACACCAAAGACGGCAGTCGGCTGCGAATAAATCCACGGTCAGTATGTCACCAGAGAGCGCCTTTAGTGGTTATTCAGCATTTCGAAAACAAACTGAGTCTTTCATGACTTTGCAACAACAGCACTCCGTAAATCATGATGTCGGAAGGTCGAGTCGAAGTGCTTTTGAGCGGACATTCTCTACAAATCTTAATCAGTCATTCGATTATAGCGCATTAAACGCACCATCAAATATTCCCTCTTCCTTCCATCCTGTGTTGTCCAGTTCTGCTTGTGATTTATCAAAACTCTATTCCAATCTCCCTAAGAACCATGATCCCTTACATTTGTCTCGTCACACCGATGAGAATATGTCCGGAGCGATGGACTTGCACTCCTGTAAGGGACCAACTCATGATTTACTACCTCATAATCGACCGGCAAGACGTTCATGTTCACCGGATTGTAATTGCAGTTGCCATAATTCTGTGCTGTCGCATAAAATCGTCGAGAATCGGGCGGTAAATTCCAACAGCTGGGGAAATCAAGGATTTCGAAGGCCCCAATCAATGGACTTTTGGCCTCCTTCGAGTGGCAATCTTGAAAATCACTCGATGGCTCAGCTTGGAGCTTTTGATCAGAGGTCCGCCTTGCATCTACAACGACACATGATCAATATGAATAGATTTACTGAAGAGATTAAACGATTCTCAACATGGGGTGTAAATGAAGAGAGAAAAGTTCAGCATCCCCCGGCTCCTCATTCCGACCATTCAATTTCTAATAATACTCCAAGTGATACAATCTTCCGACCATTTGATGTTCCAAAATCCGCTTTTGAAGCTATGGAAACTGAGACAAATATTTCACGGGAATCATCCCAGTGTCCTTCCTCGAGTAGTGAAAGTCAAAACTCGGCAAATGGGAGTTCGGGAAATGGGAACTACGTATGGATGCCAATTCAAGTAGATCTGATTGAGCATTTTATGTCCATGATTTCACAAACTATTCAAGATAATAAACCCCCTAAGGAACCTCCAGCTGCCCATTCTTCGAATTCCTGAAAAAACCCAAATCAAACTGAAAGTCTCTTATTCGAACTCATTTTATTTGCTTTTTTGTCCTCCCCCCCCCCCCCCCCAACCTCTTAGCCGCCACACATCTTACTCATTTCCTTAAATTTATTTTATGTATCAATAAATTGCAGTGTGTATATTATAGACTCAAAATATTCTTTTGCTTTTTCCATGCGGGTGTGAATATCAATACACTTTTTGCGGCATTAGAATAGGGTTCTCCACCGTCTCCAGTATTAGGCTACTAACCGTAGATTCCAAAATAATTGAATTCCCATCCCAGTGTCGATAAATTGCCAGTTCTAATATATATATATATATATCGAGTGTGAAGGTCTTGTACTTTTCGGGAGCCGTGTTAAGAAGCGTTATGATGGAGCTAATTGGCGGAAGCAGGGTAAGGAAGATTATCAATTAGAGTCCACCTCGAGTTTAATTAGATAATTACAGATGTGTTTATGACCAATTGACTTAAGTGAATTCTTGTGAGGTTTAGATTTTGTAGAGTTTTGTTACTTCGTAATGACTTAAGGCACACATTTAGTGTTACGAATTCTTGGTTCATGGCGGAGATTGCCTGCGTGACACTGTTGATATCGTTTCTGATCGTGCCACCTCAATTTATATGTGCTTTCTCGAAACCAAGAACGGGTGGGTGCGAAAAGAGCTCATCCAGGGTAAATGTGTATAAATGGTAATAGATTAAGATCCAATATTGTAATCGATGTTGTTTTTGCAATGTTTCTGTGTGCCTACTGAGGTAAACAATGACTGCAATCAAATAAAGTCTAAGAAGGTATTGTCAGATTCTCACACCTCAAATGATGACCTCTAGTTGGCAGTGTGGGACACGTCACCGATCAATTATTATGATTTGATCTCTAAATTTTAGAATAAGGCTTTGTGATACTCAGAGCCCATTGAGTATTAAATTTCATTGAATGGTTGATCGTGGAACTGGATTCATTTGCCTCTTGTTATAGCAGTTAATAGGGATGTATATTATGAAAATATCATAGTGATGGATTTTGACTAACATTCTAAAAGATGTGGCAACTCATAACAATTAAATAAAAATAAAAAACAGTGCTAGTATATAGGTGTGGCGTTATTAAATTCATAGAATGACAAATCTGACCAATTTTTGAACTGTATGCATTTAAATGATGTCTTTATTTATTAATATCATTTTTCCATAAATAAATTTTGAAAAAATTGTGTTAAAATGGTTGGAAAATAAATAAATTTTATTCAAAATTACGCCGAGTGGGAATTATGTTGAGTAGCGCCCATGAAGCATTCTCTTTAAATCATTATCGACTTTTATATTGTAGAGTGCATGAAGCCAACACAGATGAACAAAGAAATCCTATGTGCACCCAAACAGACTCGAAGGTGCAGCCGTGCTACTTATCGTGTAGGGAGCAAATGCGGTCGTGAGCGTAGGGACCTCTCAGCCAGCTACCAATCAATGGTCCTTGCATCATTTAACAAACCTTCATTATACTTTAATGACTAAGCTCTCTGACAGACAAATGAACAAAAATAGACGTGTTCCACATCGAATGCCTGTTTTCTCTATATTGTTGAGGGTATCTTGCCATAGAAAACACTGAGGATAAGTCAAGGTTTGCTGGTGTAGCAATCTGCTGCAGTATCGACCAAGGGGTAATAAAAGTTGCAACCTGTGTAGGGGTATGTTTCCAGTATACGCTAAGTGTATCGGCTACCCATTTAACTGGAACTAACTTTAAATTTCCCTTTTCGAACGACTGGTTAGTTTTTCCATTGGTGCATTTTTTAGAAAGTCACAGGTTTGAATACTGTATCATTAGACAAAGAGCGAGAAATTACATTGTATTCGCGCTTAATACTGAAAACTTTTCACATATATCAAATAGCGTTTTCCAAAATGTGTCTTTAATTTATCTTTTGTTATTGTCTGAAATTGCTGGTTATTAGAATGGATACGTGCCAATAGATTTCAAGCTGGACTGTAACTAGAAGGAGCTATTCCTACGTGGGTCAATCTGTGATTAAGCATAAATGAACCGATATTTCGCATGTTCGTCAATTTTGATAAACTAAAGCCACCGATATTGATATATACGTAATCGTAATTTAGACATCAGAGATGCAGAATTAAGTTTGAGTCTTTTGCAATAATTTATATTAGATACCATTAAATAATCACATTTGTTATCCTTGAAGTCTCGAAAAAAATTAGACACACTCTTCAAACAACAATACCAATACAAAATCAAGCAGAATTATTAACAATGATTGGTTAAAATTAAATCTCCAATAGTTCCTTCAACCTCAGCTAGAGATAGAAACCAAGAATAGCCTCAAAGCGCAAGATTAATAAGTGGCCAGTTCAAGCTAATATAAATCGATGCATTATCCTCGATTTATTGATCTGCCCAAATCGTGGGCTGTATTGAAAAATCTAATTTTAAATATTTTCTCACGCAATTTACTTTCCCATAATTAGTCAATTTTGTGGTTGATTAAAAGCTCTAGGGAGGAGTGCAATCTTCCGTTTATAATTTCTTCACGGCATGGGAGTGTCGAAATGGGGTTTAAATGACCGCTTCCTTCCTCCTACTTCTCACCCTCCTTCCACTCTTTTTACTAATGGAAGGTAACACCAGATGAAGAAACAAGGCGAACACATGCGATGTGGAGAAAGGTGAGGAAAAAGCTTGAGAGTGAAATGAGTTGACGCCCATATTATTGTCGTTCTTCTTATAGGGGCGAGAAACTAAAAGAAGTTGAGGCAAGGCTTAGGGCAAGAGAAAAAACTGCAAGCTTAAAGCGCTGACATCTTGTTAGCTGGTTACCTGGGGACTAAATGGTTCTATTATTCCAGTTGCATTCTGATTAAGTGTGCTGCTCTCTCCTCTAACCGCCGAAGTATCGATTTCACCGTCCTTCAAAAGGTCAAATTTTCTTATTTAAATTTAATCCGATTTGTTTGAGCTAAATATGAAAAAATGATAATCTAGGGTCAATTTACATATTTGAAATGAATAAATCAAAACTAATTGTTTGAAAGGAGTAATCAAAATTCCAAATATATTCGGAAAAAGAGCAAAAGTGACATTTTATTTTGATTGGCTTTTCAATATTTTATGTTAACTTGCAAGCGGGGTGTGCGATAGACTCACCTCCACGTGGTGCACCCTGGGCAACGTATACTCCTACGGCAAAAAAGTCTATAAACGGACGGTTGACTTCAAACTACAATGACCCGACTGTATTTCATATTCGACCACTATCATAGTACTCACCTTACCTTTTTCTCTACATTTGTGCCTGCTTCTTTTTCGTCTGTGAATCACTCTTCTGTTCCTCCTCTCGAAGTTTTGTAAATTTGATGTTCGTCCCCTCTGTGAAGCCCGAAGTCAACTGAAGGACTAATGATAACTGTCATAAAGCCTTCCATTTGATATAAATAAATACACATTATGGGCATTTCCTACCAATCGAACTCCTATATGCACTCAAACCATTTTCAGGCCACAAGCTACTTGTTTTTTTTCAAATTCATAATCAACTTGCTCACAAATAGACTCTCACTATATCATTAAATCACTTTTATCAATACTTAGTCCGTATTAAAAAACATTCAAAACCCCACCCGGATTTCCTATTCTTTTCGCAAACACCTGTTGATCGGATCCTTAAAAAAGTAACAATTAATATCTTATCTTCACCTAACTATTACATGCCAGCCCTCTCTATCTCTTTCTCAAACATTTCTTATTAAGGCAATACATTTAATTAGATTGGTCAACTTAGCAAAACCTCGTAATCTTTTGTTTTCTCCGGCTACTTCCCTTTGCCAATCAAGCATACTAGTTGACAAACTATGGCCGTTATCTTCAATTTGGGCTTTTTTACGGAAGATTCCTACATCATTAAGAGCGCTTTACAAGAACTTTTAAATGTATAATTACATAGCAGTTAAGGTGTTGAAGTTGCTGCTAATTAGTTAATCTTTTGGTTAAATGTCCTAAACTTAGAGTTTTAATAAAGTGGGGGCATTTATTCTTTTTTCATTTGCTTATATGCATTACCAATACCTAAAAATGTTGAACAAAAATTACACATCCGCACTCACAGCAGCTTTATCACTTGTATGCGAAGGTGTTTCAGAAGATGAAATAATAAATAATTGTTTCAGTGTTATTCAGTTAAAGTTATATTGTTATCCGCAATGCCATTTCAAAGTTTATTGAAGTAACATTTAAGTATTCAAGGTCATAAGCCTTGCCAACTGCTAGAAATCAGCAGTTAATTCAGCCAAGATAAATGATAATTTTTTATCTACAAAATTTCTTGAAGTTGTTTTTTTTAACTTTAATTGTCTCCACTTCAATTGATTGCAAATATTTTACTGATAAAATGAGTAAAATAGTTATAATAAACAAAAGTGTATGAAGTTGGTTCCTCTTCAGCTGATTTATTTTTACTGAGCCATGCCCTTTTAAGATGCGCTTACGTATTCGGCAATAGAAAGTTGTGTGAATTGAAGCGAACCTCTTCAAACATTGTTTTTCCTCGTTTCCTTCCATAGAGTCTCCCAAAGAACCATGACGCAAGGCCTTTAAATGTGTTAATAGTTTATTAATAAATAAATGTATCAATTTTTAACAATGGGGGGAAACTTAAAAGCGTAGGAAGGAAAATAGAAATAGTTTGGTTTTTAGTGGAAGGAAAGTCAGCGGAATAGAGCCCCAGTTCATCCAGATTCTGCAATCATCTTGGCAGATGCCTTCTTAGCGAAAAGATCGCAAAAGTCAATCCTAGTTTTTGTGCTGCTAAAGTGGAAAATCCGAATGGCATGATTTTATGCAATCACAAATAACGTCAATATGATATTGTGTAGACATTCTTCAAATTTTCATCCAGGGGTTCATAAAATCACTTTTGTCTAAAATGGGTACTCAAAAAATTTTGATGCACGTGGCATGTGACACTCAATCGGAATGCTTGAAGTACCTCTAATAATTTAAATTAACTATTTTAAATTAATGTTTATTGCATATCTATCCTTTTCTGTAATAATAAATCCTGAATAGGGAAGAAGTTACACGATTAAGTAAATTTCTAAAATTTGGCATTTACATTTCCCTCAAATACTCCTAATAATCACCTCCAATTGGCTTTTAAAGAAAATTAGCCCCATGCTTTGGGTATTCATATTTTGAACTTGTAATCGATTTATTGGTAAAAGAAATTCACTCCCCAACGCTTGTATTTTAATTTGCTCTAAACGTTCCATATCTCAAATCAGAAAATAAATGTTGTGTGTTTCCCTATTTGCATGTTTCCACCTATTGAACCTTGATTTGTTCAAGCGCATCTCCAATACTTCCTGGCATTGGCGTAAATTGCGTTATCGAGGAAGGAATTCTGATAAGTGGTGTGTGGGTTATTGCAGTTTAAACACGGAAATAAACAATTCGCAGTCATTGATACCCTGCTTTTCACCTATGAATTCTGTTCCAATATGATTCATTTCCGAGAATCTCGCTTCCTAAAGGTTGACAATTGTCTATAAATAGGAAATTGAGCTGGTTATTTTGTCACTAAACAGGGGCCATGCATAAGTTTAGCAAGACGCTGTAGTAGTGAAAGTCACTGTCAATAAAACTCAGAGTTGATGAAAATAAAAATAGAAACGAATGGGGAACCGAATAACGGTTTTTTATTACCATAGATAAATAAGTGTATCGAAGCGAAAAAACTCGATCAGGCGTAATGAACTGAATAATAAAACCTTTCCGATTGCCTCTTCCACTTTGTGTACACATTTGCTAGTTGTAAGCAAGTCAGAAAATATATAAATCAAAAATATGAAAATTGGCCAAATCCTACAGGAGGCTTCAAAGACTATACACATTTAGACATAAATTAAAAATTGCCCCGAAAAGCATCATGTCATGGAAAAAATTTTTCAAATACTAAATGAAATCGCCTGGCCCTTTATCAATTTTATTCCTTTAGGAAGACTTTGCAGTCAGTAAAAAATATAGAATTTCCACTATTTCAAAATCTCATTAAAAGTTCTTCTATTTTGATGAATTGAAATGTTAGAGTGACTTACACCACTGAATACTCCTGTCTGATTGCTCTTTCAACTATTGATTCGAACTTTTTTGTGCGAAATTTTACTTCTGTCTATATAAAGTCTAAAATTTATATATGGCAAATAGCAGGCTTTATGATAGTATTCATTAGCCCTTTAGTTGACTTCGGGCTTCACAAAGGGGAGGTAAATCAAAGTCACAAATGTCGAGAGGGGGAACAGGAGAGTGATTCACTAACGTAAGAGAGAGAGAGACAGACACAAAGGTAGAGAATAAGGTAAGGTGAGGTGAGTATTGTGAAATTGGTTCAATATGACATACAGTCGGGTCATGATAGTTTGTAGTCAACTGCCGGTTTATAGAATTTTTGCCGTATGAATATACGCCACCCAGGTTGCTCCACGTGGAGGTAAGTCTATCGCGCAAACCAAGTCTAAAATTAAATTTCGCCATTATTATCATCATGAATAAATCTGATTAGTACAAAACTGTTCAAATGTATTAGTCAAAACTTTGAGTGACCACTAGTGAGTTATGTTATGTAATGCTAGGTCATTCAAGGTCATCGCAGCCTATTCAGGTAATTGACTAAGCTAACAATGCTTGCCGTCTTAATTAATCAATGAGTTCTGAAGGTCGTGGAAAACAATTGCTGCAATTCAGAGAATGAAAATTAGACTTTAATTTCTGAGCACGTAACATTGAGCACCATGTTATAGTTAATTATTCAATCTGAAATTATCGCCGAATTAAGAGCTCCACATTTGACGTTGAACATCGTCTCGACACCTTTCCTTCCTCCCTTTGCGAACTTCGCACTTCCCCATACGAGATAAAACAAAAAAATGTTTCGACTTGTCTCCTTTTAAGTAAGAACTCAAGCAAATAATGTTTACATAAACAGATTATCAAGATCACTTGACTAGGGTAAGAGGAACATACCTTAAGATTAACCTAATGGGACAATTTTCCTCTCATTCAAAATTAACTAGTGCGGTTAAGCATCTTCCGCTTTAACATATCAAGTAGGGTCGAAATTTTGGCAAAATTGGAGAAAATCAACAATAAACCTTATGCAAAAATTACTTTTTTAAACAGTTTCGAAATATATTTAGATTTTGAAAAAATAAATTATATACATACACACACAAACATATATATACATATATAATATAACCAAGCAATTCGAGAGCTAATCGTGAGAAGAAGTCATACCAATTGTAAGAAGAGGGGAGAACCAAATTCTTTCGAATTAATTTTCATACATGACAATCGATCACCTCACCTGATTTCTATTGATATTTCGTACTTTCAGTAGCCATTACATAATTAATAATCATAAAAGGCTTTTTTTTCTGAATAACTGTTGTTAAAATAATTATAAGAATATGTCAAAACTGCTTTTACTTGGCGCTTTTGAGGACAAATAAAAATATTCCGTTGCTTTCGCCATCGACTGGAGGAAGGTCTTCAATTATCCTTCACAAAAAAAACGCCTGAAAATCATTGGAATTTAATCACTTAACTAACAGAACAGAGTTGCACAGAGGAGTTCTCAGGTACATTATTAGTTGTTGATATCAAAATGTGTCAAGAAGAAAATTTACCCGATCGATTTTCTAATTAATTAATTAGAAATTGATTTTATTGGTAAATTTCATGCACTTTTGTCAATTTTTGTCGGTTATGAATATGGAAATGGCTTATTAACACATTAGTCCCAAAAATGGCATTTAATTTTTCCAAATGAAGGAGTATTTAAATAGTACAAGGAGTTAAAGGACACTTTTATATAAATTAAACCGGGTTCTCTTCAAGTACTAAAGAAACCCACT
This sequence comes from Hymenolepis microstoma, assembly GCA_000469805.3. Taxonomy (NCBI): domain Eukaryota; kingdom Metazoa; phylum Platyhelminthes; class Cestoda; order Cyclophyllidea; family Hymenolepididae; genus Hymenolepis; species Hymenolepis microstoma. The sequence continues at coordinate 34,584,783 of LR215989.1, read as the reverse complement.
CTCATATATAAATGAGACCCTCTCCAATTTTCATACAAAGAGAAAATTGTCAGCAAAATGGGTACAAGAAAAGTCTGAAAAGTTTTGTAAAGGAATATTGAATTTAAAAAAATTTAATTTAATTAGAAACTTTGGAGGTGATGAATAGCTGTATTTCCTCGGAATTTTTTTGTTATTTTATACTAGCGCTTAACTTAACTAAAGTCGAATGTGAAATCAAAGTAACTTGGACATCTGCGCTGGACCATCAGCTCAGAGAAGGAGCTTTGAAAATCCATTACTTCCGTTTGTTATAGGAGAGTTTAAGGAAACTGCAAAACCAAGTATTTGACAATTATTATCACGATAATATGTAATTTGCCATTGGGATCTTATGGCTAATATTTACCTCTCGTGAGGCATGTAATACGTATGTCACATTTGTGAAAAATTGTAAAGCCTGCAGTAAAAATATTCAAGTGTTTCAAAGAAAGTTTAACATTTCAACAGATATTATCACCAGTGCACAATGTTCCGATTGGTGTACCTGTCAATTCTAAACTACCGCTAACTCTGCCAACGAAAATGGAAACTCTTTTTATAGCTAAAATTTGGTGTACGTTTTATCAAACATTGGCGAAAGCGCACAATGCTATTATATTTCCAATGACATTTTGAAATAATATCGATTTGTTGAAAGCCTTTATCTGTATTTAAATGAATGTACGCCAAAATGAATAAAATTAAGTTGATTACTTGTGATTTTAATAAATTTTTGAAAATCATATGATACATATAAAGTCAACATATTTATTTTAAATATTATATTAACTATTATATTATTTTAAATTGACTATAAATAGAAAATATCTTTATCAGACTGTTGCGTTCTTTCGCAATTTGCCAAAATATCGCAGAACTTTAAAGTGAATTAGTACCATAAATCAAGATGTCGAAACTTTGAAAATTAAATCACAAAGGGGTCTTTTGATCTATTTATTAAAAGAGCATAACAAATGATTGCGAAATTTATGGGACCCTTTAAAACTTTCATGAACTTCTATTACACTTTATGAGATCTACTTAAGTCAGAAAGTTTGATATTTTTTTCAACAATGAATGGAATAATACGCTTTAATTTTTTTGATATTTAATAGGGTATTTTCCAATCTCCTTCAAGTTCTACAGGAAGTAAACAGCTGGAGAAATGAAAGAGAGAGGAAGCATTTCATATTTCCGCCCCCAAATTTCCTCTCTTATTGTCTTAGACAGCAATAAAATGACCAACTGGAAAGCTTACTATTCACTCTATTCCAAGTCCAGAGATTAAAGGCACCTAAATGCAAAAAAATTTAAATAAATTTCATTTTTAAATTTGAAGCATATTCATAATTTTTTGTGCACCAATAACTTCTAAAGACACGTTACGTATTAAAATATTGATTTTTTATCGGCATTAACAGAAACTTGAGGTTTTCACATGAATCAATGATAATAGAAACCTTTCAACGGTCTGAAGCTTCAAAGATATTTATGATACGAATGAAGATTTAAATAAAGATTACTCGATCATTTATGAACCACTGTTTGAAAACGAAAGAAATATGTGCGATAGGATAAAAATTAGAATATGGTATATGTCAATACATGTCTACTTGGATTAGTAATAAGATTTCTTGTTAAATGAATTCTATATGGATCTGTTACATTTAAAATTCCTTTAATTATCTCATTAGCTTTTATTTTCTTGTAATAAGATATAAAAAATCAAGTTTCCATACTCAAAATTCTATTAAATCAATTGGCCATAGAAGGGAACTCATCCAGATATGCAGGCTAATAAATGTGAATTGAGCTGTTAAGAATTTGAATAGTATGAGTGAATTATACCCATTATGTGAAATGCTTCCAGAATTCAAGTAAAATTAAATAGAATATTCTGACTTCCCTATTCACCACCACCTGAACATCGTTTCACTGCATACTGGACGTTTTGACCATTTCACGCCCCTGAATAAAAGACAGGCTTTTATCATAGTTATGGGTTGTAATATAGTAATAATTCAAAACAGTATTTCAATGCATTGCAAAAAAATTGTGGTTAGTGAACAATTTGGATAGGAGTCATTAATTTTAGTCAATATTTCTTTTAATTCCAAATTGCCTGAGACTCATAAAATATTGACTTCTCTTTTTGTGCATATAAATGAGTAATACACGACCCTAAGGTAAAGCAAATTAAATTTCCACAGGTTTTAAGTAATTTATTTTTAAAAATTTGTTGAGTAATTTTAAAATTATGTCATTAAGGGTATTCAGGATTTTCTTCTGGAGTGAAGAAAGTGTGGTAAGAGTAAGATAAAGCAATTGAGGTAGGGGGGGGGGGGGGGTGGGGGGGGGGGAGGGATAGGGAGGAGAGAGAAAACATTTTTCAGCGGTTCCGACATTTGACAAAATAAAAATTACTGGTATGTTCTAAGTTCGAATTTTTGGTTGATTTTATTTTGGTTATTAATCCTAGTCAGTTATTTGGTTGCATATGCTCTATTAGTCGATTCAATGGATCTTAGTGTTCACTGCAGACAGAGGCATTTGGAAAATGTAGTGCATTTTCCCTAACTCTGGACTCATTTTTTCAAATTCTGATATGGCCTTGAGAATCTAATTTCCACATGATGCTGAAAAATAGTTTTTGTAGCACTCTGACTCAATGCCTACCTCTTTTTTATTAACACGTTTGCATGACGTTAGAGACATTCCTTCCCTTAAATTAACTAACTTTGCGAATACCAACCTCGCGGTCTATTCAACGCTAAGCTTCCTTACTTCTTCATGATGTTGTTAAATTATTCCTGTTGAAGTAATTGGGCAGCTAACTGTTCATAATCACTAATCATATCTTAAATAGCTTTCAACAAAATACCGTTACTTAATTTCATAAAAATAAGCATTTTATCAAGGCTTAAGTTCATTTAAATACCGATAACTTATTTCTTTACAGAATTGGAAGTCGCCGTTAAGTAAAATAAAAGGGTATTTTTCTACCATAATGTTAAATTATTAAAAAAGGAGCACTTATATACGCTAATAATAGACAAAGCAGAAAGGAAATTGGAGAGTCAAATTAGCGGTCTAAAACTCCGTCAGTGAAGAGGGGACCACACAAATATCCACGTCACAGCGACCAATTTCATGCTACGCACCACTTCAACCATCCCAAGATTAAAGAACTGCTAGAGATTATTTTTATATTTTTTTTATAAAAAATGACATGTTAAGTCCTGTAAATTTAATAAAAGAGACATAGGATCTTTAAAGTTATTGAATTAAAATAACTAACAAATAATTTTAATAGTTATTCACCGTGTCTGAATATCTTGATCCTTAAGTGAGTATGATACTTGAAAAATTGAATGGTTAACTAAGGGTTTACCGTAAGGCGAATGAGTAGGAAGACTTTTACTATGGAATTCGCGAGTATTAATTCCTGTTTTTAGAATTTGATATAATCATTGATGATGACATTCTGACATGTAGGATTCTATTCACTCAGGTCTTTCATAGGACTTAAAGTCGCCTAAAATAGGACACCGGAAGTCTTTGTTGTACCTTTTATCGACTGTTCAAGAGCATTATATTTTCCACAGTTGACTGGTTCGCACTTCACCGCTTTCGATGTTATTTTATTTGTATTTTAGTGCATTTTAATCTTGGCAGGAAATAGTGCAAACTGGACCGCCTAATCTTACAGTTTCAAACAATCCCCGTTGTGCAATGTCATTTGCCCTCAAACGAATCGGTGGTAATTTTCTGCGCAACTTTGGTATTGAAGCAGTGATCCAGACAATGACAAGACAAAATTAAATGAAATACCTTCGGAGAAGAAAAAATGACCATTGATTGATAAAAATTGTTTAAGAAAATTAACATGAGTTGGTTCAAACGGAAATGGACGCCAAACGGCTTCCTTTCAGAAAATAAAAGACTAAGTAAACGTCTCTACCCAAGTGTTATGATTTTTAAGGCTTTCTCTTTTAAGATATTTCAAATTTTTTTCTTAGAATTATTTTGTTAAAGAAAATCGACTGTATATTGTTTTGTTAACAAAACGAATAGGAAAAAATCTAAATTCAAAGTACGTAAATTTGATCTAACAAAATAGAAAAAAGAGTGAATATTGAAACGCCCAAATGCACTTTGCAAATCTCACAGCAGAATCATCGAAGTGGTGTGATTCAAAGTAAAAAGGTGCATATGAAATGTTGTGGATTTACAATTCAATTTAACGAAAAAAATACGTTTGCTTATTTGCAGATATCGATTAAACCTAAGTGCCAGACCACCAATTTCGATAAATGGAGTTCCAAAATACATATATATTTGACTTTTTGACTACTTGGGAATGGACATTGACACCATGCTAAGCCGTAACAATGACACAGACTCTTTCACCTTGTGTCCGGTTCTTTGACCTCCATGTTCTGGGCTGATTTTCGGTTTCTCAATAGAAGCTTTATTTCTTTTAAGCCCCAAAAATTAACACTGCTTCTTTTTGAAAGTCAAGCAGAATGAGGATACATGTGAATTTTCAATTTCAATTTTGAAAGTGTAAATCTCACTTCCAGTGAATTGGTTCAAAATCAGTGAAATGCACTGCTGTAAATTGTGTCCAAATTTTCGAAGATAAGCATGAATGCTTTGACGACATAGATCCGATCGCAGCTATTCAGGCATAGTAATCGGCATGTACTAATTCTGGTGGTTTAAAGTTGTATAAAATACAAGAATAGTTGAAACATCAGTTATCGAAATGTCAACCACAATGTTGACATTAACTTCAATTAGGGGCTCTTCAGTAAAATAGTTGAAAGAGATACAAGACTTTTTTCCCAACGAAGTGTAAGACAAGCAAAAATCATGGAATCCTCGAACTAAATATTTCCATTCTTTCTGCATAATATTTCATCTCAGCTGTATCTGCGCCTCCGCTTGTGCGAATAGTTTAATATCTGCAACTTTGATAAGCAGGTGGATTAAGTTTGAATGCAAACATTTCAGTGAGAAATGGTTCTTGTATCACCATTTACCGATCTAACCACAAAAGTGGTCAGGCTACTGATAATTAATATTTCTGTAACAGGAAATAGAACGCATGAACTATGTTCAAAAGACACCAAAAACATTCAACTCAGTTTAAAGATGCAATCGATCTTCGCTTGAAGATTAGAAGATAAATTTTTCAATTGAGATCTGTTTTTTTATTATCTTCTGTGATATACCAAGTACTTTGCTGTTTCCTTGTGGTATTCGTGGCCATGACTTTTCTGACAGCGATGCGATATACGAACGATCGTTGTGGTTAGCAAAATCAAGGGAATGAACTTTCTCATCTATTTGATTAATTAGACTGCACGACCGAATATTCTTCTGGTATATTTGGCTGCAAATTGTAAGCCTATTATCAGGGGAGTGATAGTTAAAAATGTGTCAAAATAGTCTACTTCCAATTCATGAGAAATTGCAATATTGAAGCGCATTCGCTTTCTCTGAAATGAAAACTGATAAAAATCTCAAATTAGTCATCGTAGAATAGATGTGTAGACTCATGTTAGGTTGAGGAAGACGTTCTAGAAACTTTATTAAGAAGCAATCGGCACACTGCGTATATCAGTTGTTTAGAACTGTTCATGACCTCATACCGAAGAAGAATGAAGAGGGAGGACGTTTCCACATTCCCCTCCGTGATTGTCTTTATTTCCAGCGTACGTTCTTCTATACGTCAAAGATATGTATTCAGAGTGCTAGTTAGCTACACTATTACTACAGCCTATTTCCTATAAAGCAAAGTGCCTGTAATAATTTCTGAAGTACTGTTCGATTGGGTGTGTGTGGGCCTCGGTTAACATTTGTTAATTTAGATAGTGTAGTGTGTCCAAACCTTTGTGATATGATTTCATCCATTATTTATATTTTGTCATTCAATTTTCTTGAACTCATACCCATGGTTCAAGTACCGAGCGATTCCAACCAACTATAAGTGAATCCACTTCGAATATAATTCAGAATAAGTACACCCCCATCCACCCGGACCTATTGACATCACTTACCAACCCAACATTTTTTAATGCCTAATGTTATTTCAGAATTCACAATTGAACTAGCTCATTTTTGACTAAACTTCTTCCCACTCATTTCCTTAATTCTCCTTGTACCAGGTCAAAATACTTCTTCGGCAGTCAAGGCACTTATAATTATGAAGTCCACGAGTATTCCCAATTTCCATAACTAAACACTTAGTACCACATGACTAATAGCTTTTAAAATCCAAATAGTTTGCGTAGCATCCAAGTCTATTTGGTCATTTCTTGCCTACTTAAACCAATTCCATTTTCATATAATTTATGAGGAAAGATATTAAGCCCTAAATGAAAGACCCCCATTTTAATGCTCCTCCACTTATCAGCACATCGGCGGAATGTGGTATATGCAAATGCTTTCAGGAAGAACAATAAACAAGCAGAGGAGACTGCTGCTGCTGCTCAAAAGTGCGGGAAGTACTGCGCAGATACGAATGTTGCTGTAAATGAGGAGGGAAGCAAATCTGATACATTTGTTTTGGCGGGGCGGAAGGCGAATTGCGGATTTTGTGATCCCAAAATTAGACTGAAATTAGACCCACGGAATTGATCACTTTGAAAGAGTTAACTGAGACCCCATAAATTAAGATAAATAGCATGTTTCTGTAGTTATTTCCTTTAAATTAATACCATAAAAAGGCTGTCTAATGATCTGAAAAATGATGTGGTCGCGATAAGAAGAAATGCCCCGAAATCAGCAGCTCGTAATTTTATACTTAATGGAATCAAATTCTGTTTTCAATTTTAAAATTCAAATTTTATTCAAATTTCTGACAAGAGAAAACCTAAACGTTTGGCTCTCAGTTAATACTTTGCCATATTTACATCTTTTCAACAAAATTCTTTCCGAAAAGCCAGACCAGAACTATAATATCATAACCAGAATTAGTAAGCAGAGATTGGAATTTGATATCATGTTTATAAATAGTCTTCAAATGAATACAGAATGGCAGAAAATACGAAAATAGACTGAAATGCAATATAATTCACAACAATGAATTGGACATATGTAGTACCAAATTACAAAGAACCAATCAGGGAAGCCACAGGTTACAGATCCCTTTTCAATAATATGGTAACTTTTAGAAATTTAATAATAAGAGGAAAAGGGAGAGGAGTGAAAGGGAAGCGTAGAATAGAAACCGAATAGCAGAGTAATCCCATTCCATTTAAACATCGAATCCACCAGTCTTGATATACCAAATTTTAAATTTCAGGATCTCACCCCCTAAGATTCTAGACTGGATTAATGATTGAGAAGTTCCGAGTTTAATGGTCATTAAATAACAATTCGAGTGGTCACACCAACTTTATAAATTCACCTCTTCATTTGATAATATTAGCTAAAACACTTTTAACAGAACTGGTTTCCTTTAAATCTTTTTTGATAACTCGTCAAAATATAAAGGAATTATTTAGGTCAATATACTCAATGTCTAGCATAATTAATCATCAACCTTCTTCTTTGTGGTTGAGCCGCCCAAGTAACTTGATATCTTCAAGAGCAATGACTCTTTCCCCATAAAATCAAGTTAGGTATCTTGTAATAATCAATTGCAGAAGACATCTCTTTTCATAATGCAGTTATTTAACGTGGATTAACCTCAAGTCCGCGAACGTGGAGGCCAAGAGTTGAATGGAAATCGATGTAAAATCTATTATCGGAAAAGTTCGTTTCTTAAAGGAAGCGATAGAATTCAAGATGTGGCCATAGAGCTACTGCAAAATTAAAAATGGGTGTTATAATATATACTATATTATATTATAATATGTTATAATATGACATTATCATGAAAATTCTTGAGAACTTTATTTGTAGCATTTGACTCAACGTATTCATATTTTAACAAAAGAATGCAGTATTTAGTTTTGGAAAATTCCTAGCTTTATTAAATTCATTTCCTTGTTCCGGTTTTTTCATCCAACCAGAAATAGGAGTTACAATAGTGGGAGCAGAAATTGTCGTGACAACTAACAACCGGACACAGTAGCTTGCATCGTGCATTGTTTTGCGCACGTGGTTGTTTGGTCATAATGTCCGTGTAGGCGTGCGCAACTAGAAGTGCGTACTTCCGTTGGTGCGGTCGTGTGTGCATCCCTCCCTTCCGTTTCCCTTCCTACTACCTGACTGGTTACACAACCCAACATCCGCTCACTACTTTCTTTATCCGTTCATGCGCACGGTCACTTTCCCGCTTCCACTCACTCTTCCCATTCTCTGCAGTCCAAGCACAAAAACCGGAAGGAAGAGAAACAAGGGTAGTGAGACAGAGACGCAAGCCATAGGGGAAAGGGAGTAGGGCAAATTTGGGGAGGGGCGATTGCCAGCCAAGCAGCGGAAGGACGAGAATGGGGCCAAGGGGGAAAGGAGGGAAAAGGGAGGGAATGCCATAACTTGATTAACTTCTGTACACTCTGGCTATCTCTACATGATGGCTGATTGGTGTTAGAAGGAGAGAACCGGAAACACTTCCGTCTTTCCTTCTTGGGCAAGAAAAAGAGGTGCACGTTTTTCTCACCTACACTAGAGGTCAGTTTATGAACGTTCTCCACTTTTCCGGATATTGAGTTTTTCGCTGTGAGCTTCCGTTAACCATGGAAGCATGAAATTTTGACTTCCTCTTCCGTAATTTCTTGCCTAAGATGAAAAATCAATAAATTATGCAGTAGGTATGAAGTCGTATTACTTTTTTAATTCAAATAAAAGCATGAACAGTAATGAATATATTATTCTTAAAAAATGTCTAAGTCTGGCATTTACTTAAATTAAATTAATGAGTTATTTAATTTAAAGTTGACCTTTGATCATAAATAAAGGTTTTTCGTTATTTCCTATTCTGATATAAGTCACAAAAGAGTAGATGCTAGAAAATGTGAAATTTAATTTTAAGCCATCGTTTCATCGCTTCCGTTAAATATAAATAAGAGATATTTGTTTCTTTAATCAAACAAATTTTGTAAGTGCCAACTTGGGAGTGATTTATAGATGACCACCAAACGTCGGCACGTTGGTATCAAATTTCAATCAAAATAGGGCATAAAGGTGTTTCTTGGCAAAAATTGCTCAATTTACTAAATAGAGTAAGTAGTTTCTTATAATACCCTATAACTCAATGAAATAAATTAAAACAAGATGTTTAGAGAATTAATTCTGTTGGTATTATTGCTACTCTTTATTAAACCCTCCCATTGGTTGGTAAAGAAAAGTATTTGTAATGACTTTAACAGCATCTGTAATTACAATCTTTAAGTTGATTTTACCACTTTGCCTTCTTCACAAAGTCCTCCGTATGATATCCTCTTCTATTAATCGATCCATCGATTTGCACACCGCCTAACACTGACCCTGACTGAGTTTCTAGCTTTCTTGCTATGAGGTTGCTACCTCCACCCTGTTCTCCAGTAAAAATACTTTCTCCTGATGGTTCACTTTCAGGCTGAAAGAGACAAAGGTATGCAGACGTCCACGTTAAAGTTGAAACCAAAAGTAAACTTTAACCCTTTAACGCCGGACTATACTGTCCTCATTCAAAATAAGCTCCATTGGTACTAGACTCGTAACAGAAGACGCTATTGCCGTTTGAAACATGCTCACTACGTCTATAACCTTTTCCTTATACCACTAAGCCTCATCACGTCGGTAGAATCAATCTGCTGTGAGACACGCGTGAGTGCGGTTGGGTGTATTTTTCAAAAAAAATAAACTGGGAGTTCAAACAAACAAGGACATTTGAAATAGTTCTCCTTTGTATTTCATTTGATGCAGGTTATGTATGAATAATGCTTCAATTCGTAATGACTATTCCACCTAATATTCTACATTGAATTGGGAAACAGCAAAACAGAGCCTCATGATTTACACCAGCTTTTTAATTAGATGTAAGCGTGGAATTGAAAACCAATTAGGCATTATTGATTCCAAGTTTAGAATAGCTAAAGATGGGTGTAAGTTGGTTCATCTAGAAGGCAATTACTAAGCATTAGTTTTAGAAAAAGTGCCAAACTTTAAATTTATAGTCATAAAAATATAAGCCTAATTTTACTGAAAATAGATATAATCATTGCATAGAACCAATCGAGAGAAGTCGAGGAAGGTGGGCATTGTTAAAATTAAACAAGTTGACCTCTTAATATTCGGCTCGATTATCAGAAATACTTCACTTCATTCATTTCGTTTATTTTTATGCATTTCTTTAAAGCCATTTAATGGCACTTACATTAAATACTGATTCTCAAAAGTGGGATTTTTCTGTATTTATCACTTATATCATGAATTTAAAAATATCTCAGAAGAAAGTTTAAAAAACACCTTATTAATCATATTAAATATGATCTTACTATCACAGAATCACTTACTGATATTATGATTTCACTACATCAAAATGGATAAATTTGGAAAAAATGTGGAGCCTGGTTTAAGGGTCTCATTTATATGAAGAAGTCCCATTTATTGATATTTAATCAAAGTAATGTTGATTTGGTTCTTTAACTAACCAATGGTTTCCTAGAGTACATTAGAAATGTGTTAATTTAACAAAAATCCCATCATAATTTAGTAAAATTTCATTTACTGGCTCTAAAAATGAATCTTAATCGAAACCCCACAACTCCCTTCGATATCCCAGGCAAACTCTCGTTAAGAGCTCTGTTCCTCCCTGTCATCTAACTTCCTTCCAGTCAATTGTCCATCCACTGTAAGCCTCCATATGAATGCATTCAAAACAAAAAGCAGCTGATTCCGTTCATTTTATTTTGATGTTATTTAAAAGGCAAATCGCGGTCTCGTGAGAAGTTTTCGTGTGTATCCAAATTCAGGTATGGTGGGGTTTAAAGTGGTGGCACGGAGAGGGGGCGGTGCGAGAGGGATTCGAGTTTGCTTGGGGTGGCAGTTGTGGAGATTTTAGTGTGTTTTATCAGGCGATAAAATCGGTGCCCCTACGGCGCATAAATCGTTCCATTTGGCCACTGCTATGAGTTGGTATCTGATATATCAATGCCTCGTGTCTGGATGTCCCATCCCCTTCTCCGCCCCTGCTCTCGTTTCGTACTGCGTGCGCGGGAACAAGTTACGAGGACAGAAGATTAAAACAACCGCATTCCTCACCTCCTCCCTACTTTAATCTCGCCTCTCCCCCTCCACCCCCTCCTTCTAACGCAATAACTTCGGAATTTGACGGTTAACCAAGTTGGGAAAAGACGATCGGGAATAAAAATAATGATTTTAATTTGTTGATTTATTCGGAAAGCCGGTGGTCAGACAGGATGGGAGGGGGGAGGGGATATATTAGACACTTGGGGAAAACTGTTTTCAGTTCCCCCACCCTTTAACAGGACTGCTCTCTCCCTGATAGCCGTGGAAAAGTGAAATTTATGTTTCTAGCACTTCTCACTATCACCACGGAAAATGGCTGAAATCAACATGCAGAAAATCATAGAAATTGGGCTAATTAGCTATTAGTGTAATCACTGGTTTAGTTTTCGCTACTGCTTAATCACGCTTCCGATAAACCAAACAAATGAAGACTTCGAGAGTTAGTTTAAACAAAGTAAGTTAATTGTTCTTCTCTTCAGTGAAATTTTATGAAAACAATTTAAACAGCTGTTTTATCGAAAAAAAAGGATTTTAATTTACGCTAGCTATTAAGGAATTTTTGGAAAAAAAGCATGAAAAAACTTTCTCGTTTCATTTAAAATTCAGTTCATCCAATATTTTTCTTCATATTTCAGTGTTCTGACTTGTTAGTGGGATGAACTAACGACAAGTGCCGCATAATGTGTCATCCATCTCAACAAAACATTAGAGCATCCATTATGCCTTTATGAATGAAACATTTATAATTGATGATTCATTAATTGTACAGCAATATCAAGAAATATACATATATATATATATATATATATATATATATATATATATATATATAAATTGTATGCTAAATTTATTACGAAGGAAAGTTATACGATTATATTGATTAGACGACTATCCCGATAACGAACTTCTATGCCTTAAGATCAAGTAGATTAATGAATTGGGTTGAGTTGCTCACAGTGTTTATGTTAAATATAAAATTGAGATTTAGGGTTTATTATTAGCAATCTGTTTCGAACTTTCGTTGAATGACGAAAGCTGAATGTTATGAGTTTAGTCGTGCGAATTTCAGCTATTCTAAAAATTGACAAACAAATCTGCACATCTGCATTTAAAAAAACACACATCAAAATATACAAACGAATATCGATCATTGATAAAATTGACACCGGCTACCGTGAAAATCTGAGCATTCTTTAATCGGTCCTACCTCTATAAGAGCGAAGTTAATAATTAAGGAAGCTATTTATCGATTCGCGTGATAATACTTCTATGCTCAATCAGGTACAAGCATTATTTTTGGAAAAGAAGGAGGTAGGCAACGATAATATCTACGTTATTCTAAAGCATTTGTTTTTTTATTTAGCAGAAGTCTGGAGACTTTTTATTAGAATGGGCATGAATTCACCTGAGGGATTTATTCTTGCAGGCTTTGGAGACATTTAAAATTTGAGCTCATTCAGAAGACAACACTCATTACGTAATCAGAAGTGTTGCCATTGGTCACTTATCTGGTTCACCGGAGAAATGTCTTAAAAGCTACTCAGGTAATTCGAACTGGATGATCACATTCATTCTCAGCTATTCCGCCACATGCATACCAAGGTAGAGGAATTAATTAAGAGACAGTTCTAAATCGCACGTCCTCCTGTTAATATTGCATCATATCTAGATACCAGTGTTAACCAAAGAAACCTCAAAGAATTTATTGAACAAACGATATAATTGAAGAGTTTAACGATCAGCCATGCATTCAGGCGACTGAACATCAAGCCCCTCGAGTCGCCACCTCACAACAGCCTGATATCCTCAGAAAGCTGCTGGAAAAACTGGAACTGCTTGTACCAAGCCTCACCTTACTCCTTTTCGTTCCCTGCAAAGTCTCGACAAACTGTTCAAACACAGGAATTAGATCAGGTATTATTGCAGGGCATATGGTGACGCTGTCGAGGAATGTCAGTTAGGGTGCAATTACCCCACGGTCGACTCTAATAACACTCATGGAAACTCTAGTGCAGGTCAGAGAGGGCGAAAACTGATCTTAGCCATTTTAGTGGTCGCCTGCTCTAAGTAACCCACAGGAATTCCAAACTGTTCTGAAGCCAGCGTTGCCTTTTTTACAGAAAAACGCTTACTCAAACATACTGGCTTTACCCAAGTTGGCAAGCGGTAAAAAAATCACCACTTACTGTCAAAAATTACTTAATTTGAATTAAGGACTTTATCGAGAGATGCCGGTTTTTTTTTCTTATTTCCCTTATCCAAAAAATCAATTTTAATTGCCTAGCTCCTCTTTGAATTTCATTTAATAATCACACATCAAGGACCGCCCTTTACACGACAGTTCTACCTTTACAGATGTATTAATTGTGCTATTGATGACCTTCTCTCCCAGTTTGCACTTCTTTCTCTAATTTTCTTCAGGATTCCCAGTCTGAAATATTGGAATCCAAACATGAGATGTATTGTCGCCTTATTACACATTATTATTATTACATATTATTATTATTATTATTATTGGGGCCCGTATTCCCCAAAGTTCTTTAATCTCACCCTGACAAACTGCTAGCTATTAAATTCAAAATTTGGCACATATTGTTTTTTCCAGAAACCTTTTGGCCTTCAAATAGTCCAAAGGCTTCTGCCTCGCAGATAGTCCAGAAGAAAAATTCATGCTCAAAAGTATTTTTAGTGTCGGGCAATATATTTTCGCTATTAACCATAAGAAATTGAAGGCCTTGGATACCGCCTAGACGTATTTCTGTCCTGTCCGAGAAGATTCAGCCTATCGGAGATTATTCTATTTCCCAGTCACTAAAAGATCCTCGTCGTTTTCGTGACGCTATGACAGCCGAAGCCGAATCAGCACAGTAAAAACACAGTTATTCGATTCAACCACATCTCAGTGCTTTAGATGAAACCCGAATTAATCTAATGACGGATGCATCTCAAGTAGCAGTCGAAGCTGTTCTGTAGTAGTCTATCGAGGATTAAGTTCGAGGATTATTCTTCTCGAGGAATGTGATGTCAGCTAAGACAAGGTACAACCCATTTGCAGAGGCTTCTAGCTAATCATTCAGCAGCTAAACGCTTTTGATACATCCAAGGCGGATGCCAATTCACAAAATCATTAACCACAGACCACTAATATACATAGTCGAGTATCCACAAGTTATCATTCTCCAAGGCAAATCCATCAATTGGGCATCATCGCGCAATTCATTTTTGATATCTGATACACAGGTAGTTATAGTAATATTGTTGAGGACGCAGTGTCCAGTATGAAAAGCATTTTGACTTCTAGGACTTTGCTTCTAACCATGAGTCGGTACAAAATTTGAGGAAATCACTTCATACCCTACTTTACGTTTTGAATGCCTACCCCTAATCACTTCTGATATCAAAATTCATTGAGATGGTACGACTTAATGATGGAGGATCAAGAATCATTTCTGCTCTTTTTCGATAAGTCATGATCATCTGAATAGCAGCTTACCATCCACCTGCAGGTGCACTTGCTGGATTTTTTCATCGACTGTTGAATTCTGCCTTAATCGATACTCCCTCAAGATTTGATTTGTCAGAGTGTCTTCCACTTTGATCAATATTACTACTGAATTAAAGGGCGGAAGGTCATGAGCCAGTTTCAATTCATAAAAGAACATCCATCATTGCCATTCATAGGGTTAAAAACACTATAGACAGTATCACTTCACTGCTCTTAGATAATTAATACGAAAAGGAACACAGAGTTGGAGGGGGGACCAATGGTGCCCGAAGCTGTAGAACAGCATGAACTAGGCTTTATTCAGTTGACAAAATCTGAACAGATTGGTGAATTCTGAATTCAGAGAAGTAAAACTCTTTAGGATTTTGTTTGTGCAACCTATTCCTAGTTAACAAATTTGCTTTTTCTCTTGATTAGTCGTCATAACAGTGTGCAACTTTCCATTGATTCATCTGCATTCAAAATTAGTCATTTCAGACAAACTGAAATTTAAATACATCTTGATATCGATTTCATCTAAATAGTGTAATTTACTCTGAGAGATGGTGATTTAGATATCGAAAAGTGGTCAGCACGGTGCTCTTCCAGACATTATTCGTCTACTACTACCCAAACAGCATCGACACTTCGTCCAGCAGAAAACGCCATCAATTTAAAACCGATTTAGGAAGAGTGGAAGCACTGCATTACGTCAAATACTCGAAAGTTCATCCCTTCCTCTTAAATTTATCTCCCTCCTCCTTCACCCCACTCCGTGGCTGCGGTTTCAGACTGCGTGCGATATTCCTCTCTCTCTCTCTCTCAATGCCCCTTGCTGACATATAGAAGGCCATAAAAAAGCACAATGCATCCCCTTACGCGATTGAGCCATTAATATCTTATCGTCATAAACTCGATTTATGGGTCTCTTAAGGGGTAGGAATTCAGTCCACCTCCTACTCTCACCACCCATGCTAATCTTAAAGCCAAATCGTTCAGCCTCTAAATTCTTGGTCCCCCTTCCTGCGTACTCTCGTGTAGCGATTAAATATTAAGGTATTTCTTCTACATCTTAATGCACTTTTTAAATTGGCCTTGCGCGTATTGCGTTTCCAGGTTATATGGGAAATTGATGGCCTCAGCCTTTGATCTAGTCTTCCATGCCGATCGTGTCATTTTGAAGAATCTATCATGGAAATAAAATGCAATGTTTCGTAATACCGCAGTGATTATCCGAAATAGTAGAGTTTCCATTGACGCTGTAGGTTTAAAATATTGAATTAAATTGTTTTCGAAATATTCCTAAATATGCCTGGTTAATTCATTCAATTGAGTTTGGCATTTTCCCCCCAATAACAAGACGCAAGATCTATTAAATTCATGTGGCCTTTTATGAATTAAAAGAACCTTAATAAAAATTGGGAACCACTACTTGCGACGCGACTGCTTTAAGTTTTGGCAATGAAACGTTTTCACCGTGAACTTGCAAAATGGAAACAATTATAGTGAGTAATTTACTTTCCATTTGGTGACAATCCACTACCTGTACAAGACGACCCCCTTCGTGTCAAACTTATAGGAACGTCTGGAACACCAAGTATCTGCAAGAGTGTACACAATAGGAGAAGCTTGGTGTATTCCACAAAAACCTCAACTCATTCGATTTAAATGTCTTTTTAAAGACCTGATATTTCTTCCAAATAATAATGACCTCCAGATTTTTGTTTTTTTTTCAAAAATACTAAACGATTCTATTAATATCTGCCAGACAATAGTCAAAAGAAATCCATCATGCCCGTGCATATGCAAAATGATAGCCATTTATGTTTTACTATTACAGTGGTGGAATCACCTTTGAGACCGGCAACACGTAGCATTCTGCGTGGCCTTATTGAAATTTTAAAGATCGTTGATGATGTGCTCACAACTACAAGATAATGATGGCATATGGAAAAGATGCCAAGGGCAATGTTTTATTTTTAGATGCTCGAAACATTCATCCTGGCAACTCACATACGCAAACCCTCCCTCAATTAGTTTCGTTGGTCATATCGTTCAAAGGGTGCGCAATGTTCGACTGCGAAGATGAGTACAATTTCGCTATGCATATTTGCCAATGACCAAACCTCATTTCCAAGGTAAGTTTAGTAAGGTCAAAGCGAATACAAAATCACAATTTCAAGATAAAATTCACTTCATTGTAGTTCACACTCGGAGAGAGGAGGGAGAGGGGCGGGGGTTAAAGGAGAGGTCAAAGAAATACAATTCCTTTACTTCCATTCATACTTTAAACACTCCTACACATATAAGTATAAAAAAGCAGAGTGAGTGAGAACATAAGCCTAAGACTGCAAAGCTGAGCTAGGGAAGATTAAGGAGGAGGAAGAGCGTAGGCACCTCACATATAAAAAAAAATAAAGGGAAAACGGGGGTAGAAAGAGGGAGAGACATCTAGTGGTCATAATTCTGTACATATTATTGAGATATATAGATTGTCATTTCTTTACAAGTAATTGTTATACGTCTAGTATACAGAAAATTGGAAGAAGTGGGGAGGAAGGTTGAAGGTAAATGCATTATCCTAGAAGATGAAAAGAAGGGCCACAGGAAATAGGACCTGGAATTTGGACCGGTTGCTTCAGATAAAAGGATTGATTGAGCTGCCAGACTTCCGAATACCTACAAACTTTGTTCAGCGATTATGTTCGGAAATATCTCGTCGACGCTTGCCACTACTCGAATTCGGTTTCGTGGAAAGAGTTCTCTTCTTGCCTTTCAAACGAGAGACAGCTTGATGAAAATCCTCTGCTTCCTCAGTATCCTCAGAATCGCTATCTTGAGACATGGAGGAAAACATATCGGAATGGGCTTTGCATATAACCTGAGGAAAAAATTATGCAGTTAAAATTTCGCACAGGGTGTATAAACAGCTTATTGTCACTGAAACTGACGTGCACTGTCAACATAGTGAAGACGTAATTAGTGATTCATTAAAATTCCCAACTGTATAGGTTAAACATGGCCAACGAAAGATGGAGTTATTGAAGGATTACACTTCATTCTGCGTTAAACTTAAAGAACAAAGTATGTTCTAGAAAATTTCACACTGTTTAATCAACTCTGTTAGAAGCGTAAGAGACTGACTTCTCATTTCTAACCTTGTGCATGTTAGGACTGATAGTTTAGAGGTTCCTAAATGGGAGTTTAAACATACTAGTTAGCAAGATGAAGCAACACTGGTGGCTTGACAGGACAAAATTTCCCTACCATCAGCTTCAAAGTATATGTGCTCTACTTAAAGTAGGCAATGAACATAATAATCAGATAAACAGATGTGCTCAAATCTAGAGACATTTTTTATAGACGCCTCAGACCTCACGAAAGTTAAAGTCATAGTCAAGATGTGAAGTGACCTATCAATAATTGGGAATAAACTTCTCGATATTCTACAAGATAGAATAATATTTAACCATCCTGCAAAAGAGCTGAGGGCCAATCGTAAGAACCAATCCCAAAATGATGACACATTTTATAGTTTTAACTGGAAGTAAGCAGCGCTAAAAGACCAAACCCCACAGTCCGAAGGTAAAAAGTTCGTTAGATCGAACACGATTATAAATGATTATCAATAAACCGGCGAATTGAGTAAGATATTGCGGTATGCCAGCTCCTAGTGTCTGATCGCATGGTAAATTGCCTTTAAGGCACAATGACAAGAGTAGAATTGACTTTGTCAAGTGTACCCCATTAGCTTATCGAAACTGTTATAATTGACACAAGATGTAAGCTCGCCCCCAAAAAGCTACAAATGTACGTTTTATTAACACTGGTATAGCAGATATTGCCAGCGTACATGAACAGTATGTTAAATATCAATTAAAACTATATTAATAAACTGCAGGGACATCATGCCGCCACTGTACTTTCGAACTAGAAGCTCCCGATCTCTCTCTTAATTTATGACTGGGAATTAGTTCACCTCCGGCTTTCAGTTACTTCAATACAACGTAATTCCCAGTTTGTTACTGAATGCAAAACCTCTCAACTCAGTGATTAAAAGACTTCATCTCTGATCACAACTAAGGATTACCAAGAATTCTCCTACTTTTTCTACACGGTGATAATACAATGGAGTGTAACTTACCCTGGCGAAATCACCAAGTTTAAGGGGTGGAAGTACATCAACACTTCCTTCAACGTGAGCGGCGCAATAGGAGACATCGCACAGATAACAGAAAACCGTTCCATGAGCTCCACATATAACACAATGGTGCGTGGGACAGATCCACCTATCTAGAAAAGGGAATACAGTCTTAGTACAGAAGATGAACCCACCACATGAGAAACGCAGTACTGCACTTACTGTCAATAACTCTGTCAGCAAGAAGGCATTGGATGTGGTAGGTTTTTTTACAGTCGGATCTGGGACATTCCAATCCGAAATTTCTATTGTTTTCGTTGCTTGAGATGCCGGATTTTGGGATTTCGAGTATCTTGGAGATCGCCTTATTGCACCTGGAGTACCAAAAATGACAAATCGCAGAATGAAAGTACAAACACTTAAGATTTAACGTTGCATTTAAGGGAACCAAGCTAATAAACGAATAAGAAGTTGAAGTAACAAACGAAAAATTGAGATTAAAGAAATAAAACAAAGCAATAGCTAATGAATAATCGATAGGGTTCAAATTAGAATTGGTGTGACTCACAATGAATGGTTTAAAATAAAAAAAATGGTATGGAAAGATCGTAAACCTTATCATTAGAATTCAAGCTATCTTTCTTAAATATAAATCAGATCTACCATTCAATGAATAAGAGACTTGAGAAGAATGCGTTACTTGCCTGAAAAAAGCTCTAAACTCAAAATGCAAATAAATATTTGCATATATCGACCAAACGACAGTTAAATATACACCTTGAGTAGTCTCAACGGCAAACACAATATTCTTTAGGTGCCACAAAGCCAAATAGATGAAATAATGACTCATACCTCGAGCAGTAACTGGTCTTCTTTTTCGAAGAAAACACCGATGAGCCATTAATAGAATTATTGTTAGTATTGGAAGTCGAAGATGTTGAAACCTGGGGAACATTGGAGTCAACAGATGTTGCTCGAGAAGATTTGGTCCCGTTGAGGTTGACACTCGCCTCGCCAATCTCTCGTCTTTTTCCGGTAGACTTATTACGATTGTTGACGGTCGCTACAGAAGCCGCAGTTAACTTCTTCTTGGACTTTAATCGACGTGGCTCTATCTCTTCTCGTTCACTGTCAGAGGTGGTTCCACTGTCATCGGAGAGATGAGGACGATCCTTAGCAGTTCCCATGATCCCTTGGCAATTTGGCGCTCCACAATGACACTTGCCCATGGAGACACCATTGGAGTAACTGTTGTAGTTGAATGTCAACTCTTCACCAGGTTTTATGTCCCTGGAAAGTAAAGAATAAAAAATAACTCATTTGAACATCCTAATAATTTAAAGTATCGATACAAAAAATGAAAATTAACTCCTTATGATCATCTAAATATGCTCAAAGGTTCGACAATGTATCAAGTTTCAGAGCACGATAAATTTTGGAAGTCGATCATTTGAGTGCAGAAACGCTGGTTTATTAAAAAAAGAAGTTTTTCCACTTATTTAAGGAAGGAACTATTGGGCAAAACTCAAGCCCGTGTGTTTTATTAATGGGTACTGAATGGTTCAGGAGACTAAAGTAAAATGCAGTGCGCGTTGTTGTAGAGTTCTCTATTGTTAAAGATTACGCGCTCGATATATATCGGCGTTTACAAGTGAGCGAAATTGCCAACTGCACCGATTAAAATAAGCCAATAAAGGGGTAGTGTAATTCTAGTTCTCCAGCACTACAATGCTAACTCTATATCCATGATGAATGAATGGGAAAACGGACGAGTAATATAACAAATAAAGGTATTTAGTCATGGAGCAAGCTGGAAACTAGTTTTATTCGGCTTAAGTACAAATTTCATCAACATTTTGAAGACACTAATTGATGCTAACAGTGAAGTGCCTAATACTACCCACTAGTTTCAATCAGCTTCAACGGATAAATTCTGAACTGCATTTCAACAAGAATTGAGGGTAATCCATAGGTCAATCTTTAATTATGAGAACCACCCCCCACCCCTGAATACGAGCCAGTTCTGCTCTTTATAATTAAAAGCATCACACACTAGCATAGAGTTGAAATAGAATTTTAGATAACTTGCACTCACCTCACGGCAAAAAGACCAATTCTGAAATCTCCTTTCACATTCCAAATATGTGCACTCAAGTTAGGATCACAGGAGTGATTATAAAATCGACTCATGTTACCCTTGGGACCAGCATCGACATAACGATGATCCAAGGCCATAATGTATGTGCACTTAACATTGTTCTCCTTTGCGAAATCAGTTCGACGTCGGGACTCAGCCTCATCAATTAACTCACCGACGTACTCGTTCACGAATTCATCCTTAAACGAGGTAAAAGAAAAAGCATTCAACCAAGTTAGTCTAACTATCAAAATGTCATCCCAGATCAACCGCATATTAGACAAAATGAAATACATTCAATGAAAGATTGCAAAGAAGGTGCATTAGAGAAACTTTAATAACTAATATCCACAAATAAAAAGTATATATAAATTATTTCGAGCCGGATAATTAAACAGCTCAAATAACTACCTTAATAGTTATCATTTACCTATTAAAATGACTTGGCAGATAAGTAGACGAATTCATCCAACCTGCAATTCCTTTCCATGACACTAACCTTAGGAATGAATTGTAGGGTCCTAGCACCCCATCCACGACGAGAATCAGTGTAGAACATCTCTTGCTTGGGGTACGTCCTCTGTGTGAAGAATTGATTCCGACAAAGAGGACCAAGCCTGCAATTGACACAATTCGTAGAACAAATGCGATTGAGGCAATTGCTATCCAAACCACAGGGATTTGCCTCAGTACAAGAGCAACGCTCAATGCCATTAATGGAGTCATCATCCCTTGAGCGGATCCTAACTTGACCGACGGGCACGTTTGTCTAAACATTTCAAGAGAAAATAAGCGATAAGCATAAGAGTTTATACTCACATTGTAAAATGGTACTGTGCCCAAGACTATTAGGCAATAATGTCGCAATCAAATCAACTCTAATTCCAGACACATGAAAATATTAACGAGATGCGATAACGCATGTCTGACATATCTTTTTCGTACTGTTTTCTGGAAGTCGCCTGTGCAGAATGCATAAAATAATACGACATGAACCATGTAAGGTTCAGCTTATTGATGCTCCCATTATTGAAAGGAAATACAATGCAACAACTAATCATTTAATAAAATGAGAATAGAAAATGAAAATCTCATTGCTAAGTTTCCGAGTTAATCAACAATAAATGTGGACGAAAATACGGGCTCATTACTAAACTTTAAACCCTATTTACGCTTCTATATGTAGGTGATTTAGTGCCGAGTTAGGTGAAACGTAGTTCTCTTCAGCACCCAATCTCTACATTTGGTACTCGTTCATTGACCAATACCTACAATTTTGCAGACAGCATGATTATGACTACCCCATTGGTACTGCCTCTGTTTGCCAAAA
This sequence comes from Hymenolepis microstoma, assembly GCA_000469805.3. NCBI lineage: Eukaryota > Metazoa > Platyhelminthes > Cestoda > Cyclophyllidea > Hymenolepididae > Hymenolepis > Hymenolepis microstoma. The sequence goes on along the minus strand of LR215989.1, from coordinate 34,562,483 downwards.
TTTACTTTTAATATTGAGAGCTCATTAATTACCACAACATTATTTTCACAAGTATGATCCTGAAACTCAGAGGTACAATGCTTCCAAGTTACTTTAAATGAAACTAGCTCAAGATTTATTTAAAAGTTATCAAATAAACCAATGACTACTGAAGGAGAAATGCAGGTTTCGCAAACAGATATACTTTCTCTTTCCAGGATAATTAATTGAATTGTCTTTCACAATTTAATTCTAAATAGGTCCATCAATCCCCCGGGGAGAAACAGAACAGCACTTGCAATCGCTACACATTTAACACTGCCCATTTCGTATCCGGAATTAGGAAAAAAACAAAAAGAAGAAGGATAACAGCAAGGAAAAACCGCAGCCTCGAGGGAACGCACGTCCAATTCATAGAAGCAAAAAATACAGAGACAAGAGGTTGTGTTGGATAAACTACCAGAGCAGGAATTCAGTAGTTATAACTAGAGTTGTAACTGACAAATAGGCATAGTCTTTTGAGAGACAGTGTAATTTAATTACTTGAGCACCAAATTAGAAGTAAATGAGCAACAGCCAAAAGAAGCGGCGATTGTTTAGCCAGGTATAGTCGTCAGTAGGGTGTCCTATCAGATTAACAGAACAAACTCCTGAATCGACAAAATAGCGAAGTGAGCGAAAAACACTCACAACGTAAGCAGTGGGGACAAAATCAAAGTGTCTCTGTTACAACTCCCCTTCAAACCCCTCCCATTCCACAAATGGGGAGACGAAAGCGGACACGATGGTATCGTGGCTCCAATCAAGGCGAGGCAATACCACAGGCCAGTTGCACGAGGTCCACTTCTTCTTAATCTGTCTCCATTGGCATTATCACGATTATGTGGACAAAGAGAAGAGAGGAAGCATGTGCATATATAATTAGCAACTATGCCGTGACGTTGCTGTGTGTATGTAGGGATGTCTATATCTTCATCTCTACTACTGGAGGGACAAAAAGTGCAGTGAGGGGTGCAATGTTGTTTATAAGAGAATAAGGTTGTACTATCAGAACCACGGCGACTACTCAGAGAAATGCGCTTTTTCATTACCTGAGTGACTGCAGCCTGTTGATGTAGGCGCGAATACAGGGACATGTGAGAGATGGGTCTTATCTCTCCGCTTTCTGACTGACGGCTAAGATAGCTACTACCATATCAAATTGAAATAATACATTTCAAGAGAAAAATTTAATACAGACACCTCAGGTGTTATGTGAGAAATTAATAACAAATGATAACTCCAAGACCAATTAAAAAAATTGGTTTCGAAAATTAATTTTAGGTTGGGTGAGAAACTCGAATCTTCTTTAACAGCCAATGCAGTTGGTAATTCAATTCACTGTGAGTGGACACCAAAGCCGTAAACTCGTAGACGAAGACCGAGCTTAAATGAGATTGATGAGAATCGGAAGATAAAATTGGCTGAGTAATACCTGAAAACAAACTAAACTGGTAAGCTCTGCTAGAGAAATGTACCACCTGATGCCTGCTCTGAGAAGTACGGTCCCCAAGGATATTAGGTTGATAGTAATTCTTAAGACGCAATCAGGTGGTTCGGAGGCGTAGTGATCAAGATGTGCGAATACAAAATTTATATACCATGAATTATATACTCTTCGACGCCACAACCAGTGGTTACAATGAACAACTGTGATGGCTATTATCATACAAGAGTTCCCCCATTATCAGAAGTTAAAAACTGTATAGCTGACATCGTCAATATTAGCATGAAAAATACGCTGCTAGACAATGTTAGAAGGATTTTTGAGGCGATGCAAGGAGCAGAAGTTAAATTTGTTAACTTTCGAAACTGAGCAGCGAATGTGAACAAATATCGAACCATATAAAACGAATCTCCCTGCCAACTGATTTTCGAGTAGAATGGATAATGGAAAATTCCTATATACCTCGAGCGGATTCGAAAAGTTAGTTCGATGTAGAACTAGAATGATGAATTTAAATAATGAAAAAGGATCGAACATTGTCGACTAAGAATTCCACTGAAAAAGCTCAAGTCAATGGCCATAAATTTTATGTTGATCATCTGATAGAATACCTTACTACTCCAACACTTTTGCTAAAGCCCAATTCTCATCTCAACAACTCACTAATCCATGGTTAGTCACTTTTCTCTAAACAAAGCAGTAGTCACCACAAGCCCAGGGGGATAGAGTAGGGCTAATCAAAAACTATTAACATAGTGGTACTCTATTACACCGCATACCAAACGAAATTTAAGAACACTCATGACTCAAAGAGTGACAGAGAATGAATAGGCTACATCTACTTGGCATTCATTGGGAAAGGGAAAAATAAACTCACACCTACTCCTTGACACCTCTCTATCATAGGGTATGTAAGCTGTGCTAAGAGGAAGGAAATTCTCTTCTTTTTCTTGTGCAGTGTCAAGATTGCGGAGAGATAGGAATTTCCGTTTGTGGTTACAATAGCAATACACGCTGAGTACTTTGCACTCCTTCCACCCTACTTTAGATTTTCCGGTTACGGGGCTGGGGAAACTCACCTTAACAGCAACATAGTACGCTGGTCGATCACTATCCAAGTATAGAATGCTTTCTCTATACTGCTGCCTTGCTGACAGGGCTTCACCGGCTGTTTTCACAGCATCGAGGTAGGCAGAATTTTTACGGATATTGAAAGCTTGTCGTCGTTGGTTAGCTTCGCTGTTGCTTCCACCACTTATCCGACGGTTTGACGCTGCAGCAGAGGGAGATTTCAGTCGTGAACCTGAGGTCTCTAAACCGAGGCTTTCCCGCGCAGAGTCTGGTAGGAAGAGTTCTAAGACAGGATCAGGGTCTTCTAGCCTTAAAAGCATAAACTAGACAGTTAACATAGTGGATAGGTAGGAGTTAATACTACGTCATCTAATTAAGGATATTGTAAATGACAAGAGTGTGAATACATATATTAACGCTAAGTGAGTCAAAACAACAGCAAAATGATGTCAAGATGGTGTAGTATCCTGCTGTCTTGGTCATCGGCATAAAAATCACACTAGATTACACCACTTAATAGCTCTCCAATACTAAATCAGAGAGTAACGGCGTCCCAAGTCCTTAAGCTTGATCAATTCATGTGTTAGCTTTCTATTACAATCATGCGAATCTGAATTGAATTTTAAAATAGGAGATTAAGGAATAGCAAATGAAAACCAACCAAATATTCACGAAATTTTAAGGAATTAATTTTTGATTAGTTATGGCCTTTTCGCATTATTCGACTATATAAGAAACTATGTAAGTCATACATTAGTGACGAGTTGAAATTTAAATGGAATAAAATTTTAACCAATGACAAAGAACAGCAAGACTTGCATAGAGAAATCAGTGGGGTTCCTTACATAGGTGATATTTTGGTTGAATTTCTTGAAAATTTCGAAACCTTTACTTTACCCATCACAATAAGTACATAATGAAAATGACAATAGTTTAAAATACACTCAAACAACTGCTTCCAAAATGCAGATAAACTACTAAATTCAGAGATTTATGTCTTGCATTTCTCAGTAGTGCTAGATTGTGGTGTAGATCCTAAATGTTAAGAAATATTTGAAATGGAAGGTGAGAAGATTCAAGATAGCTGACTAGGACCGATAGACGCCATGGTGCTACAAGGCGTATACAACTAAATTGATAAGGAGTAATGGTTGTGCCCACAGCCAAACTATTAAAGTGCAAGTATGCAAGGTCAGAGGTCATGGGTGCGATACTCATTCGGTAAACGATATGACCAAGTGTTAAAAACGGGCCAAAAGAGGCTTGGCAGAATGCAAGTACCTAGTCAGAGATGCCCTTTCCTTCAGCTTGCTTGTTAATTATAAGAATAATTTCCAGGCACGCTCAGAAAAACATTATATGGCAGTTATCTTGGGCAGAATCGGATTCACTCCCTTCCATTTATATTTAGAATAAGATAATCCTATCACCAGTGCTTATCGATTCCGTGACCTCGGACTTGGCAGATATAAAAGCTAGCCGCTGTAACATCGAACTAGAAAGGAATGCAACTAGAATGCAATACAAGTATTCTCAACCGGTTCGATTTTAATTAGCTTTGGAATCGGGTAAGTGGCTTCCACGTCGTGTAGTCAGTGGCATTAATGGAATTAAGGCTTTTCTCACACGAAAAAGCTTACAAGCAAAACTCCATCATTAATGCTACTTTGGAATCAGGCAAAAGGTGTGGATTATTGAGTATCTTCACATCGCAGAGAAAGTGAAATTTAATGTTTGATAGAAAGCAACAACTCACCCTGGAGGAACACATGTTTCATTAAGCTCCTGATCAACATCCTCTGGTGTGAAATAGTGCACTCGAGCTTGAGTAGTCCATATACACACTGGAAAGATCCGAAGATCTGGAGAGGCCTTATTCACTGGCAAGCTTTGAATCTTTAGAGCATCGACTGGGGAGATCTCGTTGAAGGATGTGGCGGATTTGAGACCTAAAAGACGTACAGCGAAAAATCCGAGACGAGACTTCAAATTGAGTTGAGTGAATTGCTCTAGTTTGGTCGGATGCTTGTAATGGAAGGAGCGTGGATGGAGAATTTCACCGGGCCACCAGATACCATTTTTGCAGTCGTCTTCAACATCATCTGGAGGGAAGGAGTGTCGAAGGAACTGGAGTTCTGGAGTAAGGAATTCCCAATTGAGAAAATTCAAGTCTTGGAGAAACTTTAGAGGAGGGACTCTAACCCAGACGATTTCGCCGTAGCAAGGTACTCTGCCTCTCTGACAAGCTGTACAATAGTACTTCTCGTCCAGACTCACCTGAATAAAATAGAAATATATTGAGTTAGAGGGGACTTAATTGAAAGAAAATATGACTAGAATAAAAATCTATTTTTCATTCGCAAAAGCAAAGTCCCGTTCATGGATAAAGAACAACATTAAATAACCGAAGATATCAAACAGTATCGCATTTTTCCGAAGCCATGACAAGTTCATACAGATTGAGATCAAGTAATAATATTTTGAATTAATATTAATATGTTAATTCTATCCATAAGAAGTAGAAAAGTAGTCAAAACGGATTGATAATAGATTCTTTTTTCTTTAATTTGAACTCTTTTCTATTCATATGCGTGGTAACAACGAGAGGGATGATGATTGGGTCCTAACTTGTGCCGTGACGATTCGTAATGGCCATCAAAGCCGGGAATTAGGGTTGTTACTCAATGCTTCCTCAACGCTGTGTAAGCAAGCCGGTACGAAGCGTAGAATTGTAATAGAGACGATAAGGCTGCTGTGGTGTCAAGAAAACAGCATAACAGACCATATGATCTGATTGCGCTAGCTAGCAGTTCCTAGGAAATTAGCTAAAATTAGTTAATGGAAAGAATAAAGTAGTTTTGAGACACTATCCAGGGTGCCAAAAAGTGCAAATTCAGCTTACTCCAGGTACGGGGAGCGAGGAAGCTTTAATCACCGAGGAAATATGGCAATGTTTTTCTCTACTGAATCTATTTAAAACTGCTCTATTCTTCTGAGAAGGCTGTAGATTTACCCGAAGCATCGTGTATACAGCAGTGAAGGAAATCTAGAGTCTTACGTTTCGAACTCTTGATGCATTGAGAACTCCGCTTCCTCGTAAGAGATGCTTCATTGCTTACAAGTATAGCCTAATCATTTACTTTAAGTTACTGATCATGCCGCTCTAATTCATTTGTGTCTATACACAACCAACTCGCATATTAATGTTTTTAATGAAAATGGAATTCGAAGAACCTTTCAGAAGGAAAAATATGGAAGTACCGCATTTTTGATGAGAGATCAAACTCTTATCCGGAAAGCACATATAAAGCACGGCCGTTGGGGAATATTTTCAGGTATATGAAACGTTCTCTGAATAACCTTTTAAGAAGGCTATGGGAATTAGTTGTAGAAAATGCCAGAAGTAGGTATTAAGCCATAAAGACATTTGCACACAAGAACGATAGTCACTCAAAGTATTGCAACTACTGGAAAAAGACAGATGAGTAGCAATAAAAGGGAAAGTTGTGAGCGAAACCTTTAACAACTGCTCAAATAACACCTGATGGTATTCATCTAAATGATATAATCCCACTTCTGCTGGTCTGTTAGGAAAAAAAAGATTTTTATTCGGAGAAAGACGTACAAAATGATAGTGAAATATGGAGAAAGTGACGGATTATGCAAAAAAGAAGAAATAAGCTTTAAAAGGGTGATAAGGAAATGTGGGATTAGAACTTTGTTGCTAAGACAGTGAGACTCTATAGGAAACAAGCTGAAAAGACAAACTCGCAGTGAACGTTTGCTCTCACGGAGTTGCAGTTCGGAAATAGCAAGATAGGAAGAATTCTTTGTAGCTACTTGAGGCTATGTCGAATAGATAGAAATGGCCAATACCAATTAACGACCATAGAATGCTATTAATTTTATGCAAATAAAACGAGGAGTGGGATCTACTGTGATTTCATTACCAACAAAAAAATTAAGGTAAGAAAGATATTAAGAGTAATACATTTCTAACGAGCTTGCTTCAAAGATAAGTTGTGTAACAACATTCCACCATTACAACATGAACAAAGACTCTATTACATTTGGCATCAGCACCGTCTTTGATGGATCGATTTACCCCCGGACTAATTCCATTTACATTAATTATATTAAAACATTTCAATTTCACACCACACACCTTCAATTTCACACCACCAAAATATCCATGATAATTTTTACAGATAGCTTACATCCTACACAAAGAGCAAGGTGTTTTGCGTGCACGTTCATCTGACACACTGGGCTACTTTCCCATTCTCTTCAGTCTGTGAAACAAATTAAATTTAAAGTAGTTAGAAGACAGTACAGAAATTGAACGAGCTCGCGTGTTTAAAAACATTTGAAGACAGATACACCATTGAGTAAGTGATCGATTTGATTATTGGATGGAAGATGGATGGAGACTTGCATTCGGCAAACAAAGTTATCATAGTTTAATGCTTACTGGAAGGATTTAAATCTCCTATTGTAACATGAGTAAAATAGTGACAATCTTAGTTTTGAATTAGAGCATCTCACTTTCTTTAGTAAATCAGTACCTCCTGGAAAACTGCACCGAGGTAATGTCTAAGTTTTTTATTTTCACACTTTTACTATTCATAACAGAGGCGACGCCAAAACCACTAGAGTAATAATTTTAACAAATGTTTTACATCCTACGAAAGCAATGAAAAGTTTCTAAGTGAAAGCACTTTTGGTGCAATAGAACACACTTTCAACATCAGAGAAAATGAAGTGCGATACAAAGTTGTGTAATAACTTAACATTAAACAGGAGACGGAAACAGCAAGAAGGCGACCCTAGTGAAGTAATTGAATCAAAAATTAAAGCAATATGCTAGAATAACTACATAATCCTCATGGAAAGGACCTTTAGCTAGTCCAGAAGTTAAAAATTCAATCATAGTTTTAAAGTCACGTCAAAAGACCCACCGAGAGTCATTTGGTAATTTCATTTACCAATAGATCACTTGAAAATAAGGCTGATAATCCCCTATTCAACAGAAAAATAGTCGATGATGCCGATTTAACAAAAATCGCCACAATTAAGGCAGAAAGTAAGACATCGTGTGAATTGCTCATATAAGAGAGGATGGGAGGTTAAATGAAAATTAAAAAAAAACTGAGAAAAAGATATATTATGAATGAATCAGCAGTTTAAAGAACATATATAGATTTAGGTAGACAACATACTCCCGTTAGTTCGAAACAACTACTAAAGGCTTATCTATGGAGGTTAATTTCGGATCATTAGAGGGCTATATAGAGCCACAGCAAAATAATTAAAATCTGGAATGCTTCAATTGCTTGGATGGATCAACATACCCTGAAACATTACAGGTTTAATTGGCAAATTTCGCTTTCTCGCTTTCACTTCTCAGTAGACATCGTAGAAAAACTGATGATAAACGCAATGAAAAGTTAACATGCACTCTACAAAGCAAAAATTTTCTTGACACAGGAAAGATTCTTTTTGACGCAATGCCGAGTGGTGCATTCAAACACTACTATTTTAGAAAAAATCGCCCATCATTAAATTTAGGCAATAGCAACAATAAAGGCAGTCCACTAGGCTAAACTCGTATCTCTCAGGGAATGAGCCAAAGTCTCAGTCAGTAGGAGTGGGAGAATATACTTCTAGCAGGAATATTACTCGAGGAGGTCAAAAAAAGATTGGGGATATTAAAATTTAACAAACACGGATATTTAAAGGGTAAAAGCAGACACCCACCGAGACATATTTCGTTCTTCGTTTTACCGGTCATATTGGTCAACGGAAGATAAATATGAACTACTCAACCAGACAAAATAAAATATGCCCGCGGTTTTAAATAGTTTGCTACACCCAATATATGAGAAGAAAGGCAGTTTGTGCCTCACCCATGTAAAACGAGAGACTTCAAAACTCTCGAGACTGTGAGCATCGAACTACCATGCAAGCAGAAATTTACCAAGTTCTTCATATACTAGTTCCGGAACTAAAAGCCCTTAATCGTCTAATATTAGAAGAAAATCCATACATAGTGGTTGGCCAACCAAGTGATCGATAAGCTTCGGAATCCGCAAACATAAATTTAGGCATGGAATGTCAACATTAGAGCATGAAAATAAACTGGTGTAAGATTTCCTCGAGGTTCTGATTTTATTATCTTCCTTCTAAGCTATCCCCACTAAGCCTTTATTAGGACACTTTAATATTGACTGCGCTTATATCATGTCTCACAATGAAAAATTCGACTTTCTGCATTCTCTTCGGTACTAAAGTTAGAAATTATTCCGGCTCCAGTAACCTATTGTTAAATTAACAAAAAAAGTTAAAAGTACGGAAATCAAGAATGACTTGTGGGAATGTCTTCTGGAGATCACATTCCTAGTTGATCAATTTCAAAAACATATTGAGATGAGCATGTCAAGAATAATTAAAATGCTCTTTGTACTAAGTTTGCTGACGCTATTTTTCAGTTGATATCGTCATTTTCTTTGAAATCGATAAAATCGTCGAAAAAAACTTCATTTGACAAAAGTAATAGAGTGCTTGTTAGTATAGGGTGCTTTTTCAGAAAAATAGGGGGAAAAAATACACAATATTTGAAAGACTACCTTTTTTTAAATACGAAGTCACATAACTTGATGAAAAGTAGTCGATACAGCCATCAATGGAAATTACTAAATTAAATACAACATGAAGGGATTTCGAAAGTAAATTGTACATATATGGGGCGATTAAAATGACTCCTTGAATTTTTAAAGGATTCTGAAACAAAGGTTTTTCACTTATAAAGAACTGAGAATTACCTAGATAAAGGGCTTAGACATGCTAGAAACACAAGACAAATGGCAAGTACAAAAAGAGAATGGGTCTACTTAGACCTTACTTGAGATATATTCGAGTGGAGGATGAATGAATTCAAGCTAATGCTCGAAAGACCTGCAAAGCAAAAAGAAAGAAGACCAAGGGTGATTTGGATAAATATGCTTAATTGACTGTATGAAATGCAAAAAAAGATCCTATTGACATTGATTCTGAAACACTGAAAATTTCAAAGTAATGTCTTGTACAATTAAAACTTGGAGATAGTGGGACTTAAGTGTCCAGGATCAACTTTTAGCAATAACAACTTTCCAGTAAATATGAGTTACAGCGAATCGATGCAATGCCAGATTATAGAAAGTAATTAATTAGTAAACCTAGTTGAAGTATAGTTATTTTGGGTGCATCAACTGAGTAGGGCAGAAAACAAGTCAGAAAATGGAAAATTCTGAAGGAAATAAAATACGCGGGATCATACTAATGACGATTTCATAACCTAGCACATCAGACGAACCAGAGCCGTTCTTGGACAACTAGCGTATATGTGTGAAAAAAACAGAAAAGGGCTACAAAATTGAAAGATAGTTCGGGGTGGATAACTTAAATAAAATCCGTAAGCTTACATACTACATCAGTATAGAACGTGACAGAATTAGTGTTTAAATGCATTTGAAAGTCCCTACTGTTATCGTATCCTAAAATTATTAGTAAAAAATTGTTTTGTTCACGATAAAAGACATTAAAATACTGATCGTGTATGCCATTCAAATTGTAAGAAAGCAAATTTTTGACGAATGAATCAAGTAAAAAATACACTATTACAAAATGAGCGTGAAAAAGTTAGCAAAATTTTGGTGCAAAAAACATTCAAGCTTCCAAGAAATAACGCGAGCACAAAAATGTTGGGTGCAGAGAAAAGATTTTAAATGTAGAGGTCACCATTTTCTATTAAGTTTTCCGTAATGGAGGGTGAAATTACAGAGGAAATGATATTAGAAAATCCGAAAAAATTATAAATAGTGACATGAACTCTAACTTGACAGACATATACGGATTGCAACGCCGGAGTAATAACAAATTTGGTCTGTTTTTTTGCTGTACAATGCGTGGACATAAGTTTCCCCAATCTCCCCATTCACTGAGTAGGCCTCGGATTGAATCTAAATGCAGATTTCATTCCTTCATTTAAATTTGTTTAAGGGGGGGATTTCTAATAATTCAAAGTTGTTAGGCCGTTATCTTGGCCATCAGAATAAACATCTCGTTACCCTTATTGCGAAGACCTTTAAAACTCACTTAATTTAGGCATTCACTTTCTCCCTGAAATCGGAAGAAACTGAACTAAGTTCAATCAAAGAAATAAAAATACCTTGAAATCTAAGCTCCAGTCAAGTGATATCAAAATCTGAAGGAACGGAGGAACAAAGGCCTACACATAAATCCTGATTTCAAGATCAAATCATTAAAGCCCAATTTCCTGTATTTCTTCCCCGATTAGATGCTTTACTAGTATCCATGTGCTCTCATGTCCCTTGTTTAAATGAACTAAACAAAATTAAAGAGCTATAACACACAAGAGAAAATATAGCAATGCCTATATCTTCCTTGGACGTAGAAGTAGTGATTTGTCACCAGTGAAGATTGTTCAGAGATGAATGAGTTACACAAGATCAACTTGAAATTCTAATATGTCAGGAAGGACGAGATGGGTGTTCACCAGCGTATATGCTGTGAACAGAATGACCGACCGCATTGGTTAATTCTGAAAGTAGCACGACATGACTTTCTCAACGGAGAGGCTTAAGAATACCTGCCTTCTACCCAAGTCAAGTAGAAATGACATTTTCCAATATGGGCTCGGGATGGTTTTTCTCTTTCAATGGCAGATTTTGAAGAACTTACAAAAATAAGAACGAAGTAATAGCTAACTATTCGAATTTCGAGCTGTAATTATTACTTGATCTCTCCCTCTCCTCACCCTCCTTTTCTCATCTAGACACCAGATCTTCCCTAATTGAAGTGAAGTGAGAGGGGGTGATGACCAACCAGTCTCTTCCAAAGATATGGTAGATGTGATAGGGAGATAAAGAGATCAAAGTGTGGACCAGAGGGCTGTTGCTCGCCAACCGACTGAACACAAAAAAATTATAGGTGCTATGAAGGGAGGGGGGACAATTTCAACGCCAGTTCAAATGTTTGCGCCCAATAGTCAAATGCTAGGAGGACATTTGGCTTCGCTTCGTTTCTCAGCAATCATACAACTGAAATTTGTAACCCAAAAATAACTAATTAAAAGGAGATAGTTATATGGTCATACCAAAATCCGACTTTAATGTGGTCTTTGACTTATCTTGGGCAATAAATATCTCAAGAAATCCAGCCAAGTTCGACGTGGCTTTTTATTTCCTCAACAATCAAACATACTTAAAACGTTTTAAATACAAGACATGAAATAAATTGCGTGGAAAACGTAGACAGCTTGGTATATTGGCGACGTAACAATCATGTCCATTACAGTCTCATAAGACAAAAAGAGTCCCATAACATCACATTCAAAGCCAGGATTAAAAAAAGAAATATACACCATAAATGTAGTAGTTGATACAAGTTCGAAAGCTATCGTTAAGCATCCATTCAAACATATGAAAACTGAACTGGAGATCCACGATTCCAATTCAAAGCATCATTCCCCTCCCCCTCCCTGAGATAGACAAACGATTAAAAACTTACAATAGAAAAGTTGACGAATAATGCATTGAATAATGCAAGCGCTTAAGACGGCCTTTTAAGGGAACTGATCGAGACTGTTACTTAAATACATAACACCAGAAAATAATTATAGCATAACACAACCCCTCATTAAGAATAAATAAGAGTAGCTGATGCAAGCAACGATGAAATCAAAGCATCTCTAACCAGATAAAAAGAGCTTCGACTGTTAAAAACATATCCGAAGGAGAACTTCAAACTTCCGAGAAAGAGGGTATGTGGCAACCGCATTAGGTGTACGAAGAGATAGCTATCACGACCTCTCCAAAAAGGGAGCATATATTAATTTAAAAACGGTACGAAAATACTACAAATTTTAGGCCTAGCTGACAACTTGGGACCCACTTTTTAAAACCAGTACTGTCAGAAAAAAGGAAGTATTCGATCTCGGAAGATCGAGTTGTTAGATTAACGCTAACGGAAAATTCGAAGTGATACTCATAAAGTACAATTTAGGCAGAAATTAAGCTCGCTTATAAATAATTCAAAGTGGAATGCAATTCAACAAATTTGCCCTCAAACAGTTTTTTTGAATAAGCTTTTTCAAAGCCTCAAAAAGAAGGGGAAGGAATCCTCTGGGGCGCATAGAAGAAAAAGTAGAGGTGACAACGGTTATTTGAAGTTTTTAGGGAGAAGGAAAAAAAGCTTTTCCAACATGCAACTGGGGAATGGACAAGCATTTCGAAACAAAAAAATCATTGGGAAAGATCAAGTTAGTCCTCGTGTTAAAATATTCTTCCATAGTAGACCTAATCAAGCCTTTGAATAGCCAATTGTGAAAATCTTTAAAGAAAAAAGTAATTCAACATTCACAAACAAGAGAGATAAATTGGAGAAAAACGTTCATTAGGAATAAAAAAATTCAATCATGGGGGAAAGCATTGCATTCAAAACGGTCAGTTTCCGACTGTCTAATTTTGATTTAAATCTAGGACTCGATTCCAGATAAATTATGGTTAAACACAACCAGATTCTCAACAGCATATAAGGAAGAAACATCATATTTTGCAGATACCATAAATGATAAATCTCAGTCAATATCTAAGATGCTGAAAGATGACTATGACAAAAATTAGCGGAAAGAGAATACCAGTCCTTTTATTAAATCTTAAAAGGTTTTAATCCCCGGACCGAACGTAGGGCAAAAATTAAAACTAGAATCATTCACTAACAAAATAGAACTCACTTCACTGAGACAGTCTTCGTGAAAAGCATTCGGACAACCTTCACAACAAACAAGCTCCCCCTCTTTGCCACAGATAACGCACCAAGCAGTGTTAGCAGGACGGAGGAAGTACTTAAGGATGGACAATTCAGCATCAGAAACGAGGACTTTTTGAAGAGCCGAATGTTCATAAAGGTTGAGCTCTTTGCAGTCATTGTCTGCAGTGACACTGTCAGGTGTCCCAGTTTGAGATGTTATCTTAAGTAAGCTCTCGGGTGGACGAGCCAGTGCATGTCGAGGGCAAATAATCCAGTACCGGGAAAGCTATCAAAGCAAAACGACGCATTTATTTAAGTCTACTCAAATTTAGTGAGTAAGCATGAAAAATTTTATCAAATAGTTGGCGAACAAGACTGTAAAATCTATACCACAAAATAATTAAAAGTAGAATAGTGAAAAATTGCGATATCAATAACCAAAGGAGGAGGAGAGCATGTAACGGTTCCATCTCCATTACACCAGAATATCGAGATTAAAATGACTTTCTCATCTATTAATCGAAATGAGTGTGTAAAAGGAGGCATAAGTGTTCTTTTACCTTTATAATACCATTTCTACCATTTATAACTGAAATATGATTATCCAGCTTGTTAATGGAACTAAAGGATATCATGCTCGCAATAGATCATTATTAATTTATTCTAAAACCAGAAGTTATTTCAAAACTTAAAAAAAACTAATGTTAAGGAATGGATCGGTTTAAAATTTTCTGCCAGCTAAAAAATCGATGTAACTTTAATTCACTCAGTCAGAAAAGGAGTTCTGAGGATAAGTAGTAGTTTGGTATGCAATAGAATGGGCGTTCACTGAAAATGAGAGAAGTCTGAAAATGCAAGAATGGGATTTCTCAAAAAGAAAAAGAGTAAAACAGGGCAATTTGTTCGGCCGAAAGTCGGGGTAATCTCATAGTAACAAAGCACCTTGTTGCTGCGAATATGTGATTAGTTTTACTACCTTATTTTATTCCATCAAAAGAAATAGAACTGATTTGTGAATTATGCAACTAACAAAACGTGTCTAATTAGAAAAATCTGTTCACGTTTGTCCACGAAAACCCTCCAAAGGGAGTTTAAAAGGAATCAAAGAGTTCTCAAATATCCCAGGTGTAGGTTTTGAATGAAGAAATGAATTAATTGCCATTTGAGTTTCTTCTTTGCTTTTCAAGTACAAAATTTCATAATCACACTTACTCCCCTTTCTCTAAAATATTAAGAAATTTATATACCCCCCCCCCTCCCCATCCCTCCTCCCCCCAGTTCAAATATCAATGAATGGTGCGCCAACTAAATTAAAAACTAAACAGGTTATGAAGTCGCAATCACAGATTGCTAATCTTAACTCTGAGACAAACAATTGCGAAGTTTGGAAAATGGAGTACCCAAGTAGTAAATATTGTACAAGAATGCAACAATTAATGAAGTAAAGCTTGTTGATATTTTGGCTTTTGCTCTCAACGACTTTTCGAATCCTCTCCTCACCTCCCCATCTTCATTTATAACTTATTAGACTTTCGACAAGTAGATTTTAGTTGTCTCTATCGGTAAAAAGTAATATTTTTGTTGCACTGTGCGTATAAAAATATTATTAAAGCCTGCATATTTAACTTCGTGCTTCTCAACTATTTATTACACCGAACTCATAAACAAGTATTAATGAGGCATTTTTAATATAATAAACGCACAGTATTTGGAGCGGGAGATAATCAAAAATCTGATCTTGAATAGAACATTACTATAGCAAAAAAAGTACTGCTAATTTTAGAATTAAAAATCGTTAGAATGAGGGCAAACTAACCCAAATAGATCCAGCTGGAATACACCACTCATCGGAGTGATAAACCGATGGACAGAGAGCGCACGAGATGAAAAATCTCGTTGCATACGACCATATTCCCCGTTTTTCCACATAACACGTCAGGCAGGAATGTGCAGGACAAATGAACTCATCTCGCCGACCTTCCCGGACCAGATACTCGTACATCGGTAGTCGAAGACAAGTATTACGATGTAAACGTCTGAAGCACGTACTACGTGAGCAGATGCCCCAGATACTGTTGTCAATTTTACCATTGACAATTGGCTCTACCTCCTAAAATTCAAAGGATGTTGTAAATATAGCCTCATAGGACCACAACTAGACGAAATATTAAAATACTTACAAGACAGTGCGAACATTGATTGACCTGTGCGGTACAAAATCGGCACAACACTTCCTCACCTGACTCATTCTGTAAGAGACAGGACTCGTGAATGAACCGAGGGCAATTATTTGAGCACTTAACAAGCGGCCTATTGCAGAGACTAAGGTCGGATTTTGCAAGAGATCTCGCCATAGTTGCCTGAGTCTTTGAGTAGGTCTTGACATGATCATTTGTCAAGGGACCAGAACTTTTCAAATCTTTGTTATCGTTGGTATTAATGTTGTTTTCGTTAATAGATTGAGGAGGTTGGTCGTTTTCATCGCCAGCATCATCACGTTTGGGTTGCTTCTTTTCATACCAACCGGGTTCGAAGCACTCAGAACATATGTACATTGCTGATGGGCGCCCAGCAAATACGTGGAGCAGATCTTCATATGCATGTCCATCTCGTGGAAGAGTAGTTACCTGTACGAAAGAAATCGACTAATCAGACGAAAATTCTGTAAGTAGGGCTAGTCTTGTGGATGATTAAACCAATGGATGGCATATTCGCATCTAATGAATACCAAATAATTGCCAAATAAATTATACTTTCAAGACCAATAAAGGAAATGTTAGTAAGGCTTAATTTCGATAAAGTGAAAACATTGAGGAGCACAATCCAAAGAAAATAGCACTTTACCATTTTTTTAGTTAATCTAATGGAGTTGACCATCAACATGACTGGATGTGCACCGATAAGTATCCATCTCGCTACCCGTGACTTAGTAGATGACTTTTACATCACCTACCACAACAAACAGAGCGGTCTGACCATCTTGCGAAAAAAACCAGTTTGGATTTTTGGAAAAAAAATCTTCCGTTAACTGATATGCTCAAGGGATTACTCACGTAACAAAGTTACATACCTGAGGTAGCAAATAAGCAAAATTTTTTATAATCAAAAATATAAATTAAATAGCATATACTTCTAAATTATGAAGATAGGAAGTAATCAGTAGAATTTGCCTTACTACAAGGGAAATGAAAAAGGAATAGACTTTGAGATACATTACATCACATGCCAAATCTAATCAGATTCAACGCTTTATTGATATTAGTAAGCCAGAAAAAGATAACCAAAAGGCAGTGAAAAACAATCAAATTTGACTCTGATTAACAAAACCTTGTTCGAATGACTTCCGCATAGTTGAAAATCTTATTAGCCCTCAGGAGTAATCGATAATTCTAAAGTTCATCTAGGAAAGTTTTTTAGCACTTACGTAATATGTAACTCGAATTTTACCACCTCCTATATTAGACAGACTTAGGCGCGTGGTTGGTCATTTTCTACACTGTATGTGCACCGGCAGCCTTCAAACCCACAGACTAGTCTCACATATCAGTACGATAATTAACTAGGCGTCGATTTACAAAATCCGACTGTATCAAGAAAGCATTTATGAGATGAAAAAGCAAGCATATCAGTTAGTTTAGAAGAGAGATATTGAGATAAGTGTTTAGAAATGCTCAATTGAAGAACAGTTGTGTAAGGCGCAGCAAAAATGCATTTTCTATAGCACTACATGATAGTCTTGAAAGCAAACACCAACACACTAGCTATACCCGAAAAAATGTATTTTTTTTAATGTCGTGATAAGTAATAGAAATTATCAATATTAAGGACCACTTAAAAACACAACACTAACCTGATGTCCGCTAAAAGTTCTGATTCGAACAATTTCAGTCCTCTGCGAAACATTTTCAAGAGGAATAAGAATTTCCGTTCGTTTCGCATCCTCTTCCTCCCAAATTTTTTGATATTCTGAAAGTGATAATCCTAGCTGAAGCATTCGTTCAGCAAGAGTTAATGCGGTTAATTGTTCCACAAGAAAATATATCTTCTGTGCCCTATTCCAATAAGCTTCCTGGAGAACAGGAATTTGAAATTGAGATATGTGATACAACTGCTTGTGATGAAAACTAACAGACGCTTTCATGAAGTCGTCAAAATCTTGCTTAGTCTTGAGGGCACGCAAATTTCTATCTTTAACATAGAATGATCCATTAAATGCAAGGTGATTAGGTGGACATATGAGTAAAATCCGATAGGCTACAACATCATAACCCCTCTTTGTTTTCATGAGAACAGGAGTTTTATCGATTACGACTGCGGGCCACCACGGGGTACCATATTGAGCTGGAAGGAGAGCCCAAACAAGGGCACCAGGGGTAGGATTTGTAACTCTCCAGCGTCTTCCTGGAGATTCCGATCTATTTCGAGATCTGTTTCGCTTGGAATACCGATACTTAGAGACACTACTAACTTCAGAGCAACTTGATTCATCCGAAACCTCACTCAAGGCATCAGATTCGTCCTCATCTGAATGAGCACCATCTGAATCATAAATACATCGATCAAGAATTGGAATTTGGTTAAAATTTTCTACGTATTCATCAATAAAATCCTCATCAGAGAGCTCATAATGTGGAGTGGGAAGATCAGGATGGGCAATTTCTGGAGAAAAAATCACTTCGTTGTTCCATTGAAAATGATAATTATGTCTAGGCGATAGAGAGGCCCCGTGTAACTCCTCGCTTTCAGAATCGGATTCTATCAAATATTTTTTAACTATTTCACGAAATTTTTTCTTCGGTTTTTCGGAATGCTCTCCGGAGGAATCCATTTACAAAAAAATTGTGTTAAGATCCTAAAAATAACCAAGAAACCCGTTAGCAAGGTACATACTAGTAATCATAAGCCACGTAAACAAAAGGCGGATAATTTTAAAACGAAAGGTTTATTAAACAGCACAGCTTTACAACTTTGATGGGACAATTTCGGGAAGGACGAAAGCTTTGCCCAATTTCTGAAACTCAGCCCTAGAGAAAAAAGTGAAACAAAACAAAATATACCTTAGCGAATTTGAAAAATCCTCCTCAACAATGTCATCATCCCAATTATCTTCCCAAAGCGAAACTTCACCGTTATCATCGCTAGGACAGGTGGCACATTCTAAAAATTAAAATAGACCTAAATACAATAACCCAACCGTCAGCAGGAAATTCCTCAAAATCGTCATCTGCCTCGAGAATCCCCAGGTCTACAATAGGCTTTGCCTTGATAGTACCATTTTCTTCCTTCGAGTTTACAGCCATGAGTAATGATTAAACGGGTCAGAAAGGACAATTATGAATCAACAGAAGATAGTTTGCGCATGATTTCATGAACTTCATAATTAGGTATATTGCAACAAAAGCGTAATTTTTCAAATAAAATTATCTAATTTATTTTAATATTTTGTCGATATTAAATATATTATTATTAATACTTAAATGATTAAATTTTGACCTACCAAGAAAGAAGTTTCAGTTAATACTTTAAAATGTTTATGCTTCAGTTTTGACGAAATAATATGGCACATTTTGTGCTTGCAAAAAATTTTGATTTGATTTTTCAAAGCAGTTACTTTAATGCCTAACCTTGAAGTGTGTTAACCTAACGCTTCCTTGATGATCTCCAAAATGCGTTTTGCAATCTAAGAAAGTTCACCTTATTTCGATTTCGTATCCCTTATGACACGCATTAGTTAAGAAAACTCATTTAATATAAAGGATAACAGCTAAACTCATTGGATTCATTTTTGAAGAGTAACTTTAAATCTCTCCCCTTTCGATTTAATTTAAAAATATGGATTAAGGAATTTTACACTATATAAATTTTATTTTCATCTAAAAAAGATACGGGTTATAGGATGTCACTAAACATTTATATTAAATTATATAAACCAATCATCCACCAATCAATTCAATTCGATCAAATTTCGCTGTACTAATTTCGCTTCAGCTAACCCATCATTTCGATGTTAAGCCAAATGAATCAGTATAGAGTCTAGTTGTACTCCAAAAATGATATGAATCTTGTGCTATTGACAGGTTTCCTTCAAATAGCTAATTCAGTTCTGAAGGAAATCAATAATTTGAAACGCAGTCCATCTTCTAATTTTGAACGGTTAATTTCAACCTGGGCATGAACAAACTTTGCGCTTAAAATTGAAATGCTATTTTAATTATGAGCGCGATTCACGTTCCGAAGCAGAGGGCAAATTGTTTCAAAATAGTTATTAAGCTGTTCACAATTTTGAAATAAAAGCTTTTCAATTATATTGAAATTGTTGCATAAGTTTTAAAATGGTGGATTATGCGGTTTGAAAAGCAACGGTTTTATGGTCCAGGTAATTTAGCAATCTTGCTCTAAGCCGTCATTTGTTGTCATTTATTCATAGTTGACGCGCACAAATATGAACCGAAGGCATATAAATGTCAGCGGCAACGATCAGCTCTAGCTAGACAAAACACGTTAAAAGCTTAGATGAAAATTTCCATGAAGTTACATATCTTGAATGCACATATTTTACAATGTTACCCTATCGGAAGTCATTTATTTCAACCCAAAGTTGTTCATTATCTTACAGCTAGAAGTATGCAGTCAAAAAAATTTTGTTTATAACCGCAATAAGCTTTCTAAAAACCTTTACGTACTGCAGCGGATTAGCTACCCTAGTAGGCTTCGAGCATTCTCAGAAATCTCCACGGCGGATCTTCCCACTCGAAGAAGGCTACCACGAAGCAAAGGGTATAGTACGAATTATGACTTCGAGAAACATGATCAGTTAGAAAATAAGTCTAGCATAATTTTAATGAACATAAATAGTATAATATCTGAGTGGTGCTCTACACGTACGGCTCCACACACCAAAATGTTAGAAAGTGTATTTTCCCGTGTGCGGGTTGCATACGCCGCAGTACTTAGTTCAGACCAGATTTTTCGAATTAGAAGACTTGAATCGATTGAGTTTGCTTCCAAAATATCCAGTTATTGATAATGCCTTGCGATTAAACAGATTTCACAATTAATTAGGTTCGAAATTTCAAGTGATTTGCTTATAAACAAATACCATTTCATCAATTTACTCTCACATTTTTGATCAAATAATTACAATTTTCTATTACTAGATTTTCCAAATAATGATTTAACGTTTAAAACTTCAGACTTCGACCTGTTTCTTCACTATGGAAAAAAACGTGAACACCTAAATATAAAATAAAAAATAGGAAAGAAGAAGGCAAGCAAACGAATGACAAATGAAAGAGATCGAAATCGAAAGTCAACACTTTAGGAAACGAGCACGTACATAAAGAATGCAACCTCCCTCCCAGTGAGCCTGAGACCAGATTACACATTTACAAACTTAAACTGTCCTTATTAAACATTTAAAAGGATTGAAAAAAAGTATGAAATATACTTTGAGCGGTACAGTTCACCAAGGAAAAACATGAAAAAGATTGCAAATAAAACAAAACATTTCATGTGTTAAGACCAAGCAAGCTTATTGCGCACAAATATACATATTTAGTGGCATTACCTAGATAAGTTATGTAAATTTAATTTTTCAAATTGTCGAAGGATGCATGGAGTCAAATAAAATTATAGATTTATTTTTGCGGTAAGAAATCATTGAACCACATAAAAATAATAAGCGATAAGTGAAATAGTTACCAACGTGTCTATTTTGATCCTGTCATTATTGCTTTGGCCCAATGAGCAATTTGGAAACTCCTAAAAATCAGGAACTGTGTGCGAAGCGCAGCTTACCCAAATCACTTTCATATGTATTGCTTTGGACTGAGTTTATTTTAGAAGGCTACCTGCAAACTAATAAATAAAACTATGGAAGCTTAACAGTCAATTTAGACGTCGAATCACGAAGACGTGCGAATGAATTTATAAAAAGTCAATTTTTTCTTGCAACCAAATAAGTGAAAATATGGTAAAATACGTTAAAGAATATGTGCAGATTGAAGCACCATACACAGTTAATTGACATATTTGCGAAATGAACATGTTATAAGTTAGTAGATTGCATTCAAACAATATGCAACCCCAGTGCGTAATTCAGGAAAGCAGGTGAAAAAGCTATAATGATAAATAAAAGTTTTACTTAATGCTAACATTTTTTCCCAATAATGAACATTTGAAAAATATTTCTCCAACAGTTTCACAAGGTCATGATGAATTCGATAATTTAAAATTTATATTTCAGAATTTCTGGTGAACTTTTATTTTTAAAAATAATAAACTTTATGTTTTCACCAATTTTATACGACCTTGGTTGTTAATCCTAATGGTTTGTTTAACATACCCCATTGATTTTTTCATGTCCATTAAACCGTTTAGGCGTTGTGATGAGTTACAGACGTCCTATTCCTCACAGAGTAAATCCTAGCTATGTTCCTCCTAGTCGTCATACCATTTTCATCCGTGGTCTACCCGGGTCGACTAATGTAGATTCTGTCAAGTAAAGATGTTCCTTACTTAATGTCTATTTAAAATTAGGAACCACTTTTGCCAAGAAACCGATACAAAGTGTACAGTCGAATTTTTCTCGACATCCGATGATAAAGCTAAGTTCTCTGTTGCAATTAGATTCAAGAGCCATGAACTTGCACGAGAGATGCTTACAAGGTACGCAAGTTCTTCGAATACACGTTTTTTAGGTACAATGGCAAGGAATTATTCGGTCATCCTATTGAAGTTACTTGGTTCAAAGATTTAAAAAAGGCTAGAGCTCGAGGTATGAACAGTTATAAATTTTTATTTTTCCGTAGCATATGAAGAACAGCGTCACAGTCGATTTCGTTCAGTGAGAGGATTTCGGGGAAATAGGGGTTATCAAGATCGTAGAGTTCATGGTTATTCGCCTGGTCATGGGAGGGAGCGGTCATATTCAGGAGGTCCGCCTTCAAGCCGTCGCTTCAGTAGGGGACTCTCAGGTTCCTCTCATTGCTCTTCCCGTTCGCACTCTGGCTCTCCTAAACGGTAAGTTTATCCTAGATTAATTAATAAATCTTAGAAGGCGGTATGCTCTAAATGCCGTAAATGACTCAATTCCTGACCGCAGACGTTCTAATCGAAGATCTCGAAGCTTGTCATCTCGTTCCCGATCGTCTTCTCGTTCTGTGTCGAATCGGTCTTATCAATCAAATCATGCTGCACCTGAAAGGAGGTCTGGACAAATTAGATCGCCATCTCATTACTCAAACGCTCCAGCGCCTTCTACTCGACAAGAACACGGCGATACTAATCTTCTTAATGATCTGATTCATCTCCAATCTAAAAATGTGACCTCTAAACCGTCTCGCTATCGTAATTCTCATTCCCACAGTCGATCGGGTTCTTCAACTCGTTCTCAGTCTACATCGGCTCCTAGACGACAACAAAATCAGAGACATCTTTCCCCTGTGTTGCCAAATTTAATTTTATCCAAGGATCAATCGCCAGAGAAAAAGTATGACCCATTTAAATATTTTGTTTCTCATCCACACTGTTTAAGACCTACCATCTTTAATTTGAAATAAGTGGATAGTTGAATCTTATTCATTAATTAGTGAACACTTAGGCGCACGTATCGATATTTATCTTCTTTTTACTAAGTAATTTCTTTCATTTGACATAGGTAGAGTGTTTCAGTTTCGGTAGCTTCAACTATTCCTATTTGAAACAGTGGCTTAGTGTGATTACCGATACATATCCCTGTGTTGGTCGAGATTCAGTAAATAATAGTAGTTCTTATTTCTTCAAGCTTGCGACTTATACAAATCAATGTTCGCCTAAGCAGTATTCAAATTTTCACCATCACTCTTCATTTTAACTGTCATCTAACTTTTCTTTTCTCTCATTAGTCAATCTTCACTACCAAATCTCTCTGGTTCCAACTGGCGTCCGTTAAGTTTAACTGAGGAGATGTCAACTGATGAACCTGAACCGGCGAGATCCCTCTTTGCTGCTTACAGCGGCAGCAGTAATAACAATAACAGTAACAAACCCAGGTTAAATGGTGGAAAGATTATTCTTTCTCCTCTAGTGTCTCAAAAACATTTGAATGAGAGATCTTTATCTGAGATCGATAACATTTCCCACAGTAGTGGTGAAAGAGAAAGAGGACGAAAAAGGAATGAAAGTGGTGAGATGTCTTCTCCAATGGGTGTGGAAAATAATCATAGCTTTTCCTCAAGTCAGCTGGAGAATTCTTCCCAAAAGTCAAAGGATGTTCTTATCCAGGAAAGGAAGGCGGTTATAGAAGAGGTATGTTACTGTTACCAATGAAAGTGCATAAATCCACAAGTTTCAATCATGGGACAGCATGTGAACACAGCAACTAGCAAATCGGTCGACTGTGTTGATATTGAATTTATGGTATCAAGAGTCTCTTTTTGAATGATGGAATGCCATATATTTGTCATGTCTTGACTTTTGGACTAGTTCTTATCTACAGTATTCAACGCTTTTTGACCAATTAGTTTAACTGAATGGCTGTTCATATTCCTCTAATTCGACTACACTCTCTTACACCTATGAGCAGTAGATGAGTGTAGCAAAAACATTTTAAATTAAATAGAGATCTGAAGTTTATCATGTTTTCCATTTGCATTTTTTATAGACTATCTTAGATTCTCTTTGATTTAGAAGTTTCAATTTTGTCGTCACTTTTATAACCTCATTTTTTCTATATCAATAACATTCTCTAACTTTTGCCATCAGGCAGACTAGAAACCCACGCTGTCATTACCGCTTGACTTCATTTGTTGTTAAGTAAACATCAGCTGATCTTGATTGACATGATCTAACTTGTTTTTGCTACACATCAGAAAGCATTGGAAGTGTTAATTACCGACTAGTATAAAAGCGTTAACCATTTACACTTTTAACTGTATGCACTTTCATGCGGTAGCACACATTGGAAATAGGTCTGAAGGTGTAACGTTGACAAAGAGAAGCTTCAAATAAGTTATTTATCACTTTCAAAACAGTGACTGCCGAGTACGAACTTTCAACTCAAGGAGTTTACATGTTCCTCCAAGGTTATTGTTAAAGTAATTTTTTTTTGGTGTCTATCATTATAAGAAACTGACTTCCGAACTTCCTAAATGCTAACCACAAATAATCAACCTATTAGTCTCATGAACCTAGCTTTCAACGTGTGCATCTGCAGCGTCAGAGGGTTCGAGATTCAGTGGTTCACATCGAATGAACTCCATGATCTGCCATAGCTCTCAGTATTATTCAAGGAGGAATTGTTGAATTCGAATTTCTCAACCTCCAGGTTGATTTTAGAGAGCATTTCTAAACTCGAATATTAACTGATCTATTTGATTTCCTCTATTTATTATAGGAGTATAAGAAGGAATGTGAAACGTTTGCTACCGTTGCGAAGGTATTCATCAGGTGCGTTCTACTTTTATTAATTTGTTCTTATATGCTTCAAGTGCTTTTTTGTATGCTCTGTCACTTTTTTTCATCAAAAAACTTCACTTTGCACTTTATTTCAGCCTCTGTTGTCTCATGGATTGGTTTTTATAATACCTGGATTATTATTTTCCTGCATTTCCACACTGTGTCCTATACATTTCGTGCATATGATTACGTGCTAACAGATTGAGAAAGAAGTTGTAATGTATTTGCAAAAGCCAAATTGTCTATATATCGCATTGGTTATTGTTTCCTCTTATACTATGGTGGAGCCTTATACCATAACATCTGTCTGATTTTCGTTATTGTCTATTGGCTTATTTGAGAAAGACCTGCTGGTGAGGCCCTATTTATTTAGCCCATCGATTAAATTGTCATTTGAACCAATAGGCAAACGTAAGTTTACCTCAAGTGTTGCTCTCTTTATAACTAATATTTCCCATTACCCCATGATAATGGCTTCTATGTATCAGATGTTCCTAACATGCTTTTTATCTCCTTCTAGCAAGGACGGTACATTGGAAGATAAACTCCTGCCATTACTGAAGACGATTCTGCATGAAAGGGGACAGCAGAGTGTCGAGGAATTGCGGCTTTACATTTACAACTTGGAGACTGTCAATGGAAGAGCTTGAAACAATAAGAGAGAAATTGACCCTGTTACGCAATTCAATGCTCTCTTCTCTTTTTACATCGCTAAAGTCGCTATTTTTGCCATGATGATGTTGCAGGCATCGTTGTTGTTCTTATTTTGTTTTCTTTTCTACTTAGTAAGGATAAATTGTACAGTCTCATGGTAGAATATATTTTGGCGGTTTATTTTGTTTTATTTGAAAACGAAGATGTTTAAATTGGGCCTAAAATTTTGATAAATTAGGCGGTTTGGCGTTGTGGTTTTATATTTAATTGAAAGCTTGTATTAGTTGTGTGATTGTATAGTGAATACGTGCAAATGTGTTCATATTCCAGATCACTTTGTAAGCGGATTTAGGCATTTTTAAATAAATAGTTAATTTGTTGTTGACTGAATTTTTCCACTTCAAGTCCTTGACGGATCATTTTATTAGTTGGTCGAGTTCTAACAGAGCTGTGTTTGCTTTTTCAAAGGGACCATTTGCAAATTGGTTATCGAAGTTCTGGAGATGTGGTCCTTAGCCAAGTGCGCTCTTATTCCGAGTCTGAGAGCAGTCTCCTTCCTGAATGGGTTTGATTGTGGGGGGCCGGCCATTGTTGTCTTAACGATGCATGTTGGGTCCATTGAAGTAAGTGAAAGCAACATTTTTTTTAATGGAGGGGAGATTGTTGGATTACTCTTATGAGGGACTCGCATTTCACTATTCCTCTTGTTTGCCAGGTTTATTTGGTGTAGTTGCTCCATTAATTTCACTAGATTGGCATCAATTTCATATCATCTGAATGGAAAACTTGCGTTTAAAGAAGCAGATAGTGTCAATTAAATTACATTTCAAATGAATCATTGTAAGTCGCATGGGTTTCGTTTATGGGAATTTCTTTTCTTCTCAAGTGCGAATTTTCGATCTTAAGTTGTTCTATTTTTATGCCTAACAGATTTGAGTCTAGTCTTGAACTTAGCATTGAGAGCGTTATCTCGATGACTTCGTTATTATCATACATATTGCCTAACGTGGTGTGTACAACGCTGCCAAAGCTGGCTAAGGGGAACATCCTGGAAAGTGCCGCCTAGCGTTAATTGTGCTCAATTATTAACCATTCTGTAGGAAGCTCTTCTTATGCAATATCTTCTGTGTTCTTGTTACTTTGAACGTAGCCTAGCTAAGTTAGGGGATAAATTAACCCAGAGAACTCTTCTAGAGGCTAGTTGCTCTTGGCTACAGGTAGTCGGACTATGGTTTAGCCAATGGCAGATTGGTGTATATAGAATATCAAAGTAATGTTATCTTACTATCGCTTATCCATCCAGAAAATGGGAATTGTTTGAACTTTGTATCACTATTTTTTTCAATATTTTCAAATATGCTCTCGTGGTATTCATATCAGATTTGAGACGTCTTTATAAGATTCGAAATCTGCTTTAAATGCCTTTCAAAACCCCTGTAGCGTCGCCATGAATCCGATTATAGTAGTTCTCAAGTACGGGTTTCAATGGTTCTTGATATGTCGGCTGCAAACATATCATTGACAATGGAGAAAACTAAGCCCGTACTTGAGAACTACTATAATCGGATTCATGGCGACGCTACAAATTGGTGACCCTGACGTGATTCAAGCCTGACTCTATCCACTCAGCAGCAGATCAACCTCTCACGGCACTGCGATTTCCCTTCCGATCGCACGACTCATTTGGTGATCCTCATCCTTCTCGGTCAATCACCATCTCGTCGACTCTCTCCTTTCGTCCACTACTACTCCCACAGAATGTATCCGGAAACAGATCTCGGCGTGTATGCGCGGGGTGTCGCTCCCTTTTCCTACCCATACAATGCCATCCCCTATTTTCAACCCTTCGATGCCGCTCCCTCTTTTTGCCCCTACGGTATCTTTCCCTTCTACCCACACAGGACTCCAACACTCGGAGTTATAGCGACGCTTTAACCGGCAAGCCGAGACATCTCGTCCCGCAAGCACACCGCCGGAAGATATTTGCCCATTTCCATGGACTGTCGCATTCAAGCACACGTGTGTTTCGTTTTGAAACACATTCTACAGGTAAAAACCTGCATACCTGGTTACACTCCACGCCATGCATGTCTAGAATAAACGCGTTCCCTGGATACCTCTTTTTCTTCTCAGCTTTGCAATAGCTTAGCTAATTCTGGGGGTCTTACGGACTAGGAGAATCTGCCAGTGAGGTTTCTGAGTACAGTCAGGCTTAGTTAGGTAGCTAATTCCGCTACACCCCCTACTGTTCTAAACGCCACTTTTATCTTCGAGAGGGTGACGGTTCAATATACTTTACTGATGAACTTATTTAAATTTTCCTGATGACTACTTTAAATGAAAACAAAATTTTTATCGGTATTCTACTAAATGTGAGAAATTGTAGAGTATCTATAATAAAAAAGGACGCACTTGCTGTCAAAATGACGATTTGAATTGCTCAAAATTATGTGCCTTTTGTTAATTTATGCTTTTTATGGATCCTGTAATGGTTATATTTTCCATTTTAAAGTCTAATATCACTGGTCTAGTTTGGATACACGTCTTCTTTGCGATGTAAGCATTTATCACCTCACTCGTTGGCTATTAAAATTCTGACCCTATAGGTTTACGTTGTAAAATTTTATCAAGTATCATTTTAGTGAGTTGATATCATTTTAACGCACTTGATAAGTATTTGCAGTCTACAATGCATGGTTGTTGCTAGTGCAAGTGCTCTCAGTTTTATGGTGATCACTAAGTAGTTAAGGTCATCTCTACTTTCCCTAAAACACACTCATGTAAGGAGTCCAATTCAGGTGCAGCAATTTTTCAACACAGTGCTATAAGTTCAGTTGTCTGCAAACTGTTCTAAATATAGTACATTGAATGGAGTGGTCTGCAAAAAATGCGGCTTCTTTTCTCGTTCATTTTTTCCCAATGTCTGGGCTTTATTTATTAAATTAATTTGACTTGTAAAATGGGCTCTTGATATCGGGAATGCTTTCATTTGAATTCGGAAGGACTCCTCGAAAGCCTAGAACTGACAATAAACAAAACGGCGACTTTCCTATACCACTGCGCATATTGAAAAACTATAAGTGATGGTGCATCCGCTTATCTAAATTGATAAAAATGCAATGATTACAACCTTCAATGGTATTTTCCCGATCCCCTCATTAAGCGAATCGACCTTAACAAAATAATGAATCAATGAAGATGCGTTTATCCAATTGCGGTGGTCCCTTGAATTCATGAGCATTGCGCATTCTTACAATTATGATTCGGAGTGTGTCCCAGAAACCCTCCATTACTTTCGAATGTGTTAAAAATATGATTAGCAAACATAATGGAGTTGGCTACTTCGAGGACTCGGATAAAGAGTTATGTACATTCGAGCAAGAACTACGGTACTAGTTTTAAGTAACCTCACTGTTTATATACCGGAAGATAGTTTTTGGAAATTAAAGTGGGAAGTCATTATCGGAATAAGGAGTATTAAAGCGCTTTTGGGCCAATCTCCAGATTAATGTAAATAGCCTTAATTTGTGATTATTGATTAAGCCATTGGAGATACAGAGGACTTTTAGTGGATGCTCAACGGCCCACAATCAGTGATGTAATTTCCTAACTGTATTGTCTAATTACGACCAACTAAGCAGAAGTAGATCGTTAGTTTTCCATAAAGCACGCTTAATAATGCTTCTTTATCTCAAATGTTAAAATTTCCTTAAATGAGCTCGAAAGCTTTGAGATTTTCATTTGCAACGAACCTAAAGAATTCAAATTCGTGGCACCTGTGCATGAAAAATGAGGTAAGTAACTCATATTAATTGCACATGTGTATCGAAAGAAAAAAGAATTAATAAATCTGTGCACGAATAAGCCTAACTCTTTAAATATGCTTGTTTAACTCATATGACATCAACATTTAGCTGTTTTTTTTTATTATAATCAAATTGATTACATTTAATGCATGTATTTCAGGCGTCAACCATAAATGTAGCAATATCTTCAATAGACGAAGACTATTGTTGATTCAGCACACATTGTTGCTATGACTACGAGGACCAATATAAGCAATAAATTTAGTTTTAACTTGCGATAAAAGGATGAGCTTGAAACTTGTTGAATAGTACGCAAGCTTCCTATCATTCCTTTCTTTTGGACTGCTCTTTTTAACGATGTTGTTATTTAGAGCCATACAATCAAAGTACCCGTAGTTACGACTGTAAGATCTCCGAATGGTCAATCGGGGATTTAAATAGGAATAAATAGCTTTTTGCAGCTAAGATGACAGTAGATGTAAATAGACATAGGTAACACCATTATGCATTCACTGTGAAATGATTAATTGAATTAGCATATGCTATGACTTGATGCATTCATGATTGGGAGACAAGCACTACATTTTGGGAAAACTTAACACTGTAATGGAAATTATTGACTTCAAAAGCACAAAGAAATATTTAAATTAGGGAAAATTTGAGATTGGAGAATGAATAGGAACTTCTTTTTCTGACGTCTGAACAATCATTTTTCCCTCTATTTTTGTGATTTACATGTTGATACATCTTCCTTGGCATTGGTCATTTTATTATGCATAGCCAAATACTTATTAAATCAAATTATACTTCACTTTGTGAATTAGTAAACTAAGACGATATTCTCCGAGTGCTCCTCGATTTAGTTAATAGAATTTACTAAACACGGGCATTCTTTTATTAACAAATCGGTATGCAGTGGTTTTGCTGCAATAACAAGCCTTGACTACACTCCGTAATCTCTATGGCAAATTCTCCTATGTTTAGGAGGGCTCCCAGAATTAGCTAAGCTGCCGCAAAGCTATAGAGGAAACAGACGTATGACGTGAAATACGTTTTTTTGGGTTGTGAGTTACAGCTGGGGAACTTAGTCATAATATTCACTTTCTGGCATGCTGACCACGTACTGGCTTTGACCGTTGATTTGTCGTAAGGCCTCTGCTTTTGTCAAGCTAAAGTTGTGCTGTCCACAGAAGTTAAGATACATATTATTTATAAGATCAAGAAAGCGGGAAAAAATGGAGGACTGCACTACGAATATAAAATCAAGTAGATTACCGCGTAATTCTGATGTTAAAATGCACTTAACATGGATCCGTGTCTGGTTCCTCAATACTGATTGAACCTTAAGCCATACACCATCCCTGACGCCTTTTATTTGAATCTAAACAGTGGTACTCCTCTGTTTAGAACGATGCTTAAAACGATCAGATTTTTAATAATTCTAAAACTAGTTTATTTAAATAAATTTATCCAAGTACAACTTCTTATATAGGCAACTGAGAAATTCCCGTAAATGAGGAAAATGAAGATGGACAGTAATTCTTTCGGTTCCTCAAAGTGATCCTGAATTATTTTCTTTATTATGAATTTATTTTACATATTTTCCTCCCGACATTTTTTTCCTGATTGACAATTGCCGTCATTGTATGCAACGATTACCGGTCCCAAGATATCAATTTTCTAGCATTTTATGCCGATTTAGTGCTATACCTCTTAACGCAATAACTGGCATCGTTTACACATGCCTAGTAAATTGCCACTGCCGGAATAAGGGGGAAAAGAAAAGTGATCGCAACTAGTCTGGAAAATTGCTTATTGCTTCACTCTACTATTTTCACGACCAAAATTGGCATTTCCGCGTAATTCTTGTTGGTATTAGTTGCTCGGAACTTCTTTGGGTAAAAAAGGATAATTTCTTTAATAGATTGTCTAATTTTACTGGAATAAAGTAAAGCCGGGGGGTGGGGGAGGGGGTGCTTTAATGATCACTGGAACTGACAGAACAATAAGAATGTTGTCAGAAATAAGCCCAATTTATGTTTGAAATTAATGATTGCTCTCACCCGTTTCCACTCTTCATGTGGTAATGACGTACTGATACGGATTGCGTAAGGACAGCCGACAAACAAGATATCTCTAAATAGAAGGAAGTTAATGACACTTTACTACTCTTTGAAATAAGTAAATTGCAGATTTTAGCAGCTTTAGTAGCCACCTAAACAGAACTTTCCGCGAAGTACTATTTTAGACAAACTTAGAAATTGTTAATGGAACAGTGGATGTCAAGGTTTTATAACGACTCATCTAGACCCGGAATGGATAGAGCCTGATGACCATGTTCATTCTTTAAAAGAATATGATTAGAAGATTTTAAAAGTGGGAGGAAGGCGTATGAATAGTTGAGAAAATACGAATCATTTACCATGGCTATACTTCCAGTCGATTGTTGAAAATAAAATCTTCCTTGAACACTTGTTTGAGCCTGTTATACGATCTGTGAAGAATTTTTAATAAAAACCATTCTTCATGTTATCGATTATGATGATGATGACGTGGTGGTGGTGGTGGTGACATTTAACTATGAGAGCAAGTCCAGTATAACTAACTAATTTCAAGCCACTTGAGCAGATAAAACTTTACGGAGATGACTGAGAGATCATTCAGCACGGTTAACTGTGTCCCGTTAGTAGTTTCAATATAATGATGGGGTTTTTTTGAGTGTTGCAAAGCCCAGTCTCCGCTTTTCTCATTTTGGGAGGCTTAATTGGTAATGTAAGGATCTAAGTGTCCAGGTAATATTGCCAGGATCCAGAACCTTACGAAAGAGAGGAGTAGTCCAAGATGTCATCATTCCAGGCACTTAATCACTTTAATATACTCTGTTTATTGGAATAAGAGTCTTTTTCTTGCAATCTATTCTCTCCCTCAGCCGATATGAGTTTTGCGCAGTATAATGTTCTAAAGTATCTGGGCAGCACGTTTCTGTATACTAATCGAACTAATAGGCTCCGAAAGACCGTTCGGGGTATGAAATACTCATCCCTCGACAGCACATGGTGTCTGTGGTCTTGAGGTGTTTTAGTTGGCTTCGCCTTATTTATACGAGTGTGTTTTCCAAGAGCAGGGTCTGTTAACATTTGAAATAACATCTGTTGACTAGTGTCCTCACGTGTGCTCTGTGCAATAATTATCACCTCTGGTATTTAATCGCCGTTTCTCTCAGTTCATGTGAATTTAGATTTCGTTAACGATAATTCCAAGACTTATATAAATATATATAATATATATAAAGATGAATATAATGCAGAAGCATTAAATTTCCACTCTACATAAATAGCATTGATTTAGTGTTCGTGCTTTATTCAATTACTGTCATTGTTAAAGAGTCTAACGATAAAACTCAAATCGCAATCGCAAGTTGGTTCTATTTCTGCTCATTAGCTAGGATCATTCACTCTACTTCTCTCATCCCGGCAATGCTAAAACTATTGGCTGTTGGAAATTATGTAAAATTTAAATAAAAAACGAATTTAAGTAGCAAGTCTAGCCATTATTGATTAGGAGGATCGATCAATACGCATTGCACATCGTAGGCAGGCACTTGTTGCAATCTGGAAGAAAAATCATGAAGTTTGAGCTCGGGAAATTTGAACGAGCTATTCAGTAAATATAGTGAAGCCCAAATCAATAATTCATATGAAGTAATTCTCCTTTAATACGTCTCGGCGTTATCAATTGCTTCAAGCAATTAAGCATTGTAATTTTAGTATATTACCTACGGTAGTCTATTCTGTACAGTTTTACCTCAAAAAAGGAGGATTTCCAGAATATTCTCAACCTTGAATTTAAGACAGAAAGCAGCCACGAATACGAAGAGCAGCGCATCAATCCCCTATTACACTGATCTAAATTATTTTTCTAAGCAGTCTCCTCTGTATCTCTACTTCTATCGACCGAAATATCATTGATCCAGGTTACATTTTATCATTATGATCTAAAAGAAGATGTTAGCCCCTTTAGCTTTTAATATCATCCTTAATTGAAGTTGTTCTAGGTATGTTTGTATATATTTACACCAATAGAAGCGTGACAACTGGAAATAGGGTGGATAACGGCTCTAAATTATTGATTCTGGTAAGCGGTTTAAGTGGATTTAGCTATTATTGTGAATAACAACAGTTCTCAATCACAAATGCGTCATCCACACCCATTTGACCATGCTCATTCAGACTCCCTATTGTTCACAAAGTGGAATCATAAAGGAAATAATAAACAAACATACGTTCAGCAAGCCTTTCATTCACTTTCATGCGTAAACCAGTAACTTAAAACATAAGTTCGAGCAATTTAAATCTCACATTCTAGTTTATTTGTTTGTACCGCCCAATCTCGAGGAGAACTTCAAGATACAAAGGAAATACTTTATTACATTTGAATGGATGGCTTAGGAAAAATATAAGCAAGAAGTATTTACAAGGTTTCAAATGTGTTTTCTAATCAAGGAAAGACATTCTTTCCATGGCCTGCCTTTGTATCTCCTTATAATCGTCAGAATCAATATCGTATAGAGGATTGCGACACTCCGCAAGCACGTTCTCCAGTTCCAAACCCACAGAAAGATCGACAATGAAGTCGAACTCTGAAATCATAGTCTGAATAGCTTCGAGTTTATCCCAAAGCCGTTCCTTCTTCTGTTCCACAGATTCCTCGTCGCCATCTTCAGCAGTCACATCCCCCAACACGACAGTACTCACGAAATCCGCCGTTTGAAGTTCTGGATGCCTTCGACCTAATTCCATTACTACTGCTAGTGCATATTGGCTGGGGGGATTAGTGAAACAGAGGTCAGTTTGAAACCAAGTGTTAATAATCTCGTAGCCTTCTTTTCTCAAAGAATTCATGAGCTCTGTAGCCACTTCGTCCGTCATTGAAGAATCTTTACTTTGTCTAAACGCGATTAGTTCCACAAGGAAACCTACGAGGGGGCGGTAGGGGGGATAAATCCATAGATCATAGAGCAGTTTGTCCATCAGGAAGAGTTCAGATCGGGAGATAAACGCATGGTAACGCTCACGATTGCGTGGAATATGGTCGACAAATCTGTTTAAACTGATGGGATAATCTGCCGCTTTGAAAGCGAGATAAAGGGCTGTTAGCATCATTTCTCTTGGAGAGTAATCCATCACTGAGTTATTGAGGTAGAAACGCTTCAAGTAAGTGGCCGCGAAACCAAATACCTGCAGTCCAAGAATAGGGAAAGAGGATGAATAAATTGATGAGTTAGTTTGACTTGCATTAAATCTAAAATAGCAATAAATATAAAATAAGTACTAAAGATCCTTCTAAATAAATGTTTTTTAGAAAGAAATCATTCAAATTAAAATATATATAAAAACTGTTTGAGAGGAATGATATACCAATGATTTCAAAGTTAACTTTAAAAGCATATTTTACAAAGTGATGCCAAGAAAACTGCGAGTGTTTGACTAATCAATAAGCACCGAAACAAATTCAAGCCTTCCTGAAGATATACTTCAGCAACCTTAGCCATAAATGGTTAAATTATTATTGTGAAAAACTCATTTGAGTTGAGAATTCCTGAGAATGCTAACAGGCATTCATCAGGAAAGTGGGCAAAATGTGTAAATAAACCACACAATAAGTCTATTCCTTGCATTGATAACATCAAGCACAAATGAACTGTGTAAGGTCCCTTAGCGGTTCGTAAATGGAAGAAAAAATTGAATATAGGGCGGATCGAGCACCATAAATCGAAGATGATTCACTAACTGTTAAATAATTTAGATTGATGCGATGAACTCTACATAGCCGTAAATGATTAATTAGCAAACAAAATGCACGAATTTCCAAATTCGCAAAAGGCTATAAAATCATAAAATATAACTCGCTCTATTTAAAATTCAAACAAATAACGACTTTAAAAACCAAGAAATATCCACAACGACTGCAATTACATAATCATCTAGGGAAAATTGACATTTCTGAATGCTACTCAAATAGTTAGATATCACAGACAATATGGAAAGATCTCAACAATAAAACGAGAAATGATTTCACAATAAACGAAGGAAATCAATAAGTAAACGGTCGTGGAACAAAACCAAAGGGTACAGGTGAGGAAAAGACGCAGCGA
This sequence comes from Hymenolepis microstoma, assembly GCA_000469805.3. Lineage (NCBI taxonomy): Eukaryota > Metazoa > Platyhelminthes > Cestoda > Cyclophyllidea > Hymenolepididae > Hymenolepis > Hymenolepis microstoma. The sequence continues at coordinate 34,527,088 of LR215989.1, read as the reverse complement.
TTAAGAAAAGTCGTACCTAAGTGTGACAAGTCACAGAAACTCATAGCTTCAAGAAATAATGGAATTTATCAGTTAAACATAGATTTGTTCGATTATCATTGCCCTCTACCAGCAGCACCAGTGGAGAAAATTTTTTCACTGGCTAACGCGTTAGCTAATCAATTTCCTCTATACAAGTCGTACCTAAGGAATTGTACTTTTTAGATAAAAGAGAAGAGAATCCACCATTGCGTTACAAGCTTGCAGTCAAATTTATATCAGTGTGAAATAAATAAGAGGATTGATACCGGTAGCTAAATACCACTTCACCAGAGCCTTACAATGTAAGCCGACTTCCAAGGAAAAAATATTAGAGTACAAACGTATCTGAATAGAAGGACCCAATTGACTAAATGAAATCAACCATCATTGATGCACATAGATCCAAATCGCAGATTCCCTAATGGAATTCGTACTTTATAAATTAAGACACAGATCGCACAAAACTACCATTAAGAGCCAAATTATTTCTCATTCTACAGCTTATGATTCAAATAAAAGCAAATAGAAATAACAAAGCTTACATCAGCAGGTAGTTGAGGATCATCAAATTGTTGATAAAACCCGTGCATAGCAAATATATTTCGCTTCACAATAATTAACTCCTCCTCAGCAGTAAGAAAAGTGGGTAAGATTTCCACATCACCCAAAGCCTCCGCCTTCGATCGAAATTGCTCTGTAAGACGCTTTCTTGTCGAAATATTGCAATCTTGCCTTCGACTATTCAATTCGTCTGCTGTAAGCAGCCAATTGAGCAACTGTGAACTCGATGAATATGACTACAAACCAGCAAAATATAAAACTACTAAGAACGTACAAGTAGAAGGTAATTTATGTTAATATTTTTACTTGAAATAAGGTAAGTATTTGGAGCATAAAAAGGGAAGAACAGAAATGGTTTTAAGGGAAACACTGTATTTGAATGAAATACACATGGGTGGAAACGACGATTTAGAACAACGGGGATATTGAAAGGATAGGGGTTTATTCTTGCTCCATTGGCTGGGGCCCGTCAGCTTCAGTAGGATCAGCATCATCGGTTTCAACAGGTTGGGCTTCTGCGACTTGAGCAAGATAGGGAGAAACTTCTTCTTCTGGACAAATTGTAAAGTTCTTCTCCTTACCGACAATAGCAAGAGCGCAGTTCTATAACCATAAAAAAAATCAAACGTACATACCGCAATAGTGCGAAGATTTATGTCAGAGATGAACATTACATACCTTTCCGGAAAGCTCAACTTCAGCAGGTAGGCAACCTTTGAGAGCTTTCAATCCATGAATAATAAGTTCTTCTAAACTGCAAGTTGGAAATTCGTCAAGATGACGCTCTAGATAAGTTCTGGCAGATTGTGAACGAGAACCGACAGCAAAGCATTTACAATCATAGGCATTTGATGATGGACACTATCAAGAGTTATTGAAGCAATAGCAAGCACATACCAAATAGTAGACATGAGGACCATTTTCATCGTAGCCAGTAATGAGCATGCCAACTCCGAAAGGCCTTCGACCATATTGCTGGGTAGGAATTTGCATTTTTAAAGAAATCTTATTCATCAACCGAGACACTGGTAGAGGTTCACTGTACGCCCATCGATTGTCTGCACACTCACGGCGCATATGTCTGGCAAGAAGAAACCCATCAGCAGTCAAACCAGTTATAGCCATTCCGATGTGTGAGTCGATAGGAATCAATTTTTCTTGATACGATGACAATTCTGATGGAGCCCTTTTAAGAGCAACAATAACACAAAAGTCCTTATTCTTCAAAGCAACTGCTGCTGAACCTTGTTTAACAGCTTCCATTGCATATTCAATTTGATGAATACGCCCTTGGGGGCTCCAAACAGACACATCATGATCATACTGATTCCTAAACATTTTGCGAATACTAGGCTAAATGTGGAGAAAGCTGAAGTCACCTAAGATCCGCATTGTAATTGGTCCTTTCAAAAATTTTCATTAAGTGCTTTTTTATTTTTTATTAGATATTTTATTACTAGGAGATGAAAAATATCTTTTACGCTATTGTACCTTTGTAAGATCATTATGTATATCATGATTCGTTAGTTGTCTGTTTTTAAATTAATAAATTAACCTTTGCCGACATGGTTTTCCCAACTATGTCATATTATAATTTGAAGAAGCCATTTTAAAATAATTAATTTAGTCTATAATTCTGAATTTTATTTTCTGTTATTTCATTTCGATGGCACAAATTTATTGGGACTAATGTAGAGTGGCTCCTTCGCGGAGAAGTCACAAGATATAACGGACTTTGCTGAATATTTTCTTCATTCGATTTTGATCTACTTTACAGGCTTTCTATGCTCTCACAAAGTAAATGAGTATTTGCATGAAGATAGCTCATCGGACTTTTTTCAGAAATCGAAATAAATATTTATTATGAGAGCGGATAAATATGTGCAGCGAGAACCAAGAAAATATATACAAGCCTAACAGCACCACTAGCTCATTACATTTATGCTTGACCACCTCTGGCTACAAGTACTAATATGCGCACTCATGTTCAGCCTTACAATATAGTTGGCTTATATAAATGCATCGGTTCGTCAATATCACATATCATTTATTTAAAAAGAGCCTAAACATGATTACCAACTAAAATATACACATACAATAATAGGCATACACATCTCATGGAAGGAATTAACAGAGGACAAGGGGAATATGGAGCAGTGTTACTGCTGGGCATTAGCCTCTGACATAGAACTATCGATCAGTGGAGGAAAAACGAAAAACTTTGCACCTCTTCGCCTAATCTTCATTTTCAGCGGCCTCATCGCACCCTCTGAGCTTCCAGTTTCCGATCCAGATTCACCTAGTGTCAAATAAACATTATTCGAAGCTCTATAAGTGAGGGCAGATCTCTCAACATCTAGAACTCTTTGAAGAATGGGAGGGTTCGGGGAGGGTGCAGCTTGTAGAATCGGAGGAGAGGGGGTATTTGCCACTGACGATGAAGAAGTGCACCCCAATCTATTTCTTTGATCTAGAGGAATTTGGCAATTTTGATTTATCGATCCGCATTCGCTTTCCTCTCCTCGAATAAACCACTCATCAGTGTCACAATTAGTCTGCGGCAGGGTGTCTGAATCTTCAGAACCCGTCCGTCGTCCAGATCGTCGTCGTGAGATCAATAGACGAGGAGGAGGAATAGGAGGAATTCCATCTATTTTTGCTAAAGAAATTGCTGGATAGGTGGAGGCGGTTGAACAGGTAGAGGGAGTTTCAGGAGAGTCCATAGAAAGATCAATTGAATTACGAAGGGTGTAGGAGGTATTTTTTGCTGTGCCATTTTCAATAGCACAGTCTTTGGATCGCCTCTGCAGGCGTTGAGATCGAAATCGTCTATCGACTTGTCGCTGCTGTTGAGACATCTCATAAGTTCGTGTTTCTTCTTCTTCATCTTCAAACGTCATTGGAATAGTTGATGAGGAAGAGGAAGAAGATGTAGGCGATGTAGGGCAATAGGGGCCTGCAAAATAGAGATAATAAATTGGTGATTTCTAAATTAAACCAATTTCAAACTATAGTTCGCTGAAAGCATGACGCTTTTTAATGGACAAAATTGAAAAGCGATTTCCCTAAGTATTGCATTTTGTATGTTACAGAATCTAAATTGGAAAATATAAAAAACAGATCACAATTTATATAACTAAACACAATCAACAGCAGTGACTGAATAGGAATGAAAATAATGACAGAATTGCATAAGAATTATTAAGCTCCAAAGACCACAGTTCAGTTATCAATGCCCATACACGAGTGACAACATACCCCTGAAAATAAAAAAATAGCAAAGGCTCAAAAATTATTAAGATAGTCACTAATATCACTTGATTGGAGTAGAAGGGAAGCATGCTTGAGTTGATCACCTACACCACTGGATGTACAGCGACAAGAAATTAATCTCGCGACCCCAAATCAGTAGACATGCAAAATTGACCGTTCCACTACTAGTCCATATATTCTTAAATTTTCCCAAAAACCTCACCAATGACCTACTACACAAGTGGCTGGACTCGTATCAATAATAAATTAGAACTGGTTGTCAACATGAAGTCTAAAGCATATCCCTAACTTAATGTCTTGGTCATCTGTCCATGCCTTTGATAAACTAACCTTGAGTAATCAAGTAGATACTTCGAAAAAACTCATGTAAGATATTTTAACTTACTCTCAGTAGCAGTAGGCCTTGATGATTGAACCGAAGTCTGCACTTTTTCAGCAGAGGCCAAACGGGCAGAAATCCTAGCTGATAACCGCCTTCTCTTTTCAGGACGCTGCTCCTCATTAATCTCTTTAGTCTCCATTGATTGTTTGGTACGTTGCGGTAATTTCTTAATATTAGCAACAGAGGGATTCGGTAGTGATGCACGTTTAACAGATCTTCGTCGAGATCGTAATTCTAAGCCTATTAAAGTGGTATCCGACTGCTGCTGCAGTGACTGTCTCCTAGGTCGACTGGAAAGTGCCTGAAGTTCAGGAGATAAAGCCGATTCCTCTTGTTGTTTCTTTTTTTGTTGACAGTGTTGGCTGAAAGAAGAAAACACTTCAGATATTTGTGACTTGAGTCGATCGAGACGGAAGTTTGTGTGACGAAGTCTATAGCAGCCAGAATTGACAGCAGAGAGGGCTAAACCAGTTGAGAGACCCTTCATTAAGAGACCATTGGCTGCCATGGAATTGGTAGGAGAGTGGGTGGAAAATGTTGGCGCGTTGTGATTGATTGAAGTGGGACAACTGCCCCGTCTGTGCAGAAGTGGCATTGGAGCTACAGTTAAAATATTGAGGTTTCAGTACAAAAGCAATTTTACCTCCAAAGATAACAAAATTTGCTTAAGGTTTTTAAAAACACAACTATTCGGAAAAAATCTTCAATTTGTAAATAACCACGCGAAAATTTTTAGATTAATTATGCCGTTGGCCAAGCAATTTTTGTATGTAAAAACATTTGCAATTTACTTTTACAGAATACTAGAAGAATGCACATAGTATTTCGAAGTTGGAATGATGAGTGTAATCATTTCCTACACATATTATCGAAAATCAAATTCTAAAATAAATAGCATTTTAAATCCCTCTAAACACATTTTTTCCAGATTTCTTTAGCAAAATTCGAACGAATATTTGATTGCCGACTATAAAATGATGACACTCAAAGCTTAAAAGTACCAAAGAAGTTTCCGAGCACGCGCTAAGGAAAAGTCGATGATCTGCCTTATGAGTCCAATTCTTAAAGCCAATAAATGCTCAAATCGTTCGAAACGAAGTCTGTCATATTCAAAGTACCTCCAATTGCAGTTGTACTAATATGCCTTATTAAAATTCCCGAAGACTTCAAACAGCTACAGTGCGGAATGACAAGGATTTTCGTAAATCATTCTTTAATTGTTTGGGATTTAAGGCAACAGTGCAAATGCTTTCCATTCATCTGATTAATGAAATGACCCTATGAGAAAGTAGCTATTTACCATATTATTATTTCTAAACATGGCATTCGAAGAGCAAGGTCATCTGATCACTCCGGGAAATCCTACAATCAGACTTCGACAATAAGACACCTCGGGTTTGAATTATTATGAAAAGCTTAATCAGTTCACTCATGCTAAAAGTTTTTTCGAGTCATCAGAGAGTAATTAGATATAAAAAGAAGATTTTTGCAAATTGAACAAGACACAACGGAAGTCTTTGGTTCATCCGGGATGTCGTCATTAGAACAGACAGCAATGTAGAGTCCTGTTTTTAAAAAAACATAAATCAACTCCCCCACCCTCGCCAAAAGAATACGAGTATAAACAGACGGGATAGTTATTTCTCAAGCACAACTATCAAGAAGTCATACAAATGATAAGATTATTTAGAGCGCCAGAATACAAACATGAATGGTGACATTTGATCCAATACAAATATCTTCAGATGATGCTTCGTAAAAGCAACGGCACGAACTCGTAGAAGAGAAAACGTAAAAATTCGAATTCCTTGAGGCCATAACTAGGCACCCACAATACAAATTGTGCAGTTCAAAACACCTTCAAAATAAACGGAGAGAGAACTATCTAGCATTTGCCACTATCTACCAAAAGCACACAACAGCAAAGGATACGGGACACTTTCAGAAAAAGAAACTAGAGCATAATCATAGTTTATACTGTGAACCAAAAGATCATATCCAATTTGTGGGGAAAAACGAGATCACTGCACACAGAAACTTAGACTCAGATCGCAAAGGTACGTGCTAAATGCGTTTACTGGGTAGTAACGTCGATTAGCCAAAAGTTGCACACTAGATAGTCAATTCATCTAGCCCATTGAAGTTGGCCCACGTTCAAGTGTATTCATAAATAAAGTGGGCATCTTTACATAATGGATTAATATCAGGTGTTCACCTTGAGTGAACACAACCAAAAGAGCTATGTCGACTTGATTTTTTACCTACCTCACTGTTATTTTAAAACTGTTAGGTAATGCAAACGAATGTTGACCACCCAAGTATTCGATGAAAAAAGCGGGGTGAAGTGACGAGATCGACCCTTCTTGGTTAAATAATGCTAATCAATAAGAACTAAGCATCTTTGACAAGCATTTGCTGCATTCTAGGGAAAAAACAAACGAAATTGGATTTTGGAACATGAACTGTCAGCTTATTCGACATCGAGTGCTTCCTGCCACAAAAAGAGACCTTATTGATCACACTCCTTTACCAATTATCGATAGACAGCTAAGTTTTAATATTCAATTAGGCTTATTATTCGTCATAAATCCATTTTTCAGCCATCAGCCAGGGGGGATAAAGTAGTGAGCGATAAAAATAAGAGGAACAACGAACTAGGCGTGAAAGCGATAAAAGAGGAGCAGTCAAGAGGCTACCGACGCAAAAATTTATAAATTCTCTTGCTGGTCCAATCTACGTATGCATGGCCATAGGAAAAAACAACAAAATTGGCATGACGAAACTTCAATCAAGCCAACTGGGCCTGAATGTCGCTGATGTGGATTCAGGGATAAACTCAAAGAAATTGAGCTTAGAAACATTTGGATACTATAGTGAATTGCGATTCTTGTGAGAATGTGGACAACTGTGTGCTTCCAGAAACCAATTAAGGTTTTACTTTTGACATCTTGACTCATATTTCTACTCCCATCCTACCACCCCTCTGTCGTTTCATCAATTTCTTTATAAATATCTAAGCTCATTGGAACTTTCTTAATGATGATCGTTCCTAAAGTACCCTTGATAATAGTTTTTGTATAAAAAACTAAATAAATATTGTCATGCTGGCAAAATTTCGACTTGGATTATTATTATCATTATGATCCCAGTTCAAAATATTTTACAAAAAGACAAAGGTGAACGAAGCAATGGTGCGTAAAGGTATAGATTCAATCTAGACATTGAGAAGAAAGCAAGTTTACTCAGCACTGTGCACTTGGGATTTGACTCCTTTAATGAACAGTAAACGCCAAAACAATTACCTTTACCTGGAAGTTCGCATTAATAAGAGATAAAAGTACAGAGTTCATTATAAAGATGACATTATTATAAAATACTCTGCAGGAATATAAAGAGAAGTAAAAGTTCACATTAAGTAAACTCTGGTGAGCCCGTTATGTTAAAATATCTACCTTCTCGTAGCTCTAAAAAGATAAAAGGGAAGTAAAGTGACATAAACAATCTGATTAAATTCCAACTAGCAACCCAAAATGGCGATAAAGGGACAAGAGAAGGCAAATTTATGGGTGCTGGGATATCATACAACGACATCCAGCTCACTAGGAAAAGGGGTACACTGTACAAGGTTAATCATTAGTTGCTATAAACACTTCTACAATTAGATTCTATTTTTAATATAAAATGGAAGAAACAGAAGATAGAATTTGCTAATGTTTTCAAGATAAAAAGTTATTTCAATACTTTCATTTTCTCCGTAATAAAACATTCATTGAGATCAAATGGCCAACAGAGTTCTGAATGCTGTGGATGTGGGAATCCAAAGACACACCTACTTGATCCGTTTTATTTTTTGCTACTTTTTGCTTCAGATGTAGCGAGTGACAACGTCAACAGAAACAATAGGTAATAATTATTCGAAAGTTAATACCATCAATCCCTCTTCTCCCCTTCAAAAAAATAGAAGAAAGGAAATGTTTAAAGGAGAGGACAGGGAACCCATTCTATGTTAGTTCAACCAACTCCAAATCTCTTCTAATTAACTACCAACATTAAAATAATTCATTTGCAAAAGGGCATGCCTTCTACCGTAAGACAAATGCGAAAAACGTAGGAAGTCCGATGACTCATGCTAATACGAATCATAGCAGGATGACGCACTGCTTTTCAAATCAGCAAAAGTTCACCGCAGATTTCAAGCAATTTCCCTCCAAATTAGAGGTTTTTTGCAAGAAGCACTTGAAAAAATGCAGCAACATATACGAGAAACTCGCATTCTACTGCCCTTCATATTGACCAAAGTTAGCCACTACTATTGGCCGCTCACATCACTAAATGTGTACCAATGGGTATAAGTTTAATGACCTGTGACTTAATTACCGTATAACCTGGGCATATAGAAGGAAACTGCTATCCACTGCTGGCTCCAGATAGGCTGATGGTAAGCCGGAGAAGTTTTTATGAGAAACTCATATTTTTATCACCTTCTCGTATGACTATTTGACTAGATCTGCACTTGTGGTTATGGTATCTACAATTTCAGGCTATGTAAACGATGAGCAATATAGACACAGAATACCTCGTCCACTCTTCTTTAACGATCGACCTCAAAGGAGAGATAGGTATTATAGGGAGAAAAATTGCGAGGGCATTCTAGAAGTAAGGCAACACTAGTTTTCAACTACAAATACGTGGAGAAGACAATTCAATAGCAGAGCAACAGTTTCTAACATTCAAGCATTCTAGAGCCTTTTAACGTGAAATTCACATTCTAACACTCGTCTCATGCATGTTGACAAGAAATAACCTCGTGAATTGGTAGATTTGCATTGTGACGCTAAGCCTCATGTCTACTCTCTCTCTATCTCTCTCTGCTCACTGCTTTTAGGTGTTAAGTACTTAGACACTGTGTACGTTCCCACAACCAAATACACCAAGTGAACTAACCTTGCTTGAGACGTTGCCTTATGGTAGCAGCTACAGATTCGCCTTGTGACAGCCAAGGTTTAGCAGTAGAAACGACAGAAGAAAGAGACGTTGGAGACGCAGCAGGTGAGCAATCAGTCGTCGAAGCCGACACTGCTCCACCACCCACGCTTTGAACAGTCGATGTAGTAGCGCCTTCGGCGAAAGAGCCCTTTCCGAGGAGTTCACAGGTAAAGCACTCACAGGAAGCATTGTTGGTGTCGAAGAAATCCAACCCATAGAAGATGTAAATCTCATCACCCGCTTTGATATCACGTATGGCGGTAAGGCTCATTCGGTCATCGCCATCGCAACTTATGGTGAACTAAAACGATCAAAATATAAGGGGTTTACTGAAAAAGTAAACAAAGTGACAATCAGAGTTATTTCGACAAATAAATTTCTTTATGTATGCCGTAATATGTTCTCATTACTTCCGAATAATTTCCAAGACCTCCGGGAAAAGTAGGTTCATGCGTTCATGATCTGTCCCCAACTTGATTAGTGGTACTCCTTCAGTGAAATGTAATAAGGTGAGCGTAAAATCAGGATAGACTAGGGAAGAATACGCCCCTTGAACAAAAACTCAGTTAGTTCTGGGTTAGTGAGAACTTAAGAAAGTGCAGGATCGAACTCATTTACCCAACATAGCAAGAAATTCAGTTCTGAAACCGATGAATGAATACAGTAAGATCGAATATACCTATGAATCAAGTTAATATCCTGAAAAGAAAATGAAAGTCTGGTATTATATGATACGCTAACACGGCTATTGGTTTCTCAAAGTTACCAGAGAATAAGCAGACAATGAGAAGTCGAAAGGGATATTGCAAAACAAAAATGCTTCTCAATGCTAAGCAAGACACCTTTACAAGTTGATCGCTGTTGAGATGTCAAAGATAAACACGGATAAATGAGGAGTTTAAAACAGATAAACAATCAGCAGCAAAACTCTTTCAGTCAAAGGTGAAATTGATAGGACAGTATGAAGCAGCACCATGGGAATGAAAAGGTAAAATACTAAATGAAATCAACCATTGTAGAAACCATAATTGACCTCGTCAACTAGCGCAGAAAATTAACTTAAGTTTCAATTTTGCCAACTTCAGATGACAATTATTATAAACTCACATAAAGCTGAAAGCATGTACCTACCTCACAGTTCGGTTGACAATCATGATTAACGTAAGCAGCGGGACCGAGCCACAATTGAGACTTCTGCTTGCGAGAGGAATACATCACCGAGAAATCATTTTCCTTTTGGCGAAGAAAAGATCTCTCCTCGTCTTTAGTCAACTCAGCAATACATCCTACGAGACCGTAGATCTTTGAGCCTTTTGGCCAATCTTTGGTTGCGAAAATGGCACCACCACTATGACCCTCGGAAGCATAGCGGTAGCATGGAGCGATTTTAATACCAGATCGTTCATCAAAAAGCAAAAGATATCGATATATCTAAAGAAAAAAGTAAGCTTCCACACTGCATACGTGATCGCGAAATCGAGGATCGGTTTTCCAGTGTTGTTTGATACCGATATCTTCACTGATTAGCTGCTTATAAGCTAACAAGAAATCCTTGTGGGATTGAAAATCTTCAATAATTTTCTTAAGTCGCCTAGAAACCTGATTTGATATTCTAATACGCATACTGTTTGGAATAATTACATAAATGCAAGCTTACCTAGTCATTTTGTGTGTCTTGAAGCCAAGAAAAGGATCAACGGTAATACTTGTAGCATAATCATCGGTTTCCACCAGGTCGCGCCAAACCATCCGATGAGAACCATTAATGTGTGGTATTTTCGGTTCCAAACGTTTGGTCATTATTATCAATCTTAAAATTAAAATGTCTAGATTTTAAAAAAGTGAAGGACCCCAAAACCAAACGTCACCAAACGTGGAGCCCTCTATGAAAATCAATAAAACAAGCGATTTAAGGCCAAAATGAAACAACGATGAAATTATTCAATTTGTCTTCTTTATTTTTTATTTTAAGCCTTCATTTTTAGCCAATAACGCATCGATACTTTGGTTGTTTTATCGACTAATTCATAGATTTTTTCTACCATCAAATCCTCCTTGATCTGTGACTAATTTTTCAGGTTAACTTTCCCCGAATTTCATGATAATTATGGATATTTTGATTTATTCGTATAAGTTCTGTCATTCTTTTCTCTTATTTATTGTTTATATATAGTACCCAGCCCCGATTTCTTTATTGTCAAGAATATTAAATTATTTGTCAACTTCAAATAATGTGTAGAAGTATTGATTACCGGATTATGCAGAGCTCAAATTTGATCATAAAGTCCATCCCATCTAATTCTCTTCTCTTATCACCTATTTTATTAAATTTATTAACCACTCAGAGGTATTTACTCCGATCTATTGTGGTGCTTTACTTTTCTTTAATTAGTGACACGAAATTAGGCCCTTGTGTGAATGGGGGAAAATAATTAATCGAAAGCAATATGAGGTAAAAAATTTCTACTTTCCTCAAAATCTTGTGACATACTTCAATTTAATTTATTTTTCTAATCTGGAGATCAATATTATTTTTATTGTGTAAGTTGAGGTTATGGTCTTTTTAAACTTATTTTTGGAGGAAACCAAGTTTAATGTTTAAGAAATGTTTGGTACCACATAAAGACTTTGATTGATGCGAGGAATCTATCCTTTGAAAATACTCTTATTAGATAATGTAAACTTGGATAGACTGCCAAAGCCATATTCAAAACCTCATGCCCTCCGCTGTATATTCGAATTATTTATCCGAACTCAACGCTCTATGCATCATTATAAATAGATCTTCTGAATATAACTTTCAAATTTATATACTCCACTTCAAAGGTGCAAAATTAAGGCAAAATGTAGAAGGAGAATTAACCTCATAACCTTTCTTCAATGAATTAGAATTTGGGCGGTACACATTGTTTTGTAAAGCTTATATTTCGGTATAATTATTTAATTAGTGATCTTAGTAAATAGGTAGAGAAAGTGGGCTTCACGAGTACTGTCGATAAAGCAACACAGTCTATCCAGTTAGATCTATGATATTGTATCTACAATTGAGCTCTTTTGATTAGTCGACGTGTTCTTTGACAAATGTTTTGTGGCCAATTAAAATAAATTTTTTCCTGATGGCAGTTTTCACATATATCCACGAATAAATTTTTTGTTGTTGATCCGTTGTCGGTAGCTTATTGACAAATTTGCAAGCCCATAGAATCCTAAATGATATTGACATCCATTGTTTAAATATGTATATCCTCTGGCCAGAGCGCTCACTTACCGCCCCTGGGAAGCTGATCTCCTTTTACTAAATCTTGTTTTTTCTTGTTTTATATTATATCGTTTTCCATTTTAGATGCCAAGCCTATGACAACTAAGAACATTTATGATTACAGCACACCCTTATACAAGATCATATTGTGATCGTAGGCAGAGTAAAATTGAATGTTCCCATAATAACTACTCTATTAGCATTTTTTGGCACTTAACCTAGTCATATCTTGAACTATTTTTCCTTCTCTTAGGCAACTGAAGTTCACCCCTTAACATTTTATAATCATATCCATTTTCTCTAACAGAAATGCCAAAATAAAGACATCTGAAAACGCGTCTCACATAGTAGAAGTAAATAACTCTTATTCTACTTCCAAGAAAATATATTTGATTTTTAAGATTAATGGAAATATCCATAGGCACAATAAAACTTAAGATATTTTGTCAATATTCGTAGTTAAATTTATATATATAATGTTTGAAAATGAAATAAAAACATATTCATTAATATAAAGGCTTATCATTTTTCATTTTTATTGATGTAGCGCCGCGAATTTCATTGTCTCGAACGCATTTTATTTGCAACCGGTGAGTGCCTGTCGTAACGATAAGTCTACCTCAAATATGTGCGTCAAAAGTTTTGTCTCTGTCTCAGTTGGTTCATTTCATTTGTTTTCTGTTAAATATATTTTATATTTGCGTACCTATATTCTTTCTCTTCCTATGGATCTTTACTTCCTTCCAATAAATTATTTCCAGTTTGATATGGGCTCAGTTTTCGGGACTCCAACACCTCACAATGTGACTTTTACTCGATCGGAAATTCTCGTATGTTTTACCATTTAAGCAAAGTTTCATAGTATCATTCATTAATTTTTTTATACCTAAGGTGTCTGAGGATGTTGTAGACCGTTTACGTAATCAGGATTCCAATGATGACAAAAAGGTCTCTTCGCAAATTCAAACGCCTGCTTCTTCTCCTATAGCACAAACTAAACCTTCAGACCAACATGTTCCAGGTACGTATTTTTCTCGGTTTCTGATACTTTTTATGTGTATGTAATTTAATTGTTTATCATTCTTAAAGAAACGGTCCCCGAGAAAAAGGTTGATTCGTCAACTGCTGCTCTCCATGGTTTAGCCCGTTCATCAGAGGAAGCCGATAGAAGATTTGATGCTCTGCTCAGAAGGCTTAGTGAGAAGGTTGGTCTTGTATTTTCGCGTTTGTATCTCATTTTTAGTAATATCGAATTATTTTGCTCACTATAAAAAAATTTAAGTGCTTATTCATATTTGACTCAGTGCTTGATGTTCATAGGCCCGAAATTTAGTTGATGTGTTGATCATTTAGTTTTTGACACTGCATTATTGTTATTAATAGTAAATCTTTGTGCTAACAGTAGTTCTTTCTGCTTTGAGCTAAATACCATGTTTATTCCCCCAGAATGACTTGGCTCTTAAGCTGGCAGAAGATGAATACACCAAAGTTGTCGATCGTCTTCAGGCTAAATATCTGTGAGTGCTACTTTTCCTATATTAGTAATTTAATGGTATTCTCTTTCTATTATAAAGTATTTCTTTTGTTTTACAGCAAGTATTCTCCCGGGGCTTGCTGTGTCGATGCTCAAAAAGTCGTAATGGATTGTTATAAAGCGAACGGTGAACATTCTTTAAATTGTTCTAAGGAAGTCGAATCCTTTGTTCGCTGTGTTGCTGCTTTTCGTGCAGTAAGTTTCTGGCCTTTAATGTGGATTTAACGTACTTATTTGGTTTTGTTTTAGTCTAAAGCATGTTTAATTCTATTCAATTAGGCAAGAGCGAAGGGTCCCGGCTCTGATGTTCTCTGAATTTAGTTTATCTAGCTTATCAATCCTCATTCGCACCCATAGGTTTTGTATAGATATGAAATATGTCAAAACCACTAATAAAATGGCTTTGACTATCTTTTCTCTTTTTTTTCGATGCCCAAGATAGCTGATGTGCAGGTTCGTTTGTTCGGACCCGTAACAGAACCGCATATTTCTGACACCCAACTTTCCACATCCTGCCTACTGAATTCTCTCAAGTAGTTATATAATCGTGACATCGAATAGAACAATTGAGACACCATCAGAAACGCATTCAAAAGGCAAAGATTCCAGACTAATTGAATGTATATTGATTATTCAAGAAACCAGCACAAGCAACCCTGGAGAGAAATGTGAAAGAATGGAGGGGCAAGGAATATGGGAGATTCTCGAGGATAGTGGGTACACGGTTAGTTGGTAACAAAGAATAAGGCGATAACAATTGGAAGCACGCACAAAGCAGAAGGGACGATCTGATTGGTAATTATGATAGCGGAGGTCGCATTATTCACAGCCAATAGTCGCATGAAATTGGGACATGGACCCCTGCAAGAAAATAATAAGGTAAAAGGTCAAAATTGAAAAAAAGTCCGAAACAGTTTTGCTTGAGAGTATTCACATTTCCATAGATTAATGTGGCTACAAAAATTTAAACGATTAGCGCTTGGTTAAACGGTTGTGTAGCGTTATTTTGGTCTTCCCCAAGTTACGTACAATGTACGAAATGAAATAGTAATACCCTCAGGACCAACGCCACTGAGAGTTAAGGTTGATTCGTCTATAGTGCCATTGGAGGAGCGGAATTGGTGGTTTTCAGTAGTACCTTTTTGTTCATTTACACTATATCATCACCAATGTGAATGAAAAATTACAATTTCTTATTTATTACGCCATTGATATAGACAATGAGGGAACGAGTTTCAAGTTAAAACCAATTTCCAGTTGAAATGTCCCATGTAGTATTTTACTTTAGATGCAATTAACTCAAGAATTCAAACTTTAGGGCACTATGTCAGATCTAACAGAGTTCCTTGTTTCAAAAACTTTGTGATCTGTGACAAATTTGCTTCAATTAAGAATTAATTGAAAAAGTAGCCAGTTCACAGTAGCTAGAAGAAACAATTCTTTGGATTTGGCGTTACAAAGCAAAACCTAATTTTATAATCTTGATATCTAAAGCTTAAACATAAGGGCATAACGAAGTGAACTAGTCATTGGATAAAAATGGACCATTCGGTGAATCCGAAATTGTGGAGAAATGTAAAACTTAAGATATCGTCTTAGCTTCCACTGACTCCTTAAAATCTATATGCTGGTGGTCCATTGATAATCGTGAGATTAGAGTTCGAGAGATTGGTAAATGGTCAGAGTCTTTGATCGTGTTGCCGTATAGATGCAGAGGTATCCCATGAACCAACCTGTACAGTCATCTGATGTGCATACTCGTGTGTTTACGTTGCAAGTCCGATTAACACTACTATAAACAAAGTAACAAAGATCGAGTAAAATAAAAGTGGAGGAATGAAAAATGCCTGCAAATCCCTTAGACGCACATTTATGCACTATCGAATTCGCTCAACACCCACGAAATAGTATTGCATTTTGTCACACACACACTAGCTTTAGACTCAGTGGGATAATAAAACTACCAGTTTGTATGCGGTTTACTCCAAAAGAAAAATTGAACCGAGAAAAATCATCATTGGATAGCAACAAAAACCTAAGATCCGAAATTTTACACAAAAATGGTTAAAAATCATGCGCACACACACGGCAAAGGTTAATAAAAACGTATTTTGAACGAGTTCACGTCGGAGTGTATCGACCAAGTTCAGAGGAGTACATCGTGTTACCTTGATTCCTTAAACTCTCCCAAACTCTGTAATTCATCATAATTTGTTTTCAGAATTCATTCCCCACTTTGGGCACGAATTTATACCGAATCACGTGTGTACTTGTAAAGCCAATAGATGCAGTTGCAACCAAAACCTAATTAACACCCACCCGAATACAACTTTCACACCTATCATACACGAAATTTTATATTTTACAAATTTTTTAATATTTTTATTATGCTAAAAGTACTCTTTAACAGTAACAAAGAAGATTGCTTCTGGATGAAATGAGAATGAATGCACTTCCAGAATAAAAGTAAAGTAGCACCATCTATACAATTAAGATTCTCCCCAAAATGCTAATAAAAATGCAGAAAAAAACGGTCTTACATTTTCTGTGAGATGAATTATACTAAAGAGCATTCTTCGAAAATCAACTTTAAATCACCTATGATTGACAATTTAGGATTTCAGTTAGCCTACCTTAACCCTTTAACGCTCTGCAGGACTGTACGGTTCTCTTTCAAAATAAGTTCCATTGGTAATAGACTCGTAACAAGAGGCGCTATTGCCGCTTGAAACATTTTCAATATGTCTATAGCCTTTGCCTGATACCACCAAAATTCATCACGTCGGCGGCATCAGTTTGCTGTGAGACAAGCGTGAGTGCGGTTGGGTGAATTTTTCAAAAAATAATTCGGGCGTTAGAGTTAAGCAATGGTAAATTATAGAGCATCTGTATAATAATAATGTAAACCAGACCACATAGACGAAATCAATTTTCCACCAGCCCCGATACTGCCCTTCATAACACGGAGAAACGAGCTTAGTACATTCGAAAAAGTATCTGGAAGCGTTTGATCCTGATGGAACTCAAAAATATTCCTACCTTTAATAGCAGTACAAACCGAAAAAAACCCACAAAATGCATCCACATTTCAAATACTCCACTGTAATCTAATAAACTTCTTTCATTAATCCCAAATTCATATTTGCCTGCAAAGGGAGTAACAAATTAAAGAGCGCCTGTTTGGCAATAAAATAATTGCTAATATAATGTACAACACACACACACACACCTTGGTAAGGGATGACGACGGTAGCGACGAGCAAAACGAGGGCGACAGTGAGAGAAAAGGAATTGATAAATCCAACATGCGATCAAGGGAGAAGCATTTTAAATCGCGCTTTCTCGAGGATATGCCATGTAGAGCGGTGAAACTGGATTAACGAGAGAGAGAAATAGAAAGAGAAAATACACATTTATGAAAACGGGTAATGTGAAAATTAAAACGCGGTACAAGTCAATTTTGTTACATAAGCCGAACAGCCATGGATAATGATTATTAATAATGAGAAAGAGTTACTTTAGGCATGAAAAACTGCAAAACGATAAGAACCGTTATTTGAAAAAAGGTAAGTCTCGATTACCAAAAAGAGTTCTTCGATTCCTTATTCTCGAAAATTCTATGTCCTTGCTACGGTAATTGTTCAACTCTGAGTGCGCTTTGACAAACATCTCAGTCACTTATTTAATCCTTTAACGCCGGAATTATTTTTTGCGCTGTGAAGAATTTTTCATACTGCTTTCCTTTCTGTTACGGATCTATCACCAATGAGACTATTTTGAAAGAGGACCGTACGGTCCTGCAGAGCGTTAAAGGGTTAGGTTTCACTGTCTTGGCGCTCAATACTATCCCAGAAACTTATCACATGAACTATAATCAAAATTGTAAAGTTAATTTCAATGCTGAGATGGCAGCATAGACAAGCTAAACGCGGAGCAACCACAATTTCCTTGAACTGACACAATTTTATAACTTAACCCTCTTCTGCCATCAGACAACTTAGATCTGATCGTGAAATATGTGATCATGAAAATCAGTGCCCTTGTCTCACAATATTTATAATTCAGCCTTTCATCCTCATACCTAAATCGTAATTATAATGTAGAAAAATGGCTTATCATCCATGTTGAAATCAAAGCAGTTGGTTCGGCAGCAATTTAAGAAAGGTGATTGATATATTGATCTGTACGTAACGTCCTAGTTACAAGACGCGCATTGTTAATTGGATAAATATTGACATGTATTAAAGAGACTCGTAGTTCGAAACGTGTACCTTAATTACCGCACTATTTAATATCGATAAGAGTACTTTATTAATTAAACTGATTAAGAAGGAGGGAGAAAAGATATAAATAAGGTTTTTAAAAAGGCGGTTAGATGTTAGAGCGTCGTAAAAGAAGTAGCCAAATTAAGGTGCATAATGGCAATGAAAAACCGAGCGTCTGCACCTACAGCCGTGTCGTCAAATCTACCACGTGAAATTAGAATTATTTGGAAAAAGGCGAGTATAAATCGAAAGTCAATGTTCTTCAACTGTGTTAATTAAACACAGTTTAAACGAACGCGAAAAGCGAAAGCATGACTTTTCTATTAAGTGGAATTGGATTAACACCGGTCAAAATTCTGAAAAAAACCTTTTTTTGGGAAATGCTTCACCCACTCTAAAGATGGGGGATAGGAGGGAGGGAGGGGGGGGGGGGGGGAGGATCCTATGCAATAGCTGAAAAGAAAAATAAAAAACAAACATGGGAATTAATAAAAATCACCAGTCGAAAAACTCGTTCAGATTAATAAGAAGAAAGTGGATCATTTGTAACCTCAAAACACCCGACCTACATACAAATTTATATTCTGGAAACTCTTGACTACCTGACTCGACAATAATCGCACCATTGACGAGAAGTTAATCCCAAGTAAGAGTGCAGAAACCAAATAATCGTTAATTCAGTATAGGAAGAACGAAGCCCAGATATGTTTTTTCCAAGCACAAATATATTTAAGATGCTGATAAGACACAATGATGAAACGCAAGCCATCAACAATTAAACAGCCAGAATCCAGTTTCACTCGGTTAGGCAAAGTGAGTGCCGGAAAGTCACGTGACCGCGTTAGTTCTAGGAGCTCAACCAGCTTCAAAATATGGCAGATGGTAACAATTTTCACAGTCGAGATTTCCAGAAATATGAAAAGGATAGATGGTTGGGGAGGACTACCGAGTCATACCTACATCTATAGTGTTCGTAATAACTTAAATGAATCTTATTAGTTCATAATTATGTTCCGTGTATCATGCACTAGTGAAATACAAATATCCATTCCAACGAAATAGTTAATTCTAGAAAATATCCTAAAGCCTTAAGTAAATCGACCAAGAGAAGAAAGCAAAATACCACCATCTTGTGAAAGACATTCCAGTATATCTTGTTCAATTGATGCACTCCAAACGAGATAAAAATCCGGAAAAAATGTCAGATTATTTATTTACCAATTTCCAAAAATGGAGATTACAGAAAATTAATTAATTCGTTTTGTTCCAACTGGTTGTAATGAATGCGGTTAAGTGCCATAAAAGATAGTTTTCATTCTTTCAGAAAAAAGTGACTATAAAAAATGAAAGTCCAACTCTGGAAACACTCATTAATGGAATGACCTAAGAGTACGCGAAATTGCTCTTAGCCTGTGCATATACACATAACTTTGAGTGTGCAATAAAAAATTTCAGAAAAGCTCAAGGTGAAAACCACTCTGTAAATAGATACAAGACTGAAAAGTATTTACAGTTCCAAACAAAGAAAGTGGCTTAGATTATAAATAAACTAACTCTTTTATATTCCTTTGTGAGTCACAATTCTATATAGGAAAAGAAATCGAATTAAAAAATTTTTGATCACAAATTTAGGTGCTTACTGCTCTCATCCGATCGCGAAAACACGGGCACAAATTTGAGTCCGAGCAAATTCAGTCCCTCAATACCTCCTTCTCCTCCATTCCCCGCTGATCCCACACTGCTCGCAAGCATCGACCCACTATTCGAACTTCCACTCTCCTTTTCCTCACTCTCATCTAACAATTCTGGGGTCGAGTTGACCCTATTGGCTAACGAGAATGACGTCATTGTAGTGTGAGCTAAGACAGGATTGGTGGGCAGGGGAGAAATAGGATTGCGACGACGATTGGTGATGGCTAGTGTCGCGGAGTGTGTAGGGATGAGCGACGTTCGCCTAGGTGGAAGTGCCGGTGGAGGCGTGTTCGAATGCTGTTCTCCCCACGTCCCGAAAGTGGTGACTGAGGAGGAGCCGGATGAGTTGTTTGAGGAAGAGAAGTTAGTAATGGGGACACCATTGGGGAACGAACGACGAGGGATCGGCGGCGGGGCGGCGCTTCGATGCTGTTGCTGAAATGGGAATAAGCAAACATCGAAATTTATGAATTTGAAGTGCTAGCCACCAACGTTTTGAGCTTTATCTAATACAACTACCTTATATTTTAAATAGCTCCCTGATTTACTTTTCTGGCAACTCGCCTCTAAATTCCCACATTTTTACCACATCCAAAATTGATATTTACTTCTGAGATGCCACAATTCCGTGCCAGTTATATTTTACCGAGTCATTCCACGTTTGGCATCACCCGCCTGAGTTAATTTATCAATGCGTATCCGAAGGCATGGGTGAGCATTGTGATCATGAATCAAGTGCAATTCCGGTATCAGCATTTACTGGATATCAATGGCGACAAGATGAAGAATTGGCAAGTGGCCTTTCAGCCAAATCAAAAAGCGTAAGCACGCTTTTCCTACAAGTTGAACCAAAAGTTAAAAGAATGAATAAACTACAATCTTCCCGGCCTCTCACTTTGAAGTTTACTTGACCCATCTAAATCATAGCGAGAGTTAATACACCTTTAATGTTACAATGATTTTACATTTGGTGCTTAAAATGAAGCTAAGAGATGTCATCCTATTCTTTTTGGTTTTGTTCTAAGAGGAGCGAAGTTTACTAAAGTAGAGAGCTATGCTATGCTATATGCAAGCAAAGGGCCTCCATCTTGAATCTATTGTGAGCGGTAGTACAATAACTTCATATTCGTCGATGGGGCAGCAATTAACGTTTTTGTCTACGAATTCGAAGTTCATGAATTCGAGGTACAGTGATGCACACCCGGTGAGTGGAATGAAAGATCACCATGGTTAACTCTAGCTACTGAAAGGGTGACAGAATTCGAATCTCCCACTAAAGAGGAATCATGATGCTGACTCTCAGCTAAAGAAAAGTGCTGAAGGACACTTTCTTAAATGGGATTGGCAAGCATTAGTGATGAAGATGTAAGCAGCCCATTCATAAGAAGAACAGATGCTATCATTTCTTCCCTCTTTATCTGCATCAGCGTAGTCTCACTTCCACTTCGGTGGGCATATTAGCAATAGAGCAAAGACAATCTAGATCATATCAGTGGCGTCAGAAAGTGAGACATTAATTGGTGTTATACAGTATGGCAAACCAGCGGGGGGAAAACATACCTTCTCTTGTGAGAAGATTCCTGGGGGAAGGTGGGAAAAGTTTTTTGGTGGTATAGGGGGGTGTGGAAGGGAGACGGCCGTCGGCGTGATGGGAATCTCAGAGACTTCAGACGATTGTGATGTGGTGATTCCGGTCGATCCCAAAGTGATACCCGGTGGAACGGTGAGGTACTCTTCGGGGGAGGGGAGGTTTTCTTGATACCCTCTCTCACCAATTGCTCCATATCTTTCGAAGTACGTTGAACGAGTCCCCGTCTTGGTGGAACCTGTGACAAGGAGAGAAAAACGGGTAAAAAAAACCATTAAAATTACTAAGGGTGTCTGAATAGCAACAGTATTAGAGGAAATAGTGCGTACACGATGATATTAAACCGTTTAACAAAGCCGGTTGCGGACTCTAAAAGCGCAAAACAGCACCTAAAGATAAATCAAGCACAATCAATGAAAGCAGAACTGTCATCTGCATGTGAACGTTAGTAGAACGGAGAACAATTTTTTTTTCAACCGTCGACAAACACGGTTCTATCGAAACAATGATAAATAAGGATGCTTTTAGTTTGGCAAAAGACGATGATGTCTAAAACGCCATATAGGAACGTTACTCTGCCCTTTCACTTTACGTTTGAAGGAGTACTCCCTAAACGCTTCACAAAATAATTTTTTATGCAATTTTTTGAACTATTCGAATATTTACATAAACCGAGGACAACCGCTGTAGTTTACCATTTTCTGACCGAATCTCGCCAAAGCACATCAATTGTCAATTTCCACTGCCTTGCTATGGCTTAGTTAATTTGTCTCTGTCATACACGCAGGGAAAGCACTCGCTCCTCATACTTATTCTCCTCCCCAATCCCTCTTCACTCCTCATTTTCTCTTTGGCCTCATTCCTTTCCATCTCTTCCAACAAGATCATGCGGGTCCCTTAGAATAATCTTTAAAGAAATGGTGATCAAATAAAAATCACGAGCTTCAAGGAACAAATCGGTTTAACATTTCTCAAATTTCTTTAATTATAGGTATTCACCAGATTATCTGAACAGTAGAGGATATAAATAAACAGAAAATTGCAAAAATAAGGTGTCACACAAATCCAGTGGAGAATTCTAGTATTTACACTTACCTGATGAAGTGGAAGAGACAGGCAGGGTGAGCTGGAGCGGTCGAGCAGTAACTGATGTTCGAGTAGAGGCAGAACTATTGGAATTTCGATGAATTCCTGGTCCTGGTGCTGGTAGAGTGGCTCTTGCCGCAGTCGCGCGATAGTTACTTGATGATGAGTCGTAGCTATAGTAGTAGTAGGAGAAATGAGGGTTGGGTAGTTTGAGGAACCACTGACAATTTTTCCGGCATTGTAGCCACTAGAAGTAGGCCCAACAGGACACAATAACAAAATGCATGCAAAAAGCGGACTTCAGCGAAAAGCAGAGAAAGTAAACCGAAACTGTGTTAGACTGCTAGCTGATGAGGAGCTTGTGAGAGGGCTGAAATCTGTACGGCTAATGAATGCACAATGATATTTTCGATATTACTACTAAATACACAAGTAGACTCTTTACACAAATAGGAAGAACAGGACACAAGGAAAATACGGATGCACTATTAAAAAGGGAAGCGGAAGTGAACATGACAACCTTAATCCCCATCCCCAATCAATGAATACATGTGGACCAAAAGTGCAAGCGATAAAAGATTTGTAAGAAATGTGACTGTAACTGATTGTGAAGAATATGTCGATTTTATTGAAGACAATTTAGAGTCGAAGGATGAATTTGTACCGTGAAACTTGGTAGACGCATATTTTCCTCATCAGAATGAAACTGAGGCAAGCAGCCAGGCGCACTAGATTATGTGACCATCAAGATTTCAGATCTTGAATGTAAGCATATATTAATATAAGGCATCTCAAGTAATGTAAATAAATAAGCATGCTAAATGACAAGTCGACTAATCAAGCTGTTAAAAACAAAAGAAACGAAATAAATAAATTTGCTAATAGAATTCAAAAGCTAGCTCCATCTACTTCGCTAGCCATATCCTTGAGATTTTAGTAACACTTCCATAGCAGCAATAGGATAGGGAGAAAGCAATTGCAACAAACAATTTACAAAATGTCTGAAATAGATTCACATAGCCGAAAGTCTCTAACAACTCGATAAGAACGATTTGTTCAATATGCCTTTTTCCAATTTTGGATGCATTGAGATCGAAAATTCAGAGGATGCGAGATGGAAATCAACCTAGTACCAACAGCCTAATATTATTGACATCATAGTAAAAAGCAGGAAGTACTAGACGGGGACCGCGATAGACTAAACGATAGTTTAATGAGAAAAAATAAACTTCGACACAAAAAGACACAATGAAAGATGTAAGAGACAATAATGACAAAGTAATGTCGGCGCAGAAGGAGGCATCCAATTCATTAATGGTCTTGGTATATGGGAAGATAGTTGTCAATATTATGAATTGTAAAAATGCTAAATCTGACATAGAAACTCAAGGCCGTGAAACTAATAAACACGCAAGATCAAATCCTGAAGTCCATTCCAACAACCAATGACATGTCATAGATGATCATGAATAATGTTGCAAACCATGGCAATAGCTTACGTCATATCCATGCCACTTTTGGTCATAACGGTGCTTTTAGAATGCTCCAAACTTGGTGATCGGCCAGTGGTCTTCTCAATCCCTTTCTTATCCTGATTTGATTTTGAGGATTTCTAAAAGGTGGATGAAATACATTCAAGTATTTATTATCAGAACATAAACAGAAATAGGATCGACCTTAAGCATTTAAGTTTGACAGTCTCCAAGTCGAGTAACTTGAATTCAATGATTCCCTTGTCCTAGAATCCATCTTACATCTATTCCAATTTGGCCAATTTAGAACTCTCAGAATTCTCCCACAAAGGATGGCTGTTTAATGCTTCCAATCGTATTACTCTGGTCTTTATCTGTTTCGGGAATTATCATAGTAGTCGCTTAAGCTCATTTACTAGTGAGAGGACCAAATGGTTACTTTCGTGTATTTTTGGTACTAAGTTTTTATTATCCTGAAATTTTTCACCATGCACTTTTCAAACTAACCTAACTTCTCCTACACCCTTACTGTGAGTGAGTATGAGTTTAGGGTTTTATAAAGATATAATCAAGTTAATCAGCTTAATACAAAATTGCTAACTATGGAACAAACTTAGTCCTGCTTTGTTAGCCATATTATGACCTGACTAGTTTGTCTAAAATATACAATTAAATACACAACATTTTACTTCCTCTAAAATCACACTGCTAACAACAATGCCTCAATAATCAGGTCTCAACTTTCTTTCTTTCTCCCTGTCAACAGTTGCCGAAATTTTGATAAAATGTAAATCAATTGCTAAAAATTTTTTTCGTTACGTTGAGTAACCTAACTTGTTAGAAGATGTAATTGAGAGAGAAAGAGAGAGAGATGGAATGAGATATTTCCATGGGATAATGAGTAAATTTCGCATGCTGAAAAAATCGTTATTAATGCGCAAATAAACATTGAGAGTTAGAACATGAGTGAGAGAGATTTCACTCGTCTTGGGAAGCCAAATAGAAACCCATGTGTGAAGTTCACATTGGCATGGAGAGCCAACCCAGGAAAAAGAACTGACCATCGCTCCCACATAAATACCATTTTCAGGGTTTTTTTTAAGTTTTATACAGGAAGACAAGTTGTTTACCATGACACACGACTATGCACTTTGGGCTGGTGTGAACATTAATACGAAAAACGCAAAGTAAAAACGTCTTATCAGCATAAAAGGCGCAATTAGCATAAAAAGCCAACTGAAAATGTTAAAATGACCAAATGGTGCGCGCATTATTTCATTGCATAAGGCATGTGAATTGAAGTATTACAAGGCAATTCAAACTTGAAGATCCAATAGCGATGTGATTGGAATGCATATAACTCACGAATTCATGCCAATAATAATACGCATTCGGAGATTTAGTTTTATCTTAAAAATAATGTCAATATTTTTGATCCAATATGCCGAGCAAAATTTGATGAAAAGTGAAAAAGGCAACACATCAGACAATGTGTCACTGGAAGAAATATAGAAGCACTTTTGAATGCAGATATTTCCATCATACGTGATTAATTATTCCAAAATTGGAGATATACATAGAAAATTTAAAATATTATATATTGCAGGAAAAAAATCACTTATTTGTAGCCCAACCCTTAATATAGTTTACTCTGAGTTCTAAACTAATCTCCTTACCTCAATATTAGTTATACTGTTTATACTAACCTGACTTGACCCAAAAAAAATTCGTGCCATTGTTTATACAAGCTTTTGTGATTTAATGTTAGGTTTGAAAAAGATCCCAGGATGAAAATATTACCTCGTTCTCCAATAATAAAGAGTTCCGCGGTGAAAGATGTTTGGAAATAAAGCTAGTTACTCCACTCACTTATCCATGCTAAAACCTTTAAATTAGCATTAAAGAGTCCAATAAAGTAGGAAAAAGCTGATGTATCCATTGTTTTTTCCTTATGGTAGATAATTCAGTTCCACAGCTTATTCATTACAATGACACTATTCATTGTGAAATTTTAAAATGTTCAAAATTTCGAGCCATAGGTAAAAAGAATAGTCAATGCCTACATGGTGGAGTAGCTTATCGTTCTAGGGAAAATTCTAGGCATAGTGCCAAGAACTTTCTAATCTAATCTAATTATTACGTAGTCAGTACCTATACCCATGATATTACCTTATCAAAGCCCCAGTTACAGGCAAACTATTGGATTACTGCAAGTAATTCGAGCTCTTTCTTCGTCGCGAAGGTGGTCACGATATCAATTAGAAGCTGAGATGACTGAGTCTACTTACAGTTTGCAAAATAGGAAAAATGGGGAAGAACAGCAGTACATTTAGTAGAGAAGGTTTGATCAACAGAGTTTTGTGAGGCACTGATGCTTAATAGTCCCTTCAGTTGCAAAACGACGAGGACCACGGCCCCTACTTCTTCTATGATCTTTGGTCAGGCTTGAGTGGACGCAAAAGAACAATGAGCACAAGTGGAACTGACGAGAATTTCAGGGAAAAAAAGAAGAGTCAAAAATTGGCTTCACGGACGTAAGTTATTGATATGGAAGCTTGCATTTGCATTAAAGCGAATTCAAGGAAATACTTTTCAAAGGATTTTCTAACAACATATTTAGGGAGATATTTCTACCCTGACCTTTTTTAATTACAGGGGTATAAATATAAGGTGGAAATGTCCACGTCTTAAAATGACGATGAAACCAATACGAGCTATTTCAAGATTTTGCCCTGTCAGAAGAAGCAAAAATACATAGGAAGCTTCAATGCGTCACAGTAAACAGTTCAACCTAGAAATAAACATCCTCACATTGGTCTGCTTAGAAAACCAATGCAGTTGAAAATTTGAACTTTAAGGATAATTAAAATAAAAGCCCCCACTAGCAAATTTTAATGAAGACTACATGCAAGGTGTTATATGCAGGGCGCCTTAATAATAGTAACTATTGGATAGCGGGAAAGCCCATACAAAGTGGATGATACCTGGACCACGCAAATTAGACAAAGACTAGATATTATGGATATGGAAACGAAAAATCTAATAATTGTTAAAATATTTTGGGGAACAAAGGTAATAGCGGAAATGGAAGAGAAGATATATGAATAGATATCGCGAAAATAAAACATTAATGTAAACGGATAGGATCACACATCTACGCATCCAATCTGCTAATTTGAGGCGAAAGTTGATGGTATTGAGAAATAACGGGAATAATAAATACCCCAATGCTGAAGCAGAATCGCTTATTAATCAAAAACTGAGTTCCGCCTAGTTAATAGCATTTCTTTTGTTAAAGTCAGTAAAGGGGGATGCAAGCATATCGAGCATTATGCAAGAAACGAAATCAACCCTTTAACGCTCCAATTATTTTTTGAAAAATACACCCAACCGCACTCACGCGTGACTCACAGCATACTGATGCCGCCGACGTGATGAATTTTGGTGGTATCGGGCAAGGCTATAGACATATTGAACATGTTTCAGGCGGCAATAGCGCCTACTGTTACGAGTCTATTACCAATAGAACTATATTGAAAGAGGACCGTACGGTCCTGCAGGTCGTTAAAGGGTTAAGGTAGGCTATTGAATTGTAGGGAGAAGAGACATCTCATACAAATTATTTATGTCAGGTATGAAAGAAGTACTGTAAATTACTATCAGACATAGCCACTAAAACAGTTAGATAAAACCTACTCCTACTGCTTTATTTGTCAGCTTGACCAATTTTCGGCCCAACTTGCGCCTAAGTCGGAGGTTATTAATCACACCGTTGGGGGTTATCGATCGCTTGCACTCAATCCACCGAAGATCGCCAAAGTTTGGCTTGGCGTTAGAGCTTTGCATTAACCTCTCCTTGCACTTGTTCACCAAAAGACGCGCTTGAATATCGAAGTTGTCCACTGTGTGCTCGGACAAACGATCATCCACAAACTGAAAGAGAGGTATACAAAAACTTAAAAGTAAATATGAACTCGAATAGACGCCATAGAACTACATCTACAAGCATGTATATTTTGCTTAAGGCTACTGGTTCTTACGATCATTTGGATTACAAGGGACTCCTTGGCCTGCGTGTTCTCAATCATTCATATCTACTTTCAGTTTGTGTAAAACGGCATTTTTCGACAAATGTCGTTAAGACGGTCATCAATCACAAACGTATTGTCGTGTCCAGACGGATCACTAAAAGAGAGGCAGTCGATTTACAGTGTAATCGTCCCCTCACTTCATTAAAAGAGAGCAATATGATTCAATCATCGGATTACTTGAGTTACATTTAATGCCAGATTCTTATTTGAGCTTACCTAGACTATAAGCTACTATTTGAAATGTTTTTACTAATCTTATCATCCTGATTTCTCAACCATTGGAAGAAAAAACATCATGGACAGAAATGTCTCAGGAATTTGAATTTGAACTATATAAGTAGAAGTGTTTAGAGCTGAATTGCTCGAGGTAAATATCATCTTGTTGAGATAATATTAAAGCTGTAGATTCATTTGCAAACTATCTTTCACAAATTGCAAGAAAAAACATTAATAGAAAAAAACAAAATGGATATCAATATTGACCGTAATAGGAATAATAAACTCACCAAGGCCAATAAGGTTGGCATTCCTAAGTGAGAAAATCGTTTTTGCTCCCCAAACTTATCCCCAGCGCACAGAATAAATATCATTTGACAACAACTACTACTATATTAGCACGAGTAATTAAAATGGATAAGGGTACCCTGGCCTATATTCTGGACTTAGTCGGAATCCATTTACATTAAAAGGGATTTATACAAGCTTAAATTACGAGATTCCCACTGAAGATTGTAATTGAATTTATCTGGATTGGAAATGCAAATAAAACATGCACCCAATACAGAGAGCAAATTAAAGTAAGAATTCACTGCCTAATGAGAGTGATTAAAATATGAGGATTCCAAAAATACACAGGTTTAGAACAACAGAGACCATTGAAGAAAATTTTACAAAGCCAATTGATGAGGGTGGAAACGAAAAATAACCTGGATCAAAGGAGGACTATTGGGAGTCTAACTTCTAAAAAGCCACCTGGCATACGATCGAGGCCATTAGATTTGCTGAAAAGCACATATTAAACCTAAAACATCAACCACTACGCAAAAATTGGACAGTTAAATCCACGTATCACAGCAAGGATTACACCTATTAACGATCTCTAGGTCCTAAGAAGTTCATCCCATTTGCCACGGCCCCGCTGAGTAAAAAACGCACTTCATTTCAATTTGAGATGTCTAATAATAAGAAGACAACCTGCAGTAATAAAAAATAATCTTAGAGTCACTTAGTTACCAATCCTAACTTTATCCAAATTAGAAGTGAGAAGAGTGACTGTTCACACCAGTCAAGTAAGTAGAAAAAACGGGACGCTGGTTTGGGATGCCTGATTTATTTGACAGAATTAAAAAGCAGTGAGAAGTGGTTTGCCGAAAACAAAATTCCGTCATTTCGTTGATGAGTGGAATAGCCAATAGGCCACCCAATCAAACGAAAATGACATTATGTGATCTAAGTAACTCTACACAAATAAGCAGAAAGTTCAAATTTCCTATCCAAATAACTGAAAATTTTGTTATAATTCATTTATTTACCGATAGTTAACGAGATTTGCGTTAAAATTTGTTACTTAAACGATTTAATTACACTAAATGCATAAAAATGGTACTCCAAGCGCATTGCATAAAGTATGATGAAATACACTGCAATGAATACAAAACTGAGAACCATTTGCTAACGAAAGTGATATTTTTGGATTAATAAATCACAAAGAGGGGGAATTATTTATCATAGAAATTTCGTGAATTATAACTTGATATTTTTAATAAACGTATGTGGAGATTTCTAACGCAACGTTGCCAAGCATAAACCCTCAAGATTGTAGAATTGCTACGCATTTTAGAGATCTTTGTGTAAGTAAGACAGATTTTTGATGATGATATGTTGAAGTAACATTCAATGGGCGCTAGTGATATACTAATGACTAACAAGGTTGACAAATATACACCTAAGATGTAAAAACATGTATCGACGCTCAATAAAGGAGAGCGAAGGAAAGGTGATGGTGATAAAATCCACCCCCGGAACTAATAACCACCAACTGGTTACATTCATAAGGTAAGTATCAATATACTCCAGGAGAGAGTCAACAAATAATGAAGCATGAGGTGGTAGTTAGCAAGAACGTACTGAGTCTTCAGTTATCGAGTATCCTTATAAAATCAGCATCAAATCAACACGACGTGGGCATGTTCAACCAACGAACATGAGGCGTTGACTTTATAAAATGATTTAACTTATTCTATCGTCGGAAACACGTTGATGATTTTTCAACAGTTGTGTAATATGACACAATTTAAAAGGATATAATCTAAAGTACACATAACGCATTGAATTCATTCACAGAATAAAGAGCTCAATCTAGAGTGCATTTCAAACCATTTGAGGTATATAATAATTACATTCCACGGAACGTCAACATATAAAAAAAGTCAAAACTGTTTTCATTCCTAGAATGTCTAGTGAGACGTAGAAAAAGAAAGATAATAAAAAATTGGCAAACATTTAACGTTATCAAATCACAAGAAGTATATTTAAATACATTTAATGTTCAGCTAAGTATTCGCGAAAAAGAGGGCATTTGTAAAGCCAAACAAGTGTGAATGGTAATTTTTTGTACGTACAAGACAGGCAATTTTAAAACGTGGTTAGATCTACCAATCTAAAATTTTTCAAACTTCAAATGTTGCAAAATGTGTCAAAGCATGCTCATATTATCAATCTGTCGCATCCAAAACAGACTTATTGATTAATAATGTGTTTGCAATCACGTGCTAAAAAAACCAATTAAATTAGAGACAATGAGAGGGAGGGAGGGCGGTTGACTAATGCATTACATTTATTAGCATTAATTTCTAACACTAGTAAGGCAGTCACGTGTTTAAAATTATTTCATCTAATTTAATACGATAAGTAACATGTAAATAACCACAAACAGCCAAAAGTTCAAGGGTTTTCGGATTCGAGGTGTCACTAAATCTAATAAAATAAAGCCCCGTGAATGTTAAGGCTCCAAATAGTTATTTGTTTTAAATTATTTATACAAGAAGACCATGGGCACTTTTTGATTCGCCTCACTTGGATTTGAATTTCATATAATAACTTCTAAGTGATACAGGAACTGCAAAGAACTACCTATTTAACAACCAATTAACAAAAAAGGGATTAACAACTCTATTCCCCATTTTATTACAATAAACACAGCTTAGATGAACTTTTTATACGTGTTTCTGTCAGCTGACTAAAAGGTGGGAATCAGTTAATAGAAATTCCCATTAGTCTTTATCAACATTTTCTAGATTTTGACTTTTTGAAGCCCAAATTTGTTAATCTGTAATTTCCTTGAAGGAGCTAATTTAGTGAATTTTCGCCGCTAATGGGATTGGCTTTTGTTCTACCACGTGCGGTAAAAAAAGAAATTCAGGTTGAAATAAAATTATATATATTTTTTCCGGACTTCACATTTGTTCTTTCTTCACACTTCAGCTAAAAGTGGAATTAAAGTTAAGGCAATTTAATTCCTTTTTTGCGCGCTTCTTGCAGTACCTTCAGAGCACCAAAGCATAAGAATCGAATAGTTCATTAGACACTTACACAATGAACCATCTGGGACTCATATAGTCGTTGCAGAAAGGGTTCCAGAGGTGGGCAGGCTTGACATGCAATCATTTGCTGGAAATCCACTTGACCTGCCGCATTTTTGCATTCCCCATAGTAGCCTGAAAATTGGACAAAAGGCTCAGTCGGTTATTGAGGCATCTTGGCCAAAAAAAGAAAAAGAAAAAAGCAAACTACTAATTGCTGTATCGGAGACACATGATGAACTCCCCTTCAGACAGAGCGATAATAATATTAGTGGATTGGCTCTTGCCTCAAGTGCATCTAGCACATTTACCTAATTACTTGTGACAGAACAAAACGATGTGATCTAGTCATGTTTTCTGTTGAGCGTTCTGAGTTTTCTTACATTCTCAAACACGTTACATAATGGCCTCAAGAACTTGATTAGAATCCAAGATGACAGCAAACGAATCAAATAAACACATTTACGACATTTTAAGCCCAAATTTTAGCCGAAAAGTGGAATTATTAATTGACAGCAAATAAATCTTTCCTTGGTCGATGAAATAAAAACGGATGATAAATTCATATCAAATAGCATAGTGAGGAAATGTTCTTGATTTAAGTCCGTATCTTAACAATTACCTACCAAATACGCATTGGTTGCCAGATATACCGATATGGCGCATCCCACTCCTCGTTTCAATATATTAGCCAAACAGGAACCCAGCGGTCAGCTTCTGAAGTCTGAACTATGAAACGCAAGAATGTGATCCACCGAACAAAAATACTTAAAGAATTCTAAAGTTATACAGATAAGTGTTCACTTCGATTCGATAAATAGGCCTATCTCTTTACTCAACTTCTGAGCGAATTTTGATGCGTCTATTTAAAAAAAATATTGTAATTTTGGACTCTGTCATAGGCAATATTTCTGGAATTCGGGCAGAAACCACATATATAAAGCCCTAATTCAATAAATCCGATTTTTGCATTACGTACTTTAGAATTAGCAATTTTTTAAATATGTAAACGAGTTTGAGGAAAAAATGAGATGCAAACCCACTCCAGACAACGCGGGGAAAAAAAGAATTCAGCAATGGATAGTAAAACATGAACACAGAACATTAATTACGGATACTACTGTGCTTAGATTATTTTACCAACCTAGTGTTAACTATTGAAACCCCTGTAGGTATTAGGAATTTTTACTGTGGAATACAATAAATACAATACAATGTTGCAATGTTGAAAAAGATAGGTCTTAAATAGATGGCGTCAGATGATACCAAACAGGGGCTGAAATTGTAACTCATGTGTAGCTATCAGAGAGAGAGAAAGAGTGAGAAAATCAACACAGAGAGCAGGGTCGTTAAAAGGTTAGCTTTCGTGCAAAGGATGTGTAAGAGAATAAAACGCAATGGGTGTTGGAGGTAAGCGCGCCGTTGCGTTTGTTTGTCTTATGAGAGACAAATGAGACGTTCGAGATGCCTTGACAACAAATTAAAGTTACACGCTCTTTGGCGATATGATAGTAAAAGTTGGTAAGTTATTTGCAAATGTAAGAAAAGTTAAGGAACCAATCAAATTAAAATTCATGATAGATGTTTACCCAATACTCAGAAGACCAAGTAATTACATTACGAATTTAAATTGTTCACAAAACGTTAGGGAAAGTAAGTCCTATTTGGCCAATAGAATTTTAAAAAATTTAAATTAGTTCAAATCACAACGACGACATTTGAAACAAACTTCGGTGAAGGAGTGCCTTTTATCTTCAAACAGTCTTCCCTATGACAAAAGGAAGCTGACTTAGACTTAGGTTAGATTAGACTTTCAACATTATTCGTGCAATAGCAATACGTTACAGAGATGAGAGTAAACAGTGACCTAATCACAATTTTCCACTGGTCCTCACCTCTCGTATTACCTCGAAGTAGTAGGATAAATAAAAACAAGATCCCAACTGTCTTACTTGCTATGATCATCCACTGATATCTCAAACATTCTCAGACACAACTGATATAATATTTACGCTCGCCGATCGAGAACGCACACGTAGCCTCGGACTCCCTATCATGATCATTCGTCGAGAAATCACAGACGACGTTGGATGCACCATAGAATCACTAAGGGAACCATATGTACCACTATTGTAAATATGCACCTCAGTCGTTACTAAGTGCCCTCTATCCAGTTGTTGCGATGATGATTGGTAGAGAAGAGAAGCCATAGCAACAGTAAGTTACCGGAAAAGCACAGCCACACAGCCAAGCTGCTACTCAATCAGTTTACAGTGGAATGAAGAATAGATAAGGAAAAGTCATCCTAATAAGATGAGAGGGGAAGAAATTCGATGCGTTGAGGTAGATTGATGCAAGAGAAATAAACAATTTTCTGATTTTCCGGAAACCCAGTTACAATCTGATAATAACAAAAAACAGAGAATCCTAAAAACGGATTTCAAAAGTACTAAAATTACTGTGGTATTAAAACATTGAAGCATATAATGCCGAAAAGAGAAATCCAAGTGTTAGAATACTAACCGATTGCAGCTTAGTTCGTTTTTCTTTTGAGATACAATTCCAACTCACAGTCCAAGGTGTCCAAGGTGAAATCAAATTAAAGCGGGATAGATACCCGATAACACAGTAGGATTTATTTGTTAATAAAAATAGGTTCGATGCATTGGATTGTTCAACCGAGCACTTAGTAAATTTGGTAATTTATTATACTGGATATTCTAAAATATTCAAAAGCGTAGTGAAAATTATACAATTTAAAGACAAGCTTGATGTAAACAAGAATCGCACGGACTGTCTGTGAAACAATCATCCAATCACTGACTTTCAACCAAAACTGGCACTGATTGAAGTCAGATTTGCTCTTTAAACCGACACTGATAAAAGCAAAATAAGACGTGCATGATAAAGCAAAAGCTATATTAGAGGAGAGAGGTGAACAAAGAGAAAGACAATTTTCCGAAGAAAGGCATTTAAAAAATAGGCTCAAAGGTGATATTGACAAAAAAACAGAGCAATGTGAAACCCCAAAAAAGATGAAATTTATTGCGCAGTAAATCAACAGAATGTCCCTAGACCAAATGGAATGTACCTAGAGTACTTAACTATTAACAAAAAGTTAAAGATAGGCATGCACAAGGAAATACAATGGAAGCCTTAAATAAGGAATGAAAAAAACACGGATAGGAAGTTTGCGCATATGTCCGGTGTATGGGTGCTTGAGATGTAAGCAAACTCGCTGTTTTGGGACACGCTTCACCGCTCAGTGTGACGAGACATTGGGAGCTAATTAAGGCGATGGTTGACACCTGACAGCAAATTTTTAATTATTAGCAAGTAATGATTTATAAAAGAAATCTGATTAAACTCTTTTAAAGTGAGTATTTAAGGATATTTACGAAATTAAATCGTAAAATTTTAAAAATAAATGGAATACAATTAAATTTATTCATCACACTAATTGAAGAAATCCAGGGATAGGAGAAATAGGATAATTAAATAAATATAAATTAAACTAGCAATATCGAAGCAAATAATGATTTTTCAATTTAAATTCTAACTCCTCTTGGATGCTTACGGCAAACGAAAGCAAAAGGAAATATAACCGATCGAAGTAAAAGGATAACTAAAGACACGTTTATATCTGAAAGAGTTTTCCTATTGATTCCCTCCAAATATCTAAGGTAACGTAATCAAAGTTAACGGAGGAGTTTTAGAAAAATCAGATAAGTGAAAAGACAGTGCTTCTTACCTGCACCGCTAGCAGAACACAATCACTGGCTATAATTTCACACTTCACTATAAAAAATGAAACAAGCATTCGATAAATGAAGCATTGAAAGTATGCTCTAATAAGCTGTAAACCCTTCAATTAGGAAAGTTGTTTTTGACCAGGCCGACTCCAGAGTCAACCATGAAAAAGTGAAAACTTGCATCTCACCTTGCTTGCATGTTGTGTATCTTTATAAACCAACTCCCTCTTAATGTTAGTGTCTGTGTGTGTGTGTGTGTTCTATGAAATATTTTCTCGTAGAAATACCTCAAATATCATTTTGACCAATGTGTGAAAAATTATAACCCACTTCTCAATCAACGCAACCCTAAGCACATCAAATTAGTTGAACCTCAGCTCACAGTGATGGGGTGAAACTCAATTACGCTACCCCAATAAGTTTAGCAGCAAAACTCAGTCGATCTCAATAGGAGCTTCCAGGGGTAGCATTAAGTAAGGTAAAACGCGAAAATTAATTACTCATTTGAGGTAAAGCTTTCACTGAGTACGCAAATGAGAAGTAACGAGAAAGATGATATTTAATTGAACATTTAAGCAAGTATGTTTAACCATCCAAGTCATATTCATACTTCAACCCTATTTTTGACCCAAAAATCTACTGCCAATTTTAAATGCTTCAGCCCGGCTGCCAAAGATGAAAGAGGTCGAATATCTCATAAACTTCCCAAGGTGAGCGTTGGAAAACGTTTTTTCTCCATTTCATAGGCTCTTCTCTGTCAATGTCAGTGTTGATTAGGAAAAACATCAAAATTGACAGAAAGCATGAATTAAAAGACTTTTCTTTCGTTAATGGATTGGAGAGAGAGAGAGCAAGGAATCAATGGAGAGTAGGGATATTTTGAATCACGATAGGGAATAATAGAAAGGAAGAAGCGTCATCACAGTGTGAGTGGAACTTGGTTATGATACATCACAAGAGGTGAAGTTGACCGTTAAGTAAGCCTTATACGACAGTGTAGTGAAATACTTCTTCACTTTAAGTGAATTACCACCTGTTTGAAATAAGAGTATTTTCTGCCTGGTGAAATATGCAGTTAAAAAGGGCTCAATGGAAATAGTCAAAAGGATGAGCGTGAAAGCGGCATGGAAAGCATCCCATCACCAATTACGGATAAGAATCAGCCTAAAGGTAAGGTTTTCACAAATTGATTACGAGGCCGACGGGTGCAAATAACTAATTTCCGTAATGAAAATACATATCAGTTTGACTATCAGATTCAAAAAATCGACAGCCTTGTGGTCTAACTACTGTCAGTTTAAATTCTGATTAATTTATACTATCATACAATGATAAACGATTAGACATTGTCTAAAAAAACCATATACCATGATTGAAAAATAACGCCCTGTGGAGATTTTCAAATATATGAATGCTCAAAAAAGTGCCGAGTTATCAGCTCACTACGAGTATTAGGAGACCTACATATTTGAATGGCAAGTGCTCATAGAAGTATAAGCGCATATTTACACAAAATTCGAAAAATAAACTGTTCTACAAAACTTGAGGCCCCAATTCCTATAATATGATTTCGAGCGGTTTGCGAAGCTTTGCCTTAAATCATTGAGCCTAAACATTAGAGAATTGAGAACTGGTTTCGAGCACATCATTCTACTCTCAAGTTAGTGCTATTGTCAAGTCTTCTTGCAAGGAGGAAAAGTTCCAAAAATAAGAGGACATAGTAATAGAAAAGTTGATCGAAAGTCGAAACTGAAGCTATAATTGTCGAGAGGACATAACAGCAAATCACGGATAAGTGATAAAAGACATGGGGAGGAAAAATATAATGTATTGGCTCACAAGAATGAATAGATTGAATTCAAATACTTCAACAAACAAATCCGCTTAGACATAGGCTGATCACCGACTAAGGTAGAGGTCATTTTCAGTCAATCAGAAGGCAGGTGATCGTAGATAAATTAAATTTACAAATTACGATAGCCTTCAATAAAAAAGAGATAAAAAATTAAGATGTACGCCGAAACCAATGAATAAAATGAATGAAAACCATCTTGGACTGAATCAGTTCCGATTTGTATTCGGTTAAGAGTACGGCTAATATTACAGAGAAAAGAGTGGGATCAGATCACAAACAGTGAGTGGATATGGGTAAAACAGGGAAGAAAAATTTTGACATATTCCATTACTAGAAAGTGATTAAGAGTGACTCCAATGAATGAACAAGGAGAGAGGGTCGAAAGGATATTGAGTAAAGTTGAGGTATCGAAGAGTCTTACTTCATTCGGCTTTTGGATTTTGGTACCGGAGCACTTACTTAATGGGCCGATCACGTTCAAAAGTTCGAATTTATTGAATCATCTGCCGGATTTCTGACTAAATTCTTGCCTGGGATGTTCAGTACATACTGATCGGCTGTTCAACTATAATAATGAATTTGGCACTTCAAGTAATCTTGTCTTCCAAAGATTGGGTGAAGAAGTGATCTTATTTAATATTAATCAGCTTACATAATCTTAACAAGACAGAACTGATGCGGCTGAAATGAAGTCAGATAACAATAGGTCACCACAATTAAATTCCAACTCGTATTGAGTTATCAGGTGGGCCTGGCAACGCCTGCTTCATCACAATTTTTTGTTTTCAGAGGTCACAATTGAACAAATTTAAACTTCACAAAGTTATTAATGAACTACTTTTAAAACGATAAATGAATTAGTAAAGGGAGGGAATCTTAGCTTAGCAAAAAACACTAACAGGGAAATAGCAAATGCCTCGTGAAAACCTATTTAGATAAATCCTGGTATAAATGCCACTGGAAAAAAGATGCCAATATCGATCGCTATCACTTTCCAGTTCAGCATTCACATGCTATGCAGCAGCAATATGCTTTAATTATAGGTTATAAAGCGCTTAAAATAAGCCCATTATTAACTGGCTATCCACTAATAAAAACTAGATACTCGAGGTTACTGAAACCTAGAGACTTAATTTGAAACAATACTCTACATTATAACATTGCACTTCCATTGAAAAGAAACTGTCATTTACGACTAGTCACATAATAGCAATCAGCAATCAGTTAATTCTTTTTGGCTAATGGATATAGTTCAGTCTTTTATACTCAACGATTCTTGTTGAATAAGATGAATAATTATTATTATTATGGAGAACTTTAACTTAACAATTAGTTGGCAAATATTAATAAAATTAACATACTTATTCAAGTGTGGTAAATAGTCGGGTCGTTACTCTGCGTGATCTTTAGGGTATTTATACGTCCCGGGCTTTGAAGCCATTCTAGTTAAAAATATGTTTGCCCTCCTCAATGCCTGGGTGAATTAATATCAGTACCTCAAAAGTCTTCTTACTTCTACCAAAAGAGCTAACGCGATCTCGTGCAAGAAGAAAAGTAGATAGTATTATTCCAAAAATGAAAACTTCCCCCTCCCCGAATCTCTTTTATATCTACGATTTATTGCCTTTTCAATTCCTAAAATATGGGTAACTATTGCAGCACTGCAACGATGCGATCACATATATGAGCATTCTGCCTTCCAAGCATGTTTAATAGGAAACAGGAATTGAAGTGACAGCAACCGACCAATTAGTGTTACATATAGCGAGAAGAAATTTGCTTAGAAATCCGAATGACGAAACTCGAAATGCCAAGAACAAAAATACGAAAGTCATTTGAAGTCAGACTCCTTGATATCCTGACTTTTCTCGTAACACCTTTTCGATTCTCTTGGGCTTCAATTGACTCAATCTATTTGCTACCAAGAAATAAACCGAGGACATTATTTGACGTTGACATGGCTAGAAATTATAAATAGTGATGTTTTATAATTCAAGAAAACGAGTGACCAATAGACGTATTCTAACTCCCTGAGTACCAATCATATCACTGATAAGTAACTAATTGCGCGAGCAAAATTTATTTATTGGTAGAAGAAATTAAGAAGCCGTAGATCAAATAATTGAAATATGATCTTGTTAGCAAGCAAGAATGGAAGGAAGCCAATCTTCTTAACAGATGGAAGTGTACCAAATTCCTAGACATAGAGGATGTTCAAGTAGATCAAATGTTAACATGATAATTTACACCATGAACCAATGCTGTAATTTGTTTGTAGAATAAATGCCCCTTCACATGACCACGTACATTTACATGAATACTAAGCAGTATGTTCCAAGAAGACTTGAATCCTAATAACCCCAAATACCAGCAAATGAATGTTTAGTATGAAAATTTTCCACACAACAACGAGACGTACCAAGAAGATTGACAAGCATGAAGAAGAAGGGTTCAGCTTGATGAACGAGGTAGTTTTGGATGGGCAATTTGGATGTCTTCCAACGTGCAAACTCATTACCTTTCGTGTTCATTGCCGATTTGAGGAATCGATTCCTATCGTAGAATTCCACACCGAAGAAGTCCAGCTAAGGAAGACCAATTAATATAGATATATAGAGAAGAGTACATACACACAGTGAGATTATCTTAATTCACCACTTTCTCTTTATCCCACAAAGTTATCAGTTAGCGATCTCATAGAATTCTCTAGCTAGATATCATTGTTGTGCTATTCGTTTCAGTCCGTTTACTTTAACATTAACCATCAGTTATATTTTGTGCCCCCTCCCCTCCCCCCCCCCCCCCTCACCACTACTCCTCTCTTTGGTGTCATCCATGCACCGCGAGTGCTCATCTATTACTGGTCACTTTACTTTTCTCCTATCAAAACTTTATTAGGGTCGTTGAGAAAGGAAGTGATCAGCCCACGGGCTTGGCTTTACTCAAACGAAAGCAATTGTTGCTAGAGCAATGGCTTTAAGCTATTAATCGAGTTAAATGTTGTTGTCACTTCCCTTAATGGGCTTGGAAAGTTAGTATGTCGGTTAATTAGGCAAAAGAAATTTAAATACTGCTGATAAACATCCAATGCTTGGAATAACCAGCCTCGTAAGTTAGAAGCAGTCAGAGGGTCATGCAACAAAGCGATTCAATTCTATAGTGCTTAAGCATGCATTTAAATGTAGTTGTAGGGAAATGCGCGTATAAAGAATTGAAAACGTTCTGACCACTTACAATGGGCGCTGGAACTGATTCATCGTCAAGCTCTTCTGTTGGCATGTTCACGTAGATCTGCTGACCATCAAGATCCACAACTCGAGTTCCGTAAGTAATATAGGACTTCGCTTCCTGGAAAGAAGAGGAGAATGAAGTCATAAAAGAGATGTGAAGAATGTCATTCTCTGAAAAGTTCATGCTTTTGGGGTAAAAAAAGAGTGGTAGCACTTTTCGAATTAGCGAAGTGGACAGATATAAAAACGCCTTGTTAGCGGTCTTGGCTCTCGTTTTCGAAGAACTTTGGACCCGCTACAGGAAATGGAATGGATAATAAATTGATAAAGAAAAGCAAAATGGTGCTTATACTTCACCTCAATTCTCCCAACTACCCCTCCCACCACCTCTAGATCACTTCCATCAGTTAATAGTTAATATCGCCTTCTTTTCTATAACTCCAGTTTCCGGAGCCCTTCTAAAAGTTATCACAAGCGAAGGGCAAATGAACCAACAAGACTCACTTAACTGAAAGCTTGAAATGTAAAGCATTAGAACACGTAATCAGGAGATTTCGGAATCCTGGATCTATTTTATTGAAAATATTAAACAAGAATGGACTCCCAAATAAGTTGAATATTTTTGAAAAAGCCACTGTTTAGCAAAAAATGACGGGATGAATACCATACAAATAAACTCAAGAAGAAAAAAAATAAACGAACGATTTTCAAAATACTTTGAGAGGAAGAGTCTCAATTTTGGAGCAACCATCGAGCGTTCAGGAAACGACTAGCCTTAGTCCCAAGATTATTTAATTGCTAAGATCGTATTTAAAACAGAAACAGACACGTTTAAAAATTGCACAATTTTGTGAAAGAGTTGTGGAAATAGACGCATAATTATAGCATTCAGCATGTCTATAAAAACGAGATTTAAATTCCAATATCGAAGTGGACATTTCTAAGTTTGATGGATCAAAGAACACCTTCATTCTGGGTGTATTTAAAAAAACGGAATAATGATAAAGAAAGGATCATTGAAATGGAGATACTAATCAATTAGTCAAAACAGTACAGGAGGAATCTCGTTGCTTTTTTTATTCAAATACTTCCTCGAAGAGCATGAAAAAAAGAAAGCAAAGAGGTGGAGGTAGTTTTCCTATCCAGATATTTCGAGTACTTTAATCATTAATTAGCCTGAACAGTGTAAAAGAAAGGCAACTTTTATGGCAATGAGAACACTGCCTAAGAAAAAAAACGTAGAGAACACAAATTTCATTACGAAAATGAAAAAGGTACATCTTCGGGAATTTCATTAAGGTATTTTTACCTAAGAAAGCATGAACAATCTCTTAACGGCCTTCACACATGAACGAGCTGCAGAAATGAACAACCATCCAAAAACGTAATGCCTCGACTCTGAAGTCTGACCTTTAAGACAATAGAGCACATCTATTAGGTAAAAGGAGTCAAGCCAATAGACCCAGAAATGAAGAGATGACTATAAACTTCCATCTTGAAAGCTGCAATGCATTTAGTTCCACCAAAGATATTGATCTGATACGGATGTTTGAATTTTATGAGTGAATCTGGTTTTAGAAATCAATAGAAAGGGCGAATCCCTGAATGTACTAAGTATTAACTAATAGACAGTTAAAATAAATAAAAGTTAATTCTAAAAGGAACAACATTAAAGTTAACTGTACCTACCTCAAACATACAGGCGTGTATGCCAGCAATGAACGGGACTGGAGACCTAGCGAAAGGAAATACATTGACAATTCGTGCTTACTCTAAAAATGGAAGCAGTTTCCTTGGCAAAATTGGATAGATTGGTGAGGCCCTAGAAAAAAATGTTGAAGCTAAGGTACTCAAAGCCTACCATGAAAGGGGAAATAAAAGAGATATCGCCGCGATAATACAACACGTCAGCCGTTGTCGACTTTTCGAGTAAAAAAGAATACTCTTTTCCAAAAGCATACTAAAGTGAAAAAAGTTGTTAAAATGAAATCTCCAAACCTGGTAAAAATATCGATCCATTGTAGGGGCTCCAAAGAGGAATAGTATTGTTCAAAAGCTTTCTATTAATAGACAGGCTTGCTAGAACTCAATAAATCAGTAACCTACCAAAAAGTAGGGGTGATTTGAAGTTGGAATGAGTAATCGAATATCCTAAAAAGGAAAAAAAAGAATCGATTAATTTTAAGTGACCGTGCATAAATGACCTTGAACACGACTAATGAAAATACACCTAATTCAACCCAAATGACAGAAAAAAAACAATGTGTGCGGGCGTAAGATAATGTACAAGGTGGGGGGTTAGCAGAAGCGACAATGGTAAAATCGCATTTCATGCGTGAACGAGGAAACGGGAAGGACAAGAGGGAGGGGGCAAGGTTGTGAAGAAAGCAAAAACCAAGCCCCATAAAATTTGCATTGTTGATATTCTTGCCCTTGACATGATTTTAAGGCTCAATTAGCATTGATTAGATTGACAAATTGTAGACGAGGCGTCAGCACGTGTTTGAAAGTGACTCACTCTATAGCAGAGTTGGGGAGAGTTATTCTCATCTGGGTCAGAATTCTGTCAAGTTAAAATTATTATTTACAGTATCGGTCTAATTGTGAAGCCCGCGTGGTTAATGCAAGTTGAATAATGACTTAAAAGTGTAGTATAATATTCAGCTAGCCAGACAAGAGAGCTTTTGGAATATCAGAGTTTTAAGATCGCCTAGACTCATTATCGATTTCTAAATGCAAGCAGGAATAAGCCGTTTGAAGTATAGAGCTGTGCACCAGCAGATAAAGGCTTTAATCCTCGTTAACGAAGTCAGAAGTTACCGGTTCGATGCCCATTGGTACACATTCAGGGAGCTGAATGGCCAACTGATAGCTACGGCTACTACTGAGGGTGGCAAAAATCGAATTCCTCCAAAGAAGAGTTCTATAATGTTGGCTCTCTGTCAAAGATGAGCGTTTGAGAAAGCTTTATTAAAGAGGCAGGGATTTATAAAGAAAAAATGCGCTATAGGAAACCAACTTTCATCTGATAAAAGTAGGCATAATTGACCTGAAATTTTAAGTAACCTGAATGCACCAAGTTTCGAAGTATTCTCTGCTTGAAGATGAATAAAATAAGAAACGATTTGTACACTAAAGGTGTCAAAACATCACCATTAATGACTAGAAGTTCGAACTTAAAGATTGCCGAAGTCACCTAGAATTCATTGAAAGAAGTAAAAAATTGACCATCAATTATGCACATAAGGGATAGATAAACAAAAAACATGCTTTCCATTTTAGAAGGTTAGAGAAAGCTTGCAAAGCTACCGGTCTTCTAACTTCAGCGGTTTTAACCAGCGCAAATTAAGCAGAACGGAGACAGAACGTAAAATGGACACCATTATTAAAAAAAGAACGAAAT
The DNA here is from genome assembly GCA_000469805.3 of Hymenolepis microstoma. NCBI lineage: Eukaryota > Metazoa > Platyhelminthes > Cestoda > Cyclophyllidea > Hymenolepididae > Hymenolepis > Hymenolepis microstoma. The sequence goes on along the minus strand of LR215989.1, from coordinate 34,483,057 downwards.
ATGCGTTTATTTATAAGCTGGGGGAGTGAAACATACGTAGAAGAGGGATTTAAGAGTACCAAAGTCAAAAAAGGTTTGATCTATGAGATAAATTCAAGGGGGTAGTTAATAATTAATGAGCCTCAATAGTATTGCTTAACTCCATAAATTCCATTATGAGTGTGGGTACCTCAGTGATCCTGCCCTTGATCAATCCATTCATTAAGTCTGTTATAACACTACCGGTAGACGTAATTTGAACGGAAGGTTCTACATTATGTTTTAAAGGTAAATGAAGTTTATTGAGAGTGAATTCAACTGAGCTTTGCTGAGTTAAAACCCGTGGTCAATCAGTTATCATATCCATTAGAAAAAAAGCATTAGTAAGGCATATTCAACAATTTAAACCAATAACCCAATCGATGAACATTGAATATCATGAATACAAATTTGCTCAGGGGCCAAGGGAATAAATTCTGCTAATTAAAGTGTGGAATAATAGAATGTGAAAAAAAAAACACTATAAGTAATCTGCAAATCAAATGGTTGCCTGGCATTATTCCTTGTACATTAGCAATCTAAATTCGGTAATTACTATTCGAAGATAGTAAATATATCAATTACGTCCAATCGGTGGGTGTTTGTGCAGAGGCAGATGTAAACACTGTCACATATTGGAAATATTTTTTTTCCATCTCAAATCGATTAAGTATTTTATGACCCACACTATTATTACGTTTCAGAGGAATCTGATTTTTTATAAAAATGTGATATCCAAATAAAGTATAACAATCTTTCTTTTGACTAAAATTTCATAATTGAAACTAGAAACCACTATTAAAAGAGAATACAGCGTTGTTGGTCTATAAAAAAGTCAACCTTGAATAGCACAACCAAGCAAAGTCTAAAATGAATCAATTTGTTAAAGGTACAAATTAATGTAAAAACGGCCAATAAATTCACATGTAACACTTAAGGCCACAGATTGTGCAAGTTTGTACGTATGTTAGTGAAATTCCAATTATTCCTCATATTGTTTGCATTCCTTCCCCCGTTCATTTTCACAAACCAATTTATGAAAAAATTGAATTTATTTCATTGATAAAATTATCAGCTATAATTCAATTGAATTGTAAATTTTAAACTGGTGAAATTTTAGGGAACCTACCTCATGAGAATATGACCCCTAAAATTCACATTTCAGAATATAGCAAAACTGACATATGTATTTAATCGATCAGGGTCAAATATCGAATAAGTGGATGAATCTAGTGTAAATTAAACTAAGCTGCACATTCATCAAAGAAAGCGAATTTATTGTTTAAACAAAATTAAATCTATAAGCAAACTTTGTATTTAAAAAAAAAACTAAGATTGCCAAGGAGTTCTCGCATAAGATAACAAAATGCTACTAGTTGGAAAAATTAAGGATAATTTCGTAGTGAAGGGATATAAATTATGTTAATTTCAGTAGAAAGGACAGGGAAGTTCAATTTCACTAACAAGGACGTGGATACAACAAGAAATCCCCCTAAACGTTAACCCAGGTAGTCAATCCTACCTCAATGTTAAAATCCAAAGGTCGGTAAAGCTGTGTAAGTAATAATAGCGTAGTTCAGGGTTATAGAAGAAGAGAAAAACCAATTGAAAATATGACTTAATTTGGGGTAATCAAATAGTAGAATACAAAATAAAAAGGAAGACTTTGATACGTTGATACGACTGTACGTATGTCCACAGATGTTTCAAACTCGTAATAAATTAACTCAAAGCATTATACATTGGTTTAAAGAAAACGATACTTACACAAGGCTATTTAAACTGTGAAGCGAGGTAAATATGCCCCCAAGTATTCTATATTCAAGCTTATCAAATTTATTAATCTTGATTTTCCATTCGTGCAAACACGGACAAAAAACCGCAATCAATAAATTATAACAGAATTAATCGACTAGCCCGAAATGAATTCCATGAAGGATAGAACGCCTCGCCTTAAAAGGATGCAAATGGACTCCAAAGCATAGCAAAAGGGAAGTCATTTTTATTAATAATTTCCAATTAAATGCACAGAAGATGTGTAAAATGTAGCATCAGTAAAAAGATAAATGACCCAGCACGTGCGCGAAATAAATGACAGTTAATTGAATTCAAGTTGATCCTTAAAGTAAAAATATCGTCTTCTTTAAAAGGCAATAAAGGTTACAAGTTGATTAGCACAAAAGAAATAAAAAAGTTTCGTAGGCACTGTCTAATTCAAAACTAAAAAAGAACCAAATTTCCACACATCACAAGTTAAGTGAAGAAAATGTGTTTAGAGGAGAAATTTTGTCAACATAGAGTACTGCTTAGAAAGAAATATATCGTAAAAATGCATTATATCAACACATTATTACAGATATTCAAAATTATCCCAGTTATTGATACTTCAAGAAACAATGAAGGCAAGGTCAAGCAAATATACAAAGAGAGGAAAACAAGGAACAACACTAAAGAATAAAAGCATCATCGATAAACAAATACAAAGGTGAGGAAAATGAAGGAAAGGAACAAAACCACGATGCTTAAAGCTTACCATAGGAGGATTGCGTCCTTGCGTTTGCTAAAATGACCGACAAATTCACACAATACCCCTCAGGAATATGATCAAATAACCAAAAATCAAAAGAGTATAGAAAGAATAACGAAAAAGAAATAAAGTGGGACTTACTGGCTCTGAAGTGTTGGGAAGAGGATATGGAATGGAAATGGCATTTTTAATGGCTGGAGGCGGTTTAATGTCCTTTATCTTGTCGAGGAATTGCCGAAGAGTTTGGAGCTTCTCCGGTTTGAAGAGCTCCTTCGATTTTACCTCCTCGAGTATTCGATGGAAACAATCAAACCAGGGAAGGTAGCTATTAAGAATTGGCACAATAAAATAAACTATTAACAGTTAACCTGGTAAAACATATAAATATCCCATCCGATGTCTGAAGGCAATGTACATATTCGGGTCGTCCTGTGCCATCGGTAAACAGAAGGATGTAGAATTCAGTAGAAAGAGGTCTGAATTCAAAGGTTGGTATGAATACATGATTTATGCTTACACTTTACAACATCCTATACCGAATTCTATAATACGATCAACGAGCTGACTGATAGTGTCACTGGGAAAGATAATCCTAGCTAAAATGCAAGAAATAAATAAATTTAAGTAAAAGTAAGAACACTTTTAAATTACTACTTTAAGAGCAAAAACGACAGTATGTCAAAAACTCACTTTGCTTAGTGAAATTTTCATAGATGACAAAATAGTTAAAAATGCACTCAGCGTCTCTGAAAAATATCACTTATAGAAAATTTTTATACCTGTTAATTAAATTAAACATTTGTACAGATAGGACCAATCATAGTATCGGATGAATATACCAAATCACGCACAATTTGTGTGATAATAATTAACAAACTGTTAAACCAAATTTCATTATATTTAGAGTATGACAAATCTATTTGAAAGAATTATTTAAGACTAAAGGCTTTTACTTTACAATTTTCACATCTGTTATTTATATACTCATTGCCATTTTTCATACTTAAAACTTTTTAAAAATATAATTAAAATTATAATATTAAACATTTTACATAAATAAAACTGTAAATTGAGAAAAGTTTAGAAATTCTTCCATCAAAACCCCAGTTTGCGGTAGTTGTCTAAGCTTCGAGATTTCTGATAATGTCTTTGGTGAAGGAAGTTGAGAATTTGGTATGTTTCACGAACTAAGGAAGCACTATTTAGGCTTAGATTTTGTTTTATTAATAAGGTTTTTTTGGTTAATTTTGTGTCATAGAATTTATTACCATTCATGTTTCTGCTCTGTTACTGTTTTTATTTACTAATCTTTAAGTGATTTCATTAAAATATTTAGAAATTTTTTCTTATTTATTAAGCCTTCTGAAGAGCGTCGTAAAATAACTGAAATTATAAAGGCTAGTGAAGGCCCATCTGGATCATGTAATGGATCTAAGCAGGATTCTTCCACTTCTTGGATGTATGAACAGCCAAAGCGCAGTGGTGAAGATTTTCTTCTTGGAAAGGCCATCAAGAGCTTGGAAGAACTCGCCGAAATCAACCGAGATCAAGAGGAGGAAACTCCTACTCAACGTCTTACTCGTTTGGATATGGAGGCGAAGTTTCGCGAAGACCCTCTTAATCGTATGCGGTAAGTTTTATACGTTTTACTTAGTGTACTTTTTAAATTAAGGGTCTTTTGCGATGTTAGCTTTGCTAAATTCTTTGACATTATCCTTTTCATTAATTTGTGATCCTTTGATTTGATGTCATCAAATTATTGTAGAATCAACGTTTTCTTTTTCTAGTTGTCAGTTGGCCTATTTTCGACAACCCAATTTTCCTAGTCTTCTTATCTGGCTTTACAAGATTAGTTAATTGAAATTTTGGTATATATCTTTCTTAGTCATCTAGATAAAATCCACCGTGTTCTTAAACTTGTTTGAAAAGAGCCAATTTTTGTGATGCAGTGGTTGGTCGAATGCGGGCAGTATTTTCCCTACTCGCTATTCGATTTTTGATTAGCTATCAACATATCTTGTCGCTAAGTCACGAGCCACTTTTTCAACTCGTTTCCTTTTTAACTTCTGACCTTTAGTTATGGAAAGAATTCACGTCAAATTTTGTGCTAATGGGCTTCTTATTTCTTTTCGGGATCATTGATTATGGGGTTGGTTATGTAATTTAATGATAGCCGAGTAATCTATTCATTTTCCTTTGCATGGATTACTTAGTTTGCTTTATCTTCTTTTAAGTCCTTATTGAGACTCAACATATAGTAACTTATTGTTGGAGATTGTAATGATCTAATTTTGGTTTTACTCATATTGCCTGAAGAATGAAGCTATTTATAACATTATTTCAGTGCTGTGTTAATTGTAATAGAGGACAGTTTTAAAGTTTATCTTATTTCTCGCGTTTTCTTCACTTGGTGTTCAAGTTCTAGACAAAAAGAGTTAATGTTATGGGGATTTCTGCTTATCTCCGAGAGTGAATGATAGTAAAAGTGGAATAACTTCTTATCAAATTGAAGGGATTCATTACCTGTTATGATTATTTTTACGTGGTGCTAGTACCTTATTTCGTGTTTTCACTTCATTGGCCATTTTTTGTAGTCAGCACGAAATGGACAAACGTAGTGCCTTACTGCAAAATACTGCAAGAATGAAGAAGTTGCAAAAACTTATTGAGATGCAGAATGCTGCTAAAGAGAAAGCAGAAAAACGCAAGGAAAAGAAACGTTCCAAAAAGGAGCACAGGAAGCAGAAACATCGCGTCTCAGATTCCTCTTCTTCATCATCAGAAGATGATGAAATTCTGGAGAAGTTTATCAGTCTCGTCAAGAAGGTGGATAAAGTGAAGAACGGTGGAAATGGCGATTGCTCAGTTTCGGAAAAGTCTAAATCGGAAAAAAGCGATAAGAAGGAGAAAAAACACAAGCATAAACATAAACATCGCCATACCCATCATTCATCGAAGAAGAATAAGAAATCTTCAGAAAACCCGGAGCCTTCAGAAGACATTCATCTGAAATTGATTTCTGGAGGACCATTGCGTAGTTCAAAGGAGCGTGATCGTTCACGTCATCGGTCTAGATCTGTTTCCCCGAAAAGGGTATCAGGTAGACCTCTCTCACGTTGTGATGACAGCGACAGAGATCCTTATAGACGACGATATGCCAAGAGCCCTCCCATGCGTAATCGATCACCTCCAAGGGGAAGAAGGCCTCGATCGAGGTCTCGAGATCTAAGTAGGAATGAGAGGAAAAGACGGCGGACTCAAGAAGAGATGGCAGCCTTGAGAGATCAAATGGCAGCAGATGCAAAAGAACGTGAGGCGGAACGAATTAAACGATTTGAACAGCATCAACATGAGAAAGCGAAGGAGGAGAATGAGGAAGGACAGGCGAGAGTGCGCGTTGGAGCCTCTTTTCTGCGAGGTCTGACTCTTAAACATGTTGCTTCGACTTCAGTGGAAGAGGTCATTCAGAGTCACGCCAATAAGAGGCAGAGGGGTGGCATGGATCAGAACTTTTTGAGGAGATAAAGTGTGTTGCATAGTTTTATCTTTGTATCTAAATGTCCTCTTTGTAAATATGAAATATTTTTTACACCTCTAATTTCTTTTTATTTAAGAGTTATTGTTAGTCTTCAAATCGTATATCATGCTAGTGTGGAGTAGTAGTTGATAGTGTTTGTGGCGGATTAACTCCCCTAATAAGCCTCGACTATGCTCAGAAATCTCCGTGACAGATTTTCCTAGTCGGAAAGGCTATCGCAATGATAGAATTAAGACGTGTTGCAAGCGTAATGTTTGCTACAAGTTATTATATCGACGAACATGATTAGTCAAATAATTCTAGCATACTTTTAAAGAACATTAATAGTCAAATATCTGAGCAGTGCGGCCGCACACGCCAAGGTATTCGTTTGCGTATTTTATCTTGTGCAGATTGCGAATGCCACACACTTTAGGGAAAAGACCATGATTTTAGCGTATAATGAATGGTCACTGCAACTATTACCCACTGTAGGGTGAAAAAAGCTTTCAGAAATGGAGGGCTTCCGAACAGAATTTCTGTCAATTAATTAGATGCTAAAAATGCAGCATTAAGGGCCTAACTTTGTTTGAATTTTGTATGCATTGTGTTTGCAGCGGATTGCTGCACTAATATACCTTGAATTATGCTCAGTAATCTCTATGGCAAGTTCTCCTAGTCTGGAATGGCTCCTGGGATTAGCTACCCTATCTCAACAGTATAGAGGAGACAGACGTATGGCGAAGAACACGTTTATTTGGGTTATCTTGATGAAATGGAGCAAAATCATTAAATACTGTTTGGGTAAGATTGCACTGTAATGGCTATTGGTTAATGATTGGTCGAGAGGTCTCTGCACCCATGAACTAGCGTGATTGAGATCGCGTACTCAACGTTCCTGAATGTTTGAGACCTCGAGCGCTTCTTTGCTTCAGCCATGCCAACGTTGTTTTCACAAGTTGTCTGCTTTTTAAAGGTATGTTTTATTTACAATAGGTTCTAAAATTGGAACGTTACATTTCTATCTTCTTACGACCATTTGCAGTTATAAAGGACTTGATTAGGCAATTTTTATTATAAATATTTCCTGGTTGCTCTGGTTTTATTGCATTGTTATGAACCAATATCGATTTCAACTAATGAAAATTATAAAGTCTACCTCAGCTTCTAGTGACCTTATTAAGATTAATTGAGATGTACTTTTATTCTAATGTTAGGGTTTTTATTAACCAAACGATTTCACGAAAGTCAGGAACTAACATTAATGAAATGCCAACATTGATGTGGAATTGATCTAACTAGTGCGTCATTTCTCTCTCGGAAATTCGTGTTATGGAAACTTTCGCCACAACTTTGGATTTGTGTCATCATTAAATCATTTCAAAATGTCGTGGTAACCGGTGGTTTATGGGCAGCGATGTTATCTTACGTTGATAGAAAAATGTGTGTCGGAAAACCGAATTCGATTTCAATCCCACTAGGACAGGTAAAAATATTCTTTGCTTGTAGCAAATCGAAGTATTTTGAACCACTTTTTGTCCCTATACAATGCGATATTTATAAAAATTCGCTTCTCAATTCCCTATTTTTGCCAACTTTTTAGGTCTTTTAATATTTCTTTGCGATTGCTAAATTTGAAAATATTTAAATGTCATCTCAGATAAAAGTATTTTAATAAAAGCATAAAGCCTACTGACATTTGGTTGAGTAATAATTTCGTTTCATCGCGGGATTTTTAATCATATTAATCGCATCAAATGAAGCCATTAGAAATCGACGTTTTATTATTTAAATAAGTAGGCAGTTACTCAATGAGGTTCAATAACTATTTTCTATCTTAATTTTGATCCAGTTTCCTAAAAATTGAAAATAAGATACATTTATAGTAAATGACGTTTTAAAAAGGAATGGACGTTTAGGAAGGACATGGAGTTTTGCAAAGAAAATTCACAATAGTTTAGATATTTTGTGCGGAACTCTGCCCACTTTGTGCAACTCCATCCATACGAAGTTCAAGAAGGTCGTTTGGAGGTTAATTCGAGGAATTAGCACTCTTCAATCCCATGAACTGTTGCATTCGATGAATTTAATGGTCTTAAACGCTATTCTATTTGACTTTTATTTTGTTTTAACTAATCGGTTTTCAAATCAGTATCTAAAGGAGACTTATAACCTAAAAAGAAGGCCTCATTTTCTCATTGAAATCTTAAACCAATTTAATTACTTATTTTATTAGGTTGATATTAAATCAATCTTAGTACCGAGTTATATTTATTACCAAAAATGTCCTTACCATTAAAAATTCGTAAAAACGAATAGCTTTTGATTGACATGGATATAATTAATTTGCATTCAATTGTTTAATTCTCACTATCTGACACAAATGCTATTACGTTTTCTTAATTTTACTAAATATATTTACAATAAAATGCATTATACAAGATTAATAGAAATATTAAAAACAAAACAATATTAAACGTGGAATGGAAAGTTTCATTATATCCCAGCACTGCATTTTAAATATTTAAAGACCTAACTGATGAGATCTGATTTAGATAATTGTTGTGTCTAAAATGGCTGCTCTCCAGATTTAACTACTCAATGATTGGCGTCTTTACTTGATTTTTAATCACTGATAAAAATGAATAATTCAATAATTGGCATTTGATTTAACTGATTTCATTTATTTGAGTGTCAATAAATACAGTTATAAGTACTTCGAGATAATGCACTTTTAACCACTGCCATCGAAAGTTTAGGTTCTTGTCCCTTATTCAGGTTATTTTAAATGTTCTTCATATTTTGGTTAATAAAAATTAAAAAAACACACAAGTGAATCCGTTTGTTGCTTTTGCAAGTGTTATCTTAAATTCAGAGAATTATAATTAGAATTGAAGATCTCTTTCACAATTTCCTAAGCTTCGTGTCAGATCTAGGAAATATTTTCAAGGAAACTTTAATTTGACCCTCCCGAGACGTTAGTCAATACTAATGATAGGTAGCTCATGACTAACGATCTTCGTTTCATTATCAGATGTAGCTTTTTATCTAATCAAGTTTAAAGCCGACTTATTTCAATGTGCTGCGTGCTACTGAGAGAGGTGGACTTATAAACTGAGAAAAGGGTAAGGTGAGGGAGGTGAGCCATTTAAAAATTAATTACTGTTTTTCCAATTTACAAAAAGGTATTTCACAAAAAACCGGTAATTAAATTTTTTTATTTTATTATTCGATTTTTAATCTCACTCTTCAACTCCTCAATAACATTGAATTTCAACGAGACCTGCCAATATAAACATTAATGCATACGTTTGTTCAATTCTGTATGTGTCTAGTAAATGTATTCATTGCGTAACTACCTTAAATTTCACACACGAAATATTTTTCTTCCACAACTCATATCTAGCTAATTTTTAAACCGCTTTTATAAGTATGCGAATTTGAGCGCATATAAACAAAATGGAATAAATAGCCCTTGTAATAAATAAAGAATTTTAAACCTTTTTAGAGCGTTCAGCTGATAGCCTAAAAGCACAACATACCGTGCATTGTAAATTCCGCAAACACTATTTATCATTATCATTAGTACTTCCTTGGTCTTAATTAAATTATAATTTTATTGATTTTCAAAAATAGGTAGACATTCATGAAGATTATGGATAAAATTGATTTGCAGTGCAAGACAATAATTTTTAAATTAAAATGTGTAATAATGAAGCGATGAACTGCCCATTACCTGAATATTCTACAAGTCCAAATCCAAAAATCGATTGAAGTAGCTCTATTGGGCGTCCCGTTTCGGCCTCCTCGAATTATCACACTTTTGCGTACAATCCCTCGTGAAAGGGCACACACAATTTTGTCTAAATCATACATGTAGTCTCTCCTGAAGAATGCTTTGTTTAAATAAGCCATACAAATTCTTGAGAGCCGCATAATTCTGACAAAGTCTTACCTTAATTATGACACTTTGTTTAAACGAATTAATTCAGTATTATTCAATAAGTTAATTACATCTTTTGAACGTCAAAGAAGAGATAAGACTAATGCTGTTAATTACTCTAACTTAAGGTATGCTGTTATTACGATTGAAACAATGGATGAAGAGTAGTTTTCACTTATCTTTCTCTCACTTTCAGATACGATTTCGACTTTGTTTGGATTTCTTAGTAATTGGACACCCATCACTTGAGATCATTTATCCTCAACAGTTACACTGTTCGCACTTTGAGTAAGATGTCAAAAGTGGTGTTTTAAAAGTTTGTGTAACGTACATCAATATCCCTGCCACGAACCTTACCTATACAATTATAATTAGAAAAATTTCCTTATTTTTAGTAAGATAATCTTTTACTTCAAAGAAAAATATTAAAAATATATCTGAAATTTATCTATGTCATTAATTTCAATTATATTTAGTGTTTTGATCAAGCTTTTAAAACCCCAACTTGATTTCCAAAATGTGTGTGTTCTAAAAATAACTAATCGCGTCTCCTGAGCTGCGCGTAAATAGTTAATTCCAGCAAAATAAAAAAGAGACTTCTGGTGTAAAATTGATTCCCATAACGAAGTAGGGTGAGCAAATGTGAAACTAACTTTATCATACTCGAAAAAAACAGGAAGAATGCAATAGAGGAAGAAATATTTAAATTTTGTCTTTCGTGTTGGCAACCTTGATCAGAAATGAACAATTTATAGAATCGATTAATTACTATTTTCATTAATTGTATAGTCTATATAAACAAAAAAAGTAAGTCAATAGTGCTGAGAAATCAAACTTAGGTCCCTTTTTAATTTCCTTTTAAAAGACAACAAGAGTCTAAACTAATGTATATTTCAACTCAAAATGAAAGATGCCGTTTTAGGAGGATTATATTTGGCACTTAAAATATTAATAAGAGTCATTTTCAAGTAAATATTCTAACTCCATTAGTTTCTCCATATTTCAGCTAAAAGATTGAGTTCGTTCCTTCTTGGGTTGCAAATTAAAATATTGAAACTTCAGATCGGTTCCCGGGTGATAGCTTTGTCCGAAAAGCTCAAAAATGAATAATCAATTAACTGACTTGGGAATTTGGTGACTTCATCTTACAGCCAGAGATCAGGTAGTTAATATTTACCATTATTGTCATCGCTAAAGTTTTATAATATAAAAATTTTTTTTTTCTTCTTTCATTAGTTTCCGATAGATCAACAATATTACTTTACAGAATTCTATACTCCGTCGTACTTTTTAGTAATTCATCAAAAAATTTTGTATTTTTGAGCATCTGATTAAAACTTCTCCCTACAGGGTAGAGTCTGAAATCGATTGATTATTACTGTCACCTAAAGTAGTAGATACAATTTCTTCATACAAATTAAAACGCATTTAATTAGTTTTGTTTTGCTAGGGTCTTCCATGTGCCCTAGTTACTGCGGAATCCTGACATTTTCGTCAATTTTTTGCATGCCTCTAGGTGTTTGTAGAACGCACCCGACAGCACTAATGTTTCAACTCAGCTTTTGATCTTTTAACTGCAGAAAGACTGTTGTATTCTGTAGGCCTTTAAGCCTATCTCCTTAAACAGATTCGGTGTTGTGAAAAGCGTTACTTTATATTCACTACACTACATGCCCTCGTGGCAAAGCATATGCTTACTTAATTAAATTTAAACTTGGAATTATATTCCCTTTAATTTATTCGAATAAAAATATCGATTAATTGGTGGCAATATGGACAATGAACTTTAATTTGATTATTTATTTTCACTATTTGTGTTTAAGCTCTTCATTTAGCTTTGTTATTTTCTGTCAACTGAAATAATCCTCATGCTTTAATCGTTCGTATATCCTGACATAATCACTTGTCAAAACTTTTGCGGGTAGAGGAATTTTCATCAGTTTTCTTGAAATATTTATAGAGTATCTGTTGTACTTGAAGTTCTAAACATGTAATATACTAACATTTATACAAAAGAACAAGACTGTAATTCTATATTAAAACATGTCACCAGTTCCAATTTCAAAGCACAGCTGTTAACATTGAAGGGTGAAATAGACTAAGACTCGTATATAAGGGCATCCTTTTTTCGCAGAAACATTTGTTGGCTTCTTTCTATCAGTAGTATTGGATTCACTTATAATAGTCACTCATTCTATTGGCTTTTCCGACTAATTAAAACTGATTTTTTCCTACATCATTGATATCTTAAACAGAAATGAAATATTTTCGGAAGTAACCCAGTTTTACTATTTTCAGCATAACTACGAAGTTTTTTGATCCTTTGGAATGTGCATGAGGATTGGATCCAATCTAACTGATGTCCGCTTTCCTTAAATTTTTTCCCCTAGTAGTTAAGAATTAGTACAAATAAAACAATATCAGATTAAAACTAACAAAGGTCATTAATACTTTGTTTTTTTTATGAAAATTACAAGAAATAATAGGCAAAATTAAGTAATTTGAAGAAAATTTATGGAAACAATCGCAAAAAAATAATCAGTTATTACATCGGCCATTATTTTTGGCAAAATGATAATCCTAAATCCGGAGAGATTAATCTAAACTGGAGAAAAATTGCAATTATCCACCGAAATCACGCAATAACACGAAATCGACGTTCAACAAACAAACAAGTAGGGCAGTGTGTGAAAACGAAACAAAGAACTTGACGTACTTTTGTAGGAAATACCATTAAATTAGCAATAGATAAATGTTTTAAGGCCCAATCTTTTCACTTTTCTCACTTGGTACTTGCGAGAATTCCTATCTGCTTTAAGTGATAAATAGACGTAATCGTGCAGCCAAACGCGGCTAGACGTGAATAACAAGACCACTTTAACTGTAGCTAAGTCCGATCAAGTTCATTCAAGGTGAATCTTATTAGTGGAATTACATGGGTAAGGTGGGGGAAAAAACTTTAAAAATTCTTAAGGTTGGTGTACTGTTTTAAAAGAAATGTAACGCATGCCTTCTCGCTTCTATTACTAACTATTGTCGCTAAAAAATCAAATTATCGTTTCGAATTTTACTGACAAACAGATTGCTTACGAAAAAGATGCCAGTTGATTGCTCATTTTCACATTAAATTATTGGCTTAAAAATTTTTTTAAAAGAGCATATGGTGTTATCAGACTTTGACATTGTCATTAACTTTCATGCTTGATTTATATTGATGAATGAAGAAAAATTACCTTATATCAAGTCTTTATCCAGGTGTGCCACGCGTTTTAAAACCCTAAGTGTGTTTGCCAATTAGTTAATTGAGTTAACTCAAGAGTGTATACAATCAGTAAAGGCATGTATTTGTACGTCTGCGGTCACGAATTTGGAATGTACCCGCACATACTCAGTACCGACAATAAACATAGTGAAGTAATCAAGTCACCTTGAGACAACCCCTTCGATTCAAAATGAACGGGATCGTTTCGAGAGTTTTTAAGCCATAATTGTCTATTGCCCCTTATTTCTCGCTTGCAACTTGAAGCCGATACAAATGGATCAAATTTGTATGAAAATTCATTAAATTAAACCAAATGTTTGACAAATTTTGCATATCCCCAATGCAAACTCCTCCAAAAACTCAGGAATGAATTCATACAAATTAGGCATTGTGCATTGATCACTATGAGAAGGCGAAAAAATATCAATCCTTCCAAAATCCATATAGAGTAATACCGCTGTTATTAAAAATTCATTTGAAATTCTTATTCGACACCCTGTTTACCCCTCAACTCCCTCCCCCTCCTTATTAAACTATTCGTCAATACATTCTACGCATTGGTAATGATAACCGGTATATATTTTAAAATATTGATTACTTAGCAGTGAAGAGATAATACATCAAATGGTCTGAATATTGAATGGAATACCAATTGTTTTCTCAACCACAGTAATGGACAAAATACTTCACTGCTTATAACCTCAATTTCAAACTGATGTATTGTTAGTTAATTAAAGTAAATAAATGGAAAATTTGTTTGTTAAAATTGCACAACTTTGTTGAAATAAAGAATTGAGCCTGTTGAGGATTGCTATTCCAATAAACCTTGACTTACGCTCAGTAATTTCTATGGCAAGTTCTCCCAAACTGAGAAGACTCTCTGGCTTAAACCAGCTCTATTATATAGATGGGGAACACGTATTGCGTGTAAAGCATTTACAGAAAAAAATGATCCAAACTAACATGGCAAGAAGTCGAATATGTCTAGCATAATTTGAATGGTCATTAATAGCTGACTATCTGAGAAGTCCTCTGCACACCCTCCAGAATGTTTTGGTGTGCAATTAAATCATGTTAAGAATAGTACTACAGGCGTTTACTTTCAACGTGCAAACTTTGGATTCAACAGTTTTTATTAATATTGAGCACAACTGAGAAGAAAAATGGGCATTCCTTTTGTTAAAATTAAATCGTTCCTATTTACTTTAAATGCCTGTATGTTTGGTCAAGTGAATGCTTCAATATGATTTGAAAAATAATCACATATAAGCTGACATCTTTAAACAGCTATAAAATATTGTAGAAGATAAAATCAATTCATTTGACTTGATTGCCTTTGAGATTTTCTGTCAGCTTTTCATCCAGAAACCCGAGTGGTATTCACAATTTCACTATGTCTGAACTCGTAAAGATTAGAATATATTCCCCCACGAACAGGCCCCTCCTTTAATATTCCCACCAAATACAAATGCTATTTAGAGGGCAGCACGTGTATTCGCCTTTTATCCGTGCAAACGTATTTTGGTTAATATTTCGTCAATTCGCCCCAGGTTATAAATGCGTATTTGCATTTCCTAAAAAGCAAACAATGTACTCTGCTCTCCTAATCAAAAATGGTTTGGGCTTGCGTTATAAGACATTCAGCGGCATATAGTGAGAATGACATATTTCAGTAAGCAGATGTTTCATAAAACTGTCAATATGTACCTTTGTTTGCTATCCCGTTTGTTTATTGGGGGCACTTTAGTGGTTACCATGTCTCCCAGACGGCACAGAGCGTCTATAAATAGTAGTTCTGGAATTTGGTGGTTTCAAGATCATGTTTACTGGCAGCGTTGGACACAAAAATAAAGACATCCATTGAACGAATTTTCGCTTAATAATCTTTGAAATTACGACTGACGGGGTCGAGACACAATAGCACCTGTCCATATTCCATGAAAATCCAAAACTCTGTTGTTCCCCGTCGTATTTACGGTGATTTACTCAGCCACCGGAACAGGCTAACTATTATTGACCAGTGAAATTTATAGTCATTTAACTTTTAACCATGGATTAACCTCATAGCGTGAAAAATGTTAACGATAAACCTGCAGTCAGGGCATTAAGAATTAAATCCAATTTGAGTTTTGGAACCATCTAGTCATCCACTTTTTCTATGCAAAACACATTGAGATATGCTATCTTTTCGATGCTCAATATTCATTTTTGATATTTTGGTTTCTGATCGTCTAAGATACTCAGAGCATATTGCCCTGTTGGTTCAATTAAATGGTATTTTAAGCCAATTGGAATCACTTTAAGAAAATCATGTGTATTTTGGATAATCTTTTCCCATTGAAATATCCACAAAAAGTCCTGCATAATGAAGCTATTCTTTTCGGATGACAACTTCTCACTACGTTCGCCACTAAATTTTCTCTAACTATTTGCTAATAGGACAATTTTGGCCAAAATCAGTGAGATAGAGAATTCTGATGTGCACAATCCTAACATGATTAAAATAAGCAACCTCGTGTGCAATCAAACACTCTGGAGGGCGCGGTCGTGCGTCAAGAGTAGTGACCATCTAAGCAGCTATTAATATTAAGTCAGGTTCAATTACTAATCATGTTTCCAGTGAGCATAATTTCAATATATACTATACGTCAGTGTTCTCTATATCAATGAGGTAGTTTGACTAATTTTGGGGCCTTTCCAAAAAAGGATATTTTGTTGTGGAGATTACTGAGGACATGTCAGGGCTTATTCATGCATCACTCCGATAGAGCCTATTGAAATTTTTTCATAATATGCATCAGATTCAAAGGTTTCATATCTTCATTTAAACGTTTGGTAGGTTTTAAATCCCCAAATAATCTTATAAATCCACTTAATTATGCAATTTAGAACTACTCACAGTATCGAGTTGTAAAAGGTAAATTAAATAAAGTATTATCTTGTTCCTTTTTTGCTCGTCACTCGAATCTATCAATCATTTTTATTTTGTGAATTCACTCAAGATTCAAGCCTTTTGAAGGTAATTGAATAAAATTTTATTGGAGGATACAGCAAAGTGACTCATTCACCCGACAGATTCTGGATATTAAATAAAAAGCGTATATGATTTAAATCGAACGAACCAAGTGTGATTGATAGCACTGGACTAGAGACATAACTTCAATTTGAATGCATAAAATTTGGCCATCACTGCATTTTAAACAAAGAAATCAACAAATATTTAATTTAATTGTGCTTGATCCGTGCGTTTAAATTCTTCAGAACCGGAAGGCAAGTATTGTTAATTTAAATATATTGACTGTCTTTAGAAGGGCATTTTACCACCAAAGTATCACATTGGAGGGTTTAAGTGGTTGTGTGGCGCTACAGTTGAATACAAGCTGCTTAATTATTTTAAAACGAGGATTCCTTGAACCCCTTCTTCTGTTTTCTTTATTAACATTAGCGGTCTTTTATGGATTACATGCATTTTCGAATATGCGAACGAACAAATGTTAAAATTATAACAAAAATTATAAGTGATTTATTGTCATAAATTTTATTCTTGATTAGAATGCATTCATTAGAAGCAAAAGATTGAGGCACAAGTTAAACAATACATTTAAATTTAAATTCGAAAAATGCGATTAATGGCAATCAAAGGAATTAAATGATATTAAATAGCGGTTAACTCTAAAGAAGTTTCAAATAGAGTAAATTTCTACAATTCAATCCAAATTCTGAAAATCAATGACCATGTAAAATACCTTATTTTGACAAATACTCGAATGTTATGAATGCTTAACAATGAATTGTTTATCAAAGTTTACTAGGATTGAAATTTTGCATTTTTATTATTCCTTTCAGGACGAGAGGTTTTGAGTCATAAATTCGACTGTTGGTTTCTTTTTTAATCTCTATCGTAGTCATATGAAATATTCAAAGTCCCAACCTAGTCTATGATTGTATTGAGTTTCCGTAGTTTTTATATTCCAAGTCGAAGGGAAGTAGTATGCCTCCAGATCCGTTGCATCCTTTTTCCAACTTGGAAAGTACGGCCTCCTAGAGTGAATTTAGATGTTTGTCTTATTTCACCCAATTATTGACATCAGCACTAGTCATCGTTCAACAGTCCGAAATTAGGGTGTTTTAATTCCAATATCTCCCCCTCCCCTTGGGTTAAATTTCAATATTTCCAACAATTTTTTCTTTCAAACAGCAGAGATTAAGCGGAGGGAGTTAAAGGGTGATATTTTCGAACACACTTTCTTTTGAAATGTCATGAGTAGCGACTAACTCCTAAAGGCAGTTACTAATGGTATCGGATGTGGCGGACCTAAGAGGAATATCCCTCGACCACTTTGAATAAGAATCAACAAGTAAATTGTATCTCATTTTTCAAATTAATTCAAGACGACTGAGCTCCGGGCATTTTGCTGTAGATAATTTATCCTTTTATCGTATATTCGCCCATTTTCCAGACGTGGGCCAACATTTTAGGTAAATCAGGAAATAAAAAGGACATGAAAGGTACAGGAGTAATGACTATGATATAATATAAAAGGCAGTGATAAAAGCGTCTTCCTAATGTGATTCACAAGCTATTTTTAAATAATCGTCCTAATCAATTTTGATTTTTATTATTTAGTCACGATACATGTAAACTAAACACATTGTAACTAGAAAAAGAGGAGAGAAAATCTTTAATACAAGAACACCACGTTTTAGTTATATTACGATGAAATATTTGCATTGTAGTTTGAAATTGAGTGTTGTATTGGAGTTATTATTGTTCTTCAATAGGGGCGAGTACACAAAGAGCCAAAATATCGTTGGAGTAACAACAGAGGATTTATGCAGCCTCTAAAATGTAAGAAATACTGAACCAGAACCAGATTGTAGTAGCTAAGACTACTCCTGACAGCTAACAACAGCAATATGAAGTTTAAAAATAGTTATAAAATAAAGGATCGTGAGGGGTCAGAGAGTATCGAATAAGCATAATGAAGAAGTAAGAGACCATGAAAGAGAAAGGGGTGAGAATGTAAGTGAAACGTACGAACAGATGAATGAGAAGATTGTGCCTGCTTGTGCGTGTGACTAGAAATTCAGTCATTTAACATAAGCCACTTGGGCATGGACGCACGTACACCTTTAAATGAAACGGGACGCTTTCACACAAACACGGAGAATCGATTAACTCATCCAGTCATACGAGATAATAGTTTGAGTCCATTGTGCATAAGGGAGTAAAATCAACACATTTTCAAGGAGAAGGTGATAATGAGATAATACTTCTGGGAACCTCCAGTCAGTCGAAATGGCCGGTGGAGAAAAATAACAATTAATCGCCTTCTTATCGCGAAAAAAGTTTTTCCTGCGTGAGATCATATGGGCTTAGAATAGCTTTATTAATCAACCTATAATTTATTGAAAAGAGGAATCGACAGTGAACTGAAATATTTACAAGATTATTCATATGAAACATTAATATCGTTATTTTCAGGTGGTAATAGCAAGATTGAAAGTGTAAAGTGAGTGCTTCTTCTACTGACAGATACCGATGGCTCTTAAGGTGCCATGTCAAATAGAATTATTGGGACCTTTGTCTCATAAGACAATTTTTTATTATTACTGAATGAATTTTTGCGTTAAATTCGTAATTCGTCGTTAATTTTTATTTTAACCACCTCTGCTAGAAACTTTTGACCTTTTTGATTGGCTTGTTAAAATTTACTCTGAGATCGGTTTTATTAATAGTGTATTTAAATCTATTCAAAGACATTATTGTGTTAGTAAAAACGAACTTTTTAACCTTTTGACTGAAATAAACGCGCCAATAGGTGAATGTGCTTGGCACTTAGAAAAAATGCTTTTTCTTGGCAATGTCGTAATAAATTATTAAGAGAAGCAATGCAGTGGGATTGTTTTAGCAAGTAAGGAGGGTGTATAAAATATTTATTAATTTTCCTAAATCCTATTTTGCGTGAATTCCTTACCGTTTAGAGTGTGTACACAAAATTAACCTTCAAATGTTATTGTTCATTCATGTTATGTCTGATTACTGCATTCCTTTCCTGCATTTCCTTGGAATACACAATTAACAATCCACAGTGTCTTCTTATTTCAGGAAACTTCAGGAACTTCAGCAAATGATGGTCATTTAAGTGAGATTCGTTAACTTGTGTATTAAGTTAGGAATTGTACACTAAAGCAGGTGGGGGGCTATTCGTCAACTAAGGCGATACTAAATATGTCCGTGATAATCAGTCTCAAATATCCAACAGCAAAATTCTCTCAAGTTCACTTCAAGCACGTTCTTCTCTTATTTCAGTTCTTTGTCAAAGGTTCAGCTACTTTTGAGACGTCAAACTATTGTAAACTTGAAATAGTCTCCATTGTTGGGAACAATAATACGCACTTAATTCATGCAAGTTAATTTTATTGAAAGTTTTTTATTCAAATACTAGAAGTACATATTTCAAACATCGCTCAGCATTTAAAATACGAAATTTTTTATTTTTATTAAATTGAGCTTCGCAATCTTGGCATCTAAGCTCTCTTTTCGCTCAAATTTTAATCCTAAATTTTTTAATGGAAAGTGCTCCGGTTTCATTCATGTTGGGAATAGGATCTCTCTGTTTCAGAAACTTCGAACCATCTGCTATTATACTAACACCTAGGGTGTGTGATAGACTTACCTCCAGGTGGTACACCCTGTACAAAGTATACTCATACGGCAAAAAAATCTATAATCGGCAGTTGACTTCTGACTTCAAACTACTATGACCCGACTGTATGCCACACTCGATCACTTCCACAGCACTCACCGTACCTTTTTCTCTACCTTTGCGTCTGTTTGCCTCCTTTACATCTGTGAATCACTCTCCTGTTCCCCCTCTCGACCTTTTGCGACTTTGATGTTCCTCCTCTTCTCTGTGAAGCCAGAAGTCAACTAAAGGGCTAATGATAACTATCATAAAGTCTGCCAGTTGATATAATTAAAAATACTGACACCTATAACTGCATACGGTTATTTAAAATATATATCCAACGCTGCAGCGGTTGCGCATCGCACGCGATGTTTAAATAAGTATTATATTTTCAGTTACTCGTTTTACACGAATTTAAAGTATTCAACAAAATTTTCAATATTTATCAAAATTGAAGGAAGTAAAAAAATCGAGATGGAGTTTATTAAAAAATAAAAATGTCTGTTTTCCAGGATTTTCCTGCTGCCACCACTTGAGCACTTTAAGATGATCAAACTGTTAAAATGAAAAGCCAATTTCTTAAAATTTCTAACGTAGTTGTTACTGTAAATGATCCTCATAATTATTTGGATTGATGGCCAAGACAAAAATGTCCCTGCTATCATATAATAATCTAATCGATTCTCGATGCTCCTATTTGACGTTAAGAAACTGCGTCCAGCAAAACAGTGCTTGACTATATAGGAAATGACACTGTTAATTTTATGCTTGTTTTTAATGATTCAGTGGCTTTTGAAACAAACTACAACAGTAATTTGCTTGTATCCCTTATGATTATATAGAACTGTTTGTTGGTATTACTTATGAGCAAGTGGAAATCCGTTCCTAACTCATTTGGATTCTGTCGACAGAGCATTCTTATTCATTTCGATGACAAACCCTCTGTTAGAACCATTCACTTCAAAGTGTTGTATGCAGTAGGTGTAATAACTTTAAACCGAAAACAATCGCGTCATTAGCGCTCTATTGTAGTGAATGTAAACAAAATACTTTTATCTAAAGGCCTTTTATGACTTTGAAATTCTTTAGCGCAAAATTAACACTTTGTTTTGTAGGAACAAAATGGTTATTAGCACTTATTTTAAATAAATACCATATTTAGAAATTCAAACACTTTTTCTCAGAAATGGGTTACTTTTATTGATATTTAAGTGGTTTATGTGTTGACTGCTATCTATTAGCATTTATCATCGAGACAGGGAATCTCAACACGGGGAGCACTAAACGGTCCAACGGAAGCTAGAGGGGATAATCGGGGCATCATGGAATAAAAATGAAGCATCAAATGTATCTTACTAAGTTCCGTTCGTCTTTAGTTAATCATTGCAAACAATTGTTGGTGTCATTTCCTTGGATTTCACAATTTAAATTTTAATATCTGATTCAGGGATCCTTGACTACATTCATATCCACCATGTTTAGTAAATAGGGCCTAATTGATTATGTATAGCTATTTTTCGTGCCAATAAATAGGCCAGACGTTTAATTTTTTTATTTTTAGTTAATAATTTTTATCATAATTTTTATATCTAGTTTACCTCCCAACTAATTAAACACCTAACTAACCATCAATCTTTATTTATTATTATTATCGATTTTCATAAATACGGAGATACAATTTGTCAGTTAATTTAATCAACGAAATATTATAAAATACGCAAAATCCAAAGTTTCGAGGCGCACTTTTTCACTAGCAATCGTTTTTTTTTGTGATATATTTTTTGCTATATACTAAATTAGAATAAAAAATTCTAAGTTCATAACATTTTACAGTACCGTATTGAGTTAAGTTGTTTTAATGCTCATTTTGGGCAGAGCGAAAACATTCTGGAACCTTTTAGAGTGTGAGAGCCTCGCATTCTGCCACCAGAATCAACCAAAGTGTTTATTCATCCACCGAGTTTGCAGCAATAAGAGTTTATCTCATGGCATCTGACTTTACCTTTATCAGATATATTTTGAGATAAAATCGTTCGCAATTTGCAGTGCTTCAGTGAATGACATTCGTCTCCCCTTTGAACATTTATTGGGGTAGACCTTTTTAATCACTTGGCATCGAACTCACGACCTTTGTCATTTAATACCTGCACCTTGACTGATGTTAATGCAAACTTGGATCACTGTATCAGATCAGAACAAGTTATTATATACATTATTATCTAACAGAAATTGAACTTTTTAATGGAGGAGTTATTCTCCTCTATTCTCAGAATAATTCATAGTTTTGATTCCTTTTATTTTTCTGTTAACTACTTGGTAACATTACTTCAAATTTAGGTTAATCTGGATCGAATACTTTGCTTGTTAAATGCAATGGCATCATAGATATGTAGCTATAACAGTTAATGGCTTGTGGGAAGGAGCCAATACTTACTTATTGATAAATTCTAACATTTTCCTAATCGGATAAGCAATTCGAACTAGATACTACAGAGTAAGTAAGTTTGAATCATGTGATTTAAGATTCATGATTGTTGGTCTTCATTAACTTGTAGAAACGTATTTCCGTCCATAGTGGACCATCAAAACTTTACTTCTGCAAACATTTGCATACACTATGGCTTCTTAAATCACTGTTTCTACCAACTTTTATTGTGGTGAGAATTTAGGCTCTTAGAGACGAAAATCGACATTTGTTGCTTTATACCCATGATGTCCCGTTCAAACTAAAGATTTCCTTAGTGTCATGATTTATTTTCCTTAGTCATAACGGTATGCAAGACTAATTTATAGTTCCCCCTGATGTGAAAGACTTTTGAAAGTTATAAAAATATGGCGACTTTTCTTAGTAGTCCAAAGGTGAAAATTTCTTCTATTTAGCTATCTCAACCTGCATCATAGCTCTGCTCTTTTCACATAGTGCTTAGGAAGGCCTTAATTCGGTTTCATCAAATATATCCTTCGCTCCTGTACTGTGAAGGTTATAATGGGTGATTGGTTCTTTAAGATTATCAATCCAAAATTCAGCCGTCATTAGCAGACTCTATTTGCACTCTCCTTTCAAAAAGAAAAATGGGTGATTACTGCTCAACCGAGTCTCATGCAAGCCGAAATGAATCAGCTTCTGATGGTCATGTTTATTATCTCATCAATTTCACTAAAAGAGAGTAGTCAAACGAAGTTAGCATCAAAGATATCAGTTGCCTGGAAGACATTCAACTGTCTTCATTTGATAAAAAGGAAATTTTGTACAGGACTAAAGTTAGGCTTGATGTCAATTGATACTCTTTAAAGGGTCTTCACTTGAGATATTAAATAACATTAAGATAAGAAAGATCTTATTGTAAAATTTTCTTTAAAAATTGGCTTGAAAAAATTGTTTCTTAATTCAATTTTAAAATTCGCACAATTACAAAATTTCTCTTTTTTTTCGTTTACCTATGTTTGAAATTGTGATTTAACTTTTAATCAGGCCAATAACTTATCAAATAATTACCAAGCCCAGTAAAAGCATTTTTTAACAATCATCTTGAATGGAATAGTAGGATCTTTTAGCCTCGCTTATAGCACTAGACAGTGTGGTTGAATTTTTCTACCGCTTTGTGAGCTCCAATGGACATCGATGTCGTTCGAAATACTTGAATATAGCCATTCATCATTTACGCTAAACATTAAATATTATTAGTATTACACATCCGCAAACTTTTTTAAATGGAATTTAGTGACTTGAGACATGGCTGATTTCGAAATTGGTTGCCTAATTATTTGCATCGTTGTCCCCTGTCCTTACCTTTACTAATGGTTAGTTTTAAATATCATTAAATCCAGGTCTAAATTCTCAGTTTTCGATTTTTTCCACTCCATTTCAGTGTAAAATGACAAACTTCCTGCTTGGGTCAATTTTCCAAAATCTCTTATGTCACTTTCTTCTACCTAAACCGCATTGAAGGGCATCTTGGCTAGATTCCTTGGCGGGAAATCTGGCTCCTTACGAAGCGTTCTAATTTAGCTTGATGCATCTTTTGCTTCCATTTGAATGAGACTACAAATACTAATCAGAGTAAAAGCATATAATTTAAAAGTTGGCAAACTTATCATTGAAATTAAATATATTAATATTTTGCATTTTACCCAATCTCCTTAAAGACCTTATTTTATCATGTAAAGCGTTTTGAATTGATCGCGGTAACCACATTTTGAAGGTGGATTAAATACCACAATATATTACTAATTTTTGCATTTTAGTCTAATTTTGCCATTTTCTAGAATTTGTTATTTGTCACCAATAATTCTCACTAAATGGAGAATACCTTCAGTATCCTCCCCCCCCCCCCCTCTAAGTATTTATTCGAAATTAATTAAATAGCTAAATTAGGTCAATTTGAAATTTAGAAAAAATAATACTTATGGATTGAATAAACCCTCTATCGTAATGACTTTGCGTTATACCGAATATGCGAGGAACCAGCGTCCAGCTGATCACACACGAACAGGTAGGGACGAAAACGCAAAATGAACTACCAAAATAAAATCAGAGAATTCATTTTCTAGATGTTACCAGAAATCTCCATGTGGCTTTAGTAAATAGCGAACTACAGTACGCCTTCCACAAAAGCTCAACGGATTTGAACCACTTTAACCATATTAGGCACCCGAACCAGTTCTTCAAACGTCATTGAATGGAAAAGTTCCAATACATTGATCATCGTTAATGAACACGTACCTTTATATCCCTACAAATAAGTACTCTTGATAGGAAATGAACTTAATAATGATCGGTACCAAGGCAGATATGGAAAACTGGTTAAGTAATTTTCATTAATATTAAATTATTTCACATAATAAAATAATTCATATAATGAAATTCATTAACAGTAGTTATTTTGCCTAATCTAAACGCTGAAAGAAGATCTCTCCGCAGCAAATTCAGAAATAACCGTATAACAACCTACCTAAAAACACGCGTATTAATAATTGTCAAGGAATGAATTGAAACAAATAGTAGAAAATATTTTTTGCGCAATTCAATCGCTTAATCTTTTACAAGGTATTAATAAAGTTAGGCAAATTTTAATGAATTATGTAAAATGGTCATTTTGTGGATTAAAATAGTGAAATAGTGTCTTTGAAAATTAAAAGTAAATGTACATAGTTAGTAAAATCAGAGAGATAGGAATTTATCTCTACTTGGTTCTTTCCCCCTTTAATGAAGGCTTATTCTTCACTTCAACAAAAGAAACTTTAGATTTACCCCCTTGAACTGTTTCAGGTGTATTCTTTTTACTGTCACGCCTCCTCATCTCTTTCACATTGTCCTCCTTAATCGACTCCTCTTCAGAAGATTCGAAGCTGCTGCTTGAAGCCTCCGACTCGGAGCCAGTTTCTTCGGACGATTCGTCCTCGTTTCCACTCTCCTCATCTGAAGACGTTTCGCTTTCTTCATTTGACTCCTTTGATTCCGAATCCTCCGTATCTGATGTCGTCTCTTCTGAAGTTTCATCAGAATCACCCGAAGTCGAAGTAGTTTCATCTGAAGTCGTTTCTTCTGTAGAAGTCTCGTCATCACTTGATTCACTCTCGCTTTCACTTATTTTGTGGCCTACCGAGTTTGGATGATATCTGGCCATTTTTTGGTCAATCGGCACGCTGTAATGTAAAGAAAGTTGCATACATTATGAAAACTCAAGCAAATATAAGATGATGAGCTAATTACACAAAATATCATATATGCATCGTAGCAGATTCCTAACACCAATATAGGTTAAAAATTTTTGTCCCAATTAATAGTTAAACCATCGAAGTGGATGATGAATTGCTCTTTTTAAAGAATATGAAAGTTAAATTAAAATAGTGGCCACTATATGGACTTTATCAGTGATTTTGAATGGTGTGGGGCGGTGTAATTTGTCTATGGAATTCAAAGTGTATTTTATATGGGATGTTTTAGTGGCAATTTTCAGAGAAATATTTTTTGATAACCCACTGAAATCAAATAATTATGTTATCAATCAAGGTGAAGTTGATGATGCAGATCATGAAGCTGTAGAATCGCTGACAGGTTCAAAGATTCATTGCAAGCATATTATTTGTTAAATTAAGTTATTATTTCCAACACATTGGTTTTTACTATATTACACCCTCGCGACTCTAAAGTAACTTATAGATATTTTCCTAGAACATCATGTAAATCAAAAGATATTCTTTAGCTGATATTTAATTATATATAAAATAAATAGTAAAATAACATTAAATAATTATTATGAAAAATGAAAGAACCTGTTAAGTCTTTTAAAAATGCTTTTCAATCTCTCGTGATACTCCTTCAAAGTAAATTCCTCAACTTGCTCAGACATCTTTCGACTCGAAAATCTAAAAATAATCCGTTCGTTTGAATTAGCAATAAGTCAAAAAGAATTTTTAAACAATTAAAAGCTAGAATCTAAATTATAGAACGGTTATAATAATCCACACAAGTATAGAATATCTAAAAAATAGCCAAAATTTACGAACAAACTAAGACACTTGGTTGCAATTAAGTGAAACTATAAATTCGACAAGCGAATATGTGCAGAATTCTATAAAGCGATTGATGATATATTCAAACAAGACAAAGGTTATTTTGGCTTACCCATAATAAATATTTTAGAAATGAAAAGTTAAAATGCATTACAATTATTTATTTCTTGAAGAGAATTTTTTTATTTCATCTTCCAATATAAACACTTTTACCAAAATTGATGTTCTTTTATTACTTAGGATAGTTTTAGCGCTTCAGAGTTAACAACCACTGAAATAATATCGACTTTTACTTCTCTTGAATGCTTCTCAAACAACAATAAAGAAAGTAATCATTTTTCGAATTGAATGAATCGATATGAAGGATATGTATTTTAGTTACCTCTATTAGCATTTTCGATTGAATGTGATGCGATGTGCTATAAGATTAGAATGAGTAAGTCAAAGTGCTCATTATCTGGTTGATTTTGGCATTTTTTGAAAATCTGTAATAACTTAAGTTAAAGCAAACACGCATATGGCACCTCATAGTTCATATTTCATATTTCACCTATCAATTCTGTCCAATATATCAACGGTTTATTATTGGCAAGCGTACAGACATTCAAAAGCACTCAAAACTGGACGCCAGTATCTGCACTGCGCTTAGTATTTGTGATTTAGTTCCACATGTGGCACCTGTGGTCTGTATCACTTAAAAAATTAACATTAGCTATTTTTGTTCTTCATTTAGCTGTGTTATAATTTTCTGGTATTTCCTTTTTTTACATAAGCTGAAAATGTAATCTGTATTACTGAGGTATTTTAAGATTTACGAATTAATAAATGCAAATGCTGTTGTCCTTACTTCAATCATAACCTGGTTATTATTTGTCAAAATATAATCATAAAATGTATCACCAACTGATCATAAAAGAATTGCAGCTGATTATAAAGCAAGCTTTGAAAAGTATTAAGTAGCTCTTTAACAATATCAAACGGCGTTTCTTCATCAACTGTCATGACAATCAAAAATCGTAATATTTAATTTTTCATAATATTCCTCAAAACAAATAGGATTATAATGCGCAATCCATTCCAACAATATGAATCAAATTATTTGTTAGAATTTTGAATAAATATCGAAATAAATTTTAATATACATTATTGTATGAACTTGGAATGCAGTTAATAAAAATTCCTCACTCTCTTTCAGCTCAATAAAATTTGCTACCCATATTAATTTCATTAAAAGTATTTAGCTTTGGTTAAACCATATATATACATATAAAATATAATTAATCCAGGATAAACAAAACAATAATAAAATAGTCAGAATCCTATAATTTTTTGCATAATAAAATAAAATAAATCAAGTATAATGTTAAGTTTCTTAAAAAATGATAACTCTTTGAAATATTTTAAAATAGCTTTTTCTTACTATTTTAGTTCTTCACCTCCATAAATCGCGCACTAAACAGTTTTTCACGTATTAACATGGGTGATGAGGAATTTGCTACTGGGGATGCCGGTGCTGCCTCTGGTACACCTATGACCTGTGGCGAGATTAGGAAAAATTGTTATGTTATAATTAAGGGAAGGCCATGCAAGATTGTTGATACTTCTTCATCGAAGACTGGAAAACACGGAGCGGCAAAGGTAAATTTCGTCGGTATCGATATCTTCACTGGGAAGCGTATTGAAGGATGTCACCCTTCCAGCCATACTGTTTATGCTCCCGTTATTGAAAGAATGGAGTGCTCTGTTCTTCATATCGATGACGAAGGATTTCTTCATCTTTTGCCTCCCGATAACAATTATCGCTCAGATATTGCCGGTGGTGATCTGTTGCCCACCCTTCGGGAAAAGTATGAAAGCCTCCAAGATAAGGAAGAACTTTTGGTGAGTATTTCTTTATTCTCTTTGATGACATTGATTCTAGGTTACTGTCGTTTCCTCCATGGGCGAGATCAAGGTTACTGAGTGCCGTGTTGCTGCCACCAAAAAGACGGACTAATGCTTCAGTCTTAAAAATGCTCTTCCTAATAAAACTATGGGTTGTATTGTATGGCTTTTTGAACTTCATATATTACTCGGGTATGGTTTTGTTCGTAATGGTTACCGAGTATTATTTAGCTTGAAATTTTAAGGATTTGTGTAATGCTGGCTTGTTTTTGGTAGTGTTTCAGTTTGGGTTCATTTTACATCCGATCTTGGAATTCTGTCTGGTTGCGCGGATGTGGTTTATGATCTGTAGGTTGCGATTTTGCGTAATGCATGCTTTGTTGACCTTCCACATTGATACGCTTCCATTTTACTGTCCGTAATTACTGGTGTTTCCTTGTATTATTCCTACGGGGATTTTTTTTTAACTTTGTTTTGATTTGAATAATGTGCTCTTTCGGAATGCGTTCATTGACTTATATTTTTACTAATGTTGTCTTGGTTTTGTGAAAGATCCAATTGAAGTCGTGGGAGGATTAAGCACGCTTTATTGAGATTGCGCTTTTTAATTTAGTTTTTGTATACTTGAGTCCAGTTATATCGAGTTGTTGATGCTGCGCATCACATTCAGGAATTGGCTCCTCGAGCCTTAGTTACTTAAGATAACTACATGCATCGTAAATTAACCATACTATTAGCCCGTTTCAATCTGGAAAACGCCGGGAATTTACCTTTTATTTTCTAATTGGTTGTACTGGTCTAAGCAAGATCAGTCGAATATCTAGGAGGTGACTAGGCAGGGTTGGGTGTGCGTGATCTTACGTGCAGGGTTGTCAGCACAGTGCTTGTGTTTATCTTTTTCTCAAACCAGTGCGTTTCAATACGGTTAGGTACGCCTACCATTCAATTACTATCTGTAGTTTGGAATTACGAAGCGCGACATCAAGTTCGTGTAGACCTACGTTATGTTGCTAAGCTCTGCTCAATTTCAGTAATCCTCTTACAAATTACACAAGTTGCAGATCAGTTCAACGAGACTTCAGCGGAGTTCTTTTGTGATTGCTTGCCGCTGAAGTCAGATAGGCTATGTTCGAAGTTGCTGGATCGTTAGAGGTAGGAAGCGAAATGAGTTTATTGCAATAGTGAGCAAACACATTAAATGCAATCGATGCTATGATACTTTGAGCAAATATTGGTCACTGATTGGCTAGGAGATCTAATGCAGGCTCTTGGTCGATTCGTGGTCAGTAGTACGGACACACTTTTCAGAACGTTCTTCCGTGTATAAGGTTCTTTTGGTTAGTCTTGGTAGCGTTTTACGCCCCAGATGCATTATTGATCTAATTAAACCAAACAATTTGAGGACGCGCTATGGTGGCCTAGAGGGAACTTGAGTTCACAACGGGATCAAGCGCCACCGTGAGATCGAGTTAATTAGGTTTCAGAGATTAGTGATGTACAAGACAAAAATTTGATAAGCGGGAATAAGCCGCTAAGTTCTTTTACTTACTTTGGCCCAAGATCGATCATTACAAAGGTAGGTAGAGCTGTTGATTAAGACTCGAGCGAAGGTTTTTGGAAAGGTTTGTCAAACTAGTCCTGCGTGATTTATCTATAACTGTATAAGTTTAGACTGATGATAAAGCATAAAAAGCCATTCAGAACACTACTCGAAACAGCAGGTGTCCAGGAAGAGTACGTTCTGCTGAGAAGCCCTGAGGTACGGTTATAATGTTGGGTATTGAACTATGAGCAAGGGTTCACTTAAAAATGAGCTAATAGTCAAAATTTTTAAGGCTGCATCGATAAAAAATGTGAATCCTTGAAACTGCACACACAAGGAGACGGATAAGACTACATCATGAGAAAGCTGAGCAGACAATCTATGGATAATAAGGCTCAATTTGGGGCACCAACACAAATTGGAGACTGTGGGTAAATGAGAAGTGAGATTCTTGCTGTCATCAACTTTTTTTGCAACTGAAAATGAGACGAGAAAGCGCTAGTGGATCTATCACAGAGAATCCGAATATGATCTTCCACTTGTCAGGCTTCTTTATCCAGAAGATGAGGTCTGCAACAATTGTGGCTGAGAAAGTAAGTTAAAACTCACAATCAAGAACAAGACGGTTGACTGAGAGGACAGGTCTGGAAGAGGGCTGACTTTCGGCAGCACTAAATCTAATGGTTGTGGTGCTCATATGAAGTAGGCTTCATCGGGCTCCATGATTCCCACATCAATTTCACAAGTACTCTTTCCTAAATGTGAAAAATTCTACCCCTACCTACACTCGGATGTTTTGCTATGGCCAAGGGCTATTAACCTTAACTTGTCCTGACATTTTGTTAAGCAAATGTACATGCGGCCTCGTTTCATTGAGTGTAGCCTTTTATGTCCGGAAGTCAAACAATCAATGTAGCTTATATTATCACACAAAAGAAAGAATTAGCCCATTGACTGGGACTAAAAGCATGAGGCTGAGGCCCATGGAAGGCATGTTGCTTTAGAAGGTGGTACATGGCTCTACCGAGTGGCCTCCTTTTTACGGTATCTATAAAATATGATTATCTTAAAGTGAAAATGGAATAGTGCAGGCACTTCACTACCATTTCCTTCATAGTGTGCGTCCACAAACATTTTACCTCAATGTTTACGCACGTAAAAGTTGAATAAAGGCATCCATTTCCTGCTTTATTCACGCATAGCTCAAATTGTCATTTATTCGCACTTTTAAAAGAACTCAGATGATTGTTCTTAAAAAGGGTAGACAGGTGCGTGCTGTTTGATTTCAATCTAGTCATATGAAGCTTCGTACTATCAATAGAGCGTTAGATCTCATAAAGTAGAAGTCACTCCTTCACCTGACAAGTTAGAAAGACATTATAGTTGTGCCTTAACAAAATGAGTACTATTTGGCGTAAAATCGACATAGTTCAGCTTAATTTACGATAATGACGCCCAAATAGACAAAATCGAGTTTTAAATGTATATATTTGAAGTAGAAGTCAATTTGTGGTTTTCAGCATATGATATTTTTGCATATATGGGGTGTGCGATAGACTTACCTCCACGTGATGCACCCTAGGCACCACGTATACTTATACGTCAAAAAAGTCTATAAACCAGCAGTTGACTTCAAACTACCATGACCCAACCACTTCCACAGTACTCACCTTAACTTTTCCTCTACCTTTGTGTCTGCCTCTCTCTTATACCTGGGAATCACTCTTCTGTTTCCCCTTTCGACCTTTTGTGACCTTGATGTTCCTTCCCTCTGTGGAGCCCTGAGTCAACTAAAGGGCTAATGATAATTATAACAAAGCCTGTTATTTGATAAAAATAAATGTATTTAAGGATATAAATGCGGGAATGTGACAAACAGCAGTAATTCCCTAATCATTTTATCCACTCGCGAGGAAAACAGTGTTTTGTAATTGAATAAGTTTTAATGAACAAGGTATACATTGTATCCAGGTTACAGGGAACATTCTTTTATGCAAATAACAACATTTTGAACCTACCTGGACAAAGAAACAAGGAGTTTGTGTTATTATGAAGTTAAATAACGCAGAAAGCATAAATCATAGCAATCTGCACCTACTTCACTCGTATTCGCGTTGATTCAGTGAATATTTGACAATCCAATGAAAAGTAATTTAAAGTAGATTTTCACAAAAGTGAGTCTACTATAAAGATATGCCAGTGTATCAATGATCAACAGCCAAGGTCAAATTTATGCCACTACACTTAAAGTACGCTTGTATCAAACTAAAATAGACCACTCTGTGACTTTCGTCGTGAGTATAATGATTTATTAGTTCACATTCCCAACATATTTCTACAGTTTTGTGTTTGAAAGCACTACACAGGAAAACTCAATGTGAGCAGTTGGTTGAAAGGATACTTTTGCTAACGCAGGTTATGGAAATCGAAATTGTAGAAAAAAGAAATTGTTGCAAACTACAAGCTTTTCCATTAAGTCAAATGGTACGATACTGGTGATATCCATATGCACACAAAATCAGACAAGGAGATCTCTCTTTTGGACATTTTAGGGGAATTGCGTGATGGTCATGCACTAACAGAGGCGGGTTAAAGGGATCTTCCAATTCTCCTCAACTACTTGGACCTAGTAATTCACTCCCATGTCAATGACATTATACTTGCGCATTGCCAACTAAAGTACGTATGCATCTCGTAGAAAACCCCCGACTAACTGGACACATTCTAAGAGAAGCAGATTGCTGTGGGATTCGCAAATCAATCAATTCTTAGAATCGTAGTGAAGCGACGATTGTACTAATGCATATGAACATCAATTCACTCAATCGATTTGCTGAATTTCTTATGGTTAATAATCCACTGGGGAATTCTTGTCGATCGCCATATTCAAAGGCATGGTGGCATGTTGTTGATCAGTGAAAGAGTAAACTCTTCCTTCCCAGGAGGGGAGGGGGACACAGATTCGACGAAATGTACTTCTGTTTCACAAAGTAGAAAAGGCATTGGATAGGGAGATTAAAATTTGGGCCCATAAATTGCCTCTACTAGAATTCAGTTCCCGCTTTTTTTAGATTAAAGTGTAAAGCTAGTACTAAATCTGTGACTGCTATTTCGGTCTTACTTATATTGCATTAGAAGCATATGTGTAGAGATGATTGGTATTCCTCCTTCACGGATTCAGCAATATGTACGAGCAGTTATGCGCATGTTTTGCCTCTCCCCCTCCCTGATTCAGCACCCGATTGTTTACTCTCGAAGTGGAGCACTTCAATAATTCAGGACAGTATTTTCAATCTCCAAAAGCATTTTATACTCACAAATTATAAGTAGAACTCCAGTTTTAAATGCTTAATGTGTTCCATGTGTAACCACTATTCATGGAAGCTTTACAGACTTTCGTCTGGCAAGGAATATCAAGATCATGTAAATTGTGGCATTAAACCTGACCACGCTGCAGAGGTTTCAGTGAGTTGTGATATGTGATGCTGCATCCCATCCGATTTTGACTAATCTTAATAATTTTTGCTTTAATCGGGCATTTCGAGCTAAAGGCTGGGAGTGATAGATAAGAAATTTGCATGGAGTTCAATCAATTTACCCAGAAAGCTGCTATTAAAGTGTAACGAACCCTTGCGCATCCACATAATTACATACTAAATGGATCGTCAAATGTTTTGGGAGATACAAAGAATTCGATAAATTATTCATTTTTTCGCCCAGATAATAAAACATGTTTTAACATTTTAACTATTAGTAACGTTGATATTGCCGAAGAAATTTTTATGACACTGGACCGATACAAAGGAATATTTTTTAGCATAGATGGGTAATTATGTTTAGAGTTAAAATGGTATTATTATTTTCATCTACTGTTTTTACTAACAAAATGTGGTCTATTTATTTGTTTATGCGTATTTGCCACAATAAACTCCAATTCTCACGCCGTTATCTTTGCTACAGCACAGCAAAGTTCCTATTTCACAAATTATACCCTCTATGGATTAAAAAATTGTATGGACTCAAAATCGCTGACTAGTTTAGAAATTATTGCACGAAATCCAGGAAACGCAGTCAATCTTACTTTTTGCCAACTCAGAAACCATCACAATATAATAAAAAACAGGTAACTTCAAAAGAAAATGTTAGTTATCCATTAGTTTCATAAGTTTTCTGGTAGATAATCTGGACCTGCCCAATTTATTTGAACTACTTAAACATAGTTTCAAATTTTTCAATCGTCTTCTTTATTCTTTTATTCACAAATCTAATTCAATTTCTGATGCTGCTTCCAAGTTTGGATTCAACATACACCCAAACGCGGTCTCTTCGCTAGCATTTAGAAGTGCTGACCTCAAATATTCGATTGCCTTCCAATTTGCATGTACTAGATGTCGATTTTCATAAGCAAGTACTTGTATTTTGTCGGACTTTCATTCTGGCTACATTTAATTAACTCGGACAATCGTCTAATAGCCGGAGAAAATGTTCATCTTGAACGGATAAAGTTCCTAGGAGTGGATTACTTAACAGTTAATGGACTAATGTAATAACACTCCCTCTAATATTTAGAAACCGATATGCAATCTCAATAACCAAAATTATAGATCTGTTGTGTTCTCTTACACATTTTGCACCGATAAACCTCAAATCCTCAGGCCGTTATCTTTGCTACAACACGTTAAGGAGTGCGTTTCATAAATTATATCCTTTAAGGATTGAACTAACATTGTCATGAACTGGGAGTTATTTATTAGTATGGAACTTTTTTTGTCCGAAATCCAGAAATAGATGCGATTCTACTTCCTGTCCACTTAAAAATCGATATAATACCGTACAATAAAAATCGGAAAATTATGCCGTGCTCAAACAGTTTTATCCTCCATGAAATGCTTTTAGTTCAGGAAGCAGAAAAGTAGTCAGATGCTTGCCGAAAATGTGAGAATCGGACAGGAGTCACTTTTAAAGAGAGCAATTCCTGGGTGGTTGAAATAGTTCTCTTTGCAGAGAACTCACCTCATGTTTGACGAAGTTTTACTAACAATGCACTTCAAATACAAAGAAATGCAGTCAACTAAAATAAAATAAGTGCAAGTAGTCAATAGGTAGTAAGGATATGGTTCATTAGAATGGTCTTTGTTCGTTCCATCCACTCGCTCTTGACTGCAAGAAGACACGAAAGAATTGAAGTGGCAGGGGTAGCTACTTAATTAAATAAACTAGTTAACATGATCTGAATATCGTGGATATGTACTCTTTCTATAAATCAAATGTCAGAGTACTTTAAATTTGAATTTCTGAGCATTAGAAGGCAAGCTGCACCTCACATGCGTAAATGGAATAACTCATTCCATGCAAACTTAAAAGTCAAAGCTCATTACCTGACTCTTTAAAACTGTTTTTTTTCGTGTTCAGACTTATTGCCATGAAAAAGCATGGCAACATTCTGTTGTTTCGTTGGTGTATAATTACTAATGTGGGATGAATTACTTTCAAAGAGCTTTGTGGCGGTATTTTTGCGCGAAAGAGAGGCATCAGTGTGCTCTTCTTTAGGCCAAATATGCTCCCATTTGCATTAATGAGATTTGCAAATTAGGTTAGGATAATTAACTTATTTAGTAACTAAGACCAATGAAACTTCTATAATTCAACACTGCCGATAAAACCTCTTAACTTTGGGTGAACTCCAAAGAACATCAGTTTTTGTAGCATATTTAACCACTGATTATCACTAGTGAATTATTATAACACACGAAAGGTGGAGACACTTTTTCATTGCTGGATGGCAATTGAAATCAGGTAAGTAAAGCCTACATGGAAATAATTAGAGGTGGTGGAACAAAAAGCGTTACAGGTTACTACATACGATATTCCAATTTAGGTTGAGGAGTATTTATGTGATGGGCAATTACCTATTTCACTTCTAAGAGACCTAGTTTGTCCCCTGGGTTACAGATTTAATTCTTATACACAAGCTATAGAGCTTATTTTCGGGGCTCTTGCCACTTCATTAACTATTTGTATGACCATAACGTAACTGTGATCGTAGAGCAGGGTTTGCTGAAGGTGAATTTATCGCTGTTTTTAGAAAATGCAGATGTGAAAAAAACGTGCTTCATAAATCTACACATATTTGTTTGAACTTGAGCAAAGACAATTTAGGTAGTCACCCATAAGATAGCAGTCATCATAGAAGCCTGGCTGGTCAATTTCCACGAGATCGAAGACTAGTGATAACTCACCAGTTAATACTGGCCAAAAAAAAATCAGTCAAATAGACTCAAGAGTGCCAGCCCATTTAAAATAATTCTGTGAGGCATTCAGGAAAGTATACATGAATAATACTTAAACTTATTTTAAGTCTTGATACTTTCAACGAGACCAAATGGACGAACGACTTCCAATAGAAAATGATTCTATTTAACTCACTAGATTAGACAGCTGTCTTTCCGTTAAACAATGGTTTCTTGAAATTTAAGATACTAGATTGTAAATGTCTTAAATTTGTTAATGGAAATCTACTTGCGACAAAAGATAAGGTTTTCAAGACGCCGAATTATTCTAAAGTACGCACGGGATAAAAATCATTCTTAATTGATTTGGAATAAGCAATTATTACATAAAGTGTTTCCGAAATTTAAGCTCTCCTTATCTCACTTCAGTGAGAACTGGGAACAATAGTTCTCACCTGTCCAAATGGATAACTGGATAAGTAGATGAATAGAGTGCGGATGCTACACAGGTAGGCCTTGACCTAACCCTTAATATAAGATTGCTCACGAAATCAGCAATCAGAAAACAGAGTTTGACGTGGAATACGTTCATTGTGTATATTGGCCAACTGCATATATGGTTACAAACTAAATATACTCGATGTCATTCAAAGTTGTATAAGCACGGCTTCTGATTGGCTGAGAGGTTTTTGTACACACAGCTGCAGGGTCGAGCACTTCACAATAGTTATGAAGAAATTGAAATATAATTAAAGGTTATTGATAGTCAAAATAATAAAGCTAGTGAATTCGAGCAACAATAGCTCTCACAAAGGCTATGATGAATTCTGCATGGGGCATCAAAACTACTAAGTTAAAGCAAAGTTCAAAACTTTCTTTAAATAAAATTTTGTGTAATGCTTTAAAATTAAATAATCATTACGGCAATTAAAGCTTTCAAAGCGTCAATTAACTGCACTCAATTTAACCTATCACGACTTCACAGGTGTCCAGCTACACATTTAGAACTGCACGTGCTTTGGCAATAAAAAGTTAATAGCATTCAATTTAATACGCGCGAGAAAATCGATACCACCTTCAACACACGACTAGACAGTTGCTTTCAAACTAGTCGATTCTTCTCTGGTAATTTAGAAATCTACATTTTAAATATGCTTATATTAACGAATTTAAGCGATATAACACACTTTGAAAGGCGATACTAATCCATGCCAATATTACAACAAATAAAGTGTATTCATTTATAGTTACCACTACTAAACCATACGTATTTACAATCAAACGACCACAACTTCAATCAATTCATATATTATATACATACAACTGAGCATAAATTAAGAAGATAAATAGGAGGTAGGATACGTGTGAAAAAATAAAAGTCCCTTGGAAGGCATGCAGAGTGAAGCAAGATCAGGGCAAGCGCGAAAAGGAAATTGCATAGAATGAAGGGGGTATGTACATATCAGATAAAGCTAGGATCAAGCAACTGATTTACAATGGGGGTTGGGAAGAAGGAGAGTAAGGGAAGGCTTAATAAAAGATTTTGAATTATATAGAAGGATAGATGTAATTCCATTCTATTTGAGGTCAAATTTGCACCGGTTTGAGATGACTTATTTCAGACCGAAGAAACTGGCCAGACTGAGAATCAAGATTAGTATGACAACGGCCAGTATGATGAAACAGATTATCTTTTTCTAAAAAAAATTTTATTAATATAAATTATACCATAAATAATACGAATTATATATGTATATATAAACCAATACTTGAAAAAGGCACTGTGGTGACCGATGGCAAACAAAATAGGCCTTACACACATAGTTAAGCGATTTCGGCTACTTCCAAACGAGCCGGCCTTCAATTAACGCAAATTAATATTATTTTATGATGCAAATTTGACTTTAGATGTTGGATGAAGTTAAGGCGGCTTTGACCAATATGAGTTGACCGACAGAAGAAAATTATTAACCCCTCGATATAAATGCAGGATAATAAATTGAAGTGACCTTGCTAACTATTCTCTTAGATTGGAAGCGCTCATAAGTGTTGACTGATAAAAGAACAGTATTTGGGAGCCGTTCTTACGGAATCCCACATTCAACCACCTTTCCTATTGAACAGAATTAATCTGTTGGCAACCAGCGACCATTTATGTTAACCACTGGACCATTGAGAACAAAAGCTTAAGAACTTTTTGCCAAACCCTAACCAAAAAATCTCCCTTTATGTTTCTATGTATTATATCAAATCACGCGAGGGTGTGGTAGAATGCAATTAACTCAAGCAGGGATTCCGGTCCACAACATTTCTCACAAGAGTCATACTCTCACTCCGTGAGCCAACGGAAATAGTATTCAGTGCTCATTAAATCCAGTAAAACTATTTCTCACACTGAATAAAACACTGAACCGTGTGATTTACATCATTAACTTTTCTCAGTTAACCGAGAAAAAAGCAACGAGTTTGCTGACCAGAATTATTGTCCATGTAAACGACAGGGAACTTAATCAGATAAGCGCCCTGTTTATGACGATGTTTCTAGTCATTGAAAGCACCAAAGAGAAAATAATCTCAGGACGGTTTTATTCGGTCTCCTTTATACTATGCAAGAAGCCTATGGTAAAAATAAAACAATACTCCGGAATAACAATAGTCTTCGGGGAATTCCTGAAGTTAGTAAGCGACTTTCAGAGAAAAATAGTAATTAAAAACCATCAAT
The DNA here is from genome assembly GCA_000469805.3 of Hymenolepis microstoma. Classification (NCBI taxonomy): domain Eukaryota; kingdom Metazoa; phylum Platyhelminthes; class Cestoda; order Cyclophyllidea; family Hymenolepididae; genus Hymenolepis; species Hymenolepis microstoma. The sequence continues at coordinate 34,444,203 of LR215989.1, read as the reverse complement.
TGATTCTCACTGATAACCACGTCATTCCAAAAAATCTGGAGCCCGTTAAATGAAAGTGATTTGAAAAGTTCATCCTGAGAGAAGTAACATCCACCTAAAAAGGTCTCTCAGATTGGAAACTCATATTTCGCCATCCATCTTATTGATACGATTGGACATGCTTTCCACATGATGTGCGGAGATGAGTATCGAAAGTGGATTGTAAAGTAAAAATAAAGAAAATAGACGGGGGAGGGGGTGTAATTTCATAGAAGTTTGGAATTGGAATAGGTCTCAGATATACTGGAGTGTATATGATGCAAGGCGGCAAAACAACCTGACTAAAATTAAACCTCGTTGCGTGCTAGCCAAGGGATGACTAATCAGTTTATACCATACACCTACTTTTTAAAACAAGAATGTTTCTTTACTTAATGACAGTCTGTAAGTGAGCATAAATGGGGAAATCGGCAACATTTAAACACCCAATGAAAATAGAAAACAGTCTAGGTAATTTGAATAGAGAAGGAAGGTCTAGAATCAACCAGTGAGAAAACTCAACCATCAATTTACCATAGTACTGATGAGTGACGGCAGTCCGAATTAGGTTTTGATACTAAGCGGCAACGATTCGATCGACCATTGGCTACCTCTTAAGAGCAACAATTAAGAACCTCAATTAGAAACAAAACTATATATGACAATTTGAAATTCAATAACATTATTGAACATCTTTTTAAATATTGCAAGATGTATACCATTATTCTATAGGAAATAAGTGAGGAAGCTATCAAATTAAAATTGGACTAGAAGAAAGTTGCAGAACGTGCCAAGTGTGAACATTTAACACAGCTCTTAAGGGGACCTAACTTTCACAATTACCTCTTTACGCTCCATTAAAAAAAAGCCAAATTGTTCTGTAGACAAAAGGCAACATTTTGAAACACTTGAAACTATGGCTATAGGGCATTCTAGATATTGAAAAAGTGTCAAGTTAGAACACTGTAAGAATATAAGCTCACCCGAAAAACATCATATGAAGCGTCTATGACAAGGAACTTGAATTCGGCTCTCCCTCGTATTAGCACTCCGCTCACAGAGTATGCAACACTGTTTATCTAACTAGTGACCCCTGACAGACAAAAGCACGCCAACCCCTTCAGTATAGGATTTAACGCAATTTCAATGAAAACTATCTTCAAAGGTAATCACAGTTGAGTAATCTAAAGCTAGCCAACTTGAAATCTAAAAGGTTAATAATACTATTGCGTGAGAAAATTAGGGTAAAACTTTAGCCTGAAAAGAAACGAGAAAAAAAGTCTTTTCTATTTTAACAAAGCTTATTCCAAGATATTTAGAAGGCGTGTTCATCTGAAAGTCATAAATTACCTAACTTTGACAATTATGAAAATAGAAAAAAAAGTCGAATAATCGGTATTAGCAACCTGAGTTCAACAATTTATGTGAAGTGAGTGCCTGAGGAGGAATCACAGAGTAACCTATGGAATAACTTTGGATAAATCTACGTTAACAGTAGATGTAAAAAAATAGTCAACATCGAATTTATCAACACTTACGCACCGGTGGATGCCATGAGTTTTAAGGGCAAAACAAAAAGTTGTGTGAATTCCACGTAAATCTGAATACACCATCATGTACCTTAAATTACCTCGCTAAAACAACAGCAAATTTAGACCTTAGAAGCATGATCATGAAACAGTGCACACAGCTCACCACATCAAAAACGAGGTGGTGAAAGCACAGAAAAGAACGCCATATTGCGAATAGAAATAGGCTTTGATAACAACTTAAGAATCAAATAGCCGTGTTTAAGGATAAAACAAACCAATACGTTTAGATGAAAATTTAAAGAAGTCAACTGTATGCCCTTTAAACTTAGGATCGATGGAAATATCGGGATATTTATATTGGAAGAAAAACAGGATAGACCTATTTCTAAACGTCACGTTGCTCACATAGAACAACAGTTATTCGTCAAAGCTCGTGGAGATTCCAGTCACACAAAACTTTAGATATGTGTATTATGAAGGCGAGAATTGAACCATGGGAATTTCCATTAACCATTTGAGCACTTTTAAGGTGCAACTTGTCAAATGGCAACAAAGCAGCTTGACGATAATTTCGATTTGAAGACCATATTTTGCTTCAAAGCTGGGAGTACATGCATTCCTTTTCTACCATGTTGCCTTGATCGCTTCGTGAAAAAGAAAGCTCTTCTATGTCTATACACCTCACCAGAAATTCAGTAAAATATAGATGTTCGTGAGAGTCGAGCGGTTTTGAAAGTGTGGATTTAAAAGTGGGAAATTTTATTATCCAACCGAATACTATCAAGGCGCACCCAGCCAAGCGATAGCGATGTAGACAAAGCCGACGACTATTAGAGTGAAGTTCAGTCATGCGAAGTTAATGAAAACCAACTCGTGATCTAATGGTGCATAATGAAGTACATCAAAACAAAGAGAGAACAAATACAGAGTTGAGTTTAATTACTGAAATAAAATTGCTAATTTTTTTATGAACAAAAGCTTTGTGTTGAAATTCTAAGTTCTTTTCAAATTGGCATCCATAATAGAGTTAATCGATGATCATTAAAAAAACAATTGAAAAACAAGCTTTTCAGGTAACGTAAACATACAATGCGGTTAAAACCAATTCACCGAAAATAGGGTAAAATTTAATTCAGATTCCAGAAGATCACTTATTCACGTGAATACATATTTATGAAACTTCATTTCTGCCTGCAGAAATATTGCGTCAGAAGTATCAACCATGACCGATCTGGGGGGTAGAGGGAAGGCTGGAGCCACACTTATGAGGAAAGACGTATTAGACCATCTCTCTCGTTGCTGACCAGAATTAACCAGTGCGGTTGATCATTCATATTGCTGGTGGTGCACCGATGAGAACTGATCTCCTGACATCTAACAAAATTTTAGGCCTACAGGGTTAACCACAGTTACCATGACAACATAATTATCAAGCCTTGTAATATTCAGGAATGAATCACATTCTTCCTTGATCATTTACCCTATCTACAACAATATGGGTACTAGATCATCCATAAGGAACTAACTACAGCTAGCCAAAAAAAGGTAAAGACAAGCACTGAAAAAATTCTTTGAAAAGCAGCTATATTCCGATGAGTCAGAGAGTGAAAAATTGTCGGCTAGAATTAGATGACACACTTTAAAAGCCAGGTATTGGTGACTTATTTCGAACCAGTTTAAATTAGATACGGAGAAATCGAAGAGAAGTTCTTCTAGAACATAACTTAAAAGAGAAATCTCACCTAAGGATTCTAGGCGAACTTACCCCATTTTCAGTTCGTCTAATAAGAATGGTGACAGATAAGCAGAGGGATGGAATTTAAGAGCCTTTTAGCCTTAACGATGAAACTGGTGAAAAGCGTACTCTGCGTTGACGAGGAGGGTGGAATAATGCTTAGGCATTATTAACCAAATGTACTAACACAGCTAAGGTATCTCCTTTTCGTGGTATTAATAAATCAATGACAACAAAGGCAAAACTCTGACCTTAGTTATAAAACAATCCAAAATTTTACCAATTGAGATACACATACGACAACGAAAAAGTGAAAACATTATCTCTGTGCGGAAAAAATTTATCAAAAAACAGGACAGCGCGATGGAGACAAAGTCCAATTTCCAAACTTGGAAACAAGTGCCACGGCATACAAGAGCTAGTCTTTCTTCTAAATATTTAGTAATCCAATATATCTTCACTGAAAACAATATCCTCTTACTAATGTTTAATTAAATACAACCCCTCTCACTCTGTTCTAGATCTTCCTACCAAAGGGAGGAAACGATGAACAAATTTCATCCAATAGCACAAAAAAGATTCTGCACGTGTAGATTTTCTGGCTTATGCAAATAGGCACGAAGTGTGACATGAAATATGGGTACATAGGTGGCATGGAACAAATACAAACACGCGAAACGGAAACAAATAACATAAATCCTGTCTATGCACCAAGTATTGGACAGATTCAGACAAAAACTAACAACTTAAACTCTAATGGAAATTAAATTGTAAGAGAGAAAGACAAATGATTAATATACCTCGGACATTTAGGATGATGGTTATAGATCCAACTATAATATTTAAGCTCATGGAAAGTTACTATAGTGTTACTACGATTATTGGGCTGCTGTGACTAACAGGTTCTTCAGTCCTCCAGAGATCACTGATGAGAAATCCTCACAGTTTAAAAGAATTGAGTTTTACGGTTAGCCATCATTCCCATCAACAGAAGTGCGTTATTGGGAATTCATTTTGAGACCTCTGTTTTATTAGAAGCGTATTAAAGGTAGACATTGAGCATTGCGCCATCATCACTTAACATGAGTTGAAATGGACAACAAAAGCCACTAAGAGAAATATTAACGATGCTGCACAGAGAGGGACTATGCTGGAGCCATCTCTAAACTTAAATCACACATTCTAAACTCTACAATCGGAAGCGTAGAAAATGATCAGTTACATACTTCTCCAAACTACAGTTAAAACGGTAACTATAATCACCGAATGTCCATTGGAAGATTTCGATAAGATAAGAGTGCACCGCTGGATCGAAGTATTAACTGGTACCAAAAGATGAAACCACAAACAAAAATATCAGAATTGCGAATTGCAATATAGTCATCGAGCGCAAACAAAAACTTATTTAAAATCACCAATGGACAATAAATATTCCGGAAATAAAACAACACATTAGACAATAAATAAGAAAAAACTAGAGAACGAACCTTTCTCGCTTTCTTTTTGCTTACGACCGCTTTCGCCACCGAAGATTTTGCGTTGTCAACTCGATCAACAGTCAAGGAGACATTGTGTTCAATATTATCGATTAGGTCACCCTAATGAGATTGAAAATAAAAACCTTAGCAAAAACAATAACCCTACTTGCTGTTCGACAAGAAGAGCAATTTGAGTAAACATTTCCTTCATCTCTTCAATACTCTTTTCCAATTTAAGGATATCCGCATGTCGAGCTTCGATCTCCATGAGAGATTTCTTAGCCGCTGTAGTTTGTTCCATCACCTAGAAAGATAATAAAACGATTCGCAAAACACATTACAGCATCAGTGAAGACACAGGGGTTTGTAGATTCCAGCATATCTTCAACTTTGTTATCATCGAAATCAACACCGGCAACCTTCAGTTGAAGCTTAATTCGAGATTTACACTTTTCCCGATATTCCAATTGGCTGTGATTATATTGTTCCATTATGGATTGGAATCTTTTCAAGAGAGCGGAATGCTGATAGGCATTAATGCGGTCCAAGCCGCTATTAGAGAGGAGGCGATCTGATTTGGCACTTTCTTCCAAAGCTAAAGAGAAAGAAATAATAAATTTGGAATATATGATAGCCTTACATTTTAATTCCTTGCCAATCCGAAGTGAAAGATTCTTCACGTTTCGCATATGGTCATCCAAACGCTTGGAAGTTTCTAAGAAAAGAAAATTAGAAAATGGTTCCATGCCAGTGTCAGTGGTAGGATTAGACAACATCCTCAGTTGACAGGCTTTAATTTGCTCCACATTCTCGGCTATTTCATCAACTAGTTTAGACGTCGAGTTGATATTCTCGAGAAAAGTATTCAAGATTTCGACATTTTCTACTGGTTCAGCACTCCCCACATCCCCATTAACTCTATGGTACCGCTTATTAATAAATAGATAATAATGAAATGGAAATTCATACAGCTTTGACTTCGGCTAATCGATCTCGTGTCATGTCTGATCAAATTCCGGTGCTAGAAATTAATAAGTGGTGGATTCTCAAACAACCAATCAATAAAAACAAAGGATATTTTCAAAAATTGGCACACGTGGAAGAGTCTTAATTAATGCGGTAAAACACACTAAATGATAAGTCAAAATACAACATGTAAAATAATGAAATAGTTTTATGTAATATTGTCAATTAATTAAAATAACCATAGCTTAAGAAAGCGTTGACTCATAATTATTGACAACTTTGAGTATCTGGAGATGTCCTCTTTGTGATGTCATTTTCCAATTGAAAAACGTTCACATATCATCTGTTTTATGACAAATAATTTGCTATCAACTTAGTTTAAGAAAGATAAGTGAACTCTTTCAATGAGTTTGATTAGTAAGAGTTATGTTTTCTAACTCTTTTTTTACGTTCTCAATTAAGATATTTTCCTTATATGTTAAATCGGTGATCAAAATACCACCAAATTAGTGACTACGGTTCTGGAAGGCAGGCAGACTCACTACATTTAGACTTTTCTTTCTATTTTCTATTAATTGTAATTCTGATTAAACTCATATTAGGCCGATTGATTATATCCTATCGTACGTTAACGACAAACCGCTATCTCATAGTTTGATATAATTTCATATACGCTTCAACTGGTAGTCCGATGTTAGTGTAAGGGATTTTTGGCGGTTCGAGTAGGAAGCGCATATGATATGTCTCAAAGTTAGTATTCGGAAGAGTGTCCGAATGCGTAAACTCTTGAGCAACGAACGTATGAGAGAGGAATATTCTACGTCTATCGAAGTTTACTTACAAGTAACTGAACTTGATTCAGGTTAACCACCGAGTTAAAAGCAATGTACAGAGTAAAATGGGGATTGTGAGAAATGATGTTTGTTGATTTGACAATTATGATCAGCGAACGATTTTTATCTGAAATTCTTAGTGGAATAAGAGCGAAAATTACCAAATGTCTATTCCGCATGTTAGTAAAGGAAAAGATGATATAAGGAATAAAAATACAGAACACTAGCTTAAACCAAATGGAACATAAACGAGTCCTGCTGAGTTTGGTTGATTTTGTATTTACGAAACTGGCTTAAGCCTACTTGAAAATCTCAACTTGTCTTAGGCTAAAGTAGAAGAGATTGAGGCCTACCCCTCTGCTCCTTCCAATATGCCCTCATGCCTGAAATCGGTTCTTCCTGCACTCTGTAAATGGTTGCTTGTTGGACGCATGATGAAATAGTATAGAGCTTAAATTTCAGGATTTTCTCCCTCGGTTAGAATCCTGAGAGGTGATTTTCCTAGAATGACCCATTCATATTCCGCCACAACTGAATTATTTAGAAACTGAACATTTGACATCTCAAGACTACCACTGAAAACTTAATTCCGGAGTCGTTTTGATGCCACTCCCAAACTCGATAGATGAGATTTAATGCAGTCAATTAAAAAATTCGTATGAAAAATCAGTGTCCACATTCCTTCAATTAAGGGTAAAACGGTAAAGTTTTCCATATTGTGTAGGCGCATCAAGGAATGTGCACCTCTGAAAGTCAGTATAACAAGTTGGAGTCATCTAAGGGGGACAATAAGTACACTTTGTTTTAACATGATTAGCTTTAAATTGAATCTACATTATTTATTATTGAAATTAAAATTTTATACAGATTTAATTGAATTTTGATGACAAAACTCTGTACGCAATGAATGTTTATCTTAATTGAAACTTAGATATACTCTAGCTACATGCTTTTCTATCAAATCGTTATGAACATTTAACATTAATATCACTCAGTTGTCTGCTTTTATCTTTGGCCATTTGCAGTTTCAGTAAAATTGGATATTGTTATCTGCATTACATTTACAAAGAACATTCGTTAATTAATCTGTAATTTATTTCACTCTACATTACTGTTAACTATCAACAGTAATGGGTGTGTTATTTGTGTAAGGAGTCTGATTTCCAAATAAAAAGGGTAGTCTTATAAATCAAATTCTAAGTGTAGAGAATTCAAAGGTCCATTCGGTACATGTTTAGTTACAGAATGGTCGGCAAGGGGAGGTAAAAATTTATTAGGCTCAAGTACTGAAGTTATTCCAAATCTTTGATAATTATTCATTAACTTAGGAAATATGATTGATGTTCAGTGGTGCACATATGCAAAATACATGATTAGGGCTGAAGAGTTAGTTCCTGTAAAGACTTCCTGACGTCTAAAAATGCCGAGTATTCGGAAAAAGCTGTTCAAATGCGATGAAAGTGAAGCATCATTACAGAACGATTATGAGACCAGCAAAATACGGGGTCACGAGTACCACGAAGGAGTCAAGGGATATTGAGAAAATGCAGGCAAATGTTTAGCTAAAATTGGGCGATCACACAAAACATTGCGTTTTATGGTCTTCTTATTTTTGTAAATATTTGAGTAGTAATTAAAAGTATTTAATTATTTAGGAATAGAGTGCTTCTTTCCTTTCAAGCTGCTTACTAGACCTCAGTAGTAAATTTAATGCCATCATAGCCGGTAAAAGACCCTGCAACATTGATTTAGGGATGAGCGTTACTATTTTTAAATAAGGCAATGCTTTCTCTCTAGAACGTATGAATTAGAACTTGTTATTGAAAGTTAATCACATTACAAGCACTCAATTGTGGAGATTCGATGACCTTCGAAAATTGAACTTTAATCGTCCTCAAACCCCCCCCCTTCCCAATACCATGATCTAATAATCGTTTTAAGACAGGTGACAGTATTCATTTTTCAAACCTAAATAAAGTGCATATTTTTCAATCTCGATATTTGAGATTTTGATGCGAACCTTAACTAATCATTTTATGGTTAAAGGAAATTAACAAGACATGATGATAATTAACTGATATTTTGTTTATGGTCAGTGACATCAAGACGCAAACATTGAGTTTTGGTATGAGAAATAGTGAATGGGCTAATCCGATTCGGAAAAGAACAAACAAAATAGGACTCTTTAGTTAATACACTTCGATTTTTGCCAAATAAGGAAGAACGGTATTTTTATTTGATGGTATAATAATTTTTAAGCAAAATAATAATATATTATTACTAATATATTATGCAATCAAGAGGTAAATGTCTATGATACAACATGAGGAGATCGAGATGTAGACAGGAGAAGAATCGGGAAGATTGAAAAAATTGTGAGTGAACCACGTGTTAACTTGCAAGTATCGCGGACTGGTTTGAAATATTAAAGAATACTTTTACTGGCAATAATATTGAAAGGAACGCCAAATATAGAGCCAAATAATCCATTATTTACATTGACAATATTTAAAATAAATAAACTTCATATTGCCATCAAAAATGAAAGTTATATATCGATCTTGACAGGAGAAATATTTTAAAATCTAGTCTTTCTGGATATTATTTTTAAAATAAAAACTGTAAGAAATCGAACTTGGCATGCAACTGCTGTTCTCTCATCAACATTGGATCCCGTTTTGGTGACAATTCAAGAAAGATTTCTTTGAAACTCTTCTAGTATTTGAAATAAAGATGGAAGAAAGCTATTCAAAAAGAGGTTATCGAAACAAATACGATCAATCAATGGTCAAATTCCAGTACACGATTATCCGACCAATCAATGATCCAAGTTATATGAGGTCATCGTATCATAAAGTGTATATAATGACTAAGTTCCACGTCATTACATTGCACCCCACGCCATGCATGTCTAGAATAAACGCGTTTCCTGGTTACCTCTGTCTCTTCTCAGCTTTGCAATAGCTTAGCTAATTCTGGGGGTCTTACGAACTAGGAGAAACTGTCATTGAGGTTTCTGAGTACATTTTGGCTTAGTTAGGTAGCTAATCCGCTACAAATGTCAAGTGTTTTGATGGAGATTCCTCTTAGGTCATGCTTACCATGGGATGTCCAGACAGCCAGATAAATCAGCATTCTGCATTTGCAATCTCCTCATATATAATATTAAGCTGGCCAATAAGAAATTGAGCAGTTTGCAAGCAGATAATTGGGTTTGGTTTGTATCCAAATGCCTAACATAATTTATGAGCAATAAATTCAATAATATTGTAAAGTGTAAAAATATCCAACCCTAGAGCAGACAGAGAAAACGCCATCAGGCTACTAAGGACATTGCTGAAATTTACGGTCAAGTGCATACAGCCCGCGATATAAATTTCGGATTAATAGATTTTAATCGGATTTTAATAACAATTTGGATGCTGGGGTATCAAAAATCCTAATTGAATCGGATCCTCAGTTAACTATAGGAGAACTATCTTAGAAGCTCGCAAGTCAATGGTATAGTGTGCAATTAAACTTTAAGAGTATTGATAATTGAATAGGATGAGAATTTGGGTTCCCCCGCGACAACTCTCACAGTATAATAAAGGTGAATGAAGAAGTACGATTATTTCGTTGTTGTCAAGACAACAAAAATTTGTCCTTTATAAAACAAATTCTTACTGTGGATGAGAAGTGGATTATAAACGACAGTGTTAGTGGGAAAAAGTGATTGTTGTCTCAAAAACAAACACCACTTCCTTTCCTCCAAGCCAGAGCTCATTATTTCGAATATTCAATTAATGAATTTGGTGTGATGTACGTGGAGTGCTTCATTAGGAATCACTAAAATCGACCGAATCGGTTAAAGCCGAAGTTTATTGCCAATAAACTTAGATGAACTGAACCAGAAATTAAATGATAAACACCGAAGTTGACAGAAAAGGGCTAATTCTTCAACAGAACAATGCCTGCTCGGCTCCACAAAGCATGATTGTCCAACCAAAAAAGCAGGAATCAAATTGGAAGGCTCTACCATGCTCTCCACATTCACCAGATCCCGCTCTACACAGTCATCACCTTTTCGGATTTTTGGAGCAATCTCAAAGCCAAAATTACTTCAAAGTGCGAAGGAAGTAGCGAATTATTTGAATGAGCATTTTAATGCGAAAGCAGCATATTTTTTTCAAAAAAGGGATCGTAAATCTACAAGAGTAATATGTATGAGTTGAAAATGAAACCGGAAATGATACTATATAATAACATATACAAAATTTTAAAATAAATAACATTCTAATGCTGTATTTCAATTGTCCGATTTCTTATCAGGAATCCTAATACTACTTAGACTAGCTTAATGATTCGAAATTAGAATCATATATCAAAATGTGACCGGGACTAGACCCTGGCTGTGTGGTACAATCCAGGGATCAAAGCTAATATTCCCATAGCCACTTTCTTGACCACATTACAAATTCCACAGTTGACTACTGCTATTTTTTGGTATTTCGTTTCTTTATTTATTTGATTATTATTGTTTTGCAATGATGGTGAGTGATTCGAATATCAAGTTATTAGGTTATCAAGTTATTATCAAGTTTTGCACTATCTGATTATTATTTACCTTTGCAATGCTCACTAGATATCGTTGAATTTCAGGCGATACCGATCTAGAGAGAGAGAGTTAAGGTATAATGAAGTTAACTAAACGAAGTTGTTATCGTTGTTTGGAGATCAAAACAAAACTAATTGACAACGATGTACATACCTTCAATAACTGTCGAGGTGTTAGGGAGGCGATTTGCGTCCACTTAGGTATAAGAGTGATGTCTGATCTCTATTTATGGAAATACCATCGGTCTAACTTGTTTACATAAATTGCTACTTACTGTAAAGTGGTCGCTTAAATTGTAGTAAATTGTAGTAGTAGATTGTGAGTCATCTAGAACTGACCAGTAAACAAATATTTTCGTGGGTAGTAAAATATACTACCGCTATAAAAATACGATCATTCTAGTGGTAAATAAATACCAAAGTCTTTTCTATTTGCTAATGTTATTATTACAAAAATCGATGACTAGGTGGGTGAAATTTCATACTGCCACAAATCTGATTTTATTAGCCGACGCAAAGTATCAGATCGTTTGATAATTTCTAGCCAAATTTTATCCTATCAGAGTTTAAGTTTTGAATGAAGAGCCAGGAATCAAAATTCAGTTTCTTATGTGTCAGAGAGGTATAAATAATTGAAGTCTTGGACACAATAAAAAAATTTTAAGCACTGGTTGAAAATTTTTATAAAAAATCTGAAAGAGGATATCCAATTCTTTGAACTGAATTATTTTGTAAGTGTTTTTCAACCGAAGCTCACAATTTACAAATCAGCAATATAATTTATATGGTTAATGTTTTTTAAAACTTTATAGAATTGATATTATTTCATCATATGTCGAGGGATTAATCAAAATGTATTTAAATTTGGAAAAAACAAAAATTTATTTTCTATCAAAAATTTTAATTTTACATTTAATTGTAGTTGGTTAATCTTCTCGAGACTTCATCAATGGGCCTGTGTTTGGACTGGCATTTTGCTAATTCCACCTTCTGTTAGGTAGTTCTTGAGTATTTAAGAATTTGAGTTCTTAATATGACGTTGCTTTTCTATTATCCTGTTGACAGAGGACTAAAGTTGCGGTAGAAATATGTACTTGTTGAGACTACATTGATTCGAATGCGAATTGCATTGATGGAGCAGGTTATTGCAAAAATGACATAGCTGGTGGAAATGACGCCTTTCAAACACATATATAATCAATTTTAAATTGAGTTGAGTCAAATTAAGTTGGAGATTTACAACTTAATCGTAGGGAAATTAGCCTCGGTTGTAAACAGGAGTGCGAAATGTCTGAAAATCACGTTTGTAGGAGTGAAAAATTGTATTTGAAGACACAGCGGTTATTTATGAGTGCCACGAGCTAGGTATCTTAATTTTCTCAACATTCTGCTGACTATACTGCCTATCAAACAAAAGTGATCATTAGAACAATAGAAAGGGAAAAAAAAGATAGTTGCAAGGGGAATTTAATTTCTAGAAATGTATTTATTGAAAGATAGGATGGTGTGCGTGTGCTGATGATCACACGAGTGTTGCGGAAGGCAGATGACTTTGATAAAGCAGAAATTGAGTGAGTTTACAGAAGACAATATATATTGTTTAGGAATAGCGATTAACTATTTAGGCCAGACGAATATAACTTCTGGACTCAGGAAGAGAACACTATGGAGTTTATTGGAGGCTATGTGGTACGAGAGGTCTCAGGTGATAAATTGATTAACACCAGCAAATAGTCACGAAAGTTTTCTCAGCTTATTCAGAAAATATTTGTCAACATTTTTTATATTCCACGTAATTCCAGTAATATTTATCTCCTTTACTTATTATGGCCAGAAATCATAATTATCTGCTAATCAAGGAGTGACAAAAAATGTTTCTAACAGTGGATAAATGCACACAGATGTCCACTATTCCCCCCTATTTAAACCAAAGGAAAATTGGTTGACATCGAAAGTCAAGCGTATCCGGCTGATTAAAATATCCTGAGGCTATTACGATACATACTTCCGCAGTTCCGATTTTATTCCAGAAAGTATTTCACGTCAATGTTTATTTGTGCCAACAGTCTGATATTTAGCTTTTCTCCAACGCTTATTGTGACAGCAATTAAACCCACAATTTTTCTATTAATTTTTAATAAACTGGGCCTCCTTTTGCATACCGGCATTTATTACCTCGACAATATAGGGAATTGAGATAATCGGTTTACTTTTGAAGTGGGTTACAACAGTTTATTGATTTAAACTAATTTTCAGCAAATTTACTCAAGTAGATAAGTCAGGTATAAAAATTTAATTAAGATTTAATTCAAAAGATTAGTGACTTTCAATTAATTTCGGAATTAAATATGTTGAAAACATTTTTGTACAAAATGACAAAAGTCACGTTTCCATCCACGCATTTTTGTATTGCAACGGAAGAAAAAATTTTTCACCCGTCATTTTATAAAAGCCGAAAGAATGATTTTTTGTTAGGTCAAATTTCTTACAAAAAACAACTTATTTAAAGATAAATTATTTCATAGATCATTGTCATAGAATTTCCTTCAGTAATATCACTTTATGAAAGAAATTCTTTTAAATGCCCGTTTTCCCTAACGATCTCTCGTGATTTATCACAATTGATGCATACAAGAGATGAGCTGTAATGTGTTGCAAATCAGAGTATGATGCATTCCATATGAGGTCAAATTGAGAACAGCTGTAATTGACCAAGACAATTTATTATAGTGCAGAAAGTGTGATCAAAATAAGGAATTAGTAAGCAATCCTGTGCAAACAAGGCAGGCATAATGGGATGACTTGATGGTTTATATGAGCAAGACAGATGAAAAAAAGAACTGAGAAATATAGAACGGTATGAGAGTGTGATGAGGTAACTACCTTACCACGGTTTTTGTTTCCATATAGGGCAACATGAGGTTGTGATTCTTAGCTTCACATTGGGTAGCTGCGGTGCGTGCCCCTTTGCTGGCTATCAATGTTGCATTTGGTGCAAACGAAATTGGACTAGATAGGATCTGTAATTATGAATTCTACATTTCAGACCCATGTGAATACTTAATTTTGGGGGTCTTGTATTTAACGTATTACCGTCCTAGAGCCTGATGGACAAACTATTTTTACGAATTGAACAGATAAATATCACTGGATTCTGTTAAAGAACACCTGAAGTTGGGGAAGGCCTACAACTGAAATATTATTGGTATCATTATAAAAACAAAAGTGATTCTTGAGAAGCACCGATCCACGTCATCAATTTTAATAATGCTCCAAATTGTTTTAAATTCATACAGCCTGGTTAATCAAAAATCCGACCGACAAAAAATTACTCCTTGACAAACTTCCAGAGGGTTAAGTTTAGTCCATCGGAAATTAGGCATTTTAAATGCAACGTTTCAAACCAATCGACTATGCGCGCAATTTTGCATTCAGTCAATTTTTCAACTCACGTTAGCGACTCTACCTCACTCTCTCACTCTCACACTCTGTCTCTCTCTCCACACCTTTTATTCCAAACACAGAGCTAAACACTAAGTAATAAGTTTTCTCTCTCTCTCTCTCTCTCCCTAAACCGGAAGTTAGAATTGCGTGATATACATTTGTGTGGTCCACTTTCAACCTCGTGCCCTCCCTTCAAATGTTTTGCGTATTTCGCAAGATTTCATTAGAGGCAGACAAATTAAGAGGAAAACAAGTCGCTGAATTCCGAAATGGGCGTCACCTCCCTGAAGTGAAAGAAAGTGAGAGCATGAAAAAAATTATTGGAACTAAAATATGCTGAAAATGCACTTAGAAATTGGCATTTAAAACAAGCTTCGACGGAGAAATTTTAATTATATTTTACCATAAACTATTCACTGTATGCTAGTTTGTAAAATAAATTAGCGATATAAGATTTTAAGGCATATTTACAAACTAAAGCCCCTACTTTATTAGCTTTTGAAGACTATTTTGACCAATTTATTCTTCTAGCAACAAAGTTGCCAGTGAACCACTTTTATTTCCAATTTAACTCATGAATTAAGATATATATAATAACTGAAATATTTAAATTCACGGGTTAATTATATAATAATTTGTAATTTACTTAGACGCCACTTCCAATGCTTTTCCAGTATCCATTTTGCAAAATGGAGATCCGTTGATGAGAAACCAGCGCACTTACCCATCGTGGTCAACCATAAGACTATCATGATGTGTCTTGAAGGGTATAAATCGAATGGCTTCTTGGTACGTGTAAATAATGGTAAAATACTTTAGTAAGCAGACACAAAGCTCACGTTTAATCCAACTGTTTACAGATTATTCATCGGATAAATGTAAAGCATTAAAAGTGAAAGGTATATATCTCTTCTCACAGGCGATCGACTTGGATAATTTTACTACAGTGGAAGCTACACAAATGAACAATGACTATACCTAATCAATCTTGGAAATTTTCTTCACTCGTGACCTTATTTACTCAAAAACCTGATCAACATTACTGCTGCACGTTCCAGAATGTCCAAACGCATCTGAGATTCCTTGGTCCAGACATGCTAGCGTTATGTCCTCTACAATACTGAATTAATATCATTAATGTCACCACACACCCATTCCATTTAGAAAAAGAGAAATAATTCGAAATAAATAGTGCTCTTTGTTTAATTAACTTTTTGTGGCCATTTTCAAGCGAAATGTACGACACTAATTTTGTGTTATAAAAGAGTCGAAACTGAACATAGAAAAAAATCAGACTTGTGTCTTTTAAAAATTAGTGAAAGATAAGATAAATACAAATGAGATAGAGAAATAAATTGCAAAATTTAGAAAATATTATTTTACCATCTAATTTGAACTATAATACTGGGGATCAGTTTATCATTCACAATAGAACGTTTTGCAATGCGTTACCGAGCGTACAGAAACCTCTCAACCAATCACCAATCGTGTTTATGCAACGTAGAATAACGTTTATGGTATTAATGGATAATTATGTGCGTAGTCTGCCTATGTATGCAATTAGCGTACTCTACGTCATACCCTCTGCTTCTTGTTTGCCGATTTCGGAGCAACTTCATACAAGAAATTTCGCCATAGAGATCGCCGAGGTTTGTTGTTAAGGCTTATTTGTGTGATATGCCCTGCTAGTAAGCTCATTTATTAGTTATATTAATCCAAAATGATATTTTGGTGTGATTGGGTAATTTCTAGTTTACAAATGCTCTTTTATTTCTTATAATGTATTTACAAACAGATTAAGTCATCGGATAACCACCGTAATTACACTGTCTCACACCAAAACCTAGGACAGTGGTGTTTGTTTAATGGGTAAAGTTTGCATACCAGTAATGACATTGCATTTATTTCTCTTAAATTCTTTATTCGGTCTCCACGTCTCTGACTGCAACTCATTCCACAAAAACTATTCAGCCATCTATATACACAATAACCGCAGCTATTACGCTTTCTTAATATAAATATTCATCTCGCAGTCTTTCTCATCTCAATTCTCTCTATATGCATTAGAATGGTGGAAGCGTAACATGGTTCTGTATCGTGCTATGGTGCACGTGTCAGAATGTGATGTCAGAGATCACGTAGTAAATAATCATTGACCCTCGCAGGATGATCGAAATGACCAATTGCATTGAAGTAGTTTAGTTAATAATGAAAGTAACAGAAATCAATTTTTTATCATTAGCAAGCTTCATGATTCTACGTTGCTACTGAAGACGAGCTGTAGGAAACCTTTTTTTAGTTTCCATGGCAACAGTCGTGCTTTAATGGTTCATTATTTTTAATTCTTTTACGACATTCCAGTCTATGGTGATTAAAGAATCATTCAGCGTGTTAGTACGATTGACAATAACAATTACGCCTGCCTGTCATAGTAGTAGAAATTGTATTCATTCGACCAATAAAATATGAAAAAAACTCTTCCGCCATTTTGGGAAACTAAACTATATCAAACTGCGTCCTGAGAAATTAGATTAAAGCCTAATATGTATAGAAGCAAGTTCATGCTTAACCTATAAAATAATCCAAAGAAGAGAAAATGCCACTTTCTAAAAAAATCGTTATCTAAGTCATATGTTTATGTATCAACTCATTAGACAGGAATAGTACACATTGACTTTTCTGGCAAAGTGGTTACAATTAGTAATTGTATATATGCACAAATTGTGCTTAGTTTTGATCTCTATGATCGGAGAACTTTATAATGTCTTATTTAACAAGTTAAAATCATTTTAAGCTCTGTACCTTAGCTGATTTATGATTTCATTTCTTGGTTAGTTGTGACCTGTAAGGATAACACTCATGCTCCTTTTTCTAACAGGAAGGCTATTTAGAAACCAACTTAATGTTCCAACTCGAATTAAAGTCAATATGTTGATTTGATGAAAACCACTTTTCTTATCACTTAAACTAACATAATCAACTAGACTGTGTTGGTTCCTATCCATAATGATTTAAGCGCTTGCTTTGTAAGAGAGAGAGCTTCTTTAAAAGATAATTTCCAAAAAAATTTGCGAAGATTGGACATCGCTTTATGGATAAATAAATACGATATTAGTCTTCAACTTACAAATGTGAACTTGTTAGAATATGAAGAAATATTTATAATGATTCACCAGTGAATAGTATCTATAAAATTCAAATCTTTAATAAAGATTCGGTTTTTTTTATTTTTACATCTTAACGTCTATATACTAAAACCGAAGTTTTGAAATCGGAATTGAATAAGCCAGTGCTGATACGATGATTTTCTCAAATTAACTCTTCAAGCATGGTACCATTGCATAAACACATTTTGAGAAATAATATAAAAGATTTACACGGCTACAATTCGAGATGACGACATTTTTCGTTATTTAGAATCCTCATTCTCACTGAATTAGGCATTTCATTAGAACACAGGACTCCAGATTCTTAGACAGAAGAAATTACTGAGTTTACAATGCAAGCAAAAAAAAGGATTTTAAATCATTTATTGGAAATGCAAAATAATTGCTGTAGCTGGAAATAATCAGAGTATTCATTGATTAATTTACAAGTTGAAGATTGCAAATAAAAATCGATAACCTCATCCATTTATTCACAAATGAAAACGCATATTGCCACACTATTCACTAAACTTTATTTTAATGATTGAAATGATTCAGCAGAGTAACATTCGGAGGATGATTTTATAAAGAATGTGCATTTTGCAATAAATTTTTCGATTTGCGAATATGATAATTCTTGAAATTGCTTGCTGTAAATGCGGAGATATCAAGTTAAAATGCACTTTTTTTAATTTCAATTTTGCGAAATTGCTTAGTTATTTTGTACGTCTGTTACACTTCCCATGAACCATGTAATTATATTATTGGCCACTTCGGGAATTTCGCAGCGTGATTTAATTTATTAAAGATTTTAAGTGTTTCAACGCGTCACACCTTAATTCAATCTCTATTTTACGCAGCGCTTGTCTTCTGTTCTGCCAATTTTAAGTACACTCACTCTTGGATGTACTTCTACCGTCTATATAACGTATGCTTGCTCTCCACTCATCACTTAGTTTGCCATTTTATCAAAGACAACGAATCTTCGGAAGGATGATCAGTTTTGAAAGGGATATCTCTTAATACAAATCAATCAGAATCCTAAATTTTAATTGGCTGAATGGATTTAAGGCTTTTTCCAGCTTCCAATTGGAAAATTATGCTTCATCTTTGTTTGGCAATTTTATTATTTTTCAAAATACACACAATACGTGACTGATTTGCCGAAATGAAACATTTATAAAGCCTTGAAATGAATATGGCCACAATACCGACAATAAATACCAAAATATTTATTCCAATGGCGCTTCTCTAAAATATTCTTAAATATTAGTTACATCATAAATGTTCCGAATTCTCAAACAGTCTAGCTGACTAACGCATTAATTAATATCACTATTGCTCGACTTTTCATGTAAACCCCAGACAAATTATAGCTTATATTCGACCATGATATGATAAAATCGGACTATTTGTAGCGACATCAAATTAATGTACAAAATCCTCAATATAAACTGTTCTCAAAAGCACATTAGTACCTCTAATCACATAATTCGTTTACTTCAATCAGTTTATAAGTGTATAATAGGGAAAATTACTAGTAATTACTCACTTCATTTACAAGATTAATGCTTTGAGGGAATGAAGGAAAGTAAACTGAATGCGTCATAATGCAAGAATTGTTAGAGTTAGCAAAAGTTTTAAGCTAATAATTAGTTCAACCAATTGGAGAAATATTTGACAGCAAAAGACCTTCAGCTTCCTTGTAGACAAGGCACCAACCATTAATTGTACCAGGTTTGCTTAATGCATTCTTATAGATGTTAGTTTTATTGCTCACAGTAATGTAAATAAAAATAATTTTCAAGTAGAGAAATATGCAGAAATGAACGCACAGAAAGTTCAACAAACGGTAAATTGGAGGAATCTAAAGGTATTCAGAGGAATTTAATAGTCTTACCTCATACGATTTTTTTAACTCAGGTTGCAAAATTTAACTAACGTGATTGAAGTAAATACTTGCCTATGAAGTCCGATCTTGTCATTTCAATTCTTCTACCGTTTAACATCTTAATATAGGAGTGATGAGATAGATACAAGTTTTGAGTGAAATGTTATCCATTCAAATTCCCGTTTCATCAATTTTCTGGTTTTCTTAAGCTTATTTTTAGAGCCTACAGGCATATGTGAAATATAGATAATAGTTCAAGAAGGACAAATTTGCTATTTGGAAAGGAATTTCTTTATAAAATCATTCAAGTAGGCTTAGAATAAGCTTAAAAAACTTCGCGATTCTACCTCAAATTAAGAGAAGCCGATAAAAAATTAAATAAGCATTGTATAAGCCTTTGAAATAATCATATTCTAAGTTAAAAAAACAAAGAAGGTATAGTTATTTTGAACACGGGAGCTGTTAAATTTTTCTAATTTTGTCGAAGCCCTACAAATTAAACATTTAAATCACCGAAAATCGCCTTGATTTATAAATCAAAAAATTTAACTGATTATCACGTTATTGCATTCGCAATACAAATTTAAGAAAGCAAAACTTCATCTAAATCAACTAAATTAAATTAATTTTAGTAATATCAAGGTTTTTTATTTTTGGTAAATTCATTTGAGCCGAGGAAAAGTTTAAATCATAATTCAGAGAAGCATAATTTCCCAAAAAATTGTTGGCCACCTTTCATAAAAGCGCATCCGCACAAAGCGTCAACAATTCCAAATACCAGCCTAGGAAATAACGATTTAATAAATCTTTTTTATTTTGGCGCTTTAAAAATATTATGAACATATTATTAAGTGAATTGGAATATTTTTATTTTGCGCACCCTTGATATACTATTAAAAATTCTAACTCATGAATTATTTTTCTTCATTATTTAGCCCTTCACATTAAATGAATTATAATTATACCACTCTTGATTGATAATGGAATTATTTATGGTTATATCAGTAGTAAATTATTTTAATTTTTAGCAAATATAAAAAATTTCAAAGGATTTTTCTTGTCAAATAACAATATAAATGATCTCTATGATTTCAAATAGTGCTTATTGAAGAAGTGGTGTGAGTTAAGTAGATTTTTTATTGAAAATGCGTGCATATGCAATACACCAGATTTATTATTTCTTAAAGACTATTTTGGATGCGAATTAATGTAAAACAGCTGTTTATGGAAATCTCGTTTTGTTGGGTTTTATTAATTAACGACTTTTCATGTCTGAGTGGTGAAGAATTCAATTTTTGAAGTTGGATGTACACAGCAGGAGTCTACCAATAGGAGTTGAAACGGCATCCTTCGATCTTATTGCCTTAAAACCTTCAAGAATTACTTTGACAACAATAATTTTACAATACTTAAGCTACTTGTAATGCGTCATCAATCATTTAGTTTTACGAATTAAGTAGTTAAATTTGCGTCATAATGAGGGTAGTGATTACAGAAGTTATCGTGCCTATATGGAAAGAGAGATAGAAGAGGTCAAAGAACCAAACAAATAATCTTGCAGGCATATAAGGACCAAAGCTATGTAAGGAAGATGTTAAAAATGGAGTTGCCTCCTGGAGACTTAATTTTTAATAGATGCGTGAGGGAACGATGCATTCAGTAAAATATTGCTCGACCTGTGGTCAAAAATAAAATGCAGTGAGACTCTTTAAAAATATGATTTTGCTCCTGAGTTGCACTTACTGCCATCCGATGTTAGTTTTTTACAGCAACTGAAAATTACAATTGTCATTTTTACACTGTGGATAAAAATTATACCAGAAGAAAAATTGAATTGGTATAAAATAGTTAGATTATATACCTATTTTTATGAAGAAGAATAATTACAGCTACGTCTATGGTAAATTACTGGGTGAAATCAATTTTCAAAGTAATTATTAAATTAACTTTTGTATCTAATTTGAGTTACATACTCAATTAGTTACAAAGTTAATATATTTACTTTTGCCAATCCATATTTTCTCATTTCTGAAATCTTTATACTCAATCAATCATATTCCCATCCGCATCAGAGCCAATTCCCATTTTACTTCGAAGGGATCAAGTTTCTCACCAGAAAAGAACTTCCTGTATTTATAAACAAAGCTCAAATCGAAGAATCAGTGAGCTATATTTTAAAGACACAAAAAATTCAGCTCATATAAATTAAACGCTCCGGTGACACAGAGAACTGATTGATGTGTCCACAATTCTTTCAACTCTTACCATTTTTGTCTTTATCTTCCTATTAGCAGTTGGGCGAAATCGTGAGATAGTGCCCACAAAACCATGAGTGAAGTCAAATCTGCGTTAATCTGTCTTTAATGCGGCAAAGAAATTTTGCAATAAAAATCCCTTTAAAAGTAAAACTAACAGATCCACAATCTTAATGTTCTACAAATTCAAAAATTTTTTTCTTATATACTATAATTTGTTATTCGCAAACCTTATGCCAAAATAAAAATATTTTAACTAAAACCGAATCAATGATACTAAAAATGAATGTTCCTTTAAATTCTACAAGTCCTATCTTTTGACCGAATCTGTGTTTCGGTGTTCTGTCTTTTTTCCATCTGTTTCATTCCTAAGTACTAATGGAAATAGCTAGAAATTAAATACACGTGAATTTGGCTTTAATTTTCTACTAGCTTTTAAGCCATTTTGTTGTGAAAATCTTTACAGAAAATAACAAAGAGCTTTACTAAAAGATATATTTAATTTATTTGTATCTTTTACTTTTAACGTGCTCATCAAAACTGCTCTAAAGTAAAATAAATTATTTAAAATTAACAGGTGGCATCTTTAAATGACCAATGCAAATTAAGAATAACTGAATAAATAGTAAGGCTCTTTTGAAATTGCAATGACAACATTAATATTAAAATTGACAACCTTAATAATTTTCCTGTTATAAGCATAATTCTTTTTCAACAGAATTTAGTTAAACTCATGCGGAGGAAAGTTGTTTGAAGATAGCCAAATATTATTGTCGAATACCTTCTGCATTATTCATCGACTAATCGCTTGACTGTCTAATTTATTAAATTAAATTCATGTTTTGCCAATGCAGTGATGATTATTGGCAAGAATTTGAAGAACGCCGCATAACACATGATTCATTTAAGAATTAAATTGCCAAAAGTTGGTCAGTATCTGTCAACCTAATACTTAAAGGCATAAATTAAAACAGATATTTTGAAAATATTATAAGCCGATAATTTACTAAAATGATGTTATTTTAGTGCTATATTAAATTTTTAGTACAAAGGCTAATTCAACATGATATTTTCACGAATTTGGAATCTAAACTCATTGGACTGGCCTGGCTAATCCGTATCAATAAGTGAATTTCGTTCACGTTAATCCATTCTGCCCTATTTGAGTAATTCTTTATAATATTTCTCGCATACATGCAAACTGTTAATTAAAAATTTTAAAGACTTTCAATATTAAATTTGCTTTATTTCAGGTGGCATGGGGGTCACCTTTTAATACAAAATACGAAATTTTCATTAACCATAAATTGGCGGCAACTGAAATTGATAAGTTGTTTTGTCTAGTTGCCATTGGTGATGCTACTGCATTGCTGCCTGAGAATTAATAAAGCCGCCTATCCCTTTCAAAAAAATCAGCTTCCTTTGTTTTTGTAATAGTTTCAATCTCATCCAAAGCGAAAATGTGGGAACAATAAATGCCTCAAGTTTCTTGCACAATGTTGACAATAAGCTGACGCGTATAATTGTGAGAGAATAATTACAAATATCTCCATCTTAAAAGTACATTTTATTGTTTTAGTACTTTGACTTTGTAACTTGACAAAAACCTAGACTTTGTCAATTATCTGAACTACCTTTATCTGGCTTCCGTTGATTCCCACTAAAGAATATGAAGACATATTTTCTGCATAATTGTGGGTAGAAATATATTTAATAACCGCGTTAGTTACAATATTCATTCTCAAAAAATTTATATTTTTAGTTTACTTGCGTGAAATTTAACAGGCCTGATAACATATAAAGTGACTTTCCAGGAAATAATTTCGCTTTATTACACAAATTTTCCATGAAAAACAAGCCTACACCAGAACTTCTGAATTACGCTGTCCGATGGGGTTCTTATTATGATTCAACTGACTCTCAAAGCAAAAAGATTATAATTATGGACTGGGAATTAATGGAGTCATAATATTGCACAATGTTTTTTTTTATCAAATCAGTGTACGAGATAAAAGAATACTAAAAATTATATTAAATATTGATCAATATAAGTACTTATTCAAACCCATGAACAGATAAGATCACTGCGTTTATAAGTACTTAATGCTGCGCACAGAAATTTCTTCAGAAATCTTAATATTTATTCATACACATCCGGGTTTCAAATGGTGCATATTATTTATAGAAGAATAGAGGACGATTGAAAGCTTCAGAATCCAATTAAAATGAACTTCAATGCGTTCTTACCTAATTCTGTTATTCTACTAAGTCCCCAGTTTCATTACTTCCTGAACTATTCTGACTTTGGATAAGAAATATTAATATTTTTCAATAAATATGCTTCTGAGATGTATATTTAGGTTAATCTTGACCTTTATGCAAATCAGCAATCAAGTTATAATATAAATTTACACACCATTCAATTGAATACCTCTACTTCTACAAAGTGGGTTAGGCCCCATACGTATCCATATGTTATTAAACCTACCTTCTCTATTCATCTAACAAGTCCATAACTTTTTTGAATATTTAAATACTACAACAGTCTATCTTCTGCATCAACATACGTTACGCTATTTGAGGTTTTTTGAAATTATGATCTAATACAAAAAATACCTAAGCAGAACAAAATTGAACTCATTCCATACGTTGTAACTGGCATAAATTCAGTTCACTCTAACAGAGCAGATATTTGAGCTCTTGGTAGAAGTGTGAAAAGTTGATTTGATGAAACTGACCCAGTTTGAGGTTTGGGGTTAACATAGCAAACTATGCGATATGAAACTGGACGACGGAAAACTAGCCCAGAGTTTTGTTGTTAACTTAAAATCATCTGACTCGCATTTACTGAGAACATCAATAGAGCTTATTTTATTTAATTATTGGTGCGTAAAAAATAAAAGAAATATTCATAACTTTTGTTAAGTTGAGATATGTTATGTCAAAATAGTTTCCCTTGGCAATATGAAGATAGGAATCTTAGAGAAATAGCTAATGTTCAACTGAAAGTAGACTTGATATATATCACAAAGGAGAGTCAAGAGAGTTAGACCGAGAAAGATGAGGCTCATAAGAGAGAAGGAGAGGAAGGGGGTAGTGGAAAAGGTATAACGAAAGATGAAACAAAGATAATGAATGTGTCCGAGATTGCGTGGGTGTAATGCTTAGTCAATGGTAGAAAGGGGTGTAAAATCGACAAGTCATAGCATGCCACTGCCATATTATCAAAATATCGGTAACAAAGTGCGATTATTTCCCTCGGTTTGGGTATAAGAATTTCTAAGTAAGGTTTTCTGCAAAAAATAATTTTAATAAATACCTAATGGATTCTTCAAATACATCACGCATATATGAACAACCACTAACTTTAATAATTTAATCGATAAGACATGAACATTGTGGACGTAATCAACTTCGAAAACTCTAAAATCAAGCAAAGAAATTAGAATTTTACGGCATTA
This sequence comes from Hymenolepis microstoma, assembly GCA_000469805.3. Taxonomy (NCBI): domain Eukaryota; kingdom Metazoa; phylum Platyhelminthes; class Cestoda; order Cyclophyllidea; family Hymenolepididae; genus Hymenolepis; species Hymenolepis microstoma. The sequence continues at coordinate 34,418,848 of LR215989.1, read as the reverse complement.
TTAAATGGCTAACTGCATATATAAGGACTAATTACCGTATAAACTCATACTTCGATTCGGCTGAGTTTTTTTATTTTCCGATCATATTTCTTTTTCAACCATTTTCGTATAATTTCAAGCAATTTTACATATGAAAAGAACGCCGAATAATATTTGTTTAAGTGGATGATATGGAAATGGTATTTTCACAAGAAAATATAATTACTTCAATATATTTAAGAAATTCTTTAAATAAATTCCTTCGGAATATTAATTTTTTAGTTTTCAATTAAAAAACCTATTGGGTACTTACAGTTCATTTAACTAAGAAATGAAATAAACGTACTTATTTACATTTAAAAGACTACTAAAAAAATTAATTTCCTTACTCTTCTAAAGAACGAGAATGTTGTCGAAGCTCATGCTACTGATTGAACGGGTCAATTTTAAGCCAGCACTTTTCACTTTAATGTCGTGACCTTCCTCAAATTGAACATCAGTTAATTTCATCCTAAATCACTAGTCTTGTAAAACAGGTCCACCAGAATGAAATAGTGATTCATACATTCATTAAAGTTTTAAAGTAAATAACCTCTTTAACTAGGTTATCAGTATTCGTTGCTATCATCCGCAGAGTTATTGTAATCAGTACGTTTTCAGTAAAAAGACAGCATTCGCTTTTGAATATAGAATATTATGCATTTGTTTGAAATCGCTACCTTGTTATTATTGAAATCGAGCAGTTTTTAGAGCATATCATTTGAATAATGTCTCCTCGAGTTCTGCTTAAGAAATATTTGATTTACGTAACTCAGCTTCGCTTAATGATACCGCAAAAACTTTGCTAATAGGGAATCGGAATCCTTGCCTCTTTGAGAAACGTTAAAGTGTTAGACGTTTACTCAAATAAAAAAGGCTTTGAATTAACGAAAAATGAAGTTAGAATAATATGTATTATTGAGAAGATACACCAAAAAGGCTCTAGGCTACCTTATTTTTTGAAATTGTGTCATAATATAAAAAATAAAGAACTCAAGAAATGTTGTGGGTTTTCTTAAAAAATTGACTTTCGAATTGTTATATGGATTTTTCACCCGTTTCCATATAAGTGAGCTTTGATAACGCCGTTGGCTCACAAAAAGTGAAATCGTATACCGTATTACTCTTTTGCATTATTTGATTTTTTTATTTGTTTTAAACCTTTAAAACAAATGGACTTCCAGCGACTCCGGAACTTATTCTAAATTTAAAAGTTCGGCGATTTTTTAAACTATTTGACTCAACGCATCGCGGATTTATCTTCAAGTAAATCACTCAATTGCATCTTTGAGTTAAAAAAATTAAATTATCAATAACAAAGATTTTGTGCTGTTTCTTTTATTAAAGATAGTTTTTTCATGAACCGATAGATAAGTTTAAAATAGCGTGGTGAAAAAATTTAATTTAATTAGTCTAGAGTTTGCTAATTTATTCTGCCATCGAATAAATGTTCAAATGACTTTTTAGTGTATAAATTACGGTCAATTAAATTTGTACATAATTTCGATTTGGTAAAATTTCTCCTCATTATTTAAATGGCAAAAAAGGTTTAACGAAAGAATAACTCTCGAATATCTCAAAAAATGAGTTTTATTATAAACGAAACGCAAAATTTGGTACAAACACTTTGTTATAAATAATTAACGCAATTATAACCTTTTCTAGCTATGGTCAGGTCAGATGCTTATTAATTTTATAAATGGTATTCGACACTCGAATTGTATCCCGGTATATTTTAACCCTCTCAATAACACTAATAGTAAATGTAATGGAATACTACCTACTTTTATTAAAATTCACGCGTAATTTCGTATTAAAGTGATTTCACATTTGCCCATCCCTTTAAGTGTATCTTATTTACTTAATTCCAAATTTTTCAAAAGAATAATGTTTCGTTTATTCTTTCCAAGTTAATTGTTAATGCTTGAGGTCCCTAACGACTTTCAAATATACGTGCAGCCTATTAGCTACTTTAATAAGCCTTGACAGGTCTCAGAAACCTCTGTGGCAGATTCTCCTAATTGAGTAGTCTCCAAGAGTAAAAGAAACAGATGTATATCGTGAATGCGTTTATTTAGTATGGCGAATTGTATGCAAACGTGATATGCATGTTATCGCGCTAGCGTGCTGTGTGTGTAATGACGTGGAACTTAGTCATTATAAACACTTTATGGTATGATGACCTCATATAACTTGGGTCATTGATTGGTCGGGTAATCGAATACTGGAATTGACCAATGATTGATCGTATTGACATAAGTCATTGATTGGTCGCGAGGCTTCTGCATTTGCCATGCTAAAGTTGTGTCCCCACATATGCATTGAGTTGCTTGATTGATAACAAACAATTAAACATGCAGTTAATTAGTAAACCCAGTTACTTCAAATCATTGACAACATCAAATGATGCATTTAAAATAGATATTTTTGACTAATTTTGTGGGCAAAATATTTTGGATGTGGTTGTGTATTGATTGCTACACAATTATCAATATCTTTCCTACATACATAAACTATAATAAAATATAATGAATTTTAAAACATAATATTTTTATTTTCAAATTTTGTCATTATTTTTGCTTAAAGGTTTGAAAAATTGAGGGGGAGAAAGGCTACTCATTAACTAGTAGGGCCGAAATTCATCCTCACAAATTTTCAAACTCATCCTTGCATATTTACCGATTTCATCCCCGGCGCCCCAAGGAAAAGCGTTAATTAATTTGCAAATTAGAGCTGAAATTGGTCATGTTAAAGATTTTCGAAATTTGTGTTAAAAATACATTAAAATATTGTGAGTGGATTTCAATTTTTAGCTGATTGTTCATCATTTAAATACAAATGACATGGAAATATAGTGAATATGCAAAAATTGTTTTGTTGAATTCGCACTTATAACAGCAAACAATAGGTGGTCTCGAATCTTGTAATCTGTGAAATTATTGAAAGAGTGACTTTAAATTTTACTTGTAAACCAACAACATACATTCTTAATGAATTTAAATATAATGTCCATCATATTGCAAAACCGGTCATAAAATAACCAAGAATTCGAATGTGTAAAAATCAATTTTTAATTTTGTAGTCTTAAAAAATAATAATGTTAATAATCATTCACAACGTTTAGAAACTAGGATTTTAACCGGAGTATTAAAATATTCTTGCTTTAAGTGAGTTAGAGATTTGTGCAATTAGTTATTTATTCAAATGTAAAATTTTGAGGGAAGAGCTTCTATAAGTCTCTTACAATTATTTTCGAATTACGTGCTGTTTCTTATAGTTTTATAAAAGTTTGAGTTAATGGTCGATTACTTGAATGAACGAGCACAATTACTTAATTACACTCAGTCTCGACCTGAGCTCACCTGTAGTATATTAATAATTGATTTTCACAATGCAGATTAGTGAGTAAAATGAAAACACAGCGTTCTCAAGCTTTATTCGTGTTTATACCTTTGTCCTCTTTATATTAAGAATCGAGAGAGTTAGTTCTTATTGGAAGGAGGCAGGAAATTGCAAGGTGGTATTAGGACAATCCTTATCGGGCGCTTAACTTTTAAAATTTGTGGACCACCTTTGTCGTACAGGTTCATTGCCACCTAATCGAGTATATGCCGAGTTTTACCTTTCTTACATTCAACTTATAGGATTTTGAAGGAGTTTTCAAGTGTTTCTCAATTAATTGGATACGCTATTTCAAAGTTGCAAAAATATACTAGCGACATCATATTAGGTAATACGACTCTATTATTGTATGAGCACACAGAGAGTGAGCACTTAAACATGTGCTCCAAATTTGATGCCAGTAACTATTAAAATTAAAGAAATTAATTTTATACAGATAATATTTTGTGCGCATATTTTTTCGTGCACTATAGGGAGAAAAAATAATTTTCCCACAGACAATAGAATCGAGAACGCAATTGCAGGCATAGAGTGGGGCAACACAAATGACAAGGAGGAGGATGGAGGGAGGAGAAATGAGGAAGAGGAACTCTTCTATAGTCTTCGTTTTCGGAATTTTGCAGTTTAGTCGAGTTCCGAAATTGAAGAATGCCGAGGTTTTGGAAATTAAAATTTCATGAATGCAACTTGAAAAAGTGGGGTGTTGGTAAAAGAGGGAACTACTAGCTGCTATCTAAAATTGAAAAGCATAAAAAGTGAGTATTTTTGCAATGCATTTATCATGATAAAGCATCCGTTCGAATAATTTGGCCAATATACTATGAATATTTGAACTTTAACACCCCAGCAATCCGGAGGTCAAATCACTAAGAGATCTTTAACTATCATTTAAGCATAACTCCAGTGCGGGTCGTTTTTAATTAAAATAAAATACACTTTTGATATCTGAGCTACATAACTATTAAGGTGGAAGAATAATTATTCATAATTACTAAATATTAATGTATACTCATGTCTTTTCTAACAGTATATATTAAAAATAACCCTGACCTCCAAAATTTTATAAATAAACTATTAGGAGACAGAGTACTGTAATATTTTTTCCCACTGCAAGGAGAAATTGTGTTTCCATTCTTCGTAGATGGGATACAACCAAAAGACGGAAAGTGCGTCACTTAAGGCTAAAACGAACTCATTTTCTGAATTTTATAAAAATTTCCTTGGATATTGCTGAACTTAGACTTATATTGAAGATTATGTACTTAAGCTTAATTAAACGAAGGGAACATCCTATGACGTTGCAGGAACATTTTTCCAAATTTGCTTATGCAAAAACTGAAATATTCGATATGTTCTTTCATTTGCAGATTCTACAAGTTAATAAGATTCATTATGATTATGAAGAACATCATACTAATTACGACTGGTTTGAAAAGGAAAGATTATTTTTCTAGACAAATTATCGGTTGACCAAATGATGTAATAGGCTTGGATATTTTTACGGAAGTTAGGAACGACTTAAAATAGCATTCATTAATTAAATTTGACAGAGCGATTTCTTCGCTTCTTTGTCAATGTCTGCAAGTTGTTTATGCTAAGCTTAATCCTTTGCGAAATAATTTATTTAATTTAATTTGTCAAAATGTTCTCACTTTTGTTAAAAATTCTCAAGTCTATTTTCAGGCGGGAATATTGTGTCAGCTTATCTTAAGATTGAAACCCTGTCGGGAAGATCTAGACACACATTGGATTGTTTATTTTGCCATAAGAGTGAAGTAATCCAGATTTAGGAACTAGGTAAATCTGTTCCTCCTTGTGATCTCTCCCACGGCACCGTCACCGTTTTCTGTTGTATCACTAACGCAATCATCGGTTCGGATATTTCGTTCAACGTCCTAAATCAAGAGAAGTTATCAAGTTTAATGTACTTTAAATAAAATATAATTTTTGTAAATTTTAATGAATATTTAAATGTTTAAATCAGAGATAAAATCTATAAGATTGAAAATTGCTTTATTAATATGCTTCTTCCAAAAACTTTTGAATATTTTGTAAATTAGATCTAAATTGCTTTCTCCATATTTTGATTTTGATATTAACAATAGATTATGAAAGAAATCGCAAAATATCTAATTGCGTAGAAAAATTAAGTTTCATACGTAAATTCATTTGAAATTATAAATTAACTTTTAAATATTGATGTTAAAAAGATATTAAATAAGTTGAATATTAAATATCCCTAAATGCAATTCACTCGAAACTGATTATATTATTATTTATATTATATATATATTATAGTATTATATATTGTTACATGTTTCAACAGCAAAATTAGCACGAGATTGTCTTTGACTGCGTAGTGATAACTTTTAAAATAATTCATGTCCAACTTTTTTATTAAAATATCAAGCGAATAAAATTTTGGTAACAGTGCAGATCTTAATCTTAACGACGGCTGAATATGAATTATTTTAAGGAAGGAACAATATGAAATTGCAATGAAAATTTATTTTCTCTCTATCCGATTTTGTTAAAAGAACTTAAATTTAAGTTAATCAATTATAGTTTCGGATCGATTAAAAGTTCGATGACAGTTCACCACTGACCCATTTCATCACAACCAAAATTAAACTCATGCAATACACACTTTGCGTTCTATAATTAGAATACACTTTCCGATGTTAGTTTTTCAACTCATTTTGAAATGGACTGTGATAGCATGTTAGTGTTTAGAGGAGAAATTAATTATGTAACTGAATTAAAACCCTCCTAAGCTCTCAGATTGGATTTATCGTCAGGTATACCAGTACTTAAAGAGCCTTATACACGAATCGATTTGAAATTAAACAAGCTAGAAATCAAAATTCCAGTTCAATTTTACATGGGGCGTGAAAAAATCAAACCTTTTCGAATCGTATTCGTGACTCGTCCCCCGATGTCATTGAATACTCTAGTGAAGCAGAATCTTCTAGACAGCATAGACAGAATCTTCTATGGCGGCGCCGTAAGGCTCCATCATTTGTTGTCCTAGAATTATTTGATAGTCCGCTTAGACTGCGATTTCTTTTAAGAGACGACGATTTTCCACATCGGTAAGGAGTGTCGTTGGTAAAAACTGGATGCATTTTATGCAGTACATCGTGAACTTTTGTTGGAGGTCTCTCAGCACAGGGTGCGTAATTTCGATCCTAAACAAAAATAATACATAAATTTGCAATATGCTCTAAAATACTAGATTAAACCTAACGTAATACAACTTTATTATTGTATTGCTTTCATTCGTTTAAGTTCGCTCTTACTAATCAAATATTTATCTGTCTGGTACAACCAGAAAATTAAATAGTCGCAGGACACAACTGGAGCCATTAGTCTGAGTCATTAAACGTAGTCAGTCGATCACGAGAGTGTGCTTGCTTTATTATTACAAGATAATTCAAGATTAGTTCAATTTCTTCATTAATCTGATAACTAGTCATTTTTTTCAAAAATTGTGCCTTCTTCGATTATTTTTGCAATTAACAGATTAAGCGGAATGTGGATTCATCTACGCAATATTCCAAAAATTTATGTGTCAAAGCTCAGCTTACTAGAGTAGGACAAATTCCATTAAATAATTTTACTTTAATCGAGAATTACCTTTATCTATAATGTATCGGTTTCTCCCACCGGATCAAATATTTATGAACGAGATGACGCTCAATTATTTTCAGTAGCCACGTGAAAGTGTACTCTTGCAGCTCGACTTTAGTTATTTAATATATAAAAAAAATATTCACGCTACCCTAAAGTATCATCCCTTCTATTCTCCTTTATATGCACAGTGAAATGCCTACCAAATATTTTACCATGATATAACTGACATTCTATGCACGTATTTGCCTTCAATTGGTCTTTTGCGTTGTCCAAATTGAACCATAGTACTGGAAATAGCTTCTAAATTCTCCCTCTCTTTTGCAAAAGGGGCTAAAGCAGCCCAACTCTTAGTGCACCGTAGAAATTGCCATACTATGTCCCTTTCTTAAGTAAAATCAAGCCATTAATTTAATAGCGTCGTGCTAAAAATGGTAAAAAAAAGACTATCTGCTGAGAGGGGGAGAGAGGGGGAATGTAGAGAATGAGGAAAGAGAGCTAGATCCGACCTCTTATACCAAAAACCTATAAATAGATCTGTGTTGGATTTCAACATCATGTGAGAACCATAAAACATTTATTATCAATATCTTGCGTACGTGGTGAAATTAGGTAATTGCGACCAGTTAAAAATGTAGTTACAATTTTGTGCCAAAGCGCTTTTAATTGATGTGATTTGGTAAAATTTTTAAGGCCAGCTTTCAATATACTAACTGAGCGGCTCTGAACTCATATTTAAGAAAATAAATTAATTTTAATTTAATGTATTACCCAATTACACCGACCCTTTTTATTCAAAACACCTCTTAAAGAAGATGACGTATCCCTAGTCTATAATATACACTTATTTTGTTTGTCGTAATAAAAAATAAAAATTCGCAATAATTGAAACTGTTAATATGTATTTTCTTACCACAGTTTGTTCAAGACAGAGCAAAAGATGAATAAGACGCATTTGGGCTTCTTCATTAATACATATGTTTTTCGTATAGTTAATAGCAGCTAAGACGGCGCGTTGATAGCTTGCTACTGATGGTGTTGGTGTCAGGGGCATAGGACACACTGATAGAGTATCGTCAGTCTCTGGTCGACAATTGGCTTTATCTTCGTCGCCAGTATTACACAGAGGTGAGATAGGTACCATTTTTTCCATAAATTGGTTTACCAATGAGTTTTTGTAAAGCAGGGACCCGGCATTGGTCATACAGTCCAAAGACTGACTTGCCGAATGAAGATCAGTATGTTTTTCGGCCGATTTCGCCCGGTTGACTCGAGCAAGACGGGCTTTCTGTTTTTTTTAAATAAACAATATTTAATGAAAATTTATTATTGAATCAATCCCATTTCTTGATAACAACGCATTTAAATTGATTTTAGCGCTAATGTTATTGAAGCTTTTTTTAATTCAAATATAAAGCAGAGGCGGCGCAATGCAGGCTGCATTTCTTAAAAGCATGCTTAGCGGATGTAATGGAGATACCATCTACAGCAGCGAGAATCTATTTTAAGTGCTGGAATCCTAAAAGAAAATTGTAGCTTAAATTTATTTTACACAAATAAGAGTAAATGCTGAACTTTTTAAGGAAAAATTAGTTATTTCACCTTACACTCTTGTGCCAATAGTAATTTGACCGTATATGACGAGAGACTTTTGTACTATTTTATTTCCGAATAGTATGAAATTTACTTGAAGGCAAAATTTAATATAAATCGGTATTTTATAGGCTTCGTTGCTACATGAAATGCTTCCAGTGCGGAGTTATTCCCACTGACAGAAAGTGAAATGTACGACTAGTAGCTCGGGTATCTGACTTGCTTCTAGCTAGTCTTCAGGCTGTAAATTACATCCACCACTGAACCTCCTCTGCGATAGCAAAATGGTGGAAGTTGAAATCGCCAGTTGAAGCGATTCATGGATTCAATAGGAAGAAAGGCCATTTATTCTCGCGAATTTTAACAGGAGAACAATTAAGTCAATTTCCAATGCACAAGCTAATTTTGAATGGCATTTCCTCACAGTGGAAAACTTGAAAATATCTGCATTTAAATTATGCTTATATGGTGATCTTTGAAAACAGATAATAATTTCTATCACAATTTACTTCATGATTAAGGTTAATTGACAAATTATTAATATAAAATAATTTTAGTTTAATTTGTTTATATCGATAGCAATACGACAATTCAATAAAGTTGTCATTTGTTGCGGTGAATGTTTTCCCAATTTATTGACTTTGCTACTACTGGAGGAAATAAAGCCGTATATTTTACATTTTGAGTTGTGAAAGAAATTATGATTTAACGATTAATTAACTTTGCAATGTTTGAAGTGTCCTTGCTGGTATTACAAAACTGCTAAATCCCTTAAGGAAATAATACTAGAGCGATTTAGGATGATCTAGTGCTCAAGATCGTAAATTTGCTTAAAAAATGAAAATAAATGAAAAAATTTGAATCTAAAATGATTTTGATTAAACACTCCTACTACTTTATACCCTGAAAAAGTGATACCACAAAATGCTTAGAAGGACAAAAAAGGTCTTCTGTCCAGTTGTGTTCATTATATAATTATCATACTAGGTAATCATTTCATTATTCAATTCTATGTGACCCATATTCTTCTTGTCTCTTATTTAACACTTTGCAATTTCATGACCTCAGCTCCAATTCCACAATTTAAATTTTCATCATTGAATAAATAATAAGCAATTTTATTGTCTCTTGGCTGTCTCAAAACTTGCAGATTTAATTAAACTCTGAGCTTTGGACAGTGAAAATTGCTTAAATTACATTAAGTTTATTTCTTTCGAAGAGTGAATTTTGTCATTGATTTGCGCAAAATTTCATACAATAGCGGAAGAGATCTTCTATTTAAAATTAAAAAAAAACACATGCATTACTTCTGTTGTCCACAATAACACACTGTGTGTATTTAATGTATGACGTTGCATCGAAAGAGCATGTTTTGTTTGCCAGAAAAGGACTTTGAGTGTCGCTCTGCACGCCTGCAATAAGCAAAGCATGGATAGATTGCTGTGATTTTCATTACGCGCATGCGATACTCATGAATAGTTCATTTCGCATAAAGATACTGCGATGTGCAAATACTCATGGCTCTACTCTATTCTCTGAAGCTATCAAAGACATACAAGGAAATAATCAAAGAATAAAATTTCAAACAATTAGAATTAATGAATAAAACAAATCTCATGGTAGAGTGTTTACACTGTAAATAACCCTAAACCTAAATCTTTACATTAATTGTCAAAATAATGCATTTTCTTTGAGTAGTATACTTTAAGCTTGCAAAAAATATAGCTAATTACATTAAAAGAACTCGTATAGAATTCACTCTAGCGGTCTATAGAAAATTCTATTGCCTCGGTATTTTTCCCTTAACGGGACTTTTATGACAAAAGATACGTGTTTATTTAAATGCCACGGTCAATAATTCAATTCCTAAATGGAATCCAAATAAGTGAATATTTTACAAATACCTCGATTTGGGTAGTTTTAATAAATTCTTTTTTTGCCTCCCTGACTTTTCTCCCTTCTGTGCGCTTATTAAATATCAGAACATTTAAATTATTTATTTTTCCCCGGGACTTTGAATTGTTAATTTACTTTTTGTTGCCTAATTACAAATTTAGCAAGAGAATTGGCCAATAATAATTTTGACTAAATCTCCCTTGCATCTGATAATCAATTTATTAATATCGCAAATTCGACCTTTCTCTCTGTCTGAAGATAAAATAAAACCAATCCTAGAACTGGTGTAAATTTGGAAAGATGGGGTCCTAGGCTCATTACGCACTCCTTCCTTTCTCGTATGTCCATACGAGACGGCCCTGTTATTTTGATTTCTTTTTTCATCGTGGCTAATAAAAAAATAATAATTCATTGCTATGTCAGCTACGAACAACTAACTTACCGATGAATGACAGCTAAATGGAGTGTTTTGAGAACTCAGAATTCAGCTCTTAGGCTTTATTAAGGCTTAGTAAATGGAGAATGGCTTGGTAAAGTATGATCGTTTAAAATTCAACAAGTATCCTCATTTGTATAATTTAAAAGGCCCCCAAATTTACTTATATCAAATGGCAAGCTTTATGATAGTTATCGTTTGCCCTTTAGTTGGCTTCGGGCTTCACAGTGGAGAGAAACGTCAAAGTCACAACAAGTCGAGAGGGTGAACAGAAGAGTGATTCAGAGATGCAAAAGAGACAGACACAAAGGTGGAAAAAAGGTAAGGTGAGTACTGTGAAAGTGGAAGTGGCCGAATATGACACACAGTAGGATCATGATAGTTTCAAGTCAATTGCCGATTTATAGACTTTTTTGCCGAATGAATATACGTTGTCCAGGGTGCACCACGTGGAGGTAAGTCTATCGCACACCCCTAGGCTCCCCAAATGCAATTTATAACGTATTTTAATTGTTGCTTATTTGTTGATGTATTTTTTCTCATTAGCTATTATTCCACGCCATAATTAAAATTAGAAAAACTATTTAGTTGACCTTATATCGAAACGTCATCATGGATTTGCATGCGTCGTCATTGAAGCTTTCGATTCATTGGCCTATGTATAAAATTCCTTTTTGTAGAATTACTTAAAAGAATATTTTTTTGCAGATCAACTCTATTGTTTCCTTTGTCTCATGAATGCAATGCTATAAGTGATTGAAAACTCTTTTCGCTTTAAATAATGTGTGTTCTAGCAGACAATTTAATTCAATAAATAAATTTAGGCAATACTATTTGCCCAGATTAAAAAGTTAGGGCATTCAGTCTAGTTACTTCTGCAACAGAAATTGACAGACTTCCGATTTCAATAATCAGTCTATTTTTTCTTCAGATTATCCACTCCCCGCTATAATACCCTTAATTTTTACTTTGCTGAGAGGCAGATATTGATTTTCTGTCGGTGAGTCAAATTATTCCAGTATTCAAGCTATTTATTTTTCAATATCACAATAAAATTTAATTTTTTGTTGAAACTAGCAATATTAAAATTATTTTTACCCCAATCATGTAAATCTCTATATTTGGGCAGTGTAAGAATTACCTTATTCAGTAGAAAGGGTTACGTTTGAAGTGCGCTTTAGGACTAATTTTGTAATGGGAAATGAAGAAAATACAAGCAAAGCCCTCATGATTGGCATTTTATGTTGACTCAAATCTCAACAAATTGTCTTAAAGTTAAGCTTCAGTTAATTGTTCCAATAAATCTCAAGGAATTTGTTTTTGAAGAAAAAGAAAAAAACCGTCTCTAAAGCTACACTGGCATTTTGGTTACCTTGCTGAAATTCCTTAAATTGACTTTTTCGTCCAACTGCAAATATACTTATGGAAGTTTTTTGCTCCCCCTCCCAACCCTCCGTTCAAACTGTTTCTTAGTTTCGACCTTTTTGTAAGCGGACTGACATTAAATTCATACGGAGGAATTTAAAGTATCGACACACTAGCAATGAATATATACACTGACCGAATAATCAACTCGTTTTATCAACAGTCAGTTATTATTCGATTGGATGTAAGTTGAAATATGAAATAAATTTCTACGCAGAAAATGACATTTTGTGGGTGAGACGAAAAATCATGCAAGGGAACAATAAACAGCGTTAAACATTTGGACTACGCAAAACAAATCATTAACAATGCTTTATGATAATGACTCATTTATTTCGATATATTAATTTGTTTCTTTGGTCATTAAACATTTAACTGTTTCTCACTTTTCAGAAGCACTAAATATTTCTTTTTATATTGTAAACGCAAAAGTTAATAACGGTAAGTGAAGCTACTGTAAAGCTAATATGTGATCTCAGGCCTGCCGCGATATTTTGCTCACTAATTCAGAGGAAAAGAATGAATCAAAGTGATATAATTAATTATCGTAATAAAACGAACACTAGACAAGTAATTTGGGTGGTGAAATATTAAACTCGAATATTTTAAGTTAACAAACTCAGTAAATAAACATTGCTTACAATCGAGCGTATGAAAACTCATTGAAAGTTGACTTTTCTCTCTGATACTTTCTGATTCTCTTCAGAAAATATTATTATTTAATGTACTGTTTTTTAGTGGATTTAATTTCGTACACGATCAACCAATTAATTTATCGTTTTCCAACGCAAAATCTGCAATTTGGACCTCAAGATAATCTATCATGATCATTAATTAATATAAGTTTATTAAATTCGGAAAACCTGACGTTCATAAAATTTGAATAAAAGTTACAATTTACAATGTCCCTATTCGGTGCTGTCCAAAGCGCAAGCACTTACTTTAAAATTTAAATCACGGATTGAAGTCTTTCCAAGATTTTGGGTGCTAACTTCGTCTTGCAATGAATTTTGACACCAGAAAACTGTACTTTAGTTTACTTTGTGCAAACACACAATTGCGGTATCCTTTGAAAACCATATTTTGGAATATAAAATAGTATTAACAATGAGTGAATGGAAAATTTACAGTAATCATCGCGAATTCATTCTTATAGCATCAGTCAATCAAAGTTCATACTTTTGGCATTTGAGAACTCAGGTAATTGCAGTAATGCTTCTTTTCATTAAAGCTTCTGAGGCAGGTAATTTGATTATTAATCACCAAGATGCTTTTGTATGTATTAATGGCCACTTCGACTTGAAAATTTATGGCCTAAAAGCGTTAAATTGAATTATACGAACATCAAGTGCATCCGTTTGAGCACAAATTTGCATTTTGAGCATAAATCCCATGAGCCTATTTTACCCCTAACCTATTCTATTATACTAAAAGTGTGTTATTTAAAATATTAATGTGTTTGACTGCATTTCCTCTTATCAGATGACAGTAATGACGCGGTTTGATAATGACATTTGCATAAAAGTGTTAATGTTCTCCCCATATCAATCTGATGACATCAGTGTGATATCCTCAAACTCTCCAGTTATAGCAATTATGAGTACAATAAGACCATTCAGAAATATAAGTGGGAATTTTGTAGCTTAAGTTGGCCCAAAAACTTCAGTTTTACATTTAAATAGGGAAGTTAGTTAACAAATCAACATCTTAATATTGTTGTAAGACAGCATTTATTCGGATCCCCTCTTCACCTAATTTTCGTTATAAACAGAGGTTGCGGATTGAGATTTATTATCATTTGGATATCGGTTTATTCCAATTTTCTAAATCTTATGCCACGTCATCATTCTATAATCTGCTCGCTGACCGTTTCTTCTATTTCCTTCCGGTAAATCAAATTATTTGTGTTTGTGAGCCACAATTTCCTTTTTCCCTCCATAAAGTTGGTGTATTTTGGCTGTATTCCATCCATGATTCTAATGTGACGCCACTGTCTTTATTGCCCTCCAATTGTATTACAATGAAGTTTAATGCTCTAGTAAGTCTCTTCATTTCTATATTGGTATCTTTGGGATACGCGATAGACTTTCCTCTACGTGGTGCACCCTGGGCAACGTATACTCATACGCTAAAGAAGTTTATAAACCGACAGTTGTCTTCGAACTACCATGACCTTAATCTGTCATATTCGATCACTTCCACAGTACTCACCTCACCTTTTTCTCTATTTTGTGTCTGCCTCTTTTACAGTTGTAAATCACGATTCCGTTCCCCTCTCGACTTTTTGAGACTTTGATTTTTCTCCCCTCCGTGTTGCTCGAAGTCAACTAAAGGGCTAATGAAAACTATCATAAAGCCTGCCATTTGATATAAATATTGGTACCTCCCAAGTAATAGTCCAGCTCCACTGGTCCACTGTAGCAATAGAATTCGGATTCTCACTTCAGATTTATTTTGAATATCAAATTATTCTAATATAATTTTTTAAGCAACTCTAGCAGTTTTAAGTGCGTTAAGCGCTTGCATTTTTAACTACTAGCGAAAAATAGGTATTTGTGGAGCTTGGGTGAGGGAACGGGGGTAGCTGGTGTTCCGGCTGTCTCATCAATCTCAAATTACTACATTAATTAATTTCCCCTGTGAAATGATTAATATATTGCATGGCATTATTCATGGTATTTGATAATTTTAAAAATTTTAATAAAAATGTTTTTTAAACCAGTGTATTTCAGTAATTCATTTAATTGAAACGTTGGAAAATTTTTTGACTTAAGTACTTTTTTAAAGTAGACGGATTCGAAACTCTGAGAATATTTAACGTATCTGACACTTATAATGTTAGTGGAAATGTAGGCACTTGTATTTGCCCATCATTTTGTACACAAATGCCCTTATTTGCATAAATTTCAAATTTTTGATTTAATTATTTATTTAAAAGTATGCAAGTTTGCAAAATGCCAACATTTTAGATGCTCTTAAGAAATTTGATATGGAAATGCTTACGCATGAGGAATTAATGTAGGAAATTAGGGTTAGTCTCAATCGGTTGTTCTAATAGTTCAAGTTGGAACTAATGCTTCCCTTTTAATTGTTAAATAGGGTACTTAATGTAAAAAAGATATCTGATTTTGTGAATAAGTTTTCAGAAAGAAAATATTACTTACAAAATTATGAACATTTTCAAAGCACTTTTTATTAAACGGTTTATGTCAAACAGTACGATTTGTGGAATATTATTTGAGTTGCGGCGTTGTAAATCTTTGCTATAACGACGAAAATATTATGCGACCCACATTTTTGCTTGAATGCTGGCTTTTAGATGGAAGAAAAAAAATTATCATAACTGTTTAATTGGCTTATAATCACTCGAAAGAAGGCGACACATTGATTTATTAATGCTAGAATATTTGCACACTGAAGAAGCGGACTGTTTCCGAATATCAGAGGGACTGTGACCTAAACCTTGTAATCAAACTACGCCATCATTTGTTTTATACATTCTCACGATCATTTCAATTTGGTCATATTAGACCTTCAGGGACTCATTAAACATTTAATGAAAGCTTTATTTCGGTAGATAAAACCAATTCAATTTGAGAGTTGGATATTTATTATGGTTTCAGATGCAGTTCTTCTGACCTGATTACTCTTTGATATTCTCTATTTCAGATTACTTCGTGTTTTTTTTTCGCAAACATAAATCCCTAAAAAACTTTTTTTGATTTGAAACAAAGTATATATTTAATAAATTTTACATAAAAAGTGATACAGTGGAAATATCCCTGAGCATAAATGCTTTTCTTTACCAAATGGAAATATGAGTTCAAAGCCCATAGCTATGTTCCCAGGTCGAATGTGGTTCCTTTTTTACAATGAAATGAAATTTAAACGTTACTGAAACTATTTTAAGCTATTTTCATTCTATTTTTAACAAAAAATCATGTTTTAGTTGACAGGCACTGAGGATGATGTGGAGAAATTGAAATAACTCCTATATTTATAAAGAATAAACATTAAGATTATATTTCATGCAAATTTGTCTTTTAAGTAATTGTATCAAGATTTTTTTTAAATTAATTTCATGCACGATTGAAAATTCTGGAAATTGTGGCCGTGCATGCGGAAACCCACCAGCCAATCGGTGCTCGAGTTTATTGAACATGGCATGACATGCATTGCATTCATCAAGCAAGTTTGTTGCTATTTCCTCCCACGTCTAAAATAACTGCTCCTCATTTTACAGTTTTTCTGTTATCCCCGTTTCAACTTAATTATTAAATTTTGTTTTTTGAAGTCTTCATGCTTAAAACTTGAATAAAAATAAATAAATAAATGACAGCTAAACGTAATAGTGCATTTGTAATAAAAGTAAATTTAAGTAGCAAGGACGGAAACATTTTTTTGCCGTATTTAATGTTATAATTATACGTTTTGTGTTTACAGAAGAAAGAATCATTTTATTTTAAAATAGAAATTTACTGAAGTTTTTTCCAAAATTGTCAAATTATTGTTCGAAAGTTTAAAAATATGACAAAAGAAGAATCTAACCTTTTGAGACTTTCGTTTATCGGAACGCTGATTCTGTTGATAGATGCGATTGAAATTCGAGACAATGACGGGAACAGGCAATGCAATAACGAGGACACCAGAAAGTGAGCAAATTCCTCCAACCACCTTTCCCATTATTGTCGATGGCACCATATCACCGTATCTAAAAATCAAATTAATATTTTTACTAAATACTTTCTTTGACCGGAATCAAATAATCAGTAAATTATTGTTGGCTATACTACTATTTTGATCACGTGAAACACCACATTCAACACGTGCAGTTACAGAGCGTAATAACCAATTTGTCATAGGCGGCTGGAGCTGTTTGAAAGACTGTTTCATGGAGAAATTGAGCTTGAGGCAACTGAGAACAGCTGCAAGGCAATTTATATTTTAAAATTACCCATATTTAAGTTAAATGTACTTTGAATTGAAGTAATGAAGCCAAAATTTTGACACGACGGTCAATTTCTCGTCTTGTTTTCCGTGACGTTAGGTGATGAAAGCAATACTTTTCACATAGTCTACTAAATAGCATTAAATCTTAAATTTAATTGCACTCAAATTCAACTATCTATTGTATGTAAGCTAATTTTTATGCAAAGCCTAAGTTGATTCGTAAAATTATATAAAACGATGTAATTTTGACTAGAATCTCTTTTTAAACATTCATATCTTTCATGAATTTTCCAAAATCATTAAAAAGGTAAAAGCATTTTGATGTTTATTAAAAATAACTATAACAGCCACATTATTGCTGACTCAAACATTTTCAGATTCATTTTTTAAATTAACACAATCAAACTTTAACTTTACTTAGGATTTGGAAAAGAGTGATCTGGTTATTTATTGACTAAATCAATTTTTTATTCAAAATTATTTTTAAGAATTACTCATTTTGCAGATAAATTAGCACTTTTTGGCATTGTGCTGTTAAAGTCCATTCGTTTGCTTTCATTAAACTTTACACATCAAAAAACTGTAATTAAATACTTAAATTATTGCTATTCTCTAATTTATTCTTCAACGTGGAATAGAAAATGCGATTACTAGCATGCCTGCTGTTTGCCTATAAAACCTACCTACAAATATGAAACTATTTAAACAAATATAAATAGGCCGGCAGAGTCATTGTTTATCCAATAAAGAACACCATTATTAACATCATCACCAGTGATTTGAGGAAAACAATTCTGCCAATCTCCAAAACAATCCATATATTCTTTTACAATTTTTTCGGTGTTAAATATAACTAAAAGTCCTTTCCGTTAAACTTGAAGATTCTATAAAATGTGAATGCATGTTCCGTCGATTTATTTCAATATACATTCTAGATTTGTTAAAATTTTATATTCTGAGGATGCATTATCTTTATTTCTGGACCTCAAGAGTAGCTTTAGTTATCATTAAGGCCAATTTGTTAAAGCGAATGTTTGAAATCCTCAAAATGAAGCTGCCATAAACAGACATGGAAAAAGTTAAGTCGTTGAATCTCACATATGATTAATTTTTCATAGATTTTGACGTCATGCTCTCGGGTCTACTGCACAAAATTTCGGCATGTATGGCTCAATTCGCACAAGCTGTAACACAGCTGTATACTTCTGCCAAACGGAAACCGTCTTCACATTATCATGACTATCAATTTAGTGGTTGCATTCAGCGAAGTCCTTTCAAAGAGTATCAATATTAACATTACTGCGGATTTGATACAAAGAAGACTGTCCCTCATGCCCCTCCCAATCCCCCTCCCCCCACCGCCCTCCCAACTAATTCCCAATTTTACACCGACAACATAATCAACACAAGTAAAGGTAAAAATCAGCTGACTTTCCATAAAAGGAATTGTCTCCATAAACCTAAATCAAAATATTTCAATTGGCTGCAATTCTTAACGGCACTTAAAAATATGTGAATCGACAATTAGATACCGCCTAAGATATAATCATAATCTCGTCCTAGCGTTGAATCGTCTCGTGGTGGGTCTGTCAAACTGACGGAGAAACTCAACCGTAGCTTGACTTATGAAGTAATTCGAATCTCAAAAACAGCCACTGAAACAGACTCTCAACCTAATCTAAGTAGTCTCAAATGACTCTCTCAAATTGGTCTTTTAGGTCTGAACATAAATAGCATCTCCAATGTTGTACGTTTTGCGAAATCCACCCCTTCATCCAAGGCAGAGATTACACTTTAACGTTTTTCAGGGGTATTTTAAGTGGATCTTGGTCTACGTAATCACACTAATGAGACAGTAAAATTAATGTCAAACGCACATCTGGGTTTCACTCCTGAGCGGCTATTTTCCAAAAGAACCTCGCCTATGGAAAAAGAAGAATCTAATGTCTGGTATCTGGCGATATTCTAAGCCTGGTTCTCAGTCAAAACGTCGCATTGAAGTCCAACTTTTACCCATCACCAGTTTCTACTGAAATTTCTTGGCAGTAAAAGACGGTTTATATTATGAAAATCTTATCAGCACAGACTTATCTGTAAATCGTTGTTGAAACAGATTCACGAGAGCTATCGTTCATCAATATGCATCGTGGTATATGTAAATACAACAGACTGTTATTCAGTATCAAGACGCCATCTGTTGTTTGCAACAAGCAATGAATATCATTGTATCTTGTTCAATTAGTACTGCTACTTACCTGACGACAGAATTGCATAAGGCCGCTTTCAAAAAGAACTTTTTACCCAAGTTTCACCAGCATATTCGGGTGTGTCGTCGGGCTGCGAAATGTGCATTCTCTGCACACTCTTTTAACTAATAAGGATGTACCTCTGATGAAACAGTCGCCGTCCAGATCTGGGAAAGCTCCAGGTGATTACAGAAATCTGCCAACCTTCGGAAAGTGTCACACGAAATACCTTTCTAGATCTCAAGTCACTATAGTGCATTTCTGATAATATCCCTTAAAATTGAGACTTCTTTTACTAAGTTGTTGCGAAAAGATAGTGAGTAAGAATTGACTTTCTAATGTGATTAATCCTTTACCAAACTGAAAGACACATTCACTTCATAATGAAAAGAAGCCTTTGAACATCATTTAGACAATTAAAAGGCAGCATGAATTACTCTAGTTCATTTTCAACTAACGAACTATAAATCCTTTCTCGTGACCGTCAAATTCAAACATAGCATTCCGCTTCACACTGCAAGCCAACTTTCGATATAGAATAGTGAAGCACGATAGAATTCGGACAATCAGATTGTTTTACTCGTACCATCTGTAACTGGAAAAGTCCTAATTGGAAACCGACTGTGCAAATCTGCTTATGGAAGTCCAAACGCATCGCTTATCATTTAATTCTTTATAAAAACTTCCAGCGACTGCACGTAAGACAAAACTTCAACGTTGAGGAAGCCTATTAAACATTTTCCCATAGCATAGGCAAAATCAACTTAAATGATTGTTCTTCTTTAACCCTGTTGATGATATGGTGATCTTCTTTTGGATATTCCATGCTCAATTTTTGCAGATCATGTGAGATTTTCTTCAGCACTCAAGCCAACTTTATTACAGCAGTTTCATAGTATCCATCCAAAATTTATCTACGGAAAATATATTTCAAGAGCATTTTTCATGGTATTCTAAATAAATAAGGATATCGGAACAGTTGTTCAAAGATTTTCTAAATGCCAACAGCACTCCAAGAACCTTAGTTCTGATCTAAAAATGCAGCCCCGTGGTCCCAGATTTATTGGCTTTTGCTAGACCTGTCAATAGTTTCTCAAATCTCACCGTGGTAAATTCGCATTCAAAGTGGTCCAAAGTTATTATACTGAAGTCTATAACAAATGTCACATAGATTGGGAGTCTTTGCCACATATTTTCAGCACACAGGCTACCAGAAACCGCTGATAATTCTCTTAGACTCACTTTCAAAACCTATGCCGTTGTCAAAACTTTACCTACGTCTATTCTTAACAATATCCTCTATGGCCAAACTGTCGATCAGAGCGACTCATTGACACTCTAAAGGGGTCACTTCGGAAGTAAGTAGAATGACCGTTGTTCTGACATAACTCGTATGTAGAGTAAATCAAGGGTGATCTATAATGTTTTACTTCCAAAGGATTCAATCTTCGCTAGTTTATCTTCATGCGCCAAGAAAAGACTTTTCTAATCCGCTCAATACTGTGGCTAAATGACACATGGGCAGAAGTTAACATCAGAACCCGTTAGTGAAATGAATGTTGGTGGGCAAATTGGAGCATGACAACACGCATCAAAATTACTAAAACTAAAAATGAGCTCTTTGGATCTCATCTTGAGTAATTGCGGCTTATTACCGCTTGAAGTTCCAGAATTTTAACCAAACAATCAACAAAATCTTTGCTATGAAACACCTTCAAAGATTGCGGTTTGTTTCAACATTCAAAAATTATGATGAGAAAAATTTTGGAGGACACATTGAGTAAAATTTAACAGTTTTATTCCAAAAAATAAATTTAAATATTCAATAATTTTCTAAATACTCATATAAACTTTAGATAATCATTAAATCCTCTCAATATTGAGGGCCGTTGGTTTAAGGAAAATGGAGTATCTTGGAGTGAGGAAAATGGAATATCTTGCGTAAATAGTAGTTTTTTAGCTAGTTTTGAGTCTATTAAGGTTATAAAAATGAACACATATGCATTGTTTACAAAATTACTTAGAGTATAAAACCAGGAGAATTACAACCTATTCCATGAATAACATTTAGTTCGGATATTTTCGTTATCCTCAGTAGTCCTGACGAATTTTATACTTTTAAATAGGGATGAGAATTAACCTTGAATTGCGCCTAGTCCTCAAATAATAATGGTACAAGGAGTAACGCCAACTGATTCTTGGAATTGGTTTGTGCAATATTTGTCTAATAAGCAATTCATATTTCAAATTGTCAATTTTACGATTCGTTTGTTTACGATATTCAGTGACAAATATTATCTAATCATGAAGGATCGGACATGCATCCTCAATTCATTAATTTTCGTGATAGAGGAGGCAAATTATCTTGCAAAGTAAGCGTCAGCTTACAAGAAGAACCTTGGTGGAGAATAAATAGAATATTTTCGGCTGAGTTATGACATTTAAAGTTAAATTAATTAATACTTATTTAAAATGTGTAAGGCTCGATTGAATACTTAAAATCTTTTGTGTGATTATATGGTAAAATAATTTTTGTTAAGACGATGCACCAATTTAACATTTTTCCTAAGTAAAATTTGAAGCACTCAAAAGATCTTGTTCTTATTTCATCCGACTCTAATTTATAAAGCATGAAAATAGCCTTTTTATATTCAATCGTATTTAAGAATGTCAAATTGGTTAGGCATGAAATATATTCGGAGGAGGCTCAGTTAAATATGCATTTAAGGCTTCAATTAAATTAAATTAGTTTGCAAAATCAAGTGAAATAAAATGCCAAAACCTTAAAAGATAATGATTTATGAGTGAAAAAAAGAAGGAATTTTATTTATTATTAAAAGTTTTCAGACTTGAAACATTCTAGAAAATTTCCTTTAAGAGAAGAAAATTCTGCATAAATAGCCAGAAAAAATATTGTTTTAGTAATTGTAAAATATATTGTGATTGTGGGGCCTAGATGGATTAGTAAATACCCCATTTTATCATTAAGCAAAAAAGAAACAAAATCTTCCAGCAAAAAGCGTAATCAAATTACAAAAAATATTGCAAAAAAGTAAAAAGATTTATAAACTAAACACTACTTTGCTTAAAATACTTTCGTCATTCACTAATCTCAAGAAATTATTAGAAAAGAAATAAAGTTTTAATAACATGATTCTTTAGTCACATTAATTGATAATTTAAGATAAAGCATGCCATTAATTGATAATCATAACAATTATTTTAAATATATCATTTAACCTATATTTAAATAGTTTTTTGAATAAATAATTCTAATTTTAATATCCGCTTGTTGTAAATTGAATTTTTTGTTGAAATAATACACATATATACTGCTAAAGATATTTCCTAGTCTGCGCGTATATGTAAATTATAAATTGTGATTTAAAAAAAGCGCGATCATATTAACTTGCTTGAAAATTGCATTTGCTATTATAATTAGGTTAGGTCTATGGCAATTTTGGAGGAAATCATTCGATTATCTTTGTATACCAGCAGCTCATAAGTCGATTAGCAATATTCATACGAAGTTTACGCTTCTTAACTAAGCCGGTTAAAATAACACAAAACGAGTCATTTGCGCTATTTTTGGTTTGTATGTATGTCCTAGCATTGTGTCTACAGTCAATTATTGCTTCCCATTGCATAAACTTCCGCCTCCTTCTAAAATGCATTGAGTATTTAGAGAAAGAGGGAAATTTTAATAATATCGAAAGAGTATTTCCAAAGTCTTTGAAGTAGTAAAGTCTACAATTTGGTGGAATGAAATTTTAACACCAGATAGCAAAGTTATAAGATCATATATTTTAAACGAGCGTGAAATTAAGACCGAGGTAAATGCATTAACCCTAGTTGTTTGACTTTTTGAAGATTTAGATTCCATCCAGCCCTTAATTTTTTAGTGAATTATTACAAGTCTAAGAGCCCAAGCAGGTGCATTTCCCGAATGTTCTTCAGAGGATGGAGAAATATTAGGAGTTTTAACGTTGAAATTGTAAGCCTTAATCATTTCAGTTTTAAGTTATCTTAAGTTATAGTATATTCATTAACGGAGATATGCTTATTAGAATTTGGTTAACATTTTAAACTTCGCATAGTTTAAACCTTTTAAATGTTAAATGTGTAAGAGGGGATCGCGCAAATTTAAAAAAAAACTATTTTCAATAATTTATGCTGCCAAATTTATGTTATGTTGCTCACTTAATGCTTCCTTTGAGACCTTTTAAATGAGCTTAGAACGCATTTGGTACACACAGTTACACGGTTTTGAGATGATACCAACTTCTATTTAATGTACAATGCACAAGCATGATCTGTCAACGTCTATATGTTGTCACCTATCCTAAAAGCAACTTGATTTACTGGACTATCTGTCATCATCAAAGATAAAATAGAAAGTTTTAACCAAGTTTAGGAATAATCGATACGATACCCATCGTTCAATTTATATTCTTAGAGCCTTAATGAGGAGGCAAAACATTTGCAAGTGACTTCAAGTATTAGCAATTTGAACAATTTTATCATTACTCCTAATGACAGTTGGTTATTCTACAACTTGATTTTGGCATGCAACTGGAATATATTAGTGGAAATATCAACGAATGATAGAGAGGGAGATGTAAAAGTGATTGTAAGAGAAACGTAGAAGTAATAAAGAGACCATATTCATTTGCTTTCTAGATTTGATTCGCATATTATTTATGTAATAGGTAGTTCACAATTCCAAATCACAAATGTATTATTCGTTCCTAGTAGTAAGGGAAATGCTTGTTTATGATGTGCAATGCATATCAATCTGAATTTTTGCATGAAATGGTCGGTCTTCCCACTTGAATTCATTTTTCCTTATCTTTGAATGAAAAGACAAAATGTATATTCACGATAGTTAGTAGATAATAACTTTGACATAGCTTTGCCAAAAAGATTTCATAACAACATTTGACTTAAATGAATTTCAAAGAAATCAATTTGGTATAGCCAATCGTGAAAGTAAACCTTATTTTCATTCACTTCTGAGTATCATGAGTCGACTCATAAAATTAAGCAGTGGTCTCACTAAAAGTTCAAAATTTTCATTATAAAAATAAGAACAATCCTTTTCTTGCAAAAGTCACCTTCGTAATTTGCTAGAAGCTCTGAATTCATTTTTGCTATTTTTCCGACTCTTTCTGATTGTTACTTCGTTGTTCACGTAACTCGTTTGTCTATACCATAGACAATAGTAATAAAAATATTCTTTTTATCTAGCAAATATTTGAAATATTCATATTAAAAAAGTAATCAGTTGATTCAAACTCAAATGTGAACCAATTATAAACCTTATTACTGGGTGATAATAATTTTAATAACAGCTTAATTATTACAAATGAGTGAAGATTTATTTTTTAACATTAGCGGACACAAGTAAATGCAATTTAGTTACTGAAAAAAAAAACAAATTATTCCTGCTTTCTCATCTCTATCATAAATTACCATGATTACTAGTTTTTTTTTAAATTGTAAAGTTTAACGAACACTCACTTCTTCTAAACATTTGACAGCTTAATGATGGAATATCATTCATCCAAATAGCATCCGTAAGTGCCAAAGTGCCTGATTAAAAAGATATATTAAAAAGTTTTTAGGCAAACCTATTGCTGAGTTGGTATTATTCATCGGCGTAAAAGGAAATTTTACGCTAAATTCCTCAAATGAATAAACAAGTCTAATTATTATCACTCATGAAATATGCTTCGTTGGTCAGAGGACAGTTTTAAAACCTTTGGAAATGAAAAATGCCAGGTGGCTGAAATTTGCACACCTTCATTTTACCGACGACTCTCATAAATAATCTTTCTCTTGTATTGTAGCATTGTAGAAAATGTTATAAATTTCCTTACCGAGAGAGTAAATGAGACCGTTAACAGTAAGTCCATAAATGAGCAATTGTATTGTATATTAATTAGAATATTGTGTTTTTGAAATTTGTTTTCAGTCTTTAATATCTTTTTACTATGTTTTATTTTATTTTCTAACCCAGCCTGTGAAAATGGTATAATTGGGCAAAAACTGTCTCGAGATTCCTGAAAGAATAAAACTGAGGAAAACTCAATTATTCGCTATCATCAGGTTTGGTGAGCTGCAATCGTTATTTCTATTAGATCAATTTGCCTTCCATAATTCATGCTAACGCAATCCCGACATTACAATTAGTAAATGGAGCTGGAGATGGCTTACAAAAAATGAGAGGCTGCAAAATTTGAGAGAAACCTTACCAGTGTAGTCCAAAAATAAAATTCTAAAAATTCTACTCAAGAAACCATGTAATTGTATTGATTTTCTACTAGTAGTTACGCAAAGGGTAAATAATAATGCTCCTCTGGAACGGAAGTCAAGGAATCATAAAATTGTAGACTATGGAAACTGATCACATTTTCAAATTCTGGAAATTACTCACTTATCTACTATTTCAAGTAAAAATTCATAATCTATCTAAAGGAAAACATTCTATTTATAGTTATAAATATTTACTCAATTGGATGAAATATAATGGCATTTCTTCTTTGAAAAAATTTAAGACACATATTATGGTAATGTAGAAAAGTGTATTTCAATCAAATATACTTAGACGGAAACACTGAAATACCTTTAAAAGTAAAATTAGCAAACTTCATTTGAGATTAACACTGCTGATTTATTAACAAGTAAAGTCAATTCAACCAGCATTAGCCGTAGTAAAGTGGCGGTCTAAAAACTTTGAAGCTAACTTTGAATAATTTATTGAATAAATAATGGTTTTTGTTAAAGTACTTTCATAAAAAGCTTCCCCTATCGTTTCACTTACCTAATGTAAATCATTCATTTCTTCGCAAAGAGACATAGCTACAGTAAATTTCAATTGTTCTTTTCAATTTGTTATAAAGGTTGACTATTTTAAATTAATTTTTTTCAAAGTAGTCAAAACCGTCATCATATTTTAATGCAATATAAATTTTTCTCAGTTAAATAAATTTTTGAATATTATAAAAATAATTTCCTGACAAAACAGCATAAGAGCCTTACATTATGTAAAAAGTTAATTAATTAGAGGCAATACTTAATCTTCTTTCAACAAAACGAAATATTAACAAACATATTAGTAAAATCTACCTTCTTTTCAGAGGCCGATTTCCAACTTTCTATTTTTTTAGTCATCTGGATTTAATCCCAATTAAATG
This sequence comes from Hymenolepis microstoma, assembly GCA_000469805.3. NCBI lineage: Eukaryota > Metazoa > Platyhelminthes > Cestoda > Cyclophyllidea > Hymenolepididae > Hymenolepis > Hymenolepis microstoma. The sequence goes on along the minus strand of LR215989.1, from coordinate 34,392,056 downwards.
CCTAGTAAAAACCGAATTATAAGTTGCATTGATTTTCCAATAAATTGAAAACACATTAAACCTGGCCGTATTTGTGATTATTACAGTTACTTAAACTAGTATAAAATTATTATTCGCGTTGTGCAGACATAACTACTGAGTTATGTCAATTTTTATGCCGGTCGTTATTTACCAAAGTGCTACCAATTTCCCGAAATAAATCCGATGCGACATTTTAGTACTCATAGGTGTACAGACTTAAAATTTTCATCCTTTTTTAATATAAACTTTATGCTTGAACTTCTGTTAAAAGTGTTCAATTTGTAAGCATCCAGTAAAATATTTATTCGACTCACCTACCTACTTAGGGCTGTCAACATTGTAAAATTAATCGTGGCATCTATGAAAACTTGAAAATAAGTTATTTCACAACTTGATTAAAGTTAGAATTTGAAATCTTAAATTTCTTATTTATATCATATATAAGGTTATATATATATAAGGTTTATTAAATTTATACAAGGTTTTTGGATTAAAAATTGTAATAGCAAATATTTTGTCAAATACAAAAGCTTAAGAGATTAATGAAAATAAAAATATGGGTCTTGGCGCGTAAATGTTTTTAATTTATATAATTAGCTTGAAAAATAATAAATTCTAGCATTAAAAATATTTATTAAATGTGTGAAAAATAAATAGAATATCTAGAAAAATGAAGAGCAATTTTTTAATATTTTTAAATAACAGACTGCTTTTCCTACTGCCGTTTTGAAAATGGGCATAGATTGAAATTACATGAAAATACTGTAGAATTTCTATAATAATTACTAAAATTTAAAAAAGATAACGCTTCCTCACAGCTATATTTGTCATCATTTACTTCACTAATTGTTTTATTAAATTAGAAATTCTATTTTAAAAATTTATCAAGGAAAACAATAACCAATATTTTATATTAATGTTCAATTTATTTTAGCCCCGCAATTGTTTTAACATTATTCATGATTTAAAACTTGTAAAAAACACGCGCATCTTAAATTGACAATCTCCATTTCCAAAAATTTCATTCATATTTGGAAATTTCTCAGTTTCCAATTATGGTATGGTAGCATCGAATTTGAATGGTTTTATTTTCGGCCACTTAAATTCCATCATTCGGGAGGCAAATTGAAAAGAAATTAATAATTCAACAACAAATTAGGTTCAAACACCTAAGCTTATTTTTTTATTTAAATGTTTTCTTATCGAAATTAGTACACTATTTCCGTTTTAATGCAAAGCTTTTAAGCTAGGTGTTTTTAAAATATGTAAATTAGCTCTAGTAGTTTTTGCTCAACAACCTTTCGCTTCAGTCTCAGAATCTCAAAATTTGAGCATAAGAATGTTTTTTCTGGGTTTAAGACTTCAGTGAAATTCAACTATTTTTTAACTTATCTGCTAAATTAATATTTACATTTGAAGTATCTTACATACACATTTGATCAAATATAGTCTGAGTTGTGAAAGTCGTTTTAATGGGTTTTAGGATTTTCAACCAGCTTGACTTCATATGCCAAGAAGCTGTAAAATTAGAGCATTAAATAAATAGTGTATTGCGTTGCGAAGGTTTTAGTGAAACTGAGAGTAACGAGGTGTTTTAGGGCTGCTTGAAACTTGAATTAAGTAGATAATTGAATGCAATAGGAAGTTCTTAGTCAGTGGTGAAATAGGTGAAGTCACCAAGGCACGCATGAATTTGATTTATCTTGCGAAAGGAAACACTGGTGATGTTTGTGTTTCAAGTGATTATACACCCAACAAAATGTAAGATGAGGTACTTATTCAAAGTGATACAATAATAACATTGGTTTTGATAGCAGGTTTGAGTGCTCGGACATTTATCTCCGCTCACCGTTCCTAAAGATGTTTAAATTTTTCAATTCTTTCAATTTATAGTGCCCTGCACGAGACAATATTAGTATTAAATAGTGTAATATATCATTCACCTGAGATTGAATAAATTTATTAAAAACTGTATGCTTTGGTTCATTTATCCTGGAAATTGTTGTTCAGACTTTTGTCAAGGATAATAGTTTATCAATTAGATATTTAGTATCTCGAAATATAACGACTGTTTATTTCTTTCCTGGACTAGAGAATTGATGTGCGCATATTCTATCATTTGGAAAACTTACCAGTGACATGATTGACTATAATTTCATTTTGAAAGCCAATTTATGAAAACTTACACAGAGTGCAGTTTTCCTCTGATCGAACGTTTGTATTTATGCAAAATCTTGCATTTAAAAAAATTCCCTAAATCAGAGCTAAAATTTTGACAAAAAGAAGGTTCAAAGGATTTGAATGGCTCACGTTTTCCATATAAAACAGTGATTGCTATTAACAAGTTCTGTAGCGATATCATTCCTTTACGAGAATAACTGCAAAGCATTTTATAAAATTTCCGTCTTTTTTATCTAATTGTTTAGCATGTGCTCCTAAGAGATGGGCAATGTGTGCTTCTAGCGATAAAAGTAATAGCTTTTGTAGGATTCCCAGTCTTGATTAATTTTCTAATATTCTTACTTAGAAGAGGAGCATCCTGCCTTGCCAAGCAGAGTTTTACTAGTCATATCTTTCAGAAAATTTTAAGATTTTATGAACTCTTCCAAACTCCCCTCTCTTTTTATTCATTTATTTATTTATTATTTAATACTATTCACTATGTTGAGATTTACGACGATTCTCATAATAAAAAACTGATACCATTTCTTATTAAAATTTCCTTTGGAAGAGTCAACCATGGTACATTGCTCAACATGTTCTTAACCTATTAGCCAAAATTATTATTACAAAATTTCTGAGGTCTAATTTTAGTTGCCTCGTCCATGGGGACATTTCATATGATATCGGACAGAATGAATCAGCGTTCCTACATGGTTTATTCCGGAGGCTGGGGGGTACATTTTCTCGTAGTGGTCTACTTAGAGACCAGGCGATAAAGTTCAGTTTTGACGGCTTGACGGCTAGGTAAGGACAAAATTGCTGCAAGACTGCTTTCCATTTAGAAATAGCCCAGCAAGGATCTAATTGTTATTTTAGTTCCAAAAGTAAGACAAATATCTTTGACGTAGATGAGCTAGCTCAAAAATAGCTACATTTATTCTTCGTTATCATCTTTGTGAATCTAAGAAAAGCGTATTCCTTGCTAAGAGAGACAATTGCAATAATTGAAGCTCGCAAAATTCCTTATTGATCTTTCTATATTCCTCATTTAAACAAAATATTTAACTTAGGGTGCGATTTAGACACGTATTTTTTTAAATATCAATAAAATATTTATCGAGGGTGAGGAAAAACGAATGAGGAAGTTCCTGTCTTTAAGTCAAGTTTGATTTAGAGCTCCGGTTGAGATTCGGAGTATTTTGTCCTAATAACTATGTTACTTTAATTCCTTGGCAATGATAATAGGAATTTATCTTCAAAACAATTGAGAGAAAATTGAGAAAGTGTCAAAGACTTCCGATTACAGAGAAAAAGTAAGTGCTCAAAGACATGGAGTTTGAAATACAGGGTGGTGGCACCACTTTTACCATTAAAGTTACGGGGATCAAGATTGCTAGATGAGACTGGCTTCCATGATGGTTTTAAGTTATGTTCGATGCTTTGTTTCGACTGCTTACTTCAATAATTTATGCTTTGACGACAAATAAGCTAAAGCCTTATTCAAAGTCCTCTTGGATACTAAGAGAAATGTCAAATATTTACAAGTTCAGACCACCCACAGTCCGTGAAATGCATGCTAAAAGGCAGATATTCAAAACCGAATCTGTGCTATGACACATAATTTGAAATGGGGGTTTATGAATGCAAATTGCCTTTCTCGAATTGATTCAACTCAGGAAGCGATCCACTAAAATGAGATTCAGCAAAATCTTCTTTTCTTATTTTATATAATTTAATGTGGAATTGACATTCAACTTTGAAATGAGGTATAAATGGTTGAATGCGAAATTCTTTCGGCTTCTTTACGACAAAATATAAGTTAGTTACTGTGGAAAATTAAGTACAGTTCAATAGCCATTCATGTAAAATATGAAAAGTTGCAAAAATAAGGCTGCGGCACATTGTGAACTAATTAGGTAGATAATAACTCTAGAAATAATGAAAAAGGTACCTGCATAATAAAATAAAGCAACAATATATGCTTGAAGAAGTCCGTTTGCTGAGTTCAAGCGCTTTGAAGACAGTTGAATGAGAAACTGAGCAACTAAGCTAGGTTGTCGGCGTGTCTAAACCGATGCGCATCTCTACGAATAGCTAACACCACTCAATCAACTGAGTGAATTATCATTTTTCTATCTATATTTGACATTAAGGTAGAGGTTTCAATCAAAATATCTGCGATTGATTTTTGCATTTCAAAAGTTGCCGGTTTGGATATTCTAAAAAATATAAGAAATTAGTTCTAGTTTTTTGATGAAGAAACTATTTGAAACCGTTTTACATTCGATGTTTAATACTTGCAAGTCTTCTTCAGTTGAGCCGCTTCCATTTAAGAATCTTCTCCTTTAACTTCTTACCAATTAATGATAGCTGGATGTGGTCTTTGTTTTAACTGATTAAATGTTTAAATGCAAAAAAGGAGAGAGAAGGATAGTTTTTGTCCAACATTAAATTCTTTTTGTGTTTTATAAATACAAGTTTATTTTTAAATTTAAATCGAAAATTGGAATACATTTTTTCATTTCCTCTGAGTCTGTTGCCACAATTACCGAAAGTAAGCTATGCATATCGTCATTCTGTTAAATTAGAAGTTTCTATTTTATTGGGAAAGTAGATATTTCCTAATTACTCAACAATAAGCCAGTGAACAATTGAACTGAAATGTTGATAAACTGAAAATGTTTTTGCTCAGTTAAAATTTATTACTTAATAAAGCGTATTTAGGGGAAGGCAGCAATGTTCCAGTAAATTTAATTCAGATTTTGTACATATACAAATGGAGACTTGAAGCAAATAAACTTACCGGAAAAAGGAGAGTCTAAGTTTATCATTATCTCATAAAATAAATTTACTCCTTTACTTGCTGTCCAAATTCCAGTCTTTAATCAAGAGGGAATTTAAAACAAAGCATGATTTATGAAGCAAATATACCATAAATGCATAGAAATCTCTTTAAGGAAAATGAAATATAAGAAAATTATTTCAAAAAAGTCGGTTTAAAAATTTTTCTATTTTTTTTTCAAAAAACATCTTGACAGTTTTTGAGATCATGTCAAATGATATTTTAAAAGGGTAATTTTTTTTAGAAGAGCTCTTTCAAAAAGAAAAAAATTTCATTTCTTGATATCAACCAACTTGGTCGTCAGGCCCATAATTAATATTATCGATGAGATAATTCGACGTATTGGCTTGAGTTAAGATAGCCGTAATGTCGAAATTCGTACGTTTTAGTTTATGGAGTGCGCATTCCTGACATGATTAAACTACGTACCCAAACATTTGATATTAATTACTTTTTCTGATAATAACAATAATAAAATCCAATAAACGTTTTTCCCAAGGCACCTCTTCTTCCTCGATATAATTGCGATGGTTAATCTAATTCCAGCAGCCTATCCTTAACAGGATATTCTACCATAGCGATTATTGAGAATAATCAGGGCCTATTTTTTAAATAATCCGCTACATAATTGGTGACCCTGACGTGATCTGTTCAACCGAGACCCAATATCTCCCTGGCACTGCACCTTTGGTGATCCTCTACCTGCTCTAGCAACTATCACCATTGTGTAAACTTGCTCCCTCTCTCCTCTCCCACTACCACTAACTGCTCGCGGAAAATTTATAGTGTGAATGCATTCGGCACTCCCTCCGGAAAAGGCGCAGAAAATCAACCAAAAAGGCTAGTTATTTTTTACTTTGATTACGAGCTAATGGTCAAATTGCAGTCATTACATGTGATACTGCTCCCTTATAAAGCAATAAAACACCTGATATAAATGAAAGAACTCCAATTGATGCTGATCCAACGAAAAGCAATGAATCTATTGTAAAGTCTAATATGCACGTGTTGTGAATTAACTTCTTCCTCAAATGGAAATGGCTCTTAGCATTTGTGAACTTCATCTGTTCTAAGGTTATATATCTATTCTCGGGAAAAGATGTGATTTGTCCGTTCTCAGTGAATCAAGAGGCCATGTTCATTGAAAAAATATTTTTCGCAACCATCACATGAGTAGCTACAAATGACGATCTCAACCGCTTCAAAGCCATTTACAATTTGAACTTTTGCATCACTAGTCCTTTCCTCTAGATCAGCACTTTCAATGCTTTAGTGATATCTACCGGCATGAATTGGAAATTCATGGTAGGTGTCGAATGTTTTGTCGCAATCATTGCAGACAAAGAGATCGGAATTTTTAGTCTGGGGTTCATCGGTCGCATTTTTTTTGTACCCCTGTTTTTAGAGATGTTTATCTGACTTTGGAATGGCTTCATCCTAATCAGAATCGGCATAACTTCCGCGGTTTGCTCTTTTTTCCCTCGACTGGTTGTAGGTTGTGCCTCCTCATTTTCTTCGACTACTTGTTTGTCCTCACTTATTTGAAAGGATTTTCTTTTCACTCTCTCTTCACTGCTTGTAGCAGGTCTATCAAAAGGAAATACAGCTCTGATGACCTTAGTCGGAATCTTTACAACACCATCACGAATTGAGTTTACTTCGCTTTCATCGTCTGTAGGGGGTTCTGAGTGATTACAGATTATACTATTTCATTTTATAATCAAAAACTATGTAATCAATATTTTTAGTTAAATTCAAATTTTGTTTAATGGGTCTTTTTGATTACTCTTATAGGTAATATTATTTTGCAAATAGTTTCAAAGCATATGTTAGCACATGGTCTGATTATATTTTTAATAAGAGGATTTTCTTTTAAACTCCTTCACCTTAAAGTCTTCCTCTTTAGTTCGCCATTTTGTTTATGTCAAATATTAAAGCATTTAAACAAGAATTTTGCACATATTCTCAAGTTCCCTTTTAGTCCAACAATTTTTAAATGATTGATCTGCAAATTAAATCTCAGTTTTTTGGAAAAAAATGTTTGCAGATAGCGAATGAATTTTTAACTCTTCCCATTTGGAGACATTCGACTGTCAAGCGAAACCACTCGCCAGTCTTGCGAGGTCGATAGAAGATGCTTCTAAGGACAAGATCTTTCAAAAAATGCCATTCAATGATTGAAAAATGTCTCAAAATACCCACCAGTGCTAACCCTACAATCTACTAAAACTCAAAACCCATGCATCTCTTTGCACGATTTGTAATTTATAAAAAGTTCAAAAAATAAATGTCTTATTTTTTAATTCAGCAAACAATTTAAGAAAAAAAGTCTCAAAAGGTAAACAATAAAAACATAAGATGGCGTTGAATGCCCAAAAAGAGAATTTTAATTCCTCTTTCACGATAAGTGACGATTTTACTCATACTGACCTGTTTTTTTCAATGAAAAAGTAATTAATTGTAAGATCTTTGAAGAGTTATAGAAAGGTAGAGCAAAGACTTAAAAATAATAAATTTAAAATAAAAGCGTTAATCTTTTAGACATTTTTGCGTTTTTTTATTTTATAGAAGGATCATAAAGAATCAATTTCGGTGAAATCAAGCATTTTAGCTCTTGGAGTTTTATTGGTGGATTTTATTTTGAGAAACGGAAGGAAATCACGAAAGCGAGTTATATCTCATGACTGGAGTACAAATCCAAGAGACAAATTGAAGTTTTTCTTCGGTTATCTAAAAAAGATTATTTGTATACAAATTTAAAGTATAAATTCTAACTGTATATTCTATACCTGTCATTGATTTCAATTTGTTTATCATGTATCAACCATTTTCTCGAAATATTGAACCTTAAATACCATCGATGTGATATTGTACAAATTAATGAAAAGCCTTTGAATTTGTGCTTTCTCTCTTTTAAATGTAAAAGTCTTTTAAAATGAAAATTATTCTTCATTAAACTTTTTAATTATTATTCTAGATTACTCTTATATATTTTAAGTCTTTATGTTTCTCTATTGAGTATAACATGCGTAAATGTAAATATGAGTGAATTATTTTTTGAAGACGCATTTGATTTTAAGAGACCTGACTACCGTAGTTTTAGAAGGAAATTTATTGACCCTTGGGTATATATATAGAACAAATGCCAAGTCAATTTGCATTAATAAATTAGTAGCAGTTGCTCGTAAAACGTTCTTGAAGGCAAAACAAAGAAATATCTTAAAGAAAACTTAGGTTTTGTTTATAAAGCTAGCAAGGCGACCTCATGTCTAATACTAATTTCGCATCAAAGACAGAAAACTACTAGCCCATTTAAAACGAGCACGCAGATTCTCTTAAAATTATCCGCATTCGTATGGGTGGTTTACTTTGAAAAGAATTCTCTTAAAGTGACAGTTTGCTTCGCCAATTTTGCGACAAGGCATCAGCTGTTGACCGCATCGAATATATTCCCAACGTGTCCTCGTAGTACACATACGCATGTCGGGGAGATTAGTGAAGTCTTCGGAGCCTATTAAAACCACATTCTTCCCTTCCTCCCCCCCCTCCCCCCCCCCCCCCCACTTGGTTTCTATATATCTCCTAAGGTCAATAGTGACAGTTATATCCTCGCAAATCCACCAAACATGCTTTTGATAGAGATTACGAAATGGATATTTTAACTACCAGTCATTAGAAGATGAATATTTGGACTAACAGGCAAATTGCTTACTATTCAATAAAAAATAAAAGAATTTTATGTTGGATGAAACGAACATAATATTTGAGAAAATATTAAATAAGGCGCAAATATTTCTGCCCTCGAAGTATTTATATTCATTGGGAAAACTTTACAATAATGTATTTAGCCAAAAGAATGTTGGAGTTTTCAGCACTCATATTGAATAATAGGTGACATCATTGAACGCCTTGGAGAAAACCTATTCATTAGTCAAACTTAACCACTTTTGTATATTCTTTCGTTCACTGGGGATGGGAGGGGAAGGGTAGGTGTATTAGTGGACAATGACTCAGATAAAATAACGTATTTTCGAAAATCATAAATCAACAATTAACCAACAAATATTGCTTTACAGATTCAGGTAGAGTATACTATGACAATAATAATAATAATGTTTGAATTATAAAAAAGCGCAAGATAGGTGTATCTTCTGAGCCACCGACTAGCTACAAACAGGTCAATTCATTGATTTAGAAGACAATTTGTCAACTTTTTTGATAATTTATACTGGCTACTTGTTTACATTTGCCTTTTAAAAGCTGTAATTTGACGAATGGAATAATTAGTAATGCACATAGGCTCTAATAGTGTACTTTGTTGAGAAAGATATTTTAATAATGAACAATAATTATTAATAGCTATCTATCAAACAATTTGAGACCTCCATGGTCTGCAGTTATTTAAAATCATAAAATAAAAATAAATGGGCGAGATTGATTTGGATTTCTTATTGCTTTATTGAGTTGTTTATGTCCAGTGATTGCATCTAATACAGCTGCAACTTTATCAAAATATTTTTAAAAATATTTCTAATGACTGATATCGTCTTAGTCAAAATGGAGTAGGAATAAAGGAAAGTATTTTGTATTTGAAATAACTCAAGTTCTTCACAATTTATTTCACAATTTTTATATTCCAAAATATAAAATATTTAAACATTATATGCGATTATGATTTCCTAAATTGAATATTGGCCACGGTTTTGATGCTTGAATAATCGTTTGTAAGAATTTGTGCATATATAGGAAACTTTTCACCCAACAGGAGACCGTAAAACCAGTTTCCATATTTCATAATTAGAGGGAAAAAGGTGATCAATGTTTGATAAAATTCTACGTCATTTGAATTCCGTTTGAACTTTTGTGAAAATAATGCATTTATTTAATGCAAAATGCAATTTTTTATTTCAATTAATTTCTTTCAGTAGAACTACGATTCCTGCAACTAGAAGAATGAAATTTGACTCGTTTTCGAATTAGAAGTTTAAAAAATTTATTTACACTAAGCGGCCAATTTTAACAAAATATTCCACCCTAGGTATCGCGGAAGAGACGAGATTGCCATTTAAAAGTCTACCACCTTGCTTCGGACTTCTCCATTTACCCCTTCCTTCTCCCTCCCTCCTCCCCTCAATTCCTTACATTAACCGAACTTAAAATTGAAAGTTGTTTGATTGAAGGAAATGAGGAAGCAATGATACAATAATAAATTTGTTGGTAAGTAAGAAATAAAAGCAGATTGAAATAGGGTTTCCTCTGTGTCAATCCATTTATCGTTCAGTTCCCTTCTCATCGGGTGAGATTTCTAGTCTTTCTTATTAAATCAAACCTGTCTTGTGAATCAGCGTAGAATTGGGTGTGTGTGTGTGTGTGTGTGCGTGAGAGAGAGAGAGAGAGAGAGAGAAGCTTCCAGCATATGAGAAAATGGGATGAGAAAGAGAGAGGGGAGGAATTAATGAGGCGTAAATGTCTGTGGTTGAATGAAATGCAAATGGCTAAATTTATTCAGTCAATCTGTCATTAATAGGGGCACTAAATCCGGAATCTTGTAAACAACAGACTGGAATCCTAGTTTTAGCTAAAAGTGGAGTACCTTTTTTCTGTTAAAGTTTATAAATACTAATTCACTTTGAAGACGAAAGCTTAGACAAATATATGATTGTAGTGCATTGAAAAGGTTTACAGTAAAGAGAAATTGAGTCCCATTTATGTAAAATAAGTAATTTACATGCTGAATATAGATTGGGTTTAAATTGGATTTTTATATCCTTTATCAAAGCTATAGGTGCTCAGACTTAAAGAAGAGAAAAAGAGACGAATCATTGCTCAAATGCCTGTCTTTTATTAGCAGAATAATTTTACTTATATAAGGTGAAAATGTGATAGTTGATTGGTTGCCTGGTTAGCCAATAGTCGCAGTAATGGCATCTCCAAAGGTGAGCTTACCTACCCAGGTATGAGAATGGGAATCCAATAATCGATAATTCAGTGAATGAGGGATGAAAATTGTGAGTTTCTCTCGAGTTTAAAAGAAATATTTGATAGGAATTTCTAACACCTCTAAACGTATCGTTTATGTAATCATCGACAGGAGTAAATATAGGCATATTGACAATAATACTCTGCTTATCAAAAACTAAACAGTAAACCTTCAATCAATTTTGAGGGAAAGGAAAATAAGGAGATGGAGAAAATTAGTACTAAAAGCTATATTTGGGTTCAGGTTCAACAATAAGGAAATTGTTTATAATAAACTTATTTGCAATTATTTTACCTGTCAAGCAACATTAACTGTGCTATGTTTAATTATTTCAGTATATTCTATGAATTTTTTAGCTATAGAGATTGATTTGGTTATGGCAATAACAGTTAAATAAATTTAAATTTTCATTAAAAGGTACGGTTTTTCTTAAATATTTCTAATTCGAAAACTGCAAAAGACTGTATTGTATTAATTTTTTCAGTGCGTTAAACTTTTAAGAGCTTAAAATGGATCACTGAAATATTAAGCAAGAGACGGTCCAACTATTTAAAAGTTTAAAAATTAAACAAAATTAATTAACGATCTTATATTATTGTTTATTCATAATTCTTATGTTAGATGTTCAATAGTAAAATTTAAACAGATTTTAAAAATAGTGCATGGGATAACAAAATGGTATAGCATGGGCCCAAAGTACGAATCTAATTGGCATGTGTTAGGAGTAACAATGAGAAATTTGGCATTTTAAAGGGACTTTTGAGTTTATTTGTACTCACTTCGTGTGTACAGAAAACAATTCTGAAGGTTTTTTTCCTAGTAGACAAATTGTTAAACATCGTTTATGAGTAATAAATCCCATTTTATTGCAAAGTGTAAAAATGTCCAACCTCAAAGAAGACGGAGAATACGTAAGGCAGGTATTAGATGCCGTTTTTCTTCCATCAGGCCTGGAATGTCGAAAAGACTATAAAGGTAATTGCCGAAATTTATGGTCAAGTGCTTAAATTCTTTTGATGTCCATTTTGAACTAAAGACTTAACTCGGCAAAAGGAATTTAAGTGATGTCCCAAAACCAGAGCAACCAACAAATTTTTATCAAAAAAATATTGAAACCATTGCTTGGCCTTGATAATTAGTTAATTATGGAAAAATTATTATAGAAATATGTGAATTTATGATGAATGATGCAATTAATCTTGAAGCGCTCCGGTAAATTGGACGGATTGGAAATACATGCATTTTTTTGTTGTCTTGACAATATGAAATTTCTCCTTTTTACACCAAATTCTTACTGGGGGAAGGAATTTGGCCGTCTTCAAAAATGTTGGGGCAAAACTATTGATCGCTTTCAAATCAAACACTAATGACACTCCTAAGCCAGACTTCACCATTCGGAAAAGTGTTACGTATGTGAAATAATACGGTACGCATTACTAAAGTGAGGAAAACGTGAAGAATCAGCTCAATGAACATATTCCATAAGTCGTCAACAAGCATGCCCTTTAACAGAGTGAAAGGAATTGCGCATTTGTTATGAGAGCTAATAGAACAGACTTTACTCAATAACAGAGGCTACATTGTTCAAGCAATTACGAAAGTTATAAAAAGATTCGTTTTCTTTATTAAATACAGAGTGATTGCCGATCTGGCATGAAAATTGTTAAAACAATTTATTAAAAAAATTTTTTTTTCGTCAGTGTAAAACTTAATTTTCGAGAATTTTTTTTGCCTTAATCTAGATAAACGAAGACATATTTACCACGAGCGTATAAAGACAAATCTTTTTAAAACGTATAAGTCCAAATGGATTTTTTTAATTGCAGGAATTTAATTTCAGCTATTGATGTAAATGATGAAGGACTGTAGGGACGTTCTCACATGCTCTCTTTTTTTATTTGAAACTAAAGCCGATAAGCAATCAGCTTACAAATGAAAACAGTAAAATAAATATCTCTGTAAATGTAATTTTAACTTTTATTTACAAGTAAATTTAAAAGACAGTGTTTTCAATGGTCTCATCTCCCTTTTCGTAGTTTATTGTCCTGGTAGATTTACTACGATGAAAATGAAAATTTTTTGTCCTGCCGAGAGTTATAACAATGTACCAAAGGATATTTAACAAAACTGCAAAACAAAATTAGTATGGCTAGAAAGTTGCTCAATTGTCTGTCTTCAAAGTACAAAAAAATTAATATGATTAAAGTTTCAATGAATTTATTTTAGGGGAAGATTTTACCTCGTATATTACTCCGCTAAAGGTGGAGTTCGACTGGTAGTATATTCAGATGAGAGGGTGAACAAAGTTGTCAAAATTCATGGATGAGAAGCTGATGGGTTACATTTCAACTGCTTTGTTTTTTCATAAGAATTATTAGATAAATTTGACCAGTGACTCTGATTGAGTATCAACTTGATTTGCTCTATGTAAGTTAATGAATTAGTATTGTTTAGTCAACATTTCAAAATTAAAAGTTAAACAAATTTGCAATAATTATTAATTTAAAATATTTTTTGTTTTATTTAAACTTTTAAGCAAGTTGAAAATAGTTCAATTGACATTAATAAATGAACGCTCTGCTTCCGTTTTGGGTGAGGAAATATTTTACATTTAATTTTTTTAAACTCCCTTTTCTTGAAGTATTTCGTATTTGTTTACCAGACCTTTACCATTTCCATACCAGAAAACGTACTCTTTAAAAACCTCACAAATAAAACTATTGCTTTTAACCTAAATTTTATAATATCATTCTTCCGATCCATCTTAGTCGCCACTTATTTGAAAGGGTTGTTTTATTCAATTGAGAACCGCTCTTCAATTTTAAATATTTCACGACCACAGAAGTCATCCTTCGACGTGAATGTTCAACCATTCTTCATTTTGCTAACCATGATCCATTAATTCACTGTAACCTTTTGAATATTTTGAAATTAATGCAAGAAGCAAAGTTAATGTTTTTTTGCAACATAACTGTCTATCTAATTAATAATTCAATAGATAAAGTTTTAAGGGGAATATTAAAACCCCGTCCTCTGTTTCAGATGTTTATTTAAAGGGAATAAGTGTTAGAATTAGTAAAAAATTTCGAAGCTTGAATTAGATGGAAATATTTTGTTCAATTTCACTTGTGCCATTATTAGCAAGAAATATTAAGATAAATCTTCCCACTTTATTTTTAAAATGCCTTCAAATCAAACAGAAAAATTGTTTAAGTCAGACTATTCTCTGTGTTAACCTGAGATATTAATTATGATCTACAAGCTAGACACTTTTATTTTAGCATATCAAATAAATTACATCAGAGTATCATTTCAAAATATAATGTTTTGGATAACTCAATGAGAACTGAATATAATTTGATTTACTCTGCTAAGTTTATATAACCTCATTCATCACCTATTTAAAATATCCGAACTGAAAATTTTCATATTTTCTTTTTTGCCTAAGTTATGATTAATAAACATATGTATTATTGGTTTTAAATGCTTTCGAACGCCTTATTGCAAAATAAGCGTCTATAAACTAATAATAACTAATCAAAATACCACTTGACAAAAACAGAGTAATCTAGTTGCCTGTAAATGTGAGTATTTCATTGCTTCTTTTATTAAACGTGTCGCAGCCAAAAATTAAAGGCTTTTGTGGTTAATAAATGCAAAATAATTAAGACATGATATGTCTGCGAAAAAATTCTCGCCTTACCCTAACGTTGTCATGGTAACAATGATGTACCAGAATGCCGCAGGAATACTTGTAAATCGGGTGTCGACATCCGTTTTTTCAAGATAATAAATCACAGTTGCAAAAATTATCAAAGCCATTGCAAGGGAGAAAAGAAGAAAGCCAAGTTCCGAGGCACAGGATTTGAGAGTGTAACCCAGAATCCGAAGGCCCTGACTATGCCGAGAGAATTTGAATATTCGAAAGACTCGAAACACTCGAAGCGTCACAAACGCTCCGGAGAGATTCTTGTTTTCCGGTAGACCCAAACCAACGTAGTAAGGAAATATGGCGACAACGTCTATAATTGCCATAACTGAGCGAAAAAATTTAAATCTGTCTGGAGCAGCATATAATCGCGCCAGATACTCTATGGTAAATATTAGTACACAGGCAGTATCCAAGCAGAAGAACCCTTTGCTAAATCGTTCTCCACAGGAGGGATAGCGACCGGTTTTTGGATCAAGACCACAGGACACTGTTTCGATTATATTTGCGGTAACTGAAACTGCAATAAAGAAACCACAGACGTAGTAAACAACGAGAGCTGAGGTGGAATATTGGGCGTTTTCAAATATTCTCCATAAATGTTCGCGGAAGGTTTTGCAAGGAGTTAGAATAATGTTTTCATCTTCTCTGTCATCCATTAGCCTCTCACTAATATCCCTCTTTCTATCACGGTACTCCTCATAACAGCAGTCACCCATGATATCTGGAAGGATACCAAAATAAGAAAGCTCTTCATCATAAGCAGAAACGCATTCATTCTTTGGATAGTGAAGAAGGCCAGTACGATAGTAATTAAGTATATGACGGAAAATATCGGGATCTCGGTCAAAAAAGTATTCCTGAGTTTCTTCATTGTAAAAATATTCCTTTTCGTCTGAGCCTAGTAGAGTATTGGGAAATTTTTCGAGTGTGCTTCGATAAACATCAAATTTAACTCCACTTATATTTAAATGAAGTAACTCATTACTCAAAGTACTTTCTTCCTCAAGCTTTAAGTGAGGAAGAGGATAATTCGTTAATGGAACCCAGCCAAGAGCTGTTGCACGAGTAAATGGGATCCAGGTAGACTGTTCAGTCATTTATATTAGTTTTCAATAATTATATGCATTAAATGGTTTTAAAATTTTGGTCACTGAGAGGTCAATGATACTAATGTTTATATTGAAAAATTAAAACAATATTGGCCTTGAAAAATAAACTTTAGATACAAAACAGAACAGCTACTAATAAAATAGTTTTCAAACATCAGAATAACACTTGCAACTATATTTTAATTGCATTAAATTTTGAAACACATTATTTATCAAAATTAAAGATTTATTACATCTCACGTTATCAAATATATTACATGCGGTCTTATGAATTTATTTAAGTTGGTCGAAGCCCAGCTCAATTATAATCTACATTTTCAATACAGTATCGAAAATATCATTCGTACACATTAGTTTCCATTTGAAAAAGAGCAAACTTGTAATTATTACCCTATATTTACACTTAATTAACAAAGTTGGCTGACTAATTTGTGTGTGTATTTGTTTCCTTTAATAACTTGAAAGCGTTTTGGTCACTATTTTTCCGATAAAAATGCCACAGCTGATTTTCTTCTCATGTCTGTGAAGTGAATAGATATATAAATATGAATAAGAATCTTTCAGTTAGAGGTCCGTTTTTGCTAAAATAATTCTGTATTAAGTTAACGGCATTTCGCATTGATAACAAATATAATAAATATTGTATTTTCTTCTTGTGTATGGTTAGATTACATCTGAGACTTTCACAAAAGTTCATAAAAAGTTTTCAAGCAGATTTTAAGCGAACGTACTATAATAACGTAAACTATGAAATTAAGAAAGACTGGATATGTGAGGCTTTCGTAAAACAGTTTACTCAATTATAATAGTTTATTTCCAAATAACGATACATCATATTTTAAAATTTTTTTGTGAAATGATATTTCACAGATATATTGGTACATTTTCATCCCACTTCTGGCTCGCCATTTTAATGTGTTTTAAGTGAGTTCATTACTTTATAGTTGTGAATTTTCTAGTCAAGGGTGCAAAATTTATGTAAAACTTAGTCTTATATGATGCAAATAAAATATTTCCTTTATCTCAGGAACTGATGTAATATTCACCAATATTCCATATTGGAGGGTGCTGTGTAAAATTTTGCATTCCTGGTAAGAGTGGTGGAATTGGACATTATAACGAAATTTATTGAAATATTTCACGAACTCTATAAACTACATAAGACGATATAATATAAAAAATTACTTTAAAGTTTAGCTATTCGTTAATTTCAATGGCATGTGCATTTCAAAGACTTCTCTTCAATTTAAGTAACGATTTTTATATTTTATATGTGAGAAATAATGATGAAATAATTCGAAATACAATTTGGTTATATAAACAGAAATATTTGTAATAAACCCTATTATTGTAATATTTTATTATCATTAATTTAAAATATTTCAAAATTTTACGCATTTAAAGTGCCACTTAAATTATTGAAGATTATCCTCCCCGAAAATTCGGATTCCTATTCCGCACGTTCATTGGTCGGCAAATGTCTACCTTTTCATTGGTTCCTTCTTTCTTGCCTTTTGGGAAATGTCCCGTTTAAGCCGATAAAATCTAAAGGATTTATTTTATCAAATGTAGTTCTCATGACCATGCGTCACGAACATTGGAATCGTTTCTGTCAAAACACAAGTAATCGGTTGGCGATTGAAGCACTCCAACTATTTAAAGCCCATCTCAATGATAATCGCCACGATGACCAGCCCGGATGTGGACGAGAATTTTTGGATAATATTTTTATGGGCATTCGAAAGAAATTTGAAATTTCGTTATCTCAAAAATATTTCGTTTCAAAGGAGGATTGCACGAAATTTCACTGCTCTAAAGGTGATACTCATTCTACATAAATGTATTTCTAATATATAAAAGTTTTTATCAAATTTTATGGTAATTTAACAATGATTTCTATATTATATTGCGATGATGATAATATCTGTTACTGATAAATTAGATTTTGCATCTTTTCACCATTGTGTTTCCCTAGCTTCTTATTTGGACTGAGTTCAAATTAACTTGTTCTAATTTTTAGTGGACTTAGCGTTTTTTTTCCTAGACTTATGCCTTGTCGCGGCTATAAATATTGAAGTTCTCAATGTTTCATTTAAACAAATTAGTGAAAGTATGTTTTATTTCTTTGCCTGCTCTCATCAAACTGGAACCATTTTTTGATTTTACAGCACATATCATAACTTCTTGTTTGTCATTTTTTCTCCTCAAATATTTAAGCTGAGTCACATTTTTTCATTACCCGATTTTTATTGTGATAAATCTCAGCAGGGTGAAGCAGTTGGTGATGATTTCGGAATGAATATTTTTTATCAGCCCGCTCTCTGTCCTTATGCTTCTCTTAAATTTATTGCTCCCCATTGCTACTCGGCGTTATGGGACAGTCGCGGCTGATGAGTCATTAGCTCCATGTGTACATGGGTTTTGACATTGTTCTACCTCTCTTATCATTTTTCTTTCATGTGCGTGAGTCCTCACCCGGTGATTGGCAGCAGAAAGGAATCGACTGTATCCTGTCCGTTCTAAAGCTAAAATTTTGCTGCATGGGGAATATCAAATGGCAATAGTATTTCTGATTGAAATGGTGAGGAAGAAGTCGACTGTATTTTGTCCAAATAAAAATATTATTCTAACTATTTCGGTTATTGAATGACAATTATGTTTATGATTGATATAATGCTGAAAATGCCATCTATATCTTAAAGCTTTGGATTTACATAGAAAGGACTCTCGTCTTTAATAAATCATCCTATTGCTAATTAGCTCGGAGCTCTTTTAGGCAAGAGTAAATGAAAATCTTTGTTTGTTCGATGTGACTCCGGATAGCGTGAATTTAAAGCCAAGTTATTTGCATAGGATAAACATCACGAATGTACTAGGAAGACAATTCAAAGGAAGAAACCTGGTATATCATGCTTATTGGTCAAATTGTCCTGGGCAATATATTGGGTAGTCAATGATAACTATAATGCTGATTAATAGAATATTGTCGATTTTAGCTACGCCATTTCTCGTTCATGCGCGTTAGTCTTCACCTCTGAAATTATCAGCAAACGGGGACGGTCCATTTCTTATGAATTCGACAATTGGATTTTAGCTGTTTTGGTACTTGCCTATAAAATCGTATTTCTCTCCGTGGCACTGAAATTGTGAATCATTCCATATTATAATAAGTGAGGTGAGTAGATGGATAAGAGAACTATATCCTTTATAAGCAAATATCTTTAGCAGCTGCACCTAGGAAATCAAAATTGTTTCTTGATTGAAATGGCACAGACGAAGATAACAGCAATCGGACGGGGGGGGGGAGTGGGGAACAATGCAGAGGAAGCTGGGAAATCATCATAATTTAACCTATTCTTCGTGTAAACATTTTATGCATGCCTTTATTTGTCATCCGAGATTGTTCATTATATTTTGTTCAGTTGGCAATTAGATTACAGCTTTTGATGCTATAAAAATGGTGTTTATTTAGATAGATAATGTGAACCAGTTCCACGTTTAGTACGCCATTTCACTTGTTTAGGTAGAACATTGCGAAGCTGTCTAGGTAAGAACATAATTGTAATCGGGTTTCTGATTGATAAAACGCTGAAGAAGTTTGCTATGTGGACTTGCTTTGGATTACTTGAATAAGTCAGGCCATTTTTATAGGTAGGAGTGTTCGCAGAAGTCTGGGGAGCATCTGCAGGTACATTGTTGTTGACGCTTTGAAGTTTTAGTAGTCAGTTTTGACTACTGTTGATTGGTGTAGTTATGTATGTTGTTTATGATCATGTTTGGTAGAGTTAACAATTTTAACCTCTTAATTTTTTGGTTTCTAGTTTTGTATACTGATGTAGTTTCCTTTATCCATTCCTAAGTATGTTAACAAATGTTAACGTCTACTAAATGTTTCAGATCGTTTTTTTATTTTTTTAAACACTGGATTTGGACTTAATTGTAATTCAATCGTGATTCCTATTACATTAGAATAGTAATAGGCTTGTTCTTTGGTTGTCTAAACACGTAGATATAAGCTTTTCTTGATCATTTTCGAGTGTAATAGTCATCCTGACAAGTTGACTTTGATTTGTACTTGATTACCTCATTTGTCATATTAATTTCTATTGATCCATGGATACTCTTCTTTCTCCTTGGCATCATTTTTTCGATAAAGTTGTATGTTTTGGGATCGAGCTGAACTTGATTCTATCAATCTAACGTGGTGGTACGAGTTTAGTCAACGATCACAGATTCTATACACAGGGAAGGGGCTGAATGCTAATAGCTGAATCTGAGAAGCGCTGGTGTTTAACATGGGAGTTCGAGAAACATTGCTGTAAATTTGGATTGCGCATTATTGCATTGGTTTTTTTTTTCGTGCCGCCTTCTGTGAGACTGCTATTCTTGTTATCAATTTATTTACTACCTTTTATCCGAAATAAACTCTCATTCCCACTCCCACCTTAGCACTCTTCATAAGCTTTGAAAATAATCTTGCCTCACGAGGCTTTTTTGTCTCCCTAATAATTTTATTTCCTCCATCCATTCACTTACAACGAGTGTTGGATTTATAGCATTTGTCCTTTCGGGTCCATTTAAACTTTCTGTTTTAACTGTCGCTAACTTTGCTCATTGTAGTCTGGAGACATCCAATCATTGATTTGCACTTATCTAAGTTGATCTTATCCAAGAGGCATCAATCATTGGCATGCGCCTTGAAAATAATCGTTTGGTATTTTTCTTCCTTGTGCATCTCTTTGTTTCATTATGGAAATTGTTTTATTGCAATGTGAAGCAAAAATTTTTATCGAATCAACACGAATGAAACCACTAACCTGTCATTCTTTCTCTTCTGCCTCAATCACCTCTTCAAATTGTGATTGAAAAAAGTGCTTATCTCAGTCTTCTTTAAAGGGATTATGGTGTGTCTTAATGATATTAAGAGGTGGAATTCAATTTATCCACAAATGCAGTTTTTACTCTTGGTTGATTCTTTTAGCTGAATTTCAGTGGTCCTCTGGTATTAAGCATTCCATAATCTTGAGAATATTTTTCCTGTTTTTTTTTCTTAGCTTCATTGACAGTTTGAAAAGTATGTTACTTATCGTGCTTCGGATTCTAAATTTCTTAAATTTCCTTTCTTATCTTTTTGCCATAGTGTTAATGCTGGCTTGGTTACGATATTATTAATTTTTGAATACCTTCTTCTTGCAATCTCTTCTCACTCAAGTCTACTTTGCTACTTCATTCTTTTCTGTAGCTTTTCATGCTATTTTATTTCCACAATTTAACGGTGCTTAGTTCCTTCTCGCTTTGATAAATATCGCTTTTAAGAGTAGGATCAGTCCTATTCATACTTTTGTAAATGCTCGGTTGCTCACTCATGTAAAATATGACTCTTCTATGCTGTGATATTGCAAGAAGGTCTAGTTATGCTACAGTTCGCTCAAACACACGGAGACAATGCAGTCTACTCAGTACATTTTATTAATCGTTAAACCAAGGCTTTGTATATATGAATCTGTCAATCTGTCAGACCCATCTGCACCCTCGTCTTGATAAGGAGAGTGAGCGACTTGGAGACAACGTGCGGAAGTGATTATCTCGAGACTTGGTATGCATACTTCAGCTCTGAAATTGGTGCTTGAGGGCAAGATTTGGCTTATTTCATTTACAACGTGCTTTCAGTTTATTTACCCTAAATTATTTCTCTAGTATGCTTTCTAGACTCAAAGCAAAGTTTCGAGACCACTTTTCGGCCTTTTAATTCTTGAGAATAACTAACATTAACCATCGCCTTAGGTTCTGTTACTGCCTAATTGAGTTCTTTAATGTTTGAACTTCACGTGTGCATTCCTAAACTTCCCGGTATTTCATCATAGAACTTGTGGGCTTGGATTTTGGATGATAGTTATGTTAACATTCTCCTTCGCTATCTTTACACGTCAGTAACTTCATGTTTTGACATACGTCCTTGAGTATTTTAATTCATTCATGCCCCTACCCTCTGATTGAACATGAGGGAAAGCTCTGTGTAGTCTTTTCCTTTTTTTTGTTCATTAGCGCTATTAATTCCCCTCGCCACTGCTTAAGGTGGCGGCACGGTGTTGTTAAACATGACTCACGACAGGGAAAAATAGCTTTTGTCGTGATGTTACTAAATTTAGCTCTCTTACTCACGCGCTCTAAATCTACTCCCCCCCCCCCTCCCCTCCTCTCTCCCTGGATAGATGTGAATTTTACGGCTATTAATAGCTTGATTCTACCCTTGATGATAGTAGCAACAATAACCCCATTTCGTGACCAGCCAACTTCTTTTGCGCGTGGTGTCAGCTAATTTGTTTGGACGTTTTAATAGTTTAAAGTTCGTATGCAATAATAATTAAAGGAACAGCTTTAGCTTTCCGGTCTGGAAATTCGAGCTACATCCAATTCAGTGTCTATGCCCATCTTGAGAATCTTATCTAATTGGTTTTAGCAATGATTATTTCACCCTCCTTTGAGATTTCGAAAATTTTCGTTTTTTTTTCTTAGCTCAAATCGAGTCGTTTTTTCAAAATTCCTTGTCTTCGCAACTTAACGCTCTTTATTCCACGTTTCGAAATAGTTTTGTGATTTGAGCTAAATTTGCCAATAGCTCATATGTTTCCAAGCTTATGTATTTACCTCTTTCTAAATTTCTAAATTGGTTTGCTACTCAGAGCGTCCGCAGAATCTGGATGCAAAATCATAATTGGGTGCTTGTATTTACCATTAGTAGTGTTCAGTTTGTAGTAGTTGTGCATATTTTGGGGAAAAATTTTAACAAAACACTTCCTAATGTAGTATGCATTCATGCATTCATTTCATATATCTCTTAACTATATTGAAAATAAGTTCTTTGACTATACATTTTATTTAAATTCCATTAATTAGCATTTGTATTGTGTTTAGGAATGAACTAACGAATGAGGATTCTTATTCTTGAAAAACTGGCACCCATAATAGATTCAGGCAAAGCTATAAACAAAAATTTGCTTCGATTTCTCAAAGGACGTAAATGAAATCGTGATCGAAAATTAAGGATCATTCTATGAGGGACCTACCATCTCTGAAAATCTGCGCCTAAATATCACGGGCGTCATTAGCGGATCGATTTTATGAAAGCTCCCTATTTATACCCTCTACCAGATTCTTAATTGATTTGCTTATTCAAAGAAGCAGACTACTTCCCTCACTTTAGAAAAAACACAGATGACAGCATATTTAGTGTTAAATGTCATGTCATTTAAATGCCCTTCATGTTTACATCAACTTTCATTTACCCAGGTGTTTTGTTTTCACATTAAGGAGTTACCTAGAAGGATATACTTCTAAGGTTTTTTTGCTTTGAGAAATTCGTTTTTCACTCTTCTATTTCCTTCAGTCCAGTGCGATCGCCTTAACCTCTTCCGCTTGTAGTGATTGCTGTTAACTAACATCTTAAATTGCTCGCTGATTCATCCTAATTTTAAGTCTCGCTCAGTTTCTCCTGTGATCCGTCTCTCTTCCCTTAAGTTGTCGATGTCTCCATTGTTCTCTTCAAGTACAAGCATTCAGATCTCCTCTACCCCTTTTTTTCTATCTTCTCTACATTGTACTGGGGAAGGCAATAGCTTAAAAAGATTTCTTCTTTAAGCCTCTAAGCTGTATCATTTTCTTAATATCCTTATTTTAGTCTTCACTATTCATGCAGTTTCTCCTCTACCTAAAAATTATTCATGCTTTCATTCACAGTTCTAGCTGTAGTGCTTCATTCTATTTCAATCATTATTCCCCCAATGACTATGGTTAGTGTATGGACTATATGTCAACTCATCCATCCGATTAGTAGTTACTTCTGATGGAATAATGAGTTAGAAAGTCGGGGCTCTAGCACCGTCTACTAGTTCTCGCTATTTTATCCCTCCCCTCTCCCTCCTTTTTCCAAAAAACAAGATTCAATTGGTTTGTTGCATTTTCATGCCTCTGTTGGTTTTGCTTTTGCATATGAGAATGCCTATTCTTTCTTTACTCACACGTATTATTGCTCTTCACCCTTCCACTTTTGTTTGGTTGTACTCATTCAAGTGTGCTTAGGGTTATCGCTTTAATTCCAAACTGGCCGCTTCTTCACTTAAGGTTAGTGATAGCCATAATTGGCAATGCGTCCCCTATGTTATTTAAATGTGAATTTTTGGTTTCGTCTAGGACTGGGATATGTATTGATATTCCATCCATTCTATTTATAGCAATTTTTCTGGTTAAAGTCGTTTTCGTTGTACTCATCTCAAGGCATACCGTATAGACTTCAGACTTAAATGGCATGACCTACTCTTGTTGGATATATCTACCTTTTTTATTCACTCCCAAACAGTTTTATGGCGATATCGCGTGAGGGGATGAGGAAGCCTACTTTTATCATCGCCATTGCCTTTGTTGTTCCTTTTACTCTCTCTCTCTCTCGATTCTCCCCTTCTCTTAAAGTGTCGATATGTACACGCAGGACCGTCGTATTTCGCTTCACTCCATATCAACGTTACTCATTCCACTCCTAGGAGAGAGGGTGGCTTGACTCATCTGTGTGTGTTTGTGTACACTTGGGGTATTAATGTCGCCTCTGCCTCGGTATATATGAAGACCCTTTTTCTTGCCCTGTTAGAGTAGTCTGACTCAGGATTTCTGTTTCGGTTGCTTTGTGAAACTCAATAGCTTTCTTTTCCATTTTGAATATATATTCGAGGAAAATATACGATGGACTTTCATCATTGAAGATGCAATCAAAAGTTTCTAAAGGCCTTTAGTTATTTTATTCCATATCTACGTTATCTGTTATCGCGTTCACTTAACAATTCTTATCCAACTTATTCCTCTCTTGGCATATAGTTGTCTGTTCGATTCACCTCAAAGTCTTCTCGAATTATCCATTTGTCTTCTCTTTTATGTCCTAATGAAATATTCTGTCGCCGTCTGTGTCATTCTGGTCTTATGATAACTGCTTTTAGTTAGTAGGGACACCTGCTTTTTTTTTTCCATCTTCAAGGACATAAGTTAGATGTACTTCTAACAACCCTATTTTTTCAAGAATTTTTAATGGCTTTTGACTGTATACAATGCAAATATTTTTTGGGCTAAAAAGCATGAGAATTCTCCTAAGCATTGGTTCTTTCTGTTGCAATTTACTTTAGGTGAAGGTTGGGCGTAAATTTTTCGTTGTACTAATTGAGAAGTGGTTGAAAGCTCTATTTTGAAGACTAATTTGTAATAAATTGTATAGCTATTGAAAGCGTGCGACAAGGATGTTTAAGAAAGGTCAAAAGATTTGTCAGCTTAGTGGGACCAATAACTATTTAGTAAGCTCGTTAGTTGTTTTCTTCTTACTAAGTGTCTATAGTAATCAAGAAGACTCCTAGACACTGAGGTTGGAAGGTATCACCACCACTCTTATTTTACACACGCACACATTGTAACTTATTAATAACTTTAAGATAAAAATGCCGGACTAATCCAACTCAGAAAGCTTCAATGATAAGAGGGGTCTCTATGCATGCTGTTGGTAAAATGTTTGCTATATCTAAATTTTGATATAGATTTTTTGTCGACTTAGTCATTTATTTCACGATTAAATTGGTTCTTCTATTCTTTAAATCTTGCAATTACACCTCTGACTTCTAACCTCTAGGAGAATAGTGCTTGCGGATAAGGAGGCGAAAAATTTGTCATTTTTTACTTATTTAAAATAAATTAAACATTGTTTTCCACCTCGTCTCTTAGAGAGAATGGGCAAATTTTTTTAGTTATAAGGCGCATTCAGCCATCAGTCAGTTCGAGGGTTCGTAAGGTTGGTCACCTTTGCCAGTAGACTGCATTGAAAGGCCATAATTTGCTATAATAATGACTAGTAAAAGACTGGTCCTAGTTTCAAACGTTGCATGGTCGGTTCTCTTTCTCCTTTCCAAGCACTGTCATACGATCGTTAGATATGTACATTTATGAATTTAAGTGTGTGTTAGTTCACCTTCTCATACAATTCTGGCATTAACGAACGCGCAACACTCCCTCGATTGCTGCTGCTGCTGTATGGCAGAATATCAACATTGAAGTACCTGCCTGCCTGCCTTCCTATATGTATCAGCTTCGTATGGACTCTAATAAATTACATGCACTGGCGCGCTTACAAGATTAGATGAATGGTTCTTCGCACAGTGCTGATATATCATTGTAATTTAGTAGCGAAGATTTTGTACTCTGATTCAAACAATTGCTTCAGTACATACTGATGTGTACCTGTTTGTAAAAGCGGACCAAATGCATTTGGCATAATAAAATTGAGACACTTAGGTCCTTTATATGCTTAACTGCAATCGGTTCTCCTTCAAGAATACATTGATCCATTTTACATCAAAATTACTTGACAACTCCATTAAATCACGGTCTTTGTAATTAATCTGGGTGCCGGGAATTTCGTTTAATAAATCGTGAGCTGGTAGCGCAGCAACCCTTATTCACATCTACAACGTTAGATATCACAAGATCGCTTCCTATCGGTAATGTAGATATCTAATCACACTAAATTTAGTCAACGCAAGGGATATAAGAATGCGGGAGTCCCAAAAACAGCTCGAGTTTCTGCACCTCAGGTCAATTGTTGCTAAAGCTTTCCATAGTAGTGATTTAATATTCATTCTCACAATTCCAGTAAGAGGGGTGAATAGTCACTCGCTGAGATTGGCTAGTAGAAAGAATAAGGAATGGGGATTTTGTATTAGAGTCGCGCCTCTGCCCAAGATGTGTGTCTAAGGCGCTTATTTTCAATAGGTTTGGTATTTATATATACTGTGACTGTCTTTTAGCTTTCTTCTTAATTTAAATCCTTAAATTTATACTAATTAAACGAATGTTCGAATTGCTTGCCAAACTCCGGTGCAATTATGTACCTTAATCTTGTTATCTTTTTGAAAAATCCCTAAGGGCTCGTCATATTGCTAATCTCACAACTTTAATTATTTCCAATCTTCTAATAATTATTAGTTTATCAAATTTATAACGCTTTAGGCTCGGAAATTCGAATTTTGCGTTGAGTGTCTAAAGTTAGCGAATAAATTCATTTCGGCCTATTATTGCAATATAATTAATGCTAAGGCAAAAATCCAACGTGGAGGGGGGGGGGGGGGGGGGGTAGAGGGAAGAAGGATGCATTAAAAATGAACCACTTTGTCAGGAAGCAGTATTTTCTTGCATTACTTAGCGTCACAATTCTCGTTAGTTTTAATTGGTGGCAAATTCTATTTAGTTATGCTAATATTGGCCTAATCCCTTGTTTCTCTCATAATGCCTCATGAAGATCATTCAATAATTTTGCATTTAACCTTCATAGGTGATTTACTTTTGTTTGTTATATGGTTTCGCTTCGATAATTTAATAGGCGCACGTCAAAACGTTCACAATTACCCTTTGTACTTACTGGTCCAGTGGTTTGCGTAGCTTATTAGATTGTTGGTGAAATTCGATTGCGAGTATTTAAATTACCGCCGCCCTGTTCTCCAATAGTAATTCCAAAATTTATGTTGGAGATTTTGATGGAAGTGAAGACCGCCTTCTGTCATTTCAGTTTCCTAATATAGTTGTAATGTTGGTGTTAACTTCTCAACGGTGTTTCAATGTGTTTCTAATGCTAAGTGGCCAGGTACCCACTGAGATGTTCTCTTGTTTTTCCTTCCCAATTGCACGAAGATAGAGTACTTGCAATACAGACAACGACTAATTACCATGAAAGTACAACTGCTTCGTACCATGGAATTGGTTAACTACTTACTTAGAATTAGGTAGCGACGAGACTTGAGCAAGAAGGAACGTTATTTAAAAGATCTTTTCACTGAATTCTGTAAATTTTAAGATTTTTGCGTCTTAACAGTTTTAAACGCCACTGTAGCTAGTAAGAATTGACGAAATAGCCCTTGCGAATTCTAATCCTCGAGTTTCCTTTGAACACGCAAAATAGCAAATGAGTTCAGTAACGGGTGGAAAAGGAAGTCGAATAGAAGTGTGTGTAATGCAATCGGAATGTTGAAATTTATTTTGCTTCCACTCTAGTATAATTGATTTGTCCGTTTTCTCGTAAGGAGGCCAATTGCTAAAGCGCCAAACCTTGATATTCGTAATTGTATCTCTGATTATTGAGATGGGCTCCTATAAAGATAGTGCCGACAACTAAATGCACTTGAACAGTTGGTCATATCACTTATTCAATTGCATCATTTCATAGGCCTGAGGGATTAGATAAGAATAGCGAAGATAATCAATATATACTCAAGTCTAACTGAGTTAATAGACAGTGTTTTATTGCCTCTCATTCCTTATAGACCCAGTTATTGAAAGCCTTAAAAAATGAGCATTTGACTTTTTGAAAGTTTCACATACCGTTGGTACCTACTGCAATGTGTCTTCCATTTCATTCAGTTTTGTTGGACTCCTCATTCTTTATCAAACTATAATAAACAAGCCCTCTTGACGTACAATCCCATACCTCTGTCTTCTATATATATATATATATATATATTTTCAAACCAGATAGAGAAGAGAGACCACCGACTGGAAAACTTTACTAACAAACTCAGACGAAAAAATAGGGCGTGGGGGTGGGTTCGCTTTACGAATGTTTCATGTGCGTGTGACTATTTGATGTGTCTGCCAAGCTCGCTTATTAAGGGAGGAGAATGCAAAGTGGATGAAAATAAATCTATTCCGCAGTACTATGCCATGGTAGTCAGGAGAAAGATGTTAGTGTATTGACGGCATCTGTCACGTGACGGTGGGTTAAATTACCAATAAAATGTTACCACGCCTGCATGGGTGTTGAGTCCAAGCTTATTTTTGGGTATATCTAGAAAGCATAATTTTCTAAGGTTAATCGAAATGGAAAAGAACGCTCTTGAGGGATAATTGTGGTTTACAATAAATGATAGTTTTCTATTTGTTCTTGTAGGGATTTGTCTTTTCTTTCTGAGTGACATAGAATTATGTTAGTTGCAGAGGTACATTTTGGTTCATTCTCCAACTGTAATCTTCAAACGTAGTTGCTTTCCATCTTGGCACTTCTACTCATTCTATTGAAACCTTGACATGAGAGTCTTAGATCCATTACGAAGAATGCGGTAGTCATGTAGCTCAACTACTGTGATATTTTTATGAAAATGTAAACATTAGCATTATCAAAATACCTAGTAGATGAGTGAGACTGTTTGTTCTAATAAGGACGCATCATCAGCAAGCGGAAATTAAAAATCGATAATTCAGCGTTCAAGATTTCTTAACAAGTTAGTTTGTTTGTTTAATCGCCGGTCAATTTTTCATCACATACTAATTAGATAATGAGTATTAGGGTTGATTTATTAATTTTTGACGAAATCAAGAACTTTTCAATACCTCATTGAGAAATTCTCAATACCGAGTCGTCATTACTGCCACCTTCCTCCTTTATAGACTCCCTTCGAAAAAAAAAGCAGCAATCCAAGGCCGATGAAGCCGGTGAATTCTGTGACCGAGCCGACTCCGAAGTTGGTCTGGACGAAAAGGAATCCTCAAATGCCGCCTCCTCTTCTCTCTCCCTTATCGGTGGAGGGGGTGGTTGTGGCGATTCGACTCCAGGGGGTCATCCAGCATCCTCTTACGTCAATGCCAGCACTGTGGTTGCAGCTGCTCTTGCCGCCGCGGCTGCTCAGCGTTCTACTGGGAAGGTAACAGCCTCTGCCACCGCCTCGCTTCCTTCTACTTTTCCTTCAGGACAGTCTCACCTCCCGCTTTCGCCTGGTTCTCAGCGGCATCATCATCACAAGGCGGAAAGAAGTTGGAAACCTGGGTCTTGGTTGAGGAGATCGTTTGTGTTGTTATGGAGGAGAAGACCGTCGCCGAATTCTGGAGCTTTAACTTCTTCGCCTTGCTCGAAAGCTCTCCCTCAGGACGATATTATGAGGTGGAAACTTAAATGTCTTTTGCGTTTGATATTCCTTAACACTTTTTATTACTAGCGTTCAGGTTGGGTGAGCACCATTGTTTGAGGTCTAAAAAGTTAAAAGTTGCGCCCTTATGTTAAGATCGTATAGACTATTTGCTACCATGTAAAATCTTTCTGTCTTCTTAATCTACGGAAAAAAAGGATTAATTGAAGTGGGAAACTGGCCATTGTAATTTTACAGCCGATCAATATTTTCTTGAAATCGCAGACAAGAATTTGCTCAGAAATTCGAGAGACAACTCGCCAACTTTGCGCTTTGGAACGTGAATTGCCCATTAGGTGAAGCTTGCAAAATCCAACTCATGACATAAACTCGGCTTCTTTCACTTTTTTTTATTAAAGAATATTATATTGAATGTTTTTCGCTCCAGTTTTTTCTTTCCTTATTTCACCCACTTTTACTAGCACGCTAACATTTCTTGTAAAGAATGCGTTCTAAGACTATTTCGCGAATTTTCACGGCACTTTGACTTGAGTAGAGAGATGCTGTGGTTGACCTGCTTTTAACAGGAAGTCACATTTCACCACCTCTTGCTTGTCAGAATTAAATGGTGTAGTCGCTCACCTACATCACTGAATGTCTACGAATGGGTATTAATCACGTGACCTCTCAGTTCTCAGTATTTCTTTATTCGTTACTGTACTGCTCTCTCTCTATTTTATGCCTGTAAAGTTTCTACAATTGGAGTAAATCGTCACTTCTATCCTCCTAGTTAAATTACCCTTCTCCTTTTTAGTATCATTGCATATCACCAAGCTAAAGCAAGCAAACAGTGTCGACCACCCGGTGCTAATATCCTCCTACTTGGCGAATGTATTCTTGAGGGTGTTCTGACTGAATGGTTGGGTCCTGGAGGTCTGGGGAACGGAGGTAGTGGTGTGAGTGGTGTCTGTACCCCGCCTCCTCCCTCTGCGTCGTCCACTTCGTCAGCGTTCTCTGTTTCGGGTCTTCTAGTACTGCAAGATAATCCTCAGTGGGCGAAATCGCGACTCCTACTCATGCGAACGTCTGCTGGTTATGTCCTCGAGGTCTATACACCACCTGAGGTGAATACTGACTTGTATATTATCTACTTCATTTCTATTAAATCTAATTTTAATATTTGTATCAATATCGTTCTCATTATTCTCATAATTCTTCAATCTATTGATAAAATCAAAATATTTGAATTACTACTCAATATTTCAAGCTCTCATTCCTATACTTTTATAGGAATTCAGGTTGAAATCTCCAAAGTATATTGCTTTTACTGATAGGTTTTTATTCAACTCGCTAACTCAGTATTTTGTCTTTTTATTGACTTTTTTTCATTTTTTATTAGGTAGGTTATTTCCAACTGATTTATCTAATTTGTTCCAGTCGCATGGTATTCATGGATCGGTATCGGGCATGCCATTGCAGAAGATTATGTTTATATCTCTATATCATTGCCGCATTTGGTTGATTGTCATATACAAATGAGAGGTAGGATAGCCTTGCTAGCCGCTGCTCTGCTTTTATCAACTCCTCCAGACCTAGGGTTATTAGAATGAAGTTGAGTTTGATATTTGTGATGTTAGCGATCGGGAGAAAGAGTTCAGAAACTTCTTCTCTTGTTTTGATCGAATTAAGTTGTATAGATTCTGGGAGCTGGAGTGAATAGCTAGAATATGTGGGCCAATCACTACTGAGGTAACTTCAATGCACTTGAAGATGAAAGCCAGATCTTGAATGCCACCTGCACCCGTCATGCTCTCACAGCTTCGATAAGCAATTTGAAGAGTAGTAGAACTGCATACTCGCGCATTAGGAAGAATGTATTGTAAGTGACCTGAGTAGGATGGGAGGTTAATGAGCTTTAAATGTCTGAATGTAAATTGCGGGAGAGAGAAGTAAGAACTATTCAGGAATTCACATGCAGCTCGTGTGCTATTGACTTCTCATTTAGATTTCTCGATAGTTCTCGTGGTCCCTCGGACACTTGTTGGTTTCTCTTTCTGGCAAGGGAGGGGGGAGGCTCATAAAAATGATAGAGCATGATTGAATTTTTAAATACTTCACCCATTCTAATCGGTTAGTGAAATCATATGCCTCCACACGTACAGCTTCTAATGCTTTGTTTCCTCTTATGGTAGATTAACTCCAAATGTAAATTAGGCCACTGGACTGTCACTCATCATATTTACGTTGGTCTCTAAAACTTGTAAGAATGTTGTACCTGCCTTACACTTAGGACAGGGTGTATATTAGAAATTGAGTATGAGGCATAACCATGTTGTATGTTAATTTAATTGACTTATTCAAGTTTTTTTCAGCCTTTCTGTTTTTCAGTTACAATGGAGGTGGCAATGATTGATGATTGAGTGCTGAGCAATCCAAGGTTAGTACCGAGGTCACCCTAGAGGCTGCAAAAAGTTCTTATCTTGCGTTGCAACATTCTTCTAATGTCATTTTCTCATTCAAAGATGCTTCATCCTCCTGGATTTTAGAGAGAGAGTGGGAGGGAGGGGGTGGGGGGGGGGGGAATTTGTTTTATTCGTGTGTAACGGGAGCTATGGAATTTGCATATTTCTGTCTTAACTGCTTTAAATCCAAAAAAAAAAATGATATCGTAACTCGCCCCTCCTCTCTCCTAACGGATAATGCGGTCTGTACGTCCGCAGCCATCGTATGTTTATGTTGCAAATGAGCGAGAGGGAGGGAGGGAGAGAGAACGAGACGATCACGTGGGAGTAAATTTATCGTCATTGGCGAAGTTGAGAGGAGTGGCCAACAAACCTAGCTAAATATGGCTAGTAAAGGTGACAAAATTCGAATTTCGCATTGGGAAATTTCACAAGGATAAAGAACACTCCTATTTGACTATATTTCCTGAAATGATTCTCATTGTGAAGTGTCCTGGGACTCTTTTCAAGTTAATCTCTCAACATTTTTTCCCAACTTGCCTGTTTATTTGTATTAACACGTTGGCGGACCACCTACCTCTAGTCTCTCTGTGTGGGCTTGTTCCAGAGCCTCCTGTCTAAAAAATTCTTTCGACAGGTAATTGTTAAACCCTACGTCTTAATCGTCTATGATAAATGTTCATTTGTCCACTTTTTAGACTTTATTTCACCTATTTGATTATGAAGCTAGGGATAAATTTTCAGAATACTATTTGGTTATTTTTCCCAGATGGGTTGAGGATCTTCATGCACACTAAGCTTTCTTTAAAGTTTAAACCCTCCTTCATACATGTTCATGATGTCAACGAAACTTTGTGATAACTATAACCAACCTAAATTGTGGATGAGAATAACCTGTTTTATGATGGCTCGAACCGGCCATCGAAAAATAAGGATCTGGTTGCTGCTCAATGCCCCCTGAACACTTTGAAAGGAACTCGTCGCTAACTGGAATGGAGGCTACGAGGCTGCTGTGGCTATAAGAAAGCATCGTAACAGACTATTCGATCTGATTGCGCTGACACAGCATATTTTCCCGAAAATTATGTTTGAGTACTCCGGTATCGAAATTAGGGCAGTTAATTGAATTTTTTAGCTCCCTATCGTGGAGCTAGCACTTAAAGAAGGCCTTCACTACCACTAATCATACAAGCGTCTCACAGACTAACTTCTGTCAAAGGGTTATTTAATTTAGAATGGTTAACTTATTAGTTCATCAGTGCTGAAATGTCGATTTTCTGATCGGGAGAGTGCCAAAAGTCGGCGTAATTTCTGTGATCTTACCCCCCATTGCCCACGGTGAGCTTTGAAAAACACTTCCTTAGAACGGCTTGGTCGTTACTAGTAAAGCCGATACTACTCCGTAATCGAGATCACTTTGAGTGAATGGATGAAGGCACGCTCTGTGCGATTCAGATCAGACGTGCTTGGAAAGTCTAGCCAATAGTGGGAGTGGAGGAATTTGATTTTCTCATGGTTCTACCTCTTCACCAAGCGTACATTGGAAATGGGTTTGGGATTTATTAAGAAAGTTAATAATCAATAGACGAGTGCATGGGAGTGGAAAGTGCATTCTTTGCACTCCCCATCACTTTTATTTTTGAATTTCTCCGATTGTAAGAATTGCAATTGTTTAAAGGTGGAACTTACGTTTCCTTTGTAGTAAATTGCAAATTGGATTTTATTTTTTTTTTTTGTGTGTCAACTCCTCGGGGCCTTCTGTGTCTTTCGTCCTGAATGAAGGCGTAAAATTCGTTGGGATCTAGACTTAACTCACTCCTGGCCTTTACTGTTTTGAAAGTTCACCAGAGTACAAGGCTTTTCGTGCAAATTGTGTCGTTTAAGTAAACGAGGTCTCTCCAACGCATTGGATGGAGTATTTGGCGTCTTTTATCTCATTAGTTTCTCATCCTAATCTAGTTATTTCCTTGACTTTAAAAAGTCCACTTATTTATAATGAGATAGCTAGTCCCGCTATTTCCATTATTAAAATAGTTCGTAGATGACTGGAATGTATGTGACATTGTATGCCTATCTGGCGCTACCATTGACGATCGATCAAACAGGCTGAGTGGCTATTGTGAAATAGTGATCCTAGGTAATGCTATTCTATATTCACTTTTCTCTGCTTTGCTCCAAGTACAGCTCTATCTGTTGATTTGCTATCATCCCGAGTTGACAGTCGTCAGTTAACTCCTTTACAGTTCCACCTGGACTATTCACGATAGTTGTTTGTTAACAAGTGCGTATTGGATGCTACATTTATTGTTTCAATACTTATTGACATACATTTGGTAAATGGCACGATCATCAATGCTAGCCAATACTGGTCAAGTGAAAGAAAGATAGAATATACTCTTCTCATTTTAACAAGTTCTGAGTGGGAAGGCGCTTTTCTGAGGTGCCTATGGGAATTGTCTTGAAAGAAAAAATTTATCAAGTGATAGAAATGTCGTGTTAATCTTTCACTTAAGATAGCTTCTGCTTTCAACAATAATTGGAGCAGGTCGCCATGCAATGGTTCACCCTTTGATAGTATTTTGAAAAGCCTTTGGGATGACTAGATGAAGGTTATTATCAAACTTAATCAAGAGCTCATTGGTATATCACCCATGTTTTCATTCTCATTTGCGTTTATTCTGTTTCTTTAGTCCAACTGTCCTCGATACGGCATCACTTGTAGTCTAATAGCTGATCTCCGTCGCTTACGACCTGCAGAACTCACTGACTTCCGAAATTACGTCTTTCTTCTAAAGGTGATTATTTCTATTCCTTTTTGTACCATTTATTCCCTCACATTCTTTTCGAGTTGAATGCACTTATTTTTCATTTAGACGGAGTCTGGAGACGAGAAGATCTTCGAAGCCTCCTCTTCCAATGAGGCAGCCTGTTGGTTGACAGCAATTCGCAAGTGTCTCCCACCGCTTCGCCGTTGCCTCACAAATCCCACCACACTGGCTGCCGCTGCTGCATCCGCTGTTGCTGCTCGCCAACCGCCCTCACCTGGCACTGGAGGTCATCATCATACCAATAATGGTGATTGGTTGGTTTCTCTTGACAGCGGCGGTAGCGGCAACCCTTCAGCTCAACCGATTCCTCCACCTCTGCCTTCACTCCCACCACCTCCTCAACTTATCCAACCTATTCCCACGACAACTATTTCGTCGACGGCGACAACGACAAACTCGGGATTCGAGTTTCAGAGGCAGGTGGCTCCGCCCTTATTGAGGTGAGTTTGGATATACGAGTGTAATCAGGCTCAACTCGAACGAATTTAATCGGGGTTGGTTATATAAATACACCCACACACGTATATGCGCTTATAACCAGACAACCAAAAAAAATAACAAGCAGGCAAACTCAGTTGAGTTTATAGAAGCATTAAGATATGCCGAGCCCATTTGGAGAAGTGTTTGTAATTGAAAGGTATCCTGGCACCTCTCTTGTTGACCAGCTGAGTATCATTCTCGTGCCCTCTAGCTTAGTAGACGCGCGTACAGGCGCGTAAGTATAGCAACTACTGTTTGCTTACGTTGTTCATACCCCCAAATCGACGTTGCCTGCTGTAGCAAACAGTTGGGGAATTCATCCTTTTTTATTATTAACACTCCTGACCGAGATAACGTCGAGGTTTGTTTACGTCTTCCAATCATTGACACTGATTGCAAATCTAAATTTACAAAACATACTTTAGCCTGATTTTTCTTCGTTTATTTACTGTAGTTTTCTAAATTGGCTTTTTCTTCGACGTTTCTGATTGTTTGTGTACATGTAACAAAACGCAGTTTGAATTCAAAAGCAAATATGGAGAGTAAATACACATTATTGGCTTTGCTCAATT
This sequence comes from Hymenolepis microstoma, assembly GCA_000469805.3. Taxonomy (NCBI): domain Eukaryota; kingdom Metazoa; phylum Platyhelminthes; class Cestoda; order Cyclophyllidea; family Hymenolepididae; genus Hymenolepis; species Hymenolepis microstoma. The sequence continues at coordinate 34,355,971 of LR215989.1, read as the reverse complement.
AGAGCTAAGTTGGAAAAAAGAAATTAAAATAAATTAGAACTTAATTTACTTTACTTAATTTCCATACTTGAATAATTGACGATTATCGCGCTGTGTTAAGTATTGATTTGATAGCAGAAAAGGAGCTTTTATTTCCAAATCTCTGAAACTCACTCTTAACTCTGCTTTCACTTTGTTTACATGGAGTAATCACGAGGAGTTCTCTAGTTCATATTGACCGTCAAGGGTCTCTCACCTCCGCTATCGGCTACATTCTTTTTATTTACTTTGATTCCTCTTCGCCTACTTTCTTGAGATGGTCAGTTGTTGTGATGTTGAAACAAGTTGCCTGTCAGATTCAACTTTCGGTCTATTATTTTTAGTATTAAAGTGGCATGTTATTTCATGGAATCTCACTAGTGGATAGTATTTGGAATAGATAGGACTAGCCGTGAAAATTAGTGCGATCGATTCGCTTTGCGTATATGTATCTTTCAGTTCCGCTCCAAAGTCGAAGTTGCTTGGTGATGACTTTGCACGTCAGCATTCAGACTCTTCCAACACAGGTATGATGATGGATTCCACGACTCTCCATCACCACCATCTTCCACAGTCCCACTCGCAGCAGTCGAATTCCTCTCTTATGCCCAAACAGATCTCTTCTCAACAGCCACTCACTTCTCAGGGTGCTGGAAGTAAGTTTTAATTCCTCCCTTACCTACTACTTGATTTTTCGTTTGGATTACCTACTGTAGCATTAACTTCCAGGCTTCTTTTTGGGTGAAGGGTGCTTCCTCGATGAAAAATGTTGAATCCTTTTACTCCTTAATTAGTCAGAATTAACCATTTCTTTTGGTCGTTCCAATCACTCTGTGTGCACCGATGGACATTGAATTCCAAATGTACATGGTATTCGCTATATAATATTGAGTTTTCTTTGGGTTGCTTTGTGAGCATACTTACTTGTTACAATTATCATTGGAAGTTTGCTTTTATTGCACCAATAATATGGGTATCATTTTAATTGAATGCGTTGAGTGGGACGGTGCGAGTGGAACCCGGAGATTATTTCATTATAAACTGAATCTATTATGCCCTACTAAACAGTCAAAGAAAGTAATTGACCTTTATGTATGGCTTATGAAGATCTCTGGATACTTAAGTCTTCGAGAATGTGTATATATGAAATTTGAGAATCAGTCATTCAATCGTAATGGAGGTTGTGCTCACCGAATTTCATGCCTAGATAGATGGTAGAACTTCCAAGAACAAACAGTCCCCAATGAAATTTCCAACTATTTAAGAAACTGCAAATTAACACCCGTGTTCAAGTTGATATTCGAATTGAAACTCGCCTATCGCTTAACCATAGAGATTCCTATTAATGATCAAATTGTTTGACTTTGCACTGCTCTTGATTACGAACTAAATCAATTGCTCTGACCCCATTATCTACTTTTTAGGCCCCTTTCCAGTTGCAAACTTTATTTTAATTCTAAGGCTTTTCTTATTCATATGTTTTCCATGACTAGACGCTGTGTTATCCCCATTCCTACGATTCTACTCGTAATGCAATTGCGTGAGTGTGGATAAATGGCTGAGCTCGACATAGTGTTTTGTTGAATTTCAACAGATGTCAGAGACTGGACCTTCACTCTAGTTGCATTTCTTATATTGCTTTCGGGGTGCCCTTTTATTTGATAAGGTAAAGGATTTCCGTTGAAGCTCAGAACCTTCTCACTAGGTGATTTCTCTGAATATCAACCAAAGATTGATTTACTTTTGCCTTCAGACTGAATAGACTGAAGCATCGATCTTCTCGAGAAACTCATTTTTTTTTGCAGGTCTTCATCTAGTACCAATCTGCCTCATTTGTATCAATAATTTCGGGTTAGGAGTCATCTTACAGCCCCTGTTGAAAAAAATTCAAACATATTTATTTCTGCTTTAGTAGCCTTTTTCTCATGTGTACTGATTTTCAAGCTTTCTAACCTTGACCCGTTAGAACCACGTACTCTAGTTGTATATAGTGGCTCTCTAATTTCCTACTTTGACACCCTATAAATTGACTTACAATCAAAATTCCGGTTTCGCTTGATATTTATGTTCTCATTTCGGTTGAATTTTCGGACAGGTGTGAGACGTTTTAATCAAATTAATGTCGGTTCATTGAAAACCTAACTCTTATATCATCATTCTAGCTCTCGTATGTCCGCTTCCTTCCCGACCACCCGCCGCTTTCCATCGAATCGCGCCAGCAGAACACCCTTCAGTTACCACCACTGCATCTAATACCGCAGTCACAATATCTGGCGACGGGACCACCGGTGGTCATCTGGACAACAGCTGTAGTAACCCCTTCGCATGTGATAAGCTGCTCTCCAATTACCCCTGGTACCATGGGACTTTGTCGCGAGTAGCAGCCACCGCATTTGTGCTCGGGCAGCCGGTTGAAGTGGATGGCATTACAACGACAGAGGGAAGTGGAGGAAATGGTGGATCCCCGACTGCTCTTTTCTCCTCGTCTGGAACAAACCACTCAGCGGCTTCCGGCTTGTCGGATGGAGTGTTTCTGGTCAGACAGAGTGAAACTCGTCTGGGAGAATTTGTGCTTACTTTTAGTTGTCATGGCAAGGCCAAGGTACATTTCTCTCTGACTTTATCAGTACATTGGAAAGATTTTATGGTTAATCGGTTACATTTTTATGGCTGCTAAACCCTTATGTTCTCATTTTCTATCAGTTTCCAGTCCCTTTGTTTGTGCGCATTTATGAATTGGCGATCGAATTTTGTGGACAGCCCAATTTGCAATTAACTGAAGTCCTTCTGGTTAGCAAGGTGAAGCTCATGACATAGTCGAGATACATTTCTTTGTGGTTTAGTTTTCGGTTTTTCGAGACCTAATAAAAATGTTGGCAAATGTATTTCCTTAAGGTCAGGATTTGTGCGTCGTGTAAATCCACAACTTGTCATAGCGGGTTGAGGTCATTCAAGGTCTTGATATTCACTTCCAAATTTCCTACCATCAGGTTTTAAAGGTCTGCCCATTGTCGGTCAAAGTCGTATCTTACTACTAATACCTAATTTACCCGGTGGTTTTCTTTCACATTTAATCGACAAACTTACCTTTAATTTTACTTTAAGATATAAATTAAGTTCCTCTTTGCTGAATAGCTTACTTCGCTTCCGGTTATTTTTCACTAAGATTTTCTTAACGGTGGAATTGTCTTCAAAATATTACTCAAGAACAATGAATATAGACGCATTCATTGAAATCGATAGTGAATGGTAGTGGTTATCCACGAATGATTGACGTTTTCTCAGTATGAGAATCACCAATCTGATCTTCTAGCAATCCCAAATTCGACTTTGATATTTTTTTTTACTTTAGTTAATTTATTTGTCTTTTTCAGTTAACACTATGCCAATGGATTAAAATTTGGGGTCAGGGCGATAATGCCATAGCCTGTCATAACTTGCGGTCATATTGAGGTTAGGTAAACGGCTAGTTTTCTTTAATCGAATTTCCGAGTTATATAAAACCAAATTCACTTTTACTAAACTTACTTAACTATTGGGTCGGAGACGTTTATAGCTACCAATATTTCATTTATTAGAGATGGGGATTGGAAATTGAAGGCTTCCTTTCTGGAAAGTTTCTCCAAAAATTAAATTAGCAACTTGGGGCTTTTTACCCATAGCTCTTTGAGTACTTTGTGTTTCTTTTAAAATCTTACCGGTTTTTGAAAGAAATGGTTTTAGCTTATGTTAGCACATTTTTCGCAATCTGCTTATAACTTGCTTGAAGAACTCTAACATCCGTAACTGCATATTTGTTTACGATTTGATGAGTACATCCATTTCATCTTCACCGTTTTTGTGCTTTGTTGGTCTGTTGTTAATCCAACTTAGCTTCTATTAACAAATTTTTAGCCGAATATTTCTGTGTGCCAAGTCGCAATTTATTATAATCATATTTGATCCTATGACTCACTATTGGAATGTGCCTCCAACTGCGCCTTACTCTGTTACTGGTCAAAGTAACAAAAGTGGATTTTGGCAACAATTTTTGTTTTACTGCATCAGTTAATTGTGTAAATGAAACACCATTTTCAAATTTATTCACTGGTTCATTTACCCCTTTCCAAAACAGAGCCTATTGAGGTACTAAAGCGGTGATTTTTTAAATAGCTCACTTTAAATCACTGCTGTGAATGAAGTTTATTGAAGCTCTTTTTCTCATAGAATACAACTCTAATTAAGCTTACTCAGGTTTATTCTCTATTACCACCACTGTGATCTGAAGCAAAGTTGAACATTTTTGTCATACTAAACCAAAGCATATAGACTTCATATATCATGCAATGTATTACCGCTTTGTTGGGTTTCACATTCATGCCTGCGGATAATGCCTTTCATTTTCATGACTTCCTTTGTTGTTCTTCCATCTCGGCTAAAATATTTGTTAAGATTCGAATTTCGAATTTTTTCCTTGTGGTTCATTGAAGAGTGCAACATTTGTTTTATCCTGAATCAGTTCTCTGGTTAAGCTAGCATTTTTACGTCATCTCTATTTCCGTTCAACTAACTCATTACATCTTTTACACCCGAATAATTACTAATCCATTTGTACCTTTCTCCTATTGTCCCTTTTCTTATACTTGCACTACATTTTTCTCTGCAAAACTAAAAATTTTGGCTTAGTTTAGTAGTCACAGGAGCCTTTCCAAGAGAGGGGGAGAGTGAGAGGTTCAGGTGTTTCTGATCTCTGCCTTAGGTTTATTGTTTAAGTTGTCCAACTTCATTGATTGGTGAAAGAACTCCATTCTGGCTGTTTATTTTCTTATCTTTCTAACTAAGGCCGTAATAGCGCGTAAGATTTTGATTTCAATCTGGGAATTACAAAATGCCTCCATTATTAGATCATATGGCCTGGGATTAGAAGATTCTCAATTTCATATCCCTATAACAACTTTTCTCATTGGTTCGAATTATTATCTTGTGCCTTTCGGGTCACTTACCAGTATTGAATCCAAGTGGATAGAATTTTATTCCTTTTCTTCAAGTTCTCCTCCAGTCAAAAACACTGCTGTTGGCGCACAGCTCTGGTATTTGTACCTGCTTGCATACACGTACGCACCCAAGCGCGTGGTTTTGGCAAACACACAATCACAAGTACAGGGCGGATCGGAGCGGAGCGTCATGCCAAAATGTAAATGAGGGGTGGTAGTGGGAGGGAGGGAGAGGAGAAATCATGAACACCTGACTCTAGCTGGCTCTACATAAAATGCCCTATCGCTAACCCTCGCTAAACTACACTTCTATATCGCGTCACCAGCTTGGATATCAGGTCTCCCTTTCATGGTTTCATGCGGGGTGCTGCCTTTATAGGTCACACGCCGCACTTCAAAGCGCACGCATTGCTGCTTTGCCTCTATTTTGTCTTTCGTTAATACTGTTGTTATTATCTCTTTTTCGCTGCCATACGTGTGGGTGCAGATGCATTTTAGAGGCTCCCGATTGGTTGGCGTGCGTCCAGTACTTGGGGCATAGATGTCATGTGAATGCTTCCTCTTTGGGTATCGAAAACGGTGTGATTGCGCGAAGGTTTCTGCTTTTTGTTTAGTTTTATTATATTTAAAATAAAGGGAGTGTTTGTAATAAGGGGCATTAACTTTGAGATTCTCATTCTGACTCTTTTGAGTCTTTGGTTGACGTTTACATCTTTCCCTTTTCTCCGTACCCGATGGAAGCAACTTACCAGTAAAAGGGGTGGTGTTTCAAGTTCTTCCAACAAATATCATTTTTTGGCTAATTTCAGGTCTGCACTAACTAGTCAATCGTTGAATTATCGCCAATCCACGTTTTGTCGAAGTTAACGTGAATGTTTAATTCTAACCCATTTAGTTAACAGGTCTTATTAAATGTGCGATTTGACTGCGTGTATTTGCAGCCTTCAGTGGAACTTGTATAAGTGAATGGAAAAGTGAGTTTTGTTTACTGAAAACATTGATATAGCTCGAAGTGTGACTTGTACATCTTTTTCTTTTAAACTCCTTAATGGCTTGCATTGTTCTTCAGGCTAGAGCTTAGTTTTAATACTGATTAAGTGATATTTGAAATAGGTGTCGAGTCTCAAGAGCAAACGTTTAAATAATTTATATTTTCATAATTTCACAGATCAGTTCGACTTAATCTGGTAGCTCAAAAATGGCCAACCGTTAAATATTAATCCATCATGTTGTTCCCATCCTTATAGTTGCAGAAGGTTTCTTTCATTTACTCCGGCCTGATCCGCAGCTAGACTTTTCTTTACCACTCTTTGCAATAACCAGCTGTTCAATTGATTTCATTGGCACAAAATGAGCCCCTCAATCATGTTCTTCAGTGCCTTCTACTTTATGTTAACTAGGCTTGGGAACCAGTGATCTCTCCTATTCGTCGTTTTTCAATGATTATTTTTTTGGGGAGGGGGGGGGAGGTATTCTGGTAGGGAGATGCTACGATTAGTTAAGTGAATATTCCAGAACCTGTGAAATCATGGTAGAAATGACAACTGTATTGCGTTCTATTCTAAAATTGGACTTCTTCCCAAGCATGACGTGAGATAATTTTAAGTGCTCATTTAAAGTAATTTTTTTCAACATACACCCAGCCGCGTTGTGAGAGTACCATGTCATCACACTGTTTCTGCAGCTACAAGGCCGTTGTCATTAGTTTGATCACTTTGTTAACATCAACAACATCTCAATTCGTTTTGTCAAATTTATTTTTAGAAGAGGCTCTTATTTGTGAAAATGCAAGAATTCCTTGAAGCCGGTAATGACAGTAACTTACAAGACTCTCCTCCTAAGCTCTTGATCCTCTCTTACATTATTCATCCCCGGTTTAAAAGCTAGTAGATCAACTTTGTGCTTGATTATTGCAACTTTTATACTTCTTCATTACGAAGCATTTGTGCAATTTAAAAGGAGAGAAGTGCTTTTCGAGGGAATTTGACTTTCCGTGGGAATGAATCCCCCTCGGGTAATTTAATCAAAAATCACATGTTTGTACAGGCTCACGTCTTCGTACATGGTGTTGCAAAAAGTATCCTTCTTCTCCACTTCTGCGTACGTTTGTACTTTAATGGAAGTTCCATGTTCGGTGAATTTCACCCCTTAGAGATGACAAGATTTTAAATTTCTAAGAAGAAATTCACTTTTTAGAAGGAAGACAGACTTTAACTTTGAAAACACTTCCAATCAATATCATAAATGACCCAGCTAAAGAAGGCCCTGTTTTTTGATCAAATATTCGTAATACTATTATTGCAATAAATTTTGCCATTACTAGTTAATAGTAGGCTTAAAAGAGCATTAGACCCCATCAGTAAAACTCAAATAAAGTAGATTTGGATGTATTCCACTTCAAAAATAACCACTAATCATTCTAAAGACTATCAGAATACAGCAGCCCTTTCCAAATTAAGTAACTAAGCGTTGAGTAGCGAGCGAGGGTATATTGGATCGCCGTAAGTAATCTTTTATGGAAATTACATGGGAGAGGAAACGGAAGGCTGGGATAAAGTGGCCAAATTACAACGAGTGGAATTGGGTGTTTTGTGACCTTTGTTAGCCGGATGAGCACTCAATAGCAATCATCATCTTACAGCGCAGACATGAGTCAATATGTTCATATTCTAATTAAAACTTGGCTAATATGGAGAAGCTTTTATAAATCAAATTACTACCAATTAGGTAAATGAAAATTTATCTAATGGAGTTTCCTTTTAATTTGAATTTTAGTTCGTCAATAGGAATAATGTTGCCTTATTTTCCAAAAGCAGAAGTCTATTTTTTGCCAAATCTTGTTTCTAAAAAGCGTCTTATACTCAAATGAAAATGCAAAAATAGTGATCTACAAAACTGCATGTTAGAGAAAAGTGGGATTGTTTCCCTACGTTATCGTATTTTTATTCGTTCTAGCATTTGCGAATGACACTGACCCCCGATGGTCAATGTCAAGTGCAGCATCTTCCCTTCGCTTCCATCTGCGAAATGTTGGAACACTTCCATCAGGAACCCATCCCTTTGGAACATCCTCCAACTGTCACAGGTCAATCTTCACAACCACCCCTCCCTCCTCATTCTGGTGATTCAATTGGCAAGCCTCAACAGGTTATCGATTCAAGCCCTCCCCCTCCCGTGACCCTCTCGGCCTATGTCGTTAACACTCGTCGGGCAGCTGGTCGAATTTGCGGTGCTGGTGGCGTGAACCCCTCACAGTGGCCACGTCTAGTTCTCTGTCGAGGTTCTGTGCGAGCTAGTATCAATACTGTCTGCTCTGATGTTGCCTCTGTGGCTGCTAGTGTCGCTACACGAGCGGTGCAGAACCAGTACATTCTTATGTGACGCATCCATGTATATAGTCATTATAAAACATCTCTTGTTACTTATTTACAATCAGTAATATTCATATTTCCGTGTGTGAAAGCGCCACTAAAGTCCCCAACCTAACTAAATCCGTGAATGACAATCTTTCTCCCATCTCCTGACCCTTCAAGCTGGAATTTTAGGTCAAACGAAATGTCCTCCTGTATCCCTCTGTGTCCCACTCCCTTGTCTCTCTGTCCCGTCATTGTGCAATATCTTCGACTTGCCTACGGTTTCCCTCTTAAGGATTTCTTGCGTTTCTGAACTCTATCTGTCCATAGATCGTGAATCAAATCAAGTTGGGAAAGAAATGTGTTTTTGCATACTCCCATAAAACGAGGAGAATAGCTTGAAGGATTAAACTTTCTTAATAGGGATCGAGAGGAGTGTGGGACGGTCTTGAAAACTTATATACAAGATAGGCGTATAGGAATGCGGAAGACTAGGTAAAGTGCACTGCAAATTAGTGCTGGTTAAGTCTATAAAGGCCCTAAATAGGGGCCAACTAATCAGTTTTTATATCAAATAGAAGAGGATGAAACGCCGTCAGAGTTCTTGTGAACATAGGAGAAAGTAACGCCAATAAAACTCGAGATAGCTCAACTTCACAACGAAGGCTCGTTGCTGTCATGTGTAAACCAATAGACACTGGGAGCAAAGGCATTTAATTTGATCGATTAGGAACTACGAAGGTTTGATGCTCGTCTCCACATAGATCTTGAGGCTGGTAAAGTCTGACTAATGCTGATAATGGCAGATTCCCTCCGGGGAGGCTACATGATGTCACCTCTAAGCACGATGAGCGATGGAAGATGAGCTGATAATTTGAATCTACACTATATACAACACACCAATAAATAGAAAAGCGCAAAAATATCAAAATCTAAGACTTATTGGGTGAAAAAGCATAATTCTTAATAATTCAAATGTCTCTATACCCAAATTCAGCGCGCGATTTGCAAATGCCGTGACAAGAATGAATAAGGTTCATGTAAGCCCAAAATAATTATTGAAGCTAATAACTTGGTGAACATTAATCCTTAAGAAAATAGGTAAAAGGCAACCAAATATAGGGCAGAAAATCCGAAAATGAAAACGTCGAACATGATTATATTATAGAAACCTATATACAAACGAATATAAAAAGCAGTCATTTCATTCCATTGGAACTTTTTCGTCTTCACACTCGCGAATATATAAAACGTTGTTGCAACGAATCAGTACTTCGCCAAGGCTTCCAGTGAAGCAATTGTCGATATACTCATCCGTACTGTGAAGCTGAAGATTCATATAGCGATCAACAGCAACTAAATAGCCCTTGTACTCCATCCCCCATTTCAGTTTTACAATAACAAGCTTTCCAGTAATGCTGCTCAAGAACGGGATAGGAGTCAGTGTTTCCATTTTAACACGAACGCGACGAAAATTCCAAACAGGCGCTTCCTTGTAAATTATTCACCAAATAGACATTGTGGCTAGTTTGAACAAGAAATAATTTAAAAATGCAGAAGTCATGGCAATTTGATTAATTCTCTCTTAGTAACCTTAATTAAAATAATATATCACAAGAGTATATTTTTTAAATAGGTAACTGTGTGAAAAAATTTGTTAAATAGTAGATATATTGATCGAATTTTGTAATGAAATTGCATTGAATTCTAGAGTATAAAAGAATCCGATTTATATGGATATTGTCGTCTTACCACTCTAACTATTTAATTGAAATGCCAAACAATAAAGCTTCACATTCGTTCACATTCTAAATCAAAACATATTAAATAGCATAAAATCCATCAGTTTGTACTTGTGGAATTGAAAATATGGATGTACAGTTATGGACTTCTTATTTTACATTAAATATGGTATAATAATTAACTCCTTAACTCACAGTAACTCCGTTACCATACTTCGAATCATAATTCAAATGTACACTTTTAATTTTAATATTTTTGTATCATCGAATTTAATCTAAACTAAATGTTATATTTTTTATCAAAGGAAATCCATTAGATTCCATCCTAAGTAAATTACGCCTGTTTTATTATTCATATATTTTGGTAGATAATACCATAAAAATATTCCGTCTCAAATTAAAAATGAAGTAAAAGATATAATTGAATTAGGAAGCCACCAAATACATTCGTAAAACACCATAAGGCTAATGAAATTAGAACTGTGGATTGAGAAACACTAGATATGCAACGAGGAGGATAGGCTATTCTTTCTACAGGGGCTATTTCGTCTTCAACAGCGTTGAATTTTTCATCAGCTATATCTCTGGTCCCAACATTTCACTTATCCACTCTACACTCAGTTTGGTCTGTGTGCTGACAGGTGTTTCGGTGCTGCTTGAGGAGGTTGCCTACTTTATCCATTTCTACGTGCACGGTAGACACGTGTTTCGTGACTATCTCCAATCAGTTATAAATATTTGAGCATTTAGAGTGGCTATGCAAGGCTTTATATAATCAAAACTTCATTAGTTGTAAGTCCAACAAAGAAATGGTAGTTATCAAAGAAATCGAAGCCACATGGACGAACACATGTGGACTTGAAATTGTTCAGTTCTAGAAAGAGAGAGAGCACTCAGACGAATATTTGATCCTTGACGTTTTATTACTTTTTGATAAAATCAATTATTTGTTGTGAGTTTTGCGTGTCTTGCTATGGGGTATTGCACTTCAGGAAGTTTTCAGCCTCGAAATCAAGACAACTCTGTAGTCCCCTATGTAAAGTAAATATTCAAATGCTTTCACAAGTCCTTGCTGATGGGATATTAGTTAAAGTGTATTTCTATGGTGTTGGTGTCCGCCAGTATGTCTCGTGGATGCTGCAGAGTAAATCTTGAGATATTGGGATATTGGAATAGAAAATTACCAACTTCCTGGAAAACAGTGTAATTGTTCTGAGGAAATAGAAACACAATTTCACAGTTGTGCAAAGAAAAATTTCTTTGAACATGAACATAAAACGTAGATCATCCATTTTTTCAGCTCGGAAAATTTTCACAATTTCTGTTTCTGCATGTCAGTAAATTAAATTAGAAACCTAAGGCGGGGCTGTAGCGGATGCTTCACTACTCATTAATATCTACTGCAGATTCTTCTATGTTTAGAAATGTTTCCAGAATTCGCTATGCTGTCGCAAAGCTATAGAGGAAACAGACGTATGACGTGGAATACGTTTATTTGGAAGTGCCTTACAGACAGAGAGCTTAGTCATTATACTACAATGGAGGATGGGGTTTTTAAACCAACTATATGTTATTGACTGTCGGTTGGCTGGATGTTCTCCGCGCTCACGACCGCACCTAGACCCTACGCTAAAAATAGCACCTCGAAACTTTGAGCGTATCTGTATGCACATGAGATTTCTTTATTCAGCGATAACAATTTTGTTTGCTCCACAATTTCATCGATTTAGATTTTTCTCTAACACCAGGATTAGTAAGAAATAAATAAGTGGAACTTGTTCGGACTAAGCAGTACGCAGCGATTTAAGTTGCCAAGACTTGAATCGACTATCGATATGAGTTATGTTGTAGTATTTTAGCCATCGGAAGTATGACAGGGAAATTCCAAGTTGTTCGTTGGGCCTATTAAATGAAGAATCCATCATTAGTTAAAGTACTGCATTCGTGCTTCTATTTGCGCTCCAATCCCGTGAAATGAGGCTTTACACTGTTACAGTCGAGAATCAGTATTTTTTGTCTGTTCTTTTTAGCCATGACTGATCGATCAGACAAATGAATTTCTTGGCTCCTAGACAGATTTCTCAAAACCATGACACTAGGTAAACCTTCTTTACAGTTTTCCTTGAAACCTGATGACTTGCAAATAAAAGAAACAAGGGGAATTTTCATGACAACCTAGAAGCCAGATCTTCTCCGTTGAATCATGTTCTTGAGATCTTCCAAAGAAATCCAGTGAATTATTCCTCTACATAGTATAGTGCCAAGTGAGTGTGAATTCAAAATGAATCATCTCACAGTTTTAGGGCTATTGAAAACTGATGCCTTAAGGTCTTGGATGCGGCCTCTATGACCTCCAACATGACTAATCAGTCGTTGTATCTAGGCCATGGACCTATAATTAGCAGTCATGCACTGAGTGACCACGTGACCTCAACGGATTTTGTTGTTATTTATCGGCGGAAAATAGTTACATGCAATTAACAAAAACTAATTGAATAGAGGATTTTAAATCTTTGCATTTGACTCTGAATTTCTGTTAGACAGGTTTTTGAAATGAGTGCTGGCCTCGTTTGTTTATCATGTATATGACAATGGTAGGAACTAGGACTTATTTTATAAGAATTCATTTGTAATAACAACTACTGATATTTATTTGTGAGTAATGTGATGGCATAAGTAGTTCATAATAGTTCATCTTCTATAAGCACCAGTTTAATAAAATTTCCTATTTTGCACACCGTACGATCCAGATAGGGGTGTAGCTTTGAGAAATGGAGCGCGGGGGAGAGGAGGGAAGGAAGTTCTGATCCATGAAATCCGACAAAAAGTCTTATCGAACTAGGACAGTGATCTCATCGATTATATTCCTTTCTGTACAGAGGACTTTCGCATAAAATTGACAATTTCAAACTTCGTAATTTTAGGTCGAATTTCTTTCAGATAAGAAGTTTCGCCTTTGTTATTTTAACCATGGCAGTTAGTTGAATAAGAGCATTTCTTGGGGTCTTAGATATAACTGAGTGTAAACATTTCTCCGACATCTTTTATGCTTAATGAGTTTTAGGGCTAGACGACCATGGGGGAGGGTGGTAGCAGCCCAAAGACAGTCGTTTTGTCGGAGCACTGCCTTTTGATTTCTCAGATTAATTTGCTGAATTAGACCCCACATTTATAATTCTGTCAGAGGACGACTTTTAGGATAATCTTAAGTGCAATGTTTAGAAGAGCCATAAGTTGGCGCCCTCAGCATTGTTATGAAGGGTCATGTTTGAAATGACCTTTATAACCTCCTTCATGACTACTGATTTTATGAAACCATGCCACGAATTTGCAATTAAAGGGATATGTCAAACCTAATTGATCTATTGGCACTTACTGGCTGAGTTATTACTCTTGGCGAAACAAAATACGTTTTAATTTTTATAAGGAATTCAATTCTGCACACCTGACTAGTTTATCATGTTGTGTGGTCCATTTTGGTGTCCTAATCGATTTATCTCCTACTTAGGAACAATACCATGGTAGCTAGATTGTTACTAACATTAATTGGCTAAGGGACTGTGTGTACAAAAACTCTTTTTATAACACTAAACTGTCTCAATGAATAACTGAAGTGATAATGCTATTAATCTGTGAGTAGCATGGCAAAAAATGATCCAATAAGTGTGCATTTAAGGATTGTCAAATATGAAATTGTATTCAGTTTATAGACATAAGAATAAACTTTTATACAAACATTTACTAAAGAAATTTAAAAAATTAATTTTCAACTATTTTAATGAAATAAACTAATATCGAAAGGGGTTTCATCGCCAGTATCATCTCATAATATCATTTTTTTTAATTTTCTCCAATAGCAACCCTTTAATTGAAGATATCATGGTTTCGAAAAGCCCTCTTATTAACCAGAATTAAGCTGTGTAGTTCTACACCCGCTTCAATACATCAGCAGTGGTGTACATCGAACCAATGTCCCTTGACTTGCCAGAGCGCACAGGTGAATGCCTTCAAATTTCCGCCTTAAGGGAAGGGAAGAAATCTTGTTTAGCTGAGAAATGAGCATGCCACTCTATTCCATCCACTGGATGTGCATAAATGAACAACGATGATGACCATGTTACTTAAATCACATTCCAAATGTTCTTTTTTATTAAATAAAATGAGTTGAACTCACATAAAAAAAGTTGGCTTGAGCTTTTTTCAATTTTTTTAAAGTTGAACTTGACAATTCAATTTTCCTTTTCAAAAGTCACCTCCACTCACAAACAGGCCTCACAGCTCTAATTAGAGAGTCGTCAAGGCTTCAAGGACAAACACACTTTTTCTGCCTCTTTTCTGTCCGTAAGCAGTGGCGAATTGGTATTGAAAACCATCCAAGACATCAATTTTTAATCACTTCATTTTAAAAGTAGTGAAAAAGACATCTAATGATTTTTGCTCAATTAATATCGGTCTTTTTGGAAAGCGCAATAGACTTATCCCCACGTGGCGCACCCTGAGCAACGTAAAAATGTCTGTTAACCGGCAGTTGACTTCAAACTACCATGACCCAACTGCATACCATATTCGACCACTTCCACAGTACTCGCCTTACCTCTTCCTCTACCTTTGTGTCTGTCTCTTTTACTTCCGTGAATCACTCTTCTATTCACCCTCTCGACATTTTGTGACTTTGATGTTCCTCCCCTCTGTGAAACCCGAAAGCAACTAAAGGGCTAATGATAACTATCACAAAGCCTGCAATTCGATATAAATAACTAAGAAATAAATATTAAATATTAAGAAATAATGACAATGCCGTTAATTTTTTCTGAATGGATCGTCCATGAATATCTCCTGATTCTAAGTTCATTTGAATAACAGCGTTGTGCACGTATTCCGTGCCAAAGGTCTCGAGATCGGAAACCGCCATTGCGAATTAGGAACTCAAAAGGACTAGCTACAACAGTGCAGTGTTATTTTAAGGGTATGACCAGGCACTACGTACAAGGTGACCATACCTTAACTCTGCGATAGAGGTCCAAATAATTTGATACGACTGGCTTAAAGAAGTCGCATTAATAGTATGAAACAAGGATTTCATGAGGTGGGTTTTTAAGGTAAGTTTAGAGGTACCAGTAACCAAGTAATTGCATGAAGTTACATTGGTAGAAATGAAAGAAAAAAAAGATTACGAGGTGACGATGCCGCCAAATAACCTGTTAGAATAATTCAAGTAAATTAGTTTTACAGAAGTAGAGGTTGAAGTGAGAGTCATTATAAGGCGTTTTTCACTAAACATAGTTTATTTCCTCTCTTGCATTATAGTTCCGACTCTAAGTCCGAATCACGAGGTATTTTCGAGTGGCACATTATGTCGGCATTTTATAAGGTTCTATAAACGTAAGATTTGTAACACCAAAAAATACAAACTTTGCTAAGTAGTTCAACAGCTGAGCGAATAAGGTGCAAATAGTCTCGGTTTTAGTTACTTAGGCAATATAGCGAACAGAATTTGATCAGATGCGAAACCAACGCTATCTCATGGCGCAAAATGGAGTGAAAATGGTAAAGAATCTCAGAATAAAGAACTGTAATAAGTATGTCAAAGTTATATTATTACTAAAGTTAATAAATAGTCTGAAGATTCTTCTATTTTTCTTCTTTCGAAATTCAATCTCCGGCACTTCTTCGTTAAAAATAAAGAGACGACTAAATCTAAATTAAGTCAAATTGAGCTACATTTTAAATTGCAATTAACTAAATGCGAACACAGTAAAAGAAAAATGTAAACAATCTTTAAGTTTGAAATTCTTCGGAATGAACTTTTTTCACCAAAACTCGCTAATTTAAATCATTCTACATATTAATGGAAAAGGACAATTAGTCATGTTTATGGCAAAATATTTTAATGGTTGATTAATTTGTTGCTCAAGCTCTCTGAAGTCAAGTTAACAGCTTTATTTGTTTCATTTGCTTACAGCTACTTCACAGGAAAAATCCATTAAAGTGTCAACACCTTACGTTCAAATTGTCAGACAATGGGAATTTAATTCATTTAAAAAATTATAAAGTGATGTGATTATTTGAAATAATATAATAGGCTATGTATTTCTCCTCGGTATTCAATTTATTTAATTAATTGTAACAGTGCAAAGACAGCACAAGCAGCTATCTAGAACTCATTACTGATTGGTCAATCGCAGCCACCTAACTTTTGTGTTTGAACGGCGGGCGCATTAATTGGCTAATTACAAACCTATCACCAATTTGATTGGTTGCCATAAAGCGCTGTGGTTAATGCTGCTATTTAATATCGTCGCTTAATTATTTCGACATTTATTGCGCGCTCAATACTTCATCGAACGGTTGTTTTGAATAAAGATGTCTAATGTAAGTTCTACCGTTTCTTTCATATTAATGAAATTTTTTATTTATAAGTTAACATAGTTTTTTATTTAAACCATCTATAACAATTCAGCTATATATGAATAAAATGCAATTTTAAGGACGAATCCGCGTAAGAATTCTTAGCATTTAATATCCTCCACACTCTAATTTAGTTCAAGAAACCAGTAATTCCTCTGCTTATACTTATTTAAATTTATATGGAACTTCTTTACTGTCCATAATTTAAGAAATTTATCGAAGTTAAGACCAGTGTCTGGTTTTAGGTTGCTATGCTATTTGAATTTCCTTATTCTAGTTTAGTAACCTAGATGCGAGAGTTAACCTCAAAGTTAATTTTGCCTGTTTTTAGATCACTTTTATTTACTATGTTTTAATTGAGTTTTCTTTTGTATTTTAAAGAAAATCCCTTTAGTTTCAATTTTGTTAGCATGACGGAAAGGTAGAATTGTCTAAATATGTAAACTTCACACCTCCTCAGTAATGAATACCGTTTCCACGACAATTCACTCTGTCACGTTATTAGTCCTCCACTCCTCAAATTGAAGCAGGCACATGTATACCCGGACACTGGGTATAATTTCCCCTCCAAGCCAATAATTATCATTCTCCTCATTATTATCCACTACAATTCAAACCAACGGTGTCACTTCATTGAATTAAACATACTATTAGATGTTGGCTGCCATTTGATATAATAATACTATTAGATGCTAGAATTATTGGCCACTGGGCTTGCAGACTGCCCCTGTTTTGGAAGAAGGGAATTCAAAAAGGAGAAATGGGTAATTACCACGGCCAGACCCGGGGGAGGGGAGGGGGGCAATTAATGCTCATTAATACACACTTTCAGTATGAGGAGGTGAAAAGGGGTGGGGTAGGGATGAGTAGAGGTCCATATGCCTTCCATGTCACATGTTGCTCCCCTTTTTTTACAGTCCTTTCACTCCCTGACTGCCTGTAATACCGGCAGGTGTACTACCATTCCATCTTTTTCACAGACTCGTAAGTAGAATTTCACCAGATGTTCATTTTACCTCTTATTCAAAATGCTATAGCCGAAATGGCAAAGGCTAATTACTAGGAGGAATAAAGAAATGTTCTTCTCCTATGGCAAATTGTTGCATTTACCTTAGCAACATAAATTATGCAATATTTTATAATTACCCACCCCCCCCCTCCCCCCAATTATTGCTATCAGTAACCAATAATTAAATTTTCGTTTTATTCAACAAGATGTGCTAGGGTGTAATTAGAAACAACTAGCAATTGTTGACCTTATTTGACCTATTAACAAATAATTGGTGTTGATAATTATAGACTGCCTTTCTTGGTTTTTTTAGCAGAATTCACCCAAAAATCTCTCCTCTAATTCTCTGACTATGTTGGAAGCCCATTGCAATAGTATAGGGTATCAGAGTGATGAGAACGGAATTCCACTGGGTAGTGTCCACCCCAATGTGGCTCTTACACCGTCACCTCCTGTCATATCTGAAGGAATCTCTCAACCATCGCATTCATTCTATCGATTTCTTCCATCACAATACGAACATTTACCACCCCACCCTCCACCATCACATCAAACTCATCCAGCTCACGAAGTCTCGAGTATGGTGCCATCACACGAACTCACCCCAACTCCCCCTTCCCTACCCCAATACAACCAATGGACAAATGAAATGTTGCATCCAGGATATCCTTACGAGAACCTTCAATCTAGATACCGTCCATTGATGGAACCAAGCTGGATGACTAATTTCATGACTCCATTCACCAACTACAATCAGGACCTTTCAACCCAGTTTAGCTCTTCAAATTACTTATTTACAGCAGAAGTTGCCAAGCAATATGAGCAAAATCCCTTAACTCCTGTTGCTCCGAAACCAGCAGTGTCTGCAAGTAGACGCTATGCAGGTACCCGAGGTAATTGCGACTGCCCTGATTGCCAACAAATTGATAGAATCGCGGCATCGAATCCTGAAATGGCTGCGGAGATGAGAAAAAACAGCACTACACACAGTTGTCATGTCCCCGGATGTGGAAAGGTCTATACCAAGACGAGTCACTTGAAGGCCCATTTAAGATGGCATACGGGAGAACGACCATTTGTCTGCAACTGGCAACTCTGCGGAAGACGATTTCTCCGTTCTGATGAGCTTCAAAAGCATCTAAAGACTCATGAAAATGACACGGATAATGAGTGCCCCGTTTGTCAGAAGAAATTCCAGAGATGCGACTACCTGACACGACATATGTCAACGCACAGTGTGGAGGAGATTCAAAAGAAAATGGAAGGAGCCGATACCAAGGTTAAGTTGGAGGAAAGTGAGGTTGAAGAGAAGAGAGCTGAGGAGAAGACCGCTCAGTAACGTGGCCTTTTATATTCTCATCATTACACTACCTTCCTGGAAACTCCAAACATTTTTAGAATTCGTGTTATTTATATATTTTGTTCCCTACACACTCATATATACATATATATGCGTGTGAAACAGTGAAAACCGGTTGTTTGTTTTATGAAGATGCCGTTTTATATTCAATTATAATATATGTATATATATTGCACCCAAGTCCCGTTTATCGATTTATCCCCAATGCTCGAAGGTTAACATTGAAGTAATGCACAGTGAGCCTTATATTCGAGAAGGAGTGCATATTAGCAGAATTGATATATTACTATCAATTCAAAACCAGCAGACTTAAATCGTTGTTCGGTTCGCAGGTAAGTCACTTTCAGTTTCAGAATAAAGAATTTGGAAGCTGGATAGAGTAGCAATTAAATTAAAGAAAAATAAATATATTTAAAAAAGCAAGGCTGAAGGTGTGGTTAATGACAGATTCTTAATCACCAAATACATTCAACTTGATTTTTTGTATACGAACTGAAATCTGCGATTTAAATGTAGCGTCTAAAGATTTTGACTCTTGTGTATTACTTATTTGGAGGAAAAACCGAGCGATAATGGGAGACAACGATCCTTAAAAGTAAAATTTCTACAACCTTCACGCTAATTTTGTGCTTTTTTTTCTCAATATTCAGTTGAGTTGTACTAATTACGCACTCGTTTCGACTGGATTCTGATAGTTAAGGTAGTCTGAGATTTGCAGCCAAAGTGCTCTATCCAAATTATTAAAAAGGTTCATTATTTTGCTAAGGTAATGAACACTACAATTCATTTGTTACTGTTAGTGTTATAACATTCCAAGCTTCTAAAGACAATTCAAATATGTGCAAATCAATAAAGTGCGGTAATGAAAGATTTAAACTTTTATTACTTTTCTTCCCATTTAGTCCCGCCTATTCGCCGTAGCTGTACCAGTCAGTTGAGTTCAGTTGAGATCTCTACAAATGGGAAGTCCACTGTTCATGAAGGCTTGATAGAATATTTTTCTTGATCTTGTAAGTTAATAATCAGTATTTTGAAGAAGGCTTTAACCACCTAAATGGAATAATATCCCCTTTTATTCCTTTATGTTAAGTAATGAACGAATGCATAACGAATACCAATTAAACTGCCTTACTGCTTCTAGAATTCTAACTTACACTAACCTCATTCTATTTTTTTCTATCCAGACATCATTGACTTAGCATTGGAATGATGCGAGTCGCTATTAACCTCGTGGCTATTGGTTAGTTTCAAATTTTTATGATTGCTAAATGACGTTAAGCTTACTTATAGAGACTATTAAGGCATCTTAGGCTACAGTTATAAACAAAATGAAATTGGCCCAGTGATTCTTCAGAAAACCGTAATGAACAATACAAGAATAGCTTCAATGCCGACACTAATTGCTTGAAAAAGACATGATTCATTGATGGATATTGTCAATAGAGGGGTGTAGCAGTATGGCAAAGGAATGAGGGAGAAAACTCTTTACCCTCCTAAACACCCTAAACCACTCTTGTGTTGGCCACTCTCCACATATACAATACACTATTTTGACAACAACAAAGGCATCTAGCCATAATGAGGGAATAAATTTTTCTTCAGGGTTTGAGTAGGGGGAGAAGAGTGAGAGTACATGGGCGTTCCTAAGCTCCGTCTCCCTCCACCCCCTACTCCCTCCACTTCTCTGTGTGGCGACAGAAGCCAACAAAAATTGTGGCCACAACAATTATGTCCCACCTCAGAGTGTGTAAATTACGGACACAAAGGAGAGAGGGAGACTGTGTATGTACGCATCTACGTAGCTGTCGATTTCATCCATTCTTTGATGCCGGAACTACAGGTGATTGCAATTTGATGAAGTGACATTCCTTTGATATTCGCGTAGAACGTCACCACAGTGGCAAATATGAACTTGGTACCGTCAGAAAGACAGTAAAGGACTATTCAGCATCGTACAGGAGCTTTGCATTCAGATGTGGTCTAATTTGTGGAATATTCTCAAGACGGTAATTTGCACATAATGAACTTTTAAATTTTTTAATTAGATTCCATTTAAATTCATTTGGAGAAGGAAAAGCAAGCAAAATGAGGTAGAATTAAATAGATCCAACATTGCCGAGCTGAGAGAAAAAAATCTGCAGGAATTACTGTGATTTTTTTAAAATGCTCGTAGCTAGTAGGCAATAGTGGGCTAGCCTATTCGAACTCAAGATTGACTGAAATTTAGTCAGAGGGAAATTTCATTGGACTTCTTACACAAACGATAGGAACCCTCAGTGAATCTCACTGCCAATTTTTAATTTAATACTTGATGCCTTTCATTAATGTTTCTTACGGAATCAATCGGAGTTAAGTCGACGCGGAAAGAGTACGAAGAAATTTCGAAAGATCTTCTGAAGGTCTGCATGAATGTATAATGCAGAGATTAAAATCAATCCGACTAAATAAGGTTGCACAAAAATAATCGCCATATCCGTTGTAATGTAATCGGAATTTGATGGGAGCACACTATTTGAATGGGCATTACACACAATCGGAAATGGGCAGAATTCAACGGGGAAGTGTCAATAAAAGGTGAATTTCATGACTGTGGACAAGACACAGGCAGGTACTGCCCATTAGGTACCTGCTATAGTCTGGGCATACTTGCGTAGCAAATTGGAATCAAGAAAAGTTACCGTAAGGTTTAATATAAAGCCTTCTTTTCCTCATGTTTTTTTAAATAAATATAAAATTTTTGCCGAAAGTGTGCATTTCTGAAAGCTTACATTTCTGGTTTCTTTGGTGTCTCAAATCTTCTTCCTTCAGTGCAAAATGAAAGTAAATTAAGTACTTTAGATAGGACAATACCGGGAAATTCGAAGTCGACTGAGCCCTATATGGCCTCGTTCAAAGGCACTTTCAATTAATTCTGATGAGACGGAAGTCCCATTCGTTCATGGAATTATTTTAATTGATCAAAAATCAATACATAGTAATATTAAAATTCCAACCAGAGAAAAGAAGGTCCTTTCTAAAAGTAATCAGCTGTGTTATAGGAATAGCAACCCAAAGGCTAATCAGAGACCTGTATTATAAAATTTAGTGAATTGTGAATTTTCAAAACATTAATTGTACTTCAAAGTGGGAAGAATAGACAATCTCCAATTTTTCACAATTGTCTCCTGAACAAATGGTTACCTTTCCTAAGGTAAGGGAGAGGTGAGCAGAAAATTGATGATTTTTCCGTCCTCATTCATCAAGAGTTTAATTGACAATCTTTATGTCATTTTTACACTTTACAAAATGCTTTTAAATTAAGGTTTATTTTGATAATTAAGAAGAGCCAAGCCGATATATTCAAAAAACTGAATCTTTAAAGTTTATTACCATAATTATTAAAAACAATATTAAAAAGAAGTGAGAGTTCAAGAAATGATGATTGAGAGAAGATCAAAACTGCTAAGAGCAAACTTCAACGAATCAAAGCATCTAACTTTATCTGCTTTTTGGAATTGGATTGTACCATATTCGCCAAACGAGTGCTTCAAAGTTTGATATTCTATTTTCATGATCCCTTCCCATTTTATATTCCTAGGATGAATGCCGTCATTAGCACCAAATAGAAGATTCCACTTTGTACCCTGTCATTTATTGTAAGCATACATAATCATCATCACCATCACCATCAATATTACATGCTACTGTTCCCATCGCTGACCTATCCCTTAGAAAATTAAAACACAGAATGACTACCATTTCACACTAATGCAGTGCGGCTAATATGAGTAAGACGGGTTGACTTTTGTGTCGAAGTACATGGAGAATTGAAATAGGGCATTAATTTACCCTTCTATATACATGCGGAACCTCCTTTATTTTGAAAATCCGGCACAAACTTTAACCCGCTGGTATATTCCGTGCCCATAGCGCGAGAGTAATTTAAAAATTGAATACTCATGACTGTGTCAATACCTTCAATCCATCCAGCAAGCTCCTTTGCTGTGGTTGATTTGGCAATTATGCCGTAAAGTAGCTTTCGTATCACAGCTAATCATTTTGCTTACAACATGCCAATCTTTGCTCAAAGAAATTT
This sequence comes from Hymenolepis microstoma, assembly GCA_000469805.3. Classification (NCBI taxonomy): domain Eukaryota; kingdom Metazoa; phylum Platyhelminthes; class Cestoda; order Cyclophyllidea; family Hymenolepididae; genus Hymenolepis; species Hymenolepis microstoma. The sequence continues at coordinate 34,333,033 of LR215989.1, read as the reverse complement.
GTTTTTTATAATTTCAGAATATATAACCTTTCAAAGGAACTCAGAGGCATGTATATTAAACGCAGGTGCCTCTAGTGCTAAAGTGATCCAACCAAGTTCCACAGTTATCTGTCTTTCACTTTAGGTATTTAGAAAAGGCTTCTCCCGCAGAACGCAAACACTTATGCAAAAATATATATTCACCACCTTCCCCTCAAAAATGTTCATGCCAAGTGTCCTTGCTTTACCAAAACTTCTAATCAAGCTAATAAATCTATTTGGCTGTAATTGTATTGATTAATTATAAATAATAAGGAGATTAAGGGTGGACTTACTTTAAAATAATGCACACAAAAAATGAACAAGGCATATTGGTAAAATATTTCCAAATAAATATATTAACCAAATTTTTACTTATTCACAGCCTGTTATGGAATCTCATTTAAATAATCCCAAAAAATATAAAACAATGTTTTATTAAATAATACCACTGTATACGGTTTATGTCAACTAATCACAACCAATATCGTAAAAAATGATAATAAAGTTAACTAATTTGTCAATGACTAGCTTTAAATTTTGAAAAAAAGGAGGAAAGGACAAATAAAAAAGAAGTAATTTATCCTTTTGAAATTATGATCATTCACATCAGAGATAGTGGTCGCAGTTGCTCCACTTCACAAGGAGTTTGTTAAAGACCATGCTACTATAAATACACCGCAAAATTGAGTTCCACCACTGGTTTACATGAAGGAATTTAATTAATCGAAGTATCTGTAAATGGTATTAAAGCTAGCCACAGATAAATAATCAAAATTCTCCATTTTGGAAGAATATGCCGCATTTGAAACGTGGTCTTAACTTTCTCACCAAGCAGCTAAATGGTCAAGCAAGGTAGATGAGCAGTCGGATAGCTAGCCAATCAATCAACTTGCTGGTTGAGAAGAAGGAGGAGGAGGAGGAGGAGGCAATAACAAGCGCGTTTTCATTCATCTCCCTCTCCCTCCTCTCCTAATTGCAGACTCTTGCAAGCGAAACTAAGTAGACAGCAGGCAATTGGCAGAATCCAGCACTGATTGCCACTCCTCGACTTCCATACCTGATTTCCACCCCATCCCAATTCACCTTTCTCAACTTATCATCATCCCCACCCCCCCCTCCCACCCCCTTCTATTGACCGCAATTTAGTAATTTGGAGAGGAAGGGGGGAGGGAAGATTGCGGTAAAAACTGGAGTGAATCTGTGTGCGCGTGAGTGTAGATATACGACTTAAACTCACAGCATGAATAGCAAGCCTATAATTACTTCTTTGGTTGGCCAAGGCAAGTTTAAATTCTCTTTTCCTTAAGCAAATTTTACTGGGAAATACACTCCCCCCTCCCCCCCTCCCCCCCAAAAGGCCTTCGCTATTCTTTCTCCTTTCTTTTTCTTTCTGCTTGCATCTATGTCTGCTCTTTTGTGGTACTTTTTATAATAATTTCTCTGTTGAGCTTCTTTCTTTGAGTGCAGATGCTCCTCAAATTTTTCTTTCTTTGAGTCTGGATACTGTGGCTAAATGTACAAAACGTCAGGAAAAGGAACATTTTCAAATGGATAAAGTAATACATATATGCGCAGAATAAGTTTACATTGATGAAAAATGTTGTAGAGGGAATTAAAGGGAACTTATTAATGCCAATTCGGGCCAAATCTCTGTAGTATTGCAATTCACTAATTACTTAAGTAAATTCTTCATAAAAATTTATTTAAGGTAAAGCTAAATTACTACGACTACAGCTGAAAACTCGAGTAAGGCGCCATCAGAAAACGTTTGGTTAGAATTTTTGCTTTGGAAATTTTAATCATTAGCTTTTCGCGGGGACTGGTAACAGATGAAAAAAATTAAAATTCAAATATTTGAAATCGGCTCAAGGCGTAAACCAAATTGAATTTAGGGTGATTTGTAATGGCCATGGAGTACCGTTAAATACAGAATAATAATTATCATATTTTAATCAACTGATTATTAACTGATTCTCTCCCGGTCCTTATTCTCCACTCTCTTCTACTTTTGATTTCCAGTGACAGTCGGGGAAATCATCATATTGCCCCAAATTTTCATTGCTCCTGCATTGAAGTTAGTTAAATCGCCTAATCAATACAAAAACCATTCGAATTTATCTGATGGTAAACATTTCTGGAACGTTGCTACTTTCCCTTAAAAATAACATGGCATAATCTTAATCGAATGGAATCGTTTACTGTGAAAAGAGGCGTAGGTTTCTTAACCTCTGTGAAATATCTAATTAGCCAAAGTATAAGTTATCACCAGCACAACAATGCCCATTGTTATTTAATTTATTTATCGATTTACTGCATTTCGCTCACTCTCCTTTCCGCCTACCCCATGAAGTGTTTAACTTCCCCCAAACTCTCATTCCACAGCTTATCGATTTTCCTCATCACATTTCTTGTGTTAAATCGGCTCCACTCTGCTCTAATGAAGTGGTATCTATTTGATATTTACGAGGTCATCACCTTCTATTTGACGAATTCTACTCAATGATGTAATAAGTTATCCAACTCCGAAGTTTAGGTAAGAAGATGAAGACCGTTTGTACTACTTATATTGGCCAAATGAAATGTAGTCATATTTCAGTCCAATATTCTAGAAAAATAAAGCTTTGCACTAGAAGTAGATAAGGGGATAGTGAAGTACACGTAGGTAGCACATCAAAAGAAGAGATAGTAATAATTCACATAAATGTATCCTAATAGCTTTTCTGGTACATAATTCATATTTTGGTTTTTTAAGACGAGTTGCCACTTGTTGTCGTTGCGGCCTGACGAAATCTGCCAACGAATAATCGTTTACCATCTAGAAGAAAATAAGTTATACATTTTAATTATATCAAAAGCCATTTAGCTATAGAGAATAGAAAGATGTAATCATTTGAAGAAATAAGTAAACTTATCAGTTGAACTCATATGTTTGAAATTTTAATTGCAATGCCTTAACCATTATCAAAGCCTCAACATTTACTCTGTCGAAATTCAATCAATAATAGCATTCGAATCCAGAGAAGGTGTTGATGACGAAGAAATATTGTCAATTGAAACCCTCCCTTAATCAATAGTTTTGAGTTATTACTAACTTTCATAATTGATTAATGTATTCATTTGTCATTTCAGAGGTCACAAGATCAATACTCAATTCAGTGACTTCAATAATGCTGGTAGAAGACGAGTTTCGAATAAGAGTGCCATGAGACTATTAATAAAATAAAAAATCAAGTGAAGCGCCAAAAGTAAAGTTAAAGAAAATTTTTGGATCTTGCTTAAAATCCTAAATTTTAAAGAATACTCTTATAAAATTCTCTACCTTAGTAAATATTTGCTCCTTATTTCCATGATTTTAAAGTTTTGATATCTTTAATTATTCATCATTAAAAGTTAGTAATTTAAAGCCGAATCTAGGCTGATAAATTCCATCGAATACTTGAAGTTTTAATGCATTTTAAGCAGTAGAAACAGTAGAAAAAGAAAATACTGAAGTATTAATTATTGCTGAAAGAATTACTATTTTTAGATGCACTTTTAATTAATTTCTAAATGGGGATTCATTGGATTATTTTCATACTTGATGTTACTGCAAGTCCCACTTGCTGAAACTCGCGTTTTAAATGCCCAGTCATCGATATTGCACTTGTTGGAGGAAAGGTGGAGTAGTACAACGTGGATTGACCAAAACATTAAAAGTGCCATTTTCAACAATCTTTTGAAGTTAATAAAAAGTTTCAATTGGAAATTCAAAAATAGGAAAAATACTTGAGTTTGGAGCATGCGTTGTCCCGTTTCGTTGAAGAGTCGTTCCCTTGTCATAGCTTAGAGATTTTGCATTAAATGGAATTGTCGAAGCTTTCAAAACCATAGGAGAAGAAGCACGCTTTACAGAAAGAGTACGACGGCCCAATGTGGATCCAATTTCGTTAAGTTTATTATTAGTCTGAACTTGAGTGGTTTGTCGATCAGTAGACATGATTTTCGATTCACTGTGGCCACGGAATCTGGGTTTTCCATTTTCATTTAAATCTCTACTGGAATGAGAGCTAGGACCTCTTGTTGTCTTCTCAACACTGGAGGAAAAGCTGTTTTTTTAAGACGAATATACTTGACTATTTTGCACAAACAGATTAATACCCGTTTGCAATCGGTTTGGATGAAGGCTGTTCTTGAGAATTTTCCATGGCGAAGGACTTGGCGCAATCGTGACGTTGACAACCCCCTGGTACACCGGTTTTCTGCTTGCATAGTAGAACAAATTCTCCAACATCACAGTTTCTATTTGTTCGTTTATCTATTATGACTGAATTATAAATGGAGGTCGAATAAAAGATAATTTTACCCACCTTTTAGAGTATCTTCAAGGACTTTTGCGGTAAGATCAATGGTCACAGATGTGCTAGGAGCCATGCAGGGACTAGCATTGATCTCAATCAACCATGGGCGCAAATCGTCCCCACTAATCATAAAATCAGCACCGTAAAGCTCAAAGCAACCCTGTAAATTAGAAAAACAAAATAATAGGCGAATTTTAAATTAACATTTATATGGTCAAATGTGAGCTCCACCTAAGAGCGCGTAGAACATATCGACTCTCTACCTAATGAAGTGTTTATAAAGGTTATCATCACAAGGGAAGGTAGGAAACTGAATATCATTTCATAATCCCAAGTGGTTATTAAAAGATAAACCCCTCAAACCCACAAGTTTAGAATGAGTTGACTTAAAAATAAAGTGAGAAGAAAGCCATTATTTGAAATAAATTAGCAGTAACCTGCTGTACTTATTCTCATAACGAACTGTCATTCATAAGCGGAGCAACGTTCTGTATGTGATTAAATAACTCAATTTTCATAAATGTAGATGAAATACTAGGTGAAATTCAATGCTCATTGACCTAAGCCATTGATATTTACTACCAGAATTTTACTTCCTGAATACAAATCTTCGGTCATAAATTTGAATATTGGTAGGAATTGTCCCTACTCTTCTAGGGATCTAATCAGCAACCGTAATTACCTTTTTAAGGAAACGAAGAGATAATGAAATCAGTTGAAATTTGAAATTTTGAGAAATTTTCATATTATACTTTTTCTTTCTAGATTAAAAATTTATTTGTTAAGATAGCAACTATAATATTACTCTGACGTGTGGGTGAGTGGTAGGACGATTCGAATCAAAAGAATTTTGCTTAGTTATTCACTACTTAAATTAGAAGAATATGGACCATAGCTGTGTTTAGTGCTACGCTTCATTTTGACAAAATTGTGTTTTAAAATGAGTGTTTAGTGCTTTATTTGAGCAAATGAAATCATTATATTCAAATAAGAAAAAGAAGCTTAATTGTCAACTGAAAGGAATTTTATATACTTAGAGAGAGATTTATGGAAACATGGCTGAAAAAAGTAGGGCAGTATTTCCTCAGACAAAGCAGAATGTTTGGCACGTCTAAATCCAAATGTGTTCTTTGCATCACTTAACTAGCAGAAGCCGAGTGAGTGAGGCAGAGAGAGAAAGAGAGAGAGAGAGAGACACAATCAGAGAATTCGATTTTTTGACTTTCGAGTTCAAATTGCAGCACGCAGTAAACATACAAATGTTTGCTTGAGTAGTCTCACCTCACATCGTCCCTACTCACCAACTCAAAGTAAAAGCCCACAAGTGAATGAAAGGGAGACGACAGAAAGAGAGACCAATTATCTTCCCTGCTCAGCTGCCTTTGAGCAGCATAGCAAGCAAAAGGTGGATGGACAGGTGGATGGATGGGTGGACGAGGATGCACGAATTTCCCCTTTTCCAGGAAAAAGGAAACAACACTCACCCTTCGAACATCAATCGCGACCTGAGAGCACTGCATTGAGTTGATAATTGCCTTCTGCATGTCCGGTAATATGCGTCTCTCCCATATCCCCTTATGACCTAGACTCCTGCAAGAAAACAAATTTCAGAAAATAGCAGCAAATTGGAAGTGGTTATGATTCTTTAAATAAATAATCAGGTGTTATGTAAATAAGCGTGCTTGAAAACGTACAATTCTGAACCGGCGATAAATGAAGAGTCATTCGCATACGCAGTCAACAAAATGGTGTAATTTTATCATGCTTAGTTGAACTATTAGAAATTTTCAATTTCCTAAATACCAATTACCAAATATCTACGACCATCCTTTTGAGGAACGGATGAACACACGGAGAACTCTGTCACTTCCCTTTGGAGTTAATCATTTTATTCATATCATTGTGTATTATTCTTAAACAATATAGGACCAGCATACATTTAAATAGAAAATCTGAAATATGTGAGAGTTATCGCACGCTTGCATTAATTTCCTTTGCTTTCGCTAAGCCACACAAAAGTTTTATCTCTGATTTTTTGTTTAAAGGCATGTATCCAAATTGTTGCAAATTATAAATTTTCTACACTCTAATGCGAGAAACGACAGAAACGCCGTTACTCTGAGCATTTGATTAATAAGGCATAGAGTTTTATTCCTCTTCATATAATTGATATTTAGGGCTGGGAGTGGGAGAGGGCGGGTGAAAACACCGCCGTACTGATAACAGGCAATGTATTGATTATCCTTCGGGTTGTCAACCAGTGTTCCCTGCATATTGGTAAGAATGTTGCGCGTAGGGGGGACACGCCAGCAAATCCGAAGAAAAACCAAATTTTGTGGTTTTGAGTGTTATGGCGCCTAATCTGAGGCCATTTCTCCCACCAATTCTGCCATCAACAAACCAGGTTCTAGCAACGAATAGAGCCACCCGCAGTTGTGAAGGTAATCTTCACTGAGAAACTACGTACTCTTTTATATCCTACTTTTTGGAATAACGTTTGAATTTCAAATTTACTTAATAACTACTGTGATTAGTTAATCAGTTAACTGTCATAATAATATAGGTTATGATTCTGTGATTGTTAGGCCAAAAGTTGGTACATTTAAACTTGAACCCAGTTATCCTACCTTCTAGAGCTTACACATAGGTTTGATGGATACTGGGTTTTGAATAATGATAATTTGACCTCAGTAAAGAAATTTTTTATAATATTCTAATTAGTTTCCGTCTTTCTGCATTTACTTCTCGTGAAATGAAATAATATCCTTTATTCGTAAGTTAGAACTTGAGAATTTTTTCACGAAAACAGTTTTTATTAAAATAACCACCAAGATATGTGAGCATTACTAAAGCATCTGTCTATTCTCAAAATATTTTGAAAAGTTAAAGTTCTAAAGCCACATGACCATGCTGGGAAAGCAACTCATTCTTATAAAAATTAAAGCTTAATATACACAATAAAGCATTAAATGCTGCACGGTAAAACTTACTCCAAGTAACGCTGGAATTCTTCTAAGTGCCACATATTATCCATTGGAAGCAAAGGAGATCTTTGCATATTCTTATATTTCTGAGTGATTGCATTGTTTGAAAGATGAATGTCTCTGAATTAGCGAGTAAACTTTTAATGCGAAAAATTAATATATAAATCTAATTCTACTTAGAAGACATAAGTATATAAATTTTTGTGTGAATCTTATGACATTGTACTTACTCACTTAAGTTGTCCAGAGTGAATTCTCGGCAACAGAAACGAATATAGCACTCATTGTACCACCAAATTGTTAGCGGTTGCCAATCAGAAATGAGGAACCATTGTCGTATATCAAATTTTGTTTTATATATGAGAAGAGGTCTTTCAATATACTTTTGAACTACAAATCTGTTATCCAAATTATTGGGATCAGTTACTGTCGACATGATTGAGGACAAGCTATCATGACAAGTTATTCCTGTTAAAAAAGAAACAAAAGATCGGTCAATGCGTAAAGCGAATTTACTTTTATTATCATTAAGTTTTTACCTCTTCCTCGCGATTTTGAACCCGGTTTCACAATCCAAATATTTCTTTGACCATCAAAATTGAATTGTGGGCAATATAATTTTAGAGAATTGCAAACATGTCTGCACCTCTGCACTATCTCGGCATCTTTTGAAAACGGGGAAGCATGTCTAAATAATAAAATATAATCATGTCCACCATGAAGATGAAATGAAGTACATTACTAAACGCAACAAAGTAAGTATTAAGGACTAACTGTATATTTTGGTTAATAATTGAATTATTGGTTGTTACAATTAACAAAAAACTGGACTCAGTAGCTATTATGATTGGTAATGGTAAGATTTGAGATGTATTGTGCGCAAATTACTCACAAAGGACCAAAACTGGCTAACCTTTATATGTGTATTTCGATTTCTTCTAATTCTCATAACACACCTTGCTGTCAAATCCCCGCTTTTCACATCTACTCCCTCCTTCTTCAATCGTCGACAAACAAATCACTTTTCAAACTCGATGATTAGTCTTCCGAGCTAGTTTATTCTCCTGGGACTGAAGGTTGGAGATTGTTTTTATACCGTACTCAGCCGGATACTTTAAACAAGCTTTCTGTCCGGATTGATGTTTCTTTGGAGTCATCATAATTTTCATTTCTAATCAATGTAAGTTCTTAATAGCTTAGAATAAAGAAATGTTGCTGTATTTAGGTGTTGGTATTATGAGCCTTGAGCCGAGTTACAGATTGGGCAACTCTAAACTAGCAAACGAAATTATTAAACGTCCTATGCGATACTTGAAGTGACAACCACTTAATACCCCACGAGTTTACTGCATATTTTGCAAAATCTTTAAAATGCCTCCATTTATATGCACCGTGGCAACTGCAGTGAAAAAAGCATAAGAATAATCAGTTAAATAAATCCGTAACATATTATGCAAGTAGAGAAGGTGCCCACCTCTGTGTCGCGTAAAAACCACCAAGAAAGGAGTCCCATTGTGATTCACTGAAATTTAGGGCCTGAATAGAAAGTAGGGCAATTTGTTAACCTTATAAATGCTTGGGACTTATAAGTATAGATCGCGTAATTTATGCAAGTTAATACCACGATCAGCCTAATTTCTTTCATATTTGAATTCGTTTCAGTTCGACAGTAATTTAATAGTTTCAGGTGAAATTAAAATCGGCAGAGTACGTTTTAAGCCAAATCAGTAATCTTTGCTATGGTTATAGCGAATTTGGTAATCTCAACCATCTCTTTCTGGCTGCAAAAGGTGTAGTTAACTCTATTATTTAACAGCCTCTGAATATCACAAACACCAATTCGTCTAGAAGCTCAAAGGTCAACTCATGAACATTGAGTTTTGGACCAATTGGATATTTCGCGGTGAATTACACTCACTAAAAATCGGGCAAGCTAGTGCTTCCAGTAATCTGCCAAAAAAATGAAACTGAAAGCTTTTTGCATTAAATACTCATTTCCATCACGCATTTATTCCCCATGCTGGATTGCTTACACTTTTTCTAAGTCAAATGCCAGCCGTATGAAAATTTGTATGCGAAAAATTATATAAACTTATAATTGAATGGAATTTGAGGCTACATTAGTACCTCTGACCTACACGAGCGGTTGCATCCTTCCTTCTGCATTTCAAATAGTTTTCACAAATCATTAATGCCATGGAAATAGCCCTTTTAAGAGACAGATTATTTGTTTTTCTTCCAATTCCCACCTGTTTGACAACCTGTTTGACAGGAGCATCCGGGTCTGAAAAATATGAATAAATCCATTAAAATTTACTTTAAAAAAATTATGCAAATCATTTGAAAACAACTTTATGTTCATTTGAGAAGCATTGCTAGGGCTAACCGATTAATAGATAAGAATGGATTTTAAAAAGGGTAATTTAGAGGCCGATTAAGACAAGTGGGCTTACCCAGAGCTGAACTCGTAAATTGTGATGGTGGATTGTAGTAATTGCAGGTCCATTTCAGCATAGCCATGCAAGCTGTCAGCCGGAATTCCTCTATTAATAGCAAAAGAATGATAAATATAATGAAATTTTGCCTGGCCATGACTAGGCATAAAATAATTCCCCAATGTAAGAGCCCTCATTATCCAGCCCTCTAATTCAGTTTTATTTAAATGAAATTTCTAACATGAGGGTTGTTGCATAATAAAATTGACCTGTCGATAATGACAACGCTATTCATTGATTTGGGTCGTTGTGTGTTTGTAACAAGGGCGATTACACAGAGAAGTTAAGAGTCGATTACGGAGAAGAGCAGATCACAACAAAAGACTGGCGGAGGAATAAGTTTGTCTATTAACTGCATCTGTATTCTGAACTCAGCCAGTTGTCTAATGTCTGCGTTTTCTCCTACTGCTTCCGAGTTCAATATTTTGGGATTGATTTCTAGAGATGATTGACTAATTATTTCAAACGGAGTGGCTAGTGAGTCATTAGATTTCTCTCAGCTTTCAAGTTGGGAGATTTGGATAAAACTATTCAAAATGCTTTAAAGCGGCGATCGAATAGAAGGCACTTAGGGCAAACGTTGATTCATCTCGCATAATATCAAGGCCTAGTTAAAGAGTTTTAAAACTGATGTACATAGATCGAGCACAATCTTCGCATTTGATAGAATATGATAAGTACCGCAAATGGTACTTATTTCATCAGTATTTATATTCTGACCAGATATAAAAGTGACAAATAAATACGAATTATCAAATATAAAGTCGGAAACTTCCACGTCGGAGATTCTTCGCTAATTGCTCATTTTTCCATGTAGACATCGATTGGGCAATTGAGTGAAGTGGATTTTAAGTCACCTTCTTAACGCTTGATCATTGCAACTGAAATTGACCCCCATAAAATATTGATTTTTAATACATTTAACTGTAAAACTTGTAATTCACATCACTGTATGAACACAAATGGTCATTTTAATTTATCTCATGTCGCAGGCACATGGTAGTGAAATAGCACTAGTCTTCAAAATGTGATCACGAAGCGCAGTTTGACCACTGTAGGACGTGCACCCGTAGTATAAAATTAAAAAATAATAGTTCCGTTTGTGATAAGGGTTACTCATGCCAATCGAATGCACTCTTTCCGCACGAGATATTAATCCTTCGGTAGAGAGAAAAATATAACTTCTGGCTGATAGTTACTATAGCCACTTGGGTAGAATATATATACGTATACATGCATACATACATACATACACACACACATATGTGCTTATTTAAACTTACTTATAAATCGGGCCTTCTCTTCTTCGGAAGTTATGACATAGCAACGCGGAAAAATAAAGTCTTCATTTTTGTCACTGAACTGATTAATGTGCCTTAACTGCCGACAGAGTCCTATCTAAAAGGAATTAAATTAAATACAAAGTCTATGTCCAGCTCTTATTGACTATTTCAAAGCAAAGTGAGCCAATTAGATTTATAAAATTGAAGGCAGATGAAACAGCGGTTACTAACACTCCTATTAGGTAGTGAAAAGCTCTAATTCCATCAAAGTCTTCGTTAACCAGACCTTTCGGTGTGTTTGGATATTCCTCCCATAAGATGTGAAATGATAGTCGTATTAACCGTGACTTCCCGTGTGCCGTTAATTGGAATGTGTACTGTCTGTAACTATCCCATCCCCAACTCCCTCAGTCTTCTTACTTCTTTTGACTCAGAAGTCTAGATCGAAATTCGGAACATTGTGGCAAGTTTCAACTGTGGAAGCAAGGAAAACGTCAGATAGGAAGAGCAGGCTATCAAAGACTCAACTACCTATCTTCAGATATTAGTACTCTACTTAGTAAAATCTAAAAAAGAATTTAATTTGAGTCTTCTTTTCTCTAGAATGGATGGATTCATCGGCATGCATTCAATTGAAAAGGGTACATGACGGTACTCAGGATTTATCTGTTCTCCCCACTAACCATAGCGGATATTTATAGAAATATTTTTTAAACATCTCTTAAAGGATGTTAATAAATGCTGGGACCTTCAAAATCAGATAAATTTAAAAAAATTTTTAAAATAAATTTTATTGAAATAAGAGTATGACGGGGAAGAAAGGTTTCGTATTTAACAAATACAAATTGCCCCAAAAATGTTTGCACAAAAGGCACATGAAAGGTCTTAAAAAGAGTAAATTACAATCTGGGAAAAACGATTTTATAAAAACAAAGGCAACTTTAAACCTTTCTATATTTAGTCATTTTCCTCATTTTGATAACGTGCCTACTAATGACAATGCGCCCATAGTTGACAACCTCTAAAAATACGTGGAAAATCGTATAGAAATCTACGCTGAATTTGAAGATTGCTTCTTTGCGTTATCGCTGTTTTAAGGAGTAAAGGCAGACTATTTTAGCTATGAATCATTTGACCAATAGCAAACAAAGTAGGTTCTTGTGGGATGAAGTGAATTTTACATCAGAAACATTCTTTTCATTCTAAAGAAATAGCTGTTGGGGTGAAAGAGACGATAAATAAACGATTAGAGCAATTTATGTAACACCTCGTGCAAATGATTTGACGTTCTATGTAATTTTTATCCAATTTTCTATACAATTTAATAAATAAATATTATTTCATTTAAATAAATATTATTTCATATAAAACAAAGCGTTAATCTTGCCAGGAAAAGAATTCTTAAAAAATTGTTAAAAGTATTTTAACAAAAGTTTCGGAGTTCTTTTTACAATCTTAATAGGATTTGGAAAGGCAGAACCTATCTTTATAAGGCTAAGATCGAATATATAGACAACGAGTTCAGGTTAATTACAGTGTCAAAGAGTTGGGAAAAAAACGAAAATTTGGTAATTATGGGTTATGAGATGGCAACTCGATGGAACTTTGCCGAAAATTAGTCCAGTTCAAGAAATAAATAGACACGTATGCCAAAACTTTGAAATCTTTCAAATACTTTTGCCTAAATCCTGGGGTTAGCGATAGACTTACCTCTACGTAGTACACCCTGAGCAACGTATATTCATACGACAAAAAGCCCATAAACTGGCACTTGATTTCAAACTACCATGGCCTGATTTTATTCGACCACTTCCACAGTACTCACCTTACCTTCTTCTCTACCTGTGTGTCTGTCTCTTTTGCATCTCTGAATCACTCTTCCGTTCCTACTTTCGACTTTTGTGACTTTGATGTTTCTCCTCTCTGTGAAACCTAAAGTCAACTAAAGAGCTAATGATAACTATCATAAAGCTTGCCATTTGATAATAATAGTTAAATCATAGTCTGCAAACCCAGTCCACTAAGGGTTTAGGACGCACAAATAATCCAGAAATTGGGTCAAACCACCAGAATGACAACTTATGCATGATATCTCAAATCTACTGTAAAAGCCTGTAATCTTGTGGAAAGATAGTGAGCTAAGTGAGAGTATAGATAGAAGGATCTTATAATTTTTTCTGATTTTTTATGAAGTTAAATTAATGAAGGAACAGAAGAAAACTCCACATATCTATAGAAAGCCATTTCAATTTAAGCGAAATTCGATTTAAAATGACCGTATTTCCTGAGAAAAATTAAGTTTTATGGACATTCAAACCAACCATTATTGATGAAAGGAACACATAATGCCTATAAAATTGATTATATCAATGCAATTGTTAATAGAGATTAAGCAGTTGTTAGAAATCTGAATTGAATACACCATAACATATGCCAATGCTGTCATTGGATTATTAGATTTATAGAATTTGTCGTGCATTTTTTAGTGAAACTTACAACAACTATTTACTTCTCCAATAATTTTAGTTGCATATGGAAAAGAATTCTTTTCTAATTCGTAAATATTCTAAAAGTACAGGCGATTAAAGGTCGTTCGGAGCTTGAGGAAATCCAGGGTAATCTCAAAAGTTTATTGCTTCATATTAGACTCGTTTAAGTTGTGATCTAATAACTTACTTAAATCAATCACAACGCAGAAAAGTAATACATACCTACAAGCAGTAAATAAATTTCAATGTGACTAGGATAGAAAAGACGCTTCTCTTCAATGTGAGTCACGTAACCGGGTAATTAGTAATTATTCCAAACTTTCATTAGTAGAATAAAAATCTAGTACAATTTTCATCTGATTACATAGAAAGCTAGCCTTAGATCAAGTGCTCTTAAAAACCTTATGGAATAGAATTTTAAGGGCAAAGATGCTCAAATTGGAAATGAAAGCATAGAAAATCTAAATCTCACTACTGAAATGTAATAGTGAAATTTTTATCTTTGTTATGATTTTTCTGTTTAAATGGAAGAAAATAGAAAATGTTTAAATGGACTTAGAAGAGCAAGAAAATCGAAAACTGGTGACACGTTTCACTCAATAACTTCCCAAACTAAGCTCTCAAAAGCCTAAAGCCACAAAACTTTGAAAAAAGTAGAGGGTATGATCACTGCTCTAAAGTAAAATGTTTACCTGTTTGATAGATCTGAAATAGTTAATTTTTCTCACTGATAAATGTAGGAATAATACCCTAACGCCTCTCCGTCTTTTCCGCACTGCCGGAAAGGGATTTGAACTTCATAAGTGAAAAAAACAATCAATTCTCATCGAAACAAAATATGGGAAGGGTAATTAAAAAATGTATTTGATAAAATAGTGATCGGTTAGAGTAGAAATATTTTATGACGTCCAAGTCAGAAGTAGATGGGACACAATTTCTATTTTTTATAGCGAGAAATTTTATAGAATAATTTTAACTACAAGCAGAATAAGGGACTTCATAGCAGTCTATTTAAGTGCCATTCAATATTTTAGTAATAATTGGAGGAAAATCATTCTTCAAGGAAATATATTGAATAGTTTGTTTTTTTCATTATTATCTCTTCACTTTGACAAACTCACTGAATTTCAGTTAGATGGGAAAAAATATAGCTGTTAACCTTAATTTGGTTGAAAGGACCAAAAATTCAAGATGTCTGTATTGAAAAAATAAAAATTCGCTTTTTGTGATAAAGTAGCGAATAATTTTCTATTATCTTTGAAGCTTCCTCCATATCAGATAACTAAGAGTGTTGTACTTAGTTTGAGAATAAACTTTAATACTTTTAGACCGCTTTCCAGAAGTAAGTTTACTATCAGATATCTAAGCATAGATCTGCCTTCTATATCTTTTTGGTAGCTACATAGTACCCAGTTGGTAATGCTGAATTTAATAGTAAAAGAATAATGAACGTATCACAAGTCTATATCCGTATATACAAATTTCGGAAACTCTGCTCAAATCAGAATTTTGAAATTCTTGACTAAAACTCGTATACTTAAGGTCAAACCGTTAATTTAGGGTTAGTACGGCGTAGATATGTCACTTCAGAGTCGGCTATCCTGAATTACACAACAGGAATAAAATCACTATAAAACCCTCGTCATTAGACGTAGTCAGCAGATGACATGAACGTCAAGGCCATGGCACTTAATTGAATAAGTAATGATGTCAAATTAGACATAAAGCATCAACAAAGAAACGTGAAAATTCAAGATAGATTGTATCATTTATTAGCGAAAACGTATCATCAGCTTTAAAAACATTGTGGGTGGAATGCAAAATGAAATAGTCTTAACAAAATAAATAAATAAAATAAATAAAAGGAAGAAGAGGGGTGAAATGATTTTACTCAAAGACTTAATTCATACAAATTTCAAAATTAATTTTCCTATCAAACGACAAGTCAGAGAATTTACAGGAGCTTTATCTCCAAAGTTACTGGAGTATCAAAGGTGAAATAACAACAGCATGAAAACAGAAAAAAATAATATTGCCCGTGACGGTTCTGCCCTAATAGTTCACTAATTGCTTCAGAAAAGAGATATCAATTAAAGCTTTTAATGCCATAATGTGCGAAAAGCAAACCATTTCTAGATTTATTTATTAGCGTTTGAGTTCATAAATCATGCCAAATAATGCCTGAGGTTGAAATCGCTTTTGAGGTCAATCGCGAATAAGGACATTTACTGAGACAATTAAATGGAGTCCTTTAATAGCAATTGGTAAAGATTAAAATTACCGCAGAATTATTTGCGTAAAGATGTTCATTTCAAAACAATACGTATTCAAAATATCTTGGTCTCGTCACAACATTCTAATCAACATGGTGTTCTCAACCCCCCCCCCCCCCGGTATTTCATATGATTATGATTATTATTACTACTGATATTCCATATATTTATCAGAATCTAGTAAAGCTCCATCTCATAGTTGTCGCTTAAGCAACAACGGCTTGACTTATGTTGTCCATTCTAACTTAAATCTAGATATTACCGAGTAATTACCTAATCCTCGTGTCAATCGTTTCCTTCGACGGAGCATCTTAACGTTAAATGGCTTTGAGCTCTAATGGCACTCTGGGAGGATAATCTAGTTGCCAAAATATTTGCTAAAACATTAGAGGCCTAAAGTTTGAAACGACTAAAAAAAAATTGGAATTTAAAATTTATTTATATCTTTGATTTTCCAATTAATTTACAAAAGAATCTAAAGAGACATTATCCTTCGCCAATTTACTCATTATCATGAACATTTTTCAGAATCATTCGTGTCTACCCGAAGACAAATATCACAGACGCAACATCTGTCAACTTTAAGAAGTTGAATCTTAATTGTTCCCATTAAAAAGAACTTCTGTTTTGAAAAGAGAGCTTCAGAAAAAATCAATTTTCTGCCAAATTGAATGGGTACAAAGGGAAAATTCTTAAAATTTCCTCGATTATGTTTGATACAGCATACAAAATAAGATTATTATACAACCTGCAATGATAGGTTACCTTATTCGAAGGATGACAAAAACGCTGAAAGTACCAAACTCAGTTGTCATTCTGACAACCTATAGCCAAAATTAGAATCCAAGGCACAACTTTGATGATTATTTCGCATATATCCCTATTCCAGGCTTGTAAAAAAGATATGGTAGAATAGTCGTATTTGGCATTGTTAACTGCCTTCATTATTGACCATCTAATCCTCTCTTCCCTCTTATCTCTGTTTAAAAATAAGCAGAAGCAAATACCATTGAATGTAATCTAGCCTTTTGACTAGAATCTACTTCAATAATTAAATTCTATCCTCAATTTTTTTCTCAAGATTAGATGTTGCTTTTTTAATTGTCATTAGAAAAGGTGGTGAAAATGTATAAGTGATAAATGTCTACTTTAGTGGTAAAGGGCGTCTTGACGTGATGATTGACAATTTGATCGGGCCGGAGGTAGCGAAAATCAATATGGGCCTTCTTTAGCGACCAGATGAAATTCGGCACGGCATCTTTCACATTTTTTCCCTACAAAAAAATGCAAAGTGGAATTTTGAAACAATTGCTAGAAGTTTGTAGACCTAAAAGTTAGTGATAAATATACACGCGTAAAATAATCTCCGCTTAATTTTTGAAAGAAATTATCTCGATTATTGTATAGAGGTTTTTAACTGTAAAAATGATTAATTACTTTTTTTTAAAAATTGACCTATTTGGCCATTTCAAGAGGCTCAATAAAAGAATAAGCACATGCTATGCATTCCTATTTATAAATGTGTACATATCATACATACCATTATAAAAAAGACGCACTGTAACTTACCAAAAGTAGGCTATTTCAAGTTAATACGAGAATTAGTTTTAATTCTGTCACATTATAGACGTCTATTAGCTGGAATAACGTAGTACGTAAACAGATAATTTGAGTCATAGCAAATATTTCCAAGACTGCTATTTTCACCATTAAATGAAAAGGGTTCACCCAATTTTCAAAAGATTAAAAATTTTTACACAAAGTGAAATTTACTGAACTCTGTTTTATTAAAATCCTTCAAGCTGGTCTCAACTAGCTGTCTCAGAGTGTTATAAGAGATAAATATTTGAGATTGCATGACCAAGTACTGATTTAATTAACAAGTATAAAAAATTCCGAACACAAATGTAAAAGAACTAACATATTTCATGGAAAAATAAAATACAAGCTGATAGGTCAGGGCAAGTCATAGTTGGCTACAAAAAATAAATTTAAAGTGGAAAGCCTGTCAAGCTCAAAAATTCTAGCAAGGATGGGTTGACTTGCTGCCTTATTGCATCTTATACTGCAACTCAGTCTCTCACCCCTTCACCCCTTATTGGACTATTTTAGAATTTCCGTTGTTTCGATGCACTCACTTGATTGAAAAATTACGATTTCTTGGATTACCATGGAAAATGTTACTACTTCCTTATTAATAGCTTTTTTCATGTTTAACATTTTCAAACCAAAAGTGCGAAATATTTTAAACTTTAAGCTTAATTTCCGGATTAATTCTAACAGAGTACAAATATTCAATTCTGATTAAGATCTTCCTAAGGGATTTAATCTACTGTTCTTTAATTTTTAGTTAGTATCCACTAATAGAATGTCATTTAGTCTGGTCCTACGAAGCTAAAACGAAAAATTATCCACAAATGTGAATAAGTGGAAAGCATTTTATGATGAAATCAATTAACTAGCCCAATCGAAATTGAATCTGAGTTAATAAAAAGTGAGAAAAATAATTTTAGAGCAACGCTATATATACATATTATTATTTTACTAATTTTTATAGAAATTCGTCCATATTTACATATATTTTTTTGGTTCAGTGTGCTATATCTTGATGACAGAAATTCCAAAATTCGATTCTGCTATAAATGGTTTGCAATGTAATTTGTTTAAACAAATCTGATGTACATTTCTACATGAAATTTGAAGAGGTTTCTACTTGTATCCATAGATGGTTCCATCACATCGATAAAAATAATTTATTTATTTCTAATCATTTTTGTAACCAATGAATTCAAGAAGATAACAAAATCTTTAGTAAGTTCCTGTAAATCATTAAACACTAACCTTAATGGTGCACTAATTCTGCAGAATAAACTACGTTTTTTAACACCTGGTCTACTCGGTAGCACTCAAATGGGAATTATGATTGCAAAAACAGACCAGTTTTCGTTGACTCTGGGAGATTTTCAGTCTTTTAAAAGACTTAAAACTAAGCAACCACTTAAGATGGTTATCAGTGAATTGGAAAACGTTTGAAACATCCTTAAAATAGGGCTTAGCTAGACATAAAGCATTTCTAGGTTCTAATATAGCAAGTTAATTTGACTAAGAATTTTTTGAAAATCTGTGCTATTTATAGAGAAGGAATTAATGTGTATCCGAAACAACTTGTAACCAGAGGGAACATGAATCTATCATTATTTTTTGCGCGTTAGTTCTGCGGATTATTTATTGAAAGGTTGATATATTAATTATGATAAAAGTTAAATTTCTAAAAGAGTAATTTTTTCTGTTAGCTGTTATTGATGAATTCTCTTCCGGTTATTGGAGAAGGGGAGTATCTCAAGCATCATGGAAATTACCTTTCGAACGAAGGCCTAATAATCAAATTGCAAAATTTAAAACATTTCGACAAGATTTAGCAAAGAAAGCAATTTAGAAATTAGGTACTACACCCATGGCAAAATGTTATCCTGCAATCGTATTTAACAATTCTATTTCCTCCTGAATTTTAATACCCACCCAGTAAATAGCAGTGCAATATTTAATTACAACATTTAAGTGTCATATTTAAAAGTGTATGAAAAAATTAACCGTTATTAAAAAGGATAGGCAACGTTGCTTAGCTGCAAATCTAATTCTATGGAAACTAGCCACCATGCGACAATGAAGCTAGAATAAATTCTGCTATCAATTCTATTTATTTGACCTCAACATAGGTAATAAATATTTCGATAAAAATATCTAGAAGGATGAATTTTTACACCGGAAAATGGATATTGTAACGCAGTAGAAATTATGCACAAAAGTCACAGAGGACCCAGAATGAACAACGCGTCTGGCCATCACAATAATTTTAAAAAATTCTGAACCAGCGGTCTTGAACTAATAAAAAATAAGATCAAACATTTTTTGGAAGACGTACTTTTGTGGAAAAATAGGAGCAGTTGAATACTAACACGAATATTTTAGCCACCTATATTCACCATAGATTCACCAATATGATTTTATCTGTTCATCTTTCACTTCTGTTCTCCTACTTAGTATGATTTTCAGCAGAACTTCTGATCCATTAAAAGCTTATTTCTTTTCACTTTAAATCCGTTGAAATACTCACGATCCCAAGTTCACTGGCTATTTCCAATGCAATATTGAATGGCTGAAACCATCCTAGTAGAGAACTCGAATTCTGGCATTCCTATTATTAATAAGACAACTAGTGGGGTTGGCAATATCCTCCATACATTTCTATCGACAGACAGTGAGCATATGATATCTGACTTCATTGACCAACAACTTAACTGCTGAGCACATTAGAAATACTCAGTTTCTCAATAATTAATAAAATCTGAATATCACATTGCTAACTGTGAGATTAACTTTGGAACAGTAAAGTACAAGGGAATTATTAGATAGCCACACCGAACAATAGCACCCATGAATTTACGCATAAAATCTGGAACAGGAATTATGCATGAACCGCTATGCTTGCATGAAAATTAGTCATTAATATACCCTAACAGTTATTGGAAAAGAAAACATTTATAAGGGAGATCGATTCACTACCAGTGGCAAGATCTTATCTTGAGTGCTCAATCGGCTGATTAAACGCTTTTGTTTAGATTAATTTTAGCACCAATTTAAAAAATGACATGACATACCAAAAGTCCATAGAAGCCATTCTTTTCTTCCCAGGGCAGTAAGCGCCTGCCTAGAGGAAAATAACAAGTAGATGTTAGAAGCAGACTTGGCATTAACACGATGTCGAAATAAACAAAAAATAATGACGAGGCTTTCACCAATTATATGCTAAATATACTGTTAATGCACATTCAAGCCAAATAGCATTATTTCCTTCTCTCCGAATTAAAATACTGAGTTCAAAATCTCTAAATTTTGAGTCTCGGCCGCACTATGCCAAATACTTTCAGATGCATTAACTGAATTTATTCCATTATTGAGCAAATATTAAATTTTCCTTCGAATTACCTATCTGAAGTGAAAAAGAAAGCTTTTAGCATTTAAGCCTTTTGAGCAGACGGTTATCGTTTGTTATGGTGACAAATAGGAAATACACCATAGAGCTTTAAATTCGACGAATTAAAAGCGAAACCTTAATTGTTATTTTCGATTGAATATGGGAATGGCAGTGAAATGACGCCATTATGCAATAAAACGGATTATATTGTCAAGGATATAGTAAATTTAGTGGTTTTATAGTTTAAATCTCATTGGTAAAATCTGTAGGCCTTCTTACATACATAATAAAAATAATAATTTTAAAATCTGTGAAAGCTAAATAGAAATGGAAATAACGCTGACAGGCTGTCTCTTGGATTTCGAAACGTGCTTTGCATTCTAATCTTGAACGCTTATAAGCGACTTTTCCATTATGGAATTAATATTTCAAATCTATTACTCTTGATTTACATGAATTGACATTAAAATTAACTCTGAAAATAATAAGCGAAAGTGCTCTAATTTATCTGCTGAAAATAAAGTTGAAAATGAAAATCGTATTAGATATTTTTAAACAAAAAATGGGTTTTATTTCGATGCAATATTCGAGGTAATTAGGTGTGCTGAACAACTCAATTTAATTAAAATTCCCTTTCTTAATAGTTATTGTCCATAATCATTAATAATGAATATGGGTTAATTAAAAAATTAGCAAAAAGCCCCTTAAACCCTTTTTGGGCTTGTTTGTCTTAAGAGGATAAAAACATTGGCCAATTTATATTTTAAAAGAACAAAACTCCAGTCACTTGAAATTTACATAGTTTGCAAGAAAAGGTGGATAAAAAGCATTCTGTTCCCTGTTTCTCACATTCAAAACTTATAAAAGTTCATGTAATATTGAAATAAGTTTGCTTGATCTTTATTTCCAATTAGCGAAATATATAATAAGTGATATTTAAATGGGTAAAATTTTGAATTATTTATTAGAAATGTATGAAAAATAAAGACACAATTAACTCAAATAGGTCAATACTGTAATGATCGAGGTGAAATACAAATGGAGTAAACAGAATGGCGTTTATTCCTACTATCAAAATTTGTCGGAAAATAGTACACGGCCATCGAATAATGCCGATTGGCTATATTTAGCAGCTCAACATACAATTTAAACCATTTATTGAAAATAACTTGCTACAAATTATGACTCTCATCCGAAGAAAGTTCATTATGGAAGTGAATCCTCTATGATTGGCCAACAGAACAGAAATATTATGATTATTTGAACATTTTAGTCCAAATATCGAGTGAATAATATAAGCCCTCTTAAGCACGTTGAGAGGAGTGTTTAAAACTAATTGTTCTGGATAGTGAGAAGACATATTGAAATCCCACCGATGGAAAATTTGCATTCAGCCACACCTACTATTGACTAGAATTTCCTATCATAGCGGACTATGGTAATCACTAGAGGCATATAGGTCAGAGTTAATCTCGTAAGCTAAGGTTTGTTCATAACCGCCTAACCACTTGCGCACAGAACTCGATTGTAGACTCATTTCAATAGGGCTATAATCCAATGGAGTAGCATTAGGGCAATATTTCTTCAGATTCCGTTTCTCTTAGTCTAAGAGAATCATGATATGAAAAGATTATTTCCCCATGAAATCCTACCTCACTCACCATTTGCGGAATGTGGAAGATCTTCCTCCTGAATAACATTATAATCAACATCGCTATTGGCGATGTCCAAGTTCGTAGAAGAGTTTTCTGATATCTCTGCATGGATATTGCATGTACTTGGCACTGTGTCACCGGTTAGTACAATAGGTGCTCTGTAAAATTTTTCCACCCATCCTCGACGGCGCAGACCTTCTCGAATGTGCCGATAAGGTCCAAGTACAGCAAAAACTTTGTTTTTCTAAAAGGCAATTTTAAATTACATTAAATTATAGATATTGCCTTGTAGATTTTTTTCAATCACATTAAATGATCGCATTGTTAAGGAAGTTTTATTAGGCCAGTTAAATATAATACGCATTGAATGTAGGTAGATGGAAAAGATATCGCGGGCATTCCTGATTTGGAAAGCCTACATACTTATCAAATCTCATCTCTGTGCAGAAATTAATGGTTGATCTCTTTAATTAATTTGAACAGCGGTTTAATATGTAGCGCTATGGTAAGCAAGGAGATCTTAGGGAAATAAGTCAGCATGGCTTTATTAAGCACAAATATAATAATAGAATATGAGATGGCAAACAAGCATTTTCACCTAAGCGTTCTTCACAATTATTTACAGAATGAGGTCAATCATGCGTCTGACTGCCTGAAGACAGCCAGTAAATATTGCAGAGCAAATTTAACTGATTCTATTATAAGAAAAACTACCAATATCTCCATGAAAAGTTGTGTGAAATGTATATTAAAGTGGATGTTTGTTAAGGAAAGTGTCTTGTTATGATGAGTGCAATTAGATCAAAAAACGATGAAATTATATAAATGTGGCCTATAAGTAAACGGTGGTCTTCATTAATAATCTAGGACATTCCGCCTGTTTCTTGGCAGTCTTAAGTCGCGCAGAATTGTTCCAACGTCATAAACTTTATTAAACAGATTAAACACCACTAACTTCCCATCCATACACTGCTAAGGCGACCATCTTCAACTTGTTGCAGCATTATCTAAAATCAAGCCATGATGCATCAAGTAAGCTCCCAGCTTCTAATAAAACATCCTATTCGAGTCATGGATGAAGCTTATTGTCTTATTTAATTATTAACATACAAGAACTTGAAATAAACAGACCTTTTGCGTGAGTTAAATACAGCTCAAAATTGTAGCAAAACAAAAAGGCCATTCGATGTTCTGCAAAAATCTCTTCTAAGGGTATAAATCAATTTTCTGTGAGAAACTCAAAGGCCTTTAATTAACTCACCCAAATCTTTAATAGGAATTTTCCGTCTTCATTTTATCTTATTTATGAGGAAATTCGAGAGTCGTTCAGACTCAACTTGAGATTGATACAGAAATTCAAGGCTCATTTTTTATTCGGTCCAACTTTAAGTTCAACAGCACCTTATAGAGGTTTTAGAACTTTAGGCAAATGGGGGTTTGCACGTAATAGGGAATTGAATTCTATAAAAATTCCAGTTTATTAAATCCATAAAATTTCATCACTAACTCTACTCCGCCCCCCACCCCAAGCCGAATAAGCATTCAGATTAAAAAAGTGAAAATAACGAAATACTTAGAGCAAATAAATACGAATAAGTGAATCCAGATGCCATGTCCACCCACTCCATGAAATCTACTTGTCAATGAACTCGGCCTATTGTAGAGGCATGAACTCATCCGCCATCTAGATATCAATCCATGATAACTGAGCTCCGAAAAATTAGGATATTATTGATAAAAAATTATACTCTCCTTAAAAAATTGCATTTGGACTTCATAAAAAGTAGGACTTTTGACCATACTCCATTACCTTCATTAAGGCATCTTCTTGTTGTGCGCCAATCCGCACAATCTTTACCGCCTCGTATACTCGGGTGAAATTGCATGAATGAAACTCAGTGAAAAACAATTCTATTACTCTGAATAATAATAGAGTATAATGGTACAAATTATTCCAACAATTTTACTGAACGGCAGATTAAAATGGACTTAAGATGAGTTAATCTAACTGGAGTAGAAACTTAGCGTCACCTCACAAATCACAATTTTTCTTTCTTAAAGGTCAGGAACTTCACCATTCTAACTTTTGGACTGAACTCAGAGGAATAAAACCTCGCACATCTTAATTATAGTATGAAGGAATGACTGTTTGCATTTGGGTTTTACAAAAAAAGGAACGAAATTGGAAAATTTAAGTAAGTACAATTGATTTAAATTATTAGTTACAAAACTAATGTTAAAATATTCACCACTTTGGCATTGCATGTTAACCCACTGAAGAACGAAATAGCCTAGTATACTAAGAACTTAGAGGAACAGAGGCCTCACTTCAAATAAATTCTAGAAGCGTTGGGCTTCTTGATTTCCATAAAGGGTACCATTCAGTTGGAAAAGTTCATTTTCATAAATAGAGCATCGGAAAGATTTAATACTCACTCTATTTGGGGTTTGTAGGTTTGTTAATTTACTTGAACGGTCGATCCTACCACTTCGATCCACAGTTTTTTTATTCGAGCAAGAGAAGCTAGCTATGAGCAGCAATAACGTATTTTTTTATCGACAAGAGCTAACTGGAGTCCATTCTAATTATGATTTATAAGTAGCAATCGGTGTCGACGACCGTTGCATCATAGAGTAATTGCCAGATGGGCAGCGCATTTTAATAAATGAACAATAAAGTATGTTGATCAACTGCTTCAGTGACTATTTTGAGCTATTTTCGTCGGAATAATTAGAATGAAAGAGGTATTTTTTGTAAAATAGTTTTGATAGTGAGAGGAATTATACCGTAAAATAGTAAATTTATCAGAGGACATGGTTTAGTTTGTTTAAACGATTTGAGCAAGGTGAATATACCTTTCAATGTAATGAATAGTGAATTGGAAACAGAAAAACAGAGACTTCGGATATGAAACCACTATTTCTACACAATTACTGTTAAAATAAGTCTTTGCATTTTTTAAAACACACTTGGTTACTTGAGTTTTTAAAGCGTTACACATGAGCTTAACTTTAAAAATCGGCCTAGCGAAAGTTTTATTTGATGTTAGTTTTCAAGGCGGAAAAATTACGTCCATGAGTACTTAACTTCGTCCTACCTGACTGTTAGAGTATCAGAGACTCCTATTAACATCAACTAGGAAGATTTTTCAAAGATAATTAGATAGCAGAAAGGTGGTTTGTCGATCAGGGTACATAATTTAGTACTCGCTGAACTATTTCATCAATAACCATTAAAAATGTATCATAGCTTCACAAGGCTTTGTTTCCAGGCCCTTGGGAGGTGGCTCTAGAATAAAACAAATGGTCGCTCTTGAGTATTTTGCACTGCGAATACTACGCGACGTCTGCTTTTTCAAAAAGTTTTAGGTTATATGTACATCGCGTGCTTTAGGGATATTTCGCGAGACTACGCGCTTAGAAAGCTGGGCAGTTAGTACGAGAAAAAATTTAATATTTTTAAAATTAAAATAAATTATGCCTCTATCAAGGCCTTCATTTTATCGCGCCAAGATTCAAATTCAAATTATCTAAAATTTTTAATACTCAGATTTATATATAATAGAGGAAATTAGTATTTCTAACTGTCTGACTCAAAACTAATTCAAATTTGCAAGAGGATAAAACAAAAATCTCACGTTGATTTAGCTTCTACTTATCACAGTATTTTGTCAGTGCTTCGCCGCGAAGTTGACAAAAAAAACGAATACTTTGAATAAAAGTACAATCCTCGGGAAGATTTATTGATCATTTTAGCGATTTCGACTCTTTTGCCGATAAAAGCGCATTTAAGAATTCTAGATGGAAGTTTCGGAAATTGGTTTAACAGAAAATTCAGTATTTAAACTTATCAAAACAAGTGCTTTAAGCCTGATTTTGCAACTTAAACAAAATTTAGTAAAGCTGCTAACATTTAGCTCATGGTCAATGATTCATGACAAGGCGTTATCACTTACACTTAGTTCCGAAATCAATTGAAAGAAATCGTTTTCTAATTTCTTTCTTAAGCAAATTTAAGGTTGCATGAGATTTTCTGATGTATTTTTCTAATTTTGCCACGCACATTTCTACAGTATTCCTAGCGCTTATCAATTCCCATTTCTGCATGTTTGTTGATGAGCCTAGAACCCTGACTTATATTATATTCGTTTAATTGGCTCCTGCAAAGATCTAAATCATTTTAACAATAAAAAAACTGGATTTACTTTACACGATTAATGCTGATCATTGAATGCGTCTAATATGAAGTATTCATAACTGAAACTAACCAATTTGAATTTTAAAATATCACATCAAGCAGCATGAAAATAACCATTTCAGTTGACTGGTTGGGGATTGAAATTTGAATTTACTTTTCTTTCTCATAGCAGACATATCAAGACGACTAGAGAATAAAGAATATAAGACTTTCAGATTAAGTTCGGAACACCTTTGTTATTAATAGCAATTACAATGAGATTTTTATAATAAAGCTCTCATTTTTAAATATTTAACAATATTATCAGAAGTTAAAAACATTTCGAATTAACGTATATGTCAAAATCGTGTAGATCAAGGTTGCCCATAGCAAGCAAATGTTTACAGATGAATAGGTACAGATGAGGTCAATCTTATGCAGGTTCAAATGTCAAAAAGGATATTGATGATTACATTAATTTCAATGACAGTCACTAACAGATCTTTGATACAGCAACATCGCATACTGGTCTGGGTCGAGTAGTGGGCGAGCAAATGACTCCCACTAATTGAACAGTACCTCCTTACTATTTTAACTAATTCTACCTTCATCGATGCGGATGTGCTTGGTTAAATATAATAAAATATAATGTATTTCCTTTTAAGCAAAGTTAGTGCTATGTAGTTATTAATTATAGTATAGTACTTTATTTTTAATAATGTTTTAAAACTGCGAAAAGATCTTTCAAATATTTTTAGACTTTAGCTTACGAAAGAAATACCGAATCCCATCAACAGCGGCAGTTTCATCCCCAAAGTACCTATTTCTTTGACTTCACTGAACATGTGTGAATTATTTATTAGTCAAAGAATATTAAACCGCAAAATTTGATAAGATATTATGCAATTAATAAATTTTTTCAAGATAGGTGGCATAAAATTAATTTTCTGGAGTCAAAAAAACGCTCTGCATCGTCTTAAGTAGAGTTAATAGTCTGGACAAAATAAAATGTAAAAGTAAATTTTTTTATGAGCATTAAATTCGAATTTAGTCATTTGTTCATATTCTAAGAGGGGAATTTTATTGTCACGAATTCGTGAAGAGCGGAAGTTGCCAATTACACGCACATCGGATTTGAGGAACAGAAAAAAAATTGGAAAAAAAATTGAACTTAACCTGGACCATTGCAGGCATTGTGCAAATTGGGCAAAATTAAAAATTGAAAGGATTTTAGCCCAAATGATGCAAAATGAATGCAAGGTGTGGAAGATGATTCTTTATCCTAATCAGAATGGAAGTAATTCGACTAAAGAACGTTCTAATCAACCTCTTAGGCATCGGGCGAAGGAGGTAAAAAGATCATTGCTTATTTTTATATGCTGAACGAACGAGAGTTCGATACAAAGAGCCTCCACTTTCCATTTTGCCATCTTCACGGCGTTCATTAAACTTCACAAAAAATCAAAAAAACGTTTCCAAAAGTACAGTGAAGAGTAAGAATTTCAGCACAGTGGTTCTAGTATATTTTTTATAATAAATTCTCATTTTAAGATAAAATATAATTTGCCAAGTGAATTAATGATAATTAATAACTCTTGAAATAGCCTAGCTTAATAGCATAAAATAAAATACTTTCTTATTTTGATATAGATTTGCCAATCGAATTAATATCTACCAACAAAGACTCCATTTAAAAAATAACTATAAAAATTATAGAAAAATAACGCAAATATTGTAAATTATAAGTGAGGTATCACTAGTGATTAAAAAAAGCTGAATTATTTTATTATGCACATTAAATGAGTGCGAGAACACAGCTCACGGAGCCCTGTCATGCAGGCAGCCTTTCATGGTTAGTAAATATTTTAGACAAGCATCTGTTCCAATCCAGGTGGTGAATTGTGAAATTTGAATTTTGGAAAGTAAATAGCCCAGTTGTAAATATTGACCAACCCGAGTACAAAATCCAGACGGTTACTATTTATTTTTAATTTCTCATTACCTTTAGCATTTATTTCACATATCGTTGTTCGCTGTCAGTCGTTTACCGGAATTAAACATGGTATTGCAGTATTAACTCTGCCTGCCTAAATAAATTCAAATATATTGCACAAATGATTCCATGCTGCTTTAAACAAAGATCCCCAGAAGCATGTGTCACAACTTCTTTTGTAATAGCTTTTAATATCTAAAGTGAAACCAGTATTTTAGCTTAAATGCGTGCCTGGTTAAATTGAGTGACTAACAATTTTAAAAGATGACATAACTGGAATTCGGATTGCAAATCTTGGATTTACATTAGATTTAACTACAATGACACATTACTCATCGAAATAAAATGACAATGTGGCAAATGGGCCAAGATGACAACCTTAATTGCTTCATTTGCAATGGCTTTCGCTTTTGAGATGACAGCCTGATCAGCATTGAGCATTCCATTAGGAGGTTTTAGACGTTTTCTTGAAGCTAGAAGACAAGTTGCAGCTCCCACAGCAACACCATCCATTCCTTCAGTGCTATTATTATGTGTTCCAGTATCTTGAATTTGGAATGTATCACCTTCACTTTGTATAGCTAATGGAGGTAAGGATGCAGTATGTAAATGAACAGATTTGGAAATTGGAAATACGTCGGAAATTTGTGACTGAGAAGAGCTTATAGGAAAATGTAAAGGTGGTAGTTGACAAACAGTGCTTCTATCAACTCGAGGCGTTCTATCAAGGGCGAAACGATAGATCACTAAATGATTATCTTTGAAGTCTGGTGGATCGGAGATGGACAGTTCGTCCGATTGATGGAATGGTGGATGATCTGATATGAGGGGAACAACGGAAACCAGGGGACGTTTGAAGTATCGCCGGCTTATTTGACGTCTGTTGGGAGCTAACAAAAAGCAGACAAATGCACTAGGATCATTGCACACGCATTACCATTGGTCACTAGTTCAACCAATCAGGTGCGAATATACACCCAATTGGTATGACTGTCAAATGATTTACTAACGCGTGAATAAACGAATCAAATCTCACTCAAAAGATCAACTAGAATGCCCAAATAAAATTAAAAAGTATTAACTATATAAACAAGTGGGCCTAAATTTTATTTTGATTTTAAAGTTAATTCATTAAGTAAGTTACCTGGATCAGAATAGTTCTCCATTGTCATTAAATCCAACTTGTTATTCGCCGGTGGATTCTGAATAGGGTATTTTGTTGAATTTTCGATGTGCAAATTACTCAAACTAGTTAAATGTTCCTGAGTCAGAAGACCAAAACCACCAGTACCCGAATGACGCTGAAGTGCCATAGCTTGACATTAAGAAAAGAAATTAATTATTACCAGGTCAATAAGACGAAGCTAACAACAAGGCTTCATCAAATAAACAGAGAGTCTTGTCTAAAATTCGAATAAATTAATTCTGACTCCATGATTCAATCGTGATAAGCGTGAAATATATATGATTTAGAAGAAAATAAAGTAAATGAATACGAATAAATTGAATAATATTGTAGTTATTAACACGATATTAACGATTAAACTGCTATGAGAAAAATGCTGAAAATATATTAAAGGTTGATTATTATTCATTATTTGTTACAGTTACATTGGATACAGTTTATAGAACTCTTTTATATTTACATCTTCAGCATTTTTAAAAACATAATCTTTGAACAGTGCTAAGCTTGTTAAGTTAAAAGAGAATTGTATTTGGTAAGTAAAATGGAAATAAGGTACCGACAGTAGTTGAAAATTTCTACGAAAACTTATTGAAAGCTAACTTTACCTTACCGGGCAAAGCAACCTTGATCTCTTACACAAACGTTTCATTAATTTAAAGCAATTTTACTAGAAAACAGCTGGAAACTTTAGTCAAAGAACTTTTAAAATTTAAAATGAAAGACGATTTATTTATTTTGGCTTAATATTTTACGTTAAATAAAACTATTATTAAATGGAAAGTATGAATCAGTTTTAAGTTCTATCTGGCAAACTTATTAAAATAGTTCACCCCTTGGTCATTATAAGATTCCACTCCTTTTGACTTTTTATAGATATTTAGACACTAGAGTGATTGCTGGCTTGATTTGAATTTAGCGAAATGAAAACAACTATCTTGCATGAATTCAGCGCATTAATTTCCAACCTGATTTGGCGTTTTACTGAATCTCAAAGCATTTGAATTATCTTTGGAGATAATTTTGAGCCAAATTTTGGCAAATTTTAGGTATTTGTGCTGTTTTATACCCCATTTATCTTATTTCATGAATTCTAATATCTTTCGTCAGTTTGTTATCTTCCCAATATTACTATAGTCTACGACTTCCTTATAAGTTACATTAAACATTAATTCCATACTCTAACAAGTTCTTAACAAATTTTCATTAGCTCGGTTTATATAGCAAAATAAGAAATAAGGTCTGCGGTTAATGTTATTTGTTTGTACCTTAGCTTGTTCATTTCATTTTAGCATGTTTACTATCTTTCCATGAGAGTTCAAGCTGGTAATATTTGCTAGATTCAATATGATATGAAACATAGGTTAATTGTTGTATTGTTTAATTCTAATTACCCCTCTTTAATCAAAATCGGAAAATAGCCTGACCCACTTACGGTATCTCTTGAACAAATAAGAGTTCGGGGCCAGTGGCCCTAACAGGTTCAAATTGTACAAAGGTTTGTAAATAGTTCATAGGATTTTTGTTGTTACAACATATATAAAATATCTACTTAGCCTCTTCTACTTATATTTACGTAAGTAGCAACGATATAATTATAATGGTTTTGATATATCTACCCTAGGATCTTTCCTACTATGATATTCATTTCTCCATCAAAACCATCAGACTTGTAATGAATCCAATATATCATACAAGTTAAAATATTTAACCTGTTGTCATATGCTGGATCAACATTAAAATATTTTTTTGCGATAAATCGGGTTCCAAACTAATTTAGTTTAGAATTTATCTTATTTAAAATTGAACGTTCGATATTCTTTTCATTTTTGATGCCAACAATTATGCCGACATTCTCAACCAATGCATTTTTCCATAAGAAAAACATAAGTTTTTATAATAATTCCCAAAATCCGGGAAAGCTTCTCCAATGCTTGTACTTTGAACGTAGTTTTATTGACCATTTTACTCAGTGTTAATGTATCGATGTGAATCAAGTCAATGCCCCTTGACTTCATAGATGTGCACTATTACCGATGTGTCACTGAGGTCTATTATATTCTATTCAAGCTTCGATCCTATTGGCTGAGACTAGCTCCCAAAGAGTAATCGATCATACATACCAAAGTCACATTACAAACACTGATCAGCTTAGCATTCATAGATACAGTTAATTCTTTAAGTTGAATTGAATAAAATTGAAGGTAAAATATTTGTTGAAAATCAATATAAATGGCTTTAAATTAATTTGACATCTGGATTATCCAGTTGAATTAGGTGAGCAATTAACAAACTTATTACAACCTGGCACAACATTTTTGAATGAACAAATCACCATTTTATATTATTCGCAAAAGTTCACTTCCTTTATGAAGTCGGGAGTCCAACTGTAATAGCTAGCTTCTTAAAATTGGTCCAAGAAAGTTTGACATTCTACTATCTCTTATTTTCTCTATGTTGTCATTTTTGAGAGAAATCTGATTTGAAATTGCAGAAGATGCTGTAGGTACCCCACTTTTACACTTTTTGCTGAATCCTCATCTTCTCTACGTCTCTGTGTTCCAACTCCACACCCCCTCTCTCTCTCTCTCTCTCTCTCTGTGATAAGATATGTCATCTAGTGGCCTTTCCATTGGATTTGACAGTTTCGACAAGCTGTGGGGTTTTATTTTTGAACTAGCGCTTTTTCTTAATTATGCCACGCAATGTCGAGGGACTAATTTAAGGACGCCCTCTTAAAAAGAAAACATGTCCAAATTAAATGCACATCATTTCTTGCCGGAACTAAAAGTAACATCGGGATTGTGTATAATGTGTACCTTTTTCTTTGTGCCAATTATTTTGATTGTTATGAAATTTCTAATGCTTGCTTTGTCAAAATAACTAGCTGTCTTAGAGCAATCGACGTGCTAGACAAATTTTTGGCAATTAGGTCTTGCATAGTTGAAAGATCACATTAAAGCCAAAATCGTCTTGTCTCAAATGGAATCTATCATATTGCTCTGCAATGTGAGTCTGGATAGAGGAAATACACATAGAAATAAGTACACATACAATTAAGTGCAAATATTAATCCTTGGACAAACTGGCTTAAAGTGCACATTCCGGTCAATAGTCTATCAAATCTGATTTCCCGACCAAGTGTCATGGAAATCATGAGATGTCAATTAATACAGCAACATCTTAAAAATATTTGCTTTTACCAAAAGTCATTAAGTTGTACTCGTTTATATTACTGATTAAAGCAAAGTTGTAAGCCTTAGGCATTAATTTATCAAATGCCAAATTTCGGTGCGAATTATAACGGTGTTTGTTTTACCAATTTGATTTAATTACAATAACAAATGCGGAAGGCATAGGATCATCAAAATTACCTCAACAAACAGCCACAACACTCGTCTGCTTCAGATTGAGATGATCATCAAACTGAAAGGATCGTCAGAAATATTTTCCCTCAAAATTTTAGTTGTTAATTTATGCTTCCTTCCCATGATTATTACGAAAACGCGTATCCCTTACAGTGTTTTTACATTTACGCCACACCCAGTTCTAGTTGAATTGAAAGAAATATTTTCCATAGCGGCGACAATGTGTATTTTGCTTACTTCAAGATGGTGTATCGGCTTGTCGATAGTACCATTGATCTATTATGCTCAGTACCCCAGTCTATAATCTTAGCCACTTTTGAAGAATATTCTCCGTTGAAACATAGCAGCGCTTTGAAGTCGCAAGAAAATTCACATTTTGCTCCTGTTAAAGTATTTTCCGGAGTGGCGCCAAATAGCACTGAATAATCAACAGGTCAGTAAAACGCCTGCCATGTGATGTCTCTCGCTTTTGTCACCTTAATCGCCAATCACAATAGCAGTGGGAAAATCCACTTCCAACTGTCAGGCTCCAGCTCGTCTAAAGGAATGGAAGTAAGCAGCCTTATTTGAAAGAACTTTAAAGTCTACAAAAAATTCTTATCAATTGCAAATCAAGAGACATTGTTTAAAATTAAAAAAATTGTGCATTTTAATCCTGATGATCTTATCCTCGGCATACCTGATGTATTTTGAGGGACATTTGGTCATTTAGGTTTAAGAATATTTAAGTTCATCGAATAATTCCGGTTGTAGCGGATTGCTACACCAATAAGCTTGGACCATACTCAAAAATCTCTATCGCAGATTCTCCTAGTTGGTAGGTCTCCCGTAATTGGGTAAGCTACCGCAAAGCTATAGAAAAATCCGGCGTATACCGTGGAACACGTTTATTTAGTATGGCGTGCAAGTGTGCTGCATGTCATATATAAAGTGACGCGGAACTTAATCCTTATGTACACTTTCTGATATGATAACCTCATAATGACTTTGGCCACTGATTGGTAGGGTAATCGCGTACTAGAATTGACCACTGATTAATTGGGTAACCGCATAATGGGTTTTGACTATTGATTGGTCGTCTAGGCTTTGGTCAATTTATGCTTAAGTCTACAAAACAGGGATAACTTTAGTTTAAAATAAATACTTTCATTTATATTGAGTTTCTTATTAATTAATATGCTCTCGGAATCGAATTGAACTGTTCCCTATTTTACTCCACAAATGCTTCTTCAATTGGACGTCATTTCAAGTAAAACAATTGATTTTACTCTCAGGGTAAAGTAAATTTTCAATAATTATTAAATAAATGAGCCAACCTTAAGATAATTCATTAGGACAAAAGAACGAAGTACTGGTTTTGAGGAAGATTTGATTAAATGGTTTCTAACTGTTGTTATTAGGATTCAGCTTAACAGAACACGGCGTATAACTGCGCTGATTAATTCTATGGTTACATATTTTCACACATTCAAGTTAGTCTGTCTACTTTTTGTGTATCACTCCAAATTTAATTAAGCTTGCCGAAATGTCAACAGCGATTTACCACAAAATAGTCCATTCATTTTCATAAATGCTTCAAATTTTCCCAGTCCAGTTGTCAATAAAGAGCCATTTTGTCTAGAACTGAGTTAAAATAGACCGATGGAGAAAAGCCAAATTGTCCGACCAAAACGAAGGCAAAAATTTATGATTTTATCTAGCATGGGAAAGCGACTAAAATCTGGCAAAACTGACTCCAAAAAGAGTTAAGATGATTGATCGAAAGAAACACGGGAAGAAATCTGATTATGCAAACCTAAATTCATTTGAAAGTACGCCAATTACTCAAAGGATAGCTTACTAATTCAAGTTCCGGGATTTTTAGTGCATGATTCTCTCTCTACATAACTGAAAAAAAACTATGATCCACAATGTCCAATCTGTCTTGTCCAGTGAAACTGATATTTTTTTCCCAAATGTCGAAATTTCAAGATGATCCAAATTAACATGAAGTTAGTATATTATCATAACCAGCGAGAACAGTAGATGAAACAAAATGGACACTTTAGAAACCGTAAAACCCAAAAGAGTTGACTTAAACACTATTGTAAAAT
This sequence comes from Hymenolepis microstoma, assembly GCA_000469805.3. Classification (NCBI taxonomy): domain Eukaryota; kingdom Metazoa; phylum Platyhelminthes; class Cestoda; order Cyclophyllidea; family Hymenolepididae; genus Hymenolepis; species Hymenolepis microstoma. Next base: position 34,297,707 of record LR215989.1, on the reverse strand, counting down.
TTTAACTTCTCATCAAACGTTTTTTTCTTATTTGCTAGCAGTTAAGATGACCAAAAAAGGATGTTTTGAAGACTTTGAACAAATCCTAGTGCTATAATAAAAGCTTATCCAGGAAAAAAGATATGATTCTACTTGAATTAGAACACAAAGAAGAAATTCTAACTATCCTCAGACATTCCAATGAGTTTTCGCGCATTTTCGTCCGTGCGTGCCATGCGTGCAATTGAAGCCGATTCTGATTGGTGATACGGAGAGTGGTCGAATGTGTATTAGGGTTAAACTCAGCACTCTTGTAGGAAAAGTTCCTTCCGGTGGCTCGGGAAACATTCTATTTATTTCAAAAAGTGATTCTTCTTGGGAGGCGATACATAATCGATACCTTTGAGGATCGTGAGTAATGCGTCGAGTAAGGTAAGTTGGGTACCAATCCCATAGGACAAATTATCAGAATGAATGAATGTAATGAAAAATTAGTACTTTGTAAAAACGTTCAATTATGTAGTTTATTAATTCAATATTTTTTAACACTATTTATATGATATTATTTATAATAGTAATAGACCTGTTAAGATATCTTACAACATATTATTATTTACTGATGCTATTGAACTTAAACTCATGTTTATATTTTATAAATAAATTCAATTTAGTGTTTTTATTTTTGACAAGTCCATTTTGTCCAGCTAATTAGAGAAATCTAGAAAAAAATTAAAAAATGCAACCTAGGAAATTTTGTCAATTTGGTGACATTTTGAAGTTATGCAAACTTCAGTATTTCATTTAATTATAGTTTATCACATTTCCACTATTAAATTTTAAAATACCAAATGAACGATAAACTCTCTTCCGATTGTTTAGCATTCAACTTTTTTAAAGTCTCTCTTATATACCGATTCCGTATAACAACAGTTTAAAACTATTGTTTAAAAATATTCTATTCATGTGTGGATGAGAGCTATTTCATTGAAAATATTTCAGGAGGAAAAGTTAAAAAAAAATAAATTTGATAGGCAACGTAAAAATACGAATTACGTTTAGAAACGCGGTAATACACTCACTTTACATAAATAAAGTCATTCTAAGTGCATTCGAATTTCTCTTTGATCAACTACCACACTGTTGAGAGAATGAAGTCGACAAGCCCCACCTTTTGTGGTTATCTTTAATATTTAGTCTTTTAAGGAGCCTATAAGGTAATATAGAATAGTAAATTCGATTATGAATAGCCAGATTAATTATCAATATTTTTACTGATTGAAGTAAGTTCAGAAAGATAATACATTTAAAAAATCCTAGAAACTCTTTCATCCGCACCTGCAGAAAGCATATCAGAATGGAATCTTGTGTATAGATAATGAAAAAATAACCTCATCGAGAGCATTTCACTGAGTTCTCAATTTTATCAGCCTGCAGATAGAATTTGTCAATTATAGAAATGAACTTACACTCAGTGGATCGGAATCCAGTGGATCGAGTGTTGAAGCATTAGGTCATAACCCTCTGAGTTATTCAATAAAAAGGGAGCAGGATAATGGATTCAGAAATAATTAAAATGGTACATGGCTCCTTAAACGCCTCAACTTTTATTCGCCCCGTCTTCCTACATTATCGATTTATTTATTGACGTTTTTCTACTGCATAAATTAACTTTGAAATGGATATCGGTGATGAAATTAGCTGGAAATCTATTTGAGGTGATTTGATCCGTATTCTCAGTAAAAGAGCTATAAATATAAGAAGATGAAGATTCTCAACTTTTGCGCTTTTTTATGATTCAATAGTCAAAATTTATTCGTCCGATGGGTGAATTATGACAAATTTATTTCACATCAAAGTTTTAACTTCTTAATGGAGGATAACTCGGTCTGTTTTATTCATACTTCCCAATTTAGCAGAATCACCTTGGAAATAATGAAGCAGAGTTTCCTGAGACACTGTTTTGATGTGCCCTGCAATTTGTTTGACTAAGGCTATTTGCACTTGCCTGAGCTTCACTTTCATTTGAATTGAGGCCAACAATTGCAAGTAAAACGCAGAACGAACTTCGTCTATTAACCACTCATCAAAATGATCTATACACTAAATGCTAATGAGTCAATATGTTGATGTTAGTCCTAAGGTCAACATCTGGCTCGGTCCGACAGAATATGCGTTTCTATCACCACCTTCACTTCAGCAATTACATTTCGGATTTGAAATTTCCAACGCAAATCGGTGTAAATGTAACAACAAAACCGGTGTGTTAAGAGATCACACTGACTAAATTCATCTTTAAATGTTGTCTCACAATTGATTTAAGCAAAAATTATTAAGGTAATAGTTGTGCTTAATTCACTTAAGTTTTACTAATTTTACTGGCACTCATTAAAGAAAAATGAACTAATAATGACACATCATTTTTATTGCTTAATATATTTTTGAATTTATATTCAAATTTTCAGGAATCCAACAAGTCCTCAAGTCTATTTCCTATGTGCTCTCCTCTTATCTCTCTTACCATCAGTATCTCCGGGATATTTTACTCAAACACCCAACCGTCTCAGACGCTTTTTGCGAGATCATATCCCTAGTCGACAATCAACTCCCATTTCCATAACTTTCACAAAACCAAAGCCTCCGGTACCACAACTAAGTCCCCTTGAATTAGCTATCGATTCAACTTTTGGTTTTGTGGCAAGCGAAGAAGCGTCAGAAGCCGCGTGCCAACGAATTCCTGGATTATCTAATCATCAACGCAACCTCTGTCGAAGTAATCCAGGTCTTATTTGGGCTCTTGTCGATGGGACCCAGTTAGGATTATATGAATGTGTACATCAGTTCAAGTATGATAAGTGGAACTGCTCGATGGCTCGAGTTGTACTTGGAAAACCACGAGGTGAAGCTTTTCTCCTGAATGGTGATAAATCGTCAGCCGCAAATCTGATTGGAAGTCTTCAAAAGACACTAATGAAAAGCAAGTTTGCATTCATCATAAAAGTCATCTTAAATTTTTTTCACTCAAAATGTTAATTTAAATTAATAGCAAGGCTCATTTTTCCATATAATCATATTTTTCAAATATTATGATAGTCCACTTTTAAACAATTTTATTCCTCATACAATTTTTTCAATTTATGTTTGTGTTAAAATACTTGGGCTCTTCAAACAATGATAAAATTCAGTTGCAAACTTTGTCAGAAGGGGTGTTTTTTGTTTCCCTGACTCAAAATGCTCTTTCTCGAGGCTCAAATCGGTAAATTGATCCGACCTAATCTCAACAGAACATATATTTACACATTTCTACTTTATCGCTGTTAAATGACTAGATAATGGGACAATTATACATTTGGCCTCCATTTGTCCTTTCAGTAGCATGTTCAAAGCCGACTAGAGGGTTGGGAAAGCGTGCGGGGGAGGGGGGCGGGGGAATGGTAGAAGATGGATAAATCGATTTCAGCAACATTATTGGTCGCTACTTTTAATCGATGTTCGTGGAGGAGCAGAATATTCAGTACAAATTCCCAAGTACACACGAATGAACGGTACACGCGTAAAATGTTAAAATTAGAAAGAAACTACAAATGCGCAAACATTTTTTGTGCCAATAAGAGCTGCTATGTAAGAATTATTAAAATAACTGTGCACAATGAAGGATCCTCCAACTTCCCGTCACCTTCACATTATTTACTATTGAAATGGATGCATCTTAATACTGTTTCATTCCTGCCCTTTCAGTGAGAACTGATGAATCAATCAGTAGCATATTCGTGCTCATTAAGAACCCACAATTGCTTCGTTAGACAGAGCATATCTCTAGACCATTTAGCAGTATGGTCACCTCTGCTTGGTATGGTGAACTGGTGGATTTCAGCGTTGAGATCAAGATTTCCGCCTAGTTAAATTTGTTATTTGCATCTTTCTGCCTCTAAATACTTGAGTTATCTGAAAGTGACTGCCTTGAGCTTAGCTTGGCTTTAAGAGCAAACGGCCGCATTCACTTTCGTATTATCAGTCTCGTATCAAATTCGAATTTATCTGTTTGAGGAAGAAAGCACTTTAAGTTTAGGGAATTGGATGAAAGTAGTAATCTCCTCTTTAGAGCTAGGGATCATAAGCTATCTTTTCTAATGGCCAAGATAGCAGGGTGGTACCACCTTGAAGGGTTTTGATGTAGCAGTGCAAATTAAGGAAAACTCAATTTTTGAACTACTGATCAATGAAGTAAACATTTGATCAAAGAATATTAGAGGTTCAGATATTTTAGGCTTTTAATATATACGTGCAATCAAATTTATGCCTATCCTTTCAGTACTACAATAGAAGTTCGTCGGTATACAATAGTATCAATAAACACTGAGTACATATAGACACTTTCCTTCATTCTGGAAAATTTTATTTTGTTCTAAGACAATTTAGGTTATCTTTTGAAATTTAAAGCCTCATTTTATAATATAATTATATAATTATAATTATATTGTTTTAATAATATTTAGGTTAAAACTAGTTAAAATAACCTGAACCAGAAAAAAATGTTCAAATAAACAAATACCGACTTATTACATCTTTGTTTCATTGATTAAGACTACTAGAATACCCGTGACAGTTCGAATAGGAGTGCTGATTTTTCACGATGATAGTCAACTAAATGCAAGAAAAAAATGAAACAGGCCAATGAGGAACGTAGTTGAACATAAAGACAGATGAAAGCCAAAACTACTTAGACTTATCTCCTATGTTCTGAATAAATTCATGCCTTCGATTTTCAGGGCATTTAGACCATATCCGATACATATACGTGTATCACTTTTCTTAGCCAAGGTGTTAATTTGCTTAGAGGAGCTGAGCTAATAACTGTCTTGCGCAAGGTCATTCTATTCACTTCTTTATGCATTTCAAAGTTTCTCAATGCGTAATTGTTCATTTACCATTTGCCTTGCATTTGTTTACACTCGATTCAAGACCCAAGCAATGCGAATACAATTTTTGTTCGAAAATGAATGAGAAATTGAGAGAGAGAGAGAGAGACATAGAGAGAGAGAAAGAGAAATGGAGCCCAAATTAGATGAATTTGGCCTAGCTTGGTAACGCTAGCACGAGTGAGAAAAGCGGACTGAACCGGAGGAGTTAATTTTCATGGTGCTGCTTCTAGTCAAATCATGACTCATCCACTAAAAAGCCAGATAATTAACAAACGGATGTGATTCTATCAGAGAACATCTAGGCTACTTATTGAACTTCAACAAGTGAATGTGGTGATATGAGGTCTATCAAAATATAGTTTCTTTGAAATCAGGCAGCATCACATTGAAAAGGTAATTTTAGAACTCAAATACGAGGTTGCTCAATTGCAGAGAAAACTTTAAGGTGGGCTTATGGAAATACGATTTTTAGCTTAGAGAAAAGGATCAAAGGGGCACAACCCGAATACCACAGGGCAAGAATAGAAACGAGTCGATGACGAGCTGTTTAAACAGGTAGGTGTGGGATGCTAGAAAAAATCTGAGTTTGAATTCGTAATACGTGGAAAGTAGGAATTATAACAGTTACAATAACAGTCAATTTCTAAAACGTTACCATATAATACTGATTTTTTCAACTATCAAATTGTGGTTAAATTTACCTAATTGTTTACTCTTCAAGATTGCCCAATAAAATCTTTGTAATTGCCTGATAACCATTCCCGAGGGGGGGGGGGGGGGGGGGGGGGAGGAAGTAAGACGAAATGTTCACTAATTGTGCAACGAAGACGTCGGTTCCATGACTCATCAAATAACACGGGGCTAGAGGAGAGAAACATTATTCTTTCTTATTCTCTTTTACATATGGAAAGATAATTAGTTTTTTCGAGTTCACAATAATTAAAATAAGTTTTTGTGAAAAATTGTGAAATAAAATCTTAACCTTCTTGAAATAGGCCAAGAACTAGGGCTTTCAATCGTTCAACTATGAACTATAATACCATTCATCTTATGTTTCGAAAATTTGTAAATGAATTTGACAACCGAGTTTTAATTGCTGAGGGAAGAATGATAGTTTAATGTGGGAAATGTTGTGGATTTTCGACTGAAGGTCGACATCTCATTTTTCTCTTAAATTTTACTCTGTAATACCTAGGTAACTTGATGATCGTAAGGTAAATAATCGACGATTTCATTTAAAGTATTACAACATAGGCATATGATAGCACTGCTTGAAGACGAAATGATAGCTTAGTTACTGTAAAGCTGCTTTTATTCTCAATTTCATAACGGATTTCGCGATCATGCTGAAACGTGACTAATTCATTTTGCTCGTGATCAACACTTGTGTGAAAATTGAAATTGTGCATGGAAAGGTTTCTCACAGGAAGCTGCCATCATTGCCTTCTAATCTGGAATGCCATATCTCTGCGTATGAAATCAATTATATACGTAATATTGTAGCCGTCTGCTGAATTAAACTTTCACAGCTTAAATCACAAATCTATTTCAATTAAAGTGCTATATAACCATTATAAATGAATACTCTATTGACTTTCCTTGGACTTCTGAATAGGATATTAATTCGAAATTAAGCCAAATATCCAATCCTTTTAGGTGTTTCGGTTTATGAAACGCATTCTTCATGAGTGAAAAAACGATTTGATAGAATTTTATTCCTACTTTCCCCCACACTGTTGTTCGCCCTTTCAATGAATTATTGTAGTTAAATATTTTGAGCAGAGTAAATGTTTTTGGTAATCACTGGGACCAGATTTCATATCGGCGGCATGTACAACTTTATCCAATAATAAATTTTGTTCATTTTCATCAACTTTATCCTTAAACAATGCCCAAAATTAAGTGTCATGGAAATTGACGTTAAATCATTATTTAAAGGATAAGACGACGCGCTTTGTGACAATTCACTTCGTAAATTGTTCAATTTGACGGTAAGTCGCTGCAAAATCTGTCAAAATCTTCCCAAAAGAATAATCTTATTATTGCTTTATTCTAGGCAATCACATAATAAAATTCCATTCAGGACACTTGTGAAATCAGTCAAATCTTCTATTTGGCATAATTGAATGTGTATACGGTTAGAGTGAATTTTGACATACGTAGTAAATCTGATCTCTACGATATTTGAAAAAGACCTCTTTAGAAGGAAATTACGATATATTACGTTTCGACTTACACACTATTGTCTGTCTTTGTTTTCAAAATAATAGAGGAGACTTATTAAAAAGTACCTAATGAATTTCTTAAAATTCATGGGTCATTAGAAAAATTCCTTAATTTATTGATTCCACTGAACATTGCTAATATTTCTGTCTCGAAGTGTTTTTATGCTTAAATTAAATCAAGCCAATTAAATAATTGATATCAAATTATAAATACGCATATAAAATGGTAGGCTTTATGATAGTTATCATTAGCCCTTTAGTTGACTTCGGACTTCACAGAAAAAAGTCGAAAGGGGAGACAAAAGAGTGATTCACAGATGTAAGAGAGAAACAGGCACAAAGGTGGAGAAAAAGGTAAAGTGGTGGAATATGACAACAGTGGGGTCATGGTAATTTGAAGTCACCTGCCGGTCAAAAGACTTTTTTGGCGTATGAGTATACGTCACCCAGGGTACACCACGTGGAGGTAAGTCTACTTTTCCCTCAAAGACGTGTACATTTACAGTTAATGTAATTTACACTGAATGGTGCCTAATACAACGTTTCTACTTACCATAATTCAGTAGTGGTTATAGTCTTTTTCTATCGAGGTACAAGAGAGACTGCATTCGTGACTGCGGCATGGGCCGCTGGGGCAGTTCAGGCGGTTACACGAGCCTGCAGTCGAGGACGGATTAGCACTTGCGACTGTGATGTCACCCGAAGAGGTGGTTTAAAGGCTGCAGACACTGAGGGTCCTTTTACTTGGGGTGGTTGCAGTGACCCCATTCGTTTCGGAATGCGGCTGGTACGTCTCTTTCAGGAGCCGCGTCTACCTTCGTCCAAGAATAAAAGCAGGAGAAAGAAACAACGAAGCAAACACAATTTAAATGGTGGCGAAAACGATACTATCATAGATGTTGATGATAGCCGAATCTTGATGGATATTCACAATCAGAAAGTTGGTAGAAGGGTGAGTTCCAGATCTGAAGCAGCATTCCTTGCTCTAAATGTATTTTTAAGCTTTTGCTGTCGTAAAACTTTGCATTCTGAGTGCTATTCATATAATTTCACACGAAGTTTCAAAACTTTACCGCTAACGAGGTGTTTACTACTACTTACTTTAAACTTGCCATAAAGCGATCTCTATGACACTACTGCCTCTAAGACTGTGCATAGTATACCGTGTATCTCATCCTTCTGTCGCCTTCCTTCTGGATTAAGGATTTATCTTCTGATATATGGAAAAGAGTGTCACACTATTTCGTTGGTGACCATGATGGTCAGTTAAATAGGAACTGATATGATTGGCACATATCACTGCATTTTCTGGACGGCTCTGATTTCATTGTCGTTCAAGCCAATTAATACCAAGTCCCCGGTCTTTAGGTTTGGAACTTACTGCTTGAAAGTTTAACAATAATTTTCATAATGTTTTACATAATCGTTGCAACATAACACGAATCTACCAAAACTATAAATTTAGCGTTCGTTTCCAATCCTATGAGTTCTATATTAGCAGTCTTAGCTGTATGCACGACAATTATTTCTATTTTCGGTCAAAGAAGTGCTACCGTGTATCACAAATCAAAATGAAGAACCCACATAATCACTTGAGTTGAAATGACATGAAATATCTGGCGTGCATTACGTCGTCAAGTTCAAATTACAGGAGGAAATCTGTTTAATTACCTTTTGTTAATTGTTTAATATTCTTTGATCTTACGCCTTTTCGATTCGTTTAACATATCCTGTACTGATTTGAAGCAAGTAGGTGGTAATTTTAAAAATATGCACATTTGACTCTGTATTTGTGTAAATGCTCTACCTTTGAAATTCTTAATAAGAACAGCTTCTAGTATCTTTAATTATGATATTTAATTACTCTTACTAAATTAATAAAATGTAATAATTTAAGTGTGGTCTTTTTAATACTAATATACCCACAAGCTACTAATTTCAAAACCTCGCAGATTAATTTTGCTTTTTTAATGAAATACATTGCTGTTGCAGAAGTAAATTTAACAAAATCGATTCTAAAATAGTAAAACAAATCAAGATGCCGGTTACTTTTTAAGACGATTCTTAAGTCGAAAGAACCTTACTTACTTTTGAAAATTTCATGTTTAAACGTTTGCGCCAAAAAAGCGCTTCTGCCATTAAACTGGAAGCCTCAGGAAAATTAAAGAACATATTTCATCTCCTCATCAACCATATATTTTTTTAATTTTAAGTCAAATGAGAATTAATTTTTGTGGTCCGGTTACTCAAGAAAGCTTTATGTGTTTTCTGGCTGCTGAAATTCTAGACCTCTGAAGTGGAATCCCTATCCGCCTTTCCCTCCCTCCCTCCCTCCCTTAAAGGGAGCAAAAACGTTCAAAAATTTTCCACCGTTTTAAATGTTTTATGGTGTTTTTCCCCTTGTTAATTACTAGTTCACCGAACCGTGTTTTTAAGCTTCAAATTGCCTTATTCCACTAGAATTATACTGCTTAATTAAGTAGGGAGACTGAGTCATTCTCATGCTTGTTAAATTTTCATTGTGGAAACAAGATAACGTCCTGTTTAAAAAAGGTGAATTGATTGGATTCATTGCCTTTTATTGGCGATTAATGTGTTCTGGTCTGGCTGTCTGGACAAATGACAAGGGGTTGGTTAATTACGGATTTAATTGCATTAGTATGAGTCCCTACTTAAACAATACCCTTTTAAAGCGCGCGGCCCCTAATGATCTAGAAAGCAGTAATTATTACTCCTTTTAACAACTGAAGCATTATTTTGGAGTAAAATGAATATTCTGTCAAAATTTATATTAAGACTTTTCACCAAAAAACGTACATTCTTAAATGGTTAATTTTGACTGCAATAAAGAGAATTGAGAATACAAATATGTTTCATGAATATTTAATATAATTTTTTATTTTAAATTTTTAATCATTATCCAAATTATAGATAAAATAGTGCATTTTTAGTGAGGTAAACCAATATCTGGATCGATTTTTACATATTTTTAATTAAAATAAAAAGCAGATTATCTCTTTTTTATTTTCATATCCAAGAACTACACTTGTAAATGTAAAATTATTTACAAAAATTGCATCAGTTTACAAAATATTAACTCAAGGAGCAAATTTTTAGTGGCATTATGAATGGATTTTAAAGTAGTTCGAAACAAAAGCCTCCTGCATTAATACTGAATAGTTTAGCTAATATTTTTGAGGTACAGTAGAAATGGTCTCGATGTAAGGCCACCGTTCTCATCCTGATCATGTGAAACTGTCTTTATTCGATTATCTTACGCAAAACTTCAATTTTATTGGAAGCCCTGATGAGGGTAGCATTTTGAATTCGCTCTTCATTCACCAAAGTTAAATAATTTTGTTAAGTGAAAAGTTTGCATTTCGGCTTACTCAAGGAAATATCGCGGCCAAAGTTCACCGATGAAAACTCCCTATCTCCCCTCACAAATAAGTTTCTTCCAGGCAGCAAGTCAGCAGATCATTTATGGCGCCTTAAGAGTGCCACTTTTATCTTTCTGTCATGGACAAAACAGTCAACTAAGTCGACTCTAATCTCAAAAGTTTAAGATCGCACACTAACGTTTTTATTTAGAAGCGAGTTATGATATTCTCGATTGCACACGATTATTCACAGAAATGAGGACAATACTTGTGAACATTTTCTACAAACAAAATGATAATCACTGGCTCCAAATGCTCAATCAATGGATGCTTAGGAACTTTCAAGAGACAAGGATGCTTAAATTTCCATTCTGCAGAGCGTCATCCTAAATTCTGACAGAAGGAATGTAGACATGATGCTACAGTCGATTTCGCTTAGCAGATACGGAAAGTAAAATTAAGTAGTGATCAGCTTGAAACTATAAAAACTCAGGAATTGAATCCAACAATCCTCTCACACAAATCGGCGTGATATGGTTATGTATTCATCTCCTCGAATGTTACAATGAATACTAGTTGCAGGAATTGAAATCATTAATTCAGCCTCTTCAATCGTCATCTGGCGAATCATATAAACATTCAAGCACTTTTCACCATATAATCCAAATTTTTGTCACTTTGCTTCATTAGATATTTGAGAATACATGCCAAAATAGGCCAAAATCGTTAGTAGTAGTACGTCGTTGATCTCATAGTAACTTCTTCCATCTCATGTTCGCTCATTCACATGAATTCATTATGAATCTTGCACATCTGTATATTCATATTTACCAATATGAAATACTCCTATGACGAATTCATACATCGTGGTTTTAAATGATGGCAAAATGTACAAATGAAGAGGTTTAAGTGATTTCATTCTTATAAATTAGAATTTCCGCCTTATCAGCATTGCTTCAACATTAGCTCTCGCTGTTTCATTTTAGTTTGTATGGCAGAGTCGTGAGAAGAAATGTAAATGTCATGGAGTCAGTGGAGCCTGCTCTCTACGCACCTGTTGGCAACGTACTGGCCCATTCAGAGGGGTTGGAGATCTGTTGAAAAGAGCCTACTTGACCTCTCTCCAGGTGGCCTTTGACACATCTACCCGTCAGTTGATTCGGCAAGCGGATCCCCTCTTCTTCGGTGGCATGCCACTGCCGCCCGGTCATCTGACAAAACGCAGTGCCAATTGGTTTATAGCGGGAGGTGGAGAGAAAACCACACCGTGGCAGAGAATAAAACGAGAAAGTGAATTCGGAGAGAATTGGATCAAGCGACAGAAGGATAAACTAGTGTTTCTGGATTACTCTCCAGACTACTGCAAAGCTGACTCAAAAATTGGTTAGTGTTCAGTTGCCCATGCGGTATTACTCGAAATGAGAGAAATCAAAGTAAAAATAAATACTTTCCAACAACAATTTAACCAATTTTAATGACAATTTTCGGCATGTGGTTTTCGTTTCATTTGTGACCATAGTTTACAAAGGTCATTTCGTAAGGTCTAATTATTGACAGCATTTTCCCACAGAGGCTCATTTTCTCCTAATTTTGGGCTTTAGAGAACCGTCTTAAATGTGATAGGATCCGAAATGGATAAATTTATTTGGGAAAATAAATTAGGACAGCAATTTCCTTGCCAATTTCCTATCTACAAGTTCTATTTATCCGACACGAAGTCTCTTTTAGCTAGCAGAGCTCATGAACTTTCAATCATTTATGTTATATCAACTACTGTGCTAGGTTAAAAAAGGTTGTTTATCGGTAGCTTTAAGTCATTTAATAATGAAAAGTCATGATTTCCAGTGGTTTTTCAGCTTTCTTAATTATCTTTCCTCTGCTGAATTCATCTATTAAAGACTCAACTGACGTAATTCCCTTAGAAACCTTCTGAAATACTAATCTCATTATAAGATATTTCACCAGCCATATTTCTCGAAAGCTTGATCCTTTTTATTATTTTAATTTGTTGCAGTTGGTTCCGTTTAACAAGGCCGAACTCATCTCATAAAGCTCTCCCAAGTCTCTCCTCATAACATACGCGTAATTAAGTAATATCTGTCACCAATTTTGGAACATTTAGAATTCAGTTCCACTTGCCTATTCCCATGGCACATTTCAAGTAATAAATGGCCGACATGGGACATGCTTTTGTGGGGAGAATGAGGGATCAAAGGGCGATGACAATTTTGCCCAATTTTACTATCACAAAGTAGCAAATGATTAAAAATTATTACTTTCCAAGTCGCCTTAGGGCATGTCTCTTATCTCCTGCAATTTATCGGTCGTGTCTATCGGCAGTTTGCGTGATACTTACAGCAAATGGACTCTACTGGCTTAATGCATTAATACTAAACTGATCGTTTGATTAAAGCGCTATACTACGACGGCATGATGGTATTTTGGAAAAAAAACTTATTTTTTCTTCGGTTGTAAATTTCAGATTTACCACGACACTTCCAAAATTTTACTTAGAAATCCCTGATGAATCCATTATTCAGTGCCACCAGGAACCCTCAGATGGATAAATTAGTAGAACTATTCAAAAGGGCCTGAAAGGAGAGAAAATTCAAAGAAGCACTTATCCACCTTTTAAGAATCAGCGTGTTGGCAGATTTCCGACAATGTGGTGGCTACGGTAACACCAGATACATCAAATCAAATAATGATGACGACAAAATGGTCTTGTTGCCAATGAATGATTGGGTTTACCAAGATGAGATTGTCAAATCTCCCAATTTAATCGAGTTGCAGTTAATTTTAAAATATTTCAAATTCAATCGAAAGCCAAAACTTGAAGCCAACATGTTCAATGCAGACATTTATATACAAGGGGTAGGAGGTGGGGGAGGGAGAGAGAGGAGGGCATTTTAAAATTAAGAAAATTAGATTAAAATTTAGCTTTTATGTTTCATGCATCACTTAATAACTCATTCAGATATTTATTTATTTAGTTATTCATAAATTGATCTGAACAGTCTCAGGCCAATTTTTATGAGTGCAAAATATGGAACACATAGGTAAATTAAAGTTGTGTAGGCTATTTTCCGAGGAGCTGTCGCCTTTCACTATGGCTAGGTAGGATAATTCAGAGGCAATTATTAATGCAATAGCATTTTACATCAAGGTGTTCTTCAAAAGGCAGACTGGCCAAGTTAGGAAAAGGAGTTTTGATTTGAGGGTAAAGGTACTTCAAGTGGCAATAACCGTTGAATTATTTGGTACACAATTCAGTTATCGCCCGTAACGATTACACACAGCGTTTCACGTTTCGTCACGCCCCGTTTCAAACCATTTTTTTTGTAATAAAAATTGTTATTTTGGGTGCTTCAAAATAGCATGTCTTAAACATGGATAATTAAAAATAGAATTAAAAAAAAACATTACAAGAGTTTGTTTAATCATTGATCTATTTTCTTGATTTTTGCATATCGTTATAGCTGGCAATTTTTCAAATGAGGGATTATTGAACTCTCCTTATTGATTTAAGCTGATTCAAAATTCATTTGGTTATTGTCAGGATATTTGATTTTATAATAGACCAGCAAATTTTCAAGAAGTGTTATTTCATTCTCATTACCAGTAAAAAAATGTAAATTTGAGATAGAGTGAAGGCTAAATTTCCTTCTAAGGTACCTTTTCAACCATTGCAGTAAAGTATGATCTAGCAATATTTAGCTAAAGAATATTTCATACATATGACCAGTTAATATGAAAAAGGATAAGGCCTTTAGAATGGTAAGGTGGGGGTATAACATTAGGAGATGAGTAGCTTATCTCAATGTTATTAACCTCTCAAACAGTGTGAACATTATGTTGAGTATATCCCATCATGCGGGCTTCTACATTAGTCTTCGCTTTGTGTTCTTATAAATATGTGTCCCTTTAGCAAGATCGCTAACTTAACCGGTTTTCAAATCTTGCAGTAGCAAGATTTAGATGGAATGTTGTTAACGTTAAACGTTAAACAAGTTAAACTATGTTGAGTTGGCTTGGAAGTCACCAGTTTATTGAATGAGCACTATGATATTATACGAATGTGTGCATTAAACACTGGTGGTCTCCTTGAGAGAAGTGATCCGTAAGTAAGCCTTCATATTCTCACTTGCCCTGTTTTTCCAGAGCCGTGGTTTTATAAGCTAAATTTCTAACCTATCTGATTGAACACTACACACCATATATATATAATTAATATATACAAGCATCTATTTTATACAGTAAATATTAAAGTTGGAATTTTCTTTAAATTTTCCTTTTAGGCCATTTGGGGGTGTCTGGCAGGCAGTGCGAGGTTGATAAGCCCAATTCGCCTAACAGCTGCGACAAGATCTGCTGTGGTCGTGGCTATGACATATTTGAAGTGGATACGAAGGAGAAATGTAACTGCAAATTCGTTTGGTGAGTTCATACGCCTCAGTTTACCACATTTAAGGCATAAATGTAATGGTAAAAAAGTTAGAATTTTACTAAACATGATTAAAACGGAAAAGTCTATGCTAGTTCCCTGAATCAATCGTTGTATCCATGCAATATCTGTGTCTAACCTTTTCTACTAACAATTCCTAATTAAACAATGCAGTTAATGATTCATGCATTAATTCACAAGGAAACATTAAGAATTAAAGAAGTGAAGAGGTGGAACAAAATTGTCAAAAACTCCAACCTCTCTCTCTCGCCCCGCCCCCCTCCCCTTCCCCCAACTGTCTCCAAACTGCGGTTGAGTAATTATTCATAAGACACTTTCCACGGGGACGTTTTTACACTCCTGCCGGTGAAAACAGTTGAAAATGCTCAAATGAGTATCCTTACGATCTTATCAATGCACTAGAACCGCTAATTGCAAAGGTGCACCATACGGTGGTGAGAAAAGCAAAGGAAATTGAATGGGACTGTCAAAAAATTTGCCATTCCTCCACCTTTCTCACATTTCTGAGGCGTTCTGAGTCATAGTAGACAGTCACTTTTCTTGGCTAAACACTGAATTTGTTCTAATCCTATGACTCACTGGAATGGGAAACGAACAGCTGAGTATATATTTGCATAATGACACTTTGAATTAATCTTCCTGTCGGAAGGTATCCATTTTGACAATGTGAGGAAATTAAAATTTCGATGACTAATGACTAGGAGATTGAATGGAAGTGTTTTACAAGTTTTTTTTTTGTCTACATTTCCTTTTGAGAAACATGAATAACCTATGAGGGGAAGAGGGGGTTGGAATGTAAATGTTCGAATCAATTTGCCTTTTCTTTTCTCTGCAGTTGGATGATTTCACGAGTTTGAGCGAGCTAATGCAGGCAAAAGGCAACTCATTTCTTGCTGTTTTTCCCTTACATGTTTTAGCAGCTAATATTTTATGGATCTAGATATGGGAAATTGTGTACAAGGGATCCATATGCCCTAAAGGAGGCATGCGTTTATTCGATCACAATGTATTTTGTTGCTCCAGTTATAGCCCATCCGTTAAGATGGGCATACATATCGACTGAAGGGAATTAATTATACTCAGATCCCAGTGTTTCCAGGCTATTTTGTTTGACCTGCCGTAGCTGAACACCACGATGTCTTTTTATTGTTAACCCGAGGGAGAGAGAGAGAGAGAGAGAGAGAGACATTGTTCAACCACTGCGACTTTTATAACATCTCCATTTCCCAAAAATTTCACAGTTTTCTCTACAACCTCCCCCCCTCCCCTCAAAAAAATTTTTTTGCGTTGTTTGCTTTCGTAAGTTCCCAGTTCACGCCTTTAAACATTTGCTGATGCGATTCCCAGTTTAGAAGAAAGCCAGTGTGAAAATTTCCTACAGCATATATTTCCACGACATTTGTTCTAGCTTTTACATTATCGTACCCAGTCAGTCGGGTGGAAACGTGATCCTAAAGAATAACTTTGAACAGAATGCAGACATGAGAGGGTGTAATGTTTGTTGAACACGTGTAGGTTTTTTAATAGGCATTGCAAAAGACGAATTCATATCACTCCTGTCTTCTTGAAAAGCATAAATCGATTCTGGTGGTCATTCATATCGTTAACGTTGAGCATTGAACTTGGGTTAGCTGACGGTGAAAAAGAAGTATTTAAGGGATTCTGTGTACTCAAGCCAAAATCTGGTCAAGTAAGCAGCTTAATTATACTTGCAATTGTTGCATCGAACGTTTGTGTTTCGTTATCTAAAAATTGGTTTAATTTATTTGACATTTTTCTACCATTCACCGACATGAATCAACGTAGTATCCCTTTAATTATCTAAAAACCTCCAACATAGACTAAACTCTTCCACTTCTCTCCCCCTCCCCCCGCCTTCTACCTCGTCATTAGCTTATAGGTCATTTTCACTTTACCAGTGGGTGTGTATAATTAATCAGCTGCAAGATACCCCGTGTGTCTCAACTGACCGCAGGTGAAAGGTGTACTAACAACACTTTTGTCCAGAGGTGACTAATAAGACTAGTAAGTCGGCAAACTACTGGACTATCTGATGCACACACAGCACACAACCACAAGAACACCCCTAAAAACCTCTCAGCACTATAGTAGACTTTAAGAGTCAGAGTCTATCTCTTGTATCTAGGACAAAACCGAAGAGAGAGAGAGAGAGAGAAGGTGTTCTGTCTCACAAGTTAGCGGTGAGTGTATCTTTGGTGGTCTGGATGACAGCTAGTTCCCAGGACTAGAAGGGCCAGTTGAAAGGTGGTATTCTGCCATTTAACAACTTGCGGCCCACGGTCTCAACCGCACAGTCTTACTATTCATGTCCCGAAACTCAGACCTCTTACTCATTCATCAAATGCGAAAGTGTGATATAAAGAGATAAGTTGGCACAGTGTATGTCTTAGACGCAGATGCGTCTTTTATGAAGCAACGTTTATTTGCTCACTTAGTTCCCTTACGATCCACTTGGTGAAGAAGGTAGGGAAATGGTTATCTATTTTACTGGCTGTTTCATTGTAATGCATATACCTACTAAGCCATCTTCCCATGATGTTAACAATAACTTTGAACAACTAATAAGAGCAAAGGAGAAAAATCTTAGAAGCAGTGAATGGAACAATTAGGAGTGAAGGGTGCCTATTGGCAGAAATAAAAAAAACAGAGTTAAGATATCAACCGATCCTTACTTCATTCATATTCTATCCAATTCAAGAGTTAGAGGGTTTAGCTTTCGGGACTTGATCAATAAGAATCGAATAAATTAATGTCCACGATATTGGAAGTCAATTGGCCATTTGATTCCACTGACCGGTTGGTTAAACCATCTCAAAAAAATCCGTTTTATAACTGATCAGAGAAGACAGTTGATTTCAGCTGGGATAATTTTCAAATAGCTGTACCTATTAAACTGCATAATATCTTTTGAAACAGTTATCGACAACTATATCAGCTTATACTGGTGTCATAGTTGAGATCATGGAATATTTTTCTTCCCTATTGTGTAACTGACGATACAATACTGATTTTGGAATGCCCCAAGAAGTCAGTTTTTAACTGGTCATTCACGGATCGATTTTCGCTTCCGCTTGCTTAATTTTCCCCGTTTTTCTTCACTTTAAACTCGGATTAGCCTTGGCCTGAACAAGGGCCTTAGTTAAAGCATGCGAGAAGAGTAATTTTTGTACAGACCAAATAATAATTAAGCCATTCCATTTACAATTCTTTTCTTGCATAAATCAGCCACACTTAACGCCACTCATCATCGTCATAATGACTAATTCATCTGACCAGCAATCCTAACACAAAATAAATGCCTCATTCAGGCCCACCTCAAATGTCATCCGAGTGCGAAAACAACGTTAAAAGCAGCAGGCAATGACAACTCGAGGGGGTCATCATCACATCACCACCTCCACTACCCCCCACAGCATTATGATATTTCAGAAAGCCGCAAAAAGAGACGAGAAGGGGGCACTTTCCATTGGCCCCTTAGTGGAGGTGTTACCACGCGGTAACAGTCAATTTAGGGTGGTAATGAAGATCGAACATCCAGTTAATTCCCCCACATGGCAACATTCATCTTCTAATTCCTCCCAACAACGCTTCACCCCTCGTAAGCAGACACTGATGACTGATGACTACATTTTGGCTTTTGGGATGCGTAGGTTCCCCACCTCTAGCCATTACCCCATTTTTACTTAAACACTTTACAAGTACATCTTGGCCAAAATTTTTCACAAAGCATTAAGGTACTAATTAGTGCAATACTGAAGGAGGTTGCGCCACCTCAAGATTAATTTGATTGCACAGCGTATTTTTTGTCGGGACACGCAAGAAGCAGTAGCTTTGATCATCTTAATGCAGACAGAACCCTTAAACTCTTGCAAGTGTCATTATAAAAACCAAACTTTCAAATTTTTTCATTGGCATTACATTATGAAGTAGGTTGAAATTCAAAGGTACACTCCGAAATTTAGTGGAGATTGAGATCAGCCTATGCTAATAGACTTTCATCCCCAGATCATTAACACTCAATGACTTAAGCTTACATATCACGGGCTATTTTGAATCAAGTTAGAACTGGATAGGGTTTTCTTTGGACGGCTCACAAATCAAAGTAGCATTTAAAATTGTAAGACATTTGAAATATCATAAACCAGTCAAAACAAAATGGTTTTAAAAATGATGCCTTAAGTAGAAACCACAAGATGATTATGTTCACTATAAACAATTGTTAAATTGTAATAGTTTTCAGTCATAGAATCCTCTTAGTGCATTTAGCAAAACGGAGAATAGAATCACCAAATAGATTAACTATAATACTAGACTTAACAACTGATATGATGATGTTTATCTAGATCAAATTAAATACTAGCGAACCCACTCTAATTTATTAACAAAGGTGAAGGGAATAAATCCATACGCAAGTTCTGAGAGCTGTTGTCTAGGTCAATTCTTGCTCGTGCCTTGACTTCAGGCAAATAAGAGTAGTATTTGTGGGAGCGATGTCGCCTAAATACGTAAGGACTATCGATTAAGCAAAAAGTTTCTATTGTCAATAACACCTTTTACCATTCAGGTGTTGTGAAGTGAAATGCAGCGTCTGCCACCGAAAAAGCCGAATCTATCGGTGCAAACCGGAGACAGATACTCTGACGCGAAGAATTGACAGTATACTCAATGGAAGCGTTGCCAATTTGTGGGTGGGTCAACGTCGAAAAGCCTATTATGCAAATTATCGTTAAAACGGACATATTTACACAGACATTGACATTGACACTTCAAACCTTACCTGATTTGCGCCCTTTCATATCTTACATTCATTACACTGTAAACCGCTCTTCATGTAATGTTGTGATTCGCTTTTACTCCCATCATTTTGTGCATATATAACCGCAATTGGACTGCATTTGTTGCTTAAAACGATCCGTCGATTGTGGTTAATGCGTAATGGCCTTCTAATGTGTGAGGCTGGAAGTGCTCCATTTTGCATAGAGCAGTTCGAATATGATATACTGCATGTTCTGATTTAACTCGTGGACAAATAAAAGGCAATAAAATCAATATCTTCAGACATGAATAGCCAAGGGAGAGGGGGCCTTTATTTTAGGAGCGAAAAGTCATATAATATTTACCAAAATCGCAGCATATCAATTTGGATTGGTGAGGCACTTGGTTGTAAGAGTTGAAATCATATTTTTCTATAAAGAAGATTTAATATTTGTTAAAATTACTAACATTTAAACAAAAAACTAGCAAGAACACTGTCTCGGAAACTTCATAAATAAGCCTTGACTAAACCTCACCAATTTTCTCCTGTAAAATTGCTCCGAAGATTGGTTAGGCTACTAAAAACAGTATTGAGGAAACAGAAGATATGGAGTAAATGACGCTTACTGCGCATTATGTCGAAATACAGACATGATCATTTAATGAATTCATTTAACATAACGTTGATTTATTTATCATTAATAGAACTTTGGCCATAATTATTAATACAGCATAATTTCTTATCATAGTAAAAACCCATCATACCTGTTAATTTGCTTCAAATAATGCTAGAACATAGTACTCACACCACATCTATTAATGCGATAAATAGAGCGATGGTAAATTTTTGAACGCGGTTGTGCTCGATGATGTACAGCGTTGGATAGCGAACAGATGTTAATACGTAGAGGTAACACTGAGTGACTAAAATGATCATCCCCAATCAGCTAAGTTAGTGGATGGTCGTCTCAAACATCTTTATCGAAATTCTGGCAGTTGAAATCCGCGTTCATTCATTACTCTCCGAATTCCAGTTTTTCCCCCAAATTTTAAACTGCAAAATCAATTAAAACTGAAACATCAATGTGAGTAGACAATAAGAATTTCGAAAACAATTCTTCGCTACCATTGAGTTGTATTTCCTATAAGCAACAAAATCCATCGAAAGGAATTGCAATGTACCTTTTGGGTTGGATATGAAAAGTTACCTTGATGCAATCACAGAAAACATAAAAGCAAATTAGATTAATGAGCTTCATTTAGTCCTCTTTAAGCTCAATATACTTATACTATAAGGTATTTGCATAATTGGAGAAATGTTATAACCACCAAGACCCATGATAATGCAAACTCTGGCTAATTCAGGAACAATAGAATTCAAGTTCTACATCTTCCATAGAGACGGTGCTCTATTTTATTCTTGTAGATATTTGGGTTCTCTCAAGTGCAGCTTATACTCAGCTGATAATTTTAAACTCCATCCAACCGGTCCACTTGTTTATTACTATTCAACTTCTTCCATTAACTTCATTGGCGGTAAGATCCCAATTAGCTAAAAAGTAATATTCGAACATAGGCATTAGATTTGTAGATACTATAGACGAGAAAAGTGCGCTTATTCATTTTATTTATGATAAATCCTTTAAATAAATTGTGCTGAATTTATAGTAGGCTGAATTCCAAGTGAACCGTTAGGAAAAGCTCCACTAATCCATAGGAATAGAACGCTTATAACAACACAGTTCGTACTTTCTTGAAAAGACAGATGTATGGAAACTTGCAATGAAGTTTCATTCGATTTAAACTTATCCACATTCATAAGCTTTTTCCAAGGAGTTAGTCTAGGTTTGTAGGGGAAATAGTAATTTTCCCATGAGGAACTTTTTCACGAACCGTAAACAAATAGTTTAGTATGATTAAAGAACTGATACAATTATTCATCATAATTAGAAACAGTTGCAAATAAAAATCTTTTTTCTGTTCAATTTAACTTATTTTACCTTTGATCATGAATGACAGATCAGTGTCATCACTCAGTATGCTAGTCTTTATTACAAAATCTCTTTAATATGAGTGTTATAACACGGACGCAACCTGTGAAGTGGTCAACTGACAAAAAAATGAACGTTTCCAAAATGAATGCAAATGCAGAAACCCATGACGTTGTCAACGTTTTAGAAGTAACTTTAATATGGATAGTTGGTTAGAAGAATTGTTTATTACGACAGATATTTATTGAATGGAAGATAAATGGAGTGAAAAGAGAGTAAATAATTTTTAAATAAATATTTATGAATTTGGGGAAAAACCCGGGAGACTAGGCATTATTGCTTATTTAAGAAGGTGAAAGAACTCAGAAAACCTCACATTGATTGACTGTTTGACAACGACTCATCGGTTTCATGACCAGTGGTTCGAAAGCTCGAATCCTGCGCTCTCATTCCCCGCACTCTTTCTGCATTTGCTTTTTCATGCCCTCACGCTCACTCTCTCCTTCTCATTTTCTTAATGTTTTTACTTAAACAATTCAGTCCTGTCTTCGATCATATCATCTTTTGTACTGGGACTTTGGTCGTCTAATTTTGGTTGAAAGCTATTACTCATTTGTCAACAAGGTCGTAAATGTACTAATGGAGTAGAACACCTTATAAAGATTGACTAGTGACTTTAAAAACATAAATCAAGATTTAAGAGTGATTAATTGTGGGAATCTAGAATTTTCAGCTAATTCATTAGTTGATAAGCAAAATCAACATAGTTTGAATTTAAGCTAAGACATTGCGTATCTCCATGCGCTTAAATCTATTTTCTCACTCTTGATTGGACAACTTTATTTAGTAATTGGCGCCTTTATTCAGTCTATTCTTCCTACGTCTTTTTTTCTATTTTCTGAATACGTAGTCCCTTAAGCTCTTAATTTGTACCCAGGTGTACTTCTCAGAACGCGTTTGCCCCAAAAAATGCATTTATCACCCTTCCACCGCATAAGTTCTTTCCCTTCAAAGTCGCTTCTTCCCGCATTAATCTTTAATCTGTTCACTAACCATAAAATCTGGACAGATTAATTATATTGTCTGGGAAAGTTTTGAGGCAGAATAACATATTTGGTCGGTTCCTCACTACTTTCACCGACTCCAACCGTTTCAGACGCTTTAATGGTGGGACACTGAGAAGAATATTGTGTGGTTGGGAGGAGAAATCAAACGAGAGACCGTAGAGATAAAAAGGTGACCGGCCGCATTGATGCTTATCTCAGTCCCCTTCCACTAGAATACCACTAACCACCCCCCTCCGCCTACCCTCCCCCCTTCAAATCTACTATGTGCGTGTCTGTTTTGGGTTGATTCCCGTTTATGGGAATAACAAAAAAGAGCTGATTATTTATCTCATAATCTCTGCGCTCCCGGTCTTCCCCCTGCCCCTCTCTCCTTCTAATGAGAAGGTAGATTCATTAGTCACAGATTTATTGTTTGTGGTTGATGACCATATATACTCAACCCAGCACTCTTAACCAGCCCAATATTGGCTCTAAGGTAGACATTAAGTCTTCTTGAAACTTCTCAATTATCGTAGTGGTTTTACTAACTTACTCAATCTAAATCAACGCAAAATGGTAGGCTACAGCTCGCATTAGATAAATAATTACTGTGAAGGTATTTCAACTGCAACATCAGCGTTTTCAAATCAGAGGCATGCGTCTCAACTACAACACAGTAATTAATGGTTTGTAGTAGTACATTTAGATGCTCTAGATTCGAGTTTGTTGTTTCGATAATAGCAGAAGGAATATGTTCATTAAAAAGAGGAGAAGAGGTAAGGATGAACGTGTTTATCAAATTGAAAACTCACTCAACTTGAACCAATGGAAGGAAATCCAACATTATAAAAATGGTATGATCACTAATTGCAATAGAAGGAGATTAGTCATTGAATCCTGT
The DNA here is from genome assembly GCA_000469805.3 of Hymenolepis microstoma. Classification (NCBI taxonomy): domain Eukaryota; kingdom Metazoa; phylum Platyhelminthes; class Cestoda; order Cyclophyllidea; family Hymenolepididae; genus Hymenolepis; species Hymenolepis microstoma. The sequence continues at coordinate 34,274,025 of LR215989.1, read as the reverse complement.
GGTAATCGACGCATCTATGAATTTAGTCAAGTGTTTTAAGTAGTAAAATGAATGGTCAAATCGGGAAAAAATTAATTGAACCATGCCAATAAAGGTATTGCATTAATTGGTGTTGCTCATAAATAATAGATTCAACAGCGTATACTACAACTCAGACTAATGGCACTACACGGAATGAGGAGATAAAGTATGAGTACTGCCCTCGGTATATATGGGATGAAGAAAATGACTAATGGCACTGTTATATTAACTCATAACTGCTCTTAGGACCTTACGGCCTTCTTTCGAAATAGGCTCCAATGGTACTAGACGCTATTGCCGTTTAAAACAATTTCAAAGCGTCTATAGTCTTCGACTGCTACCCCCAAAACTCATCACGTTGACGGCATCAGTCTGCTGTGAGACACGCGTGAGTGCAGTTGGGTGAATTTTCCAAAAAATAATTCGGGCATTAAAGGGTTAAGAGCAAAATGGTGGTTTATTTATTTTACCCTAATAGAAATGAACCACTACAGAGAATGAGGAGATAAAGTATGAGTACTGCCCTTGGTATGCAGACAATATTTGTTTCATCAGGTGTAAAAGAATGAAGCAAAAAGTGTAATTCATTTTTAGCTGTGTCCAATCAGCTATATTAATCACGATGGAAATTTGGGTGTTAATCGACTTCACTCGCGTACAGTTGCTTTTTACGATTTCTTCTAGGAGGAAGAACATGACGTAGGGAAGAAGAAAGGATAGATTAGGAGAAAATGTTTATGTAGTCATCTTCCTTCTTCTAGAGAAAGATTGAATCACATTTAGGCATAAATGCCTCCTCACCACTTCACCATATAATGTTTCTATATAATTATATTCATAATTGGCTTAAAACGTAAAGGAAATGTCAATTATGCAATAACCTTCTCGCCGAACTAATCGTTTCCGAACGGCTTGACAATAATTTGAAAATAAAAGGCAATGAGGACTGAGTTAAATAGAGTCTAATAAGTCACCATATTTACCTGACCTACTAATTAAAGTTCAAGGTTGACATAGAGCTCGTGTTTAGCTTGAGAAGATTTTATTGGGCTTAATTTAAACAGATTGCTACTTAATCCTTTAGAAGGAAGGCGATATTATTAGGAAGTTATTGCTTTAGAAATAGCAAAAGACCATGGTAATTAGAAGCTAAAAGGGACCCTAACTATGCAACAAAAACGAAGCCTCTGAGTCAGACGATTTTAGTTCTGAAGCTCGAACGCATTATTCGCAGCGATGGTAGCAATCAGCGAAAAAAGAGAAAAAACCATTAATACACAGATTTTTTCTCAGTTTCTTTGAAAATGTCACGGCGACACAGATGACTAGACCGCTTGGGTGGTCCACGAGGGAGGAAGGGACAAAATATTGCACAAATTAGTCGGCAACTACAACAAATTAGCCTAAATGCTCTAGTGTCAGCACCTTGCCGGGGGTTATTTATGTGTATCACGACTGCAATAGGGATTGGCCAGCTGTCATTTCATTCAAAATCAAAGCTGAGACAATAATATCGATATGACTAGTCGCTTAACATGAATAATCTCGTTCACTCTCTTTTCCGAGGATATCTATTAAATGATCCTTTATTATCTTTAAAGGTCTCCTAAGAATGTTTGTCCTGCAGTTATTAAGTAATAGTTATGAACTATTTTTGCACCAACTGTTACTTTCAGGACCTAATTTTCAGAATTTGGAGCATCTCCCACATTGACCATGGGGAGCTACATGCTGACCACAGAATCCATTAAATATTGGCTAAATACAGAAAAAATAATATTCTTTTAGGGAATAGAACGTTTAATAAATAAACTTTTTGTCTTATATAAGAGTGCACCTTAGTTGACCTACGATAAGCTTTGAAACAATGACTTTAAAGAATACTTGGATCTACAGTCCAGGAAATAACGTCAGAGTTTTCTTGATGATATTTAAAATGCCAATTTCGTTCATGAAATGCTCGCAGGAATGATGCACTCTTTAAATAATTCATGACTTTGTTTTCTGTCTCGCTTGTGAATTCGAGTTCTAATTTGCCCGAAGTGCTTAAAACCAACCACGCGTGTATTTCTGTTACGTCCCTAAGGAATATAAAGTTTAAATAGCCCAAATTTTTCGGCAAATTGTTTAAACCATTTACTACTTCAATTAAAATAGCACAATTCAAAAAATTATTTAATAACTAATATGAAAAAAACAATTCAAAATAAAAATTCATAACAGATGTTCATTTCATGATAAAACGACGGTATTTTTATCATTTTAAACAAATTACCGTATGTAAATCTTTTATCTCTTATCTTGCTCATTTAAAATAAAGGTGTAAAATGTTTAAAAATGCTATTTATTTATTTATTTATTTTTTTAAGTAATACTTCGGTAAATATTCATATTAAGGTGAAGAATAGCCTAGAAGACCACAAATTTCCAAGTTGAATGGCGATAAACTTGCTCAACAAAATCCGGAGGAAGGCTTTAAAAATTTGAAATTGTCTTTCTTAGTCCAATAAAAGAATTTTTATTACATAATTTTATATTGGTTTGATGTACGGTCTCTTAGTAACGAACCACCTAAAATTTTCCTATTAGGCAAGGAAGCTTGATTAATACAGACTTTCCCATGACTTCAAATGTATTTATTTGTCTAAGGAAACCGCTAATATTGATCCACTATACTGAGCATTGATCTAATCCAGTCATTCTCTCTCGGGTGTAGATAGTACCCAAAAAGCGTTCCATGGTGAAACATTATTTAAACCCCGATAATACATTTGTAGCATTTTTCCTGATTCATCAGCGATGCATACTTGTGTGGATGTAAAATGAGCCTTTACATAATGTATATTAATTTACCGCTTTGAGTCACCCAATGCGACCCTGCAAATAAACAAGCTTTCTAGTTCATTAGACCGACATAAATGGACGTGCCTGTATTTTGGCTAACTTATGTAGGTGACTAATCAAGAAATCGAGCTTTGCGTTGTCCAAATGGAATGACCTCATTTGAATAAATATTTCCTTCTTTAATATATCTAAGTCTAACAGTCACATTGGTTGTTAAATTCATTTTCGAGTAATAACACCAATTTAGACTTAAACTCAAGCGTTCAATGTTTTAAAAATGATATTACTGAGTTGAGGCGAAAATGAGATAGTATATTAGAAACTACCTGAGCTATCAATCTCAGACACCGACGAATGGCCAACCTCGACAAACTTCATCGGTTATAATGGAGAGGAGAGAGGATCAGTGTCCAAAATTTGGTAGTTCTTTGCTCTTTATTGCAGACATTGAAAGTGAAGTATTTGCGGGGATTATTCTACATATTTAGGGTCATAGCAAAGGGCTACTTACCGACCTCATTCAGTGGGAATAAGTTGGATCTTTAATAGTAAAGGAGCGCTCTTCTCTTACCTCGAGGATGATGTCTGTGTTATTCTCCGATTTTGACCGAAGTACTGTTAGCTACTCTGTTTGCTTCTTAAGGTTTACTATGTTTGCTTATTGATATTTTAAGATATTTTTTAATTTACTTGAGAATTATACCTATTCTTTACGGTACCGATTCAGATAATAAAATGGTTTATCTTCAAGGTAAAGTGGAGAAATTTTGTAATGCCAATTGAAAAGTGTTGGTGTCTTTGACTAAATAAAAGTAAAAAATATACAGAAGATTAATCTCTAGTTAAGTAAATTAATTATGAAATTATATATTTTAGGTATTCATTATTGCTTTACAAATGTCATGCTAACTCAATAATAAACCTAAAGATAATTCCTGTCTATAGCTCAGTATTTATTAATTATACAACACACTCAAATTCAAAATACTTAGTTTGTATTGTTTTTAAATGTTACTTTTCATAAACTGTAGTAAGCTAAAAAATATCAAACTTGATAATAAATAAAAGAAGAAGTACATAAAGAAGTATAAGTGAAGATATGGCTTTAAAATTATGTTAAATTAAGAAAATTAAGCAAATATCTTATTATATAAACAATCCACAAATAAATGCTTGATTTTAAAAAAATAACGAATGGTGGTCCAAATTTCGGCAAAAAAATCATATTTGTTCGTTTCAAAAAGACCACCAATTCTGCTTCTTTCCTTTTTAAATCTTTGTGCAGCCGACACCAATAGAATGCTTGGAATGTTTCATTGCTGATTTAAATTTTGAATTTGAAGAAAATCGTTTCGTGAATTCGAAAAAAAAACTCAGAGTGGTAGGCCAGGTATCTTTCAGACATTTAAATCGTCGTAGGGCTGAATCACGTTATGTTTATATGATAAAGGATTTTCAGCAAATGCTGAGTGAAATACTCCCGGTTTGTGACGAGACCGGGTTAAAAAACGAAATTTTGGCCGATTTAATCTTGCAGTGAAGATAAGGTTCGAGAAATATCAAAACCATCAAGACGTTGCTATGGTTATTGTTTCTTAACGTGACAAATGTCATATTACACCACCCTTAGAAGGCTATGAACAATGATCAAGGTGTTTTTTCCATCAGATTACTTTTCTATTTTCATGACTAGTTAACTTTCCTAAGTACCATTATGCCCCAAAGGATAATCGCATAAAGGAAACACGCATTTGTCGATTGATTTCACTGATTGGCAACATTCGGCTATTCGTGAAATGAGTTTCGGGGATGGAATATAATCTCATTTTATCAGAGTAAATTAGAAGATTCGATGTACCGCAAATTATTTAGCTAAAGCTATGATACAACCAAAGTATTAGAAGTCCATTTCCTAATTAGACGTTAAGCGATGTACCTGAAGAACGAATATTGCTTTCATCCTCTCTAAACATCAAAGTGTGTTTTATCATAACGTATAAAAACAGTAGTTGGCAAAGAGAGATCTGCTCATACCTATGACCTACCCACTTGGAAGTTAATAGGCACAATGCTAGTGTACTATGAAGTCCATTTGATCAACGAGGCTCTCAGCTAATATCCGTAATTAGACACGAATTTAAGACACCACACACTAATATCTACAAACCCGATAGGAGAGCAAAGTAGGAATAGTTACTCAGTGAAAGGATAGACATCTCTGAGGATCGAACAGCAATCTACTCCTCTTCATCTTTAACACCTTAACGCTATATGGCACGTTTATTTCTTCTGGGGACGAGTTTGAAGGCATTCGAGTTAATTGCATTAATTCGAATCATCCTCTGATCTTGTAAGCAGATTTGTACAACTCACTCTAATTCGCTGAATGTGACAGCAAAGGCCAACATCTGGAATTGTGAACGTTTAAAGAATGGGTGGTTGCACCAATTTAACCATTTCAGTAGAATAGTAAGCTGATTTCTAACTAAGCGGTGCTTCGTATCAGCACAATAGTTTATTTGAAAGAAATTGATCAAATTGTGACTGGAGGCTGAAATTTCTTATACTTATCATTGGCGTGTGTTTACTTGCGTCTTAAAAACAGACAATTTTGAAGTTGCTTCGAAAAGTTTAGAAACTGCTATCTGTGTATTTATGTCGTCACTACAGTAGAAATACTTACAAACAGAGATTTACATGAATCTGCAAAATGAGATTTGTAAGATGTACAGTTAATTTTTTAATCTAAATCTCTTCGAATGATAACAGCCACCCGTATCTATCGAGCGTTGGGTGACCAGGAGACGAGTATGAAAGCAGAGGTTTCTCAAGAATCACCAGAAATACTGAAAAGTTATTCTTAGGCTTTTAGTAGACCCTAGATATGAAATCAATCAAGAAAACTGAGACTAAGCTTAAAATTTGCGAATTAGTCCATAGGGACTTGGAATTCTTGATTCCTTTCTCATGGCAAATATTAAACTGCCTTAAGGGTTTCTGCACTTAGGCTCTTTTAAATGATTAAAAATGTGTGGATTTGCTTTCTTTCACAGGGGGTCTAGCAAACCTCCCCTAATATGAACCCAAAAGTTGAGATTATTAAGGTGTTCAAAATATCATATTATGTGGCTTTTAATGGTGTTTTATTTGTTCATTATATTAAACTAAACATATTAAAGCGTTGCTGTATGCCATTTCTTTGTACTCTTTCACATCAGTGGGTTTTATCTCATTCGCTATAATTGCCTGCAAATACATTAAAACTACATTTCAATCAAATAGTCTTTTCAGCTGATTCAATTGAAATAGTCCTGCTGTATATTCTTCAATACATCTCCAAAGTTTGAAAGTTTTATTTTGGACAACTGACGTAACTACTTACGAAGTTTCGCCCAATATATTAAAATTTGTTTAATTATCTAGAATAACATTATCAAAACACCGAAACCCTTTTATCCACTAGGGGCATAAATTAAGGTTTTAACTTTGAAGTATTTGAAAACGTGAATCCATGGCAATTTAACTGCTTTTTAGGCGTGATACAGTTGAATTCTCAATCCACGTGCTTTCGATATGAGACTCAATGAAAACGCTCACGGAGTTCTAAACCTCATTCTCCTTTCTAGAAAATTCTGCAGTCTTCAATGGAGTTACGGTTTTTGGCTGTGTCTTATATGTTCGGTGGAGGATCAATATTTCTGATTCAATAAAGGTGAAATGTATGGATTACATTTTTTCTCCCAAATTTGGGAAGATTTATTACAAATTTGTTTGCTCTAAAGATTGCATTATTGTGGCTTTTTCAATATCTCTAACTAAAAATTTGATTAAAATAAGTCGGTAGATCCAATTTCCCTACTTTTAATGCCTATTTAATTAAGCAGAAAGGGACAATCTCCTGTCTTATATGTGTATATTTATTTATTATATTTCAAAATAGCTTTACTCTATCAATAAAAAGTTGTAGTTAGTGAGTAAGTTAGAAACATGAGTTGTCATTGAATTAACGTTAATACGATCATGATGCGATGTTGAATGGAATATTTACGGAGATATGACACCTCGTACATACATTAAATTAAAATAGTACATGTTGGTGCAATTCTTTTAAAGTTCAAATATAACAATTATGGAAAGAAACTAACGATATATGTATTTCCTGGGAGGTTTTCAGTTGTGTATCCTCTAGCACATTCAATTCTATTTAACCATAGGAAATATTTAACTAAAGTGCGGTAATAATCAGGAAAAAAATTGACAGTTTCCCATGAAATATTACATTCTAGTTTAGAAGCTCGCGGCATCGCACGTTTAAATCCAGAGGCGGCTATGGAATGTAGCATTTTAATTTTGTTTGATAAACAATCTTTTGTTTCTTTAATTTTCTTGAGGAGAAAAATGCATAAATATAAATTTATCATTGTTTGAAATCATGGTCTAACGGGGTGTATTTTTATTAGCAGCAATGTTTTAAAAAATTGCCAAAGCCCACTTTCAACAAAAGACTTACTTTATAAATGACGAATGTCGCTATTTTAAGTGATTGATCTAAATTAATAGTATTTGCATGAATATAGCAACTAAATTGATACTTTCTTTTCATATTTTTATACCACTAAGTATTTATCAACAATTTTGTCATCTTCTTAATTTATACACTAGATCTTGGCTTTGATAATTTTAGATTTTCACACATATTAAATGATCATCCTGATTGAAACGGAGTCGGTTTCAGTGGCGCAAATTCTAGCTTACACCAGCTAAACACAATGCAGTAAGAGACTTTTGAAATCACCGATTCCTGTATCTTGTCCAATTTCTATTGTTAGCTCTCGCTCTCGCGATTGTGAAATAAGATGTCATAAAACTACAAGAGAATCCAGATTTTAATTTTCATTTTAAAGGAGAGTTATCTTGATGATGAAAAGGTCCGCTTGGCGGAAATTTCAACCCGAGATCTTCAAGTATCTTTAAAGTTCAAGTAAGCAATTGTTGTATTTTACATTTCTTTCCTCCTGATATCTGTAATACTTAAAACAATACGTCGTAATATACATCTTATATATGTAAAAGGAATACTAAATGATTTTTTTTAATTATACGGTCTTACATGTACTTCAGACAGAAAAATCAAGTTTGCCATAGGCCATATTACCCTCGAAAGTACAGCAAATCCCAGATCACAATAAAAAACGATTAACTACCTTAAAGGTAAGTTTTTCCAAACTTATGCATGCCAACAACTCTGCTTTTTTCAGTTTTAACAAATATTTCGTTTGTTTATTTGCACCGCTCAATATTGAAAATATGGAAATAATATTTTTTTCTGCATGTGTGTAATTCAATATATTTCGTTCAGTAATTATAAGCATTATATTACACAAATATTTCCATTAAAGAAGTCTCGATGGCTTATTGACCAATGTATAATTAAGTTAAAAGTTATGCCAATTATTTCATTTATTTTTTGTCAGAGGTTATTTTTTAAGAGTGATTGATAAGTATCGTTGTGGGGCTAAGTTAGGATGTGCTTGACTGCTAGCTACTAGTTCTGCTGATGTTCAATGGATTTAATACAAATTTAGTATGCAAGGAACGCACATTAATTTTAGCCATTGTATTTGCATTCTGCATTGTTTTAGCCCGTAAAAATGAGTGGATTAGCTATGTATCAATTTTAAATCATCGGAAATATGACTAATCAGAAAATTGATTGCTTCCAAAGTAACATTTTGAAGCAACCATGATTAGAATTGGAATGATTGATGTAAAAACGTGAATTTTATGTACAATTTATGCTCTCAACATTACTTTTCCTTTTCTATGCTTTTCTGATTTATTTTTAATTATGGAGCAGTCTGAAAATTCGCCAAATATTTGGTCATCAATATATTTTAAGTTTTTTCATTTATTTGTGCTTAAACAGGCATATTAATGCTCTATATTTTGAATCTACATGTAGTATTTACAATAATCTACGATATTTTTTTACTTAAGTTTATTCTTCTTTAAATTTGTTTGTCCGTTATTCCTAGTGAAAAATACCTTGCCTAGGCTAGCTGTTTATTCGTTTTAGTGAATGTATTGTCGTCTTTTTAAGACAAAACGGAAAAGTAGTTCACTTATTGAAAAGGCCTATTTTGAGTTACAGAGGGATTGCTTGAAATGACTAACCCTGCAGTGTAGTCTGTTGGTATATAAGTCGGCTCTATGAAGCAGTATCATTAAAAGGGGGTGGTAATAATGATAGAAATGTAACAAAACCCGAAAATTTTACGGTAGCCATGAAAGCTCTCCAGTCAACATTGTTGGCAGTGGGTTCTATTAGTTTGAATTTAAGCCCATATGGTTATACAAATTATTCTATGACTACGTATATTCCTTCACCTTATTCTGATTTAGAAAGGTGAATAGACATTTCTTTATTCAGAAATGCAAAATTAGTAAATTTACTCAACAAAACTGATAACACAATTATAATGGAACGAAATTCTAATTTAATTTGGTTCGAAGGATTTTGCCATTGAAATCTGTTTTATAAACATTCAAATTGCATGTTGCTTTTAGAAGCACCATATTTGACACTTCGTCGTTTAATCAATAGTCGCAGTTTCGAATAAAAGTAGATGAAAAGTTCTTTCCAATACCGAGGGAAATTGATAGCTTGTAGAATGCTTAAAATTGGAAAAATAGATCAATAGAACAAAGATTCTACTTCAAAACTTATCAATTTCGTTTGTGTATTTACCCTCATTTCGTCGCACAAATAGTGATCACCCACAACTGTTTATTTATTCAAATAATAATTGTCTTCTCTTACCTGGAACCACTTTGTCGTCACATGAAGTCCCAAAATTGATTGAAGTCATGTCAAGCACTGTCTTTACTTCACTCGAATCTTTAAATGGTGAAGTGCTTGACATGGGTCTAGAACCTCCCTGCACTAAAAATAAGCTTACGCAAAATTCATAAAATGTTTTCCTATTTTTTCACCAACGCGTTGTGCCTTAGTGAGGCGGGATGGTTTATGTTCTGCACTCTAAGATAACATGAAAATGTGAAGCTATTACCAGATGTGAAGGAGGAAGTTATATTTTTATTGTAGAGAAATGTTGCGGTTTACACTTGAAAAGTTATAAATTGTTAGCATCTCTCATTGCAGATTAATTAGATTAATTAAACTACTATGCTTAGGTATAAAGATCTCAAAACATCATCGTGGAGATTAGAATGAAATAAATTCTGACCGATCAAATTATCATGCATAAATGTAAGTTCATCTCATCTTCGGGATTTACTGATGCTCAGTGCATGCAATTCTCGTATTTTTGACCCTCAAAGATGACTTTTCTCAAGCCCAAGAATATCATTTCTTCTCTTTTAATCAGACTTCACTTAAATCGACTTTAGCTCTGTGACATTTGTTCTGCGTTAAGATTGAAACGTTCTTCAATAGGCTCCAGATAAATTTTAATGAACTCAGAATTTGTCTTATACAAATTTCTCAAAACCTGGTGAAAAGCTTTAAAACATTATTCCCAGTTACGTGCACATAGCATATCTGCTGAATAAAAAAATAAAAGATATAAAAGGTAACTGTTCGAGAGTCTGGAATTTCCATAATTGGCGAAAGTTAGCCTTAATACGAATTCAGTATCACATATCTATGAATAGGCATATTTAGACATATCACGATGATTCGAAAACTGGAAGATAGTGTTACTGTGGATAACAGACAGGAGAGACGACTGAAACTCTCAACAATTAAAGCTGAACTTTCTTGTATAAACAAAGATGACAAAATCTCAATCATAAATCAGCCAACAATAGTCCCGCCTATAAGCATACCAAGGAAGGGAGAAGAAGCCTGCCTCCTCTCCTAGAGACGTGAATTTATTTGAAATCTGACATTTTGCCGGTATTATGAAGTAAAAAATTATTTTTCGCAGAAATCCTCAGCACAATACTTGAGGGTCAAATTTATTCCAGGTGAACTAAGGCACTACAAATATTGGCACAGGATTATGTTTCAAGAAATCATGTCCGTCGAGTCCTTATTATGGCTCTTTACATAAATGACAGAATGCGTTACTGTGTTAAGATAATTTATATTAATTTTAAAAATAACGGTGAAGATTTACTCTCTTCCCTTGATAATATATTTAGTTACTGCAACAGAATTGATGAAAATCATAATTCTTTTAAAATAGGAGATACAAATAAAATTTTATTATAATTATAATTATTATATTTTTAATATTTACCTTTAAACTAACGATTAGAAAATTTTCTCGTACTATCTTTGAAGTTCTCGCACTTTAACGACTAGGCATCGAGATCTACGCTCAGTAGCCTCTGATTTTGTAAATTTTTTAAATATTTTATTATGAATTAACAGATTTAAATATATTTTACTGCTAATTATGAAAAGATAGATGCCAAATCTCACATCACATCCTCCGAATCCCGCAAAAGAATTGATAGAGACTAACCAAGTCCATTCAATCTTAACTTCTGAGAAATGAATTAATCAATCAACAGATCGCTAGTGGCGTAGTCATCAGTATACAAATCGGCTTAGTCAAGGCCTGGTATTTACTATTGTACAAGCGACGGTGTGGGTACCAAACCACAAGTGTTATTTTAAAGCAAGACGGGTTAGGTGGAATGTGAGTTTCTCAAAGATGGTTCCGAGATGCATTTCATTGGCTCATTTCAAAAGTTGTGAGCACCTTCCTTAAGTAAGTGGATAAATTTCCGTTTCAAAGTTAATAAAATTTTAATAATAAAGTAAATATTCAAAAATTCATCTGTACTTTCTTACTCTTTAGCGTTTCGTTCACGAAAATATGACGCCATTTCAAATATGCTTGGATGTTAACTGTGCAAGCAAATGATAAAATTCGATCGAATTGGATGATTTCAAGAGTTTTCTACTAAAACTATTAAATTTGCTAGAGATCCATATGAAATATCACATAAACCACTGACAGGTTAGTATTAATTTCAACAATTTCGGCTTTAAAAATTTTTCATGACATATTTTATCTGCATTAGAGCAGTTAAAATAGAGAAGAGATCAGTATTTACGAGGAGTCTTTCTAATTTTAGCCATTCATTCGCATTACATCTGGAAGTCATGTAAATGAATATTATTACTCAAGTAGGTATAAGCGCTTTAGGAAAGTCATTCAAAATACATCGTTTTAAGTATCGCAAATTATAAAAGTGTGGCTCTTCAATGCAACCATCCTCCTAATTTTTTGTGCTCTCAGACTCAGAGTCTCGCTTTGAATTAAACAGAAAAAAAAATTTTCAATAAGCTTGGACCCTGAAAGCAAACATTGTTGATCAAAGTCTGAAAAGAAAGTCAAAGTGTAGAACATCTTACAGACCTCACCTTCCAATATATTAAAAGGCAAAATCGACTTTGGATAGATATTTGATTGGGTAGACATGTTATTATAAGATTCATTTAAGTTTTTTTCAAAAACATCGAAACGCAGTATTAATAAATCTTTTCAGTGGGAGATACAGGTAGAATATAACTTGGAAAGGGTACTTCTGAATCTGTCAAATTTTGAGCTTTTTACAATGTGTCTTTTCCTGTTTTTCAAAGATTGAATTTCCTGCCTGAGGCCTCATTTTCTGGAGCTAACTGAATAGTGGGCTCTTTTGAGCAGCTAGTGTCGTTAATTTCTTACTTAATTACCATTTAAATAGACTGCCAATGATTCAAATCTTTATCAAACTCAATAGATTTCAATTAAATAATATCGGTATTTTACCCATAATTCATGAAAGGACTTGAGATGCCCCTTTATAACCTCTTAACATTTTGAAACCATTTTCGAAACATTGCCAATTAGTTATATGATTTTATAGTACCTTTTTCCAAGAAAAAACATACTGTGAAGGAAAATCTTCGAATAAAATATAAACAATGATTATTTATTTTATTGCACCAAAAGACTTGACCATAAACTGGGAAGTTTACCTATATGTTTTCTTTGATTTATCCAAACAATGTTCGGTGAAATGGGAAAAATAATTTCCGTTAAAATACGGTTCTATAGAAGTTCATTCTTGAACCCTTGTTTATGTAAGTAGGTGTTAAATATAGGCCATTTGGGCACCAGAGTCGGGATAGTTTTTACAAAATTGAATATTCCCATTGAAGAGGAGTGTCTGGAATCAAAATAGCAAGTTCTAGAAATTACTGAAAACTGAAGAAGTTGACTTGTAAGCAATATTTATGCTTATTGACCTATAATCTCTTACAACCATTAAATTGAATTAGCCAGGTAAAATGTGAAATACTGTAATTGCCCTAGTCTGTGGAAAACTAATGAGATATCTCGTCTAGAATTGAGTTCTACTTTATCTATTTACAATTCTACATTATTCTAATGCCACCAGTCAAAAGGTATGATGACATAGAAGTTGAGCTTCTGCTATTATCTGAACTGGTGGCAATAAAAACTGGCTTAAAAGGCTTAAATGTGAATTTGCCCAGAAAAGTTGAGCTTTGACACACTAACGCTAATTCAGTGGACTGCATCCAAGGCGTGCACAAAAGCACAACTTTTAAGGCTATTTTGTGACCTGTTTTTATTTTCTACAAGTCCACCCGCCCTCCCCCCCCCCACCCTCCCCTCTTCCCTCCCCTCCTCACGGTTCTTCAAAGTCAGTCCGCTTTATGATAGTGTGCGTCCTAATGTTTTGCCATGATGAAAAACTTCTACTTGTTTTATTGTTTTGATAATTAAATATCTTGGGAAAAAAAAAACAATTAGCCCAGATACAATATTACTTCGAAAATAGTTCTACTTTGTGGAACGCAATGAAAGGACTCCGTTTGCAGAGAAGAAATTAGAGCGATTTGCATAATTTAGGTTCCATTATTTAATTACATCTTATGGCGCATTTTGTGTGTGTGTGTAGTAGTAGTATTAGAACCAATAAAGTACCCTCGCTTGTACACAGCCGCATTTTTACACCGCAAAATGCGTATTTTTCCGGTGAAAATAATTTGTCAAACCTATTACAACGGCGAACGTACGAAGACTTATGTTGAAATGGGGGGATTCTCCTACGCAAATATAACACAGTGGCTTTAACTTCCTAGTGTGGGATTGCGCGTTTTTGGAGTAATAGGAGAACAGTTGTTGCTTTGTTCACAGTTGAAGGTTTTAGAAAGCGGAAACTAATGCGTGCCCCTGTAGGTGCGCAAACGGAAAATTCCATGGAAAAATTTTCAATTATCCCTTGATCGTGTGCACTTTTTGAATAGCTCTTTTTCGGAGGTTTCCTGTCGAAAATGCTGAAATCTAGTCACTGGAACGCTGATATTAATTAATCAGATATTGTGAACAAATGTTAGACATTAAATACAATAAGAATTCGTGGATGGGTAGAGATTTGTATAGGCAATGAATCCATTTTGAAGGCGTCAAACTTTTGCTACATATAATGTATATTGAATGTGTTTAAGAATATGCACCTACTGTGATTGATTACTAATTAATCTATGGGTTAATGAACTATTAAACCAACTTGATCGAATATATACAATGCTCCTTTCAAAGTATAAGATTTACACATTGACTCCAAACTTTTAAATGGCGAGAGAAGTTGAGTTCAGAGATTACGATTCTGGCAATTTCGACTTCTCTCCGCTTTTAATTTTTTATTTAAATTTCTGACCAACACCTTCAACCTGTTTTCCTCACTTTTACATGCATAAAATATAAATGCTTACTCACTTTAAGCATATTTATCAGTATCACTATTTCCCTTTCCTTTAATTAATACTAATTTTAAGCTTACCCTTTTGCCTATGAAAGAATTATTTAAATACGTAGCAATTAAAACGATTGTGTCGGAGGCGGTCGAGATTAGCAAAACATTCGCTTTAATTCAAAATCAGTTTTTGAACATTTTATGAAATCCTGATTTTTGTATTTATTAAATTTATGTATAATTAGTTATATTTCAAAAATTTCGAAAGGATTTGCTGAATTTACTAATTCCTATCAAGGTATCCAACTTCTGTCATTACTTATAAAACCATATTGAGGAGAAAGTGGCTGTTTCATCTTCATCCATATTTTGCCTATTTCAACTAATTATTTCTCTTCTTATGCAGACCTTTGTGATTCATGCTCCATTGTCAATACGCAACTACAGAGCCATCAAGTGAGGAATAATAGATGAAGTGGAAAATGACTCAAACTCTGCCTTCCATACCACTTTTTCTGCGACCGCAAAAGTAACAATAAAATATTTATCAACTTTTTCTACAGACAATGGGTGCAAATATTTTGCGGTTTGGCGGAAAAAGCACTGGCTGGTGAAAAAGCATAAACTTCTCTGTGTGGAACAGAGAAACTTGTTTTTTGCGATAGTTATTTCGCGTTGAAGAAAAGAATGTTAAGTAGATGTCAGCACACAGCTGCCATCGCTGATGATGTGTTGAGGCGGTAGCTGCATTTAGTTAAAAAATTGGCTTTCCTCAATTTGTATTGTTCCTAGCTTATACAGAGATAAATACCTAGTCGTTCTTCCTTACCATGAATCGATAAGTATCATAAAATCCTGAAGACGTCAGGGTTTTTTGAAATAAAGCCGGAGTAGTTGTAGAAGCTAGCTAAAATGAGGTAAAATATTGAAGGACAATTTAAAATTATGGCAAAATAATTCATAATTCCTAGGTTGTTCTTTTAATTTGTTTTCTTTCACAAAATAGCTGATTCTGTGGAATCGCTTCCATATATAATTGTAGTGCTATTTAGAAAAATTGTATTAAACCAAGAAATCAATACTGTTGACAAATCTATATAAACTGCTAAGTAGGACAGTGAGATTCTGCTATTTATCTAGTAGAAAATCCCTTCTATCTTCCACCTTCCATCTTTACTTCACCCAATTAGTCATTGGATTTACCTTTTCGAACAACCTTGATCGTTGTGAGGTAGCTTAAGGAATTTTACAGGAGGCTACTCAAAATGTGGTTCCCACAAGTCTAATTCTCCATTAGAGGGATATAAGTAAGAGATTTCCGAGAGGGTCACGGGGAGCAGATCATGACAATTTAATCCAAAGAGGGCATCTTGGTTTGATTTTTAGCTAATCTGTTTTCAACCTGTTATTTTGGCTGTTAGAAGAAGAAACGCTGTCATCTCATACTAACTTACAGCACTAAAACACATAGGAGATAAGTAACTACCGAATCCACCAAGTCTTTTTAAACCTGGTCTCTTGAAAGCGCACATTTTTCTTTAGTCAGACGACTGTAAAAATAAGATAATTCAAATTTATGACGACCTTTTCTCCAGGAAATAAGGCGCTTACCACAAAATGCTTGCTATTTGCCGTAAAATGTCTCCAACAATTAGACTTTAAAAGATAAAGTTCCGTCAAACCTTTTGTAACCCAAACATATTCGTCACAAGGCCAAAATTTTCCCATTTTGTTTAAATTATCTTGAATTTGATTCCATTGCGTTTGCTGTAACATCATTTGCAAAGGTACTAGTGATTTAATGGATTAATTCCTTACAAAAGCAGATTTAAGAAGTCCATTCAATATGAGAATAGGCAGATGGTAAATTTCACTTTGTTACAATAATTCCAGTTTCAGATAATTAATTATGTCCTTTATCCTAATAAATAACACGTGGCGATGAATTCAACTTAAACCTCTATAAGCCAGTTGCACGGTAGATTAAACTGTCTTCCAATCTTCGCAATTGACTATTAGCATTATTAAAACGGAGAATTCCACTGCATTAAAAGTTGAAGTTCATGCAAAAGACGAGGCGAAAGCAAATTTGGACACTTCGACACCATCTGAAAGTTCAATGAAATAATATTCAGTAGGTAAATCAAGAATACCAACACTGAATTTTTAACGAAATTTTGACAAGTTTTAATACTTATATTTCCTTCCATCTTGTCATATTCCTTATCTGTCATAAAGTGCATTGAATATTTGTGTTAGCGCGCAATATACTTTTATAGAGGCGTGTATGTATTATTTTCTAAGCGTATTAAACCAGTATTAATAATTCTCAGTAATTATTTGTGTTCTACGAGAGTCCCTAGATTAATAAATACTAAATAACCCCATTATCATAAACATTCCTGAATAGAAGTTATTTGTGCTTTGTAATATCCAGTCCGGTGTGTTATTTTAACTTGCATCAAAGAACCCTCTAAATTTTTTATCATGCCCGATTTACCGATAACATCAAGGCATTTGCAACGCCTGTCACAACTTCTCATGATTCATTTATTTACCAACGAGCACTTTGCGTCCTAATCAGTGAAAAAAACTGTCATTCTCTTAAGAAAGTCCTCCTGGTGTCTGAAACCTTAATCCAAAGAGAGGATGTCGGATGAGTGTACCCCCTCGCTTAAATACTTATTCATCCGTCGCCCTCTCATGCATTCATATCCGACAATACAATGTCGGACATTGGGGGGAAATTCTAGACCATCACAGAGACTATTAGCTCCATTGTCAGGGCACGCGACGTACGCCCCTGCCCTCACCCCCGTCCATTTATTCTAGATTCATCAAACAATCTTGCCAGTTCCGAGTTGACAGGCGTCTGCATAGAGAAGGGAGTTTTAATCCTCCTCACCCCCACCACCAATATGCTTTTTCTATTGAAAATGAGTTGGTTTTACTGATCTCGATTACTCCTCAGAGATTAGCATTTTTGTAGATATTACCTTAGACAGTAGACTGTCAGAAAAAGAGCCTTGAACATTAATTTCCACTGGTAATAGGAACGAGAATGGGTCGTATTTTTGTACTCCCCCAAAATATAAGACAGTTATCCAAGTGCGCCATATCATAATAGCGATTAGTATTTTTGGCCTTGTTAAGTTAATCTACCAATAAATTTGTCAAAAATTATTCCATCTACATCCATTCTCCATAGCAATTAAATATGCGTTTCATTCGATATACACAGAATGGTTTTTTATTATTAAGCGCGCTTACGCTTTGTTTTCAGGGCATTTAAAAGCTCAACGAACTGAATAACGCTATTTTGATAAAAAAACGCACAAATAGCCATTGGAAATCAGCTAAGAGTTATTAGCTGTTATCAGTTGTAGATGATTTCTTTCAAATTCTGTTAAGATCCATGGAAGCTGTAAACCTACCAGGAATTTGAACGGAAGGCTAAATAGAATACAAAAGAGTTGAGTAATTTCATTTCCATTTTATCGGTGATAAGCACGTGTTACACATAACTTGTTCAACATTAAGGGATCCGATTCTCGAAATCGCCAAATTTGGTTACAAATACTTTGCCGCGTCCACCCAGTTACCTTCTTGCCTTCTAATTGGCTTCAAATATTTCATTGAAGGGTATTCTTCCACTTGATAAAATCACTTTATAATTTTGCATTAATCTCCTTTCATTTAGACACAAACTCACTTCAATCTACCAAGGATATTTCTGTTTGAGCTATTGGAAATATAATCATTCAAACTGACGAAAATCAGGGAGAAATTGATGACTATTGTCGATCTCGAATTAATATTCAGTGATCGCAGTTTCCAATGATCAAATTAGTTACCTCGAACTTTCCTTTCATTTTTAAATCCTATCGTGCGAAGTTCGATGAGCCACAGAAATTTACCAATGAAAGCCCATGTGAATTCAGCTTCACTTTGCGTTGTTAAGATCAGTAACATCTGGTAGATGCAATTAGGGTGAACCACAACCTTGATATATTACGCTGCATTCGAAGTTCATTTATCAAACCGTGTGAATTTTTAATAACTCTTAGTTAACGACCAGTGACTTTTCGGTGAAACTTACAAATGGAAATGAACATTAAAATCTCTTCCTAACTTATCATTATATCACTCAAAATTGTATGGAAGCAGAGAAGACCTGGAACTTTCACTTATCAAAACATCACTCTCAATTCTGATTTACGATGAATGCGTATCTATCTTTAAATGCGAGTCAACATATAATCACTGCATTTATCAAAATTTCTGGGTAACTTAAACTCGCGCTGTCCGATCCGAGCCGAAAATCACCGGACCTCACAGATTAAGCATTTATGAATATTGTGAAATGTATTCTAAAATGGGTTTGAGAGTATTTAACTGAATAATTAAATTAATTTTGGCAACAAAGGTTCCCTCATGGCACTTTTCTGCTACTTTTAGATTATTTAATTCATTCGCACTAATAAAACACACCGAAGAGGTTGATATGTCTCGGAGATATAAAGAGAACAAATATTTATTGGACAAATGAATCTCGGTAAGCACTACATGTACTATATGACAATAGGTACTTCATGACAATAACTACGCTGTGCATTGGAATGTCAAATCATAATAAAGTCGGCACTTGGTACTCCTAGAAAAGATACATTCCTTTTCGAAACCCGAATCATTAGTTCCCGTTTTTTGCTTATTTTATCTGACCGAGTAGAACACCCCCTTGGTAGTGGAAGAGGGTCTTCCTACCTCGATATGCCTACTGCATGCCTACTTTCTTCTGTAATTCTGCCTCTTTAGCTACTCGCATTTGAGTCATTTTTGGCAAAATCGAGAGAGCCATGTCCATTACTCACTTGGGTGAAAAGTAAATACTGTCTCCTATGAGTAAGGGGTAAAAAATAATAGTTTCCATGCCAAGTTTGTCCGTTCCAATGTTTACATGTTCCTGACGGGTATTTCCACCTTTTTCCAGCCACGGAAGTGCTAAGTTTTAATTAACGTTGGAGTTAACTTTTTTTCGCTTCGCGAACCTAGAAAGTTAGATTTTTAAACAAATAGAAGAGAAAGAGTATACAACGAAAGTTTACCGTTCTTACTCAAAAGTCAATCAGATGGAAATTTTCATATCAAAGAAGTGATTATTCACTCAATATTTACTGAGTGTACAAAGTGTCGCCAATTTCATTTAGAGACTTGAAAATTCAAGTTAGCTCCCGTCACATTGGACGCATCTTGGTATAATTTTTAACTAATCTGCTTTCAAACTGTTATTTTGGCTGTAAGAGGGAGAAGTGTTGTCATCTCATGCTAACTTACAGTACTACAACACTCCGCCGAATCCACCAAGTCTTTTTAAATCTGATCGCTTGAAAGCGCACATTTCTTAAGGACCTTTGTGTCTTAAAGGGTTTGAGTAATTTTCATTGAGCGAACAATTAGTTTTGGGGGTAGGTGGGTAAAGCTTGCTTATTTTGCCGCTTTCAGGAGTAGAGATGGTCTTTGTTTGTTTCCCCTTAAAATCACACTTGACAGACTAGTTCAAGCTCATCTAATAATGTTAGAACGCGTATGCTTGGCTTAGACGATTGGAACTAAAATGTTGTTAATTGGTCATCGTAGGTCAAGTTTTCCAACTAATGATTAAGGTAATAAGTTATTGCTAGTTCATGCTATTTCAATACGATCGAGTTCATTAGAGTTCATCCAAGATCTCCAAAGCAGTTATTGAAATTCTGTATTGCCAAATTAATGTTTTTGGTTTACTTTCTTCTGAAATTGAGTTCTTATAAACAACTTATTTTTATCATTAAATTCTTTATATTATGAAAAATTCAATGCACTCGTGACTAGTGATTAACTAGTATGTTAGTTTGGGCTCTTAGTTTACTTGCACTTGTAATTAAAAGACTTAATTAGGCTAATTAAAAAATGTTTTTTTTTATTCGAAAAGTTGACATAACTTTTTGCTTTAAAGTTGTCCTTAGATTGGCGGGAGGATTTCTTATCCCACCCCACCCCCCTTCCCTTTAATGCTAGATTTACGATTCTAATGGTCATTACGGGGACAAGAATACTTGATGGGACTTAGAGTTTTGGCGTATAATACCATAAAATCCCATTTCCCACAGACCAAATATCTGTCAGACTTGGAGCCAATGATGAGTCATTTAAGGGGGGAGAAGAAACCAGGATGGGAGGGAGGGGAGCTAATTTTTTTGATATTTTCGGGTCAAATTCGTCGTTTTTCGCCATTTTTGCGGCAGCTGCATCTCCTTCCTGACAGATGATGACTGGTTTTACGACCGAGGGAGAAGTCTGTCTCTGGGCTGAAATATTTTGGTGTTTTTGCCTGTCCTTACGACATTAATGATGCCTGTTATGATCATGACCGTGGCCAATTTATTTAGCATTTAGTCCTTATTATATATTCAAGTGTACTAAAATATTTACGAAATTTCAATTTTAAAGGATCTTACGATCTGTTATATCTTCCTATTGTAATTCAGAAAAGGTCCTGGTGGCTTCTTACTTCATTTTTCCTTTTATCATAAAACATTTTTGGTCATTGTAAGTCACTTTGGATCGGAGTGAACGGCCAAATGCTTACTTGAGAATTTCTTTCTTGGAGCTGGCATACCCAGAGTGTTTATAATGGGAAGTTTCGTATTTAGAAGTATGCGAATTCGAAATAAAATTAGTCCTATTTGTTGCAAATATTCCATACTTGTTCTATTTGTGCTTACATTAATCGTGACTGTGTTAAATATAATTTCCTCAAATTAAATAAATGAGTGAGATTGTCCTTTTATTAAATAGACAAAACTCACTAACTTTATCTGATTTTTAACTAAAACGCAATAATTAATTGATTTCTTAAGACGAATTAATTCAATACGAGATATATGAGAAGAATCGGAATAGATTTTATGAAGTTCTAACAACATTTTAATTGGGAAGGAGGAAGGACCAATTTAGAGAACTGTCTTTTTCTGTCTCTTGTATTGATTGAAATTCAATAGTGGTGGTTGGTCAACCACGTTATTGAATGTGCTCCGATGATGATCGGTCGCATTGTATCTCATCGATTCAATACCATGAACAACTTATTTTTGCTTAATAACCAATTTTTAATCATTCAGTTCAGAAATAACACATTTCTTTCTTTCCTCAGCCTAAATAAGCAGCATTGACTGGTAAGCAGTTAAACGAAAAAGAATTCAATCAGTAGATAGACAGTAATGGCACCTTGAAGTAAATGATCAGTACCATACCTCGACTTCAGAACATTCATTGAAATATCCTGGCTCTCGGTACCTTACTATATGACTAACTCCTTTCGAGGCAGAGTGGACTTGAGTATGATGACTTTACTCTGTTATCAGTGTTTCCCAGTTCGTGTTTTTAAATGGTTGGAATTGGTCCAATATAGCCGGTTCTGATCCACTAAAGACGTCCATTCTCTGTGAACTTCTTGGAATTTATTACCCTATTACCTAATCGTTGCATTTAGTTTAGAAGTTTCTAACAAGTTTCCCGTTAAATAGATTGCTATTTTCTTCGCGTAAATAATTCGTACTGCGCAACTGTTATAAATCAAACCCAAATATTTCAGTTTGATTTACGTGTCGGCCAACAGACCAGGTCATCTTATGATTCTTATCTATGATTTGTTAGTTAACTGACTGGATTTACTCTAGGGCGGAAAACGGAGACATTAGATTGTCGGTGAGATAGCAAGCAGTTTCATAGAGGCAAAAAAGACAAACTTTCATCCATAGCAAGATCTAGAATTGCAGATACTTTATCAATTATCGTATTATCATGCAAAGGATTAATCATTTGAATGATTCTTTTTTTTAACTTTATTGAAATGTGATATTTTTTCAAAATTGGAATTAATTATGCCAGCCAGTCTTATAAGGCTTCGATTATTCATAAAAAATTTACTTAATCGTGTAGGAATGTAAAGCAATTGAACTATTTACTTTTAAATGAATACATGAATTTGTGTGGACATAAGAAGTATGCAGCGAGAAAGTGGCTCTGTAGGTTTTGGTGTCACTGCATCTGAACTTCATATTACTATTCCAAATTCAAGTTAATGAGGAGAAATCGTTTCCCTGACTTCAACATTTAGGATTAGATATTAGAATTCAACGACGGAAAACAAAGGGAAATCATGCAGCTCTTTTCCACGCACCTAGACGTGAGAACTTCTCATTCCATCCTCCCAATCCGTATCATCTATGAGACAGTCAAATAAATAGAAACATGACTTAACGCAGACTAAGCAGATAGAGCAGTTTGAAGACAATTATCCTGATGATGTTGAGGGCAGTCGCAGCCATGACTTCGAAAATAAATGAAAATTAGATCTTTTACTACTAGCTTTAAAAAATCTCAATTAATATTTGTTTGAGACTAGTCATGATTAATAGCAGATTCGTAATTAATCTAATTCGAAGTTTACGTACACTTTCCACGGTAGGTAAATATATTCACTTCACGAAAACGTTTACACTTTGACGAATACTCGTTAGATTATGAAAAATTATACAGTGTATGCAAAGAAAGTTCTTAATAAAGTGACGTATCGGTGCTACCCGTGATTAAATAATTGCTATTATCCAATCCCAATTTTATGAATTTCGACTTTGGACCACTCATCAATTAACAGCCATTTCCAGAATTATATGATTTCCTTCGATGAAAGCTGAGAATTTTTTTTGCTTTCGTTACAAGGTCCTTAAAATTAGAATTGAATGTAAACCAGTCAAAATAAATTTATCAGGTGTTTACAGTGAGCTGAATTATAACCACATGTGCACATAGTCACTAACACAATGACTCATTAACTTCGGCTTATCAAGTGTATAAAAAGCGAAAAATTGCCCTGCAGAGAAACCTCAAGTTTACCTTAGAACGAGGAGATATCAAGCTGACATGAGTCAGACAGCAGTGTGTGTCTGGCTTAGAATGAGGAATCTGGAATGTGGAGCGACTTTTCTTCAATAAAACCTCCCCATTCTCAGCCCTTTTCATTCTAAACCACTTTCTCCATTGAGAATGGATATATGACTCTCGTGCAATAGAAATTAGGTTTGTTCAGCAAAGTAGCATCAGTCTTACTCGGTTCGTTTCAAAACTAAGATGAATTGTCTTGGCCTTCCATTACATCTACTTACTCAACGATGGCTAATTCCACTTTCATCTTTGATAATGGGAATGCTAATCAGATAATATATAAATGGTGTCCATAATGAATAATCATTATTTTTTTAAATGATTTGGACATAAAACCGTTAAAAACACTTGTCATATTCTCACTCCCATCAAATCCACCATATATGAAAGACTGGCTCCAGTTCTAGGGAAGTTTATTCCGAGTAACGCTATTTTGACAATAAGAGAAATGAACCTTTTTTCCAAATTAAAC
Source organism: Hymenolepis microstoma (assembly GCA_000469805.3). NCBI lineage: Eukaryota > Metazoa > Platyhelminthes > Cestoda > Cyclophyllidea > Hymenolepididae > Hymenolepis > Hymenolepis microstoma. The sequence goes on along the minus strand of LR215989.1, from coordinate 34,249,964 downwards.
AAATTTCCAACCTTCTGCCTAAAAAGCATGTTATAACATGGACAAGTCGCAAATGCTAATCTGGTTGGCCATCTGCGCTGTCCAGGTAAACGAATCTACCAAGTTTCTCTCCACGAAAAAATGCTATGAAGCTTCGAATATTTTACTGCTCCCACTAGGAAGTAAGTGGTGAGTTGGATGCGTGATTTTCAACTCCTTCCTTCATGAAGTGGTTCTGTTCATATAGATTTGTTCCATGAGCGTGTGTATACTGAAGTCGCATGTGACCGATTTTTTCTCAAGCCTTATGGTCAACATACCATCTGCCCGGATTGACACTCCATGGTAAATATATATGCGTCATAGTAGTAAATATCGTAGCTCGTCATGTAGAATATGGCCTAATATAGAAATGGTATATAAAAAAAACCGCCAGATTCGGTGAATTTTTTCGCAAATTCCATTTTTATTTAAGAAAGTGTTCCGAAACACCCATTCTGATAAAAGAGAAGCGTCTTGTAGTCAACCTTCTTGAAGAATTAACGTGAGCAATTGGCCAAGCCAAGCATTGTGCATGCGCATATATGCATCAGAACCGTGGCCTATAACATTTCACTCGAGCATGCTAAACACGACGCCTCCACCATTTCAACTAACCAACCGTGACCAGTAAATTCCAAAGATAGTATACGAAAGAAATGGGCAGAAACGGACATCTACCCTGTTTTACCTGTGCTCCGGGTTGTTTGCTTTTTTTCAAGACTTCTAAACGAGGTGAATCAGCTACGGAAACGGGCTTCTTTCTCTCTCCCTCTCAAAACCCCAGCCGGTTGCACATTTTTTGAACATCTCTCACTTCCTCTAACGCTATGTGCCCTGGTACCCCACTAGGCACCTAGGTAGATCAGATGAATCAGTCCTGCCGCTCTTTCTTACATATATGCCAGTTGATATGCACGAAGGGTGTTTTTGGATGCTTGATTTTATTATCGCATAAGTGGGACCATCCCCGGTTCCACTGGGATAAAATGTCAACTATGATTTTTATAAATGAACCTGTTTTCCCTTGTTCTTCCCGTCCTTCTCTCGATCATGCCTTGATCTGCGTTCCTCATATTTCATCTTCTACTTCACGTTCGCCTTTGCTTTGTTGCCTTTATTACTGATTTACTTCATGGCCGAATTTTTCCCTGAACTTTGACTTCTTTGTATATGTTTTACCAATAAAGGAAAATATGCTTTAATAATTGTTGCCAGTGATGGTTAAGCTCTGCAAATAGAGTTCGATAAAAGTGTATTTAAGAAGTAGGTAGGATGTTCACGATGCCATGGAGTTCGCGGATATTTGTTCACCTTTGATATATAGTGGCTCTGATAACTACCAAGTTTAGTTCTTTAAATCATCTAGCCAGTCTGCTTTGTCACGGTAATATCACATTAATAAATAAAAAAAAGCGGAAGAAGCCTTTCCGGAGGGAGTTTATTTCATTTATCTTTGTGCTACAGTCTTTTTTAACATTTCAACTGACCGTACCTCACTAGTTGTCCTAGTACCGGTTCAGTAGTCGGGAATATGAGCAGTCTGTTTATTATATAAACTCAAATTCAGTAAACAATTCTATTGCTTATTATCAGCTTGAGGAATATTGTATATTTATTACTTCAATAATTACGTTTTTTCCACTATTTCCCATTGCTATGACCGAAGTTGGTTTAAGTTCATCTGAATCAAATACTATCAATGAAATAATACCTTTGCGTGTCAAGTTTATTGCAGTACTAAAGAATTTCATTCTAGAATTACAATATTCAATTGAATAGGAACTGAATTTTCCTGAATGAAGAAGAATTGCTTCGGTCCATCATTAAAGACTTCTGGGAGCTTGAAAGATAACTTTCCGCTAAGAACACTATGCATTTTTATGGTTAAAGAATCTGTCAAGTAAGCAAAGCAGTCTAAAGGTCAAAATCTAATTCTCCGGGTGTAAAGAGAGCAATAGACCACTCCAGAAGGATATGCTCAGGTTCGAAAGAAGAGTTTAATGTGATATCAAACAAAATCCAAAGGTACTGGTTCTATAATGAAAGACCGAGAAATTCACAAAGTTTCAAGCGGACATTTGAAAATCAAATTCTATTATGAATTTACTAAAAATAGATACTTCCCGTGTTCAATTTTAATCTAAAGCTGATAAGTAAATGGATGCTTACTGCATTTTAACTTCGTAATTACTCAACATCTGAATGGAATCCAAGCTCATGTCTATTAATGAGGTAGAAATTTTACCTCTCTGAAGACACATCACTAAACTCCAAAGGTAATTTTTAAATCTAACAAATTTACAAGCTAAGAAATATATAAAAATCATCATCTAATTCAAATATTCAAATATTTCACCAACTAATGGCGTCGATGGAAGTCAAGCAGGGTACATGCAAAGGTAATATATCAAATCAATCCGATTTCAAAAGTTACTGAACATGTAATAATGCGTAAATTTGCAAATCAGTACCTGCATTAATGAAAGTAAATCAAATTTTCTCAAACTTTGACGATTTTTAACGTTTTCTCAAAATCTCACTTCAAAGTATCTTGTTTTAAACCACCGACGATCCTCACAAACTGTAGTTCACATTTAGAAAGGATCAAATTTGTCAAAAACAATGCCAACGAAGCCAGACTTATGCGGAATTTTTTTCATAATTTCTCCTGAAATTGGAAATACGTCTTGAGTTATTTAATGTCGCTGTCAAAGTAGTGGCTTGTGATGTCTATTATGAGCTCATTAAACCTAATTTAATTTATGAGAAGACTTTAAAATGTAAATACGAATAGAAATATGGATACCAAAAATGCCTGCTATTACTATAATTAGTTAATTAAAGCATATCATCAGTCACGGTTTATTGCTTCACAGGCCTCGTTTTAATGTAATCAGTAGCAAGGAGCCTGTAGCGGATTAGCTACCTTAATAAGCCTTGACTGTTCTCAGAAACCTCAGTGACAAATTCTCCTAGTTGGTAAGTCTCCCAGAATAGAAGAAATAGACGTATACCGTGGATACGTTTATTTAGTTTGGCGTGCTATGTACTGTGTGTGTATGACGTGAGACTTAGTCATTATAAACACTTTATGATATGATGACCTCATATACTTGGATCATTGATTGGTCGGATAATCGTGTTCTGGAATTGACCATTGACTGATCGTATTAGTATTGGTCATTGATTCTGCATTAGTCATGCCAAAGTTGTGTCTCCAAATGCCCTTATTCTTTCGTAGCAATTTATACCATTTAATATTTGGTAATTTAAGTGCCAAACGTCCCATTAACTGCACAGAGAACATCGAATTTCTACGAAGCTCGTATTGAAAACTATACCCCATCTGATGTAGTTACTAGAAAATAAACTCAATAAAAGCTCGGTACAAGTGATCATCTGAATATTAGATGAAACAAAAGACTGATTTGAAGTTGCTCCATTTTTTCTTCTTTAATCATTTTACTTGGCAGCACTTACAAACCGAATGGAAATTCTCCCTAATTTGAGATTAAAAGAAAAAGTCTATTCGACGGTCAGGGGAAAAAGTCCGCTTTGATCTAAACTTGCTTATGAATGACAACTGGCGAAGCAGTAATATTTCAATTCCTTGACCAATTAAGTAGTTTTAATGGCTATGAAAATCTCTTGGACATCCAAAATATCCAAATGCTCGTGAGTTTGGGCGCTAAACCTAAAAATCTTTTAGCAAAACTAGAGGCAATTTCACGGTCTATTCTACTCATTTTCATTTCGTTCCGGTCCTTCCCTTGCTGCTTTCTACGTGGTCAGGCGGCCAACAATGTGAAGTTGTATCAATCAATCGGAAAAGAAAAAAGCGCCTCATGTGAAATTGCTTGTTTTTAACCCTCGATTTTGACATCAATAGGGGGTGGAAATTAGTTAATCCATAAATTAACAGAAACCAGTTCTTTGTAATCGGACACTGATCTCGATGTAGCTGCCCTCTCAAAAAATCCTTTCAATGCATTATGCTTGCCTAAATGCACCCAGTTTTCCCTTCTACCATTTAATACACTCACAAGAAAACCTCCAGTTCATTTCCAGTATCGGGAGTGTTTCAATGCCTACAACTGTCTATGCAGCACATACCAATACCAAACTTCTCTCTTGGATAGTCTAGTTTTATAGAGCTTTCCATGAATGACATCAGTTGTCCGGAAAATTGTACTACGACTCTGTATTCACAGCTGAGACGATGGTTCAAAGTCTCTCGATCGTATCTGCGAAGTGTTATGCTCAGTGCTACCACATTCGGGCTTAATCAAAAACCCAACAGATAACCCCGCCCTTTGGCTCCCCAGCGGTCGGCACTGGTATATGATAAACCCAGTGAACTGGAGGGGAATAATGAAAGGAAATAATTAAAAATTGATTAAGAAATAAAGCAACTGCTAAGGTGATAGCTGTAAGCCTCCTTTCATACAATGTTCTCCAGAAAAATTGCACTTTAACTAGATAATTTATTGAATTAATAAGTTCTCCTTACTTCTAATTTTTCATCCAATAAGGCGGAATTGCCACTACTTCTATTTCCTCTACCTGAGCTGTAAATTTCCCCTATTTATTCTGATAAATAATTAAAATAAAACCCGCTAGTCATTTCATTAGCTTTAATTTATTTGCACTTTATTTCATTTAAATTCGATATTCTTTTAATTAATTCAATTGTCATAATTAAGTGTTAAATCCCAATTTACTGCTGATGGCACTAAAATTTTACCTTTACCGCTGTTTAAAGTTGACACTGGACGTCACGCGATGATATTTTAGGAAGAAGAAGAAGGAGAAGAAGAAGAAGAAGAAGAAGGAGAAGAAGAAGGAGAAGAAGAAGACGAAGAAGAAGAAGGAAAAGGCGAAAAGGAAACCTTTTGATGTATTTCTTCAAGTGCTTCTCTACTTGAAGCTTCATTCAAAGTTAGGAAGACAGTGCGCTTCAATCATATTCTCGACGCGTTAACTGAGTTCGTTTAATTTCTAAAATTAAGGACAGCACGGTAGTTCATTTTATCTCTCTAACTAAGTGTATCAGACTAAATTAACCAAATTTATGAAAAATAAACTTTGATTATTCGAATAAACTTAAATAACTGAATATGTGTGAATAAAAAAAACGAGAATTAGTATAAATAAACATTTTGATACATATGGAATTGCACCACCTCAGGCTATCTATTTCAAGTCATAAATGTACTCTCTTCGCCAATTGAGGACATTGGAAAGGGGCATGAAGGCGGAATTTGGCAATTACGATACTTTTGAAAAGCATTTCACGCTTCATAAAGGCCTCATTTCGGCTTTTATTGCAATTAACTCGTTGAATAAGCGCATTTTGAACATTTCATCATCATTTTTTCCCGCAATTCGAATTCGAATTTAATAAAAAAAAAAAGAAATGCATAGCTTCAAAGTGCCTCTTCATGCTTGAACTGTTTAATTCCCTAACAACGTTACAAAATTTCCCCTAAAGGGGGTGGGGGAGGAAGGGTGAGGAAATTATTACTTTAAAATTCAATATAAGCTTTGGCATAGACTGGCTGACACACTATAATCAAGTTTTGCAAGATCATGTACACCGTTAAATATAATTTTAGAGTCATAGTACTCAAATAAGCTCAATAATAGAAGAAACAGAATACCTGAATGAAGACAAGTTTGGAGGGTCATGTGGCATTATTAAACTATTTTAAAAATCCCTCATGTCGATTTTATCACGCCCCCTCTCATCCCCACCCCCCACCCCGGCTCCCAATCTACACGTCTGCATGTGGTATTAGGGTCAGTTTTGAGTATACTCCCGTAGTGACTGGTTATAATGCTTTCCAGAAAATAAAGACTCGGACATTAAATCAAGAAAGGAAATGCTAATGGGTCAATACTGGTGATGGGGTTGCGGAAGGCAAAGCCATCACTTAGAAATTTATTTATATGTGAGCTTTGCATTCAATTTGATTTTTGTAAAAACGTTTATTCAAAGGGCTTGGATCTACTACTATCATTATTAAGCGGTTCGCCTCTAGAGATTTATTTATTATTAGCACTTAAGAGGATCGACCGAATTAATCAGCCACATTGTAAACATACCTCGAAACTCGATTAATTGCGAAAATTCGTATTTTTGAATAAAAGCTAAAATAGAAATTCGAATCATCATATGAAGTTTGCACTTTACCATCAAAGTAAGATATTTCAGTAAATAATTTCCAGAAATTCCCTCCCAGTTTTTGGTTGGATAAAACAATTTTATGCATGAATGTAAATACTAATTTTAAAATGACTTTTAGAGCTATCGAACTACAGTTAGCCGTTTCTATTAAATTCAGCCACTCTTATTTCTAAAATCACTTTACGATGGAGGATACTATTCATGAAATTGACTTTTCGCATCTTCAATGAATTTCTTACACTTTGGGACTCCATTTTATCCTTCTCAGATCGATGCGTCTGCGTCTGACGCGGGGCCACTTTTGAGAACACTTTCGTACTTTTGGTATTCTTGAGACAGGTGAGTCAGTAAACTGTCTAGACTCCTGCCACTCTTTTGAATGTCCCACTCACCTCTTTTGCGGTTGACTCCGAAAATGTTTTCTTTACCTTACCGCGTCTGGGCTACCTACAATTTAGTCATTTTCGATTCAGCTTGAGCAAGATATAACTATGTTTCACACCACCTCAATTCGAGGCATGGGACTTCTTCGTCTGCATATAGTGTATTAAATTAAAAACTGTAAAATTAAAAAATATTTCCTTAAATATTGTTTTGCAGAAAATGTATCAGTCAGCTTAAAAACATACCTCAGTTGTCAAAGTCTGAATTGTAGCGATGAGTGCTAGTCTGTGGGTAGATTAAACGCCTCCATTCGGACATTACATGAAGAAATGACCTCTCAGAATGCAGTGAAGAGAATAGAATTCGATATAGAAGTAGCGATTCGTTGCTTAAAAAGGCAATATGGCAAGTTGTATCCTCTCGGTAATTTAACTAGGGAGAATATTAATAAGGCCTGAAGAAATGTTTATTTCTTTATAATTCCGGACAAGGATGAAATGAGTGTTCCTCGCGAATGTTTCCAATCGGCATCAATCGTAAACTAATCCCGAATAAAGATCTCCCTATGTCTAAGTTTCTAAAATTGTTCAAAACCAGAATGGATTTTGTGGGTGTCGAATGGCTATCAACCATCGGAGAAAGTTCTTCCCAGGCGGTTCTAATGATCAAGAACTAGCTCGCTAAATTCAAGTTTCTAAAAGCAATCTCAAGCTTTTTTAAAAAATTCCCAGCTGCCACTTTGAGTATTCCAAGTCCAAATGGAATCTCATTCTAATTAATAAAATTTAAGTTTAGATTAAAAGCAATTGACGTCCTCTTGCAAAAAAATGTGCGATTTAATTTTGCCCCGCATTGTGAAACTCCATTTTCCTTCTCAAGTTACTGTTCTTTACAAACTAAATACTCAGTCTCCCTCTCAAAGACGGGTCATTGCTTGTTAATTTAATTAATTTCCCAGACAACGAGAGAGAGAGAGAGAGAGAGGTATTTTTTGGAGAGAAATGCAACCACGTTATCCAGACAGCTTTATGATGCATTTTACAGAAAGGACAATAATTGGAAGGGTGTTTATTCTTCTAAGTAGACCTTCTGTAAATGCAAAGCTAACGCATTTATCAATTGCTTTATTATTTAATTCAGCTGGTAGCTTTAGGAAACAAATCGAGTTGAGGTAATAAGTATTGATGAAGTATCGTCTGTAAACTAATAGTCCACATTCTCTGAAGGGATGACGAAGTATGATTTTTGTTCTAATTAACTTACTCGTTGAGAGAACTGCAGGAGGAGGTATTAATGTTAGACCGTAAAAATTTACTAAGGCTTTGTCACCTCTAGCTTTACAAACTCCACTACCGCAAGAAAGGCGACTTTAACTGCGTAGACGAGTAAAAGAAGGGGAGATAGTAATTAGTAAAATAGAATTGTAGCTATATCATTGACTTTCTCTTCAACCTGTGTCATTTTAAATAGTCTCCATCAAAATAGATCAAAGTGACGTCAACCCCGACAGGTTGAACTTGAGCAATTTAGAATGCGAATTCGTGTGGTTTAAAGAAAGCAAATCAATTGATTGGATAAGGGAAATATTTGGATATGAAATTGAATCAATTGTAAAAGCCAAGGGGACGCAGTTCAAGTTGGTCTTCAGTGAAATTCTTTTTCATGAAAATTCTATACCTCAAGATTTTAATTTCCTTACCCTCCACTTAACATATTATTGAAAACTTTAACACTTTAAGCCCAAATACTAAATTAGATGGAGATCAAGTGAGTAATTTGAAGGTCAAATGCATCAATACGAAAGTAAGGTAGGAGAATAAATAATGAGGAAAAACTGATCAACGACTCAGAGGTTGAGGCCTGAAGGAGATAGAAAACGGAATTAGACTATTTGGCAGCTGTTAACCAACTTATTAAGCCCTGAAGTAACTGCAAGCTCAACGGTTTTTGCTTGCCATTTAAAAGCTATTTTCAAGGCGTCGTTTTCACCTTTTTTCTTTGAAACTAACTTTCCCAAAGTATCTAGAGAGAGAGAGAGAGGGAGAGAGAGAGAGGAGAAGAATACTGCCATTTTCCTTAAAAGAATCCCTTCGTAAAACCTAGATTCTTTAGTTTTCTTGACAAAAGATTGGTATTTCCAAAACCGTTTTCTCATTGCAAACTAATTCTTATTTTAAGCGGGTTATGTTACATCCATTCTTTATACAATAGATAGACTTATTCCTATTTTCTTCAATACCATTAGAAATTGTTTCAAAGTAGCATTATTAAAGCATAAGAGGATATTTTACGAGGATGACTTAGTAGACTAAATGAAATATATAGCTTTGCATAGACCACAGTAATTTACATAGCATACGCCATTTATGGATGAAAATTAATCATAAATACTTCATTTTATTTTAAGGTTTTTTCCATTAAGTCAGTAGAATAAAACATCGTTACCAAGGTCTGCTCAATCCTTGAGATAAAACTAGAAACTATTAAAAATGAGGGAAATTGAAAAAATAAATTGAAAAAATGAATGCCGATTCATCCCTTCAAAATTGGTAACCTTGACCCTTACAATGCTTGATTACGTCTGTAAAAATTATAGATTTTTGAAGACCAATTGGTGTGGTCAATATGCAAAATTATTCCATCTATTAGTTATGGCTCCTGTGTGATCACAATTCAGCCGTACTCTAATCTTAATAAATGGCGGGAGTCATGATTATCTCGCTGCCACTTCAATCACTTTTACGAAGAAATCAAGTTCTTATGTTGACAAGTTTTGGTTGTCATTTTGAGAGCCTTGGGTTTTGTTTTAATCATTTTAGTTCTTCCTTGCTATTGTTACTCACCGCTAAAATTCGTTAAGAAAAAAAATACTTTTAACAATTCCAGAGCTTTGAAGTTAATGCTAAGTTCTCTTAACCAGTAACATCTATTCAAATTGTAGCCTGAATATTTTTTTACAATGAAAGAGATGATGTAAACTACTGATATCATAGATATGGGAAAATGTAAATGTCGTCTTACTATTTAGATTCTGTTAATGTTTCAATTTTCCAGGAGGAAAAGATTTAGTGATGATACCAATACCATCACCAAAGTATCGGAGATCTAAGCATTTCTCGCCAAATTCTCTTCTAATATCAATGATACTATTTGTTTGGTGCGAACTAGTATTTTTTTCGCAACAAAACTAACCAACTTTCACCCATTAGGAACTATAACTTGAAAGTACTTGTGAAATGCTGGGCTTTTGATACGTATTCAGAAGCAATTTGTACTCCTTAAAACTGATAGACGGTACAATTTTCACCAAATTGGCCTTCAGGGCCTAAATTCAGCATACTTCAAATGCTCACAATATGCCTCAAAAAAAAACTGAAGATATTGAGGGAGGCAATTGGGTTTTATTTACATTAGTTTCAAAACGTAAATCTTCAAAATTCACATTTCTTCCCCTCAGTGAATTCGACTTCGAAGAACATCATTGATTGAACTTTTTGGTAGGTGAACAATACTACTGTCACGTCGATTATGAAAGGAGGGGCTTTAATGATCTGCGAATATTTGTACTTATAAACCTCGCAGTTTGATATATTTCGGGACGAGATATTAAGTCGATAATTAATTTTGAAGACTAGGCGAAAAAATATGCAAAACGTCAGTGTTTTCCTAAACCGTCGACTTTTACTCTGATTGTTTTAGGCCATTAGACGTAAGTAGAATTGGTAACCTTATTATTTTTCACCCTTTTAACTTGACGATGAATAAATCTGCCTCTTCAAAAACAGGTCTTTACTGAGTCGGGGGGTTGTTCAATCCCCTTGAATGACATTAACTCCTTGAACATCTGGAAAGCTTGTTCAAGCGAGCGTAGTCTATTATATGGTGATAATTTATTATTTCCCACACATGGAAAATTATGCACGATGAAAACAACGAGGCGGAGTTGATTGGTATTCACGTTTTACGTGTGTCCAACTGACTCATTGATCAATGGAACACACGCATGTAGGCCTCGGGCGTTATTGAACAACTAAGACATCATTATTTTATGCAAATTTATGTCCGGATAGCCTAGGAATGAATGGCAAATTCTAGGCGGCATGCTCAGATTTATTGTGGCGTCTAGACCTAGTAGATGCGTATCCGGTTATCGGACCAAAATTTATACATCTAAAGGAGAGCATTTTATGACATTTAAGTGCTTTTTCCCTTGCAATCGTTTAGAAATATTCTCCAGTTTCTATTAAATGTACAATTTTTCTCAATCTAATATTGTTCAGAGAACTTCATGGTTAGATAGAAGATTAGCTAAGGTAGCCTAGTGAAAAATGCATAAAATGATTTCCTCTCAGTAATAGTGCCAGCAATTTAGATTACCGAATGATGACTAATGGGACTCGAATACGTGGCTTCTGGGTTAGCAAACAAAACTATAATCGCAACTCCATTTAATGATGTAATATTATAGCGTTATTTAGAAGAAACAATTGAATCGGGATACATATTTACAAATTTAGTAACAATTACTCAATTGGTATATCCTTATCAGGTATTGCTTAAATTTAAATGCTGATTTCATTCACCTAATGGACTTTTGTATTTAGAAGGGCATATTCTAAATTTCAATTCGATTAAACTTACAATAAACCTATTTATCACTCACTCTTTCCCTACCTTTGCCCACTTCAATAACTAAATAGGACACTGAGTAGTGGTCAGTGGTTTCTTTGTGGGTGGTCTACTCACCAGATGATTTATTTTAAAATTCCACAAATTCTTGAACAGTGAGATGAATTGAACATTTTGTGCAGTCGTTCGTGAAGGCATGACTTCTGCTTTTTCTTCAGCGAAGGCGACTTCTATCATGACACCCACTTGGCTGAGAAACGAAATGGGTGTTTCAAGGAATTCTTTGAATATTATCCTCTATTAGCACTAAATGGTAATAGTGCGCACGTCTCCTTCAATAAATGTTACCAATTCGATATCCATACGTAGTCAATTATTTGAATGTCCTATCATTCACATTGTCATCAGCATCTGTAATGGCATTCAAAGAGTTCTCAGAATGCGTGGAGTGGTTAAATTCCTGCTGCAATTCGTCAATGATCTTAAATTTATTGGATCGTAAAATGGAGTAATATGGTTTTATTACACAAACGAAGTGAAAAATTAAGTCATAACTATTAATATATAATCTGAATTTGCTCATGAACAATATGAAATAACATGAAATCTTTCCTGAAAAGAAACAATTTCCTCCTGAGCTTGGGAGTATTTGATACCTTGAACTCAGCTTGAACTCAGCTGAAGTTTGTATAACGAAGTAAATATATTCGAAATTGATTTGCATTCAAGAATAGGTTTGCTGTTTCTCAATTCACCAGCTGATCTTGATTTACTCGATAGGCGGAACAAAGAGGTGCTTTAAAAGCTTGCAAGATGGAATAGTGACGCCAATCTCCTTCATCATTATTACTGCCAAAACATTGCTTTTATTTTATTTTCAAATAAAGAAAATGCATCAAATAAATTGCTTGGCAAAATCACTGGTTAAAAGTTGTTTTTCATTACATATCCAAATTGCCAGAACCTTGTTCACTCATCACTCAAAATTATCAACAGTAGTTCATGTCAGTTCGTACATAGCTAGACAAAGAATTTCATTTCTATCCCCTACTAAACATGCCATTTCCAATTGAACTTGAGTGATTAAGTGGGTGAATTTTTCCCTGCCCTACACGATTGCCCTCAGTGTTGATTGGAGGTGATGACTAGCAATGGGGATTCAGTTGGATTCTAATTGACAACTTAACTATGGTGGTTATCTCACCACCTAACCAAATGGTGAGCACTCACCGTTCAGAGAAAGAAGCACATGTTTTCTTTCATACATTGTGTTCATCATAATTTTTGTTTATTTCATCATGAGATTAGTTTGGCAATATACGTTAATTTAGAGTTACTGTTTTGAATCAATTTTGTTTCAAATATTCTAAAATGTTAATGCTTGAAATTTGGATCAATCCAACGATGTAAACTTGTAAAAAGGCGTTAAAATTTGCAAGCCACGGCATAATTTACATGCCACCTCCATTAATACTCGTTTTCCAATTCATTAAATACTTTCTTGAACCACCAATTCGCTAATCAGCTTATTTTTTAAATAGCAGTCATTTTCTTGAATTTGGATAGTACTTTCGGTCAAGAAAACTTCAAGTGGATAACCTATACAAACCCAAAAAATTAAGGAAATCTCGATTGAGTATCCCATAGGCCGCTCTTAAATAACACCGAATTTCATGCCATTTCGTCCAATCAATCTCAGGAAGTAGTCATTTGCTAGGCTCCTGTGAAAGGACAAATGATTATTATACTTCATTTGCTACTAAAATAATTGTATCACTAAAATTCACGCTTTTGTTGTTTGTATCAACAAAAGTTTAAGATACCAATACTATGCCTTTAGGATTCATGTTTTTCTTTAACAAATCTCCGTTTAATTTACACTATATCAAACTCCCTCCTGGAGCAGTCTAAGTGGACTGGGGTTAAGATCGCCAATTAAAGTGGAGAGCAGGTCTGCAAACCACTAACATAGCTCTTACTTAAATAGCTATTGTCACACACATCAGTAATAAATCACCTTCACACCGTTTTCCATGGTTCCCCCTCGCTCGTTCACGCGCAAACTCTAACGCACCCTTTTGCACTGACTGGGTGGCTTACATGATTGTTACCCACCCGGTCTTCCCATTCTTTCTTCTCAGACGCTTTTAATTGCGATCACCGTTGGTCGCGTGGCGACAAATCAGGTGCCATTTCTCTTCCTCTCACTTTCACGCTGAGATAAATGGGCCAACGTGAAGGTCTGAGAAGAGATCGCATTCGTTATTTATTATTACACACACACATCACCAGGTGGAAAAAAGATACAAATCTGAGTCGCCAAGTAGTTAAGATGTGAGAAAGTGATTGCTGTCCTGCAATAATCGAATCATAAGATTTTGATCTATAGGCAAGAAAGACTAATATTACACATTAGGAAGTGTAGCGGCGTTGTAATAAGGGAGGAATACAGTGAATGTTTTGCATTAAAAGGGACCATTATCAACTGAAAATTTCCTGTTTATATCTTGTTTGAGTTTAGTTTACAACTGGTGCTTAATTTGAACAAAACTAGCAGATCACGTTGCCGATAAAACTTTAACAAATAAAATGCTATTGATTGAAGAATAGTTGATTGTTTTTGAAATTAAGATGGCCACTTCTCTAATAGGTACGGTATCCTAAAGTGGGAGCATGTGGCGCGGTTTGTGCTACTGGGACTTTGCACTTTTAAGGGAAATGAGTAAGGTAGAAATAAAACTCGATGACTCAGTTCAAATAACTGCAGTACACTCCAGAGTATTGAGTTTGAATGAATAATATTATCGATCGAATACGTTAACAGACAATTTAAGGGGGAATATCTTGTCAATTGATTTTTTATCATGGTTTAGAGAGTACATGCCTTAAAATAGTCTAGAATTAGCCAAATAATCAAAACAATCTCGATAACGACCAGTGTTCTAAGGTTTTGATAAGTAAATGCGGCGGTGCATTTGGATATATTTGCTTTTATTGTTTTATGCAAGTTGTTAATTCTTTGTTTAAATTTTAATAGTCAGTGATTTCTTCTTGCATTCGTAAATGAAGGAATTATTGTTTAACTAGCATTGAGTCATAAGTACTGAAGAGAAAATTTAAATCGATGAAATTGGTATTGGTGCACACTTTCTATCATATGGCAAAAATAGTCATTGGTTTGACATTTAATATTATCATGAAAGTTTCGCCTTTCTAAAGAAATTGTAATAAAAAATTAAAGTTATTTTTGTCCAACTCTATCACCCTTTGTTTTTTCCCCCATTCTACATCTCTAGTACCAATCAAAATTGGAGTGTTGCTTCTGACTTGTGCTTTCTTCGTTATATTTCTTCTCAGCTCTAATATATTTTAATAAAAGTTGCTTCCATTGAGCATACGAGGAACCAACTGTGTGTTGAGTAACACTCAAAAGCACTGGAGTAGAGGTTACTCAAAAACTTACAACCTCTAGGACATCGAATCTGAACACAGTTCAGCATGTCTGAGGTGATTTATAATACTTATCAAGGGTAATAACTGAACTGTGAAATTTAATTAAACACAATTATTGCAAGAGTTGTCTATTTGAATGCATTAACTACGTTTGCAGCCCAGTTGTATGGTCTACTAAAATCAGCATAACTCCCATGTGAAATATTTCACATAGCTCTGAATTTAATTATTGGAAATCAGACAATAAACATTTTGTCACCCACTAAACTCCATCACCTGAATAACAACTGCGCGACTACCAATGTCATTTCAAGGGTACAATTACCACAACGATACATTTGTTCACTTTCTTCTGGAGCCGGAGAGATTAGTAATCATCTCAAGGGAATTTTACTTCCTTGTTTTAGCAGCAGACTCTAATTGTTAATCATTCGATAAATTGAAATATTAATAAACTCAGCCAAAGAAGTAGTTTACTGTTTAATAATACCAATTAAGCTCACTAGAGCCAATCGATATAATTACTACCTCGATAAAAGTTTTCGTGTTCAGACAGATACTGCGTGAATACAGGCCTGCAGTTTTCAGTCCCCCTCCCCTCCCCTCCGCTTAAGTTAATAGTCCAGGCATCCTTGAAGAAATTTTCACACCTGGCTCCTTAGTAGAATAAAAATAAATTAATTGTGGTGACCTTGTTGTCTCTGTTTCAAAAGCAGAAATGTTGGAAATGAGTCGGGTTTACGATTGTTTACTACTTGGCTAACTTCTAGACTGCTACGGAGAGAATAAAACCGATTCAAATAAATGAACTCTAAACTACTACCAGCACTCAGAAAAAATGCTTCCATTTTGCTTTTGGCATGTCCTGTTCTTCAATAAAGCCTCCGATTCCATTAATTTACGAATTAAGGGGAGCCTCACTTTGAGGATTTGATGAATGCATTTGAAAATTGCAAAATATAATTATTTATTTCACAGCATTTATGTATATAATCAATCTTTGGAAATTGTGTTTATAATCTGCACACTTTCAGTTCTATGTAGACTTTCAATTCTGATGGTCGGAAGAATGATTTGAAGTGTTTTTTCGGCACATTTCCCCTGAATGGCGATTTATTTTCACCTATTTTAAAAGCATCGCTGAAATGACATTTATCTTTACACTAGGAATAAGATACCCAACAGATTACTTGCAACATTTCCACTACTGCAGTTATACGGGCCTAATTTTGAGAATTAATTTCAGCTTTTGTAGTACTATTCCTGTCCAAGCTGTTTTCCACCTCATTCGAATTTCGAAATCATTTTTGAGTAGGAGCATACTCCACATGCCTGAAAAGGTGATAATGGGAAGGGACGTGGAATGTCGAATATGGAGGATGTGGTAGAACCATCACAAGTTATTTCTTGAATAGGTTGGTAGGCCCTCCTCACTTTGGGGTGCCGGCCGACCATTCTCTATCACATTAACATGCACATTCGTCTTTTATTTTCTGCTTATTCTTCCTCACTTTGTTCACAGTTAACTTCGGCTCTAGCTGCTTCTTCCGGTTTTACCTATTCTTATTGGCTCATCTCAAACACTACTCACCAATTGCTTGGAGGAAATTTCCGAAGAGTGAACTCTGGCGTTTAGGGAGTGGAATGGGTTTTCGATTTGGAGATATCCCTTTTTCAGACAAACATTATCGTACACGATCCACTTCACGAACCCAGTAACAAGGTGGTGTAGAAATGACGAATTCTTTGTTGTCAAGACGACATCGAAATGCATGTGTTTCTACACTCATCTTTGCTATATTATGAGAGTAGATGTAGGCAGCACACACATTCCCATCCAATTCAATTCACCCTGCACATCAAGTGTGATTGCTCAGTTCATTGTGGAAGTGGCGAGATGATAAAGAACTGTAAAGAACATTAAGTTTATAATATGCAATCTGGATCCGATAACTTTTACTCTGATTCTGATTTCCACCTTACTTAAAAGGTAATAATTGTCTTATTTTTTAAAATTTGCCCTTAAGATAATAATAGTAAAATGGTTATTTCGGCTGTTCAGATGCTCATCTCCATCTTCAAGCCCTTTTTTCACTTCATTACCTCTTTTGATTGATTATTGCCTAAAGATCTTGCTTAATTGTGAGGCAGTTAATAAATTATAATTTTACTAAACACGCACTCAAATGAGAGGCAGGCGATGGCTGCGTTAGACGCCGAATGTGTGTTTTCTTTCGCAGGTTATTATCATATGATCTCCAACAGAGGCATATTTATAAACACTTTCTTTGTAGTAGCTACACCCTCCTCCCCTCCCTCTCCTCCACCATTTTCTGCTGAGTATAGTTTGCGGACGTCACATTAGTCATTTTCACACCTAGGCTACAAATAAATGGCGGCGTGTCTCTTGACTATAAATCTCGATGCATGCTCAAAGCATGCCCGATCTATTTTTCAACAACGTACATAAATGTTGAAATTGAGTCTGTTTCGAAGCTCTTTTGTCTAGTATGATGTTAGCTTTAAAGTATCTAATGTCTAGGCTAATGGGCGGGTAGTTTACAAAACCGAGACTTGAAGAAGTTAACTGAACTTATTTAACATGCAGTTTGACTTGGTGACTAATCAAAAGTTAACTTAGAACATGTTAGCAGATACAACTTGAATCAATTTTAGTGCTGGGCGAAATTGTTTTAAATGCACCTTTGCCTTGAATTATTCCATTTTAAGCCCGCTCAATCTCAATTACCGAGACACTTTTTAACATTCTCAGAACATTTACATACGGCTCTCGGAGTCAGTAAAAGTACATCATTACCTCTTACGACAAAGCAAAGTAATTACAATTTCAAATCATAGGCGCAACAAATAGAGGGTGTTTCTGGGGGTATCGAGTAGGAATTGAGATTGCACCTAGAGAAGGTATTTTGTTTCATTTACTTTCTGAATACATTGAACTCCTTGTCTAGCATTCCGGTCATGAGTTGGCACAATTTTCGTTGCCACAATTTACCAAAATGGCATCTAGTTAACATGAGTTCTCTCTGAGGCCTTCTGAGTAGTTCTTCGCAGTACCAAATATGTTGTAATCAAGTTGTCCAATTTTCTGCTTGACTGAAGGGTAAACTTACGCTCTGCGGGATTTAACCTCCAGATTACTTGTTACTTAATTTCCACGATATTTAACTGTTTTACATGATCAGTTCTATTTTGCATCTGGTTAAGCAGCTCGATATATTAAGCGGTTAAAAGCATGATACTTAACCATACCAGGGCTCATTAAAATTCACATTTATCGCACTCTAGGAATAAATAGAACTTAGTAATTAGAAGATACCATGACTGTTGGAATTGAAATTCAAGGACACGTGTTCGAAATCGAGAAATTGGAATAATAGTTTGATTTTGAAATCATGGGTTTCCTTTCTCCCACACACACTCTCATATGAATTTGCGATTGGGTTTTTCATTTACTCTTGTTCCAAATCGGAAAGCAGACCAATTACTTATGCTTAATGTTCATTCATTTAATAAATTGCCCAACAGTTATGATTGCTTAAAAAACGTCTAGAAACAAATACATATTCAGAAGAAAGCTAAGCACGCTTTTTTTCAAAATAGTACCTTATGTTCCGACTAATTTCCAAATGTGAAGTTGAACAATGGCTTAAACTATATTGAAGGAATACCCACTTCATTTAGGAAATAGTTATTTGATTTTAATATTTCTGATAAATAATCACCAATTGACACTATATTTACGTTGGAAGTAAGCGACCACTTCTTTAATGATAAATGCCATCTCCAATAAAATGTTAATAAACTTGCAGTTTTTTTCTCTTTCAATCGAGGAAATTAATACATTACTTTCAGGCTCGATCGAGCGAGCGAGAGGGTTCTGTTTTCACCAAATGCAATTGGAAGTATATTAATGCTGTAAAAAACCTTTGTAAGGATAGTACTTGTGTTACGCTTCTCGCAATTTGAAATTGCCTGTTACGTATCCAGACATCTGTTCAAGTTCATTATTCCAAGTTTCGCATTTTACCACTTAGCCAAATGCTTTTTTTGGGGAAATTGCAATATTTGCTATTCTTGCGCTTTGTAACGCTCGCAAAAATCGTGACACATGTTTAGGCGGTGTAATATGGATACTTGTTATATGGGTTATACCGAATTTTGGCGAACCAATAACGAATTGCGAATTCACCGTCATCATCTTATCATATGACTATGTATTTAAATGCATTAAATTCTATTTCAAGAGTTAGAGATAAAAGGACAAAAAAGGAAGTTTACTTTCTACTCTAAAGTCTGTCCCAGATCATCTGATCAAAAATTAAGGTGAGGCTTTTTAAGAACGTGATTTTTCAAATGGATTCTAAAGAATGAAAGTTAAGTAAGCGTATTTGAGTCAAATGACCTCTCCGGTTTTCCCATATATAGCCTAAAGAGGACTTGTAGAGGGCATAGGCACACCAAATTGCAGTAGAGATCTTTGTTTTTAAGAAAAAAAACTTTCGATTCCACTTTTTCTCTGTTTAATGAATGTCATGCTAGAAGCCGTATATGTCATTCTATTCAACTTCGGCTTTTATAGGAATGAACTTGAACAGATTCTCCCAACCGGTTCATTACCTACTTCCACACTATTAAACACTTTTATATCAGTAATTATTATTTCCAATTTACATAATCGGTTGTTTACGGCGCCGATTATTAAGTTACTGATATGAAAGTCACTTCATCTGGAAGTGCCTGAAAATTCAACGTTTGTATGCACTCAAACGAAACTGCACTTAGCCACTTCAGTCAGTCAGGTCGACTCTAATGTAAACCGCGAGCAAATTATCCCCGATTTTCAATGGTTTTGTAAATGTCTCGAATGCGCTGAGGGATTTTTATAAGAAACCCCTACGAGTCAAAAGGGTTACTCATCTGCCGTGTCGATGCCTTATTTGTAGGATTTAGTAAATAATTGGACTATTCCAGGTGTTCGATTGGAATTAAGATGTGCTTATTTTAAGCGGGTATTTGAAGAATACTGAAAGTAGCTTGTCCTACTGTTTAATATAACAAAAATAGGACCGAGTGATTGTATTTCGACATTAATACACTCTTAATATGCTTATTTACACTGTGGTTACGAAAATATCATCCTAAGTCGCCTAAGTAATGAACAAAGGAGTCTCGATTCAACAGAAGTGGATTAATTTCCGACAAATAACCGCTATCTGAATTTCAGTCAACTCGTTATTATTACTTATAGGTGTTGGCGAGTTAGGCCAATGTACCTTTTTAATCCAGAATGGTTAAATGGCTTTGATATTGAAAGGCAAGGTTTTGGACCCCTTGAAACTCCTCAACCGCGTTAAAGTTGAGCTAAAAGTAATTATTCAAATAAAACTGCAGCCGAATTCTCAAATTGGCTGGACATTGGTTTCAAAGTGCTAGCCACCAGCCATTCTTAAATGGTCCAGAACGAAAGGGGTTTAGACACATTTTGTTCCACGAAGCGAAATAAAGTTCTTAAAACTGGGAGAAGTGTGGGTAATGAAGAGAAGTCACGATTTATTCAAATGCATGCTATTCACCAATAATGTTATTAACTGTGGCCAAATACACCGACTAAACTATGAAAAAACCTCCTTCAATGGGCTTGCAACAATTCGTATTAAGTTTCAACTACTGTTGCCGGATCGGCGAATGCTTCCCATCACTAATGGAAAACAATTAGTTGAAGTACTTGCTATTGTACCGAAGGATACGCCCTTACAAGGAAAAAAATCCACTTCTTCTCAAATCTAACAATTAATACACGCAAAGAATGAAAGTAATGGGAAGGTGAAATTCATTTGTGGCGTTAGTGTTTATTTCTACGGTGTCTAATTAATATATATGATCAAAATATGATTAAATCGTTCAAACATTTTTTTTCTCAAATAGTCAATAAATTATCTTCTATGAATAATAATTTATAATTAGAACTGACCGTAAGGTATAATGATCCAACATTTTTAATCGATTTGTGTTTTTCTATCCTTTTTACCACATCTAGCGCTTTTTCACCGTTTGATTAGTTAAAAGGTCTCTTTTACAAATTTTCTTTTTAATTATTTTAATGACAAGTGTACTTTAACTTATTCCATTTTACTATAGTCGACTGTCCTCAAAACAAATCACCAAAATTTAGCCTAGGGTCCCCTTACTTATATGCATTTTAGAATAAAAATATATATCTTGGCCTGAATCCATTTTGTTTAACTCAACTGGGTATTTCAATAAAGAGCAATTACTGATTAACAAGGTGTTTATTATCTTTAGATACCGTGAAGACACTAAAGACTACTGTCTCGAGAGTCTGTCCTCTTCCTCTAATCGCACAGCTTTGTTGTCTCCACTTTCCATCACGCAGAATACTGCAGGGTGAGCAAACTGGCTGGTGGAGAAAATGTCGGTAAAAATTAATGTCCTGTTCATACAACGTAATGGCTTTTGTGAGTGAAATACCGCCTACTCTCTGTTGTTGCAAATAGATCGTAATTCATATTTTTCCAACCCATTTCGCCTAATTGATTGTTAATTACTAGTATCGATTTAATTGGATTTAAGACGTTGTAGGTGGAACTCAAGATTACCAATGGAGCAATTAATTAAAAATTGACTAATTTTATTATTTATGCATTCGTAAAGTATTCTGATTTTAAATAATTTCAATTATGGCAAGTAACTAAAATATTCAAGTTCCAATCGAGTTTCGATGGGATAAAAAGAAGATCTTTGTGGGGGGGGGGGGAGGGAGAGGGAAGGTGGGGGAATAAATCCCTTGAAAAATTTAAGTAATTATTTTATTTATTATAACCTAAAAATGCACTTATTTTTACAAGAAAAGTAGGAAAGTTTACTTCCGAATTTCTAACTTAACTGGTTTTATTCGATCAAATGGGCATCATGTCAGAATTACTAGATATGAAGGATTTTTTTAAAAGAGTTTTCTTTTTTAAACGTGCTTTTAGTTATTAAGCTCCTAATGTTGATGCTTCGTTGTTTAAGCAGACGGAACTGCAGAAGCGATCATTTCAACTTACAACGATTATAAATGTAAGGATAAACATCAACATTCTAATCAACCAATTAAACTAACGAAAATTAATACCTGCCAGGGTTTCCTTTGAACTAAACCACCATTTAAGACACTACCTTATTCAAGCATATTTTTCGTTAAACATCTCAAAGTAACAGATCTATCACACTTAACGCATGTGGACGTCCGTCGACAATGTCTTTGAGGTAGGTAAATAAGCAAAGTCATTTCGCTTTGCCAAGCCCAAATGCCTTCCACTTTTATTGACACCAAATGCAAATGCTTCCTCTCTCTCTCTCTCTTTCTGTGTCTTAACAAGTGCGTGTAAAGTTAGGAAAATTCGAAATTCTATTCAATCAGCAAAGTCCAGCCGCATTTAAAAACAAAATTGCGCTCTTTTAAAGTTGGTAACTGTTACATGTTTTATATAAAATAACTTTTTCATAGCCAATTATGGATGTCCAATGTCACATGGAAAATCGTATATATATATATATATATAAAGTTGAGCCAAAAGTACTTATTCAAATAAAACTGCAGCCGAATTCTCAAATTTGCTGGGCATTGGTTTCAAAGTGCCAGCCACCAGCCATTCTTAAATGGTCCAAAACGAAAGGGGTTTAGATACATTTTGTTCCACGAAACTTTTCCTTTGCTCGAGCTTTGAGTTTGTTGCTTCTTGAAGTCGTGAATTTTCTCCTGATTAAGGTCTTCATTATGCGGAAAGACATTGACCAGTCTCTGTCTTATAAAATTGTGGTCCTCTTCTTAGTAAGTATTTCGACACGCTCATTACCTATAATGCCGCAGTGCCCTGGGCTCCATTGAAGAACTCTTGTTTCGTTTTTTTCTTTTATATATATACATATACAATTAACTTGCCGATGGTTAGAAAAATAGCAATATGGGACTAGTGTACCGCAGACTTACAATGAAGACGTTTTAATATCACCATCCATCCCACTGAAATTTATCGACGGTCAACAGGCACTTTTGCAGAATCGATTAAAATTATTACTCAATGCTTCTTTCAGAGTTTGGACCTATTTCCAATTTGAATTATGAACAAATAAGAGATAAGGGGGAGGTTAAATTACAAATGACTGTACATTCATAAATATCAGCAAAGAGTAGACAAATACCCTAATATTATGAGGGCAATTGAATGGCTATAGGGGTTAGTACTTGAAGATGATATTAGTAAAGAAATCATAAATAGGTGGATGATCAGCACAAACACCAGAGTGTGTTACTTCTTTTCACTTCGACACCCCGATGCCAATTCAATCAAATCCATCAAGTTAAACGCGATTTGTGCAACTATATCCAACTTTCTACGTCATAGATAGTGAAAGTTTCACAATTGTACTGGAGCAGGGAATTGTAATCACAATAAATACGCTAACAAACTCATATCTTGGGGTGCTTTGCCAAACGCTACTTGGAGAAATGATGAATATATGGTCTTTTTACTATCGGAAGCGATAGATAAAATCAGGTGCTACTCAAGGGAATCTGCATACTCTAAACATAAGTTTCTTCCTCTAATCTCATTTCCGCATTTTCAAAATCAGAATTATAAAAGGAGTTCCGTTTTATCATGCAAAAATGAAGGGGAAATCTGCGTTCCTTTGATGTTAAAACATAATGATTCTCTAATTGGCAAGGGGTCAATACTGACTAAACTCACATTGGAAGGGGAAATCTGCCTTCGTTATTAAACCATCTAAGATCACTTGTTTAACTTATATCGAAAATAGAATGATAGTACTTCTCATCTGTCATATTCCATTTAACTTTTAAGGTAGCAAACGAAGGTATATCTATTAACCTCTTACTCAAGATTCTCGCTTTCAATTAATGATTGAAAGTTATTCTGAGATGAGGAAAATCTGCGCACTTCTATTCTGGCCACCAATTTTAGCTCCCCTATTTATGCATTCAACGAAATTAAGAAATGCAAATTCGGCTTGTTAAGTTGATTGTCATTTGAGAGTAGAGAGGAAGATTGTTTACGTTTAAGTTTTTACAGATAGGCTTATCTCAACATCTGTGGTTGAGGTGTTCACTCTATAAGGCTCATCTTCATCCCCATTGAAGCTAATTTAGTATTCAGTCGTCCAGACTCCATTTTTCACCCTAAATTTGTGCGTATGACCCCTTCCTCCAAAAACTTGGTCGTCAGACAGGATAACCCAGACAGACACTACAAAGGTGATTTGTCTCAAGCAAAATACATTAGTAAGGGCGTTTTCACCAAGCGTTTGTATTAAAAGGCCTAGACACTAATCAGTATCTGTACTAGGGGATAGTCAAAACTCTGAGGTTGTTTGAGGAGATTATAAGTAGAATACCAGCACTTCAGATCGATCAACCATAAGAGTAGAATGCTCGGCTATTGCGTACAGAATGATCGGAACATATGCAGCATTAGGAAATTATGAATGTGAAGGAATTTAGTAGGTTTCAATCCTGGGAGAGCATACGAGAAGAAATAGAAAATGCAGTCACAGCATCAAGAAACATTCAAATTCTGAATTTTTTTTTAATCCCATAAGCAGGTTGAGATTACACTATATAATGTGTCAAAATTTGAATTTAATTATTTGATTCCCAGATTCATGAGGTAACGTTGTGTTTGCCATGCTCGGAGTTAGCTGACCTGTTGATATATTTACTTGCATCATTATAAAAGGTAGATCGGGAGATCACTTAAATTTTCTTACTTAAATTTTCTTAACTATTAGAAAGTAAGGATAAATTCACAAGAATAATCTGTAGACCATTTCAATCTTATATTCCCTCTAAAAATTAGCATAAA
The DNA here is from genome assembly GCA_000469805.3 of Hymenolepis microstoma. Taxonomy (NCBI): domain Eukaryota; kingdom Metazoa; phylum Platyhelminthes; class Cestoda; order Cyclophyllidea; family Hymenolepididae; genus Hymenolepis; species Hymenolepis microstoma. The sequence continues at coordinate 34,225,385 of LR215989.1, read as the reverse complement.
TTAACTCCCGATGTTCTCTGTCAAGAAGTTGGCCAAGATTTCAACTGAAGTAAAGCTATCCTTACTCCGGTAACTTCCTGCTAAGTGAATGAGGGCAGTTGTTAATTCTAATTGGCAGATTGGGCAAACGCTTCTTTCCAAAAATCCTACATAAATAAGTAAGTTATATCTTATTTACTTAATTTCGGATATTACAGAAAGTCTGTCTGATTACTATAAAGTCGGAAAAATCGTTATCGCTTACAACTTTCTGTTTGTTTAATGCGAATGGTGGATGAAATCGGTAGACTTTAATAATCACTAAAATTTCGATAATAAATAAATTCTGTCTAAAAATGACGAATGATGACCTGCGCTCGTTTGTTATTTTTTGTGTGATATCTGTAACGTGTATCGAGGAGAGACAGTGAACTAGGCAAGACTGCAAAATTTGAAATAAGAGTACAAATCGCAATTAGCGTCTGTTTATATCAGCTTCGTAACAAGAGATTCTGAAAAGCGAAAAGTGAAGATAAGTCTGTCGAGTTTGTAGACGAAACATGACGAAAGAAACAGCACAGTTCTAGACAGAGCGTGATTCCGGTCAGATATTGGTGTTAGAACGCAGGAAGGAGTTCACGAGTAAAATTTCATATAGTAATATTCTTCTTTGAGTAAAGCAGAGAAGGTTAATTAAATATGGGAAAACGTAATCAAGTTAATGCAAATCCTAAGTAAAAATAATGTCACCAACTTTCTCTGTATAACACACAGACTACACGGTAGTTTTTGGCTTAAATACTTTAAAAAGTGCTGAAGCATTTAATTCTAAAGGGAAATAAATGAACTACTGCTCAATGTCTACCCGGTGAAACTCAATGGGACTTGATACCAGCGCTTTCTTCCTTGATTCTTTTTAAACAAACCAATATTATTCTGGCAGAATAGGGATGTTGAAGGATAGAAGGGTTTGAATCCCATTTATTTTTAAATTCTTCTATTACACAAAATCTGATACTATATTTTTGTTATTGCCTCACTAATTGCCAGTTTATTTGTAAGGCTGGTATAAAAATCTAAAAATCCTACCGTCATCTTTTGTTATCGCTCTCTCGATTAAACCTACATTTCTCCTTCAAGCAGTTAGTTATTCCCTAATCTATTCACTCAGAGATTCACCTTACTCAACATAGTGGAAATGAGTCAGTGGTATTAAAGCGTGTGTGTGTGCTATAGAGATGACAGTTTTATAGGACGCACAGGCTGTGATTGACGGACCATTTTCGGAGTGAAATAGCTCCCTCCCATAGGGAACTTCAATCTGTCTCCCCTATTTTACCACCCAAGGTTTCCATCATGTTTAGGCATGTGTTTTTGAATAGGCTTAAGTGCTGTGTTCGGGTGTCTTTATCGAGGAGTAAACGAATGAGTTTGAAACTCAACCGATTAGTACCTTTCAAAATGTGCCCTTTTTAATGAAGTGTTAGGAAGAGTGGTAGATTTACTGAATGTTGGTTGAAGTATTTGTGAATATTTTGAATAGTTTAATAAAAGAGAATTGAATTTGAGTATCGAATTTCAAAGTGCTAACTTCAACCAAACCCTCGATGCTGGAAATAGTCTCTCCTAGCGCTAACTGTAGGTAAACGTAAATAGTGAGAAGGTGTCAATGTTGTAGTTTAGTGAGAGAACTAACTCCACATATTGTATCTTCATGAAGTTCATTTAATTATAAAATCTCAGTCGAAAATCAGTGACTGTGGATTAAATTTTCCTTGGAAGCTTGCGATTATAAGACACCTCACGCTATTCAAAGCAGGTAGATTAATAATTTTGTTAATTTGTCTGAGATAATTTTCCAAAAGTGACAAAACGCTGTTGTGGTAAACAGTAACAAACCTTCCATTGAACTAACGTGACCACATACCATTCTAGAGGAATAGTAGATGTAGTTTCCTCGAAACTGTCCCAGAGGCGGTATTATAAAGTAAGGAAAGCTTGAAGATAACATTAATACATTTTTTGTAAAGCACTCAATATGACATCAGATATAAAGTGGAAGCATGCTTAATATTGTACCATGGATCATGCTGACTTAATGGCATGGCTAATGCAAATTCGGTTCCAACATTTACCATGTGATTTATGTATTTTTTAAGCAAACTTCGTATTCGAAGATGGCGTGGACTTCTGTTAAGCCTTAAAAAGCATATTAACTGGGTTGATTAGCATAATTAAATACACGCCTTTGGCACAGCGGTATCTTAGTCGTCTATATGTTCTCGTATCATCGACACCCGTTCAATGACCTGAATGTTAATACGTGTGGAGTGAAAGAATGTATATATATCAAATGGCAGGCTTTATGATAGTTATCCTTAGCCCATTAGTTGACTTTTGGCTTCCCAGTATCTTTGAGTTTCTGTCGTTATCTGTAGGGCTGGACACCGTATCAGGTGGGTCTTCTCCAGTTCCTCCTGTAGGTCACATAGAGGGCATGTTGGTTGGGTGCATACTCCTACTCTGTGAAGGAGTTTCGCCAAGCATTCGTGTTCGGTACGCAGTCTAAATTCTTCAACAGCTTCGATTCTTGGTCAGTCGGCTATGTCGGAGAGTGCTGTTGTCCACTGCTTCTCCTTTGCTCGAGCTTTGAGTTCGTTGCTTCTTGAAGTCTTGAATTCTCTCCTAATTAAGGTCTTCATTGGGTGGAAAGACATTGACCAGTCTCTATCTTTTAAAATTGTGGTCCTCTTCTTAGTAAGTGTTTCGACACGCTCATTACTTATAATGCCGCAGTGCCCTGGGCTCCATTGAAGAACTTTTGTTTCGTTTTTTTCTTTAAGTAACTGACACTGTTTTTTGCATTCATTTATCTCAGCTGGTTTGGGTGGTTCCATGTTTCCACTGTAAGGAGATAAGAAACAAACATACTTCATTGTATTATTGAAATAAATCGCTTGTGTTGGACCTAGCGTTAATTTCACACAAGTTTTTCCATTGCATACGGCACTGACTATTAACTGATTTTTTTCATAACTGTAGTTATAACAATAATGTAGGTGAACATTGACGGCAGAATACAAATCTTCCAGTCGAGGAGGATGGACGAAAATTTGCCTAAGGGTGTGAACATTGCTAATATTTTAAAACATCCATATAGCCATAATCTAGTGCAGATAGTTATGAGCGTAATTAATTGTTCTCTCACAATTAGGTGTATTGGCCTCGACGTAGAGGGATTGAGCTGAGAAAACAACTGCGGCTAAGTTGTGGACGATAAGTGGAGCAAGTTATGGCAAAATTAGTAAACACAGATACAGCACCTTGTCACATCTGAAAAGCAAACCAGCCTGTGCGTCTGTGTTTGTTCGCATGTGTTTCGTATTGTAAACAACCAGAAGCACAATTTGATACGATGTCTCTTACTTCACGTCTTTTTCACACTTAGTCACCCCATTTTCGACGCTGTGTGATTGCTGGAAAATGTATGAAGTGGAACACGCCTTTCATTTGTGATCATCCTGTTATTCAACAGCTAAACGCCGCTTGAATGAACTCATGATCCACATATCTTGAGATCTGTCTACTTTTGTTAGAATATTAGCTTAACATCACGGGTTAGCATTCTATTTATTTGATAGATACACATTTATTACCGAGCCCGCCTTTGAATAAATTTGCGTACTTCCACCATATAACGCTCGATTTTCTTTAGAAAATGTACCCAATCGCACTCACGCGTGTCTCACAGCAGACTGATGCCGACGAAGTGATGAGTTTTGATGGTGTCAGGCGAAGGCTATAGACACGCATTGAACATGTCTTCTATTACTTATCTAATATCAATGGAGCTTACATTGAAAGAGGACCGTACGGTCCTAAGGGCGTTAAAGAGTTAAGTGAGCCTCATTCCCAAGATTTTCGTATATCTTAACATACATTTATCATTGGTATCTTCATTTTCTCTGATTAAGGTACACCTGTCTTTGGTGCTCCCTTTGACTCATATCTGATGTTTAGCTAGTGTGCCGAGGCGTCACAAATGGAAAGTTGGAGGATTAATGCGTTGAATGTTTTATTCCATAAACCTTAGATGGATCTTATTGCGGCTTTTTACGCTTCACTTTTAATGGAAGAATCCTCTGACGTTGGCTACAAATTTGCTGAACACTAATTCCCCCTAAATGAATTCAGTTCTATGAGATCTTCAATGTTAAGATAATTTAAACAACGATAGTGAAAGATTGTGCTGGTTTTTCTGCGTTTGACAGAAAAAATAGAGCAAGGATCCACCATCACAATAAACTTGCCTATCAAGTAACACTGTGGATAAGAATCCACTCAGCGATCCAGAGACCAAATTATGAAATGCGAATTTTGAGAGACGAAACGGTGAACTGCCCATTAAGTGAATATTTTCTAATCGCACATGAAGTAGCGCATTTGAAACAAACTTTTCAAGTTTTATTCTTTATTCATTTTCAGTTACTATCATGCAATAGAAATATGATAATTTTTCTCCTGCATTGATATGGTTCCAATAACACTTGTATTTACGTTACTGCAATCGTCTTCTTTCTGAATACTTTAGGTAGTGTAGTTACATAACACGTTCCAGAGTGTTTGTCTCAATAACTGGCCGATAAAGAACGTACATGATTTATCGGTAGAGAAGTTGCAGTAACCAACCTCAAAAGAACGAACTGTTCAATATATATATATATATATATATATATCTGCGTTGAGTACAAAAGTACGTAAAGTTAGTTCCGGTATTTCAGACACTAAAATAATATGACAATGTGTCATGTCTGATTAGTCCGAACGAAAAATACTTGCTTGCTATAATTATATTCATAATTCCTTTATTCTTGGCAGATATCTTTAGTCTTTAGGGTGTTTGGAAAGACTATTCTCGTGTTTGCACATCTCGTCAAATCAAATTGGTTGGAGCAAGTCCATCTATACTGATCGAAAGAGTGAGATTAAGGTTCGTTCTTTTAGGATTTCTTTGGTAAAGAGCATGCATTCTAGAACGACTTAAGAAATATTGAAAAATGCTGCAGCGCCGTATTTGCATTGACTTTCAATGCAACTAACGTTGGTCACTGGACGACAACATTACTCAATTTTGTATTTTGCTAATGCCACGCTTTCTATTTACTGCTAGTTGAAGATACAATCTGAAGTCCTTGTGATATAAATATTTTATTAACTAGAAGTTAATCATAATAATTGGTCTTCACTGAATAAAAAGCAGAGACTTTACTAAAATAATGGTGGAGTAGCATTTGTATTAACTTAAAATTAAATGTCATACACTCCAGGTACTGATGCCACTGTCTACATTTTAATAGACTTCAACTTCACCAAACCTAGGAAATGCTCACCATGATTTCAACTTTTTTTCCTTCAATCTTCGAGTTCCCTTATGGATTACTGAGATTTCACTTTGCTTCTGGAATCCAGACCTTTAAAGGTCTTTAGTTTCATATTTTTTACAAGAGTCCGAAATGGAAATTTTCTGTGAGAATGTATTCTTGAGAACCAAAGCAAAATATAGTGGCTTTATGAATTTTCATCTGCGCATATACACACATCAATCAGTCATCACACAGACATTAACACTCTCGTCAAACCGTCAGCATCAGTAGAATTCCTGTCATTTCATGCGGTAGAGTGTTCTCATGCCTCACTTTTCCTCCACTGCATACCTGTCCACAAACGGTGGTTTCGAAGACACACACGCGCACACACAGAGGGAGGGAGAGAAGGGGGTGCGTATGAGAATTTTCGAGCTACTCTCTAGTGAGGGTATACCCAGAAGCTATATATAAGGAAGGAAGGAAGTTGGGGGTGGAGTGGGGTTTTGAGAGTGGGGGGGGGGATGCGATAGTTACCGACATGATGATGAATGCGCCTGGTGGAGCGTACCCACACTTTCTGGTTGAAATGGGAGTGATATTAGCACTTTTGAGATGGTTGTGGTACTGTTACTCTGTCCCCTAACGTAAGCATGATTCACAATGGTGTATTAAAATGCTGATGCACCACGCTGCTCAGTCATCCAATTTCCCACGAAAAAATGTAAAGTTGAGGTTTTCACGGAGAAAATGCGATTCTCTCGGCAAAACAAAGACGAAACGTTTTTCATGAGGAGTTAGTTGAAACAGGGTATCCAACTGGTGCGTGAGCTTTCGCTGATTCAGCCTTAATAATAAGGTTAACATTTAATGGTTACGCTTTGGACTCTTAATTGTCGTCAAAGTTTGCGAATTTTTTGGATAGAATTTCGCAGACAGGAAGACGGCCTGAAATGCAGTCAGGAATGAGGAGTGAAATATTCAAAGTAAAAGGTAAACAACATTGCTTGTTCAATCTCAGCTACTTTCGATATTAATATATTAATATTAATATTAATATTTCGGCATTATAGTAAGACCAGCAATTACCATCCTTAAATCAATTCTTTTGTATATATATATTAAGCGCACTAATAAGAAACTAGGCATTTAGAAAAAATTTTAAAAATGTTATTTACTTTGAAATTATATTTAAGATACTATAAACTATGATTTCCAACACAATTTGCGAGGTTTTCTCATTGCTCGCGTAGTTAACTATTCCTATTATGCAAAATATGTCGCAACTTTTGTTCAGGCTGTTTTCCACCTCACTCGAATTTCGAAATCATTTTTGAGTAGGAGCATACTCCACATGCCTGAAAAGGTGATAATGGGAAGGGACGTGGAATGTCGAATATGGAGGATGTGGTAGAACCATCACAAGTTATTTCTTGAATAGGTTGGTAGGCCCTCCTCACTTTGGGGTGCCGGCCGACCATTCTCTATCACATTAACATGCACATTCGTCTTTTATTTTCTGCTTATTCTTCCTCACTTTGTTCACAGTTAACTTCGGCTCTAGCTGCTTCTTCCGGTTTTACCTATTCTTATTGGCTCATCTCAAACACTACTCACCAATTGCTTGGAGGAAATTTCCGAAGAGTGAACTCTGGCGTTTAGGGAGTGGAATGGGTTTTCGATTTGGAGATATCCCTTTTTCAGACAAACATTATCGTACACGATCCACTTCACGAACCCAGTAACAAGGTGGTGTAGAAATGACGAATTCTTTGTTGTCAAGACGACATCGAAATGCATGTGTTTCTACACTCATCTTTGCTATATTATGAGAGTAGATGTAGGCAGCACACACATTCCCATCCAATTCAATTCACCCTGCACATCAAGTGTGATTGCTCAGTTCACTGTATTAGTTCCACCATAGTAAACCGAGGACCCCTTCAGTCAAAATTGGTTAGTCATCCTGATTTTGTTGCACCATTTCAATTCCTCTTTCCCCACTAACTTCTTTTAAGTCAAGATTGACATCAGCAGACTGTAGGCACTTGAACGCAAATTGTAGCGTTGGATAGAGTAGCCTTGTAGGCAGGCATTTCAGGCATGGTGAAAAAAAAACAACATGCAATGTCTGTCATACGTGTTCTACTCTTAACACTAAATTCAACTTATTAATCAAGGTCAATTTTGAGCACTTTCTGTGGTGAGATTAACTTGAAGGTTTGTCTCCTACCACGTATCAGGATACCAACTGAATTGTTTGTAAAATGCGAAATTTCTTATTGATACCCCTAGTAATTAACATGGTGCATGACACAAGACTACTTCCTTTGAGGAATTAAAGATGTATGAAATATGAGAGGAAACTCAAATATTAGTTTAGACAACGATGAAACAATTTCCGCTGAATGCTTACAGTTGTAGAAGGACCTTTTTAGTATCCCAGGGAAGAATATCTCCTTTCAATGGGTCAACTGTTTGAGTTCGTTTGAGGTAAATAATCTCAACTTTCAATCTCTTAATATTTAAAATGCCACTCATTTAAAATTTTATCAACACATCTATTTATGACTTTTTTTAAATTCACTATGCCAGAAGAGTAGGAATAATGAACAATTTATTCTCGAAAACTCATTAGAGCTCAATAAGACCGAAACAGCGACAGGAATAAATGAATACCATAAAATTAACACTGCTTGTGTTTTTTAACTCTGATTTACGCACCACCTGAAGAAAGGTTGTTAGAAACTGACTTCAATTTGAAAGTTTGGCAGCAGATGTCACAGATCATCTGTCAATTTGTAGTATTTGTTATTAAAAATTTGGATTTTATTAATAACGTTGACTTTCACCTTCTTGTGATGATTCAGAGCGGCTAGTTATTGCATAAACCGATTTAAATCTAATTAGAACAATAGAATTTATTTAAGCGGAGGTTTTCGCTCATGCCCTATTAAATAGTATAGCCGTTCTTCTGACTTTAAGCCATTAGACTAATATTTTTACACGAGTATCTCATTACAAGCGGTGACATTCCCTTTTCCTTGATCCAAGCTTTTATAATGACAGTTATTGTCTCTAATGTATGGTTTGCGATGCTGTATATGATTGTCTTTGGCCAGAACGATGCAACAATACCTCTTTCTACATGCATATCTAAGCATTTGAACGAAAGGTAAATGCACGACTTTAATAAGTCATCATTATATTTACGATAATGATGACGTGACAAGGAAAGAAAATCATTGGCCATTGTTGACAGCTTTAAAATCGGCGCGTACATTCTCACTTGATGCCTTATGAATTTTGCCAATGACATTTGATTTTCCAAAAAACTAACTACTTTATGAATGAGCACTAAGTCTCCAATCTACGGTCAGTTCTTAGTTGTCCTCCCGCCTTCCGCTTTTACGCGTCCTCAACTCGTCCAGATAAGTTAAAGACGATCAGTTGAGGTCAAAGGCAGGATAAGTTGAACGCCATTCGCTTTAACACCTATTCACTAATTTAAGTATGACTACACTGTACTCGGATGGTTCGTTTGACATAGAACGCTCTTCAAATCATGCTTACAAACTTTTGAAAGAAGCATTTGTACGGTGTTTCAGCGTCTTTGGTGCCTCTTTAAGCCTATTTATGGATACATTAACAAAAGTTAGCTTCGATAAAGCAAAAGAATCCTTAAAACAATCTTTTGGGAAATTCCTAAAATCGCCACCAATTGTGCAACAGTAATTAAGGCCGATGATAGTAATCTCGACTCTTATCTCAACCAATAATGACAGAGCGAATTAAAATTTGATATCGCAGAGATTCTGACAATAGCGGCAGATAGCTACAACTGTTTGTTAGATTACCATTGCTGTGCTTGAGAACACCACTCTGAATGTGGAAAATAAATCGGGCGATTGAAATACATTTAATAAAAATAAAAGCAAAATTGCCAATAGACAGTTAAGAAAGAAAGGCTTGCATTCCCCTAAAGGACAAAGGAAAGGGAGATTGAAAAAGGGGTGACAGTTTTAACGAGGAAAATTCCTTGAATTTAAAGTGTAATTTTAAAACGTATTTGATCCATTTTCTTTTTTTTCGATCCTTTTTTGTGATTAACGCAGTGTAAATAAACAAACTAGTCTTTAAGTAAAGGAAAACACATTGCTATCTCTCATTCAGTATAACCTATTATTAATTGAAAACTCGATATGGCTTGTAAAGCACATTTTCAACACAGTTATAACTGTTATAAAGTCACTCCAGTATTTAAATACTGGAGTGACTTTTATATTGGACAGTTTTCATAGTTTTTCTGTGGTCGAATTTACAACGGACATTGCTACAAGAGTGAGTTGTGACTCATTCGTCGGAAGAAGTTGTCACCATAACCAGTGTCAGTAACATCAGAAAGAGGTACTTTTATGAAAAATACTGGTAAATGCATATTTATGACAATGTTAAAGCCAAGTCAATTGGTGAAACCTTCACTAGATAAAGGCGATTTATTACACTCGCCTGAATTCTGACACATCTTATGTTACCAACAGAGAGGCTGTTAACCTCTATAAAACCCCACTTCACAACTCATGTGTCACCAATGCAAAAAACTTGAATACAATGACATGTGGAGGAACCTCTATTTTCAGAGATGAGAGACGAGATGGCCAATGGGATTCTCTATCACGCTGATTGGTCTAACCTCTGATTGGCCATAAGCTCTGCTGTTCTTGATTGGTTCTTCGTCACGCGTGCTGATAATCAGACGGTGTGCACACAGCTGGAAATATCATTACTAATTTCCTTTGACCGTTTCCACACGTATCCTCCAAGGGAATCTGCCATCACTCATCTGCATTCATTTGCGACATCGTGGACTTAAATTCGTCCTCATCTTCTTCTTGCATTTGCCTTGTGAGTTATCTTATCTTTGCATTCCTTTATGAAAACCTCTTAGATTTGCTTAAACATTTCCATTTTGTGGTCTTTTGGGGTTTTAGAGGGTATCTGGTAATGAATACTTTCTTTCGGTACTCTTTTTTATCCTTCAATCCAATTTTAATAGAGATATATCATCAGATGGGGAGTTGGAAACCATTGAACAGTCCTAAGAGTTAATATTGGACGTCCTGCCTTTGCTCTGAGATAAAACAATATGATTGAATCCATTCAAACAGGCTAATATAGATCGATTTCGGATCTCTTTTATGGTGATCAATTTAGTTAGTTGGGACAGAACAGTCTAGATATTCTCGTATCACTTCTACAAAAGGTCATTTCGTGCTTGGTCATCATTGTTAAGTGAGGCCCATCTTTAATCTTCGAAATGTATCGCTTTTGTTTTTTAATTGCCAAATCAAAATTTATATTTGAGAAATAAAATGTCACTCTAATTTTACAATTTCTCATTATTTCGATTAGTTACAAGATCTGCGCAAGTCTGTTACATCTGGGCTTTAAACTAAAACTCCATGGGAACGCCATAATTGACTAGAATTCATTTCGCCAAATGTGTCCTTTTAAATTAAATTTGTTTTAAATACAAATAGTAATAATAATAAATAAACGGTTTTCATATTGCTTCAGTGTTTGTCGATAGCTGTCTAAATCTGATAAGAATTTGAGAGCTGATAGCTTCAACAAATATCCTGGAAGCAAAATTCAATTAGTTTTCCTTCCATTTTCTTCTTTCCTGATTCCCAGTCATCTCAAATCATGAAAGAAAACGTGTCTAATTAATAATTTTCTGTTTGCAAGTACACATTAGGTATTTCGTGCAAGTTATCTGTCAGATAAGTAGACGATTTAGAATGGAATCGTTCGTTATACTAAGGCGACCTGACTTAATCCGAAAGCGATATCTACGATGTTGATGTATCCAGCGCTTTATCTATTTTGATTTCAAATCCATCCACTGAAATTGAAAAGATGGCATTTAAACCTGAGTTATCTAAAATTTTTGGATAACTTGGATCTAAGTCTAGTTATGTGTGACAGAATCACTTTTACCCGATATCTATCAACATTCGTCATAGCCAAGTGGCTATGACTCTATGACCTTTCAGGCAAAAATAATTATTCCTATGGCATCATTCTTGATTTTGAGAGAAAAAATTGGCATTTCTTTGCCTTATCTGTCTCATCTTCGGTGGCTACTACGATAGCTTTAAAAACACTTTCACCGAAGTGTCAATGAATTCACCTTTGTAGGCACATATTCGTGTCATCGGATTACCTTTTTCACGGACTTTCCCATTTCGACAGGCTTGACACCCAAAAATGCCTTAGAGGGGGAGGGGGGGGGGGGCGTTCATCTTGGATAACGAGGTCTTTTGAAGTAAAAGTATGCTGTATTGCAGGTAAAATAGAGGCGACAAGAAAGCTGTTTTAGAATACCTTTGGGTCATCTTCAACTATATTTTCAGAACTACCGCGATTAATTAAAATGCTTTCGTATTAAAACTGTTGAATATGTTCGAAAGAGGCCTTTACCAATGAAAATGCTGTAATTTTTGCATCTATGAAAAAAGGAAGGGAAATATTAATACGACTATTGGATATCATTGTATTAGAAAAAGGATATACCCGTAATTAAATTGTGGAGGTATTCCTTAGGGATAGCAGACGGAATTCGATAAGTGGTTTATACCGCTGTATCGCTTTCATAGAGTGTGAACGGCAAATAATTCGATCTATTTACCTCATGGTTTCTACTGAGCAAAAGCTTCATACAACTGGAGGTTTCCTCTTAAAAGTTGGAAAATCTACAGCATCGATCTCATCATGTGTGTTTTGTCCTACTCCATCGCCAATTATAACAATTTGTAAGAAAAGTGACGTCGACGTTTAGGACTTCGACTTACGTTCCAAGTGCAAGTCCTACGATTACTGATTATCGATTAGTTCTAAAAGAACTAAGGAACTTAGGATTACAATCTGCCCTCCATTGAACTTTATTCACGTATCATCGAAATTAATTTAGAGTTGCATTGCGCAATTATTATTTTCAAAGCATGGTGACCTCTTTAGGGTATTGCGTCGCCTTATCATGTTTTTTTTTCTCTCTCTTAAAGCTGCAAAATTTACTGAGCGCGAAATGCTGGCGATGAAATATACGAACTCTAAGTTCATGGTCATAGCTCCATATGCCAGAGTAGATCGGATCAAATAACCATTTCTGTGCATTTCATCACCAAGCAACCAGTTCGTTTCAAAGATACTTAACACCTCGCGTGCATATATAAATTATCTCATATTTCTTTTTGTTCTATTAAATGGAACGGATCAAAAAATCCATTCTTCAAGTACGGATAAGTAGAATTTGTAAATAGCCCCTCTTGAAACTCTACGATTATTAGCCCAAAATGTTCTTACAATTTTCGCCAAATTATGGTCATATTAGCATACTCGTTTTCTGGAGCTCCTTTACATTGTGTCACGTTAGAGGTAAGTTCATTGCGTTTAATGGCAAATTGAATTCCCTAATTTTCATATGATATCGTTTGCGATCACATTTTCTGAAGTTTTACACTTAAATAATCAACAATCTCCTTGCTGCTTAATATTAATACACGCAAACAATGGTCGCTTCAACTACGAGGTTTACTGGGTTTCGAATCCAGGAACTTCTGGAAAGTATCTTTCGTAGGTGCCAAATACCGGTACTTTCGTCGTATGATCTTAAATCAATCGACCAATAGGACGACTGCACTGGAAGTGAAACGTAGCTGTTCACGCGGTCAAAAGTCCCGCATTCCCTTCTCTCTCTCTCTCTCTCTTCAAGAACAAGAGAATCATCAGGTGGGGAAGGGAGAGGTAATTTATCACATACACCCTGACTGATTTTTTTCTCTGTCGTTTCGCCTTTGCGCTTCTGACCAAAGGGAGAGGACAATTTTTGTTTCCAGAAAACGCAGTCTCCCTTTCTGCCACCCCTTCTATTCTAAATGCCACATTTTAGCCACCGGTTCATTCTAGCCCTCTCCCTTCCCACACAAACCATGCGACGCCATTCGTCGTCGTCCTTTTACCTTCGGTGCACCTAAGGCGGGAGATTGACTTTATTGCTATCCGGGTCACACAGACCATCTTAGGGGGGGGGGGGGGGGAGACCATGGCCCTTAAGATAAACACACACACACACACGCACACACACGCCCTGCAACATGTAGCCACCTCACACTCTCTGCTGTGAAGCCTATATTCCCCTACTTTTTTTTCCAGCCACGCTTGCCTGACTAGGACACTGTCTTTACTTGCGTGATCGATCAGCAAAATGCACTTAGTTTGACTCTTTCACAGCTCCACTTTTAGGGTCGGCTTTGTTAGACATCCACACTTAACCTGATAGCGGTTCTAAAATAGTATTGAAAGATGGATTTATAATTCTGAAATCCAATGAATATGCTCGTTCATAAAGATAGTAGGCTTCATATTATTCCGTAAAGCTACACGTCTGAGATATTGTTCATGGTGTCCATTTCTAATCTCACTTCAAAAGAACATGTTGTCGATTTTCCGAAAGCCATTTTGAAAAGACCCATTGAAAATAATTTCAACTGTAAGATGCTTCCTAGTTTGCTTTTCCAACCACCTTTCGACAGATGAATTATCTTAACGCCCATTTCGGTTAAGGTGATATCCCTGAAAAACGCATTTAGCCAAATCTAATTTGGCTGCTGTTGAAGTCTGCAGTTTAGCATCTAAATCAATACTGTTTCTTAATTTCAATTGACAATTGTCAGGACCCTATCTTCATTAATTATCTGGGCTTCGGAATGTTTAAATTGTCAAGTGATTTATCGGTGTCTTAAGAGCAAAGTCATAGTTTCACTAATTGTTGTAAGCGTTAATTCCTTTGCATTCTATTTAATATTTTTCATTGTTCAATATTTGCGTAGGCACATTTGGCAGACACATTAGTGATAAACCTTAGGGAAGCCTTGAAAACATGGTCAGTCCTTGAGAATATTTAACGAGTTTAGATAAACGAAGAGGCAGAATAAGTATTAATGAAGAGGCTACTACTTGATTATTCACGAACATGAAGTAATATCCTATTTGAACCAGAAATTTGCTTGTTTGTACATTGGTTGTAATATTTAAATTATAGGTGACTTAAATGGAAAGCGGATGTCGCTTGATCGGTATGCAAAGAAGCTAATTAGTGTGTTAAAGCAAGCATTAAAAATTCTGTTTTGGCTTGAGTTTCGGCATGCAGAAATGATGTAAAAGTCACCCCCAGAGTATTTATTCATTGTGGATAATGACAACGTCGCCTTGTCTTCACACACACACATTGCAGCGTTTTCAACTCCCACTCGGCGTAATATTCATTGGGTTATTCTGTCGACAGGTGGCGCAAATACGCAAATACGCTCACACCGTCTCCGGTGGTGCTTTCGGATGTTAAATTGCCTTGTAGTGGTTGCGGTCACATACGCCAAAAGCAGGGGGGTGGGGGGTGGGATGGGATGTTGGTTAGGTGGGGTTTAAAAGAGGACGTAGCATGACTAATTGGGGATTTAGAGGGCAACCGTCCTGGTAGGAGCTTGGGAAACCTGTTTGGTTGGTTTGTGTGTTAGTTGCAACAACGTTGCCGTTGCTGCAGCGTGCGAATCTTCACGGGCTCCCACGATAGTGTGTACAACAAGTGAATTTTCAAAGTGAATTTTTGAATATCTGTTAACAGGTAATTTGAGAGTTTATTTGGCTCCAAAGCGCTATTTGGCAGGATTCTGCCTTTTGTTACCGCCAACACACAATGGGTGTTGTCTGCAGGTGTGAGTGAATATATGTTGCCTTCTTACGCTGAGTTCGGATGTCATCTTGCGCTCATTCTGGTTACGAGAATATCTGTGCTAATCAGATATGCGCATTCGATAATATCGTGTGCGCCGAAATCTTAACTGAATTGGAAGAAACTAGAGCTGACTTATTTGCAGAAGAATTCTCTTTTCGTCCCTGGCATTCCGTCTTATTTAGTGAAAAAAATTGTATTCCATCAGCGCATATCTTATCCTTTAACACATATTGGCTTTTGTCAACGAGGGAATTTTAGGACAAAATAACGTATCTGATCATAGCTTAAGGCAAATTAAAGTTGCAGCGACACAAACTTCAGTCCCATTCCTAACTTCAGATTAACTTTGATTCTCTCCTCACCCTGTCCTTTTGCTCCTCTTAATACAACAAAATTTACAGCAGGTTATGACATGGAAATGCGTATTTTTAAGGGAGGAGGAAAGCCAAAGTAATTAACTTTTGGCAAATGAAATGACAGCATTAGCTAGGTTCTTTAACGCCGATAGCTATTAGACCGACAACTTACGTTTTCGTGGGAAGACGCAAAGTTGACTAATTTTCGGAATCGGGTAAAATAAATTACTGATATTTGAATTGCAAATCAGGACCACCTACTTATACAAAGGAGATGTTGGTAGACCGCCTGTCGCGTTTGAAGGATGTCATCCACTTGTTAAACATCATTTGCATTTTTTTTTCAACTTTTTCATTATGACGAATTGAGACATAAATCTTTCTTCTAATTGCCTCCCTCCCTCCCCTCATTTAACTCATTTCAGATACAAGTCATGCAATACGCCGGATGAGGATGTCGAATATCCATGAAATAATATCTTTTCTATTCATCCACGCTCTGTTGACTTGTTTCCCTATCGGAGCTACTTCAGGAAATGGTTCGCCTCCTCAAATTTTACTCTCTCCTGAAGATACTTTTCCCTTGGAAGGAAATCTAGAATTCTCTTGCAAAGGAACTGGCTTTCCGGAACCGCGTATCTCTTGGTTTGATGCAAATACGCTAAAACCTATTGATGAGACTGCCCCTAACATACATATCAATCAGTATCTTGGTCGACTGACTATTGCAGATCCTGAAGTAAAACGAACTTACTCTGTATATTGCAACATTTCAAACACAATTAGCTGGGTTGCTAGTCCAGTGGTACATGGTGGATTGGCGTATCTCGAACATGACTTTCCGAGATTTCCCATTGATAGGACAGCGGAAGAAGGAGATATTGTTCTGATAGAATGTCAACCACCTAGAGGAAATCCTCCCCCAACAACTGAATGGCTTCTCAATAATGCCCAACTTCCACCGGGCTGGGGTTCGATAAGTCCTGAAGGAGACCTACATATTCGGGAAGCAAAGCCCCAACACACTGGAACGTATGCTTGTAGAGCAAAGAATGTCGCTGGAGAACGAATATCACCTTCTGCAATTTTGCATGTAAAACGAAAGGCTGTTAGATTTCTTCAGAAACCTAGGGATACTAAGGCCATTGTTGGTTCATCAGCCACTTTTCACTGTCAAGTTTCCGATTCACAGCCTGTTTCCTGGAGACGTGATAATGGTGAACATCTTTTCGACGCGCAACGAGTTCAGCTGTCCCCTAACTCCATGACAATCCGAAATGTTCAACTCTCGGATGTTGGAAAGTATATCTGTGTTAGTGCTGATGGTACTACTACTGCTGAAGCAAGGCTCTCCGTGTCCGCTGTTCCAAAACCTGTTTTTACCCAGTTCCCTACCGATCAAAATGTTACTGAGGGTGATTCGGTAGTTTTCCATTGTCGCACCTCGGGTCCTCACAAATTTTCATCCTACTGGGACCTACCTAATCAAATGGCTGTCTTCCCAAATGATCAAATTGAAGATATCTTTGTGAATGAACAAGGTGATCTACATATTCGAGGTGTACGCCTAGGAGATAGCGGAATCTATCAATGCACAGTTAATTCCGATGTTGGCCCAGTCACTCGCAAGGCCGTTTTGAGAGTATTTCCTCGATTAGCATCCAAGGATGCAACACCGCTTCCTCCTATTATCAATCTGCCACCAGCTAATCAAACTCGATTGACTGGAGATACTGTGATACTTGCCTGTGAAGTTGGAATTACTCGTGAACCAGAAACAGACTTTGATATAAGAGAGGGAGATTTCGATTCTAGGCAGTCAAACATATTCTGGGTCAGGGGTACAAGATCAACTGGAGGTCTTCAGGAGAGAATTGAATTCGTCCACCGAGATCGTGATCCAAGATTCTCACTCCTTCCAGGTGGAGGGTTGAAGATTGAATCTGTTATGGTGGAAGATACTGGAAATTACACATGTCTTTTCCAGACAAACAACGGTCCCTACATGCAATCTAACTGGACGTCATCCTTGCTGATTCTACCTAAAGATAGCCAGCCATCATTATTGACAGAACCAACTGACCCACTTTCACCGCCGGAGAATCTCAGAGTTCAGAATCAGACAGCAAAGTCCGTTACCTTGATGTGGAATCCCCCAAATGTCCATGATACTAACCAGGTTTCTTACTGGATTGAAATGTTCCATACCGCTGAAGCGGACCTTGGTTGGCAAGTATTGCAGGAGTCCTGGCCAAGAAATGCCATCAGATTGGAGCCTCTTCAGCCGAACTCTGCTTACTATTTTTTGATTCGACCGAGGTGGATCGACGGTAGAGTTGGATGGGCTAGTGCACCCCTTGGACCCATACAAATGCAGTACGGAGTTGACCCGCAGTCAACAGGAGTGTCTGATATAATTAAACTGGATAGAATACTACCACAAGTAATCTCATCAACGTCAGCACGAGTGATTTGGGGTTTGGAGAATCCAGTAGATGCTATTCCTGCAGTTAGAGGATTTTCTGTACGCTATAAAGAAGCGCCTCTCACTAAATGCATCTCCGCTAGTCTTCACGATGCCACGTTTTGCAGTCTTCGATCTGGAGATTCATTAAAGACGCGTCTGCATACATATCAGCAAAAGCTCAATATTGCTTCACTGAGAGCCACCCAGGGGGTTTCACTCGTTCCACACCAAGAACCAGAAATGCTGGTTGATGTTCCTATTAATCAAGCTCATGATTTCGGTACCTCTTGGTCTACAACTATCACACATTTGAAACCATTTCGATGCTATTCTCTTCTTATTCAGCCCAATACTGTCTACCCAAGACGGGGTAACAATGAAAGTGTTCTCTTTTTGACTCAAGAAGATGCACCCTCCACACCCCCACAAATAATTGGAGTTAAAAAGATGTCTAATCATAGTGTAGAAATCTCTTGGACCGTTCCCCCTACAGATTCATGGAACGGACTTCTAACAGGTTTCATCGTTTACGTTTTCAATGCGGCTCAGAATGATAAGAGAGAGTTGAAGTTTAGTTATGGAGATACAACTGGAGTTGTAAGTGGTTTAAAGGCCGGAGAGATCTATCATCTTCAAATGGCAGCTGTGAATTGTCGAGGTAGTAGTTCTAAAAGCATTCCGATCAACTTTTCTGTTTCTGAAGGAGGAATAATAAGTGAGGGGTCACCTGCTGATGGTAATAATGGAAACATTCATCTTCAACCGTGGATCATCGGAATTTTAGTCGGTGCGCTAGTGATTTGGTTGCTGGTGATGTTCTTTGGTGTCCTTTTCTGCCTTCGACAGAGAACTCAAACTAAACAGCGGTATCTGCCACCTGTGGGAGGAGGTTTTAGTGAAGATCTGGCTCGAAAATGCAGTGGACTGAATTCGAAAGAGGCTTATAATCTTCTACCGATTAGCAAACCTCATTCAGTCTCCGGCGGTGCTAGTGAAATGGAATGTCCTCAAGGAAGTGATTCGGCCCTGAAAGCGCCAACAACTTCTACCCAGCAAAATACGACTACCACGATTGCGAGCACTAATAGCTCTTCTAC
This sequence comes from Hymenolepis microstoma, assembly GCA_000469805.3. Classification (NCBI taxonomy): domain Eukaryota; kingdom Metazoa; phylum Platyhelminthes; class Cestoda; order Cyclophyllidea; family Hymenolepididae; genus Hymenolepis; species Hymenolepis microstoma. The sequence continues at coordinate 34,206,330 of LR215989.1, read as the reverse complement.
TGGAGGAAGCTGTAATCCTACTACGAATCATTGCCAACATCCTTACGAAGATGGAATTCCAACTCAGCACTCAGATTTTTCCCCTTCTCCGTACTTTTCTCACATGCCAACCCAGCATATGGAGTATCCATTTGTTGACTATCGCCAAGGTGAGGTTACAAATAGCAGCGTCTTCTCTGCATCACTGATTGAAAACAGTCCCAAAACCTCTACCGGGCTGCCGTTAGTTGCACCTGTGGCACAACTGGGCTGTCAGAATGGGAATATTTCAATGGATAATATGAGCTCCAGTGTCACGCCCTATGCCACTGCATCTTTGATCAACGCTGAAGTTCAGAAGGCGAACGCAATGTCTCGTGGAAGTCGAACTCCCTCTGATATGTCATCAAATACAGGTGGATCCGGACATCTACCCATGTTGAACATGCATAGCCCACACAGATATTCAGCTCGTCCACAGCAATACATCTCACGCTCAAGTTCTGGAACTACTACAGGAGCTGAAGATGATTATCTTTCCCACCAGCAGAACCAACATCATATTTCCAGGAGGAAAACCATTCCTAGAAATGTACCTCCCAACCCACAGATTCCCCCTACTTTCGCCGAATATGAGCTGTGTATTCCCGCCTCTACACCACCTCTGCCGCCACCACCTCTACCAATGCATCAAAACCAAATGTCAGTTCAGGTTCCTACTAATGGTGGCATGCATACTACAGTGTTTTGAAGCGAGATAGGTTCGCGTGGCTGGTACCCTCGTTCTTTTCGCTGAGTTGTATGTATAACACAGATAGTCGCAAACCAGCAGTTACTTTGATTCCCTTTATGATCTCGCCCTCCTCTAGTTCACACCTCCAATCCTCAACCTTCTACTCTCACCGATCTGCAAATAACTTCGGCATGTGTGTGATGGCTATTTCTTGCGGTCTTATGCGTTTATTGTGTACATAAATCTCGACAATATAATCACCTCTTCTACTTCAGCGCTTATAACTATTTAGTAACAATAGGAGGAATAGTAAAGTTTTCAATCTTGTAACGCGAAGGTATTGACATTAAGGAGCCATAAATGAAATTATGCTAAACTATGAAGAGAACTTTCTCATTGATAATACCAATAGTTGGTTTAGTTATGGTAGACTTGCGCCACTGAGTCCAGACCCCTGGGAATAAGTTGAGAGCGTGGGTACTGGCAGTTAAAGCTCCTAGATTCGAGACGGTATGTGTGGAATTTATATTCCGAGACTACCGGTAATAGTGTTTCTGAATAGATATCGGTGAGCCCCAGTTAATGAACAGTATAATTTTTTTTATGGGAAATGGTGGAGTGATATGAATAATGGCACAATGAAAATGGAAATATGGGAAGGGGAGAGTTGGGGGAGCTTGTGTGGTCAGCTGAGAGCCTAAGTGGAATTTGCAATCTGCAAATTTATATCATGAGTAAATGCTTCTATGGCTTGATGGCTATGATACTTGCAAAAATAGCTTTGGCAAAGAAAAATGTGTTGGTACGTCTCGAAGCGGTTGAATTGTGTAGATGTCTGAAATTAATTTTCACCTCATTAGCCTTTCCAAGCTAAGCAAATTGAGAAATTTTCCACTGGGTATAGATACAGAAATGACCTTTTGACCTCTGAAAAGTGAACTGTTCTTAGTAATTATTAGTCAGAGAGGCCACAAGTTAGTCACCTATGATTAAATATATCTAGCGTCGCCTGGATTGAACTGAATTTTAGAAGAAAAGGGAAATTTTATTTACTTTTAATCATAAAAAACAGTCATAAAAATAATCAAGTACCAGACAGACCTTTCAATTTGACTGTCTGCCTGAAACGTAACTTTTGTCTCAATACTAACTTGGGATATGTCAGTATTATGGTACTACTTTTGGTAATTCATACGAAACATCAGTGGGTATTTCGTACTCAAAAATTTATCGTGAATTTCTGCTGAATGGCGAATTATTAGGCTCAGACAGACTTCGACCTGATGTTCTTGTCGAAATTATCGGTGAATAAGGTGGACCGATAAAGGAACCAAAGTCCAAAATCTTTCCTTTTAATAAGTTCACAATAAAAGTTCTAGATCTTGAATAAATTTAATTAAGCTCTGCACGTTTGAACATTTCTTTGCCCATCCCATCCACCTGCTTATGGCTTTAATTGAGTCAGACTGGCCAGAGCAACAATTTGCTCGAATAAATTGAGCTAACTACTCAGAGGGTGGTGAACCTATTGAAGAATGCAGTGGTTTTGGAGCCTCACTGCTTACCTATTCGTTTTATTTTCCACTTTCACAAATCGGATGCTCTCTTGTGATTACAAATTGTATCCTTTTATGGCAGTCTCATGGGTAATAATCACTGTGAGTCTTTATTCGCAATTCAAAATAAATAGAGTTTCCTAATGCACTTGTGATGGGAAAAGAAAATCCCTCCAGCTAAAAAGTGGATGAGGACAAAGGATTTTCGGCATTGGAAAAAGCACCAATGAAGTTCAGAAAATATCGTTGGCTGTTTCCGGCGCTGAGCCGAGGAAGATATAGACCAAATAAGCAAAATGGAATATAGAATTCAAATTCCTTTCTTAAAGTTAATTGAAATTGGAATATATTAAGTTAATCGAAGCGTTTGAGTTACCTAGCCTCGTATTAATCAAGACCTCCAATCCATAAAAAGTTGCCCAAAACGACCGTTTTCCAACGCTTTGTTTTTCCAGAGTAAGGGGAAAAAAGAGAGGCCGGAAGTAAGGAATTTTTAATAGCTTCTTCCCAACTAACAAAAGCGGATTTCAATTCAAGTTACCCTTTGTTAACTGCCGTTGTACTTTAGCTTGGGTTGGCTTCCAGTTTCTGTTAGCCTTTTGCCTCAGCCTCAAACGATTTCAGATAAAGCATTTAACTTTTAACTAACCACTTTTTGACTGTGGAATATGCTATAAATAGGCGATTTACCATTTGATCAGAGTAAATTCAAACATTTGTAACATAGTGGCTCAAAAGTGTCGCAACAGAGATCTGATTTTAGCACCCACTAACTGAAACAATTTTGGTAACTCACTTGAAGTGTACTGGAAGCACAGTGGTAATAATAAGGTATTCCAAAGCACACATTGCGTGAATGACATGATCATAATTACCGGTGACAATTTTTCATAAAGGGCGATGAAATTCAGCTTTTTTTGTCATAGAAATTTCGGATTTAAAATTCAATTTTTCTGAAAACAAACATAATTTGCTTAATAGAATTGAGAAAAGGATCAAATCAAAATGCCAACACCAAGGAATAACAAAAGGTGAGCTTAACTGATTCGAAAAATAGAGTAAGAAAAATAATTCCCGGATGCAGTGAAAGTTCTACACTTATTGCCTAAGATAAAGCACAAATGGTCACAAATTTTAATAATGGTAGAGCAGTTGGGCGTGGAGGGGGTGTGGGGTGTGTGGGTGATTGACCTGAAGAGAATTAATAAATGAAGTAAAAATGTAAAGAACGTCACTTTATTCGAATTCTTGAAGTATTGGATTTTTCGTTTTCCTATATGGATTATAAATCACCTTATAATATCCAAATTTTCAATAATGAATCCTCGGATTTTCGAGTAAATTTAAATCCACGATATCCGGAGTATGTTGGTCAGTTGATTTAATCGAAAGTTACATCATACCACGTTCATTCATCTGTATCATTTTACAGGCATACGCAGAATGATAATATCAACAAAGCTGGTTTAAACAAATTAGTTCAAGATAATAATGGACTGATGGTACTAGTCAAATTGGTCCAAAGAGTGAAAACAATCAAATGCTTGGTATAGTTGAGGTTGAGAGGAAATGCTGAATGGATTCGATATACCTGAAGCGGAAAATAAAATTATTTCATCAAAGAAGTTGAATGCATTTCGAAAATTTTTTTAACTTCCTACGAACGTGGCTAAAATTGAAAAGAGGAAGCTCTTCCAAAGAGTTCTTCATTTAAAATCCCCCTTATTTCTGGAAAAATTATCTCATGGAAGTACTGAGTTATACTTCAGATTACCTAATTGAATTGATAGTATTGAAAATAATATATATTCACAAAGCGAAAATACATTAAAATATTCAAATATGTGGATGGTTTGTATAAGTATAAAATTTTTGAAAGTATTTGGAGATCCGGTCTACCGCGTTCCGGATTTTACAATTCTTCACCTCGTGGTTCGAAAGAGCATGTGCAATTGTTTTTCCTCAATGCCATTTGAAACGACTAACATCGTATCTATTATTATCGTTGATGATAGTGCTTTGAAGTGTGTACCTTTTCAGTTGTCTTCGTCTTTTGCAAGCGACGATTGAGTGTGATGAGTCCCTAATGATTGGTGAACCTAAATAATTCCTGGGATATCATGAAAGCATTGTCTTCCTTTTCGGAAGTATTCGCGTACAGTTAGCAGCCTCGTATTTCATCCTTTTTCCGACTTCCGTTTTCACTGTTCGGAAGGAAATTGATGTTGGTGACAGTTTAAGTCAAGACAGCTTGTTACCTTGGCACCAAAAGTAATTCGACTTAGACTTGGGTGGGATTACACTACTGTTCATCATACTATCTTTCCCTTCTTCAGAAGAGTACTGAGATGACTTTTACTAACAATCAAAAGGCGAAGTTTTCTTCGTTGAAGCTCCGCCTCGAGATCACCCAGGCCGTTCCGCTAAGATTTCGTGGAAGTAATTGAAGATTGAATTTTCGAGATCACGCCAAAACTTGTTTTATTTTGGACTTTCTGATTACGCTACTTACAACAAAAAACGAAGAAAACTGAGTTCAGAATTATAGGACAAGGTAGAAATCTTCTTCGTGCAAGAAAGTGATCGAAAAATGATACACGAGAACACCTTTCCCACGTGTCCCAGAATCCTGATCTATCCCTTCTTATTTTACCAAAAATCTGAAAAAAACATTTTAATCTATATTTGCTCGACAAATAAACAATTTGTGGTTGAAATGTCACAGTTAAGAAAGTAAGAGAAAGTAATAGTAATAAAGTGACCTTTCTTGAAAGTACTTTTATCTCTGGAGCTTAAAAGTTGAAATTTGCACCTCTTTGCTCCTCTCAATGTCAGAATGTATGAGAAGATAATCTCTACTCTGGGAATACTTTTTAAAGCAATTATCAAAAGTTGCTACAAATTTTATTAACGTTGATCTGAATTATCTAGGGAATTTATGGCAGCGCATTTTGTCTGATGCCAGCAGAAATTTGACAATTGACTTTGCTCCGGTTTTAAGAATAGTTCGTTACCGCATTCACACTTTCATTTAAGCTAATATTTACGGTTTTTAAACCAACTGAAATCTTGAACTTAATGGAGCTCACTGGACCATGTCCCAAAATTTATTAGTACTTTTTGAAAGAATTAAATGACCGAGCTCTAATCGGTTTCACTACATGAACACCTTACCATCCTGTTTGCATCTAGTCTATTATAAGAAATAGCTCATCGCCAATATACAATAAATCAACTGATCGGTGAGACCTGGACTTCACAAATACTGATTCATTCAGGAAGCATGGGACATATTCTAACGTTAAAAAATGAATATGTTAGAACACGAAAAATGCACAGGGTAACTCCAATGATTGATCTTGCAGAACACTTTATGTCCAAAATTTAATTTTCGTGTTGGTCCCCTCTCTTGACCCCAAACACAAATTCCTTAGTAAGTCACATATTCAAGTACCTTCTCAAGGTGAAAACGGTTAGTTTTAGTTTTACCGAGATTGTGCATAAACAAAATATACGATTCGCTATTAAAATTGACCAAAAGCACCTTTATATTTTAAATAAAATAAAATAAGGGTAAAGTGTAGCACTGACCACAAAATGAGGACGTTTAAATAAAAGTTCAAAGATTATATGACCCTTCAACCAGTTGGCTATTTTGAATGACTTCCGGCAAAAGTGCATAAAAGGGGCATACTTTCGAAATGTAACCTTTTGCAAAAAGACATAAATTCCGTCCACCAGTGACAAATTAGGATCTGCTTTGCATCGAGTGTGAATTGAGGTTGTCGTGATTAGAATTAGCAGACTTATTAAATACCGTCTAAAATCTACCGAAAATTTTGTCAAATTTCCCCTAGGTTTCTCGAAACTATTAGCTCCCAGGTTGTAATGTCAATTAGAGCAACTCACAATCCAGATTTTATTCCACCTGCTTCTGTGTAAAGTTGGGTTTATATAAATACGCAACCGTTTAAGCGATTTCGCCTATGGAAGAAGCTTAATTTTCAGCTTCAGATTTCGATAAAATACTGTAATTTACTTGCCACCTGCCTTTGAGTTAAATTTTCCTAAAGATGAGGGAAGAATGGATAGAAAGTATGCTTAGTTCACTAAAATTGAGATAATTGCAAACCTATTATTAATCAATGGATTATTGTGCTTGCATAATTTTTCAAATTAATGCGTATTCTGTGCCCCGAAATCGATGCAAACTTCTATTAGGCCTCTTCTAGTACATTCTGCAGTGCTTTCTGTTGCTAATGCTCTAATACTCTTCTTAGATGAGTTAGAAGACCGAGTGAAACCTATTACACTTTGGTCAGGTGGTGGAAATATGGCCTGTTTTATCACTGTTGTTAGCCTGTTGGGTTCAAGCAGGAATGGCGAACTTTCAAGAGAACGAAAAAATTCAGGTCTATATATCGGATCTTTATCTTTACATTTCAAATACATTCTCTCCGAAACCTAAGAATAATGCCATTATTTTGCCGTTTCATGGATAACACCAATAATGAATCACATTACTAGATTTGACAAATGCCTTCCCATCCCTTGACACGTTATCACCGTCCGGTATTTTCAAATTTAACTAAAGAATAAGGCGGTAACACAGGTAGAATTTCGAGGTCAAATGCTTTAGTGCGCATACAATGATTAATGGTGGAATAATTCTGAGAACTACACCTTATAGTGCAACCAGAGACACGCCAAGCGGAATTTTAAAGACGGCTTAAAATGAGCGAAAATGCAATGGAAAAAAGGATTGATAGTTCTAGAATATTTACACAATATTTACTTGGACTGAACAAAGGAAATACTTGCTAAAAGATGCTGGATTCACTTTACGTCTGCACTTTTAGGCAAAGCACTTTCAAGAAACTATTTTAATAACTTTTAAACTGCCACTGAAATAACCACAAGATACATATTGGTATCGGCTTTAAACGAATATAATTAGGAGAAAAAACAAACTCATATAAACAAAACAGACTGACGGAACAGTCTAAAATTAAACAGAAATTATGAATTTTACATTTGGAAGCAGCAGAAATATAGGAAACGATGAATTAAATAAATCAAGGCCTCTTATTTTCATGACAACTGCCAGATAAATTCAGTGAAACATGAATTTTGCTGTAAAATGGAATGTAAAATCCTAATCCAATCGATTATTTTTTGGAGTGGGGGTAATTCAAGTAATTTTCCCAAGGACGCCTTTAAGGAAGTATTAGAAAACCATTGACAAACAGGTGTCATAGCCATTTTAAATTTTGTCCGCCGTTTGCGCGAACGCTTTACCGCCTTCCAGGGGCAGAAGAAAGCAGTGGTGCCCTTATATCACCCACTCCACAAGAGCGCTTGTTACAGTCGACATATGAAAGCGTTCGTGTGGGGATTAGCTTTACTTTAATTTTATTCATATATGAACTCACTAAGGTTTTGGACAAGTAAAACTCTTAACCCGGTAGTCTAGTTAATTTGCTGAGGTGTTTGACTAGTTCATTAACTATTATCCAATATAGATGTCATTTGAAAGATATTTATTTGAAAATGACGTATTATCAAAATTATCATACTGAACTTTTTTACTTCTATGCTTTGGTAAAATTTTTCTCGGTGTCAAGAATGTTAAATTTAAGTATATATTCGGATAACGCAATCACTCTCCCCATGGTGGTAACCAATGGGATTTACAATTCAGATACGGGGTGTACAAATTTTAACGAGCCCGCTACGCCATCGGTTGGAAATTTGAAAATTCCCTTAATTACCTACATCACTCAGTTAAGCATTTATCATTTTATATTGAATAAAATAAATGCCTATAATTTACCAAATTATAAAGCATGAAAATCCAATCACCATCGAATAAAGTGACATGATTCAAGAACTGAAAGTGAATGTTAGAAGTACATGTAATATGTACAATAATGTTTGTAAAAAAGACGAATATCGTGCTTTGTCGTGCCCAACCTTGCCCCATCAAATGACACTGATTTAAAATCGATTGGCTTGAATCCAATATTCAACCGATCACCCACCTTGAGAGTGGCCGTCAAATGAATTAATTCAACTTATTATATCCCTCTCAATAAATGTTCTCATAAATAGTGTTAGAATCTTTCATTTTGCAAAGACATGAAAATGTATTTAAGATTTTGATTCATGGAAGTTCTGGCCTTGCTGATACAAATCTCAGATTGTATATTTATGTTTTGGCTGAATGCTTCTGCATTCCATTAGGTTTTCTGGATCTGGTCTTATGATGAACTCACACTCAACCAATTCACTTGTTGACCAGAATGGACTATTGAGGAGACGAGAACGTTAACCGGTGTGCAACCGACTCACATTGGATGCAAACAGCTTCCCAAGTCCTCCCTAGAAAGTATTCAACACATTTTAACTGCATAGAAGTAAGATATCCTCTGGCTTGCTTTATGGAAATCTCAGTTTCTATCAACCTTCTTGATGACCTGGTGTGTTCCGATAAGTACTGATCTCGTAGCCTTTGATTTGTCAGATCTTCACGTCGATCAACTTCGTAGAAGAGGAGATCAAAAATTGAAAAAAATACAAAATCTGTCATCCTTGTGGCCAATATTAGTATAGCGTATTGATTAAATAGTTAGGAAAAGCGATCATCCATGTGATTATCTATAAAGTGGATTTTTTCAAATTTCTTATCTTTTTATTGGCGTCCCCAACATCAATAAGCTTCATTACACTTTCTCCATATAATCGCCATGATTCATTTTGCTCAAAACTCTTCTTCCACAGTTCAATTCCTTTTCAAACACGCTGTATATACTCCCTTCAAATAATTTAATTTAGGAATATCAGAATCACCCAAGCAAAGTCGCTGACTTTAATTAACTTACGCAACGCTTCATCAGTTTAAACCGCCAAAATACTGAAAATGCGCCTTTTTCTGCGCGTTAGCCAACTGGTTATCCTCTTTTTTGCTTCCGTTTGAACAAAAAAACCGGTCGAATGATAAATTCTCAGGTCTAATAATTAGACTGCTTTCGGTTATCCTCAAAGCAATAAAAAATGTATTACGTAAAATAATTCTTTTTCAATGATGATGTAGTGGACTAGTGGAAAGTCACTTATTTGAAATTCGGTTAAACTGGTGGAAATTCATGAATAAAATGAATGAATTTCCAAAGTACAAGAATAAATTCGAGAAAAGCAAACAGATTTAAAATAATCTGGGAGAGAGCTTAAGAAACGCCTGCTGAAGCCGTACAGAAATACAATGATAATAATAAGTGGATAAATATGACGAGGTAATTGAATAGGTATTAAATTCCGATTACTAAAATTTATTCAAGACGCCGGAATAGGTAATTAGTGAACTTTAAGCCTAAAATATGCATTCCACGGCTTGTACAGGAACAAAAGGTTTCATAGCAAATTCAATCCTTAAGGCAAATGAATGTATGTTTTTGATAAATTTTATTCCAATTTATTCAACAGAAAGGTGATTTACTTTGGTTGTTCATTCAACTTGGATTAAAAGCTTTTACCGAGTTAAATTAAAAAGGTAGACCTTTTAAGCTTGGCAATCCAGGCCGAAGGATTCGAACTGGCTTGTAAAATGTTGGATTAGAAAACTGTAGATGTGATTGCAGGTCATTGCTACTTTCATCCAAGGAATTTCAATGTTAAATCCGGACCAAACTCAACGGACCAGCATAAATTAAGGATGCCAAAAATACAATGAGATACAAAGTAAAAGTGGGGTAACATGGGTGCCCTAACCTACGACAGGCATGAAGTTCACAATTTATCTTTCCTTCAAGGGATGCGCGATAGACTTACCTCCACGTGGTGCACCCTGGGAAACGTATACTCCTACGGTAAAGAAGTCTATAAACCGGCATTTCACTTCAAACTAACTTGACCAGACTGTATGTCACATTCGACCACGTCCACAGTACTCACCTTACCTTCTTCTCTACCTTTGTGTCTGTCTTTCTCTTAAATCTGTGAATCACTTTTCTGTTCCCCCTCTCGACTTTTTGTGACTTTGATGCTCCTCCAATCTGTGTAGCCCGAAGTCAACTAAAGGGCTAATGGTAACTATCATAAAGCCTGCCATTTGACATAAATCTTTCCTTCAATAAACACAATAATGAGAGTTTAAGAGGAGGTATCGGAAGCCAGTTTACACTATTTGATCTTTGGATTGATTAGGGTTTTATAGTACCTATTTTACCGTTCCACACTATAAATTCAAATTTTATGATTAGATTACGTTTACCCAACAAATTTCTGTCCACCATTTTAATGGTCATTGACGGGCTCGTTGATTGGGATTGTTGTTCTCACCACTCCTATTAACTTTTACTCTTTGAAAGGAAAAGAAGCCGGTATAATCTACCACCAATGTTTTCTTTTAAACCAAAGAGCCTAAAAAAACATATCGAATGATACCGCACACCCGAGTTTTAAAAATACATTAATTTGTATTGATATGCATTATTTTAAAACTATCAATCATTATTAGTAAACGCAAATTTAAATCAGATTACCATGCAGATTGTTGAAATTCCGTAATGATGTGGGGTAAACAATAAAACCACCCCCGACTTGTCACTTCAAATTGCTACTTATTTCGTTGAACAAGAACTCAGTAAATTCACTTCCCGTGAAATGTTATAACAGCCGACTAGAGCTGGGAAAGTATATTGTTTCCAATGTGCAGAAATTTAGCTCACGCAATTAGTAATCGTATTTTAAGGACAGTAGACATTATCCTTACTTTTTTAAAAGTGTCCCAACGGATAAAACACTTGTGGTTAACTCTCGAAATGTTTATCCGTTAATGCTTAAGGAGTGGAATTTACTTACCTAATATGACTAAAAGACACGGCTTAAAATAAATAAAAATATTATTTATTTTGCCAAAAGTGGATATTATTATAACTTTTCGACTGTAAAAATATGAAATCAGAAGCTCTAATGAAGATTAGTACTTACATGCCTCGATTAGGAGAATAATTTAATATCGGGAGGACTTAAATATTCAAAGCGCCATAATTCATATGACTTTGAATTTACGTTTGCGTACATTTATTAATTTCTTTCAATGTCCTAACGTTCCAATTCCTCATTCTATCTCCCTGGTTCCTAGGGCTTCTACAATTAACTTTCAATTAACTTGAATAGTCAGTTATGGAATGGTAATTTACCATTTTTTGAAAGAACCAAGTAGAACTGGCTAAGGTCGTTTTAACAAATGTAAGCCAGACTAACAGAGAAATTCTTATGCTCCGCTTGTATCCTGATTTTTAAGAGATATTTGCTCATGTCATTAGTTAACTAGCTGTTGCTTTGAGTTCGCTCCGGGATACCTGTTTGCTAAGATTATGCAAGTTGGATAATGTGAATAATTTACAATTCGAGTCCTAGAAGCAACTGGAACTATTTTCCTGAACCTCGAATTTTGTGTCCCCTCCTCTCACCCTTATTCATTATGAAACTTTGCTTACTCGATTTCATTTTTGTTCCCACAACGAGAGACTTAAAAATTTTCACACGCTGCTCTGTGTTATAATATACCACTGCTAATCGGGACGTATTAAAAAGAATATATATTGGTAATGCAAACAATAGAATTTAATTTACAAACATGATAATCCCAACACTATAACGATTCTCTACTGATAATAACCTTAGAATATCTTTCTAATATGAACCTTCTTTGGCATGTGGACTACTTGGTGGCGTAAACGAAAGTGACTGCAAATACTCGTTATGGAAAAGCCTCCTATTTTACTTCCAAAGGGATATCAAAGACAGAGAATGGCGAATTCGAAGCAAACTGACGAGCTGTAGTTTGAACTGCACGCTAAAGGTTTAATAGTCTGGGCGTTGAATGGAACACACCAGGAAAATTAATAGGACAAAAAAAACAGCAAATAGGAATCGTTCACTGGTACTGCCAGTGTTGAATCAATCAGAGGCAGAGGAACGAACATATATTTTATATGGTAATTATTGACCATGAAGTCAATGATTCGAAAACAGGAAAAACAGGAGAAATAAATGAACACTAAATTGAATAAAAGTTAGCTTGACGCAATGGACTAGCGGAATTGTTTGTGTTGTAAGTAAGTTTGAGTGCACACGGTTAATGCATATGTGACGACGAGGTAAATGAGGCATCAGATCAACCCGGGCTAAAGAACAGCGGGTTATCATGTTTCCAATAATTTAATGATATAATTCATGATAGGCTCATAAGATCCTTAGGAAATGCCTACAAATATTCAAGAAACCTTTCCAAACACAACGCTAGTCTTTACAATAACTAAAATATGAGATGGATGCGTTTTTATTCATCTGTCTATTAGGTGGCAACGATGCGAACCTTAATGAACTGCAATTATGATTCTTCCAAAAAAATTATCCTACCCTTCTAATACAATAAAAATCATTTGGGTAAGTGCCTACGGATGACTGAAAAGGGAGTTAATAGTGAAGTAATTCGGCAATATCAAGGTAAAGTCGGCATATATCATAGCTAACTTCTTCCGTCAACTCGGGCAAGATGGTAAAAAGGAAGGAAAGAAGGCAGTCTTCAAAGGTAGAAATTACTCACTTCTACTTGGATAGGAGAAGAAAAGGCGAAGAAACAACCGTCGCTTTGGCATTGTGCATTTGGCTTCATAATCACTGCAACCCACTTCGCTTGTCAAGGTATTCGACCAATGGTGATGACTAATTTTTTAAGGAGAAGTGGGTGGTGAAATTATGAGTGACCAGATAAAGCGTCCCGTCAAGCTTACACACGCGAAGCCCTACCGAGGAGCAACAGAAAGGAATTGCCCACTCTTTCTCCAATTAAAGATCCTTTTCTGCAAACTGGACGAAAGGAAATAATTTTCCTACGATCAAAATATTAGGTAGATTTCCAAAGAGGAAACCAAAGAATCAATTCATTGAAGGTTTTAGATGGCTCATTAAGACAGTTAAGTATGTTTATTGCCGTGTTTTATTTTTTGGATATTAGTTAAAGAAGATTTGAAATGAAAGTGTATGAGTAGGAAATTTCGTAATAAGTTGAGAAGGTAGATATGCCAAGGGAATTTTATATTTTTTATTCCAAACGGGACAGATGGACAGAGCTTACAAAGTTAAAACAAATTCAGCACAATGATGCTTGAACATCGGAGGAACAATGCCACAAACAAATCGGGGTATTGCGTAAAGTACATCACCAAGCACTTAGGGTCAATTAATAGAACAGCAGACAATTTTAGAACCACTTTATTAATATTGGTAGAAGAGAAAGAATTAATTTTTTTCGGTGGAATGTAAAACCTAAAGAGGATATAATTGTCTTTTATCTGGAAAAAAAAATTAGCAGTTGTTGTTGTGACTAGGTCATTTGCCATGGGAAAATCCAAAAACAACAAAGCCATGCTATGAATATAAATAGAGATAAGAATGTTTTGATTTTTGTATTGTTTAAGAGAGTTGAATACGGACAAATTGGCTAAAGAATTTCACCATTCCGCATTGTGAAATGGAGCTGTCTGGTTTTTCTGGTTGACCCGTATTCGGGTGGCGAGAAGTTTTATTCCAACATATTCCAATACCATTAGATCATAGGAATTTCCATATTCGCGTTCAATCTATGGAATGACAATCCGCATAGCTTAAAATCAGTGATTGGTAAAAGGTGATTTCAAGATACTTGCTTAAATCCACGAATCTCAATGACTTTAATGACAAGATTGCATAAAATATCATGACGGTTAATACACCGGATTAAAAACCGGTGAAATTGAGAGCGAAATAGCAATTTATCAGCTACTAAAGGGTGCAAAATCTTGAAGCATCGGAATCATTAGAGTAATTTTACCTTGAAAGCTACAGGCTAAAGTTAAGTAAAATTTAAGTAAAGTTTAAAAAAGTGTTGAACTAGCTCTAGACGCCAAGATCACGAATTAATTCAGATAATGAGGAGAAAATTTAGACACTGAGACATATAAATCTAGAGGAGTGAAAACTGAACCCACATGTCAAAGGTTGGGTGTTTTGACTCCTTCCATTCACTCGAATTAAAAAGGCACTATTTTCTGCGATCATATTGGAAAATTTGTTTACGTTGTTGTGGCTAATAAATGAAGAGTGGATAAATCTCTCCGCTCCCAATAAATATAACAAAAATTCACAGATGGAGGGAAAATGCACGTTAATCATCATCGCATTGTCGGATTTGCAATTCGTCAATTCTGTTTGATTTTTATAAAAATTCAAGAAATTTAATCTTGAATTTTAATAGATTAGGTTTTTTAACAGAGATCAGTTATGTTCTTTGAAACCTCCGTTCCTCAAATGTCAAATTTCAATGAATGGTCCTATCCAATCCATTTCAATTTACACTTTCCATTTACATTGTAACCTTAGCGTTTACCATTTTAAGGGTAATAATTTGACACGTGACAGAGAACTGAGAATTTGTACAAAAGGAAATTAAATTCGAATTGAATAGGCATCATGACAGGAGGTTCAATATTGCGATTAGACAGATAGGTATACAATAATATGATTAATTTTAAAATTTATCTTTAAGGGAAATGCAGTCCGCTTCGCTTAGCTTAGATCCCTTTTATTGGCTCATCTTACTGCTAATAGTAATTCAAATGAATCAAACAGACTCTAAATTTCGTGGGCATGAAACCAATCAAAATCCCATGTTTAAATTGCAGAAAAATAGAGTTTTGGAATATTAGATTACCACAAAAATTGAAGTACATCTTTTAAAATAAAAGAGAAAGGACAGCACAATAGTGCAAAGATTCGACTGAATCAAATCTCTTCACATCCTAATTAACAGATATGAATCAATGCCTTTTATAATTGAAATTCTCAACCTTGCAGTTAGAGATTAAAGTATCGGATTTAAAACCTTAAAATCTGTCAATTCGTCCCCTTTTGAATGGTTATCAGTGCTTATTGAGTATTAAACAAGTGGCAACTGAGGGAGTTGGTTGCCCTATCTGGCATATTGATGACTTTATTCCTTCTCGTAATTTCGCATCACTTTGTAAGTGTAATCCAGGAGTTTGAAATAAACCAAATCAGGTATTATTAGTGACCTGACAAGATACTTTTGCAAGTTTTAAGCATAAAACACCTGAATTAGGAGAAGACAAAATGAATCCAATGGAAAAGGCCAGTGATAATTAGGTACCAAGGTTAGGTCAAAGTGAAACTATTGCGGTGCACATATTCCGGTAAGAAGTGTTGTAAACTCTGCGATATTCCGGTATTAACATTTCATGAGTTAACTCCAATATTCATTTGTGCAAATATCGCCACAATATTCAAAGTACGTTGACTGGTTGATCATGTTCCGTGGTATCATCTTATAGCCTCTAGTAAGTAGATAAAATAAAAACAAAATTTAGCAACTTGGTATCGATTAAATTGTTATGGTTATTTAATACAATACCGATAAAAATTTATTTTAAATTTTTCCTGAATTTCAGGAAAAATTTGTAAGTCGGCCACTTTAGCCCAATTAATGAATTTGAAAAAGTATGGAATGAAAGCAGGACTAATTTGACTACTAAAGGTTATTTTTTTTACAAATTAGTTATGCATGTTGTTAAATATAAACAAGAATTTAATTTAAACATCAACTTTTGTTTTATTTAAGCTTACATACCTTTTTTGAGTTACAACTTTTCCCTTTGGGACAGAAGTAAACAGCCATTAATTTATTCGAAATCGTGACTTTAGTCAATGAGATTGAAAAAAATATAATTTCAATTGACTAATCAATTTGACACGACATATTTCATTCATTCATTCAAAATTGTTTGAATTTTTTAATGTTTTAATGATTTTAAAATATAAGTTAGGGGCTGATTTGCTGAGAGCAAAATATGGTTCGCTAAAATGATTTGAGAAGTAAAAAATCGATGTTGCACAGTAAATTGGCAATTCAGCTGTATTTCTTCTAGTGACGATGCAATTTTGCTTTCTTTAATTTTTAGTTTAAAATGGGGAGGGGAGGTCATGGGATGAAGTAGATTTCAGAATTTGAACCTATTTTCGTATTGAACATAGTTCACTGATACAATCGCAAAGACTTTCAAGGTTAAAAATTAATGGTTTGCTCCCTGGGCTCCGACGCTAACATACCTTATATCAGCTTTGTACGGAGTTTACTAAAACAAAGGATCAAAATTCGGATATTTCAGTATATTATATTTTTTCAAGTTATTCTTGGGGCATTTTATTTTCAAACATGTAGTGGATTCAAGATTTAAGTTTAAATCACTGCTTACAAAGAATTTGAAATATATATTTGTCAATATCAACTTAGTTTTACATGGTTTTATCATGGTCTTCTGTCGAGAAGTTGATATATTCAATTCCTCATGTCATCTTCCCTCTGTGTACATTATTAGGACAAAATGATTAACCTATTTAAAAGACATCCAAATAGACTTTAGTTATGTATTTGTCTACTTAAAATAATCAGAAGCAATGGTTTTAATGTAAACATCAGTTTTTAAACTGGCCTTTAAAATTAAACTGGAAAAGGCAAATTTGTCAATTGAAATTAAACACTTCAGAATTTTGTCAAAGTTAGTTCGAATACTGAATCATTTGGAGTAACTAATTCGGTTTAGAAAACCAATTATAGTACAACCATTTATTCATTTATTCCCAAATACTCGCTCTGCCTACATGGATGCCTTTTAAAAACTCCTTCTTTCAAGGTTGGGCTCTTGATAAACACGTTCACTTAATCAATTTTTGACTGACCAGTGTTCCCCATTTTAACATATGAACGCGACACTGATTAGAGCGTGACTAATAGTTGAGGATTATCAAACTGCCGTGATAAATAATTATAAGACAAGAAAAGAGAGGCTGACTTTCCTGCAGATGACGGATGATAGTTATAGGACAGTTTTGGGATTTGTTTAAAGCAACCGCTTGTGTTGTGTTTCATCATTTAGAAATGACCTGTTCACGGTCGGAATTAAACAAGTTTAGAGCATGGAGATTTTGATCTCCTAATATTGACCACCGTTGGAGGCATGATAAAGGGCCATCGTTTGCATTAATTAAAAACTATAATTTTTTAATTTTTTGGCGCTTCGTTCCACCACTTAGTTGAAATTGTATTTAAAGCAGAAGAAATCGTGCAAAACCACAATAATAATAGCTGTAAAGCTCAAGGGCGATACAAGCCAAGCTTTACATTTTAATTATAATCAAAACTAACATTGACTAATAATAACTCAACCGTCTTGCTATAAGCCTTGAGTTTGTTTGTCACCATATGGATGCTTTGAAACCCCCACGGGCTCTGCCGGATTTAAAAGAATTCGAATTTCTTCAGATAACGTTAAAAAGGTGTACCATCGTATTGAATAATGACGACGTAATAGCCAATTATAATTTTCACTTGAATATTGACTTCACTTTTAATATAAATTAATCCACACAAAATAGAAATATTATATTTGCTTTAAAATTAATTTGCCGAATTACACCACTATTCACCACTATTTAAGTTAATGACCCATTTGGAATGAAAGATAGAAAAGTATGAAGTTAATTAGAAATGAGTCACGAACGAGTCTAAACGCAAATTGTAAAAATAACCAGAAGAAAAATCGGCTTCTTAATTAAGTTTTGGATGCGAATAACTAATATATTTTCTACATAAATTTTCCGATTAATCTTCAGTTGATTAAGAAAAAAATCACGAAAATACTTATCGTTCTCGATGATACTTATCTTCTTTTGAAGGTGGCAGTTTATATTTTAAATTGTGCATATAAACGGATTTAAAGTATTGTTTTTTTTAATATAATTCAGTTGGTTTAGTAATTTTAGTGAACAAATCCGTTATGATGATCTTCTATATGCGGATAGTGATGTATTACAGGCATTTTTTGAAGACAAAATCACAGGCATTAAAATTTGTGCGTTTATATCAACTAATTACACTAAAAATAAATTTTCTCACTATAACATTTTTATACTTTTTAATATATTTGGGTCTAACGCAAATGCTTTTCTCATGAAATTTGATTTAAAGTGTGATCTTCCCATGTTAAACTGTCAAAAAATGTTGGTGCTTTTATATCCCCAATTTAAAATTGGGATTTTCAAAAGAGTATTGGTGTAGGAGGAACCGCTTTAAATAAAATGATAACGATTAACCGATGAGCCTCTTAAGTTAATATGTTATAATGCGTATAACTTTATAAATAATTAGCAAATTTAGGCCTTACAAATGCCTGTTGATTTTCATATTGAAATAGCAAGAATTAAAATTCTTCATTGAAACACGTGTTTGTTTAAACAAAACATGTTAAAATAGGAAGGCCGATTGACAAGTATATACAAGTGGTCATTTGGTTTCATGACTTATGAATTAGTCTAAACATCAATTTAAATTATGTTCAGATTTTAATTATGTAGAAAGTAAATCTTGGTCCAAACATGTTAATTTTATGTCACACAACGAAATCGGTTAAGAAAATTAGCCTTAATTAGACTTAAGAGATGCGAAATTAATTTCGGATCAAGATTTTTTTATTGAATTTCTGCTTTACTAAAAAAAGTCAAAATTATATTTACTCAACTCATTTTCAATGTTTCTTCTTGTAAATGTTGAAAAAATCTGGTTTGCAAAGAACGCAGCCCTCATTGTCTATCATCCAAACACTAAACAATAGTTATTTTCATCCGCAGAAATCCAAAACTCTACAGTCAGGCCTAAATTATCGCCAAGGGAGGATTAGAGTACAAACCATCTTCCACTTCCTTTAGGATGAATAGGCTTCAGGGCGTAACCAAACACTTAAGCGACCTCATCCATCCCCTAAAAACGGATGTTGGGTAAGAAATATGATTCTAAGAAATGAAAGGGGCAGGCCAACCGTAAAATTTATAAGGTCACTACGATTTTAGAAAAATGAAAAGAGTTTACTGAACTGTTATACTACAAGGAGACCATTGAGAAGTCTGAAAGTGGAAGGAGAAAAGACAAATTGCTATGGGATTTCACTTCCGGCGATGAACTCCTCAAATTTTTGAGAGATTTAACGCCCTCTTAAAAAGTGATATTATTTGATTAGGTAAAACAGGGAGTAATTTGAAGCATGAAATTTAGATATATGCCAAAAACTTTTACGGAAACATGAAGATAGTTTTCCAGACGAATGAATGAAAGGCGTTTCTGCCAAAAATTATTGTCTATATAATTCCATCTTAGTTAATATGAGCTTACTTATTAAGCGAGGAACAAAAAAGTCGAGAAAAAAGCATACTTTTAGCCTATTAGACGAGGTTTATAATGATTTTGCTGTCTCACACATCAGTGACTCATTTCAGAATGACTGTGAGGACTTGACGAATAGGATACAGAAATTAACTAACTCATTCACTCAAGAGCCCGGACGAAATCATCTTGGAAAATAATACCTATGACAATGCAAAATTTAATAAAAACTGTGAACATCTATATAGGCCAATATGGCAAAATAGTCTAGCTTGAACTAAAACGCAGAATCTAACTGGAGTATGTAGTGAAACTTGAATGTCAAGAAACTTACTCCATTTGATTTATGGAAGTACTGGGGTATCCGTGATATCTAAGTGCTTTAGGATTTCACTTTCATGATTTGGTTACTAAATTTGTGAATAAATTACGGCTATGTTAACCTGACCAAGTGATTCAACTTAACGATTGTCCATGACACTGCCCCATAATCACTTAGAGTTGATAAATGGATTAAAAAGACATTTAAAATGCCTGACAAACCCTATTTCAAATACTTCAACCCGCCTCAGATTAAATTAAAATGTAACATACCGGCATGTAGTTTTAATAATAATTAAATAGAACGCAATGGCATATCAATCATTGTAAATTGTACGATCCAGCGATTGAATTATGAGTGTTGAGCTCTACAACAATTTGCTACTAAGTGCTTAATTAGGTCAAGTAAGGTGAACTACCTCCAAAAATTGTTCTGACTCTCGATACCTTGACATCATCGTTCGATTCCATCCACCACTCCTTTTAGTCTTTTTTCCCTCAATAGGCTAAATTGTTATTGCATGTGCTTGCATGTTATCTCACAACTAAAAATTTGCAATTACATTTTCAAAATAATGAACACAGCTCACCTTTGCTCCATAGTTAGCAGATTTATGCTTTCAGAGACATTTTATCACTGTAAGAAGGTCTCGGTTTCAATGAGAAATCAATCGTATGTCAAATTCAAACGTACTTTATTTTACTTTAAAGGCAGTTTGATATCCAGTATAGCAATTTGTCTCACAGAAACATAGTTTTTATAATTGCTTTTAATTAAGTAAACAAGACAGGACTTGGAAAATTAGACGTGAAGTTTAGTGGCCTTATGCCTTAACCATTTTTTGCGTACATTTCAAAATTTATGGCTGATTCTCGATTATATCTCACATGATGACAATAGAGTTATTTGGCAACTTTTAAAATTCTCAGAGCATATTAAGTCTAGATAGACTTTCTTCAAGAGCTATTGATTATATTGCAGTAATTTATGAGGTTGAAAAAATAGGCGATATGGCATTTAAGTAAATACTCTATCTTCCAAGACTCGGCTTAATTCTGTTAAACCTCCAAAGACAATTAGTATGCAAACACACAAAACTGCTTATACTTCTCAATAGCCGTGTCTACTTTTATTCATCTTTTTGTCACAAATGTGACATTAACTGTTTGGACGATTTCTGGCAGGATAAATAGATAGAAAGCAGTGGAAAACTTCTGCTCAATGAGTCACTATTCAAAACCCTTCAGGAGACAAATGATGGCAAACATATTCAGATATTAAAATTGACAGCAACTTCCATCACAGATTAGAGAAAGATTTTCCGGCCAGAAGTAAGTTTTTATTCTAATAATCAAGTGACTATGGGACAGATGAAAGACCGATGTAAACTTTGAAAGTTAAATGGTTGGGAGAAACTTTTGTTTTTTAAAATGGAAGTAGAAGCACAGATTTGTGTTAATGACAATGAAATTTTTCTAATAAATTTATAATCTTTTGGTATATTCATACCAAATTAAAAATAACTCAGTTTCTAGTATTCTTGTTTTCGTAAAAGTCACCTTTGCTTTCCGTTCTTGGAAACAAAACGAAAAGACTAAAATTCAATCTGAAATAATAATACTTTCAAAATAAATATTTTAATGTAAATAAGCCAGAAACGAGGGCAAATAAAGTTTCGAAAATATGAGTTCTAGCAGTTACGATTATAAACATTTTAAAAGATATTAATGACAATTAATGTCCGAATATTAATAACGGTTTATAGGAATGAAAATAAATTGAAAATATATATTTTCCATCTTTTCAAAATTTAGTTTAGCTAACGCTGGTGATTTAAAAATAACGCGTAATTGGAAGAAGGTTATGTGAACAATAACATTAAACAACCTTGAAAATGGAAAAATTTTTTTCAATGCTTACAAAAATATTGCATGCTCCCTCAGGGGTTAATTATCAAAGGTCGCCGATCCAACCTCAAGGGAAATAAACCCAACCTCGGTTGTGACTCATTCGAATAGAGCAGTAAACAAAACCAGCTACTCGTCAACAAAATCGTAATGATCAACGCTCTGCTACATTTCAGAAGCCAAAAAGTTTCAGTCTTGTCACAACTTGTAAAGTAATTACCATTGCGCGGGGAATCAATAAAAAATTTTAGTTTTGAGTTCAACATTTTGTGGTTTATCAATTGTGACACAAATATTGATGAGAGCAATGGGAGACGCATGGATTGTAAAGTCTCTATTGAAATATTCGAGGAAAGTATGTCTTCAAATGCTTTTGCAAGGTTAAAAAAATTTATAGGAAAGATGAATCGTTAAACATCAAAGTTTTGCTTAATTATGAGAGTCGTCAGCAAAGTCCAAATCATTCGTTTGGTATCCATTGGTTCACAATCAGTGCTTGAAACGGCCAACGGTATGACTAAGAAGAGTTTTGCCAAAATTTTGGTTCCTCACCATGGCGGTTCCTTAATGTAACCCCTTTGCACAGTGTGTTTGCTAACAAATATCCTACTAAATTATGGTGAGAGTTATTTATGTAAAAAGTGCAGCATAAATAGACTAGGTAAGTGGACTGTAGTGAGTTGTAATTTGCTAAATGTACTAATCAGGTGGCATCAATTTGCACTTGGCTGCTGGACTATGCAGAAAATTCGAGATCATTGAACTCCTTCCATTTTGAACGCCTCAGAGCTTGTGAATTCAAGACGTAGAATTTGAGATATCGCTCATTTCATACCTCATGCAAGTCGTTTGCTTCTCCCCATTTTAATGCAATTTTTAATTAAATCCAATACAGTTTTTGCTGTGCCATGAACGATAATTAAAACAATAAATCAAGTTGTCCTACTCATTTGCATACTTTAAGTGCCAAAGTTATTTTAACTGTTGAGACAAAATTCAAACACAAAATTTCATTTTAAACGGGATTAGACGACTTATTTATTTCTTTTCTGATTTCAGCTTAAATGCTCCTTTAAATGTTGCAATGAAGTTAATTATAGGAATTAAATCAATGTTAAATAACACATATTTGACAGTTTCTAACTGCAGGCAAATAACAGCACGTAAGATAAAAGCAACTTCAAAAATTATTCAATTTAGCATTTTGGTGAAAGATATTGTGTAAAATTTGATGTTCATTATAAAATCAAGCATTTTACATCACATTTGTAAATGCCTAGTTGAAGGCAGTTGATTAACTCTGACAACACAATCTTCCCTTCCAACCCATCTAATGATAAGTAAAATGAACGAACAATTTGCATATTTCGTTGCATGCATCAATTATGATAATATTATAATAAATAATAAGAAAAAATAGTATAATATTTACAAATAAGGTTTCTGCTAAATTCAGTCAATCTTACATCTTGATAATCAGTTTGATTGCGAATATTTCTAATCCATTATATAGCAGTGCTACGTTGTACAGGCAGTCGTTGCTTCTTTCGAAAGCTATTGTGAAATTAACAAAAGCTCAAGATTTTAGTTAATGCTTTTTCGCCTCTGGCTGTTAATGCCCGGACGATAGCTTCATTGCCTACAACTTCAAACTGCATACAAACAACCAATTAACTGGGCCTTTCACGGAATAGCTATCCTTGGCTAAAGTACATTATTTTACTAAGCTACGTTAATGGAATTCGTTCATGAGATTTCGTATGGATACAAGATTTAACAAAATCATATATCTAACATGGCATAATCGGCATGGCGCATACTTTGCTGGACATGTCAAAATAATACTATACATAAATCCATTTATTTGCAAACTTTGACAATTTTTCTAATAAGAAATACAATGAAAATCTTATTAAATTATTTGTTTATTCGAATTATTGATCATAGGCCGTGGAAATTTAAAATTAGCCAACAAAGGAACTTTAGCGCGCCAAACGTAATTTGCATTCGTTCCTATGCTGGTGAAGAAAAACGGTGATTGGAGTGGTAAGACCTACCTTACTTGGTCTAAATACAGATCTATAAGCACTGGATACCTTACGCACTCCAATGAGCTAATTAGGAAATTAGATTTTTGAAAAATTAATTATCCATTAGAGAAATATTGCGTACCTCAAAATCAAATGCAAAACTTGACGTTGAATTGGACATTTGTTTATACCTACCTCATTTGTCAACTTTTGAACTTTTGTTAATTGATTGCAATGCTTGTCAAAAGGGAAGAAAAAATATTTCCATTGTTTTACTGTGAGGAATAGTAATGTTGGTAATGAATAAAGGTAAGCGAAATGTCTTGTTTCCTTGAAGACGCTTGAATGAAAATTCAATCATGAACATTGACGATCTAAATAATTCATCACTTTGAATAATTACTATTGCTAATCAGCATAAATTAGATAAATTTGTCATAATCTGAATTTGTCAATGTTTATCAAGATTCATAACATTTCTGCAAGGACTAACCCTAATAGTGGAATGAGAAAACAAATTTGAGGACTGTATAGCAGGGGAAACTTTTTGCGATTGAAATCATACTTATGTCATAACTTTAACAAGATTCCAATAAGACACAAGTGATCCAAAGTGACGGCAGAAGTGATTCCGGAAATTGAAATACTTTGACGGATTCCGTAAAAGTCAACGTGGAGATCTTTTTGTAACATAGGCGGATTTTCTCCACAAAGAAGCTTAATTGGCATTTTATAAGTTGGTGCAAGCGATTGTTTTCTTAATCAAAATAAAAGTTTGGCCATGTTCAGAAACTGTATTGACAAAACAGGAATTTGTTTTTTAATGTAGTTTTTAATGGACTACTGAATATGTATTCAGTTCTGAGATGGCCGTGGTACTCCAGAGATTACTGAGAATCATGATGTTGGATGGTGAGAAATTGACTCATGTACTGTTGACGAATTAGCAGTCTTCAATCAAAGTAGACATTTCGGGTTCCAAACAAAGTACACTGCAGCATGAAGGCCAGTAATAGTATTAAGGAAGTACAATAAAATCGGCACATTTTAAAAAAGAAATTAAATTAAATTGATTGAAACTATGAATAAAATAAAATACAATATAATCTCCACTGTTGGTTTTAAAATTCAATGCTAGTTCAAGTGATTTTCAATTTCAGTCGCATTTCGAAATAGGCAACAACAGGGTGCACGTGTTTCTCAGCTCATTTTTGTTATATCGAGAGAGACGATCCAGATCTCACTAAAATTCCCATTCTATTCAATTTACCAATACACTTCATCATGGATTTGCAAGCTCCATAGATAACCGAGGATCCAATTTGATCTGGGATTTTAAGACGTCATCATCTAAATTCGTTTGTTCGTTCTGATTTTGACTCATCATTTAAATTCATTTTGGGCGATTTAAATTTTTAAATCAGAAGTGGCATCAGCTAACTGTAAGCATTTGACAAGAAATGCTACTAAATACTCCAGTATTCTTGCAGGAGTTCAAGTTTTACCTGTTCTCTGTCTGCTTTGGGGTTGGCCATTTTTATCCTTAACAATAAAATGAAATTTATTTCCCACAAATACTTTGCATTTGCAAATTGCATTCTTAGAGGAAACTTTAAGAGTTCTATTATTCATCGTTTCTGGACGAAAATTGAACTCAAACAACAGTTTGTAAATGCGCGATTTCTTAATTATACAGTTAACAGTATAGATCATTACCGTCGTTCTTTGGCTCGAATGACAAAGTGGTAGTCAGACATTTTTTAACTTAAAAGTCAGAAGTGAAGCAAAAATAAAGGATAAATAAATAATGAAATAAAGGATACTCAAAGGATTAATGAATATTTTGACTAAAGTTACCGAAACACAAATCCGATATAGGCACCATTATTTGTTTTATGAAGAAGTAGTTCAAACAAACCGCTAATTACCTAAGAAAAATTTTATTAAAACCAACGCATTGGCACTGTTTTAAAAATATTCATCAAAAGCATTTGTATGAAGCAAAAAAAGGAACCGTAATTTTAATGAGTTGAATTTGCCTGCCTAAATAAAAGGGTATGCTTCTAGTTGTTAGAGCAATTCAACCTCATTACACTTTTTTTCACAAATGAACTTTTTTGCATATTTAGCAGTAGATTAATAAATTTACGCTCAAAACTATGTAATTGTTCTAATTATCCCTTCAATGCATGTGACAATGTGTGTCATTGTTGAATTATGTCTGCATTAGCTCCTGAATTTCAATCCTTGTCGCTTGTATTCGATTCAAATCCAAAACTGGTCGAAATTCCGTTAAATTATATCGTTTTATCATAGTTTTTCCTTTCATCTCATAGTTGTGATAAGACAAAGAAATAACACAGATATAAGTAAATTGTGGAATGTTAAAAGTGATTCCTTTGCAATGTGAAAAGTTTGGCAAGAAATTAGCTGAACAGATAATTACTTCCAAACCCCCAAAGCGTGTAATGTAATGTAATCATCTGTAAACGGATCAAATTTAATCGATCAAAGAAGTTTCAATTGTTTCTCAAAGTGATTATATTGTCAATAAAGTAGGGAAAAAAACCAGGACCATTTTTAAAATCCTTTGTCTGGTAAGAAGAAAACACTTTGTCAAAGATTATGCAAATTGGGAATACTGAGACCAATGTCTCATCGTATAAAAACCCCTTCCCAAACAGAACAAGGCCTTGATATACAAAATATGCTTAAAAGTGCGTTAGCTTTTCGATTCCCACACGTCCCTCATAGCGCCTCAAGACGCCAGTTATTTCCTTCTCTTTTTTTGTTCGTGAATTTCTTCGCACTTAATGAATCACCAACGGGTACCAGGACCGGTTTTATAAAAAGTCCGATGACTAATAATGCCAAATTTTCTCAGTTCGTTACCCTCTTAAGCTCCTTAATATATTTCCTGCTTTCTGTCTTAAATTCAAACAAGAGGTAAGTTGCTTCGGTTACTTCGCTTACAGACGAATTCTGCTATCGGATAGTTACACACTGAATTAGCTTCCAGAGTAACTTCTGATAAATGCTACTAATTTTTTCATTGTAGACGCGCAACTGAATAAGGGTAAACTGAGATAAGGAATAAATTGAGGTGACTGAAAATAGATTCCCAAGGTAGTTAAGTAATTTGATTTTAGAAGTCTTGTTGTAGAACATTCACTTCAGGAATACTTCACTGCTTGGCGGTGTCAAAACGATCTCCAGTGCCCATTTACTAGTTATTTTAGGTTACTCTGGTAACTTTGCCACTTAGATGCACTTTTTCGAAGTCTGTGTCAAGGCATAGATTTGTATAATCTAACAAAGCAGAACTCACGCGAGAGAGTTCATTAAAGAAATAATAATTTTCTATAGGTAAATACTGAAGAAAGTGTCCATCCTGACACATTTCTGCGATTATCACCATAGACAGAAAGTATAATGAATAAATGGAACATGAATGGCTGGGTAAATTTGAGTACCATTCTTTCGACATATTCTTTCCCTTTTCAAAAGTTTATTATTTACTACTGTCCAAGATCACACATTTTTATTCATTTATTCCGTTGTTTATGAGAAAAATGGTTGTTGTGTACAAGTTTATAAGTAAAAGAATATTTGAGAGATTTTACTTATCCAAAACAAGTGGTGTAGAAAGCCTCTTTTTACCAATGTTTCAGTGATGTAGTTGCCGAGTTTCTGGCCTGATAAACTGGGATCGCGTGATAAGTGCTCTGGTGCACGCTCTGACCACTTCTAACCAATAGGAAGATTGACAGAAAGTCAATTTCTTTTAAAGGCTTCTTCTAAAAATCTTTATCAAAGATGTCATGCTCTCTCTCACTCTCTCTCTCTCTCTCTCTCTATATATATATATATATCTAGACTACCAACTAGGAAAATAAGCATGTCTTCAGATATGTGAAAAGGCCTACGAAGTAGAATGGAAACAACCCATTGGTCAATGGTAATTTGTTATTCATTATTGTATCGTGATAAGCTTCTCATGATTTTCTCGCAGTGCGAAGTCCATACGAACTGTGCATTCTAAAGCTATAGTTAATTCAAGTAAATAAATATGAATGTCAAAACATGTAACGGATTTAAGGTTTGAACTAAATATCAGAAATCATTTTTAGCCAACATGTTATAGAGCCATTTTTATTTTTAACTTAATATCAAACTATATTTATTCAGAATAGAATCGTAGTAAAAAATCTCCATCTTAAATGGTAGAAATATTGACTAAACTGGTGTCCTTTTCAGTTGAACCAACCGCAAGGTATGAATGTGGAGAGATCGATGAAGAGAAATTTTATTTCAAAAATACCATGTAATCAGAAAAAGCTAATAAAGAAACTCCGTCTCTGAATGGATTCGCAGTATAGAATTCGTTAAATGTCTATAATTTGGTAGCTTCATCACGTGGAGACTAATCATAAAAATAATATATTTTTAATAATGAAACAATATGGAAGACACCATTACTAAAATCATAATAATTTTTTTCGAAGTTGTCGTAAATGTTTGCTACCTTGTATGAAGCTTTCAACAGCCAATGAATACTCAAAATGGGGCTTTTCGCTGCGTTCATATTGAAAAGAGCTTGCTGTCTTGTACTTTTGCCTTTGCAAAGTATTTTGCATCAATTTTATATTTCAAACATTTTGTTCTAATAGCTTTTCTTCAAGCTTGTAAAAATTGTAATCTCTACATTTTTCCACCTATACTACTTAAATTCAGGTAAATATACATATGTTACGATGGGACAGAGGGTAAATAATACCGATGGCTGCCTCTCTAGACATTTGGGCACTAGTTTTTTTCTGACGAATTTCAGAGAGGGAGAGAACTAAAAAATTCCTAGTCATGTCAAACGTTAGGTGGAGTATGCAAAAAAAGCACGCAGGAGGCTTCAGATAATATAAACTCTGCTCGCCTTTTTCCACATTTGAATCAATCTTTGACAGCACCGCCTCCTCAGTGTATGGAAGTGAATGATTCTAGGTGAGCTCCTGTTTATACATTCTAAAGTTAGCTTTTTGTGTGCGCATTTCCATTCTGTTGTGAGTGTGAATTTAAAACAAAGAGATGCATTCCTATATTTTGCAAATTCCGAAAGCGTGAGAAATTTAGAAATTTATAATGAATGTTGTGTTCGATCAAAGGCAAAAAATATACATAAAATAAAAAGGGCACTTAGGCAATCATAAGCTCAAGGCATTGCTTTATTCTATTAAAATCAATTTATGGTTTACTGGCTTCAGTTGCTTGAAATATTTAAGAGAAATTTTATAAGCAGATGGCTTGTATGAACGGAAGGTTTGCTGTGGACTCTTATGAAAAGCTCATCACCCTATATTTTATAAAAAGGATAGCGAATCATCTATGCAAATCGCATTCTTGGATGCGCATCGGTGGACATACTTCTCGTGACATTTGAAGTAACAGTGATGCAAGCCAACGGATGTAAATTACCCAAAATAAAAGAGGTTGTAACATTCGAGCCAAGGGGATTTTTCAACTAGGCGAATATTGTTCACATGGAGATGAAGAGAACATTACGCTCTTCGCAATCAACATTTAATGCTCAGTTTAGCATAGAATTCGAAATCGTAGTAACTACAGTACTCATTATGTTTACCATTTTCAGCTCCCATAACCATGTTAATTATTTCTTATTGGACTCACTACAAATAATTAAATTTTAAGATTTTGGAAGTGCGGTTGTCGTGAGAATTTCTTAATTTTTATTCAGGTTAAAAATTTTTAACACAGTATTAATTATCAGTTTATTCGCTTGATCATATGTATTATTCTATGAAACATTGAGACACATACTTTTAAATCTCTGGGAGATATTTTGTTATAAAAGAGCTCTGAATTACCCATTAGATGAAAACACGGTACTACATTGTGGAGGGGAGAAACAAAGCTCACTTGTAAAAAGGAGAGGTGACGATTAACAGGGACATCGTGACAATATATACCAGCTTGAAGTGGTACTTATCAACTCATAAGAGAGAACGCTGAGACTACGTGATAAATCGATGGAAAGGTCAATAGTTTTTTGTTTAAAAGTGTGTAAATACATGGCCAACTTATTATGGCGATAGCTTCTATTATTATGCTTGAATTGAAGTTAATTGATTAAATGTTTACAAAAGGTTCGCTTAAGGCAAGAGAGTCAAATACAATTTAATTAAGATGAACTCAACTTATCAAATAGAATCCCAGTAATAAATATACCATCCAAAGCAATCAGTTGATCAGTAAGTTCTAGATGTAGCAAACTCTGAAACCACTCTGGAAAAATTGGGACTAGACCTAAATTTCGAACATTGGAGCAGGAGACGTCTCATATCTTCAGACAGTAAAAATTTTGCAGCGTAAATCCGAAATTCAGTTGAACTTAGATGCTGTTAACGTCTCAAGTGCACCTTTTATCGACTCAATTCCTTCTATTTAACCCATATTGGACGGCTTCAAAACTCTTAGTGTATTGGTGTCCCTTTGGGATTCAAAGTTAAAAGTTTGTCTTCTCCTGGAAAATACAAAATAAAGACAAATAGATCTCAAATACAGGTTTTAGTACTATTTCGAATATTTCCCAAAGATTTCCGTTAACTCGTTTCAATCATGACGTGAAATCGACAATTAATTGTTAAATTTGGCCACTGTAAAAAAACGTGTTACAGTTTTCCTATTTTACTTAGAATTCATGAATTCGAAAAAGACGAATCCTCCCCCGTGAGGTGGTATTGCCCAATCCTCCTTCATGTAACTCTCTCTTGGATTCATTATCTGGTCTATGCTCATTGTATTCAGTTTGTTGAGCAATAACTGGGATCGATCACCTCACTGGACTTTTGTATTTCTTTTCCTAGTCAAGAGCAGAAAGGTGGGATTAACAATGATATTGGTATTCTGATTTAAATTAAATGAATGTTCGGTAAATATACATTCGTTTGTGAACCAAAGCGTTAAAATTAGGCCACCTTAATGTTTCAAAAATGTTAACCATTATATTTTATAATGATAACTGATTATAATTGTGTTCTAAATTAGTAGTGGTGTTAATCATAATTTGCATATGAATGTTGAAAACATTTCGAATACTATAATATAAGTAACACGGTTTTTAATATGGTGAATTTACTAAACTTTACAAGAAATATAGGTTTGCCAGCAAAAACGAAAGAGGAAATTAAAAAAAATTTCAATCTTTTTAAAAAATTTATTTACCCATATGTGATCGAAGGAAATCTAACTTAACAAAACATTATCTGATTTCAGAAAGCGCTGATTTATCTAAAATTGCATAATTTAGGAATTGAAATTAATGAAAATTTAACAGGAGAACATTAAATATGAATTAGGCGTCCAATAAGAATATGAACAAATCAATGGATCAACAAATTGATCCATATAGGACACATTTGTTATGGGACTAGTGGCAAAAACTCTTTACACTGTCATGGTAACATGAGCGATTATAATTGCAATTCTATTAAACTTTTTCGGAAACATAAATAAGAGGGTTCTTCCAGCTGACAATGGAAAACGCTTACCTTCTGCGTATGTGATGGTATGTTTGGGTGCAATAAAGTGTAAAAATCATAGCGAAGCGGTTGCATATTTCTCTAATTAGCCTATTATACGTTGACCGGAACTGAAAAATGTGGTGATAAGTTTGACCCAGTTTAATATGAAGAGCACTTGAAGGCATTTTGGAACTTCTAAGTGAAGCCTATTGCAGTCTGTCCGTTTTCAAGTTCAAAATCACGGTTAAAAGGAAAGAGGCATAAAGGCCAATATCTAACTGGTTTTAAAGAACACTGAACATCCTAATTAAGAAGTTACTACAGTTCAGAGACGAATCAATGCATTTGAATTTAGAAATGTGAACTTTACAAATGGTGAATATTTTATAACCGGAATCCAAAAATTTAATGAAGCAAGACTCAATTTAATAGAGATGTTTTCTGCATCTTATCGACCTCCGCTCGTGTAATTAAAAATTGCAAATTGCGAAAATGAATGCGATTTCAGAAAATTATTTTTTTACTTTCTTGTTTAAACTAACCACATTGTATCGTTGCACCTCGGGTGGTCTTGAAGAAGGAGGCGGAGAGTTTCCAGAGCACTTATTGAACCGTGAGAACCGATTTCATTACTTTGAAATTCGTACATATTTACAACTTTCTTTGAGATCACTTACAATTCACTTGCTAATGAAATTAATCAAAGTTGCTTGAAACTTAGGTTTTTGTTTTATGTATACAATGTAAGATTGAATGGTGCAGTGAATATTATCTATGAATTACGGAGTTGTTAAATATATATGGTAGTGAGATATTTTCAACAGGCCTGTGCTTCGTATTTAAAATATCATGCCATTTTCTGCATTTTTCGATATAATTTGCTTTAATAAATATTTGAGCAGAAAAAAGTGTACGTGAAGCCTTCTCATTACTTGACGAAATCGATTCAATCTGCTCCCACTCTCTCCCCTATCTAGTTGGGAATAAATTTTGATTTCAAATTTTTTGAACATTACCTTTACTGGAGGAGTAAGTAAGTAAAATATTAGAATTTTCGGGTAGTAACGCATTGTCTGTTTAAACTAACGTGTTGTCCAAAACAAGCACAAATTGTATAACAGTGAAAATATTTCAAATTCACCGAGACGGGGTGCCTGGATAAACTTATTTCAAGTTCCATTTATATTTATTTTCAAGACCTTGATGCATAGCATTTAAATTCAAGTGAGTTGCGAACTATATTTAATTAATTGCCAATAGATTCATGCAGGCCTCAATCTAACTTCTATTGCATTTTAAACTAGCAAAAAACCAGTTTTTAACATGGCAAAAATATAATATTTTTCTTTTTCAAATCCGCATTCATGCGCCTTAACTTCCCAAAAGTATTTACAAATTACCTGTTATAGTTGTCAGCTGCAGGAATAAGAATGGTAAAATTTTAGGAATGCTAATACACTTTTATACGCCTAGTTGTAACCTGTAAGTTATTTTAAGAAGAGGGCTTCACTTTTTATTAATAAAAATATCAAAAGGCTGTATGATTTATTTGAAATCCAACCAGATACGCACTTGAATTGGGAATATTTCTATATACACAAGGTAGAAACACCGAGAAAAATTAATCTAACTTTGGTTGATGACAGAAATCACCGCATTGGAGGGTAAATAATCAATACCAGCTATAAGCGCCTTTGTTTTTAACCTCGATTTGAGTCAATTAATTATGCCATTAGTTAGTTTATTTACTTTTTTTAAAGATGAAATATATAATATTTTTTGATTTGGTCATTCTTAAGGTCTGCCTGTAGACTGTTTTAGCTAGAAAACACACACAAGTTCTTTTTTTTGAAGTTATATATAAACGCCAAATTTCCCAAACTGTCAAAGAAGCAAATTAGGACCTTTTTCTAACTCGATTTCCAATTTTTGATAAATTTTATTCTTTCCGTACTCGGTTAAGTTGCCGAAGATCTTTCATATGAAAATGAGAACCAATTAGTTGGTGAAACTAAACGAATTTGATCATTACGTTTTCTGAAAAATCTCTCTCCTCTCAAATTAAAGATTAACCAGGTTGTCAAATTTTGCCAAAATTGGTTATAATATCATTAAGATGATCGAAGGTTTCAAGGTTGAAATTTTGTAAGTGAAGGCGATTACTCCAAATATTACCTCAATGCCATAGCATTCAGCAATGATTAACCAGTTGATGAAGGTGAAAGATTAGCCTGGCCGTCATGGTTGACACAAACCATTTCATAGCCATTTAATAGCCAGTGAAAAGCATTTATCAAATGAAGTATAAACGTATTTTCTAATTACAGTTTATCAAATAAATGGTTTAGCATCAAGTTTTGGCAAAAAATTAGCTATCATATATTTTTCAAGCTCTGACTTAAACTAACAATATCTCTTCCACCCTCTTTTCAATATACAGTTTTTCACAATGAAAATAGTATTGACCATGACGGGCATCAGCCAATCTACTTGTCAGTTTTTCATATACCTTACCTGAGCTGAACTGTCAGTTTTGTTCATTGTTAATCAACTAGGTTTTCGAGGGTTTTTCGTCTTATTTTTTAACAATCAGAAGCTGTTTGATTGATGTTGAGGAAGACGTTACTATATCAATCAGTGTGATGACTTCATGTTCATGACAAGCAGGTATTTTAATACAAACAGTGAAAAAATATAACTGTGGTAATACTGACATATCTCAGTCCAAACACATCCCAGAAGAAATGATGTCCATTGTGTTCTTTTTTGGTTAAGTTTGTTTATCCTAAGAGCTACGCAATACCAATTTAGCAAATTATATCGGTGGGCAATCATTCATAATGTTAGTATTGACGTTAAACTACGGCACATAGTCTAGGAGGAATAGTTTCACTTAAGTTAATTATCGGATAATATATAACTTGAACTGTTTTAAAGGGTTTTGACATTTACATGCGTCAAAAATAACTGTAAACATATATATTTGATTCAATCAAATTAAAAGTATATATGCATTTACGGATATTTTGATGGTGCCACGTTTGAAAGTATGAAGGTATTTTTAAAACTAACTGAAGCGTCTTTGGCGAGGATAGTAAATTATTTTGTCACAGGGTACAGTATTACCTATCGTATCCGCACATTGGAATGACAAAATGTGTACTTTTAAAGGATCTAAAACTCACAACACAATACATACTTGATGAGAAGTGGAAGATTTTTCCTGAAATTTGGCTATGATTATTTTCAAAAATTATAATTTTAAAACCGGCGTTGAAAAACTTATAACAATACCTGAGTCATTAGTCCAGTTAATGGTAACTTATTTGAATATGCATGACAGAAATTATGCTTGCAGTATTTCATAACTTTCCACTGCCAAACTCAAGTATCTTCACCTAAATTGAATAGAAAATATAAATTTACAACACTTCATTTGCCATATTTATTAAATTTTAACTTTATATTTCTATAAAATACTTATTTATTGCCTTTGCTATATTTAAATTGCACTAACTTGTCTTTATTCTAAAGATGAGGGCAAGGGAATTTTTCCATTCATTTATACCTTTTTTCAACTTCCTCTCTGTCATTTTAAAGCTAAACACATTTCTCATGTATCGGAATAATATTCACTGAAATGGGATCTCATGCGCTTGGCAATTAATAAGGAAAAGACAGAAAATAGTAGAAATGGCGATAAGATTTCCATTCTCTCAAATGTAAACAGAAGCAGGTGTCTTTAGAAATGTCAGTTGGAAATACCGATTTTAAGAAAATGTATTTCAAGTTTTCGAGAGTGGAATAAAACAGCTGTATACACGTTGAATTTGCATTCAGATGATGGGATTATAACTTTATCTGTTAAACCCTATTCAAAGTCACAAATTGTTCACTTTATAGCCTTTCCTTATCCCCTTAATTAAAGACACGCGTTTATCTTTTATCCTCATGGTAGACTTATCTGATGACCTTTATTTATCATAACTATCAAAAATCAATCTGGAAGATTAAGAAATCCAGAAGTTTCCCAAAACTGGGAGAACTTGGATGCAATTATATCTTTTAAAAGTTTCATTCTAAACGCCTAGCTAATCTTTTTTTAGATGTTTCGGAAAAATATAGACATTTGCTGAGCTCAAACTGCACAGATAAAATTTCGAGACTTCCTGCCTCTCTCTAATATTTAACTATCACAATTAATCAATTAGTTGCATCAAGAAGTGATTCTCACAAAAGCAGCCAATTTCTTATCGCTTCATCATCACGTTCTACTTAGAGAGACGGTACGGTGAGCACTTCTTTAGACTAGATTTTTTGTTTAAGCGGATTAGAAATCTTTCTGTCTCCAAAGTAAAATTAGCCGGAATAAATGTGCAAATTATTTGCATTCTAAGTTTGCTGAATATCACAATTATTGCAAACTCGTGAAAAGAATTGTTTGAATACGTATTCTGAATTAATTACAACCAAGCACAATTTCCTAATTTAAAATGGTTAAACTTATAATGGCTGATTAAACTCTTTTTCAAGTCTAAGCCCAAATCATTTATTTGCATAAAGAGAACGTGGAAAGGTTATGTCAATTGTTTAGTTTAAAATGAAAATGAGGGAATAGGATTGAATGCAAGGAAACACTTAGAACTCTGCTTCCTCTGAGTTTCAAAATGAGAAAGCCATTTACATTCTTACTTTTCCGCTTCATGAGGCTTTTCTCATTATTTCGTCAGCCTTTTCCCTATTTTGAAAACATCAGGTCATCATCGGCTTATCATTTTGTTTCTGCTCAACTAATCAAGTTCGGTGTGGCATTATGCAAAATTACACATTAAGTATAAGTAGGGTGCGCGATAGACTTACCTCTACATGGTGCACCCTGGGCAACATATGCTCATACGACAAAAATGTCTATAAACCGGCAGTTGACTTCAAACTACCATGACCCGACTGTATTTCATATTCCACCACTTTCACAGTATTCATCTTACCTTGCCTTTTTCTCTACCTTTGTGTCTGTCCCTTTCTTTTCCCTCTCCTCTCGACTTTTTGTGATCTTGATGTTCCTTCCCCCTGTGAAGCCCGAAGTCAACTAAAGGGCTAATGATAACTATCATAAAGCTTGCCATTTGATATCAATAAATAAATAAACATTAAATATAAGTGGTCACTTTAAGAGATATGCTGAGTAACCTTTACCATTTAGCAGCGTAAGAAGAAAGACTTAGTGAAATACGCCACCTTTTATAACATAAACAACTATAAACGTGAAAGAAAATAGAAGGAAATGATGCACTCTTTTTAAGAGGATGGATGGAAGATATGAAGGCTGGTATCTAGGAGAGCAGAAATCTTTAGTGTTAATAAGCTGTAAACGATCATTTCAACCTTATAAGAGCAAAGTAAACTTCGTATGTCAACTGATAATGATGTTAACTTGTTCGGATATTATCACCTACGTGATGATCTGTTTGTAGCTAAGCAGAATTGTTCTTAGTAAAATTATTAACTTAACGATCTTTTGTGATTATTCTAAGATAGCTTGAATACAGGAACTTGGCAGGAGGACACGTAGCTTTCAAGCTCTAATCCATCTAAGGGAGAGTTTTATGAGGCGTTGTGTTCACCTTTGCGGCATTTTGACTTTCTCTTGCAGCCTTGTTTTTTAGGTTATTTTCAACTAAAGATTTCTCCTAAGCAGTCTAGGAATTGATAGCTCAGAAAATAAAGATTGATCAAGTTTTCACTTTTTTCTTTACACTCCGGTTATATCCGAATAAGGATGCTTAATTGCATAGAACTCATGAATGCCTAACCAATTGTCAGTCCTACTATTCACCTGGATCTATCAATATAATTACCTTTATAATAGGCACGTCAATAGCCTCTATGCCAATTCTATCGTCAATGATTGATTTTAGTGAGAAAACAAACTCAAAGGAAGATTTGCCATTATCAATTCAAATTCAAACAAGAAGTGAAGAAAAGCGTTTAAATATCCCTGAAAATGAATTATTTTCAGTTTGTAAAAAGCAATTTCGGCGCTAATTAGATATACTCTGCAGAAAAATCATCTTCTTTCTCTGGGACCTTAATTAGAAATTGTTTCTCGGAAAAAAATGTTCATTGGATAAGGAAACTTTTATCGGAATGCAAAATCTAGAACTCATTTTAATCATCTCCGAATGGCATAGTCATGAAAAAGCTGACGTAATTAAATAATTAAATGTTACAATTATATTTGCCAGGATAGATCCCAATTTTGTTTTTTCTTCTTTGATATATGCAAAAGTAATAATGTTTCATCTAAAGAGATCACACAATCTGCTTGTGAAAGAATATTATGAATGAATGGACTCCCAAATTGTGCAGGTCTGAAACTTCAACGGAAATGAAGATTATGGTCGTACAACAAATCACTCTTTAAATTTACACACTCATATAAACGTAGCTATCCCTATCTGCTTGGGAAACTGCTCTCTAATAGAAAATGAATTCTATGTAGCCTGAAAGGGTTAAGGACATAGATAATCATGTTGGTACTCATTCTTCTAAAAAGAAGACATTTTCAATCTTCCTTCCTATTTAATAACTGTAATACTCGAATTGTTTCATCCTTGTTTTTCAAATTTTCGTTTTACTATAAGCATTACTCTCACATGTTTTTGATCATATAAACCTAATAACATTTATTTATTTATTTATAAAGAAGAAAATACTACTGATAAACTTGCGTCAACAAGTCATGCTTCTATGGATTCAAATGAAATATGAGGCCTAAAACT
This sequence comes from Hymenolepis microstoma, assembly GCA_000469805.3. NCBI lineage: Eukaryota > Metazoa > Platyhelminthes > Cestoda > Cyclophyllidea > Hymenolepididae > Hymenolepis > Hymenolepis microstoma. The sequence continues at coordinate 34,168,211 of LR215989.1, read as the reverse complement.
TTTTCAATTTGAGGCTTTATTACAACAAAACGATTGCATGCATTAAGTTTCAGAGTATTGCCCATCGTTTGCTACCACTTTGACCCATCTCTCGGGCAGTAGGTGAATCCCGCGGCCAGGAAAAAATTTCTCATCTTTCGACGAGATTCATGAGTCAATGAGTCCAATTTTTCACTTCTTCATACGAGCTGAATTGCTGGTCAGCCAGGCCGTGTGACACTGAGTGAGGTGAGTGAGGTGAAAATCAGCAGACGGAGCAATATCTGGAGAGGACGGTGGGTGAGGTCAAAGTTCCCATTTCAACTTTTCGAGATATTTTTTCACCACTTTGGTCCATCTCGTGAGGTCTAGCCTAGAATTATCATGCTGTAAAATAACCACTTTATCGTGTCTCTCCTTCTACTGTGGCCATTTTTCTTTTTTTGAGCACGGCTCAAGCGTATCAATTGTGTTCTATAACGCTCACCTGTGATGGTTTCAGACAGAAGGTTTCAGAGGCTCGTAATAAACTACGCCAACCTGGTTTCCCACCAAACGCAAAGCATGACTTTCGAGCCATAAATATTCATTCGACCGAGCAATCCTCATGATTTTCTGCTCTTGAGTTAGAGTTAGGGTTATTGTAACAATACGATGGAAAAATCCCCTTTGCGTTTGTCTTTCAACAGCAGCTGTTCATAAGCAAATAAACGTCGCTCCACATCTTTTCTTGGTTTCAGCTCGTGGGGTACCCAATATCTCAATATCCTTCTTCCTCAATCATTCCCAACTGTTTTAGGCATTTTGAAGTTGCTTGCTCAATCATACCCACCCCGTGATTCTGATAATTCTTCTTGAGTTTGACGACACGAGTCTTCACTAACAATCGGTCGCCTCCAATTCTGCTTCTTCAACAACTTTTTCCCCTCCACCATTATGTTGGTCTTCGAGAGCAAAATCAACACTCATCACCTTAAAAGTTGGAACCATTCCCGCCGACACCTTCTGTCACTAATAGCCGTTTTACCATAAGTAACTGAGATAATCCGGTGAGCCTCAGTCAGTCCGCAAATTTTTTCATCTTGAAATAAAAAGCAATACTTCTCGCAAATGACGAGAATTCGGTTTAAATTAGGACATATTTGATTGAAATTTGTATTATTATTTATTATTATTAAGTTATATCAAAGTAGAGTTATATTTACAAAGGATGCCTTTAAATTTCCAATATCCTTAGAAAGGGATACTTCAGTTCGGCTCTGAAGTAAAATTTCGTAAATAGAAAGTGACGACTTAGGTGAAACACCGTTTGCTCCTGTGCGCGTTTTCCAGATGCGAAAATTTCAAAAGCGCCACTTTCTAATAAGTTTAAGCATGCTTATTTTAATTACTTTAAAAGTATTTCAATTTCAATACCCTTGATTCAATTATTGAACAAATTATACTACTCATGTGTTATCTACGCACATTAATAGGTCTTAAGGAAAAATGAGTAGGAATGAGGCTTCTGGACAGTCATGAAATGGCTTTAATTAAGAAATATAGTTCACACGAAATAGTTAATCATTTACGAAAGAGACAGTGAAATTTCCAGAAGCGCAAAATTGCTGATTAAAGGAGGACAATATGGCAACACAGGGTATCTCAGGTCAGAACTTGGAACCTATATTTGATGGGACAGACGCGAAGAGTAGAGTAAGAACTATGGAGGTATAAGGTAGAGTTCTTCCAGTTTTTTCAGCATGGATTGAGGAACTTAAAGGTCTTGAAAAGGGCAAAGTCGTACTAATAGTTATATTTAACAAAAGTTTTAAAGAATGAACATGATAATCTGAAAATTGTCGATTCATCTGCTCATAGTTCAAAAGTATTGCTTTTGATACACACACCATAGAACTGGGTTCCACGAAGTTGAACTCAGTAACACCTCTCAGAATTTTTCAAAACCCTACTGGGACAGTTTAATTTGCCTAAACAGATTTAAAATGTGGGAATTACTCAGTTCAGCACTAAGATAAATAGCAGTGGATATTTTCTCCTCCGTAACTGCCTCCGGAATTATGATTGTTTCAGGATGGTCAAATGGAAATGATTTACTGCTGCTGTAGATTCAACTATCAAAGTAAACTGTGAAGTAGAAGTGGAGTGATTGTTTACAATGGAAACAGTAATACAAAATATGTCCATTTCAGACACTTTCATTACCTTGGGACTTTTAGCCCTTAAATAGCCAAGTTTTTGTGTTCCCACCTTGACAAATCAGTGGATTTCTTGTGCATCCGTCTCTTGCATTCTTTCGACTCTCAGATGGAATTCAACGAACTGAACCATTTCCACAATATTTCGTTGCACTTTTTCTCCTTCTGAACGAAAATTTATACTCAGAAGTCACCGTTTCAATGGCTTCATCATATTTGCATCCGATTTATGTCCTGTAGTTACTACTGATATTCACCAAATCTTTTCCGGCTATTTAACTAGTCTCCTGATGGTTGTGGCTTGTGATTAGAGCAAAATTCATTTAATTTTAGGAGTGCATTGTGTAATTCTCACTTATCAAGCATTTCACTGCTTCGGGTCCCAAAATTAGAAGTTTATAATTCTTTGCTAATTTGCTCTCAAAATTAATATTAATCACATGGGAGGGTGGGGAGGAGTGAGGTATGTGAAAAAGTCAAGAATTTTATTATGCAATTTTAACGTTTGAGAATTTAATACTGGGTTGAGAAATGAAAATTTTACTTCAAATTTAGCTAAAAGGTTTTCCTTGCAATTTTTTATTTTTTGCATTCAATGTGGGTGTCATACATCACCTTCGTCTGTTTATCTGTCTTAGATGTAGGCCCTTTTAGATTGTAAGAAATCCAATTTCCTAAGTAACTTTAATACACAAATCTAGGCTACTGCGGCAGGAATTGAAAGCTATTTCAGATAATTGTTTTTGTAGATACTCGAATGGTATTAACAGTCAAGTGGATTTATTTAAACGCCTTGGGGAGTTCTTACTAAAAATTGTAATAATTATTATTATATCAAATGGCAGGCTTTATAATAGTAATCATTAGCCCATTAGTTGATTTCTACCTTCCCAGTATCTCTGGGTTTCTGTCGCTGTCTGTAGGGCTGGACATCGTATCAGATGGGTCTTCACCATTTTCTCCTGAAGGTCACATAGAGGGCATGTTGGTTGGGCGTATACTCTTACCTCTTTACTAAAAATAGTTTCTATCGAATGCACTGAAACCATACTTTCAACAGTCTTTGTCTTAGTCTAAATGTGCCTCTGAACAAAAATGTGAAAAGAACTATATTCTGGAAAAATAAATATTTAAGCTCACTTTTTTCTAAAATTATAGACACAACCAAAAAAAGATGAATTTAACTTGCATTTAGCACTCCATTTAATCTATCTTTAACTTATTAATCGAAAAATATTTGGTGAAGTTATCAATGCCTCTAGGTAAAAATAAAAAAAATAAAAAATAAAAAATTATATATATTGAATTTAAAGGCTTCGATTATTCAAATTCAACGAACTTTGATAACAGAAGTTTGTTGTACAAATTATTTCAAATAATTAATTCGATTTCAGTTAATCGAATTGGAATGAAGTTATTTTGAGCAAAACAAGGTTAAATTGGTAAGATAAATGTTCAGAAGTCGATTAATGTAAAAATTCGACAAGTTTTCAATAGTGTATCCACAACTGCAAATGGAGTAAAAATTAAACTCTATAAATTAAGGTGACTTAAATTACAGGCAAGAAGTAACTTTACTATTAGCATTTACTTGTTCACTTCCGTAGAAGGTGGTATAAGAAATGGAAAAAATGAGAGCGACGTAGCCTACCATTAAAGTATATCAACTAGTCAACCAGGTCTAATTTGACTAGTTCTTGTTCACGATCATTAAAGAAATCAATTATTGGAACATTCTAATGTTAGAACTCATTAAAAGTGAGCAACTCAATCGTACCAAAAGCATTTGAAAATTTTCGCAGTCTGACTCTATTATATACCCCTATTGGACATCCCGCCTTCAGGTTTCCGCAACAGCGGCCAACGATCAAATACTCTAGGGGGACAGAACTCGTTATTTCATTAATTCAAAATTTTACTTAAAATGTTGACTTTAATTAAGACCTTCATATTCTTTATTATTTATGCTTCACAATTTGTAGAGATTTCAATTTAAATTTGTTCTGTGACGTTCTTAGGCAAAATTTGCCTCAACAGTTATTTTCACACTCAATATTCCACCTCAAATCGGAAAATTATTATCATGCACGATTTGTTTCCCACCCAAATGTTTACAAACTGACTTTTTTCTATTTTTTAATCAATTAGAACTCATTTTAGCACTAATTTGCAATGAGCTACTAATGAATCATTAAGAAGTGCTTATGTCCATTGGCTCAAGAACAAGAAGTGTAATCTTCCGAAAATGCTTTGAAAAGGCGTAAGGAAGTGAAAAAATATAACATGGAAACAGAGAGAGAGGAAACTCAGTTTTTTTCGTGAATCCTCTTGATGGGAAAATATAAATTTCTCAGGTTCACGGTTCTAACTATTCTAACGGGATTTGCAATGCTCTTCCAGCACCCCTTCCACCACTTCAAAAGTCCTCGTAAAAGTCTCAAATGTTTGGGAAGTTGGGTTCATTTTCCGTGGTTATTACCAAGTAATTAACGCCTCATAATGTTTTTTATGTTCAAGCGGTGTGTGTAAAACCGAAAAACGTGCCATTAATTGGTTAAACCCACGGTCTTATATGTGTGGGAAGTAAGTCATGGGTCTCAGAAAGTGTAACATACATTTTTATGTGAAATATTTTATTATTTGTTGAAAGTTTTTCGGCTTTTACGGCCTAAAAGCGAGGATAAGTTGAATCAATTTTGGGAACACGATTGAAAGTTAGAAAGAGACCGTCTTAGGTATTATAATCATTGTTAATGGATAGTAATTATTCCATGATATTTAATCAAAATCTCCAGGACACATGTTTTTGGTCAGCTCTACTTATGCTCACCACAAAATCTGAAAATTTATTTCTTAACGAAGTTATGAAATTTGGATTGGAAGGCAGGGGTGTATTAATTACTAAATTCGCAAGCAATCTTAAACTAAGCCTATTTGTTTAAGATCTATTCCATGAATATGAATTGGGCAAAAAGGTTGCATAGCTTTTAAAATTATAAAACAAGTAGACTGGGGCTCTGTGTGACATCAATTGTGCATGCCCTTTGGCATGCTTTTCCGTCTCTGCATTGCCTTGTTTGTTTCTGGTGGTAAAACATTTGGGAAAAAAAATTCATTATTCAATTTGTTGCTCAGTTTTGCACTTGGAGAAATAGGAGGTGATTTCTTCTTTGCACGTTTGCCCAAAAATGTTTATGATAATTTTATCATTAGGTTTTTAATTAGAATTCTGAGATATGAATTAGTATAATGGCAATTATGCAATGTCTTACCAATTCCAGAATGATCATATTTCACTAAGATGCAAAAAGATTGCCAACTCTAATTGCTAATACCACTTGATAAATCATAACTTTGCTGAAAAAATATAACAGCAATATTAAGTCTAGTTTTTGAAGGGGGCAGTGCCATGAAAAGACTGTGGTGGAAATGATTTTGGCATTTGTGCCCCTACGTCATCCTTCTGGATGGGGACACTCAGGGTCCATTTGATTTGAACTGGAAATCTGCATCAATTAATGGGGATCTTTTCTGGATTTCGAATGCATTAAATCTTTTGAATCTTTCATTTCCTCCTTAACAAAATCAAATTTGTTATCAAAATCAATTACCACTACCTCGTACTGCTTCCAATATCACGCACTCTTGGTAAATATGTTCATCCTCGTCTTACGTGATGACTATCTGATGAAATTGCCAAATTTGGCAAATAGAAAACCAAATACTAAAAATGTCGTCGTTCATTAATCAATTTTACCCGACGTCTGCAATTAAATTGCACTGTATTTTTTTACAAATTTGTACTCAAACTCGGTTAACAAGTTTTCAAATGAAAAAAAATTGAATAAGTGGGGTAACTGTAATTTTAGCAGATTTATTTTCATGGTGCGTTTAGAAAATAATAAATAATGAAAAATTTTACAAATAAAAATTTCATTTTATTTTAATTTCTAAATTTAATACAGATTGTTCTGTTTGGCGAACTCATAACCAATTTTTTAACAATTGCCGTCAATATTTAATACTATTTTAACCCGCAGTCACTACACCAGAAAATATTTGAAATCAACGAATTTCACTAAAGTAGACGTCGAACCACTTCATTTGGTTTGGGAATTGGAGTTGCAGAATATTCCATTGATGAACAGTTAATGCTCAGAAATTCAATTATTCCATTTTGTCTTTAAGATTATTTTTTCATATCCACAGTCTCCACCACTTGCTGACCAGTGTTTTTTATCCTGACGATCATCTTTATCGATTAGAATCATTTTTCATGTTATCGTATCTAGTTTAGCAATGACCTTCATATAACAGAGCTCACTGAGCGGAGTTTAATCAGAACACCTTCATTAAGCTTATCTAGTCATTACCTAATTGATGCCGTTTAATCCATGAACCTCATTCGTCGATTTGAAATGCAGTCTTATTATAGTACGTTAGACCTGATTGAGTAAGCGACCAACTCGACTGATCTCATATCAACTTCAGTTCTTTATTATCTAGTGACTTTTACTCTCTTCAATCGTTGTGTTATTCCACTGTAACTCGAATTTCGACAGTTTTTTTCTAAATATTTATCATGATGAACTGTATAGTTAGCTTTCATAAAGATTATCTAGCGTTTAAAGTCGGAATCGTCTTGTTAAAATGTCTCAAGAAGTTGATAATCTTTTGTAATAATTACTTCCGGATATCATTTTTCTAGTTGAATCCTCACTTTAAATGATGTTCTTTAAATTGACTTTAAAAAACTACAGGACTAAATTAATGATGCAAATGTCACTTTTAATCCATGTTCAAAGACAGCTATTAAAAATCTCTTCTTTGGCTCGAATAATTAGTGCTTTAGATGGTCAGATTATTGAAGGTAAGATTTGTAAGACATTTATTTGCCCAAGCAAAATTAGATCAATTAATCATAAATTCACTGGTTGTCAGATCATGACGCTTCAATAAAAAAATCACGAATCTACAAATGAATTTAATGAAAAAAATTTAGGAATTATTAATTTTCACCATTGGAAAATAATATTAAAGCCAATTTAAATACAATTTTGCAGAGAGAGCATCTAATCAGTTCACGGGCATTGAACAAATTGTCTTGTTTAACCCTTTAACGCCCAAATTATTTTTTTGGAAAATGCACCTAACCACACTCACGCGTGTCTCACAGCAGACCGATGCCGCCGACGTAATGAGTTTTGATGGTATCATATCATGGTATTGAATATGTTTAAACCGGCAATAGCGCCTTCTTTTTCGAGTCTAGTACCAATGGAACTTATGTTGAAAGAGGACCTCACGGTCCTAAGGACGTTAAAGGGTCAAGGTGGAAGTGCCATTATTCAGGTAAAATTAATTAAACCATTCTAGTAATCTTCAGTACATCATAACATAGACATTTTCCTGAGATAGTAAAGCACAGCCTTAAAAGCCATTAATTAGTGTAACATGTGTTTTTAGCACCAAGGGGAGGGGTGGGGGGAACACGTCAGTGACTCAGCCAAAACAGGGGCGATGATCGAAAGCTTCCAGTTTCTAACCTCTTCCACCCCTCAATCCACCGGTTTTACAGCTTTTCGGATTTTCCTGTTCCTCCAGAACACCTGATATCCAATAGATGTAGCAGGCATATAAGGTGCTAGCGGAAACAAAAACACATATAAGCGACTGTTCTCCTGGTTCCCATTCGCCACCCCGACTAACAGTTGCCATAAGAAGGGAAGTCGAGGGACGTGATTTTTCACGTTTCTTTTGCCTCGAGTTCTAGTTACATCGTTAACAGGTGACAGGAAATTTCAAATCGGCCGAAATGCGGCGAACTTCGTATTCGCAAATTAATGGAAAAGGAGAAGACAAGAGAAGGAAAATAAATTAGCAAAAACCTGAAGCATTTTGATTTAATTTGAATAAAATTCTTTTAAAAATGAATCATTCCCTTATATAAAATTTGGAAAAGTGTAAAATTAATTAAATAAATGAGCGATTTCAAACAAACGTAAACGAAGATTGCTCCTTCAAGTATTGTATATGAATAATCATTTGAGAAGATTTATTTCCTAATCATTTCCTCTTATATCTAGCACAAATTTTGCGCCAAAATAAAATTTTTAAACCGTGTTGACGAAGATTTTGGATTTATTTTGTAATACATTACTATTTGCAGTATTCTATATGTACTAATTTTATATAAAAATGGAACATTACTTTATCTTATTGCATTCTCATAAGACTTCTTTTATCTTGCCTCTCCGGTGGAATGAAATTCAAATACATTGCGCTCCTGCCTACAGAATCGACTCATGATATATCCTGTCCAATTACGATCATAAAATTTTTTTGCATTTATTAGTTATATACTCATAATTGAAGCTTCGATCAAGTCAATGTTAAAAGTAAAGGAGAACAAGATCATCGTGGTGAAATATCTTAAAGCTATCAACAATGGTCAAGACTTCAGACTGCTCTCCTTCCGGAAAAGCAACCATAAATCTTATTTAAGTTGTAAAACTTCATTAATTGCCTTTATTTAATGTCCAAAATTGAATTTCTGTCTGGTAGAGGCCAGTGTGTGCGGATGTTAATAGCAATATCAAATTTATAACTGTCTCCCTCCATTTAACCAAAATTACAAGAATTTTTTCCCCATTCAAAAGAAAGAAAAAAAACGGCTTATTATTTTTGTTTAGGATTGAAAGGATGTAAATCATACTGGACTGTTTGGGTAAAGAAGTGATTGCAGTTCAGATCAGGTGTGGAGGTGGGAAAAAATTAAAAGGCTTTTTCATATAACACTCGTCTCTTTCCTTGAAGTGCTGTTCGACATTATTAACAAAGTCGCACTTATTCCAACACCAATGGATGCAATTTTAAATTTCTCAATATCCAATAATTTTTATTCAGACGAATTGGGATCTAGATCAGTAGAGTGAAGAGGTTGACTTTTAACGAACGTTGTAAAAAAACTCGCCCTTTAATCTACCAAGGGTAAGCACAAATATGCATGCAAATTCATTAGAACATTTCGACAGTTTCGATGAAGTTGATTTCACTCTACTTTAGCTAGCACGCTTTGAATGGGTATTTTAAAATTTTAATTTAGGCTTCATAATTTTTAGCCTTATGTACAGGAAGCTGTCAGAGGCTTCTTTCTAAACTAGAGCGTACCCAATTCCCTTTTGATGGGGGAAAAGAAATCAAGCTTCCCAAATGTTTACAGGTGGGATTAGGAAGACCCGTCAGAGGGGAAGAGAAGGAAGACTGGGATGAGATTAAGGTACCCTCCTTCATTAACCGTCCTAAATACCAGACGCTGATTAAAACGACCACAATCATGGGCGGAAGTGTCATCCTTGGGTTTCATTAGTCGGGTTTCAATTGCAGAGAGGGAGGGAGGAAATAACCCCAATGTAGGGATGGACGGATTAAAGGGGAGTCGAAGATACGATGAGAATTGGCCGGAGAGGTGAGGTGGGAATGTAACTCATCGCCGTTATTTCGACTCACTTGTCGGCATTTATCATTGCCGATATTATTAGAAGGTATGGACAACGAAGTCATTTGACGGCGTTTTTATCACTCTAATGATTGAGATGACTCAGGTATCTGTGGCGGTTTAATTTATCCTCTTCTAATATTATGAGCATATACTTACTGGACTATTTACCCCCCCCCCTCCCCTCCCCTTCCCCCCACCTCCCTTCAAACTCAGTAATTATGGAATTAAATCTCCATCTCCAAAATAAGTCAAGATGATTAATGCATTATCGCAATTAGCGCAGATTGTTGGTCTAATATCGAAAACAATTACAAATTTTTATGGAGACGAAGTTTCTGCCTATATTTATTAAGGCCAACGGTTGCTCTCAGTTGCCCATGGGAATGCAGGAAAATCCTTACAATTTGTAATCGCAAAGGATAATATTGATATGGGATTAAGTTCAATAGCGAGAGCGTCTGTCAATGAGAAGAACTCAACAAGGCCTTGTTGTGATGAGTAAGGTTCATGTGAATTCTCAAAGCTCTATGTTGTTCAAAATAATCAGATGTCATTTCTGAGGAGCCTGCAAATCCACGCAAATCCATTTCAAAGTTGTGCATTTTAAGACGATATCGCTTTGGTACCGTCAATATTTTATTCAATTATTGCCAGCTAGACAGAATTGACCAATATAGAGCAAATTATTAATAAGAGCACTTCTCAAATCTCAATCAGGCATGTCTCCTACTTAAAATGAAATCAAATGTTCATTGCTAATTACAAGTTTTAAAGCACAAGCACTAAAGGGGTGTGATAAATCTGAAAGTATATAATTAATTACTTACTTGACTCCGACTTTTCACTTAGACAATCAGTCTGTGAATGAAATGGACGAGAATTAGATATCCTTAAAACCTATCAAGAATCCATCGGTATCTAAGCCCTCCTCTCCATCGTTTTTTACTACATAAATTGAATAAGCCAGTTATGCACCAACGGGCTACATTCAAAAATATGCCTTTTGGATAAATGGCAAAAGGAAAATAATAAGGTAAGTGTGCTTTTGATGGGAATATTGGAGAAAAATCAATCTACATAGTAAGAACAAACTTCTTGAGCATAACCCTACCCAATTGCACACTTTCTCTGAGAGAAAACAGTCCTTAATGCCTTTTCTAGTTGTAAATTATTAAAATGATAAATCCAACCGCCACAAGGTGCCATTGTGAAACTGTCAAAAAGGCACAATCCACTTTCCCTGTGTGGTCGAAAAGTCGATGACAAATGGCTTTTTCGTTCTAGTTACTAGGTGGTACCTCTCTGCAGGACAAATCTTATACTAGAATCCCATCCAACCGCTAGACACAAACATTGAGGGGCGGTACTTTGTTCTTTCACCATTTTTAATGTGATTTGTGATGACTGTTTGTGAATTGCAGAAATGTACGTGCTATTGTGAAGTAGGATTAGGAGAGTAAATACCAAAAACATTCCTTGTCTGATTTAAAAAGAGACATTATCACATCACTCATCCCTTTTTTACTAGAAGCCCATCTCAAAAAGTAAGATATATGTTGAAGTCATTGCTTTGTCGATTCCAGAAAGCTAAATTTAGAAGACTGTAATTTCTCTAAAAGCTGTTATATGTAAACGTCCACGAGAACTATAATGATACAAAAACTTGGACGACGGTCAGATAAATTCATGAAGGCAGTCAAACTCAATTTGGAATTAAGGCAGAAAACTCAGACTCCCAGTAAATATTATGAACTACGAAACTGTTAAATCTACCAGGAAATATGACCGTGGAAGAGATGAAGGCGTGGAAGATCGAACAAAACTGTATAAGTAAGGAGATCAAGAGTTGCATTGCTTGATTTTTAATGCTCGGTGTTGAATCCTTCGCATGCGGATTAGTTGACGCTGCAGTATGTTCAAATGGCTGAAGCTCAACTTTCATGAATTAATCCTCGAGTATCCGGATGACAACGCGCCTACGAAAGTTAGAGCTTTTCTGCTCAGTAGATAGATGAGGCTATTGCTAACAATGGTTTTATATAATTCATTCCCATATATATATATATTGCATTTGTTTTATTCATCTTTCATTATACATATCTTTTAATTATTATAGTAAAAGATGGCTTTGACAAGCATGCAAGATTTTTCATTGAAAACTATGCCCTGGGTAGAAAGAAATAATTTTATCGGTGCCAGATTTGTGGGTAAAGACATTAAGGCCTTTCCCATGCCTTGAAAACTAGGTTGTCAGGCTGGGTACGCGCTGTCAAACAGAAATGTCAGTCATCCAGTGGTATGAATTCAATTTCTGACAGGGAGACACGAAAATAGGAGACCCCATATCAGCTTTTGAAATCTGCTCTGCACAGTGGGAATTCAACTTCCCACGATATGTGTTAAAAAGAAGGTTAGGAAAAGGGTACCTGAATGTCACTGTTTTGAGACGGGGAGATACAATAGGAAAGGAATTGGAACACGCTGAATAGCTATTCCTTTCATGGGACTACTTGGTATTTCAATTTAAACAAAAGTGTCATATGTTGTAGCAGTTTTGAATATTAATGAAATAAAAGGAATGATTCCCCATTATTCATGTTGTGCAGAAGGTGGCTTGCTTGACTGATAAGTTGGTGGCCATGAGGTGGTTGAATATCAGTGGGCACCAAGTGTGCTGAATGGCCGAACTCAACACTTAATTCAATTTTTTTTCACAAGGAAAGCTCCATAACGCTCTCTATGACTCGAGAGATAAATGTTGGCAAAAGCGTCGATTAAGGCCCTTGAGAATTGCTTGAAGTCCAATTGGCGCAACCAGAAGATGCGCTTTTTCTACCTCAAAGCCACCGAGCATTCAAATCAAAAATTTTTTATTAGCAGATTTTCTTTTTCAGTCCAACATTCTTAAATCCCTAAAATTTAGTGACTTTTTCTTTCTTCTCTCCTATAGTTTGACTTGGTCAAGGCCATATTTTTGGTTTGATGGGGCAAGCAGGTTTGTATTGGTGCCTTGAAGAACGACTGACATTCAAATTGGTTTGTTAGGTTTCAATCCTTGAATCGGGAGATATGTCGAGTTTATGGTAAAACTACAAACTTTTTTACTTTTAAGAAATAATTGGTCTATTAAATAAAAGGAAATTTTTTTAGAAATTATTCGCTTCATTATCCAGTCAAATTTTAGTCAGTGTAATCGTACCAACCTTGACACCATTGGAAGATCTATTGATTTTTTTAAATAAATAAATGAGATTACTTTAGTCGTTTTTTTCCAATCAACCTCAAATGTCAAATTTTTTGCCAGACTTTAAAATAACCTTGATAAGAAAAAAACAGATTTTATGATTAAAAATTTCATTCAAAATGGAGTGTAAGAAGTCAATTTTCGGCCAATTTTTTTTTTAATGTATAATAAATTAGTTTAACTAATTAGTTCAATTAGTTATTTGTTCATATTATATCTTAGGCGTTTATGATTCCTAGATCCTTCAAAGTGGTCTATGAAAGTAGAGAAAGCAAATTTTAAACAATTAGAAGGTTCTTTAAAAAAAGAATTTTTAAATAACTTCGACCAATCCAGTATTTTTTCAATACCGGCATCACCAATGTTATAATATCACTTTAAACGTAGTACCTCCAATTTTGCTATATTACGCATACAGTAAATTAACATTGTTCTTTGATTTTTTTAATTTTGATGCATAAAATGTTATTTACACTAATTATATCTTCTAGAGAGCCTTCCAAAAATTGGAAGACAAGTTTTGAAAATTTTGTTCCATTTATCCTTTCACTATACCAGCGCAATATTTTCCCTCCCAATTCTGTGAAGAAACATTACTTCAACGTGAGCACACACCTAATAGTGTATTAATTTGTAAGAAATATACTGTACAACTACTTCCCCTCAGACCCATGGCTCAGCTCGCTTGCGCTGGACCGAACCAGCTTATTTCTCTGGCCATTTGTATTTAATGATTGCCATATTCTCCTCTTTATCGCTTCAAAAGATTTTGGGAGCATAGCTTTCATTCCTTATAGCGTTTAATTTAGGATTCGCGTTTGATGCTTATTAAAAGTTAAAAGGCTTACAAAGCTCTTTTAAATTTGCACATTTGAAGCAGTTGAAATGGAACTGTCACTCAAAATCAAGATTGAAGTCCGTGATGTCTGAAACAGGTAAAGCTTTTTATTGGCGTTTCCTGTCAGTTCATGGTTTAACGTGGAGAGAGAGAGAGAGAGGAGACTTGAACAATGGAATGAATGATAGACACATGCAAGAACGGTAAGGGGAGCTGGGAAGTATTCAGGTGTAGCTTTTAAATTAACGGATGATTTGTGGAGGTGGAGACGAAAGGAACAGAAGGGGTAATGGAGCGATGCAAACCGTGTCTCTTTTCCAGTTTCCTTACAATCATCTTTTCACTCTAATTAGTAATTTAGTATTGGATAGCGCGGAGAACTAGTGGTAGATACAGCCCCCTTTTTTCTCATTATGTTGCCACTTTTCCGAGTTAGTGTGGCTGCTGGAAGATAGATGAAAAATTTCTAACTCTTGTCAAAGGCCATGCCATGTCTTAAAAGGCTTAAATTTTTAGAAATTAATGTTAAAAGGTAAAGTTTCAGCGTTTAATTCATGAAATCTGCATACTGCTATAGTTTTAAATTTTTTAGGAAATCATTTTATAGTATGATTACTGTAGCATCCTATAATATTATCCATTAATCACAGCGAATCAAAGCAGAGATTGAACGCTTTTATCATGAGGAAGGAATTAAAATGATGGAAAAGTCATACTGGTGGAAAATAAATTATGGATTCACTAGACAGGTTTGACGCAATTTAAAATTTGGTTCTCTTAAGTGTTAATAAATCGTATGAATAACACTTTATTACCAATTAAATTCGGTTTAAATGTACTCACTTTGGGTAAGTTTTTCCGCCAAATGTTAATGGTTTTTAGCGTTTAAGAATTGAAATGCGGTTGCAGACAGATTTGAGAAGATTATATTGGTGAGGATGAAATAAGCGACTTGTTTCTTGAAATTAGCAGAGATATTGCACAACTATTCATATTTGCATAAAACATGCAAGCTTTGAGGTAATCATTGGGATGCTTAAATTTCCATAAAATTCTGTAACTCTGTTTTTCATTAATTTGTAATTTAATTTGGAATATCGTATTTACACAAAGTTTGGTTGAGCACTAAGTAGATGATCTTAGCGTAAAAGCTACCCTTTTGAGAATTTCATCAGTGAGATTGAATTGAAAAATGGATTTTGATTGGCTTTACGAAGATATCTTGAAGCCAAGTGGCTAACAACAGAGCCTTCAAATGCATTTATTCTGTAGTGAAGTTGACTTTTAATTAAATTTCAATTTTTTGCGGATTTGATCCATAATATCTTCTAAAAAAGAGGAGATAGCCATGGTCTCTAGCGTTTGATTATGTACCCATTCAAGCTCCATTCAACTTTTTTTTGTCAACTCTACTTTTAATCTGTTGAAATATTTCACATCAAAAGACTGCATATATTACCATAGGTGAAATTCAGTTACATTCTATTCGTGGGGATTAATATTGCGTAGAAGGGCGCCTCGTTTTAGCGGTACTTCCTTTATTTGACAATGCCGAGATTTTTTCTTTGATATAGATGACATGATTTGCTAGATTTTTGACAAGGCGGGAAAAAAACCCGACCTTTGGCTAAATTCCGAATTTAATCTCTCCAAAATTCACCAAAAACGGTCTAGCTTAATTTCTTTATCGTCCATATCAAGTGTTTTAATGATAATGCGAAACATAAACTGAAGAATTTAAAATCAGCTATTATAAAAACTTTTAATGCTCCCAATATTGCTAATAATTGTGTATTATTACGTTTATTAAATCGAAAAAGGGTTACCACAAAGAGAGAGTGGTTGATAGTATTTAGCTAAACCCTTGCATATGGGTGCCGAACAAATTCGGCCGCATTGGGGTTACTTAATTTTACTTCGAGTTAAGCACATGTTGAATCTTGCTTTCATCTGAAATTTGGCAAATCTGTAGATCAGATGTTAAATATGCAGAACGAAAGTTTGTGTTCCCAATGTGACCTCAGCGATGCAACTCAGTCATGCATGGGACTAATCAGCATAATTCATCTCGATGACCTTCTTTGACCAGTCTGGCTTACCTCTTCATTTACATGCTTGAATTCTCCGCCTCTCCTCTCCTATTTTTCAGTACTCCCTCTGCTAATATCTGGAATATTTTATGAAACTGAAATGCCTAGCCAATAAGATTTTCAATGCAAAAATTGGGGACAGAATTCTAAAACAAATTTGTCTAGTTTAGCTTCGTGAAAATATCAGTTGAATTATCTGCAGGATAATCGAACATTAAGTTAAAAGAGGCTTCTCGGAAGACCATAGTAGATATAAAGTTGAAATTTTTGAGTAATTTTTCCCATCAATAGAGCATTTCGTTTAAATGAAAAGCTTGAGTCTAGCCTTTTCTATGTTGATAATTTAAATCCATGAAGTTCTACCCATATTTTCCATGCTTTCTCCAAAGTTGCAGATGTGCCAGCGGATTTTAAAATAAATCTACACAAATTAATTTAGAATCGTACTCTCTACCCACTGAAAGCTGAAAAATAGTAATATAAAGTCTTTCAACTGAATTTTTTCTAACCATATTCAACAAGTGTATCTAGTCATTGCAGCCTAGTTATGTAGACTGTTGGATACAAAACACTTGACGTCGGATTTCGCCAAAATGTGCGTTTACCCACTGCTTAGCTGGACAGTAAGAATTCTAATTTTTTCAATTGGGAATGCAGGAGCTTTAATGTAAACCCTTTTGAAGACTTTTATCACTAAGTAGCAATATACTAAAATAGCACTGGTGCCTACCATGGAGATAAAGGCATTACTTCGAAATTTTCTGTTGTTCTTCCTTCTGGTTTCTAACGTGGAGAGCAATCCAGAATAAAAAAATTTTTCAGATTAAGTCTAATACTATTGGATCGGTAAATTTGTTTCCGTAATTCTAAGAGTAAACCTTATTCATCTGAGCTATGGAAAGTAATTTTGTCGCAAGCGTTAACAGCAGCATAAAATCAATGTACTTGTAACCTAAGAACTTCCGGTCAGGTTTTTCCTCGTGTGCACTTAATGCAGAATATCCTATTTTAGTGGACATGCTTTTTCCCTAACCTTAGTTGTGCACCAATAAGGTAACAATTTCTTCAATATCTGGGCAAATAATTATAGTAAACTGACTATTAAGGTCAACCTTACAATGCTAGGCTAACTTTCAGCTCTACAATTTGACCTATCATGGTGTTACGAACATGTTGCTTAGAGCCATGCATAAGGAATGAAACACGTGAAGGGATCAATAAAACGTTGGAAATAAATTCGGGACATCAGGCTTCTTATTTATTTTGTATTCTGGAGCCACAAAGTTTTTCAAAAATCCCATTCGAATTATTTTCCACTGAGTAATGTCAAGAGGTTCATATGTAATTATTTAACTCAAACAAGAACGCTGTTTAGAGCTTGTTAGTTGGCTAATTCAATTGCGTATTTGGTCGCAGCATCTCAATTTATTTGTATCTTCGCGCAGTGAGGACTTTTAACAGGGAAGAACTCAATAGTTCAAGCGTATTAAATGCTTATAGGCATGAAATAATTAAATAAATGTAAATGACGGTGTTATTTGACTAAAGTAGGCGTGCTAAACTGCAAATATGATTAAACATATCATAAAGCTCATTGGGTGGAGTGAGCTTGAGATTCAAAGAAATTATTTCGCGATTTTTGGTGGTATAATAAAAGTAGCCTAATATATCGCTATTTAGTCTCAACATTATTGTTAATCTGATCAGGCTGCTATGCAAACGTCGGGAATGCACAAATTGATCCTTAAAATCTCGAAGAATCAATAGTGGAAAGGTTTGACAATTTCATATTGATAAGTCATGATAATAATATACCATTATTTAGAATACTCATGAGGCAAGAGAGAAGGAAATTGTCCATAATAAAGACACAAAATGTTTCCTTTGGTAAAATTTTCTTTTTTTATCGAATTCATATATGGCTCCAATGAATTTTTTCAAGATTTAACTTTTTAAAAAGACAAAAGAGCATCGAAGTAAAATAGCTCAGCATATCTGAGCACCTGGTAAAGAACTAAATCGAATCATAATTAATATATTTGTTTAAAAATTATGTCCATCCTTGACAGCGAATGATAGTTGTTCGCATTCTTCATAACCACAAATTGGTTACGTTTTTATTTAAGCTTTCTGTCCTTGAGAGCATCAAACTATGACCATTCAACTTACCAATAAATAGGTACATTTAATGCAAAACCGTTGTTTAATTCAATTTATTGTTCCTTTTATTTGTTTGCCTAAAGTTCTGACGTTAGTGAAACCATTTTTTATTTAAAATCATTAACGAATTTTATAAAATCAATAAGCGTAAGTTTTAAATCTCTTTCCCAACATTTTTTTGTAACAGTCATTTCCTAGGTTGAAGTTTTAATAATTTGGCAAATGATTTATAATAAATATCTCATTTTTCTAGATAACGCCATTGAAAGCAAAAAATCCATTAACATCTTCCCAATTAAAGTCTGTTTGCAACGTAAAATTTCTTTTTTTTTCTCAATTCCTTTTTGACGTTCTCTAACTTGATTATATTGCCTTGAATTATCTCATTAGTACATATGAGCACAGTTCTCAACCCACCACGCATTATACGTTTCCGTGAAACAGAAAAAAACATAATCTTGACTTTTTTCAAAACAGTAGTTACTATTACTCATATATCATTATTTTATGTAATAATAGTTACAAATTGGATGAACCATCGGTGCCGGTAATTGAATACCTTCAGAATCGCATGCACCTAGCCAGAACTCCATGTTATTGTTGCATTAAATTTTTCCAGAATTGGCCGTAAAAAGCAGGCAACTCTTAGTCATCAACAAAGCTCTGATATTATCAATGGCTTCATATAGAGAGAGGGTCGGGTAGAGAGGCGGTGGGGGGGGGGCGGGATTGGAGAATTCAACGTTGCATACTCAACACGCGCGTATATGGTTTAAACCCCTCCCCCCTTCTCTCTCTCTCTTACCAAACCTCCTTCTCCATCCATCCAACTCCATATGGCAGATTCTGCTGTTTGGATACATATTAATGTTTGAATGCTCTCGCTCCCTGCGGGGACGCTAATTTTCCCTATTTTGATATTGAAATAATTTGTGAAAAAAAGGAATGATTAATCGAGAGGTGTAGCGACTCACTCCCCGACACAAGTTAAAAGCATCTTTAAGAAGAACAATGGAATGGAATTGTATCAATTGGAAGTCTGGGTATATGAAGAATTTGCCATTTTTATTTACAAATCCAGAAAAATTTCGGTAAAGAATCAACTTAAATCAAGGATAAATTCCTGCTAATTGAGGGAATAAGTAACGAATACAGAAGTTAAGTGAAAATTTAGTTTAATTTTTACAATGAGTATTGGACTTTCAGCCACCGAAAACTAAGTTAGAAATGTAAAATTTTGTTAGATAGTTTTAATTAATATAAATTAAAGATAAATTGGATGACTTCAACATGACGGAATGAATTTTACCTTGCGTGAAGGTCAACTCACATTTTTCACGCCTACGTATTCCCTTCAACCGCTTATTTCATGAGATTACAAGACTCTCCCACATTTTCACCAATTACTTGGGTCCAATTTTTGCTGTTTTCTGACATTCTGAGGTTAGTAATATTAATAATAGGATAATTCTGCAAAGCAAACTCGTTTAGTAGCACACAATGCTCCAATGATGTCCGAACTAAAGTGAGACATATGGACTAATGGTGTCGTTTATCATGCAAAAGTACCCTCAACATTAGACTTCACGACGCTCGTCAGAGAACAATGCTCAATAGCAGTCAGGACTACTTCTGTTAAGAAGAATGTGGTTGCTTAAATAATGCATTTCAATGCAGTCAAAAAAAAAGGTTTTCGTGAGACAATTGGAAAAAAAACTTAAAAGAAAGCATCAGTCCGTAAAGAACCATAGCAAATATATCCGCAAATAAATAAGTGGACACAAGTCAAGGGCCCTTTGCATTTGAAAGTGATTACAGACAATGTTAGAAACGAAAGGTTTTGGAATCTGCTAACTCCACGTTGGAATATGCTCAAAATATTCACGTATTTTAAGTCATTACGCGGCATTGCAAGCCTCATTTTACGTGATGATTAAACTTCCATATTATATGCAAAAAATTAAAAAAAATTATTTAGCTCATGAAATAATAGTAGAAAATGTGAAACCTGGAGAGAATACATTTACATTAGTCTTTGAGAACTTAAGTAATTGCATCAAAATATTTTACTTCAGTAGTTTGGTCCTGAAGTTACCTGAGATGTTTTTTTTTGACTTTGAAAATGATTTTCTCAGCTTTCACGCGGAAAATTTCTGCAAACTAGTCTTTTTCCATTATACTTGTGGCCTCTTTTCTGGAACATGGGCTGGGGAAGAATGAGACGTGAGCTAGCTGACAGAAACCGGGGTGTCCCAAGGCACTGACTCATGGGTCCCCCTCCCTACACAAAGAGGAATATTTTATCCTTAAGGCGCCAGATGCATTGGCGCTTAAACACAAACGTCTCACGCGATAAAACAGTAAAACCGCAGTAGTACTAAAAGCCGCATGGTGGTACGTATACTCTTCATATTCTCTCATACTACCTGGGTGTCTCAAGCCTCTTTCGAAATTATGAGTCAGTGGGTCTTCACAACAAAATGCATTGAAATAAATCTGGTTGGTAAATTCAGCTGTTGAAGATAATTCTAGACCCATTTACCAATCTCCATTGCACATTAAGTACGGTCCAAAGAAACTGTCATTGATCTGCCTATTGCTATTGATTGGTTAGAATGATCTATTTATATTTGGCTCGTGAAGTTCTAACTTAATAAATAGGAGGAATAGTTCTTGACGCATGTAAAATTAAGACAGCATAGTAATTGAATCAACGAGGGACTGAGGTTTAAAACATTATCATAAATTTACATATGGCTATCTTTGTAAAAGCTCTTACAAGCTTTGTAAATACTGGTCTAAGCGAAGGTCTTTTTAAAGCGTTATCGAATATGGGATGAGATTCAAACATGCTTTTTTTAATACCGAAGTAAAATTGCTTAAATGATTGTAAAAATTGAAAAGCAGAGGTGTGGAGTGCTTTAACTCAATCGGTATTGAAATGATAATTGGTAACATATTTCGAACTCAGCCCTTAGCTGTGTCCTAGCGTTTAGGTTGTCAAATTGAAGACTTCCCAGGGGCGTTGGCTTTTAAAAGTTTGAATTTGCATTCATTTGAATTTTTCATCTCATTCACCATGCGCAAGATCAGATTAATCAGATTTCAGAAGATTGGGTGGTCTTTAAAACTACCAAGACATTAGTTCATATAAGCTGGAAAAGTTTTTTCAATGATGAAAGGTCAATACTAAGCTATAGATTGCGCTATTTAATACAGCGGATTTCCATGCATGAGCATTTTAATTATAATAAGAATTTCACAACGAAAGTTGCCAGTGATTGGAAATATTTACTTTCCATTCTTGAAAGGGTTTCATGTTTTAAAGAAGGGAAAAATAGCCTCGTATTTAACAGTAGGATAAAATGGAGTTCGTACTTGCTGTGGTATTCTACTTCTCGAGAGGGCAGTTTCCTATTTTTAAATGTCGCTTTTCAAAAAGAGGGACTCGGCAGTAAAGAAGCCTGACAGTAACAGCGATTCATGTCAAGACACATTCATCACATTCTTTTACAAAATTCAAGTGCATATTTGGAATATTTAAGTAGCACGCCCAATTTTCCTTACAGAAGTGTGCGTCTTCTTCATCAACTCTATGCCAAAGCATCGTCAAATCGGGATGTTGAATCTCCAACTTTCATGGAGTGAATTATGTCTGCTTTTCTCGGGACTCAGAAGGAGAGAGAAGATATATTTTGGCGCCATATCACTTAAGTTGTTTTTTTCAATTCCTTCCAAGCTCTCTAACTCCTTCATCCATCATCAGCCGAGAAAAAAAAAAACATTTTCTAGACAAGAATGAAATTAACCATACAAAATGAGAACTGGCCCAAGTATTGGTGTGTTAAAGAAATTAGTGATTAACTGAAATAAAAATATGGGGTAATAAAGAGACTGTTGTAATTTTGGTAATTTTCATTTTGTTTAACAAAATGGAAAGGTTGAAAAAAAATATTTCAACAACAAACTGCATTATTTTCAAATCTAAATTGAAATTTTAATGAATTTAAGTATTTAATTTCAATAAAAATAAACAACCACAATTATTTGTTTCGCTGTCAAGATAAGGAAAAACGTGGAATTATTTGTCAAGAAAAAAACACAATTAGATGAGATCTTCGTCAGCGTACTCTTTTCTCTCGGTCTTCCTATGAATGCCTAACTAATAAAAGATCCAAATCCGCCTCAACTACTCCCTGAAGGTCAATTTTACAAAGAAAGATTCTTCGCGGATGTTTGCTTCAAAATCTAACGGGTGAAAAATAATTCAAAGAATACTAATCACTTAGAACCATTGCTTTTTTCAAAATTCCTTAAAATCACTTAGTCGCAATAAGAATTATAAATAAGCAATTTACTGGGATAAATTAATCGGGTGTTCAGGACGTTTACGAGGATGCCAAATTATGATAAATGGATACCCAACTTGGAGAAATTACGTTGGACATAAAATTGCGTCTTAAAGATTAGTACTATTGTTTGATGATATGTAGTGCCCTTATTTTGCCTTGACAACCGAAGTAGTCTACTTTATCAACCAGTCAGACATTAACTGTCCCCAAATTCGTTATTTGGATTGCAGCTCAACCTTGACGAATGATGCCACACTGGCCTAAAAATAACTAATCAACTGTCTTCTTTTAATCTCTTAAAGTAGTGAGACAGAGTTACTAAGGGCGATTGAATCTCCCTTCGATATAATCAAATTAGTGTGACTAAACTTCTCAAATCAAATTTTCAAAAGTGTACTCTAGTCATTACCAGTCCAACATGTGGTTTAGTTGATTTCCCAAGTGTCTAATTATTAAAATTGCACCCTTTATTAACCACATTAGTCACCGACACCTACTACCAATAGGCTCTAATTACAAAGCTCGAGAAGGTGAGAGAACTACAACCACCAAATGAAATTGTACAGCGGTCTTTGATAGCGAAACTCGCATTTAAATACACCTGCAACGAGGGGTTGAGACAGTGCTATTATTAACTGTTTGAATAGATCTTTTTTTCAAAAACAGAAAGAGAATTTAAAAAATGTTCTTATTATAACTCAAAAAAAGGAAAAAATCAAAACATCTAATCATAGAAAACAGTGGAGAAATCCAATGCGTGTTTAGAGAGCCGAGTCAAATGGAAGCAGTACAATAAAATAAATTTTTTCTAAATTTAACATTTGGAGTCTGTTTTGTACAGCATTTACTTCTACCATCAACTCATCGCTTAATGTTCTACCACTTCGGTGGCCAAAGTCCTAGACTTGTCCCGTTGACGGAGGGAATTAATGTTCTCCTTGTCCAGACCAAGATATTAACAGGGAGATAAAATCTAGCACTAAATAAAACCATATGGAGCACAATTTCCACGTGGATTTATAGATGGTGAAGATGGTAATAGAATCCAATCTACTTAATGAATTAAAATTGAATTGGGAAATACCTCAATGGAAGACCAACAAATTATAATATTTTATTGATTAAAACTATATTCAAAGTCATTTTTTCTCACTAAAGGTTTCAAGCATCAGACGAAACGCAGGGTATCGAGACAAGAATGAATGAACAGCTGAAATTTTAATTTAAAAGACAAAAATATCAAGTTCAATGTTCTTCATCCTCTTAAATGTGCGAATTTCGAATTTTTATTAGGGCCTTTCGTCTTCTATTTATACATTCATATAAAATTGTCTTTCTTAAATGGTCAAGATTTATTGAAAATCCCTCAACATTTTGGTCAGCTTCAGCTAACAGTACGCATAGGGGGCATAACTTAAATATGTTTTAAAATTTTGGGAATGAAGAAGATATCAGGTCATCAATATCATATCATCCTTGCCTCCCTTTTCAGAATCATCAAATTTAATAAATAAGTAAATGCCAGATATCCTTTTAAGTTTACATCTTACTGTTATTAGAATCTTTAACTCGATGAGTTTACAAACTGTATGTCATTTACTTAAATATATAAAATATTCATACTCAAGGATTAGGTGCAAACTCGTGGGCGTCCTGTGAATTCTTCCTTTACTTGGCGTTCACACTTAAAATCGATTTACGCCTTTGAAGATTTACACCCTTGTGTTTCCCTTTGCCCTGGTAAAAACTCGGGGAAGGAGTTGTTTCAGAATTAATATTGCTTAATTTTAGAGAATAATTTTTTCATTAGGTCTAAAACTTTGCTCCTGCCATTTTTTTTCAATTTGAGGCTTTATTACAACAAAACGATTGCATGCATTAAGTTTCAGAGTATTGTCCATCGTTTGCTACCACTTTGACCCATCTCTCGGGCAGTAGGTGAATTCCGCGGCCAGGAAAAAATTTCTCATCTTTCGACGAGATTCATGAGTCAATGAGTCCAATTTTTCACTTCTTCATACGAGCTGAATTGCTGGTCAGCCAAGCCGTGTGACACTAAGTGAGGTGAGTGAGGTGAAAATCAGCAGACGGAGCAATATCTGAAGAGTACGGTGGGTGAGGTCAAAGTTCCCATTTCAACTTTTCGAGATATTTTTTCACCGCTTTGGTCCATTTCGTGAGGTCTAACATAGCTTTATCATGCTGTAAAATAACCACCTTATCGTGCCTCTCGTTGTACTGTGGCCGATTTCCTCTTTTCATGAGCACGGCTCAGGCGCATCAATTGTGTTCTACAACGCTCACCTGTGATGGTTTCAGACAGACGGTTTCAGAGGCTCATAATAAATTACGCCCAAGCTGGTTTCCCACCATACGCAAAGCGTCACTTTTGAGCCATAGATATTCATTCCACCAAGGTGTTGACGTAGCAGAATGACCACCGGGCAATCCTCATGATTTTTGGCTCTTGGGTTAAGGTTAGAGTTATTGTAATGTACCCATTTGCCGACCCCAGCAACAATACGATGGAAAAATCCCCTTCGCGTTTGCCTTTCCAACAGCAGCCGTTCACAAGCAAACAAACGTCGCTCCACATCTCTTCTTGGTTTCAGCTCATGGGGTACCCAATTTCTCAATATCCTTCTTTCTCAATCATTCCCAACTGTTTCAGGCGTTTTGAAATTGCTTGCTCACTCATACCCACCCCGTGATTATGATAATTCTTCTTGAGTTTGACGACAAGAGTCTTCACCAACAATCGTTCGCCTCCAATTCTGCATCTTCAAAAACTTTTTCCTCTCTACCACTATGCTGGTCTTCGACAACAAAATCACCACTCTTAAAACGTTGGAACTATTCCCGCCAACACGTTCTGTCACTAATAGCCGTTTTACCATAAGTAACTGAGATAATCCGGTGAGCCTCAGTCAGTCTGTAGATTTTTTCATATTGAAATAAAAAAGCCATAGCTCCCACAAATGACGAAAATTCGGTTTAACTTCGGACATATTTAATCAAAAATTGTATTATTATGCAAACAATAATTAAGTTATATCAAAGTTGGGTTATATTTACAAATGTGAAAACAAAGTGTTCGACATCTGGGATTTATATATTTCAACTACCACAGACTACTACCGCCGTCTTTTGGAAAACGGTAGGAGCAAAGTTGTAGACCTAATATTATTTTATTCGCTCTTACATTCTTCAGCTTCAACAATTAACTCTTTTTCTACTCCACAATAAGGAGTATAAATGATTTCTAGAATTATTAACAATGTGTACTGTTGGCTGGCTAAGTCATTACATATGAAAATATGAGCCAATAATCAGTTGGTTCTGCAAAATGCCCCCAGTTAAACGCGTCGGTGTTATAAGCACTGTATAACCCGCTAAATGTAACATTTTTTGTCAAGGTCTTCTGCTGTTTCTAACTTCACTATTTTAAGCTTCTACAAGGGTTATAGGGAAACTGAATTACTTCACAAAAATGCATTAGGTTGAAGACAACAACTAAAACACCGCCTCATAATGTCAGGAATTTCAAAGAAGTACCATTAAACCGAAATAAGCATTAAGCCTTGCATGACACTCTGACAAGAGGAATTATGTTAAGGACAAGTATGCTACCCGTCCCCTCCCCCTTCCGCCTCCCATCGTCAGACGCCAAAGCGTCTGGGAAGACTATGACAATGTAATGGAGCATTGAGATACTTCTCCCTTTCTCTAATGGAATTCCTTCTCAGCGCACGCTATATGTTTTTTTATCCCAAGGTGACTATCTCAATTTTGCTCTCCTTTACTCAACCACATTTTAAGGCGTCTGCACATGGGGCGAATTTTTCTTCTTACGCATTTTTTGTAAGTAAGCTCAGCCGCAGACACATTCGGTGATTATTCACTCCCCTTTCCATTCCACCCTACCCCCTCCCACTCCCACCTATTTACTCAAAGTCTAGATTTTCTGTTAATTTAGAGAATATTGCAGTTTTATTAATTCTTAGAATGAGTCAGTAGTTGTAATGGAACGCATAAAATGTTCGCAAATATTAAGTGAATTAAAAGGAATGGGGGGGGGGGGGGTACTCACCATCAATTTTATTGTCATAATTTAGTTAAGAGTCTCTACTAAACTACTTCAGAAAAGAGATTTTAATTTAATTCACTCAAATTAACCTAACTAGCGCCAAGTCCATAACAGAAGATGTAGGCAGGGGTATTAATTATTCACGTTAATATTATTTTGACATTATACGCCTCTTCAAAGTTGAAAATTTTCTTAGGAGCCAAGGTGTAACAATGAATATTAAAATTTTATTATTATATCAAGTTAGCATGCAGGTGGCTAATTTTGGTACATTACATGTTGTTAGAACGGATGACGCCTCGATATATACAATGATGAAAGAAGTAATTGTATTTAAGTCATGCTTTTCGCCATCGGAAGCATCTAGAAGTTATTATAGCTCATTGTATTCGTTGTACACAGATGTCTTCCATAACGTGCATCCACCATATTCCACACGTGAGCACATAGAAACAATCAGTGGCTTTGTATACCACGGTTTGGCAAGAATTCTTATTAGAATGTAGTAAGCGGAATGCAATTTCCAAATGTGTCAAACACTAATATTAAGTCCATAAAGTAGACGTTCTTATCAAAGAAGGGATTTGGACAAGGGCATATAGCTGTCTATACAGCATTTACTATGGAAAAGAATTCAGGTTTGAAATTCGGTACTAAGTCCTGAGTGATATTGCTTTGCCTTTAAGATGAAAAAGCCAACCTATAAAGCCAGCTTGCTGAGAGTTGTGAATATTAGTTCTTAACCCCTTAACGCCCTTTAGACCGTACGGTCCTCTTTCAAAATAAGCTCTATTAGTACTAGACTCGTAACAGAAGGCGCTATTGCCATTTGAAACATGTTCAATATGTCTATAGCCTTCCTCTGACACCACCTAAACTCATCACGTCGGCGGCATCAGTCTGCAAAGAGACACAAGTGAGTGCGGTTCGGTGCATTTTTCAAAAATAATTTGAGCGTTAAAGGGTTAAGAGCGAGCTTTCGTATCTGTCTATACCTATCAACTTAACCAAACCATCTCCGGGAATTTTAAGTGTACTCTAGTTGCCCAAAGTCCAGAGATATTTTGAACTCACTGTATCTGTAGGCCTCCAAGTCGACCGTCTTATTGTAAATTATCTTTCCAATTGTAAGTTCCAGTCCCCAAAATTTAACAGCAATGAAAATCCTATATCACCAATACTTCAAGGCATACATTTTTTAGACAGATCTAATTTTAATGAACTCAACGGTTAGATGCCAAGAGTTCGTGAAATTTGCTAAGTGTCCTAAGAATAAGTTGGAGGCAAAAGAATTGTCATTGAATTTCGAAATTTATGAGACTATATTCATTTCTCCAAAGGAATAGCAGTCTTAAAAGTTCAATGAATTAAAATGAGAAAGTGACACTTCGCCAAAAGTTTTACTCCATATTTTAGGTGTGAGTACTCCATTAAAAGGACATTAAAGCTCCCAAAGGGAATATTAAAAAGTGCTTTCGGGTGGTAATTGTCCACGTTCTCCCCCTTCTAAGCTTTTCGGTGCGGCAAAATCGGTGCACTGAGTCAAGCGTGCACATGCGGTTTTTGAGCACCCAGGGACAGAATAAAAGACCGCATAAAAACCTCGAACTCGCGAGGCGTAAGTTACTCACCTCCTCTCCTCACCCCCACCCCCCCCCCCATCCTACTTAGACTTATTCCCATGCGTCATTCGATGATTATGACTCAGGGTATTCGTGTGGGTTAGAAAAGCGCATAAAATGATACGATTTCGTGATAGCTGTAAGGGTGGTGGTTCTAAATTTTGAACATCTGTGTTCGCGTCTGGCGCGTTCTCTAGATAAATTTCGATGTTATCATGACATTGTCGCTCTCGCAAATCGGCCATAAATTGAGCTGGGTAGGGGAGGGGAGGAGGTTGGGGAATGAAGGTGAGGTGATTAGGGTTTGGCTTACCCACACCGCCTCTTCTGACAGTAGTTTTGAGATTGCGGAGATACCGAAGTGCGAAGTTGGACAGGCTTATAAATTTTGGTATTTATTCATATTTAAATTTCACCAAGTTGTTTGAAGAGAAATTGCTTCTATTATCTGGTTCTAAGAGGCTGACTAAGACAGTTTACTGAGATAATGTAAGTAATATAATTTTAACAACTATTATATCAACTACTTGTGCTAAGCTGAAGGTTTACTGGCCTTTTGGGCTTTAGCTTTAATCATTTTAATCGTCTGTATTAATAATTTCGGGACCACTAAGTGAAATATAACTGAAATTGCTATTTAATGTTTATTGTGAATTGCATTTTAGTGGTATTTATTTTTCAAATTAGAACGGATATTTTTGAAAATCTGATGTGCACAAAATCTAATCCCGCAAATAGAAATAATAGCTTACAAAAGGTATCTTCTTTGAATAAGGTTGTGAATTTTACCACTCCATTTTCAAACTTGCAAGTCAGATCGTTGGTCTTTGTGTTGCTGTATTTATATAATTAGCTTTATAACAGAAAAAATAATGATAGTAGTAAATAATAGCAATGGTAATAAGTGAACTAATGGAAAAAAGTGACTACTTTGGTATTTTACAGAATAAGTTCTACCGATGTGTACTGAAAGTATTTTGCAGATAGAGATTCCGTTGCCTTTGGTTAAGAAAGACACTATAGTGTGCCCCTTTTTATGCTCCAACTTCAAAATAAATTTATTTTATTCAAACTGTCGAGGTAGCTATGGTGAAGGAAATGCTCTTTTAAATTGTCTTTTGGATGCTACCCACTGCTTCCTAGTCTGCTCTGGTATCTAATTTTGCTTATCATCAAATTGTTATTCAAACTCCTCACTCCTCTCCTTCAACTTACTCACACTTCCCACTTTGAATTCACTTAAAGGATTTTTTTAAAAATCCCTTTTAAGTGAAATGGCGCCAGTAGTTAGTATTAACTTCTGCCGCGATGCTTGTGGTCCGCCGCCAGCCGCCCTAAGACCAAGCGCTTTCTAGATAAAGTTGATTTGTTCCACAACCATCACTTTTCCATAGCGTGTGGCATTGGTATCTGTGAGTCAGAATGAGTAATACTTTGTGTGCCTATGATTATGTTGATATCTTAAAAGTATAGTAATAAAATTTGCTTTTAGAATTCTGAAAGCTATATTTGTGCCGTATTTTGCCATCTTGAACAGCGCTATGAAGGCAATAATACCAAATGCTAGATATAAATTCTTATTTTGAGTTGAAGTTGTAGCATCATGAGGCCTCTCTGGTGTGAATTTGAAATTCTGTCAAACTTATTATAAGTGAAATTGAACTAGCGCAGTCGGTGACTCGGTTCACATGGAATGCACAGACGGGGATGGAACTCATGATCTATGGCGAAAGTCACTCTACCACCATCAATCTAAACAAAACTAGTTTATAATTCCCATTTAGTGGGAAGATATACGAGAGTTATAACTATTCCCTCTGAATACGAATCCTAGTATTAATGAGAAACGAATCAGGAGCCTGCACTATTCCTAGGGCTAATTTGTTACAACTGATTTCTGCTACTATAACCATTTATTAAGATGAAAAATGGCTTACCATTTTGGACAAATGTGTTCAGTATTTCGTTGGTATATCTACTAAGGAAAGGCTTGTCATTCTTTCTAACACATCAAAACCTAGGAGGGTGTGTGTGGGTGCACAACGTAACCACGACCGACCAAGGTAATTTCTTTCGCCATAGAACATTCTGGAACGTGCCACGTACGAACAGAAACTTCTCCACGTGCTTATGCCACGTTGAATAAGATTGGTTTATTTGGTAGCTAATTATATGGGTAGTTTTGACTGACATGTGCATTAAACTGATTGCAAGTCCTACTTTTGGCTTTCTGTTAGCTAATTTTGGGAGGAAGCTTGTAGAAAGGGTTTTTCCAAGAGAAGATTGTTAGGGTTGGCCATGCCTTATTTGTGTTATATCAGTTACAAGTCTGAATCAGCCTAAACATATATAAATCACTTTCATTTATCTAATAACTGCTTTCATGTCGCGCTTGTCTTATGTTATGTTTGAAGTTAATTTTGTCTAGTTGCGTCTTTGGTAATCAGATATACAAAGGCAACTTTAAGCCCTAATCACATCAGCAAGGCCCAACTTTCTGGAAGACAAGGATTAAACAGACTTTTTAAACCACAAACAAAAATAATTTCAAAATTCGGGACTACTAACCACTACATTCACCAGTCTAATATTGAGTAAACGGGTGTATTAATAAAAGGCAAAAAGTAAATAAACTAATTGAGTTGACGGACAAATGTCCACAGATCCAATGTAGAAAAATTAAAAGCTAATTGCAAATGATCGTGAACTTGTTGGCCAAAAAAATGAACATAGGTTACTGTAAATAAGATTGTGATCTGAATGTTCAGTCCCGGTCATGGGTCATAACAAATGAGCAAGAGCGCCTCACATTACACTGAGATGGTGAGCACCAAGGTAGATTTTAAAGAAATTTTATTTCAAGCACCACTTTGCTTTCAAAATCTTCTTCAAGATGTTGGCTCATTTTAAAATGAAATGTTTTTCCTTACTGCAATTAATGTATCAGTAAAGACCCGAATCTTGAATTAAAACTGTCTACTTAATTTAATAAGTAGCACTTTATTCGCATAAATAAAAGCATCCTATTGGAATTAGATTAAATAACTCATGGAAAGCTGAGTTCCTGTCATCAGCAATCGTTGATTTGCGAAATAGTTTATTATAGTGCATTAAGCCATAACTGGTAAAATTGTCTTTTCAATTCGTTGTAAATCGTTTATAACGACATTCTGTAATGTCTTTAAAAAATGGAAGTGTGCACGTGGATTATTATAACGACTCTCGCATAGTGGCTTAACTTAAAAGCAATGAGAGTCGCTCCTAATATATGCACGAAGATCATTTAATCATTTGAAGCAAAAGGACACAAGCATAAGTCAAGTTATATCTCAAGAAATAAGAAAATTTAACTGGTTATTAAATTTAATTAAAGGTACTTAGGGAGAAAATTTGAATCATTTTACAAACTAAAATCGTCCTGCATTGGATTATCAAGAGTTTCAATAGCAATTGAAATAATTACTAAAGTATTCGTTGATGGAAAATATGGAGTACGCACTCCTAAACTGAGTAACCTAACATTCTGGAGGGTGTGGTCGTGAGTGCAGAGGACTTATCAAATAGTCAGCTATCAATGTTCATTCGAGCTATGTATTCCACCACTAATCATGTTTACTGAGATCAGAAAATTTAGTGAACGCTTTACTCGCAGTACGTCTTCTTCCTCTATCTTATGGAGGTGGTTTAACTAATGCCGGGAGTCCATTCATACTTGGCTATTTTGCTATAGATGACAAAGCATATGGTAGCACTTGATCTGATTACATTTTTAATAATAAAATCATCCTTTAACCCTCTCCTTTTAAAATGTTTGTTTTTTAATTCTCTATTTTGCTTGCATCAAACATTTAAACATTTAAACTAGAATTTTGCACATATTCTCAAGTTCCGTTGCAGCCCAACAATCTTTGAATAATTGATCTGCTAATTAAATTCCTGTTTTTTAATATTAACAGAAAGCGAGTGAATTTGTAACTTTTTGTACTTGGAGAAATTCGAGTGTCAATGGGCTAGATTTTCGTCACATTATCATTCGGAAGTTTGCAGCGGGTGCTGCACACACAAAACATCGACTAATCTTAAACGAGCCCTCCTGAAAAAATCCTCCAGTATGAATTTGTTCCGAAATCGGCTGAGCTATTTCAACAATATGGAGGAAGCAGAACGTACGTTACAAATTACGATCACGTATATATAGTTATTAAGTGATTACAATTAACTCAAATTTAATTCATATTATTCGCTGATTACCTCAGAAGGCCACTGCACGCATGACCGCAAACAAAATTGCCCCTGTTGTCAAAGAATGCAATATTATAGCGTCCAATATCCACATTTTGAATTAAGATAGCTACTCTTGCAATGCATCAAATTTTATATCGATAAAGCAATATTGATATTACTCATCATAATCAAGAGTGATTCAACATTGTTAAAAACGATCGAATTTTTCAAATGTTTTACTTAAGAAATTCTTAAATTTAGATTTGCCCAGTTCTTAACAAATTAGTTTTATTAATGGTGCGTACGAAGTGAATAACTCTACTCCCTAAAGCCAAAATGCTCATTTCAATCAATCAATATCTATAAGTTTTGTTTCGACTGCTGTTTTTCAATTTTACACTGAAACGCCCTTTTTAAACGCAAATACCATCACTGTCACATCGGTACTGTCAAAAGGGTGGCACAAGCACCTATAGCAACAACCATTGAAAATAAGACTCTTCCAAATAAGACTAATGTCACACTTTTAGTCTCATCAACATACCTTTTTTGAAACTAAAGTACCTGTCTTAAGAATGTGATCATTCATACAAACTGAATGCAAAAATTTTATATAAAAATGCATCAAATGCCGTTTGTGCTTTTTACCATCTAATGTAATTTAAATCCACTCAGTTCGGTGGATTACAGCCACCTTTGGTGAAAAGAGGACGTTCATGATTCGTTTCACCTGCTTAAGTGGATAGTTGGAAAGTTACCCCTGAAAACGTCAGAACTAAAGTGTATTTCGAACTAATATTAATGATTAAAGATTAATTAATTAACTATTGTAAATATGAAACTCAATTACTTATTCAAACTATTTTATTCCATGTAAACTCTCAATCGTAGCAAATCTGACCTAAAAAGTATCCATATTTATATGAAATACTAATTTCCTCTTTCCGTCTGACATGTAATCTTTGAATGAATGCATATGGAAGTTTTTGGAAGTTAAAATACAGTTTAGAATTACTGCGGTCTCCTTCATTAAATATCGAGGATATCGAGAATAACAATTAATCTATCTGCGTTGGCTAACAATACATTCCAACCCCACTTGGCTGATCATATGAAGCTCATTGAAGGACAAATTATTAATGATTGATGTTTATTAAAAGTGTCTCAAGAAAAATCACATTTTCATAAAAAAATTGACAAATAGGTGGAATGTGCACAAGAATTGTTTATTCGTATAAATCTGCACATGCAGCTAAATTCAACGAAATTGATTTAAAATTTGCGATAAAATCTATATGTGAACTAGCCTTTGACAATATTTTCAAATGAAGACCATAGTCTTCCCCAACTGCTATAATTAACTTCAATCTTTCCTTTTTAAAAATTAGATAAAAAGGCTCTCTATTGTTGTATTAGAGAAGAGTTAATTCGTATCACTTTTAGTGAACAAAAATACTTCAAACGTATCTGATCTACGGATGTCTAACGCCTTATTTAATAATTCAATATGACTACCAAAATAATGAAGAACAAAGGACTAGTATTTCCATAGAGACAGGCATTAAAAATCTCATCTCAAAGTTACTTTACTTTTATCAAAATTATTAAAATTGGCCACGAAAATTAGTAATTGCATAAATTCCTAATTACCCATTTTCTTCTCATTTGTTTGAATTCACTCCATTGACAGGATTTATCACTCTTTTAATGAAAAAAGGAATTTTTCATAATTATCTTTAATTTTCAATCCTTAATGAAGACACACCGATTTGGAAATTTTTACCTATCATTCAATTAGGTTTGTGCTTCTAGTGAGGACATTCTAGATCTTAGCCCAGTCTATAAAGAATAATTAATATAGATACTTGTATTTTAATAATATATAGAAATGTGTATTTCTTGGATGAAATTAAATAATTACTTTTCCAAAAGATAAACCCAGCCGTATTTTTTAGGTCATGTTAATTAAGGTAATAAATTTTACATAATTTAAACAAGCTTTTCAGTTGAAAATTACCTCTATTGCATAAATTTCGAAAATTCTATTAGCCTCTATGGAAATACTGTTTTCCTAGACATGGTTTCCTCTCTATTTTTACTAACCTTTATGCAGATATTGAGTAATTCAAACATAAGTTCAGTGATTTTTTTGGCTGACAAACATTTAAAACAGAACAAAAATTATTATTCATTATTAAAACTAATTTTCTCAAAGATCGATTTGCCTTTTTCAAATCTGGGCTCAAAGATATACATCTGCTCTCGTTTAAGTAAACGTAAATCTTAATTTGAAAAACTAGGAAATTTTGCATTTCTTCTCTTTGATAATATCAGTTAATGGTGTATATTTTATACTTAAGCATGCGATTTGAGGCTAAAATATTTAAATTTTTGCTAAACTAGGACTGTAAAGCAGTAAACTAGTCTTCATCTTATTTGATAAAAATTTTACATGATTCGCGACCACATACCTTTTTCCACTTTAAAGTCATCTTAGCAAATTTAATTCATCATTTATTTAATTTTGCAAATATCTTGGATAGCTCCTCTTAAAGCCACTTCCATGGATTTCGGATATCCGTCACTTTCAGAGCGGGTAATCTGGCAATAGGCATTTTAATCTAAGGCATTTCGATAGTTTGAGTGCTATTATTATCCAAAGCAAAGAAAATGACACTTTCCTCTTATTAAACAGTGTCCAAACATCAAGGTGAATACTTTGAAAAACTGAGTGAAATGGAAGAGAAGGGTCTGAGTAAATGTAGATTATAGAATAGGACCATCATTTAAAATGTGAATAATGAGCAATGATCTTATTTTCTTATTTTCCCTTATTCGGATATCGTAATTCAATTTCAAATTTCTAGGGAGAGTTTGAAGTTAAAGTCATTTTGAGCAATTGAATGAACGAAGCAGTCAGTCGCTCCGCCCCTGTATAGTCAAAATAACTACCAAATAATAGATCTTTTAGTAAGGCGCAGCTCACATGAATTTAATTAATAAAATTTGTTCTTCGGTTTCCTACAAAGAGACTGTTAACCTTCTTAAGTTAAGTGATCAAATTCTCATAAATGCTCGAAATTACTCTTTAGTATGTGTCACAGAAGGTGTTAGTGAAAAGCATAAAGATGTATAAACAAAGAACCGTGGTGGTATTTGCAGAGGCTTATATGTCTTTATTTACTCAACCTATCTGGTCTTGGGTGACCAATATCAAACAACCTATACGTGAATCACAGTATGAGTCATGAATACGGAAAACATTCCCCCACGTTATTCTTTTGCCATGCATCGTACTGAAGTATTGACGGACCAACTTTCCTGACTGAATCTCAACTGCTCAAACATGTTCCTTGAATTACTTCTTTACAACTTCACATTAATTATTAATCATGTAATGATAGTGATATGACAAAAATATTAGAAGAGTGGAGTCCATTGCGATTCGTCTTCCCATATCCGAAAAAAACGTTCTGTAATTTAGAAATCAAATTTAATACATACTGAGTGGGAACGATCTTGAAGCAAGGTTGAGAGAGAGTGAGAAGATGTTTTGATGTTTAATGAACCTGGACCGCATTTTCATGCTTAATAAGAAAATGCTTTGCAAGTAAGTTGGAGAATTTTCTCCCATAACTACCTGGCTCCCAAAAAGGAATTTTAAAAGAGAAATGATGCATTTTACACTGAACCGATATTATGCCAGTACTTATGATGAATTGAATATGGGCTGAAAATCCAACTTGCATTTAGGATGGAATTCAGCAATGATGATGGTGATATCTGCTAACTGCCTACTTGGCAATCTCCTTTCAGATACGGGACCTTCAGTAAAATGCGTTTTCATACCTATTTAAACAAGTGAGATCAATTAAAATACTAAGATGCGAAATATTCGCAAAGCGTTTTTTTGGAAAAATATTAAGCGCTAAAATTATAATTTTTAAATATACGTACATTGCTTTAGGATAATAAATCTTTTGCCAATAGGCAGACTCAAATTTCCACAAATATGTCGTAAATGTGCTAAAAATTGATTTATTACCTCCACTAGGTGGCGTGCAGGAGCAAATTAAAATATTTACTGAAATCACGGCATTAGTTGGCCCCAGTTTAATTTGAGAGAGGAGTAAAATTATGCTTTAGTAAATATAAGTGAGGACGAAGTTATTCTTATCAACCACAGGAATTATTAATTTAAACAAGGTAATTAAATTAAAACTAATCAATGGAAATAAAGAACGTAATCGGTACAATATGTCTGAATTTAAGCTGCTATGATTACCGTTATTATTGGTTACATGTGTTTGTGTAACCTTCCTTTAACTGATTATAAGTGGCTGCCAATATTTGCAACCGACATCAAAAATGTTAAACAAACTCACTGCATAGATACATGTCCATTTCGGCTTCACTTGGAACTTTAATGTATTAAATTCGTTATTGTAAGGCTTCGCCAATTGAAATGCTGTTTAATCTAATTCTTAGCCCAAATACCTCAAAAATTCTTATCCAAGTATAACTCTATCAAATAAATTTATACATTTAGATTATGCAACAAGTTCCAATAATGGCCTTATTAATTGATTTTAGCCACTTTAAATCAATTTGAACATGAATTACAAGAATTGGGTTCTAAATTTTAAGTCCTAATAAATGTAAACGTCAAATGAACAGTCCGTGTTGCTCCTTAGGAATTAAAGTTATTTAACACTTCTCTGAATATGTGCGCAGTCGACAATAGCACGTTTTTCAAAACAACTTCTGACTTGTAAAGGCAGTGATATTTAAAAATCATTGTTCCCATGCTATATACATTATTTCTATGTTAGCAGCTTAAAAACGCCACGTTAGCTAGCAAGGAAATAGGATGGCTAAGCCCTTCTGTCTTCCTCCAGTTCCCATTTGCTAATTCTCTCCAAACGGTAGAAAAAAATCGATAATCATATACGAACGCACAAACACGCTGCGGCAGGCTAAGTAATCAGCTGGCAAGGCAGTGATTGGTTGATGCGAAGAGCGTGAGCTCATTGGTTAGATTGAGTGAAGAACAGCAAGACACTGAGATAATACTCCCCTTTCCGCTGGAGATGAGGAGCTCATTCACTACAAGGTAAGTAAGGCTCTGGATTGCCGAAATTTGCTGAAATTTCTCTCTGCATACGTGTAAGGCGGACTTTACCCCTCGTCCTGTGGGTTGGGAGATGCATTTTCATTTTTGATTGTGCTAAGTGCACTTTCTAAAAGCATCACAACCTACTTGATTGAGGGGAGTACCTGCCTTGAGCATCGCTCCACTTTAGTTTGCCTACTTCTCATATTCTTGGATTTTATTCCCATTCAAGTAGGATTTAGACGATGCTGGAATTCGATAAAATGAATCAAAGTGATTGCGTTTGTGATCAGTTAATGAAATTTAAAAAAACAGTAAACAAAATACTTTCAATTTTCTAAACCAATTCCAGTAAATAAGCGTATTTGGAACTTTAACTTTTCTAAGTATTGGAAAAATAGTCATATTTTTAGAGAAGCAAATTGGACCGCATCTGTTATAATTTGAACTTTATGAAAACTTCCCATAGGAACAGCATTCATCAAACAATTTGCTAATTATTGGCTTAAAAAAGGCAGTTATCCTATTTATTAATTATGAATTTTGTTGAAGCCAGATATTCATTAGGAAAAAATAATTGATTCTGCCAAAAGATGTGGATTCGTTTTGTTTTTATGAATATAATTTGTGAAAAGTTTTACAACAGTTCCTCTTCAGTCTATTTGTAGCAGAGTTTTTGTCCAAAGGAGAATGAAGAAGGGTGAAATAAGAAAAAAAGAGCTTTTCTTCACCCTAGTTTGCTATTTTTATGATATCCACACTAGTGATTGTTGAACTTCAGGTATATTTCAGAACTCGACCCATATTTTCTAATTAGAATTTTTGTCCTCAAAATTTGGCAGACCCCTGTCCTAGGCGAGTAGAGTTAAATGAAAATTTCATTTATTTTAAAGGTTTTTAGTGCTCATTCAATTGTATTTGATTGTTCCAGTATTCAGATAATTTGAAAAAAGTTTAAGTTATGTCTACATAAAATTTTATATCCTCCTGTCTAGCGAAATTCATTAATTATATGAAGCCTAATTTGAGCGCTTTCTTAAGTTGTCATTTCTGAGATTTTTTCTATTGATCAGTAATAGCATGTTTAATAACTTAATAAGACTTAGTGTATTCTTGATATTTTAATCTGTAAAATTCAGTTTTTTGCAGAAACTTCATTTGTTAATCATAAGAGTGAAAGTAGCATACAGGTTAAAAACAAGCTCATTTACTCAAGCAACATGTCCGTTGTCTGCACATCGAATGTCAATCAGAGAAGTCCAGAGTTGTGACAAGGGGACACTTCAAAGCCCTATCTTCAAATGATCGGCTCATTTCGAGCGACCTTTTCTTCCTTTTTGAGCATAATTTCAACAATGAAATCCACAATACTTTTACTCACTGGTTAATTAATCCACTTGAAGACAAATAAGCTTGCCCAAATTGCAGCTACTTATCAACGAACAGACAGTCTCCATATCGGCATTCTAGGATTTAAAAAGTAGCGTTATGATATAGGCTATTTAAAACAACAAGAGATAATCTTCCTATAATGCTCCTCTCTTCCTTTTCTAGGCATTGTCGTGTATCCTAGTAATCTCTAAGATCACTAGGATTTCAGAAGGATAGCTTTACCAAGCATAAACGCAAAATTATTGGTAAGCGCGTCATCTCCTTGACAAAATGCTCAGTTTACTTATTTTTAACTGCATCTTTTCAATATACTGTAAATAACCCAAAACATTAATAGCTTTGAATAAAAAAACGCCAAAGGCAGGCGTTTTAAGAAAAATTCCAAAATACTTTCAACTGATTCACATGAAGGAAATTATCTCATATTAATTTTATTTTTGAGCATTTTGCCTACTAGATAGTTTTACAAATTGGTATCTTACCTTTTACACTTAACTTGTTATTCCCATGGGAGGCATATTTTAATGACCTAATTTAACGTTAACAGCCTATTAGCTTTTGTTGCGTTTTCTGCATAAATAAGCCTCTGGTAAGCTGTAGTAATGCCCTTAGAAATTCCACCAACTGGTGACAAGTGCAGCTAGCCTTGAGTAGAATGCTCTGGCATGAATTGAGCGAGAACACGGCGAGTATGACGTGGGGGAGGGGGTGGGGGGGGGGGAGACTTATTACAAGAAAGGCTTAGTAATCGTGAAGGGAATTGAAGCTTAGCTAATTGAATAACTGGCCTCTGCATGCTCAACTGCGCTTGCTCGATAAGTGATCGGTGGCGTGTGGGCACATCCCAGAATGTTCTTTTGCGCGTGGAATTCTTTTGGTTGGCTTTAGTAGCGTGGCAATCACATGTTTTCCGCTAAGAACAATGGACAATAGTGTTAAGGTCACATAAACTATTTAAACGGAGCAGGAAATTTTATTTAAACGGGCTATAGCATTAAAATGAGAAAAAAAGGTCACGTCAGATAGCACGGAAAGATTGTTATCTATTTTTCTCGCTGTTTAGCCCCATTAGATTTAGAGATGAACTTTTATTTATCAATTTAAACACTGGATAAACCGAGCAAGATGCTTAAAATTGAGTATTAGTCAATAAAACTACCAAATATTACCTTTAAAAGTCCCCTTAACTGAAGAAATGAACTTACTTAAAGTAAATATTTTCCAAAACATATTCTCTCTAATTAAAATCCTCTCACTATATCACGTTAATTTGAGGGTCATCAGTAAGTGGATTCTATTGAAAAGGGCAAAGATTTTCTATTAAGTTGTAAGTACAATCTGCCTGAACACGTTTGTATTACTTTCATAGATGAGAAATGGCAGTTTAAAACTGGACGCGACCGAACTATATAGCGAATACACAAGTTCAGCTTTGACCATTTACTATTGGCAGAAAGTGAAAATTTAGAGAAATCATATGTTTGTGAGTGGATCGTCAAAGCGATTGCACATTCGTAATATCTCACGAATGTCATGAATAAGAACAAAAAATTGGATTTAAACAACTCTATTTGTTTTTAAATTTATAATGTTATTTTGCCAACCTAGCAAGAAGTCACCAACATCAAAAGAAAACAAATCTTTTTGCTACTCTGATCTGAGTAACCATAAAAATATTCAACGATCGTAAATTTATAAAATGTATTTTGATGCGTTGTTAATCAAATATTATATTTAATTTGCCGATATTCTGAAAAGCCATTTTTATTATGAAGCGGGTTAGGAAATGCGTAGATAAAAGAAGTGACATATGGTGGAAATTAATTGCTGAATTGGTCCAAAATAACCTGAACACGTCATCTTATGGATATTATTTTCCTTTCGAGACGGAAATAAGACTTTAGATATATTAGGAACATATTTTATTATAATTTACATTTATACATTATTAACGAATTTGGAGATCCTTACTCACAAGTGTGGGACACGTCATCACATGAACGCACAGCGTGCCTTGAAGGTGCGGCCGTTCAACTTCGCGTACGGATTGAGTGCGAGGACACACAGCCAGTGGCCAATCAAAAATCTCCGCTCGTTTTACTTAATCCGCCATGTTGAATGACTAAGCTTCCTCCCTTGTTGCACTCCACGCCATGCATGTGTATAATAAATGCGTCCCCTGGATACCTCTGTCTCTTCTTAGCTTTGCAATAGCTTAGCTAATTCTGGGGGTCTTACGGACTAGGAGAATCTGCCAGTGAGGTTTCTGGGTACAGTCGGGCTTAGTTAGGTAGCTAATTCCGCTACACAAGTCAATCATGCACATGTACTCGCTTTAGATTTTGGGCTAATGTATTTGCGTATTTTTAAGCTTTACTTACTTAAAGTGTTAAAAGGAAGGTTCCACTTGCTCTCACCATCTTCCTACAATAAGCAATGATATTTTTACAAATAATATAAATTCATATTTTCATTTTATGAAATTATGCCCTCTAGATAAAAGTCATGGTCGAGGCCAAACTTTTCGATAGATATTATTTTTTTAAAGTTGAAAAATGTCACAATAATTGTGGGAATGAGCAAAATGCAAGCTTATTTAAGTGGAACGATTTTGGTACTCAGTTGTAAAAATAGAAACTTGTAACTATCCTTATAAATAAATTGAAGAGCACTTTAATCAGCATCGATCTAGGCACAATAAATGAATTCATTTTCTGTCATTTAAGCGACGTCCAATACAGGAATTGCGATAAAGTTGGGACCTCGTTTTTCCACCCAGGCTATTGCACGCCTGGTGGAGCACAAAGACTAAATCGCTCATTGAAAGGGAATTGAAGGCGACACGGCAGTTTTACATTTAATTGGATTTAATCATGAAATCTCATTCATTATATCGCAATTCATCCATCCATTTATTAAAATATGTCTATTTCAATGTTATTTTGCGCACTGGATTAAAAGTCCACATCTCACTTTTATTCATGGCTGCATGAAGATACCAATTAATTAAATTGGTGTGACCAAGCCCTTGAGTAAATCAAATAATTCACAATCTTTGAGTAACAAGGAGGTTTGCCAGAAAACTGAGTTTATGAACTTTAAGGCTATTAAAAAGCGAATCATATTTCTTGTGTGAAAATAGATAATTCATTTTTTAAAGGATATCACTTCCTTACTGATCGGTTTTGCTCTTCTCTGTATTCAGATTCTATTTTATGACTAAAACTTATTACCTTATTTTGGTATTTCCATTGTTAAAGCAATAATAATAAGATGACTTCTTTTTATTCAAAAATCAATTTAGCAGACTCTGGAATATGCCGTCGTGGCAATTACTACAACAATATCTAAATATATATCACATTGAAGTTAGAATTTTAATTGAGCTATTGAAGCGACTTTGAGCTAGTACTAATGTAGCTTTGCTAAAGGAAAAATGCTTGTGAATATCATACAAATTTTTCGTGCTCATGTAGCGTTGTTTATGTTTGTAAATCTTTAATTGATATTAATGGGACGCTTTTGGTGGATAACATAGAAATTAGATTTAATAAAACCTTGAAAGTCAGCTAGAATAAAATTACTCCAGAAATTAGCTAAGCTACGTCGACGGTATTGATTAAACAGAACGTATGGCGTGGATAGCGTTTTTTTTCCATCACAGCGAACTGTCAAAAGGTTTGGGTATTAACTCCGCTACCTTGTAAAGACTATCAATTGCGAATTAGACGCGAGGTCTCCGCACGCATGACTGCACTTGCTCTCTATTCGATCAGTATCGAGGCCACGGCTTCTAGATTGTTCTAGAAATTCTTTCAATCAGCATGGCAGCTCTGTGCATTTCGTAGTGCTTTAAATAATTGATTAAAAAGAAATGAATTCGTTTTTTGATCCAAAAGTCTATTCGGTTTTATCAAGCGGGAAAAGAACAAATAATTAATTAAATAGAAGTAAAATGAAGTAATGAAGATAAATGAGGACCATTTGAAAAAATAAACGAAAAAGCTTAAAAAAACAAGTATAATTTTTCTGGTTTGAAAAGTTGCTTTTAAAATGTAATAAAATTTTGTTTTCATTTTAAAAAATTATTACCAACTCCATTAATCGCTTCTGTTATCGTTGAGACTGGGTTTTATTACTTTGACAAAAATTCCGACAGCAAAATTGTAATCAACTTCTTGACAAAATAGAATAAGTAAACATAAGTATAAATAAACGAAAGATAAAAAATCGTCTTTTTCCCCTAATAGAATTTTCTTATTAATTATACCTTCCATTAACAAAGAAACGTCGTTTTTGATTGTTTTTCCAATGCGAGAAACCTCATAGTAAAATATTTCCCAAAGGTCTTCGAAAGAAGTAAACAATTTCATATAGGTATTTTAACACACAAACGCAATGGAAACTTGCCAACTCCTTGAGTCAGATTCTCCTTCAAATGAAAGCTTAAATTGGGTTGTTAATAAGAAAACTATAGAGAATTG
The DNA here is from genome assembly GCA_000469805.3 of Hymenolepis microstoma. NCBI lineage: Eukaryota > Metazoa > Platyhelminthes > Cestoda > Cyclophyllidea > Hymenolepididae > Hymenolepis > Hymenolepis microstoma. Next base: position 34,124,927 of record LR215989.1, on the reverse strand, counting down.
CTGAGTTTGGATGATTATTGCATTGAGTTGTGGTACCCTTCAATTTCATAAAAGATGAAATAGAAAATCACCGTTGCCTAATCATTATAAAGTTAATGACAAGTATGGAGCTCTTTGAATGCTTGCAAACCCATCAGTCTATTTTATTTTCAAACTAAAATCGATGTATTTTATCTTTCTCAACTACAAACAGTTCCGAATATTTTTGTTATATGTGTCCCATTTTCAAGCACAATGAATAGACTTCAAATTGTGAAGAATAATAGGGAAATGAATCAGGAAGCACATTATAAAATAGTCGGGTTGTATCTTAAACACCGCCAAGCTTGTTAAATAAGATTTCTGCTGACACTTGTGGCGAATTGCTCTATGGTAGCTTCTCCTATGTTTGGAAAGGCTCCCGGACTTTAACTATTTCAATGGTATAGAGGAGGTAGACGTGTTGCGAGTGAAGCGTTTATCGAAATTATGATATCAGCAAACGTGATACATATAGCATAATTTGAATGAACATAAATAGCTGACTATCTGAACAGTCCTCTGCACGCACGGCCGCACCTTCTAGAATGTTCGGGTGCACAGTTTTGTCGTGTGAGGATTGTGTACGCCTCACATTATTGCTAAGAACATAGTGAATAACTATTTACTATACTGGTAATAATTATTCAAGTCATTCTAAATAACAATAAAAAAAATTAGTGGGACTTTTTTGAGGCACTTTTATTATTCTTTCCTCTGACTCCACTTTGAAATTTTCATTTGCGGTGTATCTTCAAATGCAACCTCCCGATGATGAATTGTAGCTTGGGCTTTCTGTTGTGAATAATAATAGAAATGGTAAATATAAAGGAAGTAATCATCCGAACGAATTGTGCCAAGTAGGAATAAATTGTGGCATACATGGCAATATCATGGAAGGCAAATTAAGTGGTCTCATACACGAAAGGAAGGGATCTGGAATGTGAAAAATCATCTTAACCTAATGTTAGTAATTGCGTTGATTTGATAGATCTGAATTCATTCTCTCTAAATGACCTAACAATGGGCCTAACAGGGGAGATATATGTGGTAAGTTATAAAAAAATGTACCTTAAATCGATTAGGACTCGTATATTATGATAATTGAAAGATAATTACCGTAATTTATGGTTTTTAGTTTTTATTTTCCTTTAAACCCTTCAAACCACCACATTTGGGGAAATAGTAATCAAATGTCATTCCGCTACATAGGGAGATACATGAGACAATATTGGTTTTTCAAAGCCTTCAATCCGCTCAGAGTACGACGAACATTGACGGACAACTAAAACTGATGAATAGTTCATCTGATGCGCACTACTTGCCCTTCAACACACCCTAACAAATCAAATAGATGTCACGATGAACTTGACCAATCTATTAATTCAGTATACTCTCTTTCAACTAATTTAGCATAATCTAATATGGTCTTTTCGACATGGGTAATTTTCTACAGCGTGCACCACATCTTTGATAACAAATCACGTTAATTGAGATTTATTTTTACTGATGTAATATCATGTAATTGGGGAATGTTATTTTACAATTCTTAGCTATGAAGGGAGGAAGACATCGTAAAAAAGCATTCAAAATAGCACACATTTGTAGCGGATTTCTAAAAAAAATAGACCTTGATCTATCATCAGCAATCGCCATGGCAAAATATCCTGGTAAGGATAGGCTCCCGGAATTAGTTAAACTATCTCCATAGAATATAGGAAGCAGACCTAACGAGTATAGAGTTTATTGCAATTATCGAAGTCTGAAAATATAATCATAGGAAACATGATTGGTAATGAACTACATTTAATACAACTCGAATGAACACGCACGGACGCACCCTCCAGAACATTCGCTTGCTCATATTAATGGAGATATTATAATGGAAAATTTTATCTCACTACCTTAACTTAACATTTTCCAACTTTTCTGATTTCCACAAATGCTCAAATTTATATCATGCTAAATACTTAACCTACTGAAATTGCAGCATATAAGGCAGAGATTCAGAAACTTCGAGTGTTCATTTTCCGTGGTTAGTGTTCCGCAGATTTGGAGATTTGTTTCCTTAAAGTTTTTGTCTAATGCCAACTTTGGCGCTTTTGGTGATTTTTTTACGGTTAAGAGCTTAGCATTTCTTTTTCCCAAGATAAACCTAATGTTAAGATATTGCGATCAAGGGTAGATAATAAAATGCCTTTTATTTTGGATTTTAGTGAATAAAGTCAATTTTCTGGATGGTCTCAAGGGAACCAATAAAAAACACTCAGTTTATAAATAAAAATTAAAATGTGTCTTCCTGTTAGGTTATTTATTATCCAATAAATAATATAAATTTCACCTTAATTTGCGACTTTTTCCTGTAGTACAGATTTTGAGCTTCATTTTGAAAAAAATCCGTGTTTTGTTCAAGTATTTTCCCACCTCTTTCGCATTTCTAAGTCGTTTGTATCTTAGAGTGTGGCCTATGAACCTGAAAAGGTGACCACGGGGTGGAGGAGGTCTGTGAGTATAGAAAATGCAGTAGAACCGTCCAATTTAATTCCTGAATGTTTCGAGAGATCAATTTTGTTCCATTGGGCTGGACAATGTCATATTGATGGAACGTCTCTTTTCTGTTAGGTAAATTCGAACTTTTATTTCCTAATCTCTGGTTTATTCCTCCCATTTCTTGACAGTAATAAACTTCTGTTACTGCTTTGTCCGGTTTCAACAATCCATAATATATTATTCCACCTATATTCTACCATGTGCAGTGTAGAAATTTCTGAAAGGTCAGTGCCGGCCTGAGGGTACCTAATGTGGTTTTGATTTAGAACAAACGCTATTTTAAACTAATTTTTTCTTAAACTATCCACTTCACGGCCGCAGTAACAATTTGGTATAAAATGCTGAATTCTTTTCCATCAAGATAACAAAATGTGCACTGTTTCTCCTATTACCTTTGTTATACATAAAGAATTGACGCGGGGTGACACTCAAATTTCCATCATATTCAATTTACTAATTCGCTTCAAGTTCTATCTTCACAGATCTGCATGATCATGTGAGTCTCTATGGCTATTCTTCATAGTGAATCTAGAATCACATTCACCCATGGATCTTATCACACCATCAACAAAATTTTTAGGTCATTCTGATTTAATGCATCATTTAATTTCCTATTTCTCTCATTAGCCCTTTTAAGCTAAAATTAGCATGAGTGGACTGTAAGCACTTGGTCACAAATGTCAATAATGGCTTTAATAGTCTTGCAGTCAGGCGTTCAAGTCCCGATGTTAGAAAAACAGTTTACAATATTTCCCTGTCTGTTGTCTGTTAGCTTTGAGGTAAAACCTTTTAGCTTCAACAATAAAATGTAATTTGTTGCCCGTGAACAATATTTACAACTTGCCTACTGAGATAAAAACTCAGTCGTTTCTTTCACAGTGTCTGAAAACAAACTGAACTCAAGCACCTGTTTGCAAAAGGGAGATTTTCTATTAGGATATTTACCATATTTAACATTTGATTTCTGACAAACTAGTAATTAATAAGATAAATCGTAATCAATTTGTAAGTCTAATGAGAAATCGAAGAATTTCATTTCCTGGTTTAATCTTCTTAAACGTATTCTTAAGATCTTTCAAGCCTCTATGAAAAATACCCCATAATACGATCTATGAATTGCAACTATTAGTTCTAAAATACGTAATAATTAATTTAAATTATTATAATACATATGCTTTAGTTTGCTTAAAAATATAGTATTATCAGTATTCTTTATGGCAATGAAAATGTAATTACTTATGATGACGCAGTTTACAAAAGAGTTCAATCAACTAATGTGCATATGTCTGGCCTTGGCGGCAAATTCGATCCTTGCAAATGACGATACTTGCTTACTTTTGTAACTTTATTAAGAATTTACTTATTTAATTTGCAAAACAATTGTAACGCTGTTTGATTAGTTTAATTTTCGTCTTAAATAGTAAGTAACGACTTGAATTATCAGTTAATACTTGTCCTTATGTAGTTGGTAATAGTTATATTTAAAATTGCTTTTGATTATTAATACCTCGTAAAATACTTCATTTCCTTTATATTCTGTTTAATCTCTCTTTATTAAGTGGTGCCATGTGTCGGTTTTCAGTACATCTGATATTATTGAAGTTCTGTTTGCTTATTTCAGCTATCTTCTATTAAATAAAATGACTGCCTGCCCAAAACGACCGTATTCTCTCACACCCGAAACCGCCGAATGTGTGACCATAGAGGTCGTCCATTTCATTTTTGAATAATAAATATTAATAATTAATTTAATAAATATTAATCATTTGGTCGCTCTTCCATTTTAGGTTGATGATGCAAACCCGTTTTACAAAATCAGTCTTAAACCAAAGTCAAGGCAAGATGTTACGTTAACGCTCGACGCAAATGAAGCATATCAGGTTTGGCGTATTTTGTGTGAATTTCGTAATTTTTACCTTTAACGCTTTTTGATATCGAATTGTTTTCCTTTTAGTTGGTTTCAAACCTGTGCAATTTGCTCTTAACAAGTCAGAAACACCGCTTGCTTGAAGAGCTCTTGGTACGTTGCTGCTTCCTTGAGCATTCTATATGTTTTCTTTTAACGCCTTTATTTATTTTTCTTTTGAAGGAAAATTTGCAGCTCAGTCATTTTGAAAGCTTACGATTGGCCTCCCGACTGCATTCAAACTGCAGGAAAGATAACTGTCATGACTTTGTTAAATTCCTCCCCTTAGAACTCGTTCTCCGAATATTCGTCCACCTATCTCCTGGTTAGTTAGTTGATTGTTTTTAAACTTACCTTCATTAATTGCAAGCCGTTCATTTTCTAGGAGCATATCTGTAGGCCACCATTTAGTCGATATCATTACTAGCTGAAGAACCAGGAAGTTGCACAGACTGCTCACCAGTATGTCCTATCAATGAGAACCGAGATATTGATGATTTCTTGTTTACTCTCATCATATATGGACAAATATTATTATCTTCTAAAAGATTAGTTCGTACTGGTAGAAGAGATTGCTTAAAGTGGACACTTGTTTGGTATTCAATAAACTTTGATTTCCTTTATTCTAGGATGTTAAATACGTATCGTTTTTGACTGTTGACTGAGTTTTGTCCATGATAGTCGTAACGTGCTATTAGATATATCCCTCTTAAAGGCTCAAAAATATTGTAATAGTTGTTTCAATGGTTATTCCTTTTGTACCTGGTGGTGAATGATACTCCTAATTTTGGTTTGAGTTATTTACTTATTGGGAACGTTTAATTTGCATATTTTCTATCAGGTAGTTTTAGTCAAGAAATCAAGCATAAGTTTGTCTCCAGCTTCCATGTTTAACCCGTATAACTCTTTGACAGAAGAAAATGGTTAATTCTATCCAGCGCATATTAATATCTATAACTTTCGTTAAAATTGTGATTTCAATGAAGATGGGTGGTTTAGTTTACCAACGTGTGTATACATTTATTCGACTAACTTCATTCGGTTTTTAATATTTTCCTCCTATGAAAATTGAAGTCAATTAAAATAGCGAGTAATTTTTGAAGTGATGTGATTGCCTTCACTTGGTGTGGTTCCTAGTGTGGTGTGTGCTATTTTAGGCGCTGTCTTTTGACATCAATCTGTCCCTCTATTCTCACGACTAAATAATTTGAAAACTTTTATTCACTTTGGCGTAGCAAGATTTTTCAATCAAATTTCTGAATTTTTTATTAATGTTTGTGCTCTTGGCTTTAGTTTCTATGCCAATGCCATTTTTATTCAACACAACTGTTTTTACAGATGGAAAGGTTGGCTTGAAGTTATAGCTTGCGCGCTTTATTGTTGTAGTGTGCCGTTTAGAATTTTTGTTTTCGTTACTTTTTCCCCATGAAATGTAGGAATAAAATGTACTCTGACTATTCAGAGTAAATAAGGTAAAATATACAACGGTTCTTTTATTAAAGAAAGCGTTTTTTATTCCTGCTCGAATTTGTAAGCGCTAATTAGCTGTCCGGTTAGCCAATAAGGGCGATTACATTGCAGTGCACAGAGGTGGGGGGTAAAGTCTGTGCATTCCATGCAGGTGCACCAAATGTAGTAATTTGAGCTTCACGGCAACTTTTTTGCTGTCAATCGGACCAACTTCAGTGTACTTTCAATCAACAGAAACGAATAGGCAATTGAAGCCATCTTTTATTTCGGCATCCCTCGATGCGATTTATCCTTTTTTTATTTCCGATTTCTCTACTAATTGACCTCAAACCCTGGAATCAGACTATTTTGGAACTGAATCTACTAGTTGGTGGACTGACTAGCAAGCAGTAAATGGGTTGAATTTTGTGAATTAAAATGTCTTTTTAACAGGCAAAATTTGTGCCATCGAATTGTACTCACCTCGACTTATATATATATATATATATATAATATGTCTTATAAATATAGACGAGTCTTTTGTAAAGTGAATTTTTAATGAATTCACTTCTTCTTTGGGAGTTAGTAATACATTGTTGACGGTTGTTTTCATCAGTTCTCCTCCATCTGTCTTTTATTTGCATTTTAAACCGGATATTACCCCTTGATCTTCAAGGTAATTTGTTGATTTGTTAATAATATTTAACTTTGGTAGTGGTAGGGTAGACTTTTCCTTAACTCACTTTTCCAGATACTCTCAATCTTCCTCTTTTTGATCAGAATTAACCAATGCTATTGATCATCCTCTTCCCTGGGTGTGCACTAATTAGGGTCGATTGTGTGGTCTCTTGCTTATGTGTTATCCTCTAGAAGTGCCTTGGATAGTATACTTTGTTTTTGCTTGATAATATCGTAAATGATAGTTTTTTATACTCTTCAGATCCTAGTGCCTTTGAACACATTTAGCGTTGGCGACCCTTATTTATGATCATTTCTCCGCCTGCCTCCCATAGGGCTAATGCTAATTGGTCATTAAAATTGGCGGGGGAGGGAGGGGGGAGGCAGACTAAATTTCCTTAACACTACTGTACTATTTAAATTACCCTTATTACCTACGTATAATCGAATCGGGTTCGCTTAAAGTGCTTGGAATTAAGAACAAGGCTTTTCTTGTTGCCACTCTCTGTCTGTCTTGAATTTCACACATTCCTCTGCGGGAATCCGCCTCTAAAGCAGCGCAGCCTCTTCAGTCAGCTTTTTACCTCCAAATCTCTCCCTTGCGGCTTCTGCTGATGTGTTGTTGGTTCTGGAATGTTCTTCTGTGAAGCGAATTATGACGAAAGTGGATGTCAAGATTATTGGACACATCTTTTAACATTTGTCCTATTTTCCATTTTACCGTGGCATATCCACCGGTTGGTTTCCTTTGAAGCCTAACAACTCTTCATATACATTTGTGCCATTTGTGGAGAAAAGTGGACACTATTATTATTATTATTACTATTATTATTAAAGTTAACTCCAAATAAGTTGCTGTGAGTTCTATTAGGCTGAATTATCTTAACAAGTGTTAACGGGACGCTCTTGGCTGAAAGAAACGACCAATCTGTTGATTCACTAGATTTTTAAAATCGCATATGTGATTTCCAGAGGTCATTGACCGGGGTTTCATAGTTCTTGACTTGTCGGATGTCTACGCCACATAGAACATATAGTTTTGATCAATAATTTATTTATTTTTTGATGATGGGCGAAAGAATAAATCGAATCTTGGCATCTATTGAATGCTTTCAGTGATTTCCTTAATTCTAGACTCTTCTTTCGGACTACCAGATGTTGGATGGTAGGATCAGATAAAGACCTGGAATGAGACATTTGTCAGAAATGTAAAGTTATGTTCCAACGAGAATTATCGAGCCCATTTCTGTGGCATTGTTAGATGTCCACTGAGGTTACATGGCGGTTATTATTACTGAGGCTTCAGAATGAAGAAATCCTATAACTCAAACGATGGTTTGTAATAAATTCAATTTGTCTACGTATATCTGGATATGCAGTGAACGATTAGGTGCATGGGGCTTGAAGTCGGTAAACTTCGATCAGATGCACCGAAAATATAGATTTTTCTTGTGCAAACTGAGAATTAATCTTTAAATCAATCCTTGTTGCTGTAGTAACTGTACCGTGACCCTGCTTTAATATTATTTTCGGTATGAATTTCTCATTGAAATGGATTTTGAGTTATGCTTATATTTCGTTTTGTCCTGAAATTGAATATTTATCTTATTTCTTATTTAAAGTCTTGGAAACGTATATATCTTTTGGACCTATTCTCTTAAAAATTGCTCGAATGTGAGATAGATTAGTCATAATAGTGGCCATCGGAAATCAAATACCCCAAACCATGAATGTTTTATTTATGACTGACTTGCGTTCTCCGTATCCTCGAAAATAATTATTTCGAAAGGAACCCTAACTCATAGTCGCCGATCAAATGCATTTGATATTAGTAACAGCTTTCTACATTGAGAAGGAAGTGTAGGTGGTTCCTATTTTGGTTCTTGATAGTCTGTGAGCTTTTTTCCTAGAGGACTTCGTTTTTGCCTTTCGCATCCGATCTGCTTAGCGGTGGTCTTGGGTCTGTCAAGTTTCTGGGAATTAATTTTTTGCTGAATTTGTGTCATCTTATTGAAAGTGGAAGGCATTCGTTCAATCTTAAAACGGCAGAAACTTCTCTAAGGTCGCGCAGCCTTGACCTTAAATTAAACCTTGAGCCTGGATTTTCATTGTCTGTTAAATAGCTTTTGAGTTTTGTTCCTCCTTCCATTAGAGTTCTATCTGGCATGAAGCCTATCTATCAAATCTGATAAATGTTCAGACTAATCGTATTACTTACTCTCAACCTAAAAATTGCACATCCTAAGCCTTTGGCAGCGTGAATTTAGTGTATTTGGATAATAATTAATTAAGTGTATAATTAAGCAGATTGGTTTTGTAGCTATCTGGTAGGTTCCTAGGTTGGTTTACTTTGTGTTGATCGTAAACAAGGACAAACGGTAACATTTGACCATCTGTTCATACGAAGAGCAATAGGGAAAAATGCTCTATGAATGTGACAGATGTGATCAATGTGATTGGCCAATAAGCTGTGAATTTCGGAGACATTAACTCAATCGGAATGGTGCATAGAAATGTGCACTAGGCAACTAAAAATTGAAAGACTTGAGAAAACCAAAGCTCAAATGTAGTTAAACTCGTTTGATACCACGGTTTTATTCTCTACTTCTTCTAGACACCCTCTCCTCCCTTCATCCCTTTTTGAAACTATTCTTCTTTTTTTCCAGTTGTCGCCTATTTGGCTCATTGATTTCTCATTCTCTCTCTGCCTTTGTGTTTTCATCCTCGAGGAATTGATCGTATCCCCTTGCATTATTTCTCAATGTACTGCTATCCTACTGCTCCTAATGCAGTGTAGATTTGGCGTTGCTCCGTGGCAAGAAAAAAATAGTGCACCGTTTGGATACACAAATTATTCATATCAATTGGAATAACTCTTTTGTCATTTTGGCGCCAAAACATTGCACAGAACTCTTGAAATTGCTCACAGTATTAAACCGTTAAGTTTCTGTGGTGCCTATGCCTCCCTACAATAGTTAACTGACGGAAGGTGAACCTTTCAAAAGTACTACATTTTCCAACCTTTTTTTTATTTTTTATAGCTTTGAATGTACGAAGATGTGAGCTAAGATGGTTTAATGTGGACCAGTTTTGGCCTTTCGTAAACCATATGCCTGTCACGGACATAGTATTCTTTTTTATGAGCCATAGTTTTGGGAATGAAATTACCGAGTTACAATTTAAAGTACAAATTTTCCAAATATTCTCCCATTTAATTTAAGTAGGATATTTCATGCATGCTTCTACATTCGGTTCGATTTCTTAAAAACAGAAAACTGCTAAAATTCGTTCGTAAGTAAGAATTGTGTCCTTTTCAGTTGGGTTTAAAAGTAACACCAATTGTAGCCTTTGTGAATTATTTTTTTTGCGAACGGTGCATGATGTTAAACCTAATCTCGTTCTTGATCTAAATCGCTTCATAATTAGTATCTCAGTTTCTGCTTTTTTATTACTATAGAGTGCCTCATGCGAGCATCACAAGTCAACCGGGCATGGTACAAGGCCGCACATCATCCTCGACTCTTTCAACGCCTCTGCTGCTCCCCAGAGTGGTCACTTCCCAATCTCGATGCTAATTTCCCTCCCTCACTGGAATGTCGAAGTGCCAATTTCTTCTTCCCCGACTTGCCTTCTCCTACAACCCAGGATAGCTCTAAGTTACCTCCAGACGGCAATGACGTGAGTCAAGTTTGTTCTAGCATTCAAATGTATTATTTTACATGGATTTTGACGGATAGTCTCCTAATTACTTCTTATAGTCAGTTTTTTTTTAAACCCCTTACAAATAATATTTTATTAAAAATTACTTTTGCATTCAAGTGTCTGTGTAAACTGGGTGCAATCCACCACCTTTCATTCTCTACCTCCTAGCAACTGAGCTCACGTGGCGTTTTCAAGGCACCCCGTGTAACCGCCTATTTTGCACTATCTCTCCTCACCCCCTCCTCCCCTCCCCCCCGCTCTCTCTCTCTTCCCTAATCTCCATTTCCATGCCTCTTCCAGCAATATATTTAGACGTCTCTATGCAGTTTTAAGCCTCAAAACGAAATTAATTATTTGGCTTGATTTAGCCGTCATAGATTAGCTAACGAAATTCGGAGAACATATATCGTACCTTAGATAAGTGATCAATAACTGATTTAAATAGGGGAATTATAATCTAATTGTCGTGTAGATTTATCATTTTTTACTCGTTTTTATCCTTCCCAGTTTTAGCCTGAATTTTCTTTTAAATTTTGATTTGATCTACACCGTTTATTATCTATCGTATCTGCGGGGTGGGGGTCAATTAATATCGAGATTGCCTGTTGGCCTACAGATGTGATTCTCAATGGTCATTATGTTTTTTTTCACATTTTCAATATAAGTAATAGGCAAATCCGAAACCCTTTACAATGATATACCTAGACGATTCGGTTAGATTATCTTCGACGTTATATTTGCCTAATATCATTTTACTACTTAACTCAAAATTCTGCCGAGTTTAGAATTAATTGGTCTTGATCTATATAGGCCTATTTTTTATCTAAAACTATTATTGCATTGCCTGTCTAACAGTGTTAATCTTCTATGTACTGCATTTATTTATTATCTTAATTCGAATTTGACAGCATTTAATGTATTTGTCAAAACTCGTTGTGATTTCCTTTTTATCATTTGTTTCAATTTAGTGGTTCCAAAAGTTCAAATGGCGCTATCAGGTCCGCAAAAACTGGGAGCGTGGAAAACATCGAGTTCGACGATTTGTCGGGCACACTGGAGCTGTTCACTGTTTGGCCTACGACGCTTACCGCATTGTCAGTGGCTCAGCAGACTCTACCATCTGTGTTTGGAAGGTCTGTTCCAATGCTAATTGGCTAGCTCAGACTCTTCGAGGTCATTCAGGAGCCGTTCGGTGTCTAGAACTCCTTCCACTTCCGGCTTCTCTCGCCTCTCCTACTACTCCTCCTTTGCGATCTCAGTCCCCGAGTGTATGGGAACCCCCTGAGGCTTTACTCATCTCCGGCTCAGTTGACACCAATCTCAAGTTATGGAGGCTGTCGTCCACATTTGAGTGGTCTCGGATAACGTGCATTGGAACACTTCAGGGGCACCTGGATACTGTCCGATGCGTTCAGGTAGTCTCCTATTTGGTTATCTAATCTTTGAATGCGTTGGTGTTTAGCCATCAAAATCTCCTCACTGAATGAACCTAATGGAATTGTGATAGTTGAGCGTACCAAAGTGGTCTTTCAAATTAAGGTCAAGCATTGCAAGATGAAAATTTGGAAACAATTTAGGGAGATCTCAATTTCCGGAAATATGCCTTATTCGTCTGTGTTTCCGTTCATAATACTTCGAATATCTTGATACTCTTGGTCGCATTTAGAAAAATCAACTGTATTTGAGTTTTTATTTAAAGTATACTTCCCAACAATCGAAATTAGAACTTTGTTCTCCAGAGTTTCTGATTGGGCCGATTGAAAAAATATAATTTGCCGTTTAACTATTTTGTTACTGACTAATTTATAAAGCTTCTGATTATCCAACTACACTTAGCGCATATGGACTACGTGTACCATGGGCGTAATGATTAACTTTCTCTTTTGCAAAATCGGCGGTCACATATTCACAATACCTATCGATGCACACCCCGTTGAGCTGAATGGCTTTCCCCACTTGTTGAATTTGCCAATAAAATGGAAGGGTGCGGTAGAATAAGAGTTCCTCACTAGAGGGTCTTCGCACTGCTGACCTCTACCCAAGTTGGGCGTTGGAAAAAACGCTTGTTCTAGCATCTCCAATTTCTAATTTCTCCTGGAAAAGTAAAAGCTTGACATGTCCAGTTAGTAAGAACCAAAGTATATTGCTTAGCCTATCTGTAAAGTCTGAGGGAATATGTTTCTTACAGGGGTCAGTCGTTCAAATTTTGCCATCGTGAACGACTTTACGGTGTGGGAAGTGGAACAGTTTCCCGAAGCTAGATGATTTGTAGTACCTTCGCTTCCTTCGTAATTGTTATTTTTTCGCAGGCTGATTCCGAAAAAGCAATCAGTGGTTCCTACGACTGCACAATACGTCTATGGGACCTCTCTTCCAGTAGTCAAAAGGCAATATTTCGGTAAGTATTACTGATATACCTAAGTAGCAATGTTATTGACACGATGTTTATTTGTCCAAATACAACTGTAGTGGTCATACTGCCGGTGTAGTCTGCCTGACCTATGACGATTCCCTTTTATATTCTGGTTCATTGGATAACACTGTTCGAGTGAGTAATATTTCATTATTCTATAGAGAGAAGGAACTCGTAGATTTAGAGTTATCAGTTTTCTTGTTTGCTTCAGGTATGGAGTCTGCAAACCACGGCATGTTACTACACTCTTGTAAGGCCGGGAACTCGACCAGGAGCTGAGTTCTGGACTACCCCGGTGACGAGTCTTCATTTGGATTCTCAACGAAGACGTCTCTTCGTAGCACATCATGACGGCCGAATCTGCGTATGGCGTATTCCATCAACTTCTCTTCTGGAGAGTGAAAAGACTCCGGTGAGTGTGGAACAACCTGAGTTGATAGAACAACTCTGTGTAGAAGCGAGAAATGATCAGTCTACTGGAGCGGTTATTCGATGTCTTGCTGGAGATGGCTGGCATTTGCTTTGTGGGTGTGACGACCAAACAATTAAGGTAAAGAAATATGGAAAATTCCTTTTAAAAACATCATTCAGTACATCTAAATGAATATTAATAGTTAGTATAGTCTACCTCGTTTGATAGGCGGGTTTTAGTTTTTTTCGCTTTATTTTTTCCACTCGATCAACAGTGCAACAGTGTATTTGGGTTACTACTCGTGTATGAGATAAGAGGAGTTTAGACGCTGGATGTCGATTTATCGCTTGATCTGGAACTGTACCAATGAGGAAGGAGGTAAGTGGCCACCAACCGGAGTAGAATTAAAGAACCGATTTGGAAAAAAGAAAGTCTTGTTTTGTTGTGTTTTGAGAACGAAAGCCGATCTCTTTTTTTGTCATTTTCTTTTAGATCTGGAGGGCAGATTCAAATAAACCGATTGGCTGCATGCGTGGGCATGAGGATGGAGTGACGTGTCTACTGGTCTATGGTTCGGTAGTCATTTCGGGTTCCTATGATAAAAATGTCATTTTATATGATTTTGATGTCAGTTGACCTTGATGTCCCTCGTAAATTCTCTCCTCCAACGTTTTTCTCGTTTTCATCAGTCTCTGATATCCAATGGATCACTATTACCTTAGAATCTTTCATCTCCAGAAAAGGATTATGCATTTTAACTTTTTGTTTCTTATTCTTTCTGTATTTATCTGAGTAAATTTTGCGTGCTTGGATCAGCATAAAAATTATAAATTTCAGTATTTTGAAAACATGAATTCCTCTACTTACAAAATGTAGTAGGATGTATTCAAATGTCGCCTTGACTTGTTAGTTAAAACTGAAAACAATTAAGATCAATTTTAAAAGTAGGCAAATGGTTATACATTGGAGCACAGAAAAGGCTTAGGCTTAGCTTATATTGCTCGGTTTATATATAGGATAGTTCAGCCCAAAAGATTCTGAGATCAACTTCAGAGTATCACAGTCTTGCTTCGTTTGAGTTTTGGGCTTGGGATGTATATTGCTTATCAAATAAGTTCCGAAATTCGGATTCCATGAATTATACCCTGTGTTATAGCAAATAATTGTTCCTTATGTTTGGTGCTTAAACTGCTTACCAAACCATGGTAATCGATCTTGCCTATTCAATTCTATTTTTCAATAATTGAGAGGACACGATTTTTTTAGATGAAAATCACCAACTAAATGCTTTCACACAGATGGGATGAGATTCCTAGATAATTAAGGTATCAGAATTCCATAGGTTTACTAATTGCGTCACAATCGCGTGCACTAAGTAGAGTTGAAGTTGATATTTTTCCGCCCCGTTGATTCAGGGTAATAAAGTATACGTTCAGCGTTTCTCTATTTTGATTTAAGGGCGTCTCTGATTTCAAATACTATTCTCCACCAATTGGCCATTACATGAGTGCTATTGGTTACTGATATTTGCATACTTATTGTCTTGCATCAGTTCGTCACCGTAGCCTTGTGTCGCTTATGTCTAAGTGCCTGAACTGCATCAAACTCGATACCGTTCAGTTGCGAGTTAGTGTGCCCTCGTTGATCGACCTCGTCGTCTGACCAAATTTGTTTACCTCCATTTCTAAATGTATTTAAACCCTCTGTGACTTCACACATAGGTGCTCTGTCTTCTACCAGAGTAACCACCAGCAACTACAGTAGATTGCTACTAATAAACCGTGATGGCTGCCACTCTCTTGCCTTCTGCCTATCCTATTGACGTAGTGAGGAAAGTAGAAGGCAAATACCTGATATCTGATTACTAATACCTCCTGAAATCTTAACCAAACGCATGCGTTCATTGACCTTAGCAGATGTGGTCGTGCAAACCCCGCTTAGTCATCCATACGTGGCAGTACGTTTTGTGAACTATACTTCATAACTTAAAGCCGGTTAGCTACTAAGTAGACAACTTCTCTCTAAATTCTTCTTCTTTGCTAGTAATAGTTCTAAGGCATACTCTACACCATCGAGGATGTGAAATGCTGATTGTTAAACAAAGCACCTTTGACAGCACCAACTAGCTGATCTTGATTTATCAGAGGAGGATGGCAGACGCCACTCTTATGTTGATCATTGCTTATCAACCAGAAATCTAAAATATGATTTAAGCAGCTTGATGATTAAAGGGATCAGAAGCAGTAAGATTCATTTAATGTCCACACTCTTTCTTCTTCTACTACAAGCCAGGTCAGCAAAATTACGCACTGAATTTGTTACTTTTCAGCGAGCAATAACATGGCCACTTAACCTAGTTAACATTCGGAAAGAATGACGTGGCATAACCAAATAGTTAATGTTCCATATTACCACGATATCTGTGAATTAGTTTGCTTGAAACTTATTAGAAAAATTTCATATTAACAAAAATCGGTTTTCGTATTCAAATATTTTTATCTTGATTGAAAAGAAGAACAAGGGAGAAAACATTGGCACAAATGGGTAAGGGCGGTAGACAATAGGCGAACTAAAATTAGCAACACAAGTATACAATTGGGTTTAGCAAGAATTCCGCCAAGTGCAAACGAGCACCGTTAACTTCTGGTAATAATTTAATAAGCCGCCAACGAAGCAATTGTGCAATCGGCCAACAGTAGATCTAACAAAGGATGAAAGGAGAGGAGCCAAAGATTTCATTGGGACGACGCCAAGATATCAGAGAGTCCAACGCCATTTAATTACAAGGCATTTGCCTAATTCGAGTTTCACTATTTACCACGTGGATTGCCGAGCCTATCCCGTTCACGACATTCCGCGATCATTGATAGGTTATTTTAGGTTGCCATTATTTGTCTTGTTTCTTGTAAGTAGACTTATAATATTCAATAGTCTATTTCCTAGAAGATTCTTGGAAAAGCAGAGGTCAATATGCCAGCGCCAGATTGTAGAAGCTAGGACAATGGCTAGCAGCCAACAGCAGAAAGCGACAATTCCATAACTAGATATAAAGAACCGAGTTAGCCAAAAAGAATATTTGGAAAATTCACGGTAAGGATGCGAGAGAGAGAGAGAAGATATGGAGAAACGTGGCAATTGTGTGTGAATGTCTGGAGCGTGAGACGATACTTTATGTAAGCACTTGGGCAAGGAGGTAGGACCTCGGATGCACTTTTAAAACTGAAACGGGCAGTTTTAGAAAAAAAGGCAAACAGAAAAACTCGTCTATAACATGCCATATAGGGGTTTGGGTCCAACCAGCATCATAAGGAGTAACTTTGAAAATGCAGTTATTCTTCAATATAATTTATTAATTATAGGGTGCAAAGAAAACAAATGAAATTCTTAATAGTCATGTTAATCTAGTGCGACTAGAAGCAAGTATTTTTTTAGATTTAATAAATATATGGATAATGAGAAACATATAGAGCACGTTATCAAACGTAGTCGAAGTAGAACTACTCAAAAAATGGAACCAGATCGACTCATTGTGATATAAGTGGAAATTTCACCACCACGTGTGTTTTATTGACTGCAAAATTTTAAACATGTCATGCGTTACAACAGGCCATGCTAATAGCATGCTGGGAGTGCATTGACAGTGCTATCACTAGCCCCAAAATAACTTATAAATAAAACAGCAACAAATTAATCACTGTCGTCCAATTGCTGCAGTTGTTAAGATGTAGGCTATCTCCACATTAGTAGAATAATTAAACTCACTTGGAGAATGTTGCAAAGGTTGGAAAGCCTCCATAACTGCTTGCTAAAACAGAATACATGCATGAGTACATACGCAAAAATGGATTTCTTGAATTCACAAGTGATGATTATCGACCTACAATTCCATCCCGGCCTCCTGAATATCACGTCGTTAACACTGGAGTCTGCTAATGGCCAGAATTGGTGCCTTTGTGGCAAGTCTGTGGCACACTGTTATCTATTCACAACCCATTTTTTTGGAATCTCGGCTATTACTGGAGGTATTCAGTATATAAAAGGATGGTAAATGGTTCCATCATATTCATTCAGAGTGGTAAGATATAACTAGAAAATTCTGTCTACCTCATTGATTTTAAGCTTGCTACTTTTAATGACGTCGAATTTCAAAATCGGACAAGGTTTTCGTGAATTATAATTACGTCAGCATATGATTTAGTCAACGTTTTAACCTTATTAATGTACGAAAACGCAACTATTAATAAGCATTTACAGAACCTAGGTAAAACTGAATGTTCTCTATGGTTGACTGATAGTTTGGCAGTAAAAAGTTCGATGAATTGATCCCAGCGTAGTCAATTTCTTCTGTATAATTTTATGAATACTACCCAGGATACCAAAAACACTATTCTGCTTCATTTACCTCCACGTGCACTACAACGTTGGCTTAACTAAGAACATGACTCAAATGTTGCCTACTATTAATATGTATAATTTAAATCATTTTCCTCCTCCAAACGCTAACTTTCCAACTCTTAGCCCACTTCAACCCAGACAATGATACGAAAGAAGAAATACCGCAAGTATAGTATTAGGGAGTTCCGACGGCGGACTTGAGTATAAAAAGTAGTTCATTATTAATAGTAGTCGACGTCGTTTCCACACGCTTTATCTTGGTTACTATCGCAGAATCCGGTTGGGAAAGAAGGGGATAGGAATAAGAGGGCAAGACAGTGATAAGAAAGCAATAGGATATGAGAGGGAGTTGAGAAGCGAGCTTCCCCTCTGGGAGTTAGAACACGAATATTATCCCTGTGCGCGCAAATGTGAAAACAATACTAAGGGGGGGGGGAGGGGGAGTAAAGATGAAAGAAAATGGAGGGAGGTAAGAAACCCCGCTGCTTTTACCAAATTCACACCTGACTGATTGATTGATTATCTGTCGTCTCCATAACTCATAAAGGGGATGTGTACAAAAGAAGGGAAGAGGAAGAAGGACGTTAACAAAGAGGAAGGGTTAGGGAAAAGAAAAGTGATGATTATAGACGTAGACACTAAGACGGTGTCGTGACTGCAAGGGACTATTTGACTACCGAGACAAACACTAATATAAGCAAAGTGAAGAGAGATTGATCCGGTGTGAATTAAGCCGTCGCCCCCATCAAAGTGGCACGTTTTTCAACGAAAGCTTTGGAGAAATTCGACACGCGTTGCGACTTGCCGAATGACGACTCAATGCACTCCAGAACCTAAAAAGGTAAAAGTAGAGTTAGACAAACATGCTTCATGCTTTAAAGTGTTCAAAAGGCATGATTGCAAAAATAAATGGTGGGAGAAAGGAATAGTGAAGTCCATCTTGTATGAAACCATGATTCATTTGACAAAGAATTAATTATCTGCAAGCAGTTTCTAAGCGAAATAGTGCGCTATTTCTAATCTAACCCTCTGTGGAACCATTAAAAAACCGTGACTGTTTTAGTATTGCTTGCCATTCGAACCTAACTGTTAAGAAATTTTGGCTGTTCGTGAAAACAACTTGTTAAGCGGATTGAGCTAACTAAATCAATGGCTTTTGTCCTACACTATAAATTTGTGTTACTCGCCAAACAAGGTACTTTAAAAATTAAAATTTTGATCTTTAAAAACCGTCATAAATAGTGATTTTATTTAAATAGCGATATTAGTCCCTTACTTACAGTAAACTGTCACCATAATTCATTCATCATCACTTTTCCCTAGTCTCCTGTCTGCAGCACAAACTTAAAGCTGCTTTCAATTCGTCTTTTTAATCTTATTTCGCTACAATAAACTCCAGTCTTTATGAATGAAGATACCCTTCAGTTCATAAATTAGAAAACTGGTACTTGTAAATATTCATATGGAAGTAAATAATTCGGTGAAACTAAAAACTTACATCTTGATCTTCCTCCATGTCACAGAGTACAGATATGAGAGTAGGAATGTCGACATTTCCGGGCTGGAAGGCCGAGAGTTTGTTTTCACACCACTTCTCTAGCTCCTGCCTCGCCTTCGGAGTCAGCGATATGATTGAGCCTGTCAGCAGGTTGGAGTTTGCATTAGTCTTCTACAAAAACAGAGGGAGAAGGGAAATGCACATCAGCTCTACAATACTGTTCTCATGACTTAATTTCAACTTTGATAAGCCAATTAAGTAAGCATGAAATTTACTGTACCTGTGTTGATTTTAAACTCAGCATTATGGATTGAGAAATGTGCTGCAGGACACTGCATGCTCTCCTATTTTACCACTGACTTAGAATATGTTGTTCCGCAGTAGTCAGCTCATAAAAGCAAATCGGCAACAGAAAAAAGCGCAAATATTACTTTTCACCTTGACGAAGTTAACACCACATTTTACTTATCTACCCTTATAAATTGAAACTATATAAAAAAAACTCTAAAATATTACCCAAAATGACCAATACTAAAAAGTAGTAGTCCCGATAAGAATTGAATACGTGTCCTTTAACGCGGCAGCGATCACGTTACCGATTTATGATGAGAGAATCCGAGTGAACTCTGTTAGGTTTATCAAGCCTGCTAGTCCCATTTATCGGCCCATAGCTGAACAACGACAAAAAACAAAACAATTAAGTGTGACAAAATATGACATTACTCAACCAATCAAATCGTTCAATTTGGACTTTGATCGATGAAAATTAGACTACTCCATGAGAAAGTGGACCACTAAATGCCTTCAGAATTCAAATTAAATACTCGTATTCGACTTCTACAGGTTAATATATAGCTGAACTAATTTGCCATCTAATGTGTTTAGATACCATCCTACTCTTAGAAGTTGCAATATTCTTTCATAATAAAAAAATCACACGGAGGGATTAAAACTGGCCTAACCTTTTTTGATAATCGGACCCAATATAGTAATCGAATAAGCATCTCTAACCTAACGATCTAGCACCTACTGATCAAACGCACCTCAGGCATGGAGGAAAGGCAGATAAATCCAACATTCCAAATTAATGATCAATAAAAAATCCAAGTAAGAAAGCGCCTATTCAGAAGAGCGCAGTATCGACAGCAATGAACCTTTTAACATTGCTATGCATGGCTCAAACCGATACATAACTTACAATGGACTCTCAAATCCTGATTTATAGATAGTTGCATACACAAAACACTGGAGCATAGTTCGCAGAACAACAAGCGTATTAATGTAATTTGTAGCATTGATCTTATTGGTGCCTAATTACCTAGATTGAATGAACTAACACATGATGGAAATATTTTAGAGAAATATGCTCCAGCAAGCACCTTCTTCTTGCGATCTTTCTTTGTGTTGGCCGATTTGGCAGTAGAGTTGATGTCAACAGCCATGTTCCAGATTGACGTAACATTCAATGCTTTTGGTGCCACAGCTGCAGATTGACTTGCCTTGGAAATCTTTGATGGGATTGCAGGAGGCGCCTTTTGAGACGATTTTGCAGGCTGGAATAAAACCAAGGAATAAACATTAAATCGGTAAACGTAACAAAACATACAAAGCAGAAATTAATAGAAAAATAGGTTAGGATATAAAAGTGAGATCGACGATCATCACAGTTAGGATCAGGCAGAAGCGAACGGTACTTTGTAGGATTAACGGAGCAAAAACCCATAAAAAGGCGCGAAGATTGCAAATATTCATTCGTATAAATCAGAGACATCGCTGAAACCAAATAACAGACTGAAAAGATACCATAGTTCAACAGGTCGCTGATCCAAGCATATTGCCCTCTTACCACGTATGCTTTCAATTCATTAATTGGCTGATAAAAGTACACCTCCGAATAACATCACATATATTCAGATAATAGTTTTAGAAACTTCAAAGTTGAAGTAGAATTGCTTAATCTACAAAGTTATTGATAATTAGTAAAGCTAATGTAAATCACAATTAAATAATACGTACCCCTTTCGAAATTGGGATAGCTATAAAATTATAAGGTAGGCTAAGGTTGTTGAGCAACCTATGCAACATTTTCAAGCCTATTTTATGCTAAAGTGGTAAAACATGGGGATGAGTCTAAAATCAAAACGAAATTGACAAGAGGCTTCAGTGACCCGATTGAATTATACCGAAACACAAATAAGAATAGAGGCAGTAGGGTAGGTATAGAGAAGCCACACAAACTTACATTGAAA
This sequence comes from Hymenolepis microstoma, assembly GCA_000469805.3. Lineage (NCBI taxonomy): Eukaryota > Metazoa > Platyhelminthes > Cestoda > Cyclophyllidea > Hymenolepididae > Hymenolepis > Hymenolepis microstoma. Next base: position 34,103,657 of record LR215989.1, on the reverse strand, counting down.
TTTACAACCAAATTGCTCTAAAAGAGATTTAACCAATTCAGCAAGTTAGCACTGCATGGCTGAATTAGGAAATAAAAATAATATGACCTCTTCTATGTGAATAAAATTAACCTGTTTTATAGGTTGCTGCTGTTTGGTTGCCGCTTGTGTGGAAGACTGACCATCAACAGCCACGAAGAATTTGGGTTTTCCGGCAGTTTTGCTTGGTGTTGGCTGATGAGCGTGGGTGCCAGACGCTACCTTGGAGGCGAAAGTTGCATGACCAGCGTTAGGTTTCATGGATTCAAACTGTTGAAAACACGGAAAAGGTCACTGAAATTTTAGTAGTATAGACATATTGAACTATTTATGATAAAAAATTTAAACAATACGTGAAGCTTTCAATCCGATATGAAGAAATAAAAAAGATGGAGATCTGTTGAGGAGTTTTTATTATTTACTTTCCAATCTAGTTCAAACTACTCATCTCGATTAAGCGAAAATTAGTCATTAAAGTTTCTTTAGCTAGATATCAAAATCATTAACAAGTCCGCAATAAAAGTGCTCTCACACACATTCTGGGAAGTAATCAACTTGCAAGCCGGAAAAATTTTAGGTCATGAAATCGATGACCGTGTGATCATCGAGTAACGAGAATTGCCTCCCACAATGGCTAATTCGGATCTCTTCAAAAGAACAATTCCAAGACACCTTCTATCAAATTAAAAGTTGTTAAAATTTCTCTTAACACGACTTTTCAGCTTCGTAGTCTAAAATTTGTATCCTTAAATTGTTAACCAATAACAGGTCTTGGCAATTACTAAAATAGGATGTGCAAAGATAAAAGCCAAATTTATGAAATTTGATTCGTTACTACTAAGCTGTCGCGGTGCACATGAAATTAACCTCAAAGTATATACCGGGCATAACGCTGCGGCTTGACCGTGAATCATTAAGGCTAAAACTGCGACTCATTTCTGGAGAGACGTGACCTGCCCTCAAGTACCGAAATTGACGAAATTTGGAAATAAATTTTGATAGAAGCATAAAATAGGCATAGTGTCGAAATGAAAGTGAATTGAAGCTCGATTTAGTAAAATTATTTTGTATACTTGCCATTTGTGATCCGGAAGATCAGATGAACGTTAAATTTTAATAGCTGAACAGTTTAACCTACAAACCATGTACAGAAAACGAAATTTAGAAACTAACGATTACATTAAAACAATTCAAAACTAAAAGTCAAATAGCAAGATAGAAATTCCAAAAAGATAAATTGCTAGTTAGTTCTGAATTTGCCGGAATTGAAATGAGGATTCTGTCAACAGGGGGTAGAAAACTACTAAACCTGTGATAGGCGTTACATCATGCAGAAATGTCAGTTCATGTTAATCAATTTCAAGGTAAGCAAAGTGATAGTCTAAATGAAGCTTCACTTCCCCTTACCCTTTTATTCGGCAATGAGATTTCCCAAAACGAGCGCATTCTCTTATCATAGTGAAGATAGGATTCTTTTTGTCAGTTAGCCCAAATTTTCTCGCAAATTAGAGGAAATAATATATCTGCAATTCTCTATTAAAACAGTAAGACGAGCATTACACCCCTCTCGATATTAATCCCAACTCAAAGGAAGCGTGTCCAATAACTCCTCATACAAATTCGTAACTCGAAACACCAACAAAAGCGCTTATTTGTAAATTATATGTTCAAAGATATAGACAATGGTATTTCTCCTCTGAATCCAGGGCGTCAGGAATGAATTGTAATGATATATTTAGATACATTTAACAACTAGCATTCTGGTTATGCTTCTGTTATCTGACACATTAGACTCACCCGCAAACTGTACAAATGCAATGAACAAAAGATGGCACGGGCGCATACATTGAGACACCACCTCGACTAAGTTTCAAAATAAATTTTGATCAAATTGGAGATATCTTACATTATTTACAGCCACCAACTAAGAAGTGAATGAGTAAGAAAATAATATTACGCCACAACTTGGCCAACATTTACTTCAATGTCCTTGAGTATACAAACTTCAAAGATAGAAAATAGGAAAGAGATAAGGGGTAAAGATGATGATAAAGGCTCGCTCTTGAGGAAACTATCCAATATGCATAACGTATCGGCATAAATTTACGCCAAAATTAGCGTAATCTATCAGTAAACTAAGGAAAGAGCATACAAAGTTTGACTAAAATACCATTAATTTGGGCTTAAACAAACTACGTTTTATTTTTGAAGATATTTCACGAGATCAAATCCTATCAGATCTAAGATAGACAGAAAACAACAAATTTATATGAACGACAGACATTATAAGAACAGGTAGGATTTTAAACCATGAAACCAGGAAAGCGCTGGTGTACAATTGCTTAACAAAGTCAATAAATGGGTGAAACTCATAGTATATGGATATTCCACATTCATAGATATATAGCTAGAATGTCTAAAAAGATGAAAAGGCAACTAGGTTACAAAATATGTTAAACGAACCTCCTCCTCCTGCATTTGGGACGCAAGAATGTCCGCCATAGAAGAGGTAGCGACACCAGCAACATTTTTATTTGCTCCACCCCACTTGGCAGTTGGAGGTAACTTAAAACTGGCCAAAATCGTCTCCGCTTCCTTCTTGGCCGCCTCTCGAGCCAGCTGCTGCTGGCGGGCACGTTGAGCCTCTTCCAGTTGGCGACGCGCAGCTGCTGTCATCTTGGCATTGCTGGAAGTTGCCACATTGCCAGCAGCCTCTTCCTCTGCTAATGCAGCAGCCAAAGCGGCTTGCTCGGCCTCCTCACGAGCGATGCGCTCAGCGTTAGCTTTTCGACGTCGCTCCTCTTCTTGCTCCCAGGCCTGTTGTTGCAACTCTGCAGCACTGAGTCTGAGAGAAAAAGGCTGATAAGAAGTCGATAAAACAGAGATGCAAAGTCTTTAGTGGTCTCAGGGGGGGGGGAGTTACCGAAGTAGTTAATATGTAGTGACCCAATATTTAGGCGTTTCATAAGACACCATGCATCGGTCCAATCGCTATATTTTTACAATAAAATGCCTAGTTAAAAGGAGTTCCTTGGGAATATCTACATTTTTGTAACATATTTCGTTCTCTAGAGCGGAATCAAATGTAGAACGACGATATCTAATTGATAGCTAGACGATAGAAGTAACATTTTTAAAAATAAGAGTCGAGAGGGACTACCCATGGGAAGTCTACACACAAGTGATCATTTGGAAAAGGCAAGTAAATCGGTTTAATTGCAAGCACTAGGCCCAGAGAAGTTGATAGTCTTTTACTTGAGCGACTCGTCATTAAAATAGATCCGTTATATGCGTCGAAGGCTAAATTTTGATAAGCATAGGTTAGACGATTCGTTCTAAACAATTCCCACGGCAATGCATGAAAGTAAGAATGCCGTAGGCTATAAAGTAACCTAAAGTTAAACCTAACCGAAAAGGTCACCACGAATTAAGAAAACTTGGTGTATAAATTACGAGAACTAGATAGCATCCGCTGTGTTCAGTTCAAACACAATCAGATGTGTCGGAAAGGATGTTGGGAAAGAGTGCTAAGGTGGATTGATTCACCTGCCTCAGGTTACAGCTTTCTTTTATACCAACGGCTTTTAAATAAAATTCTGCCTGAACTAAATGAATCATTGTTACAAAGAAAATCTTAAGAATAAAAAAAGATAGATCCTTCACGCTAATGTAATAAGGCTAAAATGTTGCTTCATAATTCAAGTTGATGAGGAAAAATTATAAAAGACAACGGGGTACGCAAACTAATAAGAGCAGTAAGGATTAGAAAACATAACACCGTTTGTCTAACACAAATCAGTGGTAACGTGAGACACATTTCATTGCTCCTTTAACAGGATGATTACAAACTGCAGAGTGCATCAATCACACAAGTTTATCTATCACATGTGATAGATAATTAAGACAAGAATATCTAGAACTTTTCAGAATGAAATCGTTTTCTTAAAAGAGGTTGCTACCTGTCAACTACCCTCTCGCACAAATACTAGACTTGACGCGTCTTCTAAGTCTCCCAGAAGAGTAGTGATAACACCACAAATAAATCCCCAATACACTTGCGTTAAGTGTTGAATCCATTCAAATTAAGACCACCTTGCAACCTTCATCGAATCACTATAATAGCAGACAAATTGATAATATCAATAAGCAGGAGGTCCTGAGTTCAATGTTCAAGAGGCGTATCCGATAAAAAAGAGACCCAAAAAGGGATAGTTTAGAATATGAGCTAAATGCTAATAGTAGTAGAAGTAAAACTAGCTTATTATCACAAAATCTAAAACAAGTTCTCATTTATAATCGAATAAAAGCTTAGTAACTCACTTTCCTTTTTTTCTCTTTGACTTCCTCGAAGGTTGATCCCTCCCTGTGTTCTCTTGCTGATGCCAAAGAGTGGCATTCTGTGGTAGCGGCTGGGGAGTAAATGTTGAACCCGAGGGAGGCACAGCAACCCAGCCATCCTCGGGTTCAATAAAATCAGTATTAACAGCTGTACCTTTTTCGACCTCATCTGGTTTAGTCTCAGCTGCAGCACCAGCACTGGCATTCTTAGACTTCCTCTTCTTCTTTTTAGATGCGCTCGTTGTCGTTGTTGCAGTCGGTTGCTGCTCCTGTTGCTCAACAAAAGGTGCCGTGGATTGTTTTGATTCATCTTCGAGCTTTTGTTGTTCCTCCTGGGCAGAAACAACCTTCTTGGCTTTGTCCTTCCGTTTCTTTTGTAGTTGAGGAGCAGTAACCTCTTTCTCTATCGGATCTTTTTCAACTTCAGTAAGCTTAGCAGCTTCAAGCTCCTGCTCTTGATGTTGCCCAGCCCGATCTCCTGCATCTGCACGCTTCTGTGCCTCTTCCTCCTCTTGTTGTCTTCGGTGAATAGCTGCCTCTAGTTGTTGCAAATCGATGACATTTGGGGGGAAACTAACTGACTGTAGAGGTGTTTGAGGAGTTGCATTGACAGGAAGACCAATATTGAGTGCAGCGAGAGCATCGGCAATTGTTTTTTCGTCTATTGCAGACCCAGATGGTTGACTGGCGGAGTTAGCCGCCAGTTGAGCGATTTGCCTCAAGCGCAGCATATCCATAAGCGTCATTTGACTCATACTGGCCAAATCGAATAGCGTCTTTGAGGCCTAACAATAAAAAATAAGAAAGTGATACATAGACTAGCTCTGTTATAAACGGCTAGCACATCCAAATCTAAGTAGTTCATGAAACTTGAGCATTATATTTGTAGCATTATCGCAAAATCAAATCTAATTAACATGCTTCCAGGGAAACCAAGAATACAGAGTCAAATGCAATCAAACTGACAAAAAAGTGAGCTCTCCATAAGTAAGAGAACAAATGCTATACTTACCAAATTTGAGAACGGATTGCAAAACCACTAAAAGAATTTATAATACAAAATATATAGATACATAGAAGCACAATCTATAAGTCTGAAAACTCATTTCGAGCAAAAAAGAGCAATGAAGCATCGATAGATTTCCGCTACACCATCGGCGCAAATTAGAACTAACCGATGTGGGATCTTGTATTGATGAAGATGAAGCTTGTTGAGAAGATCGCATTGCTTGGTGTTGTTGAGTTAAAATCGGTGGTCTAAGTAAATCCATGGAGATCGGGAGGCCACTAGCGATCACGCCAGAAAGTGGTGAAGAGAGTATGCTTCCGAGGGGATTAATCATTGACTGTTGTGTGGGTTGTAAAGTCGTGGAATTTGGAAGCGGATTTTCTATCGGTGCGAGACTTCTCGAATTTATGAATGGATGGCCACCAAGTCTGCTTTCGTATTCACCTGAAGGGGAAATGTAGTGTTACATTGTAGCTTCTCAACCCGAAAGGCCGCTCTCATCCCTTTCAATTCGTTCCTCTTCACACTCAAAGAACTCGTACTGTTTTCTCTGAATCTCGTACTTGCTAACTAAGATAGGTGTATGAAAAAAATTTTGAGCCACTTCCGTCAATTACCTCACGCAGTTTATTTGCTCGATATGCATACATTTTTGCCTCATCAATTTTCAAAAATTATTAATAAAAAAATACTCAAATTCAGCTATTCTCCTTTGAGTCTAGTGGTAAATAGCTCCAAAACGAACCCAATAGTCCCGATTATATGGAAGCACTTCTAAAGTAACTCTTGTCCACTTTACTAGTTTAAATTTCCATTGTAAAAATCATCATTAACAATATTACTCATGGTGCCTACAAATAAAGAAATGAGTTGTTATGGAGATAAAAAAAAATCTTGATATAATAAACACAATAATTACTTCGACAACTAAATACACATTAATGGTAATGATCGCGAATCTAGTTTATGCGCAGAATGCCCGAATGCTATGGCAACGGCGTTGTTGGCGTTGGCATATTGCATCATTGCTCAGATGACCTGAATGTAGACACATTTTCAGTCAAGAGCAAGGAAGCAAGTACAAAGAATAATAAAGTGCCTGTCTGCTGAAGGGACGAGGCTGCCTACACTCGCCATGGACATTGAAACGGCATTTTGATAAGAAACCATGGCTTCTTAATAAAAACTAAAGATTTAAATTCTCACACCTTCCATAAACTTATTATTTGGAAGCCAGAGCCGTTGAAAACTACGTAATTCATTATCTATTTTACCAATTTGAGGGTGGATTCTCTATTGAATAAGACTACGAGAAAATTCATAGATATCACTTGCCTGCTTAAACAGCCACTACCGGATGCCTACTAAAACTATCAGAAAAGCATCCTCAGACACATTTCCTTCAACCATACATATCAAGTCCCTCTCCAGGTTATTTATCCGGAGCAGACAAAATTTGGCCCTGAAGTGACTGATGACTCGCCCCAGGTATTTGGATAGCAAGGGAGTAGTAGTGCTTATCAAATAATTATACAACTAGACATGATAACCTGAAGAATAAAACTTACTCAATTTGGAAAAGACCTTATCACATTCCCTTCGCATCTCAATACCCGATTTGAAATACCCGGCCTCATACCATGCTCGCATAGTGGCATCATTGAATGGACCGTGGATGTTGCTATGAGGATCGCGATAATACCACATAGTGGGAAGAGGGGCCTGAGTTTCACAGAGACCAGTCTGACCAGGCGACGACTGGAGTTTTAAGAGGTGTGGAGGTAGGGGTGGAGAGTTGGAGGACATGAAGGTGTAACCAGCACCTCCTGGTGCATTAGTAGCTGCAGTCTCGGTAGGATTGTTAGTAGATATGTCCGGTGCGTGATGTAGTGGAGAAGTGAACTGAGGGGTGTGTTCATGAACCTACGAGTTCAATGTAAAAATATAGTAGAAAATGACAGTAAACTTCACGAAAACAAGCAAAGCCCTTCTACATAGAATCATCTATTTCACTACTAATGCTGGTACAATCTAAACTTACCCGAGCCTGAAATTTACTAGTGAATAGCTTCAAATGATAGCGAAACATTACTTACATAGTAGGTGCTTTTACTTCCCACTGGCCGTCTTTTCCATGTGAGCTGTGGAATAATTTGAATGTATGCTTATTAATCGGTATTTTAAAGCTCTCGCAGTATTTGTTTGTAGTTATGAAAATCTTCCCACATTCGACATAATCCGAACTCCTCATTAGAGAAGATTCAGAGTACTGTGACCCAAACGTGCTTAGAAAATACCTGCTCACAGCACCTTTTGAACTCAATATGCCTGCAGAGTAAGCAGTTATTTTCTCAACTTGGGAAATAAGCATTATAAAGGGTCTCGGTGATTCTGGATACTTGTGACTTACTGGTTCGTCAATGCAATACAGAAGATGAGTAAGATGTTTCAAAGAAATTAGACACTAGAATATTAAACACAAATTAAAGTTAACTAGCAGGTAGAAGAGATCTAACCTAAAAAAAAACTTTAGCACAAGTTCAGAAGTAGTGATTACAATAAATGATAAACCAACTAAAACTGCTACTGAAAATTCTATCGGACAATAATGAATAGGTAGGTTTAGTTGACGTAAATAGATGCGAACGCTGAAAATATGTTCAAGAGAAGGATGACGAAATTTGAATATTGAACTCCACTAAGACATGTTTTGTATTACTGAAAGCGTTTCAATTTGTCGAACATTAGAAAATATGATGGGAAAACACCATAAAATCGATCACTTGCGTAAACAGATGCTGCAAGACATTATTGAAAATAAGACTGTTCATTGTTAAAGGTGAGATTTGATTTATGAAAAAGAGTTAAACTGACAACAATGGTCAAAATATCAGAGGACGACTTAAGATTAATACTAAAACAATAAAGATGCTTGTAATGTATAGAGGTCAATGAATTTCAAAACTGATCATACCATAAAAATTGAAGCTGCCATATAAGCCCAATCTGTAAAGCGTTCCGGTAACTCAGTGATGAGCGATCATATCTGTAGTGGTTTATTGCTGATCTACTCATGTCATTTAATCCAAGTTTGTCCAAATAATAACTTCGATTTCATGCAATACCTCATTCACCTTATTGGCCATGGTGACCTCATTCAATAGCATAATATAAATGATAGAACGAAGTGCATCTAACTCAGAGTAAACTTAATTCAAGTCATATATGTTGCGTTATTACTAACAACACCTTTGGGGATTAAGCAAGAATGATGAAACTTTACTTGGAACAATTCAAAACAACAATATCTGTCTAGTCAAATGTCCCGATAGCGGTGACCATCGGTATATATCCAACAATGTGGATGGACAACCAGACTAATTCGTTTTGGTCAACGAGAGCAATGAAATGTGGTTTAATTACATCTATTTTTCAATCAAGTCAATAGTTCCTAGCTTTTCTCTTAACGGATAAACAAAACACGTTTGTCTAGCTGAATTGATATTAGCTCCGAAAAGCCAGTCAGTTAATAAAAATTAAGATAATAGAAAAAATCTGATTAACTCAATCAGACATAAAAAATGTAACAAAACCAACCTGTTCCGACGGCCTGTTCGACACTGAGACCTGTGTTTGTGCATGATTGTCCAAAGATGACGGAACCTCCTCTTGTTTCTCCTGATGCAGCTGGCCTCCATCACATGGGCCTCCAGCATCATGACGATGGAATTGATGTTGCGAGTGAGGAGGGAAATGCTGATACTGCTGAAGATGCCGTTCGTCTTGCGGTTCAAAGTCCTCTTCTTTTGGACCGTGATCCGACTAAAGGGGAAATAATGAAGGCAAAATTCAGATATCATCTCGAAGGAAGGAATTTTAAAACTAATCAGTCATATTGTATTGCATTTAAAACCTAGCTTCCAAGCCTATTTAGAATAGCATCTTTTTAACATTGACTTTTGGCCGGGAATTTGTGAATTTTGAATTCTTTTACCCATTATATGAGTCTAAAGTTGAAATAAACTAGTACACAACTAGAAAGACTCAATTTGTACTAACGAAAATTTTAGCACATAACAGCTAACTATGCCATCACCCCTATATCATTAAAACTCCACTACTTCCTCTTATCAGGCAACTCGTATACAATAGAATATAAATAGAAGTAACATGATTAAGTACGGAATTAATTCAACCGGCTTTCCATAAGCTCTAGATATCGTGGGCACGATCATAGCTGTGAATCTTGGAGTAAGTTTATGAAATTTGACTATTATAACATTCACTTGTGTGAGTTGGCCTGGGAATTACTACTGATAAAATAACTATGCGATATTGACTAGTGAATAAAAAAATGATGAGGGTGAAGTCGCCCAAATGTAAGTTTCAAATACTGCAAAGCTAAGTCTAGAAATAACAGGAATACAATAGCACCCGCGATTAAAAATCAAGAAAGCAAATCTCAAGCAACCAGTACGCCTTATTCAGGAAAGTAAGTGGACTGACAAATGCTAGGCCAACGTGGTCTCAAGATGTGTTGCGTTTTAACGACGCACCTGGGTCAAAAATCAGTCAAGTAATAGGAATAGAAAGTCACCACTAAAACTACTTCACACTATTAGCACTCACAGTAAGGTATGAACTAAGGAAAGTTCTTAAATCAATCATTCCCCTCTACCCAAGATAGGTGCTTTAGTGATAATTGCAATAACGAAGGGCAATCTCTACCTTAGCGAAGAAAAAAGGGGTTCAAGCAAATTGATGAGAGTTCAGTGGGTATAATTACTTCAGTACTATGCCTAAAATGAAAATTGGAATAGGCTCACACTAGAGCATTAGTACGACTCAAACTGATTCAGACTAATAGCAAAAATTCTCAAGTACAAATTGACAATTTAGATAGTTGTATGAACTCTTGCAGCACATGAACAGGAGAATTTAGTCTCAAGAGTCAGGAATTAGCATTCAGAAGGTAGTTTTGCCAAGCTAGGAAAAGGAGTTCACAGGTAAACAAAAATAAGCCATACATCTAAGCAAAGTATTAACCACTAAACTATAATATAATCAGATACATGAAGTGAAGTACAGCAACAACAGTCAAACCAATAGGAAATTATGTGAAAACCAAAGATGTATTACGCATGTGGATGTCTCGATTGATACAAAAACGTTTAAGGAGTCATATTCAATTTTAAGTACAAGGAAAAAACCAAGAACTCAATAAATTGATGAAGAAAGCAGTATTCTATTGGTGCTACAGAAATAATGATGAAAGTGGGTTGCATATGAAGAAACGAGAGTGGACCTTGAATTCTAAATATTTAAGAATGCACCAACGACAGCAAAACAAGGCTCTAATGGCATCATTAGCGTAGATTTTTTGACCTAACGCTAAAACATGACATTAGTTGAATTCTGTTCATAGTATATTGACATTTCCTCTACTTGGGGTTTATTACACCCTAGTTTGGTACTTAATACGTAAAATTTTTATCTCATTACTGCAGATTAAAAAATGGTCAGGCTCTTCTTTTTAACTGCCAGGATACATTAGCATATAAAATAGTTAAATTCTCCTTGATTCATTGCACTCCAATTCCGAATGTCTCAAATTGTGAAAAATAGGACGAGGAAATGTCTTCCATCTGAGCATATGCTTCAAACTTGACCAAATTAAGACAAGTCACCAACGGCAAAATAAATGGTCCAAATGAGAAAGAATGTATCAAACGGTTGCCTCGAGAAAGTATGATTACTTTCAAATTAAAAACGTCAAACTTGAGCTTAGTAAGAAAATACCTTAAATTCAACAGAATTAGGAGTGCACACAAATTGTAAGCATTTATCCATCTATTTCCATGAGATGCTAAGTTTAGGAAAACAGCAAAGATCTGGATGAAAAAAAAAAAAACAGGACTTTACGGATAGTATGATAAAATTAGTAAGAAATGCATCGATAAAATGAAAGAGTGAAATTATGGCACTATTTGTACTCTACCAGAGGCAAGCAATGATCATCAGGGAACAAAGAACTTCACATAATCTTTTCTAAAAGCATCGATTTATATAAAAAGCAGTTAAAATTCTACAATTGGGACGTATCCCAATAGTCCTAACGTTCATAAAATCCTGACTAATCAGTGTTTGAAAGGATTTTGAGAAGAGGCAGAACAATACCAAAAATGATTAGGAAATGGCGAATTTTGGACAAGTTGAACCGAATTATGATTAAAAGCAAACACCAAACCGCAATGACTAAATACCTTCCCCATCTATCCTGAAAACATGATGTTCATACTTAACCACATTGGATTGCCCCAAAGTTATATATTAACTTTACAAATAAAGACCTTCATTGTTATAAAATAGGAGCAATTGGAGTGAAAAATTGACACAGGAACTTACCCCAAGATTATTGAAGGGTGAATGTCTTAAACCGCCACGAGCACCACCACGGGAAGGTCCAGCAGCACCATGTTGGAAGGGTCGACGCATAAAACCCCGACCCCGTGGTGGACCTGTAAAACCTCCACCATTGCCATCATTACCGCCAACTCCATTACCACCGCCGCGTCCACGACCCCGACCAGCACTCACAAAAAACCCACCCTTAAAGAGAAATAATTTTTACCGATATTTTATCAATGTGCAAGACAATTAATTAACACAACTCCATATAAATAACTGATAAAAAATAAAAAGGAGATAATGTTTAAGAATAGTCTGGGGAGAAAATGTTAAATTGTAATATCAATGATAATAGCTGTAATCGCGTTTGAATGTGAAGTAACTATGAGGCGGGGCAGTTATTAGTTCTCGTTTACGGTAAATGAATCGGAGTTAAAGTAAAATTTAAGTACTTATAAAATAAATTATTATAGTGAAAGAATAAACGGTATTGTCCTTTTATCTACGTGTTTAACTCCATCACCAAGACAGACTGATGATACAAAATAGCAAAACGCCATTTTATATGGCAACTCAATGCAACGATACTTCAAGCAGCAAGTAGTAAAACCGTCATTCATTTTTAAAAAGTGGGTATTAAAAGCAAAGTTTACATACCCTTCAGTAAGAAGAATACAAAATTTTGTGGATGCAGATGGACGATGGATAGTCAAAATGAGATAATTACTTTGAGATATCAAAAACAAAAATTTCTTTACTGGCTCCAAATACCATAAATCAACAGACCACAATTATGCAGGAAGTGGAAGTGAAACAAATTTAAAAAGTATATAAAAACTGGGATCAGGCAAAACAAGGAAAAAATTAACTAGTTTAGTCCCTAAAGCATTATGGAAGTAAAAGCATAAGAATTATTAGTAAATAATGAAAGTCTAAATATTAAGAACCCAGCTAGGGTGCCAACATAACATGAACAAAATTTGACAAAGCAACTACGCTAATGACGTAGCAAGTAAATTAATATATTTGTTAATTTGAAATTGAAACTATTCAATCTTTCCTCAACGGCAGGTACAGTTATCAACAGGCATTCTTTATAGAACATTCGGAATAAAATAGCATCTTAGATATTAAGAAAACCCAAACCAGAACAGTAAGATAGTATTCAAATCTAAAGCTAAAACTCAGCTCATTATGGAAAATGGGTAGAGGGAAGATGACTTCGGACACCTTACGAATTACAATAAGCCACATCACTGGTTGTGCATCGGACAAGCATCGTCCTTGCGGCTTTTGACTGCTCAAACATGATCGTTAAACGCAGATCCGCGTCATATAAAAGCTTTCTAAACACCAGCTTAGAAACTACCATTAGGCACTAACACACATGCAGTCCATCAAATACAGCAAAAAATCATAAAAGGAAAAAAGGTAAGTAGCTGCAATCAAAGACTAAGATGATTATTCAAACTAATATCAATACATTTCGTATGCACCAAATCGCTAGCACATAGAGCATGAGAAAGAACAATAACAATACAATAATTCCAAGTCCACAAAAAACAAAGTCACGCTAAAGCAAATTGGCAAATGGCTTAAAGAGAAATCATCTGGGGTATTTTCAATGAGGTAACCAATTCAACAAAGAATATCAATACAAAACGAATTCAAAGTAAGAATATATGAATTTTAATTGTGAAAAAGACAAATAACATAACCCTTAGCAGGATATCTTAAAAAAAACTTCACAAATAGGTGAACACTTCCTTAGTAAATCTAATAAACGTCAATGGTAAATGTGGGAAAGAGAACTTGAATAGTTTTGCTTCGAGAGAGAAAAGAATGTCAGGAAACCCTTATACAGTAGATAGCCATGATTAAAGTGGAGTAAATGAAATGGATAAAAGGTAGAGCACAACAAAAATTCTTGATAGGAAAGAGGTTTCTAGGCAAATGTTCCATGAGTGCATGGATTAATGAAAAAAGGTAAATATAAGAATGAAAATTATTGAAAAAGTTACCTTATGACCCAATCTTTCCGAACCGCTAGTGGATCGATGCCGCCATTTGCCGCAACCCAATGTCCAATCAAATTCCCTTCGAAACTGCCCACTGCCTTCGGTCACCGAGTTATTTCCATTCTCCTCACTATTCGAACTACCCGAGTTATTTCGATGAGCACTGTGACCGTCAAGAGGAGATTGTGGAACAGAGGCACCAGATGTGCGACGTGTTCGTCTCCAGCCGGCAGAATGCGGAACTGAACCGTCACCGTTCGGTTCATAAGACCTGTAATTCGACAGAAAGATTAAATATGGCATTAAATTATTTGAAAAGATAGCAAGATGTAAGCAGTCCAAACGCATTTACCCCGCATAATGCTCGTTCCTTCTCGGTGTACGATTAGGAATGGTAATTCCATCCCCAGTAGGCTTATGTTTACGGAAATGGGGTCGCTTTTCAGGATCACGAGATATCACGGAATTTATAATCTAAGATGCGTATAACAAGGTATCAGGAGAATAAACTTCAGTTCGTGGAAGTTAAAGTACAAGGCTGCATATAAAAAAGGCGTGACAAGTTGAAATAGTTAATAGATCATTCGAAAAATGTAAACCTGATAAAAACTATTTATTTGGTAAAATTTTTAATCTCAAAGAAAAGAAAAATCTTACAAAAAATGATTTTAAAACCGTTAAATAAATGAACTAATCTTACAGGATATTTACTAGGGTCACCGACAGCGATAAATGCCTCCCGAATTTCGAGCATTTGATCCTTTGTATACACTATGTTGCTTGACTTAGTAGTAGATTCCATTTGAAGACTCGGTAGAAACTAAATTAGACAAAATGAACAAGTGCACCAAATAACTACAAGACAAAAGGCGACGAAGAGAAATCGCGTAAAATCCGCTCAGTCAATGGAGTTCAGATAAAGTTAAAAGTTATCTGACATAGCATAAATTAAAAGCAAACAAATATTTATTATTAAAACTATAAAATAAACGAAAATTGATGGATTTTCTTTAGAATAAATTAATATAAGCTGTAATAGGATACAAATTTACATCCATTAAAAAAAATTTTATATGTGATCTTAATTCTGTGCAATTTTCACAATATCCAAATAAATATGAAATTTTGAAGTTGACAACGGATAATTTAATTTTATATTTAAACATTCTTTTGTTTCCAAATTTATTGTCTTTGCTTGATATTTCTACGCCTCAAGTAACTTGTAGCTCAGAAATTGGTGGTCAGAAGAATTATTTATAATTCTTAAAATAAAACCTGATTTATTATCTCAAATAACTTAAATTTTATTAAAGATAATAGCTTCTTAAATGCAATAGCACTAAGAATTTCGTTTGCTGTTCAGGTCAGACTAGTTACAATCTCGTAATAGTTCTGTTTTACAAAGTTAATTCTTGACAGAACCTGCAAGCAAAATTAGTTCATCGGTATTTTAGATAATTTAAGGGTTTTAAATTATTTCTGAATTTCATACCTTAAAATTTGTTTAGTCGAGCATCAAAGAAATTATTTTAAAATATATAATACAATATCGTCGAGAAATGGAATGCAATGACTTGTTAGCCCATATCTATATCCTTTTGACACTCTAAATTGTTCAATTTTTGTATTTTTCCAACAAATTTTTATGTCGAATTTGTTATCTTTATAACGATCTTCTTACAGATTGCCTTTTGTGATGTATTTCGTCTAAAATTTCTTAACACATTTTACATTCCGAAACATTTGTTTTTGTCCTTAACGAATTGCACCTCTTCAGTATCGTGATATCATAAATTTCCCATCACTCAACAGTATGCAGGCAGAAATGGCGTCAGAAGTAATTATTAATAATCCCTTTATTATAGTGGATATAGATTCTTCAAACTGAAAATTCTTACGCAATATCAGCTCCGACGGGGAGTGGAAAGACGGTGCTTTTCGAGTTAGCAATCTGTAAATTTCTATCATTTTATGAAAGTTGTTCAGACGAATGCAAACCCTTAGCATTATATTGTAATAAATCCTATTTGAGCTCATTAAAATTTTAGTGGCACCTCTTAAATCGCTTTGTTCCGAACGAATGTTTGAATGGCAGAACAAATTGGAGTCGAAGGGGTTCTCGTGTCTTGAACTCACCTCTGATTCCCCCTTTTATGAAACTAAAGATCTGTCTAAACATACTATTCTAATTGCCACTCCAGAGAAAATTGATAGTTTACAGCGGTCACTTGAATCAATGCGAAAGTTCATTTCACGCATTAATCTTCTAATGGTGGATGAGGTTTGCTTACTCTTATTGTAACTTTTATCCTAAAGATTCATACAATTTCAGAACAACCGCGAGGAGCTTGCTTGGAGGCAGTTTTAACGCGTCTGATAGTATATAGTCCACGAGTCATCGCTGTGACGGCTACGTGTTCCAATATGTCGGATGTAAGAGTATTAAAATTTTTCATGTTTTATCTAAAAGATAGCGCAATGGCTTTCGAACAATAATCGGGAATGCTTGTGCAGAAGGTATAAAGGAATATTCTTATTCTAGTATTTAGTTTTGGATCTCAATTCCGTCCAGTTCCTATCAAGAAAATTGTACTGGGCTACAGAAAATCTCCACAAAGTTCTCTATTTCAATTTGATCAATTCCTTACAAAGAAAGTTTTGACGGTAATCTCCACCCATTCACTGGGTCGACCTACACTAATAGTAGGATTTCAAATATACATTTGATTTATCCTAAATCAGTTTAGCATAACTAGAAAAACGGCCGAAAATACTGCAGAATTTTTAGCAAGAGAACTCATTAGTTCAAACGGTGTTCCTCAGGAATTGATTGGGAGAATATCCAGTGATTTGCTAAGAGGTTTTTATTTATCTACATCTACTTAAATTAATATTAGTACCACATTCAACTGACAGTTCGAATCTTTAGATTGCTTGAGCAAAGGGGTTGGTTTCCATCATGCAGGAGTGAATCCAGTCGACCGACGATTAATTGAAGAAGCTTTTATTGAAGGTCATATTCCTGTTTTAGGTAAACTTGTCCCTCTTTAGTCAACTTTCTACTTTAGTGTCAACAAGCACTCTTTCTATGGGGATAAATCTTCCCGCCCACTTGGTCATTATTAAAAATACTTCCCTTTATGTTGAGGGAACTACCCAAGAATACACCAGTAGACAGATTATTCAAATGATTGGACGTGCTGGTCGACCCCAGGTATGTCTAAACTATTAATTTAAATTTGCAATATTTCAGTTCGACACTTCTGCTACGGCCGTCATAATGACAACAGCCGACAAGCAGGTACGTTACCAGTAACCTATAGCTTCAATACTTGTAGGAACATTATGAACACTGGCTAGAGGATTCTGAGAATGTGGAAAGTAGTCTTCATGCTTGTTTGACAGACTTTCTCAACGTGGAGATTGCCTTGGATCAGATCCGCTCTTTTGATGAAATGTCACAGTGGATATCACGCTCTTATCTAGCTGTTCGTCTGCCGAAAAATCCAACGTTTTATGGATTTCAAAGATATAGAATTGAGTCAGAGCCAGAAGGTTGGTCTTTCTATAATGTCGCAACTGATTTTTGGAAAGAGTTTTGTAGGGATGCTTTGAACAAATTGATATCCGTTGGAGCTGTGACTATATCTGATATTGACCGATCTATTGGATCTACCAGTAAATTTACATTTTTACTTAATTATTTAACTCTTTTAAACCTAGTAATTGGACAAATAATGTGCGAACATTTCCTTTCGGCTGTTACTGTGGAGTTATTTTTCAGGCTAACTGGCACTGAAGTTCTTGAAGATTTGGTTAGCTTGCTTTCGGTTTATTTAATTGTCTTATTTAGATATATTATATAGCTGGATGCGTTGAAATGAATGAGATTTCAATTCGGAGCCAAGAGAAAGGTGCTCTAAATAGTATCAATAGATCCACTGGTGTAAAAAAATTAAGGTTAGTGCAATAACAATTATGTCCGCTTAATGTATTGTTCGGTCTACTCTAACTTTCGATGTGTCCAAACTAAAAATGACCCCATAGAAGTTTGATTGTCTAGCTTGAAATTCATGCCCTCTTCTGGAATCTCCTAATTATATTTATTGAAATTATAAAATTGAGTAATAACAAGGGTTTGTTGATATGACTTGCCTAAATTGAATGATATCCGTTCGCCAATTCAGATCAGTACGAAAACCTCTTTAGTAATGTCATTCTAAACAGTGAAACCCCCGACATAACTTCTGAAGAGTTGTCAAGTGTTCATGTTTTCTTATAGCTACTGTAACGGTTGCTACACAAATGAACTTAGGCTAAAACTTACCAATCCTTATATGCACAATCCCTTATTATAAGATTGAACCCCAAATTAGCAAATCGAAACAGAACTTATGCCGTGGAAAGCGTTTATTGCCTACGTTGGCAAACTTCCCACATGATTAGCCATTAAGTACAATCAAAGTTACTCTATGTTGCTGATTGGCTGAGGTTTCTGCACACACGGTCGCACATTCCAGAATTTTCCATTTAGAGTGAGACGACGCTGTGCGCTCCAGAGTACTCTTATAAAAAATGTCAATCGTAGATTAATCAGCCGTGTCGACGAGATAAGATGTCTGATTCATCGTCTATACAGATGTTATTCTTAACTTTCTATCTCTTCGTATGATTGAATCACTTCTTATTTTAATTTTTGCTATTTGTTAGCTGTCTTCCTTTACACGGAAAAGCTTAAGATATCTGCCATCCCATTATAGAGTTTTTTAAATGAAACAACCGGCTTCTTGTATTTTAGATATCCGGTAAGGGGCAGAATCACAACTCCACAATTAAAAATTGTTACACTTCTACAGGCTGAACTGAACGAATTTGTAATTCTCGATTCGGGTCTTCAACAAGAAAGTCATAAGACATTCAGAGCTTTTAATCGATGTGCAGCAGGCAAATGCATATTTTTAATAAATTTGAAAATTCGTTACTTATTGAAGAGATATATGCTGACTATAAATCATTTATAAATTTTGCGTTCGACTATCATAGTCTAACGTTCGTAAATCGATTTATCAGGTCTTCGCAATCTTCTTTGGACAACAAAGTCAAACGGTCGTGAGGTATCGAACATTGGAACACAATCCTTGCCTCAGTCAGCGGCCATGTCAGGATTTGCCTGCATGGCGCATGTAATCGAGCTAGCCAAAGTGGTGGCTAATCGAGTATGGGCAGATGCCCCGCTAGCATCCTTGAGACAATTGCCTGACATCGGAAAGGACTATGCCAGTCAGTTGGCAGGAGCGGGTGTGACTTCACTAAAAGACATTGAGAGAGTTGGGCCAAGATTCATCGAACGGGCTAGTTGATCATTTTACATATTCGTTCTAATCATTCTTATTTGCACTCCAATAAGGTTGAAACTCCTAAAGAATAGTTTTAGATACCTTCACTTGGCTTAGAACTGTCAATATTATAATACTTTATCATTGCATTACAACTCACAGTAGCACCACGAAGCTTCCATGCCTCTAATTATTCTTTCCACTTTTGTGGGTACGATGTGTTCATTATTTCTCAAAAAATACAAAATAATCTACTTCAAACCTAATCGCGTTCATATAGCCTATTATTAAATTGAAGTGTAATCGACTATTGATTCATATTCCTTTAGTTAATATTTTTGGCTCTAATAGAGATAGTTTGATAACAATGCTGCACTTCAAGATTCTTGAATGTTGTCATAAAGTGGCATCTTACTCATCTCAGTTGTTTTAAGATGAAACGTATATGCTTCATAATAACTAACCTATAACTCATATAAGTATAACAGTATAAACGAAAGGAGAGGTTCAATTGTTACATCACCTTAGTTAGTTGTTCAATGTTTCTGGAAACCGATAGCATACAGATTGGAGATTAAAATTCGACCTAGATTTACTTTGTATTCAAAACTCTGAAATGAATTTGTAACTTAAAAAGCGATTACTGAATGTTCAAACACAGATTCTTCGTCGACAACCGCCTTTTGGTGATCGAGTTTATGAAAGTGCCCTTGAAGTGCCGAAGTATGAACTAGCTGCTGAACAGGTACGTACATAAACTTTATAGTCTTTTTAAAAATGTGAAAAGCATTGAAAGTGTTTCATTTTCCTACTCAAGTTGACGACAAATGCTACCGATCAAGTGGAGTTCGAATTTGCTATTCGTCTCACAAGATCTTGTAAATTTGATCAAGTAGCTCTAATGGTTGCCGATGACAAGAATCGTATCATTTTCAAAACTGTTCTCTCGTAAGTTTCACTTCCAGTTATGCTGTAGGTAATTTAGCTAATCGTTTTTATCTCTCCTATAAAAGGACGAAAATGCTTGAATCATCGGGTGGATGGTCCCAAATCGTAGTCGTTCACTATGATCCAGCTGTTCATTATCTCTTCACGAGCCTCATCAGCTTCAATTTTTGTACGCTGATTAACTGGAGTATTTTTTAATATAAAGTTCTCTATAAAAAAGGTTAAATTATGGACATTTTTCAGTGGGAATCGATTTGAACATCAACTTCCCTATTCCCTGGCCAGAATCCACTAATAATCCTTTCAGTCAAGGACTACCTGCTAAACCCACAACTGATAGAAGCATTGATATCCCTCTGCCGGTAACAGTTAGCCCGTACATCTCAAGCGCACCTACTTTAGAAAAAACAAGAAGGCAACGTAAAGAGACAGCGTAAGTAAATTCTTTTAACTTATTAAAAGTTTGAGTCTTCATTTATAGTAAACCTATAACGAGCTACAACTGAAATAAACTCAGATTCAGAAGAACATATCGGGAGAGTACTGAAGGTTAAAAACTGATGACATATTTAATCAGGCTTTTTGTCGGTGTCAGAAGTAGAGAGAGGCCGCATAAAGACAGACCATTGGGAGGATTCGAAAGGCTCATATCGAGAAACACTATTGATTCTATGGCTTTAAAGCCATATTTGTCGACATTCTGTCCATTAGCTTAAAGATCAAAACTATTTGAACGCATAAGTGATGCATAAGAAGAACATTAATGGTAATCTTCAAAGTGATTGCGTTTTTTCATAATCATTGATACCATTATATTTATTAATAAATCTTTTAAAAACAGAGATCACAAGTGCATTCCAATTTTTCTAACTCTCTATCTCCAATTAGTCCATTTATAAACATTATTTTAATATGTTCAACATACGTCAGACTGTCTAGATTACGCGCTTTCTTCTTAATGTACGAACTTTTCCATTTGCGTTGTTTCCCTAGGGATTTTACTTTTTTACAGGCGTGTGTTTGACTTTAAATCAAGAACGATAAAGGGAACAAAGCCTCCAAAGACGTCACAGAAATCAGAAGCAGTGATGTCAACACCAAAGGTGACGAATGATGGATTCAAGCAGACGAATATTATGAATTTCTTCAAGGCAACCAAGTCACTTTCGGAGAAGGTAAATAAGCGTATCGTTTTTTAATGTTGCAGTTCTAGATGATATATTTGTAAAGGAACAACTACTCTCTGTTAACTCTAGTTTTATTCTTGATTCTTTCGAAAGCTACTTATTTATATTAGTACTCGGACTTCTGTTTGTGCCATCGTTTTTTCTATGGTTAATTTAATGTTTTAATTATATATTATAAAATAGCTATGTACAGAAAGATGTAAATTCTAGAATGAGCTGTGATATCGAATTTGAAGGAAATTTAGAAATGACAGTTAAAATTCTAGTTCAAAACTTATTATTACGATAATTCATTTTCCCTGAAATTTTTTAAAGTTAAATGAACTCAATTTAGTTGCTTCTTTACACCCAGACATCAAAAAGTGAACCAGCAATAAGCCCCATCACGAAGCCCGGAATCCTTCCAAGTGCATCAATCTTCAAAATTTCCAATACAAGCTCTTCGGAAGTGTCTTCATCACTCCTGACTCCTTTCACTCCGGACCCACCATCAATCCAATCCTCACCTCTCATCAAAAGTACTTCTGAAATACAACCACCGCATAAGAAAATTAAGTGGGGTAATGACGATGGTGAGAAGGAGATTAGTCCAGAGACTGACAAGATGGTTGAGGAAGAACTTTGCTCATTTCTTTCTACTGTGGAAGCCACAGAAGCAAAAGAACGTTCAGTCAACGCTCCATCTTTTCAAATGAAAAACAATTTCTCACCTATTTTGCCTGTTGATCTAGACGCTACTGATGATAATCTTAAATCTTTGGAACCTAAAGGGTACTCTACTCCTGTAATATCCTCAACGCATGAGGGGAATCAAAGAGATGAACTCAACTTCATTCCTTCTTTTCACGTGGACCGTACTATTTCACCAATATTCCCACTTGATACTAAGCAATCTTTGTTAGGGGATTCCTGTGCAAACGCAAAGATCTTAAACCAAACGCCTTTCATCCATACTCCCTCCAAGCAATCTTTAATCAAATTTAAGACGCCGAAAGACATGCAGCTGTTCACTTCCCTAGACGACCTTGATGAATTTTCACCTCCACCAAATGAGAAAACAAACCGTTCAGTTTTCAAAGTTCCATTTAGTGCAACACCAAAGAGACACCCACTAAAGCAAATTCTAGCACCATCTTCTCGAACTCCTAGAACTACCAATTCAGCGAAGGTGTTCAAGAAGGTATCGTTTAGTATTGTGTTGCCAAAATCGGAAAGCGGTTGTGGTGATACTGGTTATGGATCATCACCGATTTCGAAAGAAACAAGGAGCACTGATGTGCCCGTAATGAAAGAGGTTACGAAAGGCCCATTGACAGTAAGTGAATCCCTTATGGAAAGAAGGCCAAGAACGACAGAATTAAAAGAGACTAAGGTTAGAAAAGAATTTTTAAAGGCACCGCCTTCGACTGAGGTCGACTCTGAACTTCTTAGAGAAGGCTGGGATCAGTTGGCAACATTTATCTACTGTTACAATATTCTTCGAAAATTCGGTAAGCCTTCATCCTGTAGGTGCTCTTCCTAATTTTTATATTTCAGTGCTATTTCTATAAATGATAGAGGATGCAGTGAGAATTGAGTAATGCATGTCAGATAGTGAACTAGTTTAGGAAAAGCATAAACGAAGTTAGATATAGTTTGGACTATTAGAATTGCCTTTTGACACCAACTCTCAAGTCTATTTGGGAAATCGTTTTCTAACACCTATCTTGAACAGAGAAGTAGCCTCATAACACCATTCTGATGGGAGAAATGGATTCTGAAATCTCATTTATTAGGCTGTTTTGACCGCTCTATGTGAACCATTGAAACAGAATTAAGCGTACTAGAAACTTTAGACATTTTCAAACTAGATGAAGTGGATGAGTTGAACTAATAACCCATCAAGTTGTATTACAATTTTTAAATCAACTTTTTGATCGGACAGACTCTGAAAACACAGACTGTGTCTATCTATCAGCACCCAGGACACCGCACGATCTCAACGATCGTGAATGTCCAAGAGATACGTGTGCCCCTTCTACCGCAGATATCAACTCTGCCATTGAATGTCCGTCTCCCAGAGTTCAATCTCCATATCCTCCTCATTTGGTAAGTCCGTTTTGAAATTCACCATAAAATGATTTACTAGCAGCTCTTATTAAAGTTACTTCATAGAGATAGCTAATTTGAAAATGTACAAAAACGTCAGTTTACTTAGGGTTATGTAGGAGTATTTTGACGACACTGTGTTGAAGCTGTTGTGTTGCGCGAACTGATTGGCATTTTCACGCTACTTTGATCTAAATCCCAATAGCTATTGTCAGATGGAACGAGGATAAAGATCTAAATTCTCAAAATATGGAGAGTAGTCTTTTTATAGGATTGACTTTTTAAGGGCACTCCACCACAGGACCAATGGCACTTTTATTCCACTTTGACTGTCAAGACTGATGGACGGTAAAGGAGGTAAATAGCTCTTCCTGCGACAATAACGTTTGTCTGTATCCTATTAGTGGTATATTGCGTCGATCGAACTAACTGATATCACCTGCTTCGAATCTACGTCATCCAAGTATGGGGTCACCTGCTTTTAACATAAATTTACTTGTTTCTTTTTTAGAAATCCAATACAATCGATTCAAAGGAAACACCTCAAGTTGAAGAATAGAATAGCAATGTTGGGTTTTGCATATTTTTATACCCATTTTATACCAATCTTGTAAGTAGTTGCGAATATTTGAAGTAATAAAATTGTGTTAATTCAGTCGACTTTCGTGCTTTACTTGTGAAGGTTCAAATTGCCATTTTATTTTCTTAATATGTTCATTGGAACAATTCCAAGCCCACTACCTTGAGTAGAGAGAAGGTATTTCGGAGCCGCTCTAATAAGGAAATAGATTCTAGCACAAATATTGCCAGACAGAATTAACCATTACGATTGGCCACCAACATCAGTGGTTTTTTTCCGATTGGTATTGATCTCGTGACCTCTGATATTATCGGGAGGGCAATACATGGATTAAGAAGTTCTTTTACATTTGCTAATACCATTGTGTATGGCAAAGAAATTTGTTTATTCGATTCAATTTCTATTTTTTCCACTCTACCAGTAGCTTCTATGCCTTACTGTATGCTCTAACATTTCTACGAAATATAAATACACAAAAAATACCTGCATTTTTACTTGGAAAATATATCGGCTATCTTACACATTAGGTCAATAGTTGTGGTAACCAAACTCACTGTCTAAGTATCTAGTCAATCGATTCTAATTTACACAGTATAAAACGGTATTAGGTAGATCTGAAATTTTCGTCTTGAGTTTCATACGTGGTCCACAAAAGGTTGTAATAGTAAAAGAAAGTCAAATAAATAGCTTTTACTACAAAATCACCTATTTACATAGGAGGCGATAAAAATCACATCTAAAATCACATAATGACGGGAGGGTAATTTTGGGAAGATGGTTTGCAACGAATCCAACATCCCGAATACATCAAAAACAGGTGAAATTAGTTGCGCATATACTGAAAATGAGGAAAAATACCCAATAAAACGTTCGACCAATTATAAAAACATCGTTATGTTTAAAAAGAATGGAGAAATCAATACACGCTTACCTCTTTTAAAGCTTTAAACAGAAAACGACGTCCCAATAACAGTTGTTTTAGTTACTTAATTTTCATTTAATATCTTTTTATACTAGTTGGCAAGATAAATTGATACACAATCACTGCCTTTTAAAGATCATAGTAATTATTATGATCATTTCAAACTGCTTATAGAATAACGTTCATTTCACCACAGACCAAGACAATAAGTAAGGCTACTTAAGTAATCAATCTATTTCAAGACCCGAGAAGAAATTTTGAAATTAATCCCCGTATATGAAGCTGTGCACACGGTTAGTTTTATGCACTATAAAGTAAAGAAACATCACTTATCGTAAGTGGATTAAGATTTTAGAACCCCTCTGAATGCGGAACTTGCATTTGGACATCTCACTCTTACCCAATACGGTTGTCCCTTCTGTTCATATTATTGGCAAAAGGCATACGTGAGCGTGAGCCATTACACCATCAATTTACAACAACATTATTATTAACTTTAATTAATCTGTGCTTACTTGCATAAGGAGATGGATTTTCTCAATGACTTCAGGCATGACGGAACCAATACCATCCAAGACACGTTTGCAGAAGCGTTGTGAAGCTTCTTCACCGGGTTTATCAAGAAGGAAACGCTCTTTGATGAAATCGAAGGACTTTTGAGGATCTCGAGCGATATCTCCGATGCCCGCATCCTGTACCAGGGACAACAGGGCCATGAAAACGTTCGCGTGTCTAAAGTAGTACATGCTAGTTATTCGTGTCGTCAAGAATTCTCCAGAAAAAAAAAATATTCTAATCAAATGAACTAGTTCTTAGTGAAAATGCTAAGCTCGTCAAATGGGAGAGTTTTCAAGCATTCGTCTTGGAAAAAGAATTCCCTTTGGGGTCCTTGATTGGGAGACTTGTAGTATACATGCGTCTTCTCGTCTTAATTTTCACAGGGTGAGTTCATTAGTCACGTCCGCTCATTATGCGCTGACATTCACAGAATTCTCTTCTACATTCAGATTTTCTTTAGTAATTCTTTCCCGTTGCCTCAGGATTCCAATTAATAATCCATTTGAAACAAAACGTGATTACTTCAAACACGAAATATAATAAAAGGAGTTAGAGAGATAATAGAATGACTTACCCCCGAAGATTTAGGAAGGCCGTGTAGCCGGAATTGAGAAAGCTTTTAAAGAGTTCAGTCTTAGTACCTCCCATAGTCTCAATCATGTCTTTCGTCAGCCGCACATTGGGTGCCATCATTTTTGGATCATTTCCAAAGATAAAACTGAAGTCAATGTGAAATAGTTTACCCTCCTCAGTTAGCAAAATATTCTCCAAATGTCGATCCCCAACGCCCAGTAGATAGGTGATCACGCAGTAACCAGCTAAAGGAAAAAGAAGATGGCTACTAGTTATTATGACAAAAAAAGTTTCCAATACTTTGCTACAGCAATATGTTGCTGAACCCTTCCATGATGATGCAAAAGAAAAGAATCTACTAAGCCTATCGTAAGGGAATGAGGATGAAAGTGATAGCCGTTCTGACCTAAGTGTTTAACTCTAACTACACATATGCAGATTGTACATTAGACCTTCGAAGACCGCGAAAGATATAAATATGCTGTGCTATATATAGCACACTTACCACAAGAGCGCATGTAAGTTTCAAGAACGTGCTTTGGAATGGTAGGACTGCGATTGCAGTTCTGGAGGTACTTCGTGATTGATCCTTCTTGTCGAGACACTTCGGCAATCGGTACACCTCGGACGAATTCAATGAAACCTGTGAAACATATAAGAAGGCTAAAATATTCTTATTAATAAAAGAACAAATATGAGCTGGTAGACGTAAAAGAGAATGCACAGTCAGATTCAAGCATTGTATTCAAGAAAAAAAAACTAATATAAATACGGAGATACAAAAAATAATTAATTTCACTTACAAATTTTAATCAAGTTTGCTTTAAGTTAACTTCGATTTATAACTTATTTTAATTTAAGCACGTCAACTACTGAACCTATTTTTCCAATATTCGATCTATTGACAGTTAATTCTGTCAATTCAATTTATCATTCATTCTAATAAATTTGTCCTATTGATCATTCCATGTTGATATTGTCCCTGATTTCTGTTTAGCCTGCTTACTCAATGTTATCATAGACTACTGAATAACTTCTCAAAGAATACTTTTAAATGAATTTGAGAATCGCTGAACAACCAGTCATTATATACCTCAGTTACCTACAGTTTCAAGCATATCCGGCTACCCTGCTACCGGCCTGTATATTCTCAATCGTTCAGCTTATTGTCATCAATCCAACAGCAAGTCTGACGGCTACAGTCCTCAACACACATACACATTGCAAATTAAGGAAAAATACCTATACATTTATAAATAGCAATAATTGAGAGAAACTAGAATATAGGGGAATTAAAGAATCTAGTCAAAATTTATAATTAAAATATTTTACCATGACGACAGCTCGCAGGAAGAACTCTGTAGGGCGTTAGATGTAGATCAAAGGATTCCTTCTTCAATACCTGAAACACGATATTTGTCTTTTTAAGAGTATACGAACATAGTAAGAAATGAAATATTCCTGAGTCTCACTTAATGATATAATAGCATTCTGTTTTCAAAAAAGCGATCAGCACAATGAAGCCAATTTTCACTGTTTACCTCATGGTCTCTTACTAAGCACACATTGACCACCGCACCGTTGGCAAAAAAAACATAATAAGTGCCTCATTTATTTAACCACTTTAACATTGAACAGAATGTTACATGTGGATTGAATACACTTACTACATCCATTAGACGTAACATTTGAAGCACAAGTTGATCTTGGCGCAAATCATCACCAGTCTTGAAGATAACTTGATATACTTCTCCGGTAGTGGATATCAATTTGAGCAGCGCAGGTTGAGTAGTACTCTAAAATGTGAATAAAACATTGTGTATGAACTTTACTTAGCCGCTGGAATCAACGGTTAGAAGTGAAGGAAAATTAATCGGTCAAAAGAAACAGGGTTGAATGGACTTGTTTCGAGAAACACTGCCCGGCAAACAGAATTCGATCTCGAAGAGCATTTATTTTGTTCCTGCCTACAAACAACCCTACATCCAACTTGCATATATTGTAAGTAATCAAGGCAGAGACTCTTTTTTCAACGCCTCTTCTTTCATTCAATCATCTTATTTTACCAGCAATAGTTAATCCAATTAACTGCGGGCTTAGAAACACGCAATTCGTGCCATTGCGATGTATTTTTTTAAATCATAATAATACCTTAAATAAAGAGGCAGATTTCGCATCAATTTCACCAATCAAGAAGCTTGGGTCCAGTGGGAAAGGCAGGGGTCGGTCGAATTTAGATAACGCAGGTCCTTGCTCGGCCAGTTTCCGCTGCAAGATCTCTATCTAAATCAGCAAAATATACAGTCAACCGAAGGCTACCAAATACTAGCGTTTTATTTCCTTCCGCTCACCTTCACAGTTCGTTTAGCATTAGTTTCGAGTACCTGCTTTATCAAATCATATAGTCCATCAACAAAAGTTGTCTGATTTAGCAGATCTGTGTGCCAACCCAAGAGCGTTTCCGAACCCTGAAACCATAACAGGGTTCAAGTAACAAAGGTTCAGATGACCAGGAAAAATTAACGAAACGTTTAGTGTTATTATGAATGAATGTGAAAACGACTTCAGCGGGGTTAAAGAAATTGTTCGAGTCTCCTATTTTCTCTGATTCAATTGGATCGTTGATTATCTCACGAACTCATCTTTAATATTTTCGAAACCCTTACTGAAATTGTTGACGACACTTATGATAATTTATGGGGGAGAATGCTGACGAAGTTCGCATTCTACTGTGTATCCTGTTGACTAGAATAAACCGGTGTGGTTGGCTATTAATATTACTGGGAGTGTACCGTTGAGCATCGCCCATGTAGCCTCTGACTTGGCAGCCATGAAATTGGATCTGTCTTGGAAGCCCCTCATTTTACTAACCTTAGTAAATTTCACAGACAAACTTGAAAGATTTAAACGTTAATTTGCACAAACAAATTTTTTTAAAGATGGCTTAATAAATAAAATTATATCCAACTACTTTGGCAGACAAGTTTGTGCATTTGTCTTCAGTGCTTTTTGTGGTGATTAATCCATCAGAGGATTCTCATATCACCAAATACAAAATTCGAAAAGTTTTGAGCAAAATTACTACCATTAGGGCCTAGTAACCAAATATAATTTGGTCAGGTTTCATAATTTAATGATTAATAAAAGCAAAATTGAGCTAAGAATTTTCTCATTAAATACTTCTATCTTCCAAAGTTGAAATGAAACGGGTTTATTGCAAACTTACAGTAAGTGTAGTCATAAATCGAGTGAGCACACGATCGAACACCTTCTTCATTGTCGGCGTGTTTGGCGTATCTTCATGGACTTCCAGTTTCAGGAACCAATAGAGGTAATTCGCTAGACGAAAGTTCGACCTACCCCTTTGGATTAAAAACTCCGCCAGATTTATCTATAAATTTGTAAAGCAATCGACTACTGAATATTACAAAGTATCACTACTAACTTAATCATGTTAACTACAGGTCTTACCTTCCAAGGGCATTCATTGGCATCAGGATTGAGGTCTAACTGAACCGATTTAATTTGCTCACAAAGAGACGATCGAGAGAAATCGCCTAATGTGTTCTCCTTTTCAGATGTTGTTGCTTCCCGTTTGTCTACTGTAGTGAGGTCGGATTCTAGAATAGCCTCGGTATTTTCATAACGTAGAGCTTGAACTAGTTGGTAGAGATAAAGTTCAATGTCCTAAGAAAAAAACAAGAGACCAATAGGATTATTCTTACTTTTTCTATTAACATTCGGATTCTATTAATATTCTGATCACCAACTTTCACCGATCAACTCTGATCTCTTACTCGAATGACTGACCCAACGTTGTAAGCTAACCTAATCCACTTTTGACTTAAATATCCGTTCCATCCCCATTGTTATTTATAAATCTAAGCCATAATTCGAAGTTAATTCCGTTGGCTTTCTAGGTTAAGTTCGCTAGTTTATGATCCTTTCGATTGCTTTCTTCATTCAGAACCCTTGATCTTTTGGTAGTGTAGATAATTTACCTTATAAGCTTGGTCTGAACCCGGTATGGTGTTTAATCCCAAACAGGAAGCATTGTAAAACGTTTATCTTGGGTAGAAAGGTAGCATCGTGAAAAAAATCGATCGGTTTTTTATCTAATGAAGTTAGCCACTTGACACCCTGGGTGCCTACTAACGAATATCAAACCCAAAAAAATGCACATTCCCTGATTCTAATCTGATCACATATCCGACTTCGTGCGCTTTATTTTGTAGCGAACTAGAGATGGAAATTTCATCTACATTAACTCTTTCACATACTGATAACTAAATCGTACAGATCGAAGTGAATTGATATACAAGACTTCGACTTAAAATGTTATTAAGCAACCTGTTCTAATAATTCCCAAACTCATTTAGGGAGGCGGTTTCCAATGCCCAGCCTGAGTAGAGCAGCAACATAGATCCCTCGTGTGAGGTACTTGAATTTTGTTGCCTCCTTTATTAATCAAACTTAGCCAGTGTGACTGGCCATTCCGCACATTGGTAATTAATCGGTGGAAATTGAACCGTGATCTCTGAAATAAGAGATATGCACAAATAAAGTGTTCTAATCTTGCTAGTAGATTTCCACTTCTGTCTTCTCAAATATCTTCTTATCCTAGAGTGTAAGAACTTCTACATTGCAGTTTTGCCTTCTCACTATCCTGCATTATATAGAATAAACCTACCCTAATTGAACTAATATATCAATTAATAATGTATATAAATTAAATTAAATACATCACCCAAGCTAAAGTACAAAATAATACCTCATCACTAGCATCTTGTAGACGCGATACAGCATAGAGTCGACAAACAGGAAAGTCAGCAAATGGTTGTGTAAGTAATTCTAAAACCCTCTCAGCAGATGATAAACGTGGCCAGACTTTCAGTAGTTCAATCGCCTGTTTCCTCTGTTCTCCAAAGTCCCACTGCACAGCAACCATGAATTTTGACAGAGCCTCCTAAATACAAGGGATAAAATGCAAACTCCAAAAGAAAAACTTACCTCAGGATGCTTATTTGAAAGGTAAAATCGATACTTCCAAATTAGATCACTATCCGCTGGTGTGAGTCTGTCAGTAAAGCTGAGGTCAAGAATAGCCTAAAAGTGGAAATTAAGCAGCATGATGTGCGCGTTGATTGGAATCAAACCTTGAGACGATCCTTAATTTCTTGATTAGGAATCTTCTTCCTATCTTCATAGGCCGAGCTGACCGTCCGTGTCATTTTGAAGTACATCTCATCGTAAGGGTTCCACTAATAGAAAGAAATCTTGGTAATTGAACAACAAAATAGCCTACCTTCTTACTCATTTCGACGTAAATAAGATCGCCAGCTTCCTGTGATGGTAAGAAAAGTGTGAAACCTTCTGTG
Organism: Hymenolepis microstoma; assembly: GCA_000469805.3. Taxonomy (NCBI): domain Eukaryota; kingdom Metazoa; phylum Platyhelminthes; class Cestoda; order Cyclophyllidea; family Hymenolepididae; genus Hymenolepis; species Hymenolepis microstoma. The sequence goes on along the minus strand of LR215989.1, from coordinate 34,072,296 downwards.
AAATTTTAGAGAAAATTCCAAGAGAAATAAACCCACTGAACGCTCGAAAACAACTGGAACCCGAAGGAAAGGATAGGATGTCGAGAAAATAAACTTAACAGAAAGGAACATTTGGTTGCTCGATAGTTTCAACTCATCAATTCGATGCAAAGCAACTGCAAAGGATTGCTGATCCAAGGGGGTCTCTAAAAATTCGCCTCGCAAAAGTTTTCTATTCATTTTGAGGAGGTTATTTAACTCCGGAATGTTCTTTGGTTTAGCAATTAAATTGTTGTCGATAACACAAGTTAAGGCTGAATCGAGATCTTGAATATCATAGTCACCAAGAGGATGCATAACAAAGTCATAATTACCATTGCGGAATGTTCTAAAATAACGGCATTGTGACAAATTTTCTCCTTACCTTTTAGAGTTGTAAAAGAAAATATGACAACCAGCGATATATTGATCATGCACCCCTTTGCTATCGGTAAAGGAGGACAGAAGAATTAAACAAATTCCAGAGTAGTGATAGAGCCAAGAATATGGAAAAGGCAAATCAATTCCATCTTCAAAAACTATTGGGTTAGTTCGATTGCTTTTAGTGAAGTTTGTATATGTCCAAGCCCCGACCCGCCGCGTTCTGAACATTGGCAGAATTCTTGTTATACAGTAGGCCAAACGCAATTCTCCATAACAAGCTAAAGAATCATAGCGACCTTTAATTTTCTTGAATTTGTCGGCTTGGAATCCAGAAAGAGATTTACTAAAATATTATATAATAAGATATTAACTGCATACATTATAATATGAGGAATCAAAGATTTCGACTTGTATTGTTTGGGCAAATCACAAGATCTCAAGTAAGTTACGTTCAAGTCCATGATTGTCTGAAAATTAATAAAGAAATATGCTATATTCGACGTAAAATATATATATTGGACTAGGTAATCTTTATCGAAAATTTTTAATGCGTTAAAAAAATTGAAACAAAAAATGTTGACAAAAATTTGTTCCAAAAGATAATCGCCTTGAAGACGCCAAATACCAACACTTATTGAAGTGCATCCGCGGAACGCGCCCAATATTCTACCAATAGCTGTGCTCCAATGAGCTCGATTAAAATCTATCAGATGTTTCTCAAATATTTTTTATACTTTACTAAAATTATTTTGATACTAGATCGAATTTTAGCTTTTATTTAATCTAGCTAGTCTCTTCACTAAGTCCTGTTTATTTGTTCAATTCTATGTTAGGTTATAAAAAGTAATGAAATGAAAGAGATTTTGTTTTCATTGGCTTTATATTTATGCAAAGATCAAAATAACTAAAAATTTGTGTGCAAATACTTGAAAGCGATGAGATTTAGACCTATACTGAAACAAAAATTCGTACAATCTGAAATTAGAATACTGCCATAAATGTAATGAATATCGTTAATAGCCAATGAAAAGAATTTTCTTAAACGCCACTTTTGGGACGAAGTAAACATAATCTTCATTGGTAGTTGGTCACACCGTTAGATTTTAGTGGACATAATGCCAAACCACATAAAAATTCAACCATTTATATAAACTAGTGGAATAGGCCATAGTGTATTCCTTATCAATTTTCTTTAAAAGTAAACGTTTTTCACTGAGCGCAATTATTGCAGTTCCAACCTGTTCGTTATTTAATGGAAATAAAAAAATATAATCATCCATATCGATTCGACGATCTTCAAAGTAGTGCTTATTATTGGACTAATATCATAAGTGGCAGAATCAGAAAGACTATTTTTAATTCCTAAATGAGTCTTCTTTCAATATAAAAATATTTTCGTCACTAAATGCAAAGGCACCGCAATTTCAGTCTGTCGAAGTTTACTTATTACAGAGACTCGATATTCTGACTACTTACGCAGTAAAAATATATGTCTATTTCGAAAATATATCAACACAAGGAGATGGATTTTAAAGTCTTCACCCTATATTTAGAGTGCGATTTCTCTTAAGTCTCTAACTTTTACCCTCTCTAAAAAGACTTGATAATTGTTTCGCGTATTTTAACACCTTTAAAATGTATACTCAAATCAGAGTGAAGACACAAATCCAGATAAGAAAAGTCGTTTTTCAGATCTCACAGAACTATTGGTTGAAATTTTGAAAGCTTTATGTTGAGACAAAGCGTCCAAGATGAGAAGAGAGCGAAAAAATGCTTTTCCATGTATTGCACAAAAAACTGATTCCATGTAATCTAAGCACTACGTCATTAGGAAGGCTATCGCCACTTGTCGATGGGTTACAATCAGGTTAATTATATTCTGCCAGATCTGGGAAATGGAGATCCGACTAATGTTATCTAACTACACACACACACACACGCACACACACACACACACACACACACACACACACACACACACACACACACACACACACACACACACACACACACACACACACACACACACACACACACACACACACACACACACACAATTTATACATTTATTTTTTATTTAAGCCAATTCCAAGTTGCTTTAATAAACTTGGTTGATTTTTGCCTGGTTAAGTCGCGGTCTTCTCCCTGGATTTTGAGAAATCCTAGTACTCGACAAATGAGCTTGATCAAACATTACAACAATATGAGATAAGACAAACGGGAAATCTAAGGAAACTCGATTGAACAAATGGATAATATGACTTAGATAAGCACTTTTTTAGACTTCAACAAAGAATGAGAACTAATAAATAGGTTACAAATTTCGTTTAACAAATTCCCTGATATAATTATATGAAGTTCAAATAGCTAATGCACTCGAGTTTTATCAATTTTTTTCCTTTCAAAATCTTCGCATTACTCTAAAGCGGATTGCCACACGAAAAAGCCTTGCCTTATGCTCAGTAATCTCTATGGCAAGATCTCCTAATTAGGAATGGCTCCCGTAATTAGCTCCCCTATCTCAACGATATGGTGGAAAAAGACGTGTGACATGGAATACGTTTATTTGGGTTGTGTGTGGGATGTGTGTGTCCGTGTGAGGGGAGTTTACATGGAGCTTAAGCGTAAAATACTGTTAGGGTATTATGACCCTGTAATGACTATTGATCATTGATTGGTCGAGTGGTCCCTGCATTGTGACCTCATTTGCTCCTTGACGCGATCAGCATATCGTTGCTTAGTCTAATTTCGTACTTCACGATTTCATTTAAAACTCTCAACTCTACAACCCCTTCAGCCTTATTAACAACTTTGCTATTTACCAAAAGTGACACAACAAATTTTAATACTATTAATTGCAGTAAGCAACCGATATCGAATAGCAGTAAATCAAGCTGATATTAAAGGGAGGGAATCAAAAAATACAGAGTTCGGCATCATTTAATTTTTGAACTCGGGTTGGACAATGTTCAACAATTGGTTAAGCCACTTTCAAAAAAATTTAATTTCACTGAATTGCCACAAATTTTTGTTTACGGGGTTCGGTGCTTATTAACTAGTATCGTGTAATCAAAAAGGGTTGATCTTGCCGCTTAATTAATTTTTTTCAAATTTTAATTTTATCGCATTATTCTTTCCATTTTTTACTTCAAAACGCAAGCCGACACTGTGAAATGAAAATTTGATATATGTATTGCCTGTGATACCTTAGAAAAGACCTAGATACCGTGATCTATCACCAATAAGCGAACTCATTTATGAAACAATCGAAAGTTAAGCTAACTAAGCGAGGTAACTGACATATATATAATTTTCTAATATGCTGTTCTATTGAAGAAGTAATTTTTTTCTTCCTTAAGGAATTAGAATGTATGAATGATAGCTAGAGAAGTTGTTCAGCTAATAAATCTAGGAGTAAATGTTTATTTTCTCGGTCTTTTTGGCAAGCAATGATTAAGCTAGTGGTTTTGTGAAGCAAAAGCTCCATCCTACGCTTTATGAGGGGCAATTCTTCATCCTGTGCCGTGGATTCATGACCAACTCTACAAACCACTTGTGCAGGTTTTTTTAGATCGAGGAGAATTCCCACATTTCTTATCTATCAACTCTCTTTCTGGTCTTTTTTTCGTCTAAGTTCGATGTTTTACAAAGATGGAAATCAGCACACAGCATAAAAACCATGAGTTATCAAAAACTGAAACCAGTTTATTCGATTAAAATAACGTTTGGCAAATCTTATAATTTTCGTTAAATTATATATATTTATATATAAATATATTTTTTATATTTTCTTCAGGGTACTTAGTATTGACTTAATTTGGCGCATAAATGTAAACTGCCGGTGAAAAATCGATAGAACACAGGTGCAAATCGGATAGAATGTCTCAGCTACTAATTTATTCTGTCTCTCCCTTTGCCTTTAGTCCGATTTATTCCAAAATATAAGTACTGTTTAGATTTAGTGTTTACGTAAATTATGAAATAAAAGATGATCGGTAGTAGGCGGAAATTAGTTAGAAATTCTTATAAATTTATTCGATTTAAAGAGTTATTCCACTAAGCAGACTAAAAGTGATTAATCTCCACAAAATTGAGGCCATGAATAATTAATGTAATCAGAGTTTTTGGGAGAACAAACACCATAGCAATCAAACCCGATCGACTCTATTTTAAGCGACGCTAATCTGAGATTCACTTATCATTGCTATGACTTGTTACTTTTGAAGGCAGTCTGTTCCTTCGGTGTTTCATAGTCCAATTCAGTCAATGTAATCCACGCCTCATTTCACCAGTTTTTCACAAACCGGCTTGTCTTCCCTCAGTACTAACTGTTCCCTCATTCTACCCTATTCCTTTGCCCTTCTCAACCATTCTCAACTATCCAGTAATCATTTTGATCTGTTTAATTCTCGGTCTTCTCATGCAAGAAAGGCTATTGTTAACTCTTAGCCCTAGGAAGACCATTAATTCTATGATGGGAAATTATAGTACAATTTGATCTGGGTTCTAAAGTGACTGAACTTGGGATAAGAGCTATTTTAAATTCTTCATCCACAATATGTATTCCGATATCTGCTCTAATCGCTTGAACAGTCCGAGAGCATATTGGTTATTATGTCCAAATTAAAAACCGTGACAATCCTCACTAAATTTTATCTTTGCTATGATCTTGCGTACTATCATTCTAGTGTTTTTCTTATTCATAGGCCAAAAAGTATAGGAGCACTCCGTGTAACCCTGTGGGTGGTCATCTTGAAGTATCCAAGATAACTTCGAATCACATCTAACTCCAATGCTATAAAACCGCAGTTTAAAAATGAATATATGAGGATTTTAGTTTATTTACCTAATTATGTTCGCATTAAGAGCACCCTTTGAATAGACAAAGCATTGGTTTCTCATGATTGATTCATTTTATACCTCTTAACATGAGATATTTGGGAAATTAATTCTGTTTGGGGTTTGGAGATGAATGCACGAATGGCGGTTTCCATGACCAAAAGCTTTTGTTCACCTACATATTCTTTGCCATAGAAAAAAAAATATGCGCACTAAACTTCATGCATTCACTTCATAATTTGAAAGATTTGGGACTGGCACAAACAAAACTGATTCAGTTTAACTTTCAAAACCTTGGTCTAAGCTTAATTAAAACTACTTTCTTTGTTTAACTGAAAATTTTTTTCACTTAGATCGCTTCACCTTCAAATTCCAATCTTTGAAATTGAATCATTTGGTGCTTCTCACACTGCTGGCATTCTGAATCACCAGATTCTCAGTCAATATGTATAGCATGACAGACTATATTCTCAGCCTACCGTGGTCTCTGTTTTAAAATTGGGTTCTGAAGCTAATTCATTTTTTTTCAAATCAGTCCATATTTCTGCCACTTATCCACCCCCCCCCTTCTCCACCCCAGTTCCCAGAGCGTTAACTAGTTCGCCATTTTTCACACTTTTCAGATAAAGCACTGCCCGATTGGTTAAGTGTGTGTGTGTGTGAGAGTGTGTACCGAAAATTCGCATAAATTGCAGCAGCACACTCCACTGCAAACACAAAGATTTAGCTCTTTTTTGTCCACTTGTAAAACAGCTAGCAATTTTTCGTGTTCTTTCCACGCAAGGGGCACGTAAGTTTTCGAGGCAGATGTGAATTTATCTCATGGTGGTTTTAAGACCCCACTCTTTTCTCATCTGCCTAGCCACCTGGAGATGAGTCACCTATTGACTTCTCTACTGAATGAACATGACCACTTGCAGGTGGCAAAACAGACAAACAATACAATTGTACCAGCCAGTAAAAGTCTGTTAATCTTTGCCAGTTATAAAAAAATATTTGCCAGAGAAATGTCAGTTTTGATATTATAAGCATAATGCACTGATCATCGTACAATTAATTGCTCATTAGGCGATAATCACTCAAGGGTTCATCAAATAATTCATTGCCATAAATCAATTTGGGCTGGTGACAAATTAGTAACCAAATTGGTGCAATCAATTTTGAAGTTTAATTTGCCCTCTCTTGCTTAACAAAGGGAGTGAATTTCTCAATGCATACGTGCCTTTTCTACAATTACGTTTAGGCAAAAATTATTCCTTAGCTTGTGGAGAAAAAAATCAGTAAATTTCATTGTTCGAAGTACCATTTAGGATGTGTAGAACGTGAAATAAAAATGTCATTATTTTGTCGTGCCCATTTTATTGCCATTTTTCTTCCATTCTAGCAAGAATTTAATTTTTTTTCCATGATAAATAATAAATATAGGAGTAAAATCGTTGTAATTTGTCTCATTTTCGACAATCATAAATGGCTTTCATTTGACCTGCTAACGAAGCGTTGTTATGACAGACTGATTTGTGAATTCCGACGGCACTATGATGTCCTATTTTGGTGACAGACTTTAGTGACCAATTTCTACATTGGCAACTGAACGTGAATGGCAGAAGTTTGCTTTTTGAACCGAATTAAATTATACCCTGGGTCAATAAGCCTATTAATGAAACAATTACCGCATTATATACTGGTCATCAGGTCTTTTCAATTATTCTAAGTAGTTGTAGCTAAATAGAACTTTACAGAAGGATGTGTTAACAGTATTTACTACTCCGGTAGTGATCTATCATACTTTCCTTACTTAATTTCTTGACCGATCAATAGCGTCAATAAAATTCAATGCGACAGCATGGCGGGTTCGTTGCGAGATTTATGTCGATAATCAAAGAGGTGTTTGCTGCTTATCACCTACGCCAAATTCTGAATTTAGAAAATTCACCAATAACGGTTGCTCGGATTAAATTAGTAGTAAAAAGGGGAAGAGAAAAAGGAGTCGGAAAAAGGCAGTAAACGGAAGCAAAAAGACAAGAAGGAAAGGGCTGGAGAAAAGTAAAAATGGTAGTGAATGGAGGAGAAAAAAAAGATTTCTAATCTAAATGATGGATAAAATAATTTGAAGACAGGTGGAGAATAATATGGGAAAATCTAATCGATCGTTCAGGGTGATTCTTGTTTAGAAATCTGTTCAGAAAGGTAAGGGCTAAAATTTAATTTCAGATGATTCCCTTGTTATAACAAGTGCATGAAACACAAAGTAAAAGAATTATTGGGAGTTAAGGATGGGATCTAAGATCCTGTTCACACTATGTTCAATGTGAATAAGAGGGAAGTGGAGGTCTCGCCCATGCTCTTTGCTATTCCTCTAAGGTTTTAAGGTCAATGCAAAAGCTTAAAAGAGTATTTTAATTGATAATGAATAACACTAACGATTTTGCTCTGCTCATCAAAGGGAATTGAACTCGTGACTTTGAACTTTGTCTTTGCGACCCAGATTTAACTAAGACTATCTCAATCATTTGTTATTCTTTAAAAATCTATTATGAACAAGCTAATATTCACTGACATTGTGTTCGTCTAAATGACATTTTTTCATCATCTGTGACGACAAATTACTCGTGACCATTTCGCAGTTGAGAATCAGGGTCTACAGTCAGCTTTCATAATTAAATAGTTTCTACTTAGGCCTAAGAAAAGAGTCAGGAACGGTTAAAAATTTAATCCATTTAAAATCATCTCACAGAAAGAATAAAGCCTCGAGCGTGAATTTTTTCTGTATCGATCAAAAATACGTTTGAACAACTTTTTCTCTAACATCCCATTTCAACAAAGTTAAATTTAAGCTATTGGGCATTTTCAATTCTGGCATTGCTCTGCTTAATTTCAATAGATTGAAGTGTTTTTCAATAGATCGCCCAATCACAAGTCTTATTTTTTCATCCGGTCCAGAATATGGACTACACTAAGAATTATGGAGCCGTTTATGAAAAACCATGAAGTCTCTCTGGTGGGAAAGTTGAATTCTGCCACCCCGTGTTAATTAGCTAGATTTAACTAGTGTCGTTGATCATTTCACTTATTGGCTGTACAACAATGGAATCCGTGACCTCTGACTTTATAGACTAGTAAGTTAACTGCTTCAACTCCGACACACTAAAATAAAAATTGCTCCTTTTTTTGGTAATTCGAATGCATGAAATTGATGTCCAATAATCGCTGTGATGCTGTACAATGTCACTTCTGCCTTCCTTCAAAATTGAAATAAGTACAGCTACACCTTATCAAAACCTCCCTCTTTTATGGAACGAAGCTCCTCGTTGCTTTATTTCTGACCAATGCAAGCCATCATTCACAAAGCAATTATAATGAACTGTTGGCGAACCAATATGGGTTAAGTTAGTGTTGGAGATATAATAAACGCAAACACAAACCCTTCCATAAACTGTCAAATAATTGACAGAAATCGCTCTGGCTTTAAAAGTTACGCATGGAACCAGCAAACGTACACTCAGATAGAACGAAGCGCTTCCGGTTCCCATATAAACCGATAGAGCAGGGCCTATCTATCATTCAAAGTAGCAGCGATACCCCTTTGATGCGTATCTTTTTCATTCTCCCCACCCCCCCCCCTCTCCCCACTTTTTTTCTATCCCTAAGATGTGCTCCATCGGTGCATAAACTGCCTCGGTCAATTTAATGCAATCTCCATCCATTAAAACTGAAACTATGTGCTCCGATTGGTGTGAATTTGATTCATTAATCACTTTGCCAATTACTCAATTGATTAATACAACTCATATGATCATATTAGAATTGATGTGATAAGACCCGATATGTCGATCAATTAAGTGCATTTTTCTTACTAAGCCAATGAGATAGAACGTTATTGAATGCTTCGGCAATAAAGTGAACTATTGAAGGTGACCGATAGGCTGAACATAAAAGGTAAGGGCGGATTACCAGGAAATCTATACAATAAAAAGCTTTTATTTTTGGGAGGGGTGGGAGGGGGGAGGGGTCAAAGCTTATCTTTTTAGTATCTATAACGGAAATCAAAAAAAGTGTTTTAATCTCGTAGCGAATACTTTGAAATGAACTCAAAATACCACTTTTATAAAAGCGTGTCAAGCTGAAGTTGAATCAATTTCGCCTCTAAGTAAACGCGAACAGTTCTTTGTCTAGTCTTTTTTTCTTCTCTCTACTAAATGGGTATGGTATTTGGACCTCTATTCATCTTAGACATTCTGTAAAAGTATGCTTTTCGTAAACGTCGTTTCAATCCACATGATTAGGCATCAATTTTTGTTTCGGTGCTTGAATCGAATAAAATGTATAATTCAATTAAGCCTGTAAAAATAAGATAATCGTTCGGGAATTGACCGTGCTTAAAGCAGCTGAGTCATATTGACCTTCAAGAAACTCACCTTTACTAAGCAACGATTCCATTAAGCCAACATTTTGGATTATCGAGCGATATTTAACCGTGAATAAAGCACTTGAGCCCAATTGAATTTGAGTTCGTATTTGTTTATCAAGTTTCCATTGATTAGAGCGTCAAATAAAGTCATAAAACCATGCTTTGGTTATCAATCATTTCGTTAGTCATAACTTGTAGTGTCAAACCAAAAATACTTCAATTATAAACTGAATGCTTATAATTTTGGGTGAAAATTAAACTTGAATATAATGATTTATTCAAGTAAATGTTACCTATACCTTTTCTTAGATCGGCATGTTTGAAGTGAACACAGAACTCCGCTGGAATTATAAGACATAACGAACTTAGTAGGGTAATGTGCAAACGACTGAAGTGATTCATACAAACTGTTTGGATATCTGATGTGTGCGCGCGAATCACATGAACAGAGTTCGGACAGGAAATTGTGTCCGTAAATGTTCACTTCATGCACATTCAACTCGATAGATTTTAAAAGTGACTCATCGAAACTCAAGCGCACAGAGACATAGTAGTCTGGTATTGGACTCAGGTCTAGACATGCAGACAGTTTTTAACTCTGAAAAGGTGGAAAAGTTCATGAAAATCTGAACTTATAAAAGCGTTTTACTGTTAGAACTGATGACCCATTTTAGAGTAATTTAATTGAGTCTAAATTTTAAGGCAGACTGGTTTTTTAATTCCTGCAAAAGCGAAAGTATTGAGGAAATAGCAGACAAAGTTCAAACATGGTTGATAGTTCAAATTAGGCATCAAAGGATCAAGAGAAAGCTACTGTGATTCCAATGAATATTTATATCGTTGCGAATTGAAGTCAGAAATTCATCACGGACATAATCACTATTGTCCATATTGAATTTATGCTATACCCCCATCAGGCCAACTTAATGACCCAGTTACCCCATTCCCACACATTCTTATTATTCGTGCTATACTTGTATATCTATTAAACTGGTCTACTGGCAGGTGTCCGACTTGTTAGCAGTTTATTCATCCATTCAAATCTGTGGTTCTCTGTTCCCATTAACTATTGCTTAGAAAGTATCTAAATCACCGCCATAATTTCTGTCACACACACATTTATAGGGCGACTTTCTCTATCATTCTCAAAGTACCAGTGTTCAAATTCTTATCAAGTCGATTTCTGGTGAAATGCAGTTCATTCCACTTATTTCCTATCGGTTTGGTACTTTGGTACCCCATACTGCTAGTAATTAAACATTTTATTAATTTAACTACAAAATGCTACAGCTGGCGTCGAAATTCGATTCAGGCTCAATCACAATTTCAGAATATGACACATGGCCAATCACAGTTACCAAATCAGAATGTCATGAATGGGTGTGAGGAAAATAATGCCTTTGATATCCGCGATTAAATTTGTGCAAAGTGAGATAGGTGAGAGGAGAGCTTGAAACGAAGAAAGAGGAGACCTGGTCGGTGTGTGTGGTATTGCTAAATAGGCAGTTTGGACATGAGTCACCTATACAGATGGTCTAATTATCCACAGAAGCGCTGGAGGTTGAATGCAGGGGTATTTATAAATGAAAGGAGAATTGTAAAGGACGTATTGAAGTCACAAATTGAACACTTAGGAGCTTTTGTCCTAAGGCCTTAAAAGTTTCACTATAACTCTATGGACTAAAAATCAAAATGTTCTCAAAAGGAATGTGATTGTGGAATTATTCTGAGAAAGGCATATCAATCTTGCTATAACTTCATTTGAGTTCCAGGACCACCAGGTTGCCTATTTGCCTAGATTTCTATTTCACGTTTATCAGAGCTTATCGAGACTGGTAAAAGTGAGCTGATATGACTTCATTTGATTTCCTAATAATCATTTTCACGCATAATTCTTATAGTAACCATCTACCTGAAAATAGAGTCTAATAAATGGAAGGCAATAATTGTTTTTGGGTTGATCGATTAGCCAGTGTTTTCTTACCTCACTTCTATTTGCAAATAATTTCCACTTTGGTCAAAACTTTCAGTTTTCGAAAAAAAAGTGTTTATTAAAATAAGCTGAAAAATGAACAAGAACTAATGGTAAGCGGCAAGGGTAGCGGATATCGTTCATTAACAAAAGATCGCGAAAATAAGTGGGCAGAATTAAAAGGAGGAAAAGGCCCAATTTTTTCTCACATTTTTCTTTAAACACAGCATTTCTTTCTCATTTAAAATACTGTATTTGATCAGGACGTTCAAATGTATAGGATATATCGATTTATAGTAATTTATTACACGATAATACATGTAATTTTAACGAATTTGTCTTGTACAAATCTTGAAAAATCTTAGCTTTTCTGATTAACTCTTTAACACACATTTCTTTCACCTAAATTTTCGGATATTTTCCCTTGAGTGCGAGGAGTCAACGGATGTCCTAAAACAGTAGCACTACAGTTTCTCGTTTTTCGTGGAGAAAAATAGATTTACTGATACTCGCTCAAAAAGTCACAACATTGACATGTAGGCAAGAGAAACCAAAACAATCCCCCCCCCACACCCACCATGTTCGTTCTGGCGCTTGAAATGGTGAGATTTTGGAAATGTGAACCTAATTGTTGGAACCTCGCGTTCCCCATAATGGAAAATAAAAAAAAGTAGTGTGAAGATTTGTCCCCGAAATTGATGATCTGAGGTCAAATAGCTATAGATATTTCGTTCTATTCTTCAATAAGATCGAACAGATGAATTTAGGCTAATCAATAGCATGATCTCACTTCCATTTATTACCTGACCAAGCCATGCGGGAATGTAGGAAGAAAATAACCTTTTCATCCAGAATCTGTTGAACGAATGACGACCAGAAGTTTAACCTTAACGGTTTATTTCTGGCATCACATCTACGTGGTTTAGAAGATCGTAATTGAAAAGAACAAACTACCTGTTGTTGGAGACATTTGAACAACGTGAATGCTATTAAGAAGCTTATGTAAAGCATGATGTCGCTTGAAATAATTCAGGGCTAGAGAAGTTTGATCTTGCTCACTTTGGCGAGGCAAAAAGTTATTGACTGAACTCATCTACTTCTAAGATAGCCCGAAGGACTCCAATAAAGTGCAAAAGTTTGTATAATTCACCTCGTATTTAGAGGTGAAAAGAATGAATGCTTTTCCAACAGGAAAAGTGTAATTAAATCTTTGAACCTCAACTCGTGTTCGTGCATGACTGTCCGCCTGATTTCGAGGGGCAAAGTCAAAGTGAATATTGGAGAAAGAACACTATTTAACATGCCATTGAAAGCCCAGAGGGGACAGAGATAGCCTCCGACTAAATAGAATGAAATAAAGACTGGAGAATGACTAAATACAAATGCGGACACCCATTCACCATTTAGCTAATTGAGTCTTAATTAAGAGAGGGAAGTTAGGCAGATCATGAAGGTGGATGTTCCACTATTTGAACGGACGAGGAATCTAAAGTTGAGTTAGTCCCGCTAAAATGTTTTTTTAATCTGACTAAACTATTATCTTTAAAGTCTAATGATCTTAGGGGCAAATAGGAAGCAACAATCTTCCACGCATCAAACGAGCAGGAGTTGAGTTTGTTGAAGTAGCAATCCATATTCTCACCGAATTATTTGCAACAGTGGTTAAAATAGGGGAGATGGGAGGAAGTGGAACAGAGAAAGAGAGAGAATCGTAGTGGCACATAAATTACAAGCATGAGTGTGGGAATATCTATGTTTTTCTATAACAGGAGCTCTATAGAGTGTTATGGGAAAGAATTAACATAAACAGATGGCATGGTTTCGGACATCACTGCTCACTTGGGACAACTTGAGGTCACTAAAGGATTCAACATTTCGGTACAAGTGGGCTTAATGGTAGTCTTAATGTCGCAATGGTTTGAGATATGTGGGTCCCAAGGCTTAGTGATGAACTTGATAGAAATTGTGGAAGCGCGTAGGGAGTGATAAAAAAGAGAGTTGCTATAAGTGTTGCTTAAGCGCATAAACTGGGTTCGTGTAAATGGTCCAATGAGCGAAGGCAAAATTAGGTTCGTTTATAGAAGGTATCTGGCTTCACTGTCTTTGTGCGTTGACGATTAGGGCAGAGGTATGAGTCAGTAGGTGTATAAGGCAGAGAAGGTGAGCAGGCCATGAATCAGTGCGATCGGGTTCTTGAGAAGTTTGGGATTCACTGAAAGCCAAGTAAATTTGCTCTGTCTTCTACCCCATTTCTACTACTTGACTCCTTAAATCGATGGCAATTCTTTGTGTCTTTATGACGTTATTTGGAAGATTCTCTGGCGTGATTACCTATAGGTCAAACAGGCTTAAGGGTATAAGTTCGTTAAATCCATTTAGCCGCTGGTACTGCGAGCGTACGCGAGGATAAACCCAAACGCGACCCCATCTTGTTCACTAATAATCCAGTGTAAATATTAATAAGCCCATGCCCTAGGTCATCCCACAGCAATATTAATAAACGTAGACCTCGTTTCCGTTTCATACCCGCAGAACTCCAGTTCTCAACAGTTTTAGACAACTGCTAGATCCCTACTTTCCGACTATATTGTTTTCCGTTTGTATGTTGTTGACAGCTGCTGCAGATCATTAAAGTTGTGATCACAATTGTATCGACCTAACTTCTTAAAACACATATGGTCAATTATTACCTAGTTGCAGCGCATTGACTGATATGGATGGCCAATCACCCTTATCAGTATAATGACCCTTTCGACTTATTTTACTAATCTATTTGAAAGATGATTGATAAATCGACCAGTGCTGGACATAATGGAAGAAATTTTTTACTAAATTTTGTTCTTCTCAAGTTTAAGGCATGAAATATAAGTTACCATTTGCCAGAAAAATAACTGAATAACTAGGTAATTGCTGACAGATTTCATATTTGGCTCTTAGTCAGAGGTCCTGGCCACCCTCTAAGTAGACGTATCCTTCCATTTTTAGTTAAACTGGAGTAGTATATACGAATTGGGAACTAACTTGGTGACTGTTAGCACATGGACCAATCACTACGGCGACGCCAAGACACCAACTGCAAGCCTGCTTAGTGGTATCTAATGTCTTGGCCTTGGGCCATAACTATGCACTTTTATCTAATCTAGACTCACTGGCTAGACGCGTAGAGTGGATGGCCGTGGAGGGCAAAGTGAACACTGTCCACACTTGCCAATTCATAGTGAACAAAAGCGAATGAAATAGAGCCATTTTGAAGGACCTTGGTGATGTACGTTTTTTCCTTGCAGATTTACATTTATTAGTTTTCCCGGTCTCCATTTTCGTTGTTTTCAAAAGTGCCCAATTAAGTTAATTGTATAAATAGTTGAACCGCAGAACCAATTCTTTTCCTTTATTTAAAATTCAAATGTGGGCATTTCTTCTTAATCTGGGAAAATCTGTTTTGGATTTATCAGTGCAATAATCGAAATGCAGTCAAAGCGGCAATATAATTATGTCTTACTTTCAGAGATATAAAAATCGAAAGTTGAAAGAATTTTGGCCGAATGATCAAACAGATTTAATCAAAACGGATAAAATTATTGATTTTCGTTAATCTCTTAAAATATTTATTTATTTATATCAAATGGCAGGTTCTTGGTAGTTATGATTAGCCCTTTAGTTGACTTCGGGCTCCACAGAGGGGAGAAACCTCAGAGTTACAAAAAGTCAAGAGGGGGAACAGAAGAGTGATTCACGGATGTGAAAGAGACGGTAGAGAGAAAGGTAAGATGAGGTGAGTACGGTGGAAGTGGTGGAATATGACACACAGTGGTGTCATGGTAGTTTGAAGTGAACCGCCGATTTATAGACTTTTTTGCCGTATGAGTATACGTTGCCCAGCGTGCACCACGTGGGGGTGCAATTGGAAAGAAATGAAAACCTCAACGATCCGAGTATTTGTTATAAAGTACTAATTGTAATTCGCAACAGCACAAGTTCAGTTCTTTTAGTTATTTCTTTGGAGAGTGAGACTCTGGTCTGATACCAAAATTTAAGGAGGCTGATTAACTTGCCTACAAAAAGACAAGGTGATCTTAAAATTGAAGCTCCTAGATAGAATGGATGAAAGGTTGTGCAACAGTAGGTATGTACTACTAGAAGCTTACAGAAGTGATTAAGCCACGATGTAAAACTCCACAGCACAGCTTTTTCAACTTAATTTTCGCATAGTTGCCCACAAAGGAATTATGATCAAGCAACACCTTTTAGGGTACCTAACTTCACCTGTTTCGCAAAATCCAGACTGCACATGCTCATTTTAAAAGCAATTCCTTATCTTTCTCTCGCGATGCCCATTCCCCCCTCTTCGGTTCCTGCTGTCCAGTTCGTACATGGTCCTGCATCAATTCGTGACCTTCTCATTTAGGAAAGGCTGTTTCATTCTTTAAACATTTAATGGAGTCATAAGTATTAAAAAGGAACTTCTAAACATAACATGTTTTGCCTCTTAAAGTATTTTTACCTTTTGAAATTGATATAAACCCCATCTCGACTGGTTGGCAGTGCAGCTAACACTCGTTGTTGGTATTTTATTTGCTAATCAGATAGTCCATTCCTAGCTTATATACTAATTCGATCATGAACAAATGTATTGTCCTGGAGAAACTACAACCTCCGCCCTAATGTGACGGATCTGAGCCAACTCCAGTTGTAGGATCGGTTCAGTGATGATCGCACAATACTTCAGCGATTACTCATTACGGTCAGCCAACATAAACCTTCGTCACCTATACCTGACAATTGAACCAGAAAAAATGCCGCGGAGCAAGAATTTTTGATCAATTTAGCACACAATTCCGAGGAGGAAACAAACGCCTTACATACGATATCCCATATTTCCAAGTTTGAAAAACGTATTTATTTCATGCACATTTCAAGGTACCATATAGCTATTCCAATTTTCATTATTCCAGGCTTGAAGTAACTATTTAGGGACTTGAGAGAAGAGTTCAAATTCCCCAACATAGAAACTTCGAGACTTTGCTCCCCTCCCCAAGACGTTTGTAAAAATACCTTTCAACAGGACTGGAAGTTATCATCCTACTCCCTATTGTGGTTAAGTTTAAGTACCAAATGGACAAAATTTCCACCAAAGAGACGAGAGACATCGCCACTAGGTATTGATAGCAGTATTATTACAAGTAAAAAATGCACCTTAGATAGGGGCTATACACAATGAGTGTCGTTGAGGAAAATCGGCACGTCATATGACCAGTAACAACCAATTAGCAATCATCATCATAATTATCATAGAGGAAAACATCGATTATAGATTGGAGGAGATTATAAAATGGGGGTGAAGAGGGTAAAAGCGGAACCATGGGGCACCGTATTGGTAGGAAAGGGGCGCTCCTGAGAACAAAGGGGGACATTTCGGAATGGGAGGGAGGCTAGGAGGCGGGCGGTTTGGCAGCGGCATTTGAATTGGCGGAGGCGTTCACATTGGAAGCAGCAGCCTCCTTGAAACGTTCTAGACAGAGAGCGCAACTCCACGAGCCCTCAGGTGGCTGAGTGAGTGGAGGACGAAGACAAAACATGTGGTAACCTCGATCGCAGTCATCGCAGAATAACATCTCTTCCTATAAAATAGAACGAAAATGAAACATTGGTACTCGAACTCGAAGGTGCAATGACTAAATAGCTGCTGAACCTAGTTTATTTTAACTGGAGTATAAGCAAGCCAAATTAATATTATAATTTTAGAGAGAATACGTTTGAAAGGGGAAAACCATGTATATTTATGGGACAGAAAAAAATAATTGTGGGAAGAAATGTCTTAACTACCAACGAACGAATAATTCCCAATTACACTTATGAAAGGATTTTTAAGCCTTGGATGATATCTCAGAAAGACTATTCGTTGGAAAGTGAGACAAAGTGGAGAGTGAGTAAGCAGGACGAAGGATGACCTTATTTGAGGACACATGAAGGAGGAAATAGATGGACACATGGGCAGAGTGACATTTCCCGGACTGTGTGTGTGTTGGAGAGATGACAAACTCTCTTTGCAAGGGATTAATCAGTCCATTTCTATCCAGTATTCGTGGGAAGTTCAGATTATCCGAACTTTGCGACTCATTCATCTTTATTATCCCTATTCTTTAATCCCTTCTTTCATGAAAATGGAATAAGTAGCTGGGAAAGAATACAACACAATTTAAAGAAACATGCGCTAAGAGATAGATAGACAATTAAAGTGTTTAAACCGTTCACATACCACTTTTGATATTCAGTTCCATTCGTGTGGCTATATTTTTAGACTTTAACACACAATACTGACCTTGTTTCGTTTCTCCAAGAATTTGATCATCACAATCCCCGATTTTTAAGCATTAATCAATTGACAAGGCATATGGGGTCTCTATGCGTCTTAGATTTGGAACAAGGGAACTGTTAGACAAAGGAGGGAGATGAATAAAGGACAGTTGAGGAAAGAAGGCGGCATAAATCGAGGACATGCGAGAAAAAGAACAGATAAATGGACATAAAGCAACACCGTTTTTGATCATTCTCACGACACCGAGTTGTATGTGCACATGTAGAACTGACGAACGCATTTGCCATAGAGATTAACCAGTTACCTATCAACTATATTCTATTGTCACATCAACACCGGACATTCACCAAATCGACCTTACATGCATGGACCGAGGTTTTAATTTCATATAGGCGAAATTGATCCGCAAGGCACTGTAAAATTGAACTCTCGGTTTTGAGAATAAAATTCGTTTTATTTCAATTTGGATACTATGAGACATGAGATGATCTCATTAAAAGGCAAAAGAAAACGAACTGATAAAGAGAGACAGTTTAAAGCCTTTCATAAATAAGAACACAACCAGGTTATGTCAAAAGCAAAAAACGAATTCACTCAATTTACACCACAGCATTTTATTTAGTTTATGTGGTGGGTACTATAGTTTTATGTGAACCTTGCGTCGATGCTCCTACGTTCACCCGCAAAGGTGGAAGTTTTAACCCTTTAACGCCCTTAGGACCGTAAAAGGAGGCGCTATTGCCGTTTGAAACATGTTCGATACGTGTCTATAACCTTCGCTTGATACCACCAGAACTCATCACGTCGGCATCAGTGCGCTGTGAGACACGCGTGAGTCAGTTGAGTGCATTTTTCAAAAAACTAAATCGGACAAAATTGTAGATTCTAACAAAAGAAAAGTAGAAAACCTTATTCGAGAAAATTGGCAGGCAACATAAATATCATAAGTAGTATTGGTTGCGAGGTACATTCAAACTCCAACGAAACGAAAACAACCAAAATTGATTCAACTTCGTAGATCACAAACAAAAGATGTAAAATTGCTAAAATGCATATGAATACTAAATAATAATAATAATAAATCACCAAAAGCAACTAAAATCACGAATTTCCCACCACTCCACAAAACATAAAGCTGGGAATTAATGCCAGCTTGACTAAACTTACGCCAATAATCCTGAGCGGAATATCCAAACCGCACTTGGTTTAATCTGGCTAATAAAGAGGTGGCAGAAATGGGGTTTCCGACCAGGGAGCTACACGATGCCACCTCTGGTCAATACGGACCTTGGAGTTAAAAGTCTTTAATATTGTTTGCAACGCTGTGTGGCATCAATATATTGGCGTAGTGGCAAAAAAACTGTGGTTACATTCTATTCCTATTTACCAGCCAAACCACCAACTTTCTGCGTATTCTCTGTGCATGCTGGTGCTTAATAGGTGTTGTAAATCTCCATTAGAAGGAGCGGAGTTTTACCTAGAGAGGGAGTTAGAGAAAGGGGGATGTGAGTGCGAGTGGAGATGAGGGGAAAGGAAACATCCATTATAATTAATCGAATGGCGGGTTGATAGGCGCACCTGTCAAATAGGGGCTAAGTGAGAGAAGGAAGTAAAAATACTAAATGGAAAGAGGGATTTCAATAAATCCAAACTGTTTGGCTTAAGTAGATATTTGGAGCATCTAGTGTTGTAATGAATCGGCTAACGGTGTAAAGTGAAATGAGAAAGCTGAGATAAGCTAGAAGACGTCTACTCAACACCTCCAGCAAACGAAGAAGTTTAGCAACGCTTAAATATCAAAAAATACCTATTAGAAGAGATAGATGAAAAAGAACGACATTTTACTTAAATTTTTAATTTGCTTTAGCATCATGGAATTAGAGCTATTCCAAAAATATGAGCCGTGTATTATCAGAATATGACAGAGTGAACCCTAATACTAAAAAAGTAACTTCCACATTTACTCGATCACGATCTTCACCTTACTCCACCCCCCACACCCCCCTCCCACATGATAACAAATTGCCAAATTTTCATTGCTTGACCAATTATAAAGCCCACATTCGTGTTATAAAACAAAAAAGCACAAATTGAAAGAAAAAGAGCTCATAGAATTGAGAAAATGTTGTACTAGTGCAACATGCAACTCCATCTTGCCAAATGAGAGAGGCTAGACATAGATGCTGTAGACGAAGTCCCGGGGGAAATTAGAAGATATTGTTCAGCAAAGCAATTCTAATGGAAAAGAGACAAATAGAGCAATTTTAGGAAACCAATTTGAGAAACGTGAACATAAACATCACTCTCACAAATCACATCTTTCCTTCTGAGAAAAAAGCTAATAGATTAATGCTGAAAAGGGCATAGGAAGACTGGGTACACAAAGGGTAAATTCTAGACCAACTCTCCATACGGAAGGAAGAGCAATGCAGACAGGTGGCCATCCATCTTGCCATCCACTGGGAAATACAGTGATTCAGAGTGCATTCCTCTACACTCCCTGCCTCATCGTCGGTCTGCCAGCAGCAGCGGCAGCATCGTTTGGTTGGAGAAAAAGGACCTGAGTCAACATTAATTAGGCGGGCTCTACTGGCTCACTTAGTGATTATCATATTACCTAAGCTGGTATCAACAGTCTAAATGAATTAAAACATAGCCTACTTTTTTGTAGCGATCAATGTGAACACCAAAGAGGGAGTGGCATATTGGTGACAAATTACAGGTATTTTATTGGCACTTCACCAATTTGTGACTAGCAAAGGTAATTTCTGCAATAGAACGAATAGATTTCAAAGCATGCCTAGTAAGTCAGACAAAAAAGCAGAAAATCTTACAACTCTAACATTATGAATTATACCAGAGATCGAATCGATTGTGACGACACATGTAGTGTGCTGAACATGATCAATAGTGGTAGATAAATTAAAACAGTACGAAAGACAGTGAAATAGTACTCAGAAGAATTAAATAACACGGAGAACGCATTGAATAATGCAACTCAGGGATGGAAGTATGTATGAAGTGGGATGCTAACGAATAGACTGGAACTCAAATGCATATTTCCGCATTATTTATTCATCCACGAGATTAACAAACCCTGGAGAGCAAGAACTACATGAATGAAAAGTAATTTGGGCTCAAGGTCTCTGGGAGTTGAAGTACTTAGGAACGTGCCAATTTCCAATTGACAAAATATGAAGATCGTGAATCAGTTGTGTGATTGTAAAGATGGCAGAGTATCATAACGAGTTTGCATGAGCAGATCAATGCCGTGAGTTCTAAGCGAGTCCTAAATAATTTAAAAAGTGCATGCGATCGACCAAGTAGAATGTGAATTCCAAAGAAATCAATCAAAATATGGACCTTTGTAATAAGAAATAACTGACTAATGATTCTTTGATTTTTACATGTCGTATGTTACCTGCTCACATTCCAGCGAATGCATCTTCTTGCATTCTGCTCCATACGCGCGGTTCTTTAAGTTGAGAGTTCATGGCATATCTCTTTCCAATTTTATTAGCATCAAAGCCCTTAAAAACTCAAGCACCTAGGAAGTTTTCTTATCTCATTTGGAATATTCAGCATGCCTTTTAAATAACCTAAACTTAACAGCAAAATACATAAAAACTTCATTAACCAATTTGTTATAGAGTAAAATTTTAAGGCACGCAACGAGAAGGGAAGAAGTGATTTTGGATGAATGGGGAAAAAAATCACCACCGGAGAGGGGGTGGGAAAAGAGGTTAAAACGAAGGAAAAAAATTAATCCCCTCCATATATCTATTTATGTAAGTTTAATTCAACTTGATTTTACCCCTTCTCTTTTAGCACTCACTCGTTCGTGAATGAGAGACAGGAAGTGAATGAAAAAAGTGCACTAATCCCTCTTCGATTTTGCTCGACAGGGGGAGAACAGAAAAATAAGACGAGATGTATTAAATGAGTGTTGTCACACACACACACACACATGTTTATAAAAATGGCGGGAAGAAGGTAAGACGACTGATAACATTGATATCCATTAACTCATAGGCCAAAAAAAGTTTAGGATTAAAAGAATGTACAATGTGATAGAAGAGAAGTTTCCCGTAAACTTAAAAAGTACCTACTAAAAGTTATTACTTTGGGCTGATCTGATCCCAACTTGATTTCATTGACTTTAGATCTATCCCTTTGTTCCTTACCTGCCACCCGTTTGAATAAGCTATTTATGCTCAGCACAATAAAGTCCTCTGTTGCCCCGCTTTGTGATGACTTAACTCATATATAATGGAGATTAGTAAGCTTACAGCTTATTCAATGCATTTACTCATTCGCGTAAAGGGGACGAAGTGGCAGTTAGACGAAAAGTTTTTTTCAGACTAAGCTAGGTGCACAGTGAGCGTTTAATGAGTGTGCGCTATTTGTGTTTAAGACAGATTATGGTGGCTGAAGGACAGACAGAAAAACAACATTCCTTTCTTCACTGTCTTTTAGAAAGTGAAAATGAAGTTCTAGCTTTATAGCATGAAGCCAGAATGAGTCATCTTAAATTTGTCAAAGCCAAGGATTTAAATATCGCGATCTTTCTAGAAGGAAAGTAATCATCCTGATGTATTCAGCCATTTGATGATGAGAATTCAGCCAGTCTTTTATTTACTCCCATCTACCTTCTAATTTTTAGGTATGAATACGTTAAAATGGCCTTCTATTACCAAATTTAGCTCCGTTCAACTTTGGCTTCAATGGAACCAATAAACTAATATGGCTACGAGTACAGGTCAAGTTCAAGCGAGCAGAATAATGAAATTCGACAGCATGCATTGAAAGATTAGCCTGAATGATTTACATGACCCCTCAGCTAAAGTCGATAAAGTCAGAGGCGTTTGAGAGCCGGTGAGCACTGTTCACAGAAATTCGGACTCTTCCAGCACGTTAAAAGTTAAATATGTGGAGGGAGATACAACAACGGGTCAGATAAATGTTAATCCAGATATACAGTTGATGAAGAAAGAAATCATTTTGTGACAAAAATTGAAAGAATAAACAATGAACCAAGGAAGATGGCTCGAAAAAATAGAATTAGGAGATTAAAACCGTTTATTTTATTTGTCAATTATGTCCCCAAAGTTATCG
Organism: Hymenolepis microstoma; assembly: GCA_000469805.3. NCBI lineage: Eukaryota > Metazoa > Platyhelminthes > Cestoda > Cyclophyllidea > Hymenolepididae > Hymenolepis > Hymenolepis microstoma. The sequence continues at coordinate 34,049,244 of LR215989.1, read as the reverse complement.
ACAAAAAAATAGAGGGAAGGCATTCTTGAGATGCTCTACTGAGAAATTTGCACCTAACCATTCTTCTAACTGGCTAATATTAAGAGTTCGGTTGATCAATCCACAGCACATAATTTTCAACAATGATTATCGATCTTCTGACAGACAGGCATATGTAAATCTTCATGCACTTACTAGAAGACTTACTTAATCATTCTTTTCCCTTAACCAGAATACAAAAATTCGTACTTACTATCAGCGGCGCTAATGACTGTTTAGCATTCACCAAATGTCGGTAACATCAGAGATGGTAAACATAATTCCAAACAGAAAATTCGTCCGACACAATTAGACTCATCATCAGCTGCGGAATAAGATTTCTTAACGAAGCGGAAAATGTTAACCCTAATGCGCAGTTTGAATAAAAAAAGAAAAAGAGAAACAAACAATCTGCGGTATAGCAAAAAAAGTAGATAGAAGGACATGCGATGAAATGATAAGAATCTGATGCTGGATACTAGGAGGAAACAAACCCCCCTACCATTCCTTTGTGGTATAATAAGCATTGAAAAGGTTTAAAGTCATGAAGAGAATGCAATTCAAAATTACATCATTCTCCGAAGTTCCACAAAGCCAGCAGGTTTTGCACTCAATGCACTGCCATCGATAACCGTGTACTGAAGTGATCATATTGGGCACAAATTGGAGACAGGAAAAGTGTGCTCGACGAGTGCAGTCTGAGCAACAGAGGAGAGGTTCGGGTCCCTCACCGCCTGGTTTCTTAGGGTTGAGGCGTTCGTCATGACCGCAGTAGTCACACACCAACGGCTCGCCATCTTCTGCAAGTGCTTCAGGTGGACGGGGCTTTCCAATTTCGAGTACTACAAAAAGAAGCCATTTATCGGTCTAATATTGTCGATGCACTAAGGCAAAACACATAAGCTTCATTCTCCAAGCACTGGATTATCAATTAATTAATCTGGATATGCGTCCAACATACCCAATTCTAGGCAAGCATATTTCAGTTCAACAGCAAAAAATTGTTAATTGGAGGTACAATTTTTCTTCCTCCTGCTCCTCATCCTTCTTCTTTTTCTTCTTCGAGTGTGAGTAGATGTAGCTTAATAAGGTTGGAAATTGAGGGTGCAAACTAGTCATTCTAGGTTAAGACCCACCATTTTTAATTCATGAGATTCTCTATTTAATCTGGTTAAGTCAGGCTTTATGGAAATTAATTATAGATATAACCTCAAAACTGGTTTACATAACCGGTTTAATGTATGATGCAGAGGTGAGAACTACCAGCCACTTTTAAGGGCATGTTCCCTACAGATCAAGCAAGCAAACGATTAAGGCAAAAATAGAACTTTGGAAAATGTTTTCAACTTTCATCCAATGTACACCAAATGTAACATATGAGTATTTCATGAACAATTAAGAAAATGGACGTCAGAATAAGAGAACCTTGTAGTGCCCGAGCGATGGTGGTCTTACTTCGCCTGCTCCGATGGTCACATTGGATCGCATTTAAATGAAGTTCCTTTTCCATTAACTAATAGATGACCTTGTGACGCATAAGCCAGGTAAAACTGTTGACATTTCGCAACCACAAACAACTACTCTCTCTTTCCTCTGCAAACTTCCAATTCGTCACTGGTCTATCTTAATATCTCGTTCCTCCCTGACCTTGGGAGGAGTGGCTGCTTCCTATTAGCTTTATCCCGATCAGAAAGTATAAGCAGCGTTACTTCGAATCAGCACCACTTTGCCCTCTCTCCAAAGTGATTCATTTTAACGCCATCAGTTCACCTGACTATCTAGTAATAAGTGTTTCAACAACAAAAAGCAAGCATCATCAACTACATTTAACCGCAATAATGTAGAGACTGGAAAAAATATATAAATCCACTCACAAACAGCAAAAACTCATTATTACATCCATATGAACCACAGTAGCATCAATTTAATATAGATTGAACTAAATACTGACGTTTAATAATTCTCCGATGATAGACCAGAAAATTGCGGCTAAAAGGAGCAGTCTTAAAAAGATGAAACAACGAAGGAAGAAATAATGCATTTTGCATAATTTGTTTGCAAAATAAGAGGTGTGCGATAGACTTACCTCCACGTGGTGCAGCCTGGGCAACGTATACTCATACGGCAAAAAAGTCTATAAATCGGCAGTTCACTTCAAACTATCATGACCCCACTGTGTGTCATATTCGACCACCTCCACAGTACTCACCTCACCTTACCTTTTTCTCTACCTCTGTGTCTGCCTCTTTTACATCTGTTAATTACTCTTCTGTTTCCCCTCTCGACTTTTGTGACATTGACGTTTCTCCCCTCTGTGAAGCCCGAAGTCAACTAAAGGCTAATGGTAATTACCATAAAGCCTGCCATTTGATATAAATAAATTTGCAAAATAAACCAATTACATCACACTCGCTGACCCGATTCCTAGAATATGAAAGACATTTCCGAATAAGGAAGCATTTGGTATATTAAACTGGGTATGCAATATGCACCAAACAAGAGGCCAGGCAAATGAGCTATAATAATGTCGCGTTTAAGAGAAAAAGCAGTATATAAGCGCACAAAAAGCGATTCGTTACAGACAACACACGCAGCGCATACAATCTTGTCACACATCTTATTTGGCAATAAATTAAGCCAAGATGAAGGGAGAGAAAAGCAGCAAACAGGGAATACTCCGATTGGGGTATAATTTAATTAAAATCAAGAAACTAAAGGTGACATATCTAGGTGTTAAGTGATAATAGAAAGTGGCATTTTGATGAGGCAAGGGAGAAAAATTAATGTTAGAAGCGAAAAACGCAAACAATTAAAAAAGTATGAATTTTAATCCACCCATTATTTAAGTTAGCCAAAGATATTATTAAGTCACCCCAATACTATTCCTAAACATTTTAATAAGGATTAGATATAAAGGAATAGTGAGCTCAAACTCCTCGAAATGTAAGCAATCTAAACTCAGAAACAAGAATGACATTTAAATAATCCTTATAAGAAGTTGCAACTCCAAAATCTGCTCAAGAAAGTGCTAACCAACAGTCATCTTTGATGGAAGGGTAATATCATTGAAATTCGAATGCTACCAGCTTCTTTACTAGTTGTAATTATACAGCGCGATGGACTATTCCATCCACTGGGAGTGAACCCATGGACATCGAACCATTGAACACTGGCCTCGCAGATACCACTGACACAATCAATTCTTTCTGATTTGTAGTATAGAGGTAAACTTTAGTCTTAAATGAGCTAATTTATGTTACCTAATGAAAAGAGCGAAATCAAACTCAGAAGGGAACTGAAAAAGGGGAAAAACAATTCAAAAAATCTCCTCTTGCGAAATTAACCATTAAGTATTTTAATTGGACTCTTGGACTTTTAAGAAAAGAAAATGAAACTTTTAATACTAAATAAAGGTAATATTCGACATTATATTATCGATTTCCGATTACTTAAAATGCCTAAAAAAGTAAGCCACGTACACAATGAAATCATGATGAAGCATTGAATAAATGATTATATACATTTTTGAGCAAACTTAACGGGAACGCTGTTCGAAAAAACAACGGAATGGAAATAAAAAAAGAGAAAATGGGAGGGTAAAGATGAGTGGGAATAGAACACAAACAAAATAACAGGAAAGCACTTGTGGTAAATCAACACAGCAGCAAAAATTGTTCCAATTCAGATTCTTGTGCGTACAAAACAGACAATGCAAACGGTCAAAATTAGCCATTTTTAACAGGAAAGAGGGAGTAGAAAATAAAGGGAAAGACGAAGAAAATTGGATAAGGAAAAAAGCGGACAGTTTTGGGGAGTAGAATGGACCACCTGGTTCAGCAAATCAGATTTGTCAAATTGTTTGAATGGGGTTAGATGACTGACAGTGAGAAACAAATAAGTCGATTTTTATTAAAACAGGGTTCATCTTGGGGATGAATATGATTTAAATTGAGAAGGATCGAGTGAAAATGGATTTTTGTTTGAAATAGTGATTGAGTGCCTTCGCAGGTGGCCTTCCCCCCAAACGCCAGTCCGCCTTAGCCCTTACGGATTAGCACTGAAAGCACATAAAAACAACCACTTATAACCCAACCTAACTTTCTTTTCTTTAAGCAACAAACATTAATCAACCACAAAAAGTGTAACTCACTAGTACTAGGGATATTCCTTGTATTGCTATTATAGGTAACTGGTGTCCTATCCGAGGTATTTTCAATTAGTGCAGAAAGAAGACCCGTATTGACCGACGTATGGGGAAGAGATTGGCCATTATTGCTAACAGCCTTTGGAGTTCCAACTTGTAAAGCCTTCTTCGGCTAAAGTGATTGTGGTTAAAATCAAGACTAGAAAAGCTACCTGAGATGTAATTCCAGAATGTTGAGAGTTGTAGTGATAATTGAGACCAGTTTTAGTCTTATATCGACCACCACAAACTTCACAAACAAACTGCGCAGAAGGATATTTCTCATTTGAGTCCTCTTCATAAATTGAATTACCGTTAGTGTAACTTGAATAGTAGGAGTTAGTAGCTGCCCGTCTTCGACCGCTGGCTGGAGTTGATATTTGACTCACGTTTTGTTTTGACGACCGAGGACCCTGCAAATTCGAAATAGGTGTCATTATAGAAAACAAACCCTCGTTTTCCGCCTTTTTCGTCTGCCACCATAGGTTTCATCAGCTTGTTCACTCCCTTCTGAATCTACATCGTAAACGGGATTTGTAGCCCACGTACTGCGACTGTCCTCATCGTCCAATTCTCGCCAAAGTGCATCTTGAGCTGAAAAAGCACCACCGTGTAAAAATAAGTCAGCTTTAAAACACGAAAATTATACAAATAATGACAGTACTATACCTGCTCTGGCATTGTTATTAAACTGATCCACAGATCGAACCACCGAACTATGGGAGAGGGTGTTCTTTTTAGTCTTTTTCCATCTATGGGCGCAATAAGTGAAGACTTTGTCGTTAAGGGGACTGAGGTAGCGTTCTTCGTCTTTCCGTTGTAGTTGACAGGGCCTCTGAGCTATTCCGGTAGCATTATCCAAAAATGGAAGACGATTTTGCTTATCGGTAATTATCTGCCTGTTATAATTTGCCGTACGAGCCAAAATACTTTCGTAACTGACTTCATTTGATAGACCTCCAGCCATTAGACCAAAGCTCCACCAGAAAATGCAAAATTTGCGCCTAACATAGAGCAATTCTATTGGTGAAAAAGAAAGCGCGCCTTTTGTTTATTTATAAATTTTAATAGCGACAATTTACTTACTTGTTAACTTTAAAAGAACTATGAATCCTAACTTTGGAACCTTTTAACGATGTTAATATTTATGGCCTATGATAAAAGATATTTTCGTCAAAGTCGATAATTGTATTAATAAATATTGCATTTCATGTTACACATATTGATACTTCAAATCATCGTATTGAATAAATAATTATAATCTCATTACTATTCTTTGTTTATTTTATCATATCATTTATGAATTACAAAACGTCTTTTATTAATTTATCTTTGTCGCGGCTAGTTAAATCTCTATTCTCGCTATTTTTTAATGGCACTTTTGGCGTCTTTGTCTAATATTCTGTAATGTACCATTTCCTCTCATTCGCTTTTTAGTGATTCTAAGCAGCAAAAGGACACACAAGTCCCACCGGAAATATTGACTGTAGTGGAAGAACTGAAGTATGAGTTTTATTTTTGTCTTATCTTGTAATTTAGAAAATATTTAGCTGAACAGAAAAAAATTCGCGATGAAGTTGCTAAAACTTCGAATAAGCAACTCGACGATCTTTCAACGGAACTTCAAGAATTGCAAAGATCAGTCACATGCAATTTATCTGGCCTACGTCGACAAAATGTCAAATCTTCACATTTAAGTGAGGAGATCTTGCAGTTAGAAAGAAACACCGGAATTATTCAGCGTTCACTCGATATGTCTTCTGATTTTGCCCAGAATTCTCCTGAAATAAATGAGTATTTTAAGAATTGTATCTCTTCATTCAGCAATCGTGTTCAAACATACAAGCAGGAGGTTCTTGCTATTGAGAATTCTCTTTCATCAAGAGCAAAGTCTAACTTAACGCCTAAAGAGCTTTCTGATATTTTGCGAAAACTAGATGACACGTTTATGTCCCTTGCAGCTCAACTGTACTCTTTAAATGAGCAGCTTAGTGTATGGAATATATTTGTAATAAATATTGATTCAGGTACCCAAAGCACATATTCTTCGTCAGTATCAAAGTTTGGACAGTGGCCAAATTATCGAGTCTTCAACTGCGGCATCCATGTCTCTCTTTGATGAAATTCTTTTTGAATCGGAGAAGAAAAGCGCCAATACACCATATGGTCCTTCACCTTTTTCTTCAGTTACAGTGACCACTGGCGCACAGGCTGCTACGGCAACTTCTGGTCTTCCATCTCTCGGGTTAGTCACTCAGCAACCTTCCACAGGTAATAATTTATCCTCTTTTTTACGTAATTATTTTTGTTTGAATACGTCTAAGAAAATATTTGTATTGTAACAAAACTTCTTTTTTGAACTTTTAATTTTTGATTGAAGTCTTTCCGGGTAGCAATTTCTACGTGTAAATGTGAACTTCCATACCATAAAACTGCAGTTTTACTTTTATTTATGCTTAACTGATAGTCATGAATTTACTTTGTCATTTATAATCAGGGATTTTCTCCATTCTCCATACCTTTCACTACCATTTTACACTTTTTTAAATGGTTTAATAATTGGATTCAGGGTGACCGAATTCTATTCCCTGTCTTCCCACTTAAGTAATACGAGTCATTCCTACGGGTTTCATGCAAAATTTTGTCCATTTGTCGATTTGCTTGCTAATTAGGAAAGACTTGCGATAGACTTATAGCGTTCAATGGCATATTTCTGAATGTGTTGTATCTATTACCTCCACATGCCATTCACCTTCTTTTCGCTATTTTTTCCATGAGTGGAATTTACTCTGAACCTATTTTTAGTATTTAAACTTTTGGATAATTATGCTTCACTAAATTCTAAATATTACTGAAACTTCCATTTGCAGTTACTACATCCTCATCAGCATTTTCGTTATCAGCCTTGAAACCATCAAGTGGGGCAAGCTCTTTCAGCCTTGGAGGGACTACGACTGCTTCCGCACTATCCTCCACCGGATTCTCTTTAGGTGGACTTGGAGCTAAAGCATCTACCTCTACACCTTCCACTGCATTTTCTTTCGGTTCGAACACTCTTACTGCCTCCTCTGGGACGACGACAACGAACTCGACAGGTTTTGGTCTTAGCACGGCATCTGGTCAATTGAGTACTGGGTTCGGATTTGGAACTTCTTTAACAGCCACACCAACTACTACGGCTTCAACTGGCTTTGGATTTGGAACTGGAAACACAGGGACTTCCATTTTTGGTTCTCCGGCTACAAAACCAAGCCTTTTTGGATCGAAATGATAGGTTATATTTCTACATGTATGTATAAAGATTTAATGAAATCTGTATGGATAAATACATGTTTTGTGTGTAATGCGCCTTACATTAACTTGCACTTTGCAGTGGAATTTTGATCACCATTAAGAGTTGACGTAGATTGAATTTAGATATCGGTTAATGTAGTAAAAAATTTGAGTGCACATCGTAGTATCCAGGTGCTTAATTTCCTTTTAGAATCAACTATTTGAGTATGTTGAACTTTCCGCATCGTCACACACAGACCAGATAAAAGAGCTAAGAAGTAACTTAATGCAGGAAATTTCATATTCAGATGCATTTTCATATATTTTTTCTCTTTAGAATATTTTACGCCACCAGAACAAACGTGCTTGAATTAGCCTTCTTCAGTCCTGAATTGGTAGTCACAGCTTGCTGCTTTCGTAGTGTTAACCATTCGCCCAACTTATTCTAAGGAATACTTTAGTGTGATCGGTCTATCATAAATACATCTCCGTCTTTAAAATTGTGAGATATCGAGCATAGGCCATGAAGCGTGTGAACGTTCGAAGGATGGATAAGTATGTAGGATTTTAAATAAACACGTGTGGTCTGCACCCATCCGATCTCCATTTTGGTACGCTGTCAACACAGTTGTATATGCGAGCACCCAAAGTGGATGTATACTTACTTATTTGGATCATTACCTTCAACTACACAGATATCTATCGGTAGGCATTAAAAAAATCATTTGCCCAAATCTGATTAAAGAAATTAGGCCGCCTCATCTCCTGCTCATGTACCTGTTCATAAGAATTAAAACACTACCTACATGATAGTAAGTGGTTGTCAAGCTGACCACTACACGGACCACTTGTGTATAATATACCCCCGGATGCAGTTCAGATTAACAAGGAAACTAGCAGCATGCATATCTGTTAGAAGATATAAAACAATGGAAAGCTGAATAAGCTCCAGCAAGTAGGCCAAGCCATTCTTTCAAATGAATAATTATACCCCAATTCAAACTAATTTCCTGTTTTAATATATTAAAAAAACGCATCCACATTGCATGCTTTGATGACGCAGTGAATGAAGTACACGTCTGGCAAACCCGAAGTTGATGCTCAACTGCGCTTACCTATTGACATGTCATGAATGACCAACCGCACTGCTTAACCATGATTAGCGTGCACATTTCGCATAAGGGCGACTCTAGCATACCCTCTGACTATCTAAATCAAGCGGTGGGAGCACTTTCTACAATGCACTTGGAAATTACTAGCTCCACAAATTCCTAAGCTCGGTGAAGGGAAGCATTTTTAAAAATTCACACCTTGGAAAGGTAGTAACCTGGCGCCGACCTAATCAGAAACTCCTGCTTTGCTTAGCCAAGTTCAACCGGTACCATCGATCCCGACAATTAATGAATACGTGCACAAAATTGACATTGGCAATATGCAAGCAAAATCAAGACGTTGAGGGAAAAAACGTAACAAAGCACGATATTCTTTAAATAAAAGCACAAGGCATTTCTCGTAAAAAAAGACGTTCAAATGAGATGAACGAGAGATCACAGTTAAAACATACACACGCGCAAATTTATGGATGGTAAGAATATAATGGAAAAAACCCTTTCTTTAATTTTGCCACTCCTGTAGGTCACCAATCGAGTTACAACACAGAGAAATGGATGGTAGAGGTAACATCGGTGGGGACGCCTGCTTGTCACTATTACCACACCCACCATCATCAGGGATCATCGAAGAGGCAATGTTGACATAAATTCCTCCAGAGGATTTGATAAAAGTTACCAATCTTTTCGCTAACGCCTCATTAGCCTCTGCAATTGTTGAACGCAGTTCCGATGACAGTAGCTGTTCACTATCCCTTGATAAATCTCTAATGCTTTCAAACACTGCGGTGTTGAGAGTTGAGTTAAACAAAGGGATGCCCAGATTTACACTCAGCACTTTAACTGGTCGACCAGAGTTGACGACCTCCTCAAGACTTGATTCAGACAAGACAACACGTGAGTCAACGACAGAGTGCTCCAAAAACTGGGAGGTGTTTTGCTGATACAAACTTCCTCCACCAAAGCCTTCCCCAGTCGGGTCTGTTTCATCATGCTGAATTTTAATATCGACTTCCGATTTCCCATCAGGTAAAAGAAGGGATAGATATCCGATTAAGCAAGTAAGGTCCATAGCCTTAGAAAGACGTTCTAAACACGGTAATCGCTTACTCATTCGGTTAATAAACTCCGGAGCAAGTGGAAGAGGCAAAAAGTGCTGATGCAGGGGGAAACTTCGTTCCCGATCGTCATAAGCTTGGATAAAAACAGGGTAATTAGTAGTAAGATCGTTGACGGAGTAAAATAAGGTGTAGATATCCATTAAAACAGGATCATGACCCCAAGAGGTCACAAGAAAACTTGAAAATCGAGCAAGAGAAGAAGGAAGTCGATTAATTCGGGTTCCACGTGTAAGAAGGAGGGAAGGCATGCCACCCTCCCCAATAGTTTTACAAATAAACAAACGAAACCAAGAGGAACAAATCTCTGGAATTGGGGGACCAATAATGAGTGGCCAATTAGGACCGAAAATCTGTGCCTCTTCGTAAGACAGAGGTGCCATACAAACAATGAGGTTGTAATTTCGTGAAAGTATTCTACAACGAGTGAGGGGTTCAAGTGAAGCAAGAGAACCACATCTAACAAGATCCAAATACCTGAAATTATTTTCACAAGAAGTTTGTGCATTAGAGATATAACGCATGGTTTGACTAAGACATTTCGCATGTTCGTAGTGCACTCCAACATCTTGTTCGGCAGAATTTGAAAGGGAAGAAATCTCTTTATAGAAGGCGGTAAGAGAATCACCAGTTAGTTTTCCTACTTCAAACATTGTCACCGAATGTTTCTTTAAGTTAGCAGAGAGGTTACCCAGCATGAGATAAGCTGTTATAGAAGAATCGAATATGAATGAAATTTTTTTAGATTCAGGCATAGGTGTAGGCAAAGAAATATCAATCGACGATACAGGATTGTCCACTTTACTTGGCTGGTCAGATTTTTGGGCAAATCCGAGCCTTACAAAAACAGACGCGGCATTAATGACGAATTCCAAACCAACACCCAAATCAGAAGCAAGTTGACTGAGGTTAGATTGAGGATCTAGAGACACAAAAATCTTGTATAAGAGAGTTTCACAACTATCACCGGTAACTCGATTCATTATAAAGCCATCCAACGTTGGCACGAAAAGGCAATCGGTTTCAAGAATGGGAACTTCAACATAGACTAAACCACGGCTATAAAGCTTCTGAAAATCACCCAATGGTACCTCGGAGATCTTAAGTCCTGGACCGAGTTGACCCCCATTGGATGATCGATCGTGGTCAATAATGTTGTCAAGGACCGATTGGACTTCTGGTGTTTGTTCCTGAACATCAGTAAGACTGACTGAACCAGCTCGTACAATAAACCAGGGCTGAAGATGTTTGAAGTTTTGTGGAGCTTTTGGAAGAAGACCATCAAGAACGATTTCAGGTGACTCTTTCAATTGGGATTGAGGTGAACAAAGTATTCCCTTGTAGACATTCAGAAGGTCAATAAACTCATTCCTCCCGATTCCAAGAATTTGATAACAATCAGCTGCTGTAAAATTCGGAATTCGATCATATGAGAATTCTGAAAGCATGGTTCGACGAACAATATTTTTGTAATACTCGAAGGGCGTTATATTCAAACCAGGAACTATTTTTCTTTGAAGATGGTAAGGGAATAGCATCATCTGTTGAGAACTATACTGAATTAATTGGCGATAATAGGCTTTCTCACTACGAACAATCTTAAAAATGCACATTATAAAGAACCTACATTTTTGATTAAATAACCGGAATATTCCATTTGATTTTGTAAGAAATATACAAGAACTCTAGCGTCATACTCAGCCGGATCATGCTTTAGAGAAGCCTGCACATTCGGTGGTAATTGAGACCACTGAGTTCCACTTTTGATACAATCGTCAATTAATGTCATCTTACAATCGACGGAATAATGATTGTTGGGCCGATCAAACACACCACTTACACACAAAGGGAAATAAACAACCGCATTTCAAGTCACAAAATAGTAGATTAACTCGGGAAAAATTAAGGGCTTCACTCATCGAAATCTTTTTATGAAATTCTACGTCATTATAGTAGATTAAAAGGAGTGCTGATTATTGACCTGAATTCGATATTAACTACATCTCCTATGATTTCTTGAAATAAAATTCTTGTAAAGTGAAAGATCGATTCAATCCCAACAATTCGTATACTATCATGTCTGCGTGTGATACTTTTAGCAAATAATTTCTCTGTTTATTCGTAGGAGTTATATTTTCAGTAGATGTTATGGTATTGACGTTGGTAGCACAAACTAACCTTGATTCAAATAGGGTAAAATTTGCATCTCTAAGGGAACATGTTCTAAATCCTGAACATAAAATGTTTATAAAATTATGGAATCTATTCGCACGTACTCCTGCAATGGAAATTTTAGAAATATGCATTTTGTCTTCAATCTTCAAGTGTAAGACCTAATTTGGATTAGAGATACACCGAAATATAAGAAAAACGATTATAGTTCATAACCTTAAATTAAAGAAGGGATTTGATGAAGAACATCGTCCAAATTGCTCCTTTCATCATAATCTATACAATTCTGAGATTTGAATTAGAATATAATTTTAATTATTATACAAACATGCGTGTATTTATTATATAAGATAGTTTCGCTCGAAAACAGATTAGTGATAGATTCGATTTAGAATTCTCAACCTTAATGTTTGTCAGTCTATAGAATGAGCTAATGATATCAACTTTTTCTGATATTTGTAAGGTCATTTCCGCTTCATACGGTTTTGATAGTCTAACATTATCTTTACGAATGTGATTTAATTTTTACGCTAAATCATGAGAAATCATTTCAAGTCTTCCGTTCTAAGATTGTACATATTCTTTGCGAATTTACTATTGATGGTAAATTGTCTATTATGCGTTCTTATCATCAATCAAAGCTAATTGGTTTTGCTGTATTTGCAATATCTGTTTTAATATCACTGAACAAAGCAAATACTCCCGAAATACTTGGAAACTACTTGTTTAATATCGGTTCCTATGTTTCTCTTTTCGGCTCAACCTTCTTAATCGTTCTTCCCGTTTGGGGATCAATTGCTTTAAAGCGATACAGTACATTAATGCTAATTTTGGTAACTATTTAACTGACTTTTTATGTCATCAGTACATAATAGGAATAGCTATTTTGATACTCATAACGCTCTGTAGTGGGGTGACTTTGCTCGTCTTTCCTACTCCTGTAAGTTTATAATTTGATTTATTACATTTCCTTAAGCTCCGAACTGCAGTGAGAACTGAAATGAACAAGACCCTATTCAGAGACTATGGCAAAAATGGCCTCATAACAGACGCTTGGAACTTTATTCAGTCTCAGTTACGCTGTTGTGCTGTTGATGATAACGGCTGGACAGCATATCGCAGTTCTTGGTGGGACCTATCTGTCAACGCGTACTTCTATAACGTCAGTTCGTTCTTATCGGGTAACAAAATCCAAATCTGTATATTTTGTCTTCCTCGCTTCTTTTAGACACTAGCTCCTTCTACAAACGAGTTCCAGAATCTTGCTGCCTCACCCTAATTGACCCTCTCACCGGTCATCCAACGGGAAAGTTTAAGAGCATTGAACAGTGCCAAGGTTGGCAATATGGACCTCCAAGATTCTTCGCGGGCGCTCATAACGACGCAGTTTACTATCGGGTAAATTCAGTTAATGAAAAACGATTTCTTTTCAAGGGATGTTTTTCAGCTATCAAATCCTATCTCAAGCGATATAGCACGCCAGTCGGTTCCCTTACACTTATCGCTAGTATGCTATTGGTAGGCAATTATAACAAAATACAAACGACAACCTTCAGATTACAATCCTTGTATGTGCAGTTTTACTAGTTTTGCGATATAGAGATCTGCCCAAAAACAAAAGAAGGCTTTACAAGTGATGCATAAAAATAATATTTACAGAAAAATTACAAATGAGCCGTACAAAAATATTAACGGGACTTTTTGGAAGAACCAAATCCCCCAAATCCCATTGCAGATGCAACGTCCTCGTCCAATAAATCAGGATCTTCGACCTTTCTCTTTCTCTCATTTCTCTTTTCTCTTCTATAAGCCTTCAACTTTTCCTCTTCCTCTGCGATTTGTTTCATTCTCTCATCAATGTTGTACTCCTGTGCTTTTTGTTCTTGGGCTTTTTTGTGCATGGCAAAACGCCCCTTCACCTCATCAAGTGTCGAACGTTTAATACGCATAGACATTCCAAGGTTGCGCTGATGCTTTTTACCATTAATGTGATCGAGATAGTTAATTGAGTCCTTGACCACACAATCACAGACATTGCAATAGTAACCAGCTTGGGAACTACCGGGTCCAGTTTTCGCAATCACTTGTGACTTATTAAGGTTAGATTCAAGATCCACTGTGTATTCACGAGCCTTGAGATCTTGGCGCTTCAGTGCCTCTTTCTCGGCACGTGAATTGCGAAGTGCTTCTAGCTCCTCCGTCGATCTCTGCTCGGCGAGTTTCTCGAAATAAGACCGATCCCACTTTCGTCGACTATCGTCAGTCATGTTTAAATCTGAGAACGAAATAGTGAGGAAACGCTAATCCACTGGGAATTTATGCTGGACAGAAGACCCAGAAGAAATCCTAGATTCAAGCCGCGAATGGCAAATGGGCGCACATAATTTGTGCTAGTTAAAACAATAAAATGAGTTTATAAAAAAGCATCGAGATAAATAATATTTTTTATTAGATAACTTTCTTATACGCTTACTAATCAACTCGACTTTTACGATGACATTCGGCTTTTACTGTCAAATATTTTATTCAGCCAGAAGTAATACCGATCATTTTGCTATTAACGTGATTTTTTGCCAGTTAAAATTTAAAGACTCTTTGCGCAAATGCCAATAAAGAAGAGAAAGTTTTAGTTCATTGCATTACACAGTATTTTGTCTCCACGTTGTTAATAAATAGTAACATAAGTAGTGATAAAACTCCACAATACACAAAAATGAGATTACATCGAAATTTGAATGATAAAGAATTAATTTACGAAGTGAATTTAAAGGTGATGTATAGGTCTCCAAACGACAAAGTTTACCCTTATATTCGTGATAAAGTATATACCCGAAAGCTATTAGGGAGCGACGAAGTCATTTTGTGGTAGAGTGAGCAACAAGTCTAATGGGGGAGTTTAAGCTGTGCAAATTATTCCCTCCTTCCCCATTTGTATCGCCTAAACATCGAATTTTAATATGCAAATTAAGCATTAACATTGAACATAACCTAATAAGCAATCAGAGTACATTTCATTTGCAAAAGAGTCAAATGAAGGTTGATTGATAAACAAAATGTATTCACAGTTGACCAATTAATCCGCATTACTTTTACAGCCATATTGGAACCATTTAGAGACGAATATCATTCATCCATCGGTGGATCTTTCTTATCAATAACTATAGACATTTATTTTCATTGAATCAATTGTGTTTGCAGAATTGGCTTTTCTTTTAAAGTTTATTCAAACACATACTCATATGGATGTAATTTTTAATTTTGTGCCCAAAATGGATAACGCATTGCCATTAATCCGACATTTTGAGGAGGCTATAAAATTTCATTTGGTCTTATGGTAAATGGATTGATACTAAACCAATGAATAAATCCACTACTAAAAATTTTATTGACAGGTTTTGTTTGATAATACTAGTCTTAATTTAAACAAACAAAACTCTCCTTTGTTTTGGTGAAGCTAGATCTTGGCTTAATAATGGGATACACGAAATATGGATGCCTAGGTTACTGGATCAAGAATATAAGAGTGTAAATTACTACTCAGTATGCAGTGATTAACAGAATAGTTCTGAATTTTAACAGAAAGTTAAAGATTCAGTACATAAATAGTTTAAGATCTATAATTACAATTAATTGAGTAAATGTGGTATGCTGACAAAAAATTATACAATAGCAATTAAATAGAACTATGTTTATAATGGACAAATTTGAATAAAAAAGAATAGTAATATAAAGTTTAGTAGTTACATAATAAAAAGTTCCATAAATTTGCCTTTGATAGTGTTACTGACAATATGGCCTAATAGTTACAACCAATTAAAATTAGCTTGCTATCCGCCGGATTGTTGTCGTCATGAAAAGAATTGGCAGAAGAGATTCTCCGATTCACAGTCGATATCGACGTGATGAATCAAATGGAAGAGATTCAAATAGCTATAGAAATTATGGAGTGCAGAACAGCCGATCTAGACCCATGCAACAATCGCCTCCCTATGAAAGACATAATCCGCGCAGTGGATGTTCATCTTTTTCTCGCTCCCAACGGGATTATGATGATTCAGGCCGTCAAAGTGGATCAGGGAGTTTTCGATCTGGACCTCCTGTTCGAAGGTTTAACCAACGTTCTGGAAACAGGTAAATTGTTTGATTTTGTTGTCCTACGTCTCTGGCATGTGAGCTGCAAATTCGGATTGATATCACTTGCTCCCACGGAATAAAATTGATACTAATTAAACTGTCGATCTCAAACAAATCTTTTATGATCCACTGCTTTATCCACTGTAATGGATGATGTTTTTCCCTACAACTCTTCGCCGATGTTCGGGATTCCACTTTAAGGAGTGTAACGTCCTTTTACCACCGTATCTTGGAGGATATATTGAAAATTTTTGATAACTTGATGAGGGAACTTTGCTTGTGTGTTGCTTACTGAAATATCCGTGGTCTACAAGACTGCCATTAGTGGTCTTCTTTTTCTCCGTTCAAACTTATGTTTAGAATGGATTTCCACCCGCACTTTTAATCGGCTAATTTGATGCTGGTTCTTGTGGAACTTATCTATTGATGCCCTCACGTGTCGCCATTCAAAACACCTCGCTGTTGTTGTTGCTTTCTTTCTTTATCATGCCTCACTTCTCTTTTAACGTTTGTGTTCAATGATTCCTCCAAAGGAATGTTCCCCTCTCATAATCACTTAGCAAATTCATTTTAGCGAGAGAGTAAGTTTATATATATGATTAGACGTATATAATATTTCACTTAAAATAAATTAGTTATTTGTAAGTAGAATAGATCTAACAATGGAAAATCGTTACAGTGTGGATCAATTTTTCTTCCTGCATCAGGTTATGATTTATTATTTTCTTTTGTCTTGTAGTGGAGGAAATCGATCTTCAGATATGTACGACCAGGGGTCTCATTCAGATCGACTGCTTCAAGGCTTAATGGCAAGTGGAGATTTAATCGGTCAATCTGGTACAAAAATCGATCCAGTTTTTGCCGCGGCGGCAGCAGCAGCCTTAAATGCGACTTTCTCTGCAACAAATTCCAAGTCCTCTTCCGGGAACATGTACTCTCCCAACTCTTCGGCTGTTGCAGCTGTGGCTGCTGCTGCCATGAATGCGGCGGCAATCGCAGCGGCTATTGGAGGAGGTCAAAGTCCATCGAATGGATCCTCTTTTCAGTTTCCTGGACTTGGTGGCTCTCATCATTCGCTTAAAAGTTGTGGCGGTGGCAACCGCTCTCCACATTATGATCGCCGCGGTGGCGGCGGCGACGGTTGCCACAGTAGTAGAACACGTGATCGTCTTTCACCACCTTACCGGAGTGACGGCCGCAGATCTACTATCACTTCCACCGCTGATGGCCATCCTACCCCCGAGGATGATCCTACTGCAACTCGAACTTTATTTGTCGGTAATCTCCCTCCAGATATCCGGGCTTCGCAGTTACAGCAGCTTTTTGACGTTTATGGAATTATTGAGGACATTGATATTAAACGCCCGCAAAATGGAAGTCCCAATGAACCAGCCTATGCATTTATTAAGTTTGTCAACGTTAGTATGGCGTATAGAGCTAAGTTGGGAATGGCTGGCAAACGTATTGATGGTTATGTTTGTAAAGTTGGCTATGGGAAAGTGTCCCCCACCCGATGCTTGTGGGTAGGTGGCCTTGGTCCCTGGACAACTTATCCGAATTTTGCCTCCCTGGTAGAGCGTGTTTCTCGACCCAAGAAAATTATATGGCCTTCGGGAAAAGGTTATGCTAATATCCTCTTCTATACATCTGAAGAAGCAGCATCTGCAGCTAACTCTCTTCGCGGAGTTCATATTGGTACTGGAGGTAATCATCGACTCCGTGTTGACTTTACAGACGAATCTCACATGGTCAACTCGGGTACAATTGATTCCCTTCGCCGTGGACGTCCAGGTGCGTTGGATAGTAGAAAACAGCGTTTCAAAAGAGAAGGTAATCGACACCAACGCTCTGTTTCACGCTCTCCTCCTCGAAGGTCACCAGTGAGGAGGTCAAGGTCATTCTCATCTCCCTCTAGAGGAGCAGCAAGGAGTCCATCTGCCAGTGGTGACGGGGGTCGTATTTCAAGATCACCGACATCACCACAGTCCCATTCCCGTACGCATTCTCCAGCAGTTGGTGTTTCCGATGATCTTGTCGGTATGCCGGAAGCCAATTCATCCTGCGGCATTGGAGATGTTACTTCTTGTCTCTCTGGTCCAGTATGGAAGGCTGTTTTTGCGTTGAAGAAGAGTAACTTTTCATGCCACTTGTATGCTGTTACTGGTGATACAGACCTGGCTGACCAACTCTTTCCCAGACATCATCCTAAACCCCCCCAGACGCCTCCGGATGATGAAGAGGAAGCTGAGATTGGGGAAGCAGAAGATTCAAAAGGGAGGGCGGATAGAAATGCAACTGTTTTAGATAGCAAAACTCCTGTTGTGGCAGCAGTGAATTCCCCCCTGTTAAGAATTAGCCAGCGCTTGAGGTTAAACGTCTCAAAATGTGAGGAAATTAAAAAGCGAATGAAAACGGTTAATCGTGGGGACTTCTGTATGCTGCTGGCTACAGAATCGGCGAATGAGGTTGTCCCTACTGTTATTAAAGCTGAGGATGCAGACAACCATAATCGCCAGTTGACTGATTTGATCACCTATTTGGCAAGCAAAGAGGCTGCTGGTGTAGTGGTAGTCAGTGCTGATGGACTGGAAGGACAGTGTGATGGCGAAGACCAACAGCAGCAATCGTTCTTGGATAGTGAACACTCGAGGGTTCTGCATGTTCTACCTCCTGGAGACCTTTCAGTTGCACTTCTTGTGGAAGGAGGTATTAGTTGTTTGCGCCAGAAACGGGTGGAAGCGGGAGACAATTATCTTGTCATCCTCCTATCGAAGAACTCGGGTTTTATGTAACGTAACATACATTTTTAAAGAGAGATGTTTTTCCTGTTAATAAAGCGTTTATAAAGCTGTTTGTACGCCTTTTCCTATATTTTGACTATGTTGGGCGGTTAGTTAATTGTAAGAACTTAAAAAAGCCTCATATTAACAGATGATTTTGATGGACTGGCGGAATGGTTTTCCCATCTAATTGGGGCGGAATCCAACAATTTATAAAGCAGTGCACTAGGGTTGCTATCTTTGACCTTTTTCAATGTCATAGGAATATTTGACTTAGCTTACCGAGATCACATTGGTTGAAACTGATACAGCTGATCGGAATCAAAAACATCTGAATTTTAGTGCCCACCGTTTTAATAGAGGTGCTTTCGCGCACTATCTGTGAAATGAGGTAGCGCGTGCCAAGAAGGTAAATATTTGTCCGTACTGCTCAATGATGGCCCCAGTTCACTACGTCTTTGCACTAATTTTCTTCCAAATTCTTATATCTATTTGACGGATAGGAACAATGTAGATTTTATTCCTTAGAGTACTCCAAATAATATACTTTTCAAGTGGAATACCACTTTAAGAATGTATTTCTAGATTTATTTTTAAACAATGCTCGGCATTGCCTCGGTACTGTTGCCATCAGAAACTATTGACATTCACGAGGAAAGGGGTTGGTAAAAAATCACTCTTCTATGCTATTGAACTGCGAGTAAGTCTACTTTCTGCCGATATGATCTATCTGTCCGTTCGATTTCGCAAGGATATGGTCGATCCACCCGGAAGAGAATGGACGTAATGCAGTTACTTCGAGAGACTTTAGTAACTAGAAGTTCCATGTAGAAATACAAATTGCTCTAATAATGGTGTTGTTTTGAGATCAAAATACTGTTAGCAGTTTGTGTCCCAACGAACTATCAAGCTGCTGGAAGAGGCATATATCGATAAGGATGATGGTTGACCTGGAGACAAATTGTAAGAAGTGGTAACCCCGGGGCACAACAACAACAACCTCGTGAACTCTGACTTCGGAGACGATCATGACCATCCTATTTTTGTTTTTTTTAAACTAATGCATTTTTTGTATATCCCGTGGCGAAATAAAAACTTACTGACTTTGTGGCGGATTGCTACACTATGTTTGGAAAGGCTCCCATAATTAACCAAGCTACCACAAAGGTTTAGAAGAAACAGACGTTTCACGTGGAACCCGTTTATTTGGGATCTGTGGGCGTGTTTGAACAAACAGGGGGCCTAGTCATAATATTAATATGAGTGGTTTGCTAAACCATGCAAGGGCTATTGATTGGCGGTTGGCTGGGTGCTCTCTGCGTTCACGACCGCACCCTCGCATCTGTCTGAGTGCGCATGTGATTACTTTGTTCAGCGGTGACGGTGTTGTGTGCTCCACAACTTGAATATACTTTCCACCTTGTTGATTCAAATTGTATCTCTGAAGGATCCACATTTTCACTTGCAGGGCTAGAGCCACTAGGATGCAAGAGATCGAGTATGTTAGGTAGGCATAGATGTTGCTTTAAGTCAAAGAGCGCATTAACGAATATGAGCCGACATCTGATGTTCCCAAACCTGAGTCAAAAGTGGATAGGGAAACAAAGTAAATTGGGAAGCTTAAGAAAGGATCGGATATAAGGGGAAACGGACGGAGGGAGAGCGTGAGAACTACGCGTCTGCGCTGAGGGCATAAAAACAGGAGTGGCAGTTAGGCAGATTTTTTGGTGAGTCGAAGAAAAATCGATACGCAGGTGCGTGTTGTGGGCATTAAAGGGACAAATTCTCGAAATGCGCTTAGTTTATACAAGCATTCGAACTTGAAAGTAACATCACATTTAGTTGTTTGAATTAATATGCGGTTTGGTGAAAGGACTAAGAAGTAATGCTTCATATTAACTTTGGAACCGCCAACAATTTGTGACTCGATTTGATGAGTTTGTTTGTGCAATGAGCTAAACGACCAAGAAGTTAGGCAATTACTATTTAAAATTCTTTCGATTGGTGTCTGCTAATCAAAACTTTAATCAGAATTAATTTAAAGTGCAGACCATACTTTTGGATTCTAACTTACATTACCCGAATACTGAAATGGAGGGTACAAGGGTCAACGTATGTACATGTTGTGTGGCTGTTTGTAATGTTCAAAAGGAAATTAGATTATTTTCTTAAATTAATAGAGGGCAGAATAAAGTTATTAAAGTTAATCTTGGGTGAGCTTCATCGAGCTCCGTTGAGCAAGTTTTTGAAAGCTCTGTAGTGGATTGTCACACGAATAGGCTTTGACCCTATAAAGAAATGACCTATTATGAAAAGGCTTCCGGACTTAGTCAAACAACTTCAACGATATCGAAGAAACAGACGTATAGAAAACACAGCGTTTCCTGAAATTATGCTCACGACAAGTATGATTAGTAATTGAATACATCTAGCATAAGTTGAATGAACATTAATAGATGAGAAGTCCTCTGCACGCACGGGAGCATACTCCAGAATGTTTGATTCGGCATGAGTTTGCTCAATTTAATCGTGTTAAGGATTGCGTACTCCACAGCTCTTATCAACCACATATCTTGCCACCTTTGAAGAAAAATCTCGTTAGCTTGTAACAACCAACTAATCACTTAAAAATATTAGCAAACAACAATAGTAGCATTGCACAATAATTAAAGTTAAAACGTACATGCAATCAATTGCTCCTCCACAACTCAAAGTTTTCAAGAGAGTATAGTTCAATCGGGCTTAAAAGAGCAGTAAAAAAATAATGAAATTTAAAGAGACAAAGGGACAGTTCTCAACTATGAAACTAAGAGAAAATTATAAAAAGCCTCTATTATTGTAAACAAAATAAGCTGGAGCAACAGTACTTCGGCCTCAGCAGTCCGAGGCGAATTCAACTGTAGTCTAGGAGTATCTGGGTTGTAGAGGCAGAAGCTGTGCTTCCTAAGAATGTACCAATGAAGAAAGAGTCTTGTGTTGTTAAAGAATAACCAAACGAGAAAATAGAAGGCGAACACGAACACCAAACGATGTTAGTGTTTATTCAGACATCCAGC
This sequence comes from Hymenolepis microstoma, assembly GCA_000469805.3. Lineage (NCBI taxonomy): Eukaryota > Metazoa > Platyhelminthes > Cestoda > Cyclophyllidea > Hymenolepididae > Hymenolepis > Hymenolepis microstoma. The sequence continues at coordinate 34,027,401 of LR215989.1, read as the reverse complement.
ATGGAACCGTCAAGTAATAAGCCCGGAATGCCCGAATTTCAGTATCTAATTACGTTATAACTGACATATGGAGTAGTACATGGGCCTGTTAAAAAAGAAAAGGGGTGCTCGATGGACTTACCTCCACGTGGTACACCCTAGGCACCACGTATACTCATACGGCAAAAAAGTCTATAAACCGGCAGGTGACTTCAAACTACCATGACCAGACTGTGTCATATTCGACCACTTCCACAGTACTCACCTCACCTTTTTCTCTACTTTTGTGTCTACCTCTTTTACATCTGTGAATTATTCTTCTGTTCACTCTCTCGATTTTTTATGACTTTGCTGTTCTTCCCCTCTGTATCTTGTTTTTCTCTGGCTTCATCCAAAGAATTGGACAGACGAAAACAGTGGCTTGTTTTTAAAATGGAGTCAACGGCAGTGTGAGCTTTTGATCCAGACTGTCAACTGAAAATGATTCTTTTAGGTTCACCTTAGTAAAAAACCTAGTTAAGGTTGGATAGTAAACTCGACTATGATGTTCCAATAAAAATGGCTTAATTGCTTCGTGTCAACCCCTCTTTCACCAATAAACAATTGGTCTCCTTCCCAGTCTCTAGGACTTCTAAAATATGAGAGGAGGTTAGGATCAACTCGTTCAATCTTTCAGAAAAAAACAATTCAGTATTATTACGTTGATATTCGCTGCTAAATCGAATACAAAAATGATAAATCGTGGAAGAAAGTGCATTTAAACACATGATAAGTAGGAGAAACCGGTACACCGACCATTAAAAAAAAGGAAAGTAGTTTGGTTGTAAATCGAATTCTTATGTTTTAATATGGTGACTATTAATAAATCTTGTAGAATTAATGGACGAAATCAGACTTTTTTTAAAATCACGGAACTAAGTTTTCAGCCATTCAAGGATAAAAATAATCAGCAAAATAGCCATGTTTGTTCGAAGTTATGGCGACTGATTACATTGGTATAGAATCCATTATTTGTAGCCGTGATTCCCTCTTTTTATCGCTTGCAGTCTATAAGATAATTCGGTAAAAAAGCATAACAATATCGATTTATCAAACTTACATATTATTTAAGTCATTGGATGTTAGAGACCTACAGTTTGATTTAGTGTAAGTCGTCGGATCCTCAATAGATAAGTGAGAGAACTAATATATTTGTTTATCATAATCATAAAATTCTAATTACTACTGTTAGAAAGTCTACATGGTTACTTTTGGTGCACTTACAAGCTTCATTCCTTGTGCATTGGATTATCAGTGATTGGATACCTGGGATCACACCTAGATGTGTAAGATCACCAGTAAAGAGCACTTCGTTGTAATTATTGAATAACTAGGTAGTTGATTTTTCTTTACACATCCTATCCTATATAAATAAATTTGTTATCGCAATGCTTGACCTTCTTTTTAAATAAAAAATTACAATCCTCCTATAGCATTATGAAGAGTAATCGAGTGACATACGAAAACTCTATTAATGTAGTTATATCTCTTAAAGGCGATCGTACGTGTGTTCCTTTGGATTAAACTCCCTATCGGAAAAAGAAAAAAAAACGTTTAAGTGAAACAGAAAAGCTTCAGCAAGCCGTTTTTGTTCACGATGAGTGTCAGGGGCGCCTTATATGCTCATTACACCCGACCTGGCTCAAGTAACCAAGATACCGGACAAAACGTTGGTCAGAGGTCGTAAGTTCAGTAATTAATAATGGCCAACAAATGAGATAAGGTCGACCGCAATGATCAATATAAGATAGACTCCCACCAGAGAGACACCAATATGCCTTCCTATTAATAAAGTCTAATGTTGATGGCACTTGCCTTTGTGGTGCAACATTTTCCAAACCAGAAAGAAAATAGCTAATAGTGCAATTTCAAGAAGACCAGCTGTAGTCATTTTCGAAATTTAAAGGTTATCAAAGTAATTCAGTGTGCTTTTGTTTAAGTCCAAGAAATGTATGCAACTTGATTGAAGTACAAAATTCTCATCAGGAGTTAAATAATTGAGCTAATTTCACTGACTAATGGAAAATTACCACAGTGGTGTAGAAAATTCTAGAGAAGCAAATATAAGTTTGAGTCTTTAAAGAAAGTTAATAAATCAGTCTAAGATGAGAAGTATTTCCCAACTTATAATTGTCGCATAATGGGCATCACACAGTAGAATAACAATCAATTTTGGCATAAGAACCAACAAAGCAGCTACTTATCCAATAAACAGTAGTGGTTGTTTAAGACCTCTAATGCAAATATTCAAGGCAAAATGAGCATGAATTGCTGAGCCAAATTCATTCGTTCTTGCAATAGCTTTTTTAGAAGACCGACTGGCATGGGAAATACACATTCTACAACTTCCCACTATTTCTTAATATGTTTCAATGGACACAGGTCTATTCTACTCGTAGCGCCTTGATAGCAAGAATAGATAGGACTCAACATTTAGTGGTCATTCATCAGAATTAACGTTGGAGGATAGTCATTAAGAACCCTGGAGAGAGAGAGAGAGAGAGAGAGAGAGACAGAAATGTTCATGGAGCTTGATAATAGTAAAATGAAAATACAGAATTAGGTTTTCGCAAGTTATTATGCAAAATGTTTACCTGTAAATATACGAACTTGTCCCGGGGGTCTGGTTCCAATATCTCACTCATCCACCTCTCTCCTCTTCAACTCTTACTGGTCAAATTCTACAGCAGGAATTTCCATCCAACTTTACTCTATCTAGGGCTTCTCCTTTCACCATTTGTAGCGCCCGATTATTAATCTTTTAATCGATATTTATACTAATTTACAATACGAACTATCTGACCCCTACGCGGACTGAAACGATAGAACTTCTATCGAATAACCAATATAATGAACCGATGCCATAGATTACGGTACTTGAGACAATTTGAGACTCTATTTCATTCCAATAAATCTTAAATTTTGCTAATCCGGTGTGATTGCAACCGTAGTGGAACAATTTTCTGTTGAATAGAACAGCTGATGGTTTGTTGATTTTCCTTCAACTTTTGCTGAATGAATCCAATTCAATTTGGGGGAATTATACCTTTCGTACATCAAGGTGAAATTTGCTTTGCGAGACAACCTTGCAACTAACACGATCACATGATAATTAACCTATTAAGTTGTTGAGTTTTCATAGCGTTCCACGGACGTTCTCCCCTCCCCCCCCCCCCCCCCCCCCGCGAAAATTCACTGAGTCTCAAAGGTATTCCAACCCTGCTCACCCGTATAAACCCAATTGCGCCTACAACTGCATTGGTCGCCCCCATTTTGCCTCCTTTTGTCCAATCTTCACCGCTGCCATCTCCTTCTTCCAAAAACTATCGCCGATTTTACATCACAACACAAACAGAGCAATGCTCTGGTGTTCACAGGACGTGTAGTATTGTAGCAGTTTTCAAGTTATAAACATAGCAGATCACAATATGAGGAAATCAACCATTTTTCGTCAATTATCTGACCAATTTGATTGGTTCAATTTTCCCCTGGCGATTGTATTCTTCCATTCTTATGCAGTAAATAGAAACCTAATTAAATTATATGTCTGACTTGTCATTATCTTATCTTATCTCCCTCCCTCTGTCTGAGTACATTATTAATTACTTGACCAATATATCATAATAATGTTCCATTGCACGAAAAAAATGTGAAGGTACTTTGCCATGCTGTGATAACAATATTATAATGGTCTAATTGAGATAAGAGAGAAAATTATTATTATTATATCAAATAGTTATCATTAGTCCTTTAGTTGACTTCTGGCTTCCCAGTATCTCTAGGTTTCTGTCGCTGTCTGTAGGGCTGGACACCGTATCAGACGGGTCTTCTCCATTCCCTCCTGAAGGTCATATAGGGAGGCATGTTGGTTGGGCATATAATCCTAATAAGAGGGAAAATAATTGCCGGTATTCAATCTCCAGGGGTTTATTTCAAATGAAAGATGCCGCAATAATTACAAATTGGGAATAACATCTGATTTATATAATCATAAAAATAATAAATATCAGTGCGCGAAATTCTCATATTGCTAAAGGAAATATTCACATTTATTTGGGCAACTGAGCATGACTACTGGGCCAGGCGGAGAAGATTCATTACAATTATAAAACCACCGTGTTCTAAATACCAGCTTCGGAGAGCAGTTAGTACATTGGCCATGAGAATATTCCATAGTATGTACAAGTTCCCCAGTACGGAGAGAGTAGAGCTTCACAGATTCGTCAGGAGCTCCATGAAGCGCTATCATAGACTGTAATGGTAGTTCAATCGCTGGCTGAGTTAGCGCAGTCGAATCGAAACTCAGGCAAGGGCTTCGAGGTTGACGATCATCCCACATTTCAATCGATCTGTTGCTTCTTTGTACAATTACTGCGCAGCGTTCATTACCTTCTCTCAGAAGACACTGCACGTATCGTATTGTACTGCAGTGTCTTTGTCTTGACGCATCACCAAAATTGATTAACTCTAATTCCTGGGATGAAAAGTTCACCAGACTAAATTTTTCCCCAACGGCCAAATAGGCAAGCAACTTATTACCACAGTCATAATTTAACGCACTCGCCAAGGCATTGAAAAATCTTTCCCCACCTCTACCATGTCCAAGGGTCACATTCGGCAAGTTCGTTAGTTGTTGATGCGAAAGTTCAACTTTAGCGTCCTCTTCATTTTTCACGCTATAAATCACCTTCTCATTAGAGACCAAATAAGCTAAGTCATGGGGAGTAGAAGGCTGAAAAGATTCCGGCATCGCCAGAGAAGGTTCTTGAGCGAATTTCGCATTACATAACTCAGGGGTGATTTGGACGCTTCTTTTGTGGAGTAACCCATCTGTAGGAGCTAAAGATTAATTAAAAAAGCAATTTTATCCAGTAAGTTGAAAGCTACCATTACGTCTAAAGAAATCTAGACTGGTATCTGATAAAAGCAATAGATCACTGGTAGTTTTGCACAACTTGATGCTGCGGATTCTCAGATGATATGGACTGCTCTCGGAGACATGTCGCAGGAAAAAAAATCCTCGAAGAGAGGTCCTAGTGTCATCATCCTCATACCAAAGGAATTTTGTCTTTAAAATCCTATTATCGTGTGTGTGGAAGAAAAATTGCGATAGGTCGCTATCCTCTGCAAAACCTTGAAGTTCAAGCGTGGTAGTACTAAGATTGCATGCACAACTGTTTCTTAATAGTTGATAAGGTAGTGGGTGGATAATAGCTAAAGCAAAATGCACAAAAATTTGTAAATAGACAACTAACAAGTTGCGTAGATAAAGAAAAGCAGGATTTTTTGCTTACCTTGACGTCTTTGAAGTGGTAAGTAGAAGGCACTTTGTAAACAGTTGGCCAAATTGCTAACTTGAAATGGGTACATTTTATTGTTATGCGAATACTTTCTTTCCTTTGCGGTTTAGGAATTTCGCGCACCGAAGGTATTAAAAATTGAGAAATATTCAGATTTCAATAAGAACAAATAGCAGCCTCTGAGTATTTCTTAAACTATACTTATTTAAATAGTGAGTCCATCTAAACCTCGATTTGACCGCAAGAATTAGACAAAAAAGGTACTTCGCTTTCCAGCTCTACGAGGCTTTATGGTTACCTTTTATGCAACCGGATATTCATTGATTTAGTTATGATGCTTGGACTCATGAGGTTCTTTCCATTCTCTTTGTTCGACAAACCTGAATTCGCAACTATGTGCGTGAGAGAGAAAGCAAAAATAAGAATAGGACTGCTTGCATGGCCAATTTCTTTTCTTTACGCCTGTTTTAAACAATATGAGGGTTGGTAAGTTAATAGGACATATCGCTGTAATTATTGACTGATCGGCATGCTAAATGAATGCCACCCAACCAATCTATTTTAGAGGAATAGCAATTTCCTTAGTGATATAGACGTTGTTTGAGCTGTAATTTCTAAAAAAAGTTAGGTCGAATTTCACACTCTGTTTCTACATAAGAGGAAACTAATAACCAATGTGCAGTCAAACTCAACCCACTCAACTTTAGAGAGTAATCAGAAATTAAAGGGCTATCAAAAGGCCTAGTAAAATTATAAATCCAAGATATTCTAAAAACCCGCTCGAATAATCAATATCATACACAACCAATCATTTGGTTGGACGCCAGAATACTTCATGTAATTCGTAAATCCACCAGTAGTAAGCAATCAACACTTTCAGGTTTAAAATAGGTAACAACGTAAAGCCCTAGCTCATGCTATTCAAAGATGATCGAACTCATGAACTAGAAACGTTTAAGGGAATTAACCCTCACGCATGATCAATTCGATGTAAACCCAGTCGTGAATCAGGCCATTCAAACATTTCAGGATCAATGTGCAAAAGGTACTTCAACTACACCAGGTTTAAAACAATACTACTATTTTTTGGTAAAAAAATGTAAATTATGAAAAGACGTTAATATAGTTGTTTTTATTCATCAAAGAAAACACCTAATTAAATAGTAAACTTAAAACACATTGTAATTCGCATTATGATATTCTAATATTGCCAAGTACACTTAAGCCCGCCAGAGTTGACCCAAAATGAACTCTAGTAGTTCTAGCTGTTCGTTTCCTTATTATGTCCATACTTCATAGGCCGGGTCTAATTGATAGTCACAGAAACAAAGCATCTGCGCAACTCATGATGCAATCATGTGCAACCAAAGTAATCTCTCACGACAGACTACTCTGGAAAGTGCACCATGGGTTTGGAAACCATATCAGGTAACAAGCAATGAATAATATTTTAAAGCAAATATATTTAATTACTGGTCATGTCTTGCAAGAGGTCATAGTGGCAAAAAACTCTTCACTCCATAGGTTCTTCTATGACCATAGTCTAGCTAATTGTGAGAACGAAAATGTATGCCAGAGGACTCTGCTGCCGTAATTTTCACTTCGAAGTGGATTACCATGGTTTAGTTAGGTGCTGCAAATTTCAACTTTATACAGCAATTACACCTGTCGCTATATCAACAGTAAATGCAGATTATTTCGAGGAATTTTTCGGGAGAATAATAGTTGATTCTTAAATTTATATTTATTAATGGTTAAATTTCCCCTAATGTTAACTTAATATAGTTAATATCTTCACTCCGAGGTAACCCGTATTCAAAATATTAAATAAATAAATATTTACATAAATTCAGATCATACATAATCATAAAACATGGCAACTCCGATCGCACATTTTCAGTTGGTAAAAAATTTTGTTAATTATTGATAACAATTTCAAGTTTTAATGTTATACGTATCCTCCTCTCACCATACCATTTTTGCTTTTGGCCATATACCATGGTGGCTGTAACCCTAATTCAGGCCGTCATGATCTCTGCTTCATTGTGCTGAAGCATCTAAAGGGGGAAACAACTCCATTCCTTGCCAAAATGGAAGCACATTCCTTCAACCGCCTCAACGCTATTTTTAGGGCGATCCAAAATTTTCTAAAGGTGATTTTCCATCCTTCTCCTGACCAATAAATAAGGCGTACTGAGAGCATACAGGGAGCGCAATTCAAATGTATTAACTTAACTTATGGACAGGCGAAATGTAAATTTAATTTTGCCGTCAAAGTTTACTTTTTGGCTTAAAAACATGCATTCCTATTTAAACGAGTGTCGCATGACTTTTGTCATTAGCGACATTTTAATACCAACCATTTAAGAGTAAGATGGTAACGAGGGTGTAGGTCTCATATAATTAAATGAATGAATTAAGGCTCTTTCAAAACAATGGGTGGATAACGAAAAAAGACCTTTTTTGTAACTACTATGGACTTAATTCTGACAAAGACGTAGCTCTCTCAAAATCCATAAGCCAAGATGTATTCGAAGCCTCTCCATTTCAACAGATTTAACGCCTTTCAATTTACTTAAAGCAGTTGGGAGTTCTACATTTATGGTAAGGTAAATTTTATACACAAATGACTAAAAATGAATAAAAGGAAGGTAGTTGGTGTTATAAGTATGCCTTGACTCAGTATCAAGTCCTTTTTAAGTTGGAAAATCGGGTTTCCGTTGTCAGAATGGTTACACATGACTGTTAGGTCAACCCCAAAAATACTTCGAAGTGATGTAAACTTACCTTAGTCATTAGCAGTGTAATGAATGGAAAGTGAGCAATATCATTATTACTTGCATTTAAATAGGAATTGCTGATATCATTTCTGTGATTAAGTATCTGATTTGGCAGGAGATCGAGTAGAATCTAGGAATATAGCAGGCGCTCAAAGGCCATCTCATTGTCTCACATTTTAAGTTCAATTTTAATTATTTATTCTCCAGTATGATGAATATCCATACCAGTTAAATACTGAAAATGGATAATTATATCATTTGGAGACATTTTCTCCTAATGATCAGGATGGTAGATTGCTACAGGGTAAGATAATTTAAGATTAGCGGAGCTCCGTTGGCGGTTGTAAATGAGAAGTGAATTTCCCACATTTAAGGTACATTTCCGAAGACAAGGGGTCAAATTATTATAAGGGCCTAAATATATATTCTTGGGTTGGGTTTTTGTACGTGATTAGCGCAAATATAATATACATACATCAATAATTGCTTCGTGGTTAATAAAAACGAAAGGGAAGCAAAAGCCTAACGCCTATTTGGCAATAACCTGAAAGTTAGTATTGTTTACCTCAACTCTGCTATTATTAAAACCACTGGAACTCTTTGTTATCGTGCCAAATTATTTACTTTCATTATTCGCAGCCTTTTTTGAAGTGAAAGGAACCAAAAGGACAAATATCAATAAATGTTGTGTATTATAAAACCACATGGAGATTTTTTATCAGTATTTGTACACACTTCATTCCTTTTCAGTGGTCACTGATTAAGCCTAAACTTAGCCTGGTCGAATATCCTTGAGAAACTTCAAAGGTGTTTAAGTCATTAAAGTTGTGAAGACTTAGTTAATAACTGAGAATAAGCGGAGAATTTTTAAAATCCAAGATTTGAAAGGAGGGCCAATCACTATGTTTTGCCGCTGAGAATTTATAACTAGCTATCTTTAAGTTTGGAGATAGTATATCGCGTAATTGGTACGTAATCCAATTTAGAGTAAAGCTTAAATCTCTTCTGTGAGACTCTTAACTGAAATTAATTTCAGAAAGTTGACTCCTGTGATGTATCGTTTAATAAAAATCAATTAGTGCAATTATATCGGAATTAGTACTTGATGTGATGGATTATTTCGACTTGCAATAACATCCTTCATAGCTTAGTCGTGGTCTGAGTGACGACAAACGCCAGGTTCCAGGTATCTGGCCACATGGCAAATTCCAAATTGAGGCACAATAGACTGGAAAAGAGTAACATCTTACTGTCAAGCAGCAATAGGGAACATACGAAAACATTGTCATTAAATTTTTTCAAGAAAAGTGCTCAAGAGCTCAAAACTTATTGTACTAAATGAAATACGTACTACTAACCGATTAGGCTAACTTTTCAATTACTTTTGTTAAATATCCATTTTATTCTGAATTCTGTAAACAATAGGAACTTTAAACATGGTATGATATGATACACCAATGAAATTGCATGTGCTAAAGTCAGGTCTTTAACACGTACGCATATTCGATAAACCAAAATTCGTATATTTGCTAACAGAAGGTGATCTAGTAGAACTTGACTTTTAAACCCATGCAGAAAAGTATTTAAATAGTCATTTTGGGTTGATGAAAAGTGCCGTAGAGAATTGGGGATGAGAAACTCATATTCTACCGTCTTCCACATCAAGTAGACTTAACAAGTGCAGTTGGCCTTTCCACTACTGAGTGCAAAACAATGGACATCAAACAAGTCACCTACTACCTACCAAAGTGCACTCCGCCAGATTTATTGCCAGTCCATTAACGTTAGTATCAGTTAGAGAATTAACATAATAACTTCTTTGGCCAAATCACAAATTGACCAGTTATACTCCAATTGCGCGTCTGATTGGACTCTAGCTCCATTCCGATTGGTCAACTTTGTCGTCAATTCATTATTGAAACATATTTAATCGCCAATTAAGTTACTAAATGGTTTGCGGTTACTTTAATTGTGCCTTATTTCGTTTTATTCTAAGTGTGCTTTATGCTTGTAAATATTTTGAGTTAATATTGAAAATTTTAATGCATTTCGATGTTGATTTTTGTGTTAATAAAAGCCACTTTTGAGTATTAATGCTTCACATCTATATGGTGTTAATATAATACTATCAGTTAAAATGATAAATGTTTATTTATTTTCTTCAGATTAATTGATATAAACATGGAAAACTTACATAATTTAAAATTGATTCTTCGACCATTCATTGTTCTCGCCTTTCTAAGTAAGTAGATGTTACTTGCCCATTTTTAAATATAGAATCGCAAAGTTAGATCTTAAGAAATATTGTATACTTATATTAAATAAAATGCTAGCATGTCCAGTACTTAGTAATTTTCTTACATCAGTTTAATTACGGTATAATTGTTGTCACCAATTATAGATTCACAAAGTAAATTTAATAATTGCGAACTAATATTACTGTCTTTAGGTTTACATATGTGTGCACCATGGACGTTGCGAGATCAACATGATCTTGAAAATAATATTGAAGCCCACTTAATGGATCGTTTACTTGATCATCAAGGATCAGTGAACGTTGAAAAGTTCTATCCACTCGAGGTGTTTGAACTTCCGGACAGATTGAGGAGAAATTATGCCAAACCTGCTATCAGAGTAGGATAAACGAAAACTTCCTTTCAACTGTATTGCCCTCTTTCTGCCAAATGAACCATGTATTCCATGAGATCCGCTTGCAATTTTTAGCATTTTGAAGTGTTGTGGTAGAATTGTCAGAACGGAACTTGGTTCTTTGGATGAAATAAATTCGTTTTAATTTAATAGTAATACTTTTATATATTAACACCTTGAGTTAAAATGTCAAAGGGGACTTTAAAAAGGAACATTTCTTTTTGAAATTCCTTCGGAGACTCGTAAATTTCGACTTATTTTTAAATAATATAATTCCAATTTCCATGTGATTTAAACCTCCTTTGATGCACTGATGAGAATCTACGAGTTTAATTAAGGATATTTGCTCAGAAGTAAACATTGTTTTTCATTTTGATAGCCGATTTTACTCAATATTTTAACATTTCTAAATAATTTTTTCCAAAGATTAAAATAAAATTAACCGCAAAATTCTAAGAAGACTGCAAGTAATGGTTGCTAATGCTGCTAATGGTTGCTTCGAAGACCTTGCTTTAGAAAGGTAAATACAGCGGCCGATTTGGAAGTGAACTGATTAAAGTAGAGAAGGAACTAGAATTAAGAGTTCGTTAATTGGAACGAGTTCAAAGTGAACAACAGAAACTGAAAATTGGAATGAGGTTAGATGAGATTGAGATAAAATATTATAAAATTAAGAGATGTAGGTCAGGAACTACACTGCCCATACTTATCACTGTGTTAAGACCTCTATTTGGGAAGAAATTCATATCCTCAATTCAACAATCCGTGACAAATGAAAAATTAAGGCGCTACAAAGTAGGCCATTTTTTTAAAATTGAATTAAATGAATGTGATACACAGAGACTAAAATAAAATCCAGCCCAAAATTTATGGAAATAGTTGCCACTTCTAAGCCTTTGACATGTTTGTAGCTCGATGGACCCCATATTAAAAGCATGTTAAATTGATATTCTTTTAATTGTGTCAATTCAGGAGGCGGCTACCTTGAAGCTGTAGGGCTGGAAACGAATTTGTGAAAAATTAAGACTCACAGTACGGGTTACAGAAGATATTGAGAAAGTACTTGATGCTGAGGTGTAAGTCGTTCCCATAAGTGTGCAAATGCCGTGAAAATCGATAAGCAAATCCCTTTACATAAAAAAATCGAGCTTTAATTGATCCGTCACCAATGACAATAATGGAAGATAAGGATAATGGAATAATAAAGCAATAACAAATCGTGCTCCAATTTTGCCTTTATAATATGTGCATATAATACGCCTTTTTAAAATATGTATTCGCAACTTCTTTCATTACCTAATGGTTATTTTTATGCTCAATCGTTCAAAAAGTGTACGCGATTCCAAATTCTTCCGAATTCTAAGGAACAATTGCTTCCGTTTACCTTTCATGCTTCTCTACTTATTCCCTTAGACCAACAAAAAATAACTTCCAAGAAACTCCAGAGGTGGATTCTAATATGGCAAAATAAAATTAAATCGAATTTATAATACTTTTATTTTAGTGGGATGACGGTACGAACAGAGGCTATTCTTACTAATCAAGATTTAAAAATGAAATTATAATTTGCTAGCTTAAAATATTTGAGCAGAAAGTAGGGGCTGTCTATTAAAAGCTACAGTGACATCAGTTAACAGTAATATATTAATTTTTTTATATAATGTTGTTGCTGTCTGACTTTTGCAATTAAATAAATGGAATAAATGCTGATTTTCCCTGGATTTTTGAGTGCGTTACTAGGAAATTGGAATTATATGCAAATAATGTTAAGCCCAATGAGTATTCGTAGACTTCCCTCCTTCCACCTTATCATCATTATGTTAAAATATAAGGATCCCAACTCAAAATATAATTAAGTGAGATGGAAATCATTAGAGAATCTTCTGCTCCTTCCACTCACGAAAATTCATTTATCGAAAGATACAAATGAGCTTGGAAACTTTTTGAGGATGTTAGACCAATGAGCTGTACTTGTGATTCGGTGGGTCAGGTCATCGAAGAGCCTTTTTATGGGAAGAAGGTAATAAGCAGGATTAAAAGTGATGGTAGATTACGCCGATGGGAGGCAAATCTCTACTACGAAGTTACACCCAGTTATTCCCCCCAGTCGAACCAGATTTTCCAATCACAAATGAACATTCATTTCACTCAGTGCATATTAGTGGAGTTTGAAATGAAAAGTCCAAAAAAATATTTTATTTTGTTTTTTTTATGTTTACGTTTAGTCAAAGTAAAAAGGTGGGTTAAATAAGAAGGTATATTTGGTGTAAATAAGAACCAAGACGGGATACGTGAAGTGAAACTGATGGAATATTGCACCATTTATATTCACTCGTTTTTCCAAATAATACAGAATAGTTCAAAAATTCAGAGGACATAATAAAGTAAACCGATGTAACTAAAGGTTGTCTCTCCTTTTACTCAATTAATTACCGATGTTTAGAAATATGATAGGATACATTTGATTACACGGTGAAGTTAGTTTTCACTCAGATTGTAAGGTTTGAGTTTGGGTTTTTCATGAGTTAGGCGATGAGGGACTTGGGTAAATATTGTAAAAAATCAATTCCATATTTTACATATTCTTACTTCAACTACACGTTTGAAAAGCTGCATGTAGTTGATGTAGCCCTTAAATCATGATAATTTTAAATTTGGGAGCAACTATTACATCTAAGTTTCTAAATTTTTGAGTTAAGCAATGCCACCATACTCTTAGACGTATGATCTAACTGAGTAACTGGGAGGGAGAGAGAGAGAGAGAACGATAAAATTGATAATAGATAACTTGCAATATGGTTTGATCTTGAAGGAATGGCATAAAATGCGGAGTTTGAACTCATTTTAAACAAACATAAAGAAGCAGAAATAATGTTGAGTTGAATTTAGAGTTGTTTTTCATTCTCGTTGTACGATTTCTCTGTTTTTCTTGGTTTTGCGGCATACGAATCGATTTCAAAAAAATTAAAATATGATCAGTTAATGACGCATTAGGAATAACTGTAGAATACAAGGTAAATTGATCAGTGTTGAGGGAAATAAAATATGGAGATTTCTCAGAAGTTCAGGTTGTTCTTCAGACTTTTAGGATGTGCGAAAAGTTTTGGAGACAAATGATGCAAATTTACGTAAATGTTAGTTTACCGATATTACAATATTACTACAATCCATTGCGGCGCAGAACAGTTTTGCAATTGCGTGGGTAAAGTTAAATAAGGTATAAATTGAGTAGGTCTTATGGAATGTTTTAAGAGTTACCTCATGTGATTTTTGGCTCGAATTTTTGAATATTCACTGCTTTAAGTTCGAAACTCCAGATTTCAAAATTCGTTCCACGGATTGATGACCGAATTTTTGTTCAAAATCTCCATTAGCTATCGGGCCAATTCAACGTTTCTGACGTGATCTCAAGCAGTTGACCTGATCTAGGCAAGAAAAGACTGACAGATTAGAGCTCACAGGAGTTGACTCGTAATACTAAAAGTGGTTAGCCATATTTTTCACGTAAAACAATAACCATTCGTTCGATTGTTTTCAAATCAAAAATTAAATTGAAGAAGAAAACTTTGATTAATTGACATTATAATTCATTGCATATGCTTTATCACTTTTGATTTTAATTTTCTTCTCTGCTCCGAGGGGATGGTTTCTTGAGACAAATTGAAATTTGTCTTGAAATCCCTAAGGTTGTTTCCCATTAATCATTAAAAGCGTTAAAACTCAATTAGCTGTTAAGTTAATGTAACGACTCATTAGGCTGAGTTACTCAAATTCAGGTAACATTTCTGCTTTAATCTCTTGCAACTCTAACACAAGGACAATGAATATTTCAGTAGAATTGATGAGCAAATTAGTCCAAAGAACAAAAAGGAAGCTTTGATCTATTTAAAATTTGGTATCTATTCTGATATCGATATGATTTAGAATATATTATTTTAAATCAGAATAGGGAAGTAAGTTTACTAAATTTCATTGTGGGAGAACGGTTGGAATTGATCAATGGTAAAAAGGATATGGGGAAGGATAGACAAGGTTTTAGAAAATTTAATGTACTAAAGAGTCTGTGGAGGGCACAACGCTATAATGGCTAAACAAATAAATCTCATGCGTACCCAGACAGACTCAAATGTAAGACTGTAAAACTTGTCGGTTAGGGAGCAAGTGCGGTCATGAGTGCGGTCACGGTTAACCACTAAACAATCGCCCTTAATTGCATTTATATGACTAAGCTCAGTGTAAGACATACACAACCCACATGAACGTATTCCACATCATACATCTGTCTCCTCTGTCGTTTTGGTAGCTTAGCTACCTTCGGGAGCTTTTCCAGCCAGGGAATCTTGTCAGAGAAGATACTGAGGATAAGTCAAGGCTTATTCGTGTAGCAATCCGCTAAAAGTCTTGATTTATCTAAGGTTTGATTCATGCTCGATAGTATTAACTCAATTCGTAATTCGTGCTACAAGATTTAAATCTACCCTACTGAGTTCCTCTCACGATATACAATGCCCTTTGGCGTCATTTAAGTATAATTATCCATCTTCCAACTTCAGATCACATTTTCTCTCCAGTGATAAGAACGTAGAATGACAGTACTCTATTTTATACGATGAAGTATGATAGCCAATAATTCTATAAAAATGTATACGACACCATTTTGAATGAATTCGATCATCTATGTCTTGATAGTTCATGTTTGCACTGAGACATGACAAAGCAAAAGATTTTCGGTGTATAACGACTACAATCTTTGAATATACATCAGCAGTGTTTAGGATTTGGGTCTAATGTTATTAATCAATAGCTATCAAATACCCCTCAAGTGGAAGCCCGCCATAAAAAAATCGAAGAATCTAATATTCATATTTCATTCTTTAGGTGCATTTCTTTTTTTACGACAAAAAATCAAGGAATTTGAACTAATTATTTACTTTCCTCCCAACTCTAAGAAGGCATGCTGCTGTTCTCCTATTTGGTCTTTCGAATATCGTGCCTTAACTCCGTTGCCAACATTAACGATGACGAATTGTGGCTTTTTAACACCTTCGCCTCAAGTAAAAGTTAAATCAAGCAGTTCTGCAGGTCAATGCTCTTGAGGAACACTGATCGTGTTAGCATTAGAAATAATAATTATTTCTTCACCAGTCCCGATATTTCACCTATAAATAATATTGTACTTTCCATTTGATACCCTCACTGATTGTGCCCATTGGTTTAAGCGACACTGATTGAGTCCACCCGTGTTTACCAAGACGTGCTCTGTGTTTAGCTGCTATATTACAGAGTTTTAAACATTATAGCATTGTTGGTAATTCAAAAGAGTTGATTTCTACTTCGAAAACCTTCACATATAGTTAGCAGTTCCGCACTTCACCAATTCTAATGCACTTCCTTAAGGTATGTGGTACATACTCACTTTTCCATTTCGTGAGGAGACCGCTGGAATAGAAACTCAAGTTCTTTATTCTTTTCAAACGCCTTTGTTGATATCGTCGGGAAAAAGAACGATTATTCATGCTGAGCACGAGTGCTTCCCGATAACCGAATAATAGTTAAATAAATGAAACCTAGAGGATTATATCCTTTTCAATGTTAAAAACATTTTTACTTAATAATATTCATATTGTTTGAAATGAATGCAATAGACGAATATTTTTTGTGCTTTTCAAACATGAGGTATGGTTAAGGAATTAATAAGATTAACTTTATTAAATACACAAGATGGCACTTTTATTTAACTGATAAATCGTAATTTCAACAGCGCACAATGCGATCTCTTTCGTCATAAAACACTATGGAGTGTGAGACCGCACGTCATAGGAACCTCTAAGCCAATCAGTAACTATGTTTATGCAGCGTAGAATAGCTTCGATTGTATTCAGTGGTTCGTCATGAGAGTGATTTGTCAATATGTGCAAAAAATTTTCCCTGTCATACGCTCTGTTTCTTGTTTGCCAATTTCGGGAGCAATTTTCTTCCACTCGATTTTGTCAAAGAACACTGCTGAGGTTTAATTAAGCTTAATTTGTGCAACATCCGATAAAGGATGAACTCGACAAAAAGTTGAGATGACTCAAGATTGGCGCTGCATTTTGCCTGTGAAATGCAAATACATAAACACAAGACAACAACAAATGACAACTTCAACTGTGAGACGCAATTGAAATCGATTTATAGAAGAGTGGAAATAGAGATGCTGAGAGACGCACAAAGATCTCGAAGAGTCTTACTTCGCCCGGTTTTTGGAATTGGGCGATAAAATATCTGCCAAATAGGCAGTTCATTCGCTCTCTATGTTGCAGCAATATTTTGTCTACAGTGTCTATTACTGATTGACAAAATTTTAATCATGATGGCTTGTCTTCCCCACATCAGAACCCATTAGAGGAAATTCAGATAGCATAGAATAAATTATACGTCTGTCGCTCTAGTGAGCGGTCAATAGTAATAATAGTTTCTTTGACAGCTGAACAATTACAAAACAAAATGATTTACGAGTAGTGAATATAAAGGAGAAAGGATTTATAAACAAATTAGTTCATAAGTACTGATATTGTTTAAGAGTATAGATTAGATCCTAATAGTTCATCCAACCAATTTTAAAGTGTCCACTAGTGAATCTTGGAATTAATTTCGATTACTCATCTAAGTGGCTGGATTACTTTAATCGTTGAAAATAAGTGCTAATCATCGAGATTTTGGAACTTGAACACAGGCTTAAGGACGATGCTGCCTCCTGTTCACCTTAATAGATATTTTTAAACTAATATAAGGCTTTGGGGTGACTTAGTTCAGATATAAACATGGTTTTAACATTCTCACTAAACGCTCAATGTCCTGATCCGTCCTTCGTTTTGTCCGCTTTCTCGTACCAACAAACTTTTGATAATTTTTCTTTCGGTCCTCATCTTCTAATATTCAAAAACCGAGCTGCCTACATATTTAGTATTTCGGGAAGCCTAACTTTAGAAGAATGGTTCAAACCAGAATGCAAAGTCAAATTTCTTGTACGGCCATCTTTGGTCTGTTATTTCTTTTCCATCTAAAAGTGGCCTACTGTGGTTATATAGTCAGTATGGCCTTCAGATATCAGAAATTTGTTCAACGGTTAAAAATTTGGTCTGGTCTTGCCAATAACATCACTATTTACATTTTCGAGGAGTTTGTGTCAGTTTACTTGCTTGTTAATTGTCAGCAAATATTGCCGCGTAATCTAGTCAAAATGTGGTGTCGCCAGCTTTATGAGGATAGTTCAAAAGACACTAGTGTCAGCCCCAAACCTGCTAATTCCAGATAAGTTCGTGCTTTCCATTATTTATTCATCATTGTTTGTCACTTTGATCAGACATTGGTTTTTATAAATGGGATCAAACAGCTTGCATAAATTATTTTGCTGAGGAGAACGAAGAGGGTTAGATCACAACTTTCGCCTGTCTGTTACAAATTTTTTTCTTAATTTTGATGATATTTAGAAGCAGTTCATTCAGGAGGAGCTGAAACTTGAGAAGTGGATTTGTGAAAAGGGTACTCTGTATATTTTGCTTTCAAGGGCAAAGACTATTTTTTGTTGTTGTTAGTTTCAATAAAGACGCTTTAACCGAGATCACCGATCCATTTTCATACTATTCGCACTAATGGACATTTGTTCTGGGAGTTTAGTATAATGAACGATGAAGGTCTATACCATCAACTAAAATCAGTGTACATTTGAATACCACGACTTTCCTACCCTATCCTATCCTTCCACATGATTTCCTACTCGCGTTGGAGTCCGGTAGACACTTGAGGTCATTCTCAAACTGCGATTTAGCACTAGGATGGAGCTTATGTCCACTGATATCCCGTATATCACTAATGCATTTAAAGCGTAATAATAAATTTATCATGCGTGTATTATGTCTAAAACTAATATGATCAAATGCAAATAAATCTTACGCTAATTGCTTTAAGTAGGCAATTCAAATTACATCCTTTTGATCCTTTACTGCATGCCTTTAAACAAAAGATCTATTTATTAGTTTGATCGACGTATTTGATTTACGTAAATATATTATCCATACTGGAGGCTATAACAAGACATAATTTTAATTTACTTTGTGGGAAAATTAAAGAAGTTGGAACATGAACGACAAAATAAAATGCGGGAATTATGTATATTGTCAATTACCATAAGAGGTAGCAACTTTGAAGAGTGCCTAGGGAAGCACACACTACAGATCCCTACAATAGTAGTCTCACAGAGTCTTCATAAGGAAGAAGCTCGCAGTCTATCGCCTCTTTATTAAATATCCAGGAATCCTCGAAATGTAAGCGCAACGATAGAAATCAACCTTATTGCTTATAACTTTGCGGGTCAATATAACAACTAATACGTCACAAAAGCAAATGTCCCTAAACATTATGAAGGTAGCTACCCAAAAGTAAAGTCATAGCACCTTAGATTAATTTAGCCAGACGTTCTGAAAATACATGGTCCGAATACGGAACCGCTAGTATATTTGGGAATTTCTAGATTACTAAGTCCTTATTATACCCGATTTCCAGTTCCCAGACGAAGTACCAAAAAAGAGAGAAGGTAAGATACTGAGTGAAAGCACTTTATTGCGAAGTTCAAGTATGCAATTTTCTGAAAGTTAAAAACATGATCAGCAAGTTAACACAAGCAATAATACTTTAATTGAAATTCTATAAGCATGACCACACCTTCAAAACATTCTAGAAAGAGCCAGTTTCCCTTGATCCGCCTTAGTAGCGTTACAGATTCTGAAGATGTACAATATTTTTGGTGGATATATTTAAGAAACAGCGTCTAACTATGGAGTTCTTCATTTGACACTGACCAAGACCAGAAATCATCGCGATTGTGCCAGAAAAGGTACGATATTATTAAGTATATCTCTTTGCCCATTACCTCTGGTTTCTACTCGTTTGACATTTTCTCAACTAGCTATTAATGGTTGCTATTTTAGTGAATATCAAAGTAAGAAATATGTTACTGAGCGTGGCCCCCGATGATTAGGATTGTGCAATAACGCGAGTCGCATGAATGCAAGCATTAATTTGCATTCAAGGGAGAAACAGTTGTTTACGCAGCCGTATTCCGACTCGGACTTCATGCTTGGAGAGAAATAGTAGCAGTCATATTGAAATTAATACAAAATGCATTTATGGCGGCTGAAATTTATCAAACTTCATCTTATAATTCATTTTATTGGATAATACGTGCAAATATTATTTAGAAAATAATTAAAACTCTGAGATTCCAGGAGGCATAAGGAGGAGTAGAGGCAAGAAACAGGTCGATATAAAAATATATATTAATGAAGCGTAAAATTTGAAGGATCTCACCAAAATTTTGAATAAAAAGCTGAGAAGGCGAAATTTTCCTGTTTAACAGACATTGAAATTCATCGAAATCGTAAAGTAAAATGAACTTACCAGCAAAAGTCGATCTTACTTTGACTTCAAAAATCATTTTTATGACAGCCTCTATCTTCCCATACCTTGTCTAAATATTTAGAAACTAAGGTTTATTTGACGTATTTTTTAATGAAGCACTTGGTCAAGGCAGAGGAAAAGAATAAAGAGCAACGCTCGATCCCACTACTCACGAGTATTAAATCGTGAACGGATGCGAACAGATGTTTAGGAGCACAACGATAAAAGCCAATTGTAGACACGTGCAAATCTATAACTCGGGAAACGCAGATGCTTTCAAACAAAATGAAAAAGACTATCTATATTCAATACATAATTGTTAGAAGGCCTCATCGGACATTTCCGTACCACTGAAGGGAAACTCATCATTTTCACCTGCCCTGCACTGGATTATTGATTATTTAATTCCATGCTCACACCTGGCTAGCTAGTTACTGGCTAACCAGCCAATCACTTATTCCCCATTTCAAGCCTATATGGATGCTGTTGCTAGAATGACGATCGATTGAGCTACGACTCCCCTCTCATTTCCTCTTCTTTAAATCTGAGAAACAGTAGCTTCACTAAAATGGAACTTAGAGGCTTTAAAAATAAGGGTTCTTCATATTAGCAATAGTAAAACATAAGACGAAATCTTTTCAAGATGAATTTTCCCTCTTCCGATATCCCAATTTGACTGAATTTTATTCACTGGATGAGAGAATGTACAGAAGACATAAAGAAATTCGCTGGTAACAAAAATCAAATAAAAGGATGCAGAAAATTGGTTTCAAAATGCTATTACTTAAGCAACAGAAGTCTCAATCATAATACTTGCGGTGGTCTCTCGGATCGATAAGCCTATTGTCTTGACGAGTTGCATCTTGTCTTACTTAGAGCTCAGAGTACGTAATTGATATCTAATTCTGCTTATGAAGTTTCTGTTAGAAAGCCTTTAAGACACATCGCTAAACTTATACTTAGAGAGAAGACGTAGTCAAATGCCCTCTAACTCTAACTTGACGCTTTCAGGTTAACGGCTCTATGATGGGAATTTAGCTACATCTGGCTTTACGGTTAGCGCATTAATGGTGTGGATATCTCGTTTAGCAGAAGATAGCTATACTCCATAAAACACAAAACAACAACAACAGCAAAATCCAACTCGTTTTTGCAGACCATATGCACGACTACTACTGGGCTAAAATAATTTCGGGATCTCAAGCTCACTCAAAGACTACAATGGCTTTAAAAAGTTAAATGAATTCAAAAATTTACTTTATTTACTAACCAAAACATGTAAATCAATCTATACTATCAAGTAATTCACCAATTTCTTCAGTCATAGTGCGTTGATTACACCTTCCGACTAGACGACCCTTTAAGAGATCCACAAGTCTTCGAGCGCGTATCACCTGTTCTTCCGGAGGTGGCGCCTCTTTTTCAGGAACTCCTCCAATGATAATTGGTGTACCCTCATCCTTTAGAAATATTGAAAACAAATAAGAATATAGAAATTATTGGAGAAAATAAATTAATTTTTACTTAATTTTGTAAAGCAGCAAAAATATGTTTAAAAGAATAGATGAGTTAAATAAAACGGATTTCAGAGAAGGCAAGAATTAAAAATGACCATAACAAAAGTCACATTTTCGAATACTAGGGAGGAACGAGTACCTCAGGACCTGACGGAAAATATCGTTTAAAACAGAGGAGTGAAATATGGAGAATGGAACTTGAAAATATAAGAGAATGGGGATTAGTATAAAAGCATGCTAAAAATCTCACCTCTGTTAAGTAGAAGATAAAAAAGAACGACAGAAGTACATAATCAAAGCGGAGGTTTTTATGCAAAGTTAAGGTTTAAAATATGCTTAGATGTATGATATGGAGATACAAGCCTCTTCAATTATAGCTAACCAAGTACAAGTTATTCAGAATACATTTGAGAATTTCTTTATGAAAAAGAATAAAAGTGGTTGGTAAATGACAAATAGAAAATATTTAAAATGACTTCGAAGGAAAAGGAAATTACACTATTTTCAAAGGGTTTCACTCAAAATAATTGGCATTAGCGACTATTACAGCCCCATCCGGCCTTGCCTCTGCCCTAAAAACCGGGCAAACCAGTTTTAAAATTTCCTTGGGAGGGGTCTAAAAACTACCTTAATTCTGTCCATTGTCTGGTTGCCTTTTGTAGTACTAAAGTCGACATTAGGGCCTTTCTTCACAGCACACAATACATACATAATGCCAAATCGGATTAATTCTAGGTTAAATGGGGGGAGGGAGGGGTGTTCTGAAGTAAATTGTAAAAATCGGCTGTCAGCCATTTTCGACATGTCCCTGAGGGGAGCGAATCCCTGCTGTCGCAATACATCTGGCCTATCAATGGCTACCATCATTAATTATCCAGAGCCTAACTAATACAGTAGTCAGCAACTCCACGTAGGCATCTAAATTAAAAGTAAGCCCCACTTTAAACAAAGGCAGAGGAAGGAATCAGAATTGACCTTTGCAATGCTTGAATGATCTTTCAGTAGCTTAGGTCTTCATTGAGTGTAAGCTTCATAGTAAGGACTGAAGCTTTCAAGTAACCGTGATGACAAAGCCTGATTTCCGATGCCAGGATGATCAATCTGTTTCGCAGCAGATTTTTAATGTTGCTTTCTTCAAGTCTCCATAGTCTCAATTGCAATCTTCCAATTCAGGCCGATTGCATTTCACAGTGTTCAAGGGGCAGCGACCAGAGATCTTAGTTTAGCCATTTTGCTGGCTGGTACGAACTATCATGGAACATCATCATACATTCTCGTTGCCATCACGTAGAGGAATGAAAGAGGGTTTCAACTTTTAAATGAAGTGTAGGGTTGGCGAACATCTTTAATACATCTGGAAAAAACGAGGATTGGAGAAGAGGAAGGGAGGGGATAATATTGGTTAAGACAAAAATCACGAAGATATTACTCCTTGATACACACTCAGTGACAATCAATAACGGTAAAGTCCAACCATTAAAAAGAGGGCTGAAATGTGAGTTTCGAATAACAAGACCCCCAAGCCAACTTTTTTTTGAGGTTACCAAAAATAAATCCAGAATTTTAAAACAAAATTTACGTTCAAGTACTTGCAGTCTGCAAATGTCAAATTTAAACCAGAAAAAATTAAATCAGAAACTTAAGTGGGGCACAAGAAATTTTTGATGATGAAGTATTAGAATCTCTGCTCTAATCAGATCCTCGACTAACTCGTACGTCTATGGTGAACTGTGGCATTAAACTTGAAGTGGATCGATAAATTGAATAGGATGGGAATTTGGGTGTCGCCCTGCAAAAACTCTGCCAGCATAACAAATATGAGGGGATAAGCGTAGTGTACCTCTTTGTTACCTTTTAAACAAAGAATTTCACCCCTACTTGAAATAATTTCTTACTGGGGACGAGAAGTGAATAGTTTACGACAAAGTTAGTGCAAAACCAACATTTATAACCAAATCAAACACTCATTCCATCTCCTAAGCGAAGCCAGATTTGACCATTCGGACATCTCTTCCGCTCATTTTGTAGGATGCATGAAAGTCACAACCGAGATTTCTTGAAAAAAATTAAGGTGACTAAAGCAGAAATTGAAAGATAAACGCCCGAGCTTATTTAAAAGAAAATGGAGAATTTTTCAATACGACAAAATCCGGCCCCACATTGCAAGGATGGCCTTCAAAATATTGAAGAAGTAATTTGGGAAGTTCCAAGCCATCCTCCATATTCGTAAACAAGGAGATCTACGTGTATCTGTCTCTAACCTCATGCAAGCACACGAGCATCGAAAGCAGACCTTGTGAAGCTAATTTTACTAATTTTCCGTCCATCTTTTTATCCAAAAGCCGGATTCTCTCAAGTAGGAGATAGAAAAGGTCACTGGCGATAGGTGCATCAGCAAAAGCGAGAACTTCCGATTCTGCATCTCCATCTTCCCAGGCGGCGTAGAGAGCAAGAACAGTGAGACTACGTACAAATCCGGAAGGTAGTCCCCATGCATGGGCCAATGCCTTGGCCACATTGAATAGTCGTACTCGAGTAGTCGGGCTGTCTGAATAATTTGCCGCAGAATAAATGAACCAGCGGATGAATCCGCGGCGATGAAGAGATCGATGGGAAGTTGATCCAGACGTGGTTTGGGTCCATATTGGTGCTTTAAATGGAAAGCTTTCACTCCACTGAAAAGAAAAAAATGATTCAATAATTCATCCCCAATTTCATTACAATGCACCTTAGTATCAACGCCCTTTCTAAGCATTATTTGCCACACTCTGGAAAATTCACAATCCGACCCGTACGACTCTTATCTCATTCGATTCTCGCATAAACTCTTTATTTCTTACAAAATGTCAAATATTGTAAATATTCCTGTCGTTACGAGAACAATAAATACTCCAGAAAATAAAGAATTGGCAAATTACAGTCAGATCCTATTAACAAAAGCTAGATCGCCTTTTGCCGCTTTAATGTACAAAATGAGGATTTTTTAACAATATTCAATTTTATAAACCTGGGTCCTGACCGCGAATTTGACATAGGAAAGGCCACTTTTTTTAAATTACCAAGTTTGTGAAAATTTCCCGCATTTTGAATGGTAAATCAAAGCCCAAATAAACAATATTCACTTCACGAAGACCCTAATTCAATAAGTGATAAGGCTTTCAATGTTGACTACTTTATAGAGCTCTGATTTTTTGGTTAGATCTGCTCTCATATTGATTTTTCATTGCAACGATGACTATTGGTCAGTCGCTTTTAGTGCCCAAGCAGTTCCATCCATTTCCAATTCCGTTGATCGATTCTGGAAAAAACGAGCTTCTAAAATGAAAGACCAACTACTTTGTCATTTCTACATTCTAAAGATTCTATCTCATTTCCATTAACAGGGAGAGCCCATCTTAAGACACGAGAACCTCTGTCCCATAGGAATACCGTTAGTTGAAATGAAAGCAAAGCGAAATTAAGAGTGAAATTAAAAGTATATAAATAGTTTAATCTAAAGTGTCCAAATCTCCGTCTATAATTTGGCTCATAAAAAATTTAAACTTTGAAGTACTAAGAGAAGAATGTCAATTAATTCAATAAGAGGAACAGTGAACTTAACATACGTGCATATAACTACAATCACACTACCATCAAATAGTAACTGTAGTAATTGGCCGAAATAGTCAGGCAAATAGAGCGTCCACTCATTCGAGTTTATAAAGACATAACTAGTAAAAATTTCCAACAGTTCAATCTAATTTACCGAATCAGGTAGAAGTTGCACAGGCCTGACTGGAATTTCATCACTCAAAGGCGGCATACCGAAAGCCAGAATAGCGGTTTGGATGACGAGGAGTTGGAACCAGGCGTCAAGTCGGGAAAATGTTGGTAAATCATCATCATAGGAAATATTTTGCCGCAGTGGGAAAGAGCTGACTTTCTTGGAATTATTGTGTCCCTTATCATATGTTTCTCTATCAATCGATTTCTGAGAATGAACAAAAGAATCTTCCCAGCCTTTGTCGCAATACAATGGACTCTCTTCCATTGCCGCCATTGATACCTACTCAAATTAACATAAGTAGGATTTAAATTTGTCGAAGAAAACATGAAGCATGGGAAAGGACATACATACCCTTCTATACTGACCAACAAATTCGCAGAAATGGAGAGCCTCATCCAGCAAACAAGGATTCTTAGAAGGCTAGAATTAACAGGGGTAAAATAAGTCAGGTCATTATGGGCACAAATTTCACTAAGTCATGTGTTTAAGGATAAATGATACTTAATAGAACCATCAAACACTGTAACGAAAAAGTGTAACAGGATAAATCTTAAGAAGAGAATGGAAGAACTTCAAACTTGAAAAATAAGCAAACAGTTTAAAAATTAAAAAGTTCTATGAATTTTGAATATCTTCACCAACGTCAATCATTTAGGGCAAATAGAAAAATGCTACACAGCTCGGGCTACTTATATGCGCCAATGAATTCAAGGGCAGGTAGTAAAGTGGCTCTTAATTGAATTGCAAGATTTAATCTAATTATTATTTAGAATAGCGGTTTAGTTAGAAGTGATTAACCTGCACGTCTTCAAAGTCAGTGGTCAAGGAAGATACAACCACATTAGTTAAACTTAGCTAATAAAAAGGGTGTCAGACAGGGCCCCCATAATGCAACTTCCCCAAACAAGATGAGTTTTTCAAAACGCCTTCCTAAATGGAAGTGGAAGTTATTATGGCTTCCAATTATTAATTCTCAGTGACCTTTAGAATTGGTAATATGGCGTTAAGTAACACTTTTCAACGTAATTGCTGAGAAACTAGCGTCTTCTTTTTTGCCACCTATAACACAAATAAACATTACAATTTAAAGTAAAAGCCAGAAAGCATTGCTAGATTGCTCTATCTGAGATCAGTGATAGTAAGAGTTAGGCTTCTCTTTTAAACTCAGGTAGGACTCAGTCATAACCTTCGGTTGATCAATTCAAACTTACCTTTACCCAAGTACATTAGCATTGCCAATATTGACAAGGCTCCACACATGAGCCCTGATTCCTTTTTTCTATCCACTGTGTTTTTAAAAGAAAATAACTCTGCACCACCTATATAAACAGTCATCATAAGCATACCACCATGTCTGCGGCATCCGCTACTCACATTTCTGTCAAACCCTCCATCTATCCTCTCCCAATGAGTTATGCTCCCCACTGTCGTGCCTACGCTATCCTTTTTTCGTAGTGTCGAGCAACAGAATCTATAAGGTGTAGCTAATAGAATAGGTACAGAAAAACAAGATACCTGAGTTGATATGCATAACCCCTAAACTACTCAGTCTAACATATTTTATTAACTATTTTATTAAGATATTCGATACGAGCATATCATTCCTAAAGATGCAATCCAGTAACGCCACGTTACTTATTGACGTAGTCTAGTAAGAGTTAGTAATAATACCTTAAAGAAATCGAGACATTGTATCGCAGTAAAGTGTGCCTTGAGCATCAAACTCAACGGTCGATTGAAGCATTGACTAGCAACAAAAAAGGCGATTCCGTGTCCCGCGTTTGATGTCACACTAAGATAATCAACAACCCGATTTATCTTCTTGAACTTTTCAGTTTGATCCACTCTGGTCTATCAAAAGAGGATGAAGCGTTAGTTTTGATATCATACGTCCATCACAATAAAAATCTGATAGACTACGAACCCATGGGGAAGCAATCTGACGAATCATCCACCAGGCAGCAACCACTAGGATCCGATTAATTTCAAAGGAGTGCGGCAGACGAAGACACAGCATTTGGAATTTGTCTAGAAGGGTACAAGGTAACTTAAAAAATTGGATCGGCCAGTAAAATTGGTCGGTGGAATTAAACATCAAATGGATAGTTAGGTGGCGATTAAAAGGTAAGACAGAATGGTGTTTCAGAATAAATTTGGTCTAAAAGAAGACTTGTGAGATAACCTAGAGTGTCTGCGACGATGATCTTTATACAATAAACGGTGAATATTTTAAAAAAATAGAAGTCGCAAATATGGATTCAAGTTGTAATGTACCCCTACCTATCCACTTGTTACAATAAACACTAACCAGGACAGTTTGTAAATGCTAAAAGGGAGAAATTAGCATTATCTCTCTGTGTGAATATGGCTTATATAAAAGTACAGCTTAAGGTGATTGGAGGGGATAGAGTGACCAGGAGATAAAGGAATCATAAACATAGGTAGCACAAAACAAGAGAGGTTAAACAAAAAATCAGGGTCAATTGAATACGTTTCATCCAAATTGGCTATCAAGGCATCACTAGTGGTACAGTTTATACCATTTAAGAACGAAATTACAGAGGCCAGAAATTCTTGATGTCAGCCTCCGTATAAGCTCTACACAAAGAAAATCGATAGAGAATAGCCTATCTCAAAAGGGAGAGGTACTAGGACGCGTTCTAACACCTCATATTTTTTATGAATTCAAAAGAAACTCGCAAGCTTTATCTCATACACCGGATTAGCGATTTTTTATTTCTATCCTGACACCTTGATTTGTAAAACCACACGTGACGAGCCCATCGGTGCAATTATTGGTAAACTAAGCAGCCAGTCATATGTCGCGGATTTAATTCTTTATCTACTATCTTCATCGAAAAAGCCAGCTGTTTGAGTCATAAGTCTTCTGCAATCTTCGTCCTGAGATCTTATGAAAGGGCAATTAAGTATTACAAATGTTTCATTAAAGTCTTGTCCTTTGAAGATGTTTCACTTTATCCTGACCATTGAATAAACATGGATTCAAGAAAATTATAAAGCAAACGGAACTTTAGACCTCTCCAAACACCCTAATATCAACGAATTGCTATCTGGTTACCAGACGAGATAGATGCAAACTAATCAATCCATCCTACAATTGGCTCTAAACGTATTCGGACACGAAATCACTTAGGAGCCAATGTGGGCACATAGTAGAAATCTGATCTAAGGTAAAATACACAGAATATGTAAATATTGTTAAATATTGTAAATATTGTAAAATATTGTTACAATGTAACCATTGACCATCTCGCGATTCCATCAGTGAAAAATTTCAGTTAAAAGAATGGCACAACTGTTGAAATTTGCTTACTTAGATTGTTATTATTAGTGTGGGACACAGAACGACGGTAGATTTCCATAATTTCATGGCCAGTTAGGTGGGAAGCAGCCAGGTGTCGCGCAAACTCGCTAGTAAAGTGATCTAGGGAGGAAATAGGCACAAAGAGTGATTACCCTCCAACTTAGAGGAAAGCACAGCCCCTCAAAGAAAAAAATACCAGTAATAATAATAAGTTTTATGCAAGTCAACAATAACGATCAACCTATAGCCGTAAAAGGATTCATCTATAACTAACCTGGACCTCGTTTGAAGATATGATGAACACTGAAGGCACGAACAATTCTAGGTGGAAAATTGTAATACTTTCCGAAGGTCTCAACAGAACTATTAAAAACAATCATATCTTGAAGATGATGGCATCGGATCCGAAGTTCTTTCAAGTTGGATAGAAGAGAATCACTGCGCGGCAGGGGTGCCTTTAACTGGGAATTCTAAACGTTCAAACCAGAGCATAAAATGAATAATTATCTACTAAAAAATATAAGTAGAATATAGTATTTCGATTGTCAATCGCATACTAATGGTAGAAATAAGTAGGCTAGAATACCTCTTTCTGTCGCAGTTTTAGCGCTTCTTCTGCAGCGACAATGGACGCACAAAGAACCAAACAACCAGCGTGGTTACGAGAACCAAGAAGAGAGCTGTAGATCGTCACAAAAGCAGATGATAGAGCCTCTGGATGAGAAGAGAGGAGCTCTTGGGTCAAACGTGCCAGACGGCAAGGAGAAAATCTGTTCGATTCGGTTAAAAGACATCGGGTGGCCAATATCTGTTCATAAGAATATAGATAGTGAAGGCGAAATTTTGCATAGAGTTAGGCTAATATGACTATCAAATTTATTTTACTTCAGTTCCATAATACATATGTACGCCAATTCAATTCGAAAAAAAACTTACCATAGCATTAAACGATATAAGTAGGAAAAAATTCAAGGGAAAATCGATATTCTTCAGTTAAGTACATCGTACCTATTTGGTTGAAACACATAAATGCTTTCATTGAGGGCTTATTAATGGAAGACGTACTCGCTTGTGCGAAATTAGAATACCTTAGGTTACCAGTCGTCTGAGATCTACCAAGTAAATTTCATCCCCTTAATGAGTTGCTGATTCCTGAGAGTGAATGAAAGTGGCAACTAAAAGGACCACAGATATAGCAGTAGCTAAAGTCTGTCCAACAATAAGAGACCAAAAATTCAACAAAAAGAGGTTGTGAAGAGTTGTACGATTTAAACTCTCATTGACGATTTAAAAAATATGGACAACTTACTAGAAGGTAATCGAAAGGGAATGGTCCATTTTCAAGGAAACTAATGAATTTGTCCCCTGCGATTGTCTCCGAAAAGTATGGAATAAATATAGCCTGACCTAGAAAAATAGACCAAATTATTCACAACGATATACCAGAAAAGAAATCAGAGTCCAAGAAAAGACTAGTATCAATTACATACTAATATAGCCGTTGTGATCAATAAAGATAAATAAATAATAAAAAAAGGAAGATCCAAGTAAGCACCTTCAATGACACATTGAACGAGTTTCAATGGTTCTCAAAAGGACAGCCATCCAACTGAGCTAATTGGCTCCTTTAATTTAACAGCTTCACTGTTATTGAAAAATCTTTTACTTCAAATTACCAGTAAGTTTTGTTCGTTAATTTGTCATTTCCAGCCAATTGATGAGTGTTCATTTCATTTTTCGAGAATCCATCTAGATAAGCACCACAAATATGGAAAAGAACATTCACAGAAAAATGAAGTTCTCCATCTTCCTATTGGGATGATTTTAGGGGTAAAAGATGTTCTTAAGACCATATTAAAAGATAAGTTGTCTAAATTTGCCATTTGAAGAAATGAATACCAACCATATAAACATACATTCAACGATTTCTGATGAGTAAAAGGCTTAAATATCTGAATATCGAAAACTTACCTAGGATGGTTTCATATGCGAAGGACTTATCCCTGTGCCTAAGGTCATCCGAAGTAGACTGAAAGATATGTGAATGTGCAACAGCCCGGAAAAATGTCCACAAAGGAAAGACTTCGAGCTTTTTCTTATTCTTCCCCACTTCTGGAAAGAAATGAAGTACCGGCTAAAATGAAGTTGCTTAAAACCACTAAATCGACCAATTACCGTTATAAATTCATTTTCCTCATTATGAATACGGTCACGTAATTTCTCCAATAAATTCTTCCTCCTGTAGAGTTTCGAAAGTTCAAGATAGAATAGTAATAAGCTGGTGATTTTCGTAAGGTGATTTTTGAAGGATTGCTTTGCTTTATCAGAGAGCACCCTCCGAACACTCAAATAGGGCAGTTTCGCAAAAAGCCACTCAGACAAATCAATCGAATGCGTTCGGAGGAGAACCCAAATGGCTTTGAGGAACCAATCGGGTTCAGAGAAAGCCCCAATATAGTCATTAAGCTTAATCAAAGTGACTGTACGCTCTAAAAAAATTATATGCTAATTGAGTAAACCATGAAATATACTTGATTTGAGGGCTTTTTTAAAGGTCCTTGAAGTAATCCAACTTCGTAAACGAGAGAACTGTTTGAAATCATCAGCTTCAGGGGTATGAGGAAGCCAAAGATCAAAGCTCAATTTAAGACCAATAAGCCGTTCGTTATCCAGAGCGCAAAGAGCATTGAAGCTATGAAAAGAAGCATTGGAAGAAAACCAAACCAACCTACTGTTTGAGTGCTGGATTGAGAGAAGCAGCATGTTGTGGAAGGAATCGAAGAACTCCATTCACGGACCATGATTTTAGGAGTGGACCGTGAATAAGGGACCAAACTTCCAGGGTTTCTAAGCGAGGAAGGTAGATGAGAATGTAACGAGCCCTTCTTGAAAGACGTCCGGCTGGCGTAAAACGCTCAGTAACATCGACAAAACAGGTTTGTGAATCCTTACATCCTGAAAATTAATTTGTGGCGTTTAACGAGTACCAAATAGTCACTTCATTTATGAAGACAGGTGTTAAATTGAATCAATTAAAATGAATATTATACAGAGGATGCTTTCAGGCATTCTCGATGTATGCAAAGCACAAATTAAATAATATATGTAGTCGTAGTAATTCACCAATAGAGAAACCATAATTAAAAAAATGCAATGAAAATTGCAGAAACTTCTCAAACCAAATACAAAAGTGTCACCAAATTTTAAATTGTGCAGAGTGCAAAAATTCACTAGCCGCTTGTCACAGAACTGACCGATAGGGGAGGCCACCAAAACCGTGACCACTGACTTAGCAGATATGCACGATGGACGCCGTCTATTCGATTACCAGATGAAAAAGTGATATTTGAGACATTATACAATAATTAATACATTAATACAAAGTCAAAATGAACAAGATGATTTTCAGATATGACTGTCGTTAATCCATTGCCGCTTATCAATTGACAATTTCCCGAACTCAGACAAGTGATCAATATTCTATCTGGTAAAAAGTATTATGGGGGTGGCTTGAAGAGAGACTCGCATTCTACCAACCAATGAGTTAGGCCATCCATATCCCTGAAACCCAGCGTTTTCCACTTTACTAACCACCAATAAACATTAAATGGTCGGGTTTTAAAAGTAAACTTACCATCTGCTTTAATTTTATCATACATATGAAAATATTAACACAAAAAAATCGAAAATAGGCCTTGGTTAGTTAATCAAAGCCTTAGTTTGATTACCGAAAAGTTTAAAACACACTTTAATTCAGATTAAATTTTGATAATTTAAAATTTATTACAATTGTATTAAAAGCCTGAAAACAACTAAAGTTTTTCAGAAGCAAGAATACGTGATGGGATAAACCTTCAACCCATCAACAAATATTCAACCTCGAAAACCTTTCCTAACCTTTCAACTGCATTTGCCGTAGTTTTGCACATTAAAAAGATAGAGCATCTTACCCTTCCAAAATCGTAAAGCAGTACCACGATGAAGATCGATTAGAGCAATCCGAGACTGGTCATCCGTGATAGCACCAAGGCGACGGTCAGAAGAAACCGTGAATGCAGAAGGCAGAGCAGCCCGATTCATATCCGCAAGACTATAAAGTTTTCTTAGTGTCCAGTTCGGATTTCCAGGCCAAACATAGCATGGACAGTTCTCCACTTCTAACCAAAATGGTTTAACATGGCTAGAAAATGTAGATAAAAACATAGCCATACCCTCCAAGATGAGAAGCAATATCTTTAATTTTATCCTTCATGTTATAGTACTCCAGTGGCATGATCGATAAACTTCGGTTTGAGCAACTTCGGAAAAAGGAGAGATATGGCATCTTAGTGTCAATGACGAAGAGAGGGGAATTAGACATCGCGTCAGGGTGAAATTGATTTGGTGAGAACGATACAGATTCATCGATTAGATAGTCAAAAAAATTTGTTGGACTATCTATGAAAAATAAGAATCTTTTAGCGAAAAACATACCTATACATTGTACTGCAGAAATGTCAGTAATTGAATTTGGATTGTAGTGAATAATTATGGAAAGATCAAGCGGAAGTTCACTTATTTCTACAAAGTTATTGTACTTAACTTTATTAGTTACCAATTTTATTTAAAAGAGATCCAATGACGAGTTTGAAGGTACTTAACGGAATAGTTACAATGGAATCGCTATATAAAATGAGAATCTTTGAAATGCACATAAAAATGTGGAAATACTATTTTCTGTGCGCAGTCATATCCTATGTACTTTACAGGTGTATAGCGAAGTCTTAAGCAGAACGTAGTTTCAGACAACTAGAAGAAGGGAATCGTTAAGAATTTGAAAGTCAAAGTACATGATCAAAGACCGCCACATGACCATCACGCCTTCCTGTAAGTGTTAAATGAAGTATTTCATCGAAGACTGCCGATGGTAGAATGAGCTGAGGACAGCAAGAACTGCACACATTAAAGATTTGATAAGGAAACTACCTCTCATATTGCGTTTCAGATTTATTCAATAATCCTACAAATTAAATCAATAAAAACGCATACCAATAATACATTTGAAACATTTCCGTGAAGTCTGAATATCTGAAATAAATGAAGCATTAGAAAGAACTGAAAGTAAAATGAGCAAATTCAATACACTCCGATACAAGCCCCAGTTGTACAAAAGACATTTGTGTTGTGCTAGAATCATTTCAATATTTAAAACAATTGATATAGAAAATATAAAACGTCAAAAATCTTCATACACAAAAAAAATTAACTTGATTAATAAGCTCAAAAATTGTTTTCATACAATATTAACGTTATTCAAAACGAAATAACGCATACATTTAACCTTAATAAAATTTAAAACTTGGATATCTATATTTTATTTTACAAACAGTTTTTAGGGTTTGTTAAACACAATCTCCCAAGGTCGTTACAATTGTTGGAGCGTTAATAGAATCACATTACGCGAAAACGAGCGGTGACTTAATCGTTCTCAGGTAACATGCCGGTTGATCTTTTGTCTACGCTTAAAAACAATAATGGTAACAATGGATATAATGACTATGACGACGATAATGACAATTTTATGGATAGCAACTACCTCACGGGATTTTTCAGCCAAGTCGAACAACTCCGTTCTGAAGTCGATAAAATTAAATCACTTGTTGATGAAATAAAGACAAAACACAATGAGCTTCTTTCGGCCACAAATCCGGATGAAAGTATGTTTATTTTCTTGCCATTTTTATTTGTCTTCTTTGATTTAAATCTATTATTATTTGAATTTTTTTATTTTCTTCAAGGGACGAAAGCTCGCGTTAATGATATTATGGCAGATATAAAACAGCGTGGTGGTAGAGTGCGTACTGCACTTAAGCGTAAGTCTTTTATTGATATTAAGTTATAATATATATTTTTATTAACATTTCCTCTCCCACTTTTATGAAGAAATGGAAGTAAACATTTCGCAGGAAGAACAGGCAGGTGGTGATGTTGCTGATATACGAATTATGCGAGGACAGGTGAGTATTGCTTTTACCGATTCTGTACCTCTTTTATGTTTCATTAATTTAATTACTTCTTAATCATAAATGTGTGCTTGTGTGTAGTGTCAAGCGATAGGCCGCACATTTATAAGCGTCATGCAAGAGTACAGCAAAACTCAAGTGGAATATCGAGATGCCAATAAGGATCGTATTTTGCGTCGAATGACAGCCGGTATGATAATTGGGCGACTAACTCTCACATCTTAACCGCGTTATGCATAAACTCACCCGTCTAATCGCTCACGTACATCACATCACCCAAACTCACCCGTTTTAAGCGCTTTCCTTGCATTTTAGACAATGGTTTCTATTTATTCACTTTGTGGATTTATTGTGCTTATTTTATGATATTAAGCTCACCAATTAGCAACAAAGTAATTAATTTGAAAGAAAACTCTATTAATATATCTATTCCATAGCTATCAATTTCAAAGCTCTATATGCAATCTCACTTTTCAGAACATTATTTCAATTGCCTTTGTGTTGGTTGTAATTTTAAGTGATTGTATATCTCAAGTTATTTGTCTATTATGTTTTATATTTGCGGATGCTATTTTTTCTTTTATGGATTTAATTAATCGGAGTGTAGTTAATATTTTATTTTCATAACTAATAACACCATGAATACTTTTTTATTGATTAAGTATTATTATAACTTCAAGTCTTAATTAAAATACTTATTCAAAAATTTTAAAACAATCCACCAAGATTATTGGAAGTTAAAGGACTACCTTTCTGAAGGTACACACCATCGGATATGATGACGAAAGAGACTGTTTAGAATTTACATTTTTCCCAGCTCTTTATGGCCCCAAAGGATTTTGCGCTAAGATCTGATAATAATTTGTGCATATTCAGCTCCTTTACATCTCCAAATTCCTGACTGATTCTCTACAAGTTTATAACGCATGGCAAGCGACTTATCTCAGCCGTTCCAAGGATTTTCTTCAACGACAACTTGCGGTTGGTAAGAAGTCAGGCAATGCATGTTTCATCTGATCGTGGTATCTTCTTGATCGATTTTGTCTCTGTACTTCCAAAAACTTCTCGTGTTTGTATGAATCATCATGAAAGGGGAGGATAGATTGTGCAATCGTTTCTTAAGGTCTTGCGGTGGATATTTTGGGTTTCTCACCAAGTGCACCACTTCATCCTCCCACGCACCCGCTCACAAATTCTGTTTTGTTAATTTGTCTCAAAATGTTATTGTAAATTTTTTTGGGTATTTTTCAGCCGATCAACACTTTACCGATGAAGAACTTGAAGATATGCTCGAATCAGGAAATCCCCAAATCTTTACTCAAAGTGTGAGTTTCCTGGAACAAAATTCCCAGCCTTTCCAGTAAATTGTCAGATTTATGCATTTCCATTTTGCAGATTATGGCAGATACCCAAATGGCTAGACAAACGTTGAATGAAATTGAAGCTCGACATCAAGATATTATCCGATTGGAGCAGAGTATTAGGGAATTGCACGATATGTTCCAGGACATCTCTGCCCTTGTTGATGCTCAAGTAAGTTTAAAACCTGTTTATGAAGTATTGCATGATCTTTTTTTCTTGGATTGGGAAGAGTACTTTCTGAAATATTGGTTATTGCTAAATCTGGACAAATAATAGCCATGGTTTAAGCAATATTATTCGCTATTTTTGAATTGTACTATCACAGTTTTTGGCGCTATTCAAATCAATAAAGATAAACAGAGTCAGTAGACGATATCAATAATCCTAAAAATATATCCAACCTACGGCTGCTAATCTATTGAAACTATAGTTGGTGAATACCCCCTTGAGATTAATAAAATGTCGTCGCTTTATTTATTCAAACCACAGTGTGAACATTTTTCCTCTTTTTCTGTGGAATCTCACAATGATCCCTAGCAATGCAAGCTAGAAGAAAACACTTAGTCAAACTAAGGAAATCTGATTTAGCTAAAATGCATTGGGAAGTCGTGCTTAGGGGTTAAAATCGCATTTAGACATTCTCTACTCGTCACATAACAGGATTATTATTGTCGTAGATTGAATAGTTAAAATTATCGATAAAAAAATCAATGGTAAATTGAAAAAGCAATTGACTATCGAAAATCAATCGAGGAATTGCCAAATAGGCAAATAAATCAACCTGTAAACTATCACAATTTGATAAACAAAAAGCTCCTGTAGAGTGTAACTCCTAGTAATCTCAAGCTAACTACAAATGTAGGGCAAATCTGTCGTTTCAAAAAAATGTGGGCTTTGACATTTTCAAGAATATCCGAACCGTCCACAGTAAGACTATTGTTTTTATCGAATGATCAATGCAATCGCATGTTGTTCCCATAACCATTACGTCACCACTAATTGGCCTTTTGAGAAAGTGATTGTGTTATTGCATGTTAGATATAAATTTTGAACAATTGCTTGTTTTTTTTCTTAATTTTTCTAGCAAGAGACAATAGACAAGATTGAATATAACGTTGACAATGCCCAAGACTACATTGAAACAGCGAAAAAGGACGTGGAGAAGGCCGTTGTCTATCAGAAGAAATCTCGAAAGGTGAGTGGCAAACATTTTCCTACAGCCTAACTAAAGTGAAAACCTCTGCCCATCTCTCCTCTTCTGTCTCTTTTCTCCCCCATCGTTTTTTAGTTTCCCTATTTCATGTTAAGGCAAGCTCTCTCTCCCTCACTCTCCTTAGCTGTTATGTGTTGACTTCATTTGTTTGGTCATTTTTGCGCAAAAGCACAATTAGGTGCTTGCATGTGCGTCTCTCCGTGTGTGTGCATGCTTTCTCTTGGTTCCTAGCTTTCTCACCTCATTTCTACTTTTCTCGCGCTATCGCCTCTTGCATAATCTTCCAACTCTGGCATTGCTGCTTAAGTTGACAACGGCGACCCGTCCCTAACTGTTGTCACATTATTAAACACCGGTGGGGGCTTTTGTAGTACTCAATTCCAATTGAGGTCGGAGTGTGTGCCAGCACTTTATTAGTGGTCTTAAACCACATTTTTACCGTTTCATTAAATATTATTATTATTATTAAAACCTGAATGTAATGGTCCAGTCATTGGAACTAACGGATAAATCAAAGCTAGTGTAGAAAGCATGGCTTAACTAAAACTTTGTTAAGGAATACCAAATAGACATAGAATGAGATATACAAAGGTCCTAGTACTCACTGTTTTTCCACTGTGATCACGTTGTTTTTTTTACGTGCTGGAAGAGTTGTCTGCTGACTTGCAAGGTAGCTACCTTAGCCTACTTCTAATTCTTCAGCGCTAGTGTTCTTGATAACCTAGGCTACAGTATGAGTTGATTTCTGAAATGAAGATTATAAAAAGTAGGATCTGTGGAATTCGGAAAATTCGTCTCTCTTCTTGCCCATCGTTACCTCCACGGATGAATCCTACATAGTTTCAATGTCATACCATGCTTCCATGCGTTTTCTGCACTCCGGTTTAAAGTAAAAGTTTGAAGCACATATCATATCAGCACTTTCTGCAAACTTCAAAGATTTGAGAATTGATGTATAGATATGTTCACTCTCCTTGCCCACTAAAGTATACCTGGTCAATTTAATCAGCTAATCGAAATCCCGACTCTTCACGATCGATAGGAGTTGTACTGATATAGTGAACCTTGAAAGGCTAAGATGTATCTATTAGGTGAAAAGTTCACAACTGAATTAATCAATAATTCTACTGGAATACAATCGTTATTCACTGCTTCCATTCCTACTTATTTTTCTCTGTTTCTTATGGATTATTTTTATATTTTGTATTTCTAACCTCCTCCATGGTCTGGTTGGCCTGGTCTGATCACACGACCACTATGAGGAGTTGAAGGCTTCAATGGCAGATACCATGACGGATATCACACTTAAATTCAATGACTGATTATTTTGAGATTTCCTTATTACATGGAAATAAAAAAATGGTACTGCTATTTGGTGGTAGGGATATACACACTTTTGTGGTATTAGCGGGGGCGAGAGCGGGGCGGGGGATTTACCTTGTGTGTCTTATCATGCAAATTGTGTGTTCTCATGCGAAGATTGCGTGCTAGGGACACACTGTTGTTTGCATGCTACCACTAACAAGCATGTAATCTAATCCTCTGCGCTCTCTCTCTCTTCTCACGGTAGGAATAAGATTTTCCGTTTTTAGCGCCTCAATGGATCGATTGCATGCTTAAAAAGGTTATTCGCGCACACATTTTCAAAAGATCGTAGATCAAATTTCAGTGCTTTTTTTAAGTTTTATACTGAACGATAAACGAGTCAGTACTACAAGTGTGGCAATGAATCGATTTCACACCTTGTTATCTTCTTAATACAATGTATTTTGGGATAGTGCCTTCAATCAGAGTTCAGTTTAGAAAAAATGCTGTAACAGTAGGTCTTAATTGATGATAGTTCGCATTCACCTGCTTCCCTTTTACTATTCTACCTTCACGAACTAGTGGTTTTGATGAAGCATAGTGCTATATAATGCTAGGATGTCAAGTTTCTTCTGCTATAGTCTGTGTGTGCACCAGATACTATTAGGTAACATTTGAGTCAAATTCAACGAGTTAAGATCGAAGTTTCGTTAATCTAAGACACCTCATTTACCCGAAAGGATGATGAAAAACTTAGGAACAATCTCTGAAATCGCTCATTCCGAGACCAAACGGAAACTCTACCAATTTGGGCTTTTTTTATTGACATCCTAGCAGTTCTAGGGGAAAAAACGAAGGTCGGCTGGAGTCGCTAGTCCCTCTCCTCATTTTTACGTGATAGTTAGTTTGATTCGCCACAAATACTTCCCATTGGCGAATTCATTCGGAGGTTGATTTGTCGTCTATTACTAAAATTATTCCTTAGTTATGGGTCTGAATTAACCTTGTTTAAGAGTATTTATTTTCTATGATTTCCAATCGAATACATTATTGTTCTTAAATGTTAAAACTACCAGATCTTCACTAGGCATATTCATTCCCAGACTCAATTTACCATTATAATATCAATACTATAAGTACAATAGAATCCAAGTATATCCAATGCACTTTTATTAACTATTCCCTACCATTGCAAAATTACTGTTTCAAGTTCACTGAAAAGGGTGAAGTTCTTTATCTTAGTAATAAAAGGTCATAGCAAGGTGCATTCATTTAAATAAATGATTACCATATTTTGTCAGTTTATTTAAGATGCATAAAAGTGGACCATATGATGCTCTTTATTAACTTATTGATATCTTTTCTTCTCTACCACTTAGGTTGAGGCCTCTTTATCTAAGAAATTGTATGCTTTCTTTGTGTGCTGAAAGCAGACTCTCTCTCTCTCTCTGCACAAAGCTGAATAGTGAATGCACTAAATTTAACTCAACATAAAGAAAATTTTAGGCCTAGCCTTCTATTCGTTTGGTTTAATTAATAACGGCTGTGTTAGCAAGGCAATTATGCTCATATGACTGAGGGCAGAAGATCAAGCCATCGACTAATTCTCAATAATTAATATCACTCGTCCTGGTCTTTAATATATCTAGAATAGAGTACGTTCGCATACGTACCACCACAAATGACTAGGAAGACAAGCTGGTTTGGAGGCTTCGAAATTTTATTGTTCATTCTGATCCACCAACTTTAATAGGGCTTTGTTGGGTCATAAGTGAGAGCTCCCTTCTGGCACCGTTTCATCTAAGTTCTAAATTGTACGTTGCTCAAAGAAAGTAAACGATGGTTAACTTTAATCTAGGTCCGATGGCTTTTCTTAATTGATGAGATCACCAAATGACATACAGCGATGGTTTGGCATCTTTCTTCTTAAAGTATGAAAAGACATTGCTTTGTTTAATTGAAATTAATTTGATTGTTTAAAACTTCTGGACTAGATGGAAACGGGAGGACTTTTAGTGACACTTATAATGCTGCAGTGTTTCCCTCGTCGCTTTTAGATATCGTTTCATCAAATTTCACGTACTCTTTTATTGTATTTGATGTGAAATTGACTCTTCGACCCGGATTTTTTTGGCTGAAATTCCCTTTAAATTCCTAATCGATGTCATCTTTATGTCAAAACTACCCAAAGCCTGTTGCTTCTTCTTTTGGCTTCTAAGGGCTTGCGCATATCTGAATGATCGAAATAAATTAATTTGTGAAAAGAATTTAACAGAACGCAGACAGCTAGACGCGTTTGCCATAAATCCTAGATTCAGACCATTGCTTAGTTCATTTTTACTTCAAAGGCGAAATTGATTGTTTCACTCTTTCTACTTTTTCTCAGGACGTTGTTGAGTGATTTTGAACCTGGCGGCAACTACGAATAATTTGAGCTATTAACCCCTGCGTTGTGTAGTGTCCATTCTTGTACTCAATAATTTACATAGTCACATTTGAAAACACATTAGTCTCTGTGTTTGTATTGAATCATTAAATTCAGCACTTAAACTCACACAATATCACCAGAGGCTTGTCTTAGTTTACAGTTCACTTTGCTCGGTCCGGAATGTCAGTCCAAGCCCATGTTAGTTTGTACTACAAGCACTTGACTCAAATTATCCACTTATTCAATTTTATTTGCACAATAGAAAATGACTTATGCATATGTACCCACACAATTCAAGTGCTTACACTTTAACTACCTGTCTTTCATTACTACAACCTACACGCTTGTGACTTTGAATTCATTATAATTAGGTATTACTGGTTGTCTACTTCACCATTTTTTGCTATGTGCTGATTGTAAAGGCATACATGAGTAGAAATCGCTCCCCATATTTCTTACTTGTTCTAAATTTGTAACATAGAAAGCGGTGTTTACTCAGTTGCTAATAGCAACCCGTTCGGGAGCATATAATGGTTGTCATACCGACAAATGTATCCTGTTCTATGTAGAAATTTCCACGTGTTTAAAAACTCGATTCGTGGTGCAATTACCAAACTATTAATGAAGAATATAGTTTCTTTTAAATATATGATCCCGAATGGATCTTTAAGCATCACCTGAGATATTCGTGGCGTCATCCTGTCATAAAACTTTCTACGTGGTTGTCATAGTTAGTTTTTATAAGATCTTTTTACAAACATTTCAATACTAAGAAAAATAATTTACGATAACTTCAGTGTTTGTAAGTATTGAAAATACCATGTTGCAGCTACTTA
Organism: Hymenolepis microstoma; assembly: GCA_000469805.3. Classification (NCBI taxonomy): domain Eukaryota; kingdom Metazoa; phylum Platyhelminthes; class Cestoda; order Cyclophyllidea; family Hymenolepididae; genus Hymenolepis; species Hymenolepis microstoma. Next base: position 33,985,462 of record LR215989.1, on the reverse strand, counting down.
TTTACAATATAAATAGTATGATTTTAAATTCAGTGTTACTATGGAAATTTTTCCTCTTTCAGAAAAAAATAATCATCGGAGTTGTGATTGGAGTGATCATCCTAATCCTTGTGATCTCCTTGGCATCAGCTCTTCCGGGGCGCTAATTTTTTTCCGCCTGCAACTACTTAATAAACAATGCTTAATTCCCATCAATGATGTACAGTTGAAAGACTCAAATTTTATATCACCCCTTTTCTTGCTTCCAACTCAATTTATCTCTGTAAATTTAATATTTTTGCTTTTCATAGGGAAAATAAATATGCATTATGGTACCGGTAAGTATAGTATCTTAGGCAAACTGATAAACGCAAATTTGTTCAGTGATATCGATTTTGTCCTCGCGAACAAAGTCTAATCCTAAGTAATCATGTACAGTATATTGATTTTATGTATCATTCGTCTTAATGACTCCATTCAAAATTGATTGGGTAGAGGACTGTGGGGACAAAATTCATTACTCTATTTCGTCCTAGAGAACGAGTCTGTGACCTAACTCCTCGTATCCTATCAACCGTTTATCAGTAATTTATTTTTTCTATGTATGGCTACAAATAATTGACTTTCCAATACAGTTATTTATTGTTTTACTAAAATAAAGTGGCTGGATCAATCATTTTATTAAATTATGAACGCATCCAGTTACCCCGGGGTCATATCATAAAATACAGCTCTAGAGCAATTGAACATTCTAAGGGGATCATGCTTTTAGCAAATTGTTACATGAATAAGACTGGACTTAGCCTCAGTAATCTCCATGGTAGGGTACCCCAGTACAGAAAGGCTCCCGAAATTAGCTAAGCAACCTCAACGATATAGAGGAACCAGATGCGTGACGCGGAATACGCCTATTTGGGCTGTGTGCCACTGACACGGAACTTAGTTATTATAATACAATCTTGGCTACGTTGACCACGCCGTGACTATTAATTGCTGTATGGCTGAGAGGTCTCTGCACACGTGGCTTCATTCGCTCCCAAACGTAATCTGCATTACGCCGCACGTTCCAGAACGTTCGAGCGCACATAAGATTACTTAGCTTAATCGTGTTAGGATTGTGCACCCCACATAATTTTGGTAAGGAAGTAAACAGCTCAAAGGCGTTAAAGTGTAAGATCTTTCACAACCTGCTTCCATCATATTTAAAATTGGGAAGATTTACCTGGTGTTCTCTTACTTATTACGGCAGTATTGGTGTCTGGACTTGTTCATTGTATGAAATCTCGTTCCACATTGTGGAAGTTTCTGTATCCCTTGTAATCGTTTCATACCTGAAGAAGAGTGACTATTTCCTTAAAGAAAAATCAACTGCCACACAGAAGAAGGAACTTAGAGATAGCTCAAAGAAGACTATGAAGTGAAATGAAAATCTACAGAAGAATAGCGAAAAACAACGAGCAGAACCCAGAAAAAGCATTGTACGCGATATCATGAACTAATTACAGAATAAATTGAGACCAAAATCGGAATTGAGTGATGTAACGAATTCAAAATATAACATTACAGTCCTTTCTTGCAACAGAACTGAAGAATCCGAGTTCAGAAAAAGGATGGGCTACTTAAAATGAATGAGGTGAATGAGTTACAGTGGAAATATTGAAAACAGTATTGTAAACTTCTAGACGATTGCACGTAAAGAAACAGGTTGAAGGTGAAATATTCGTTCACATCCTTTTCTCAATATGGAGCAGATCCCCGAGAAAGACTTCCTAACGAACTAACGAACTTAAAGGGGATCGGAAGACGAAAGTCTATGAGGAAGGTATGACTTAAAAGGTGAAGGATCATATAGACAATGTGCACATAAAAATAATAAAATATTAACATTGAGCCTAAAGTTTCTTCCGAATACTTAACATTATATACGGTATTTACAGTGAATTTTCTGCATGTATTAGAATTAATGAAACTAAGCATTAGATACTTGTATTATGCTCCGATAAAGAACATCTAGGTTTGAAATTTTAATGTATAATTGCTCGAGTGGAATTTGAGCATATGCAATAACTTCAATATTACGGGCAATTCTTGAATTGGGAGCAAAGATCATTTTAAGCAAGCTTCATCCTTTTTTATTAGATAAACACTCAAAAATAAGTCAAGCTGGTTCTAAATGGGTACTGCAGGAGACCCCTAGGTATTTGAAACGAAAATAACAGATTCCATACAATATTATCTCTAAAGCCAGTATTATACTATATTAAGATATTGATGGATGAAATGGTTTTATTTAAAATTCGAAAAACTTGTTTATTTTTGCTAAAGCCTGTTTCAAGCAAAACGGCTTCAAAGGTGCATGGTAATAATATATTTATTCATTTATTTGTAGAGTCTTTATGCATTACATTTATCCAGAATGCGAATACCTATGCTTCAGTTTTTCTTTCGGGAAGTGGATATGACAATTTTATTGGTTTACTCCTCAGATCAGATTGAAATTATACTGAGGCACTCGGATATTTTTAAATTTATCATTCTACAACATTCAAAATGAATAAAACAGCAAATAGAATTTTAATGCACAAAATATCACGTTTGGAGATATTATTCTTATAAATTGCGCATCGATTACTCTTCAGTTACTTTAATTAATTGATAGATGTTATGATCGTAAATGACTGAGTGGAAGTACAAGAGCTTCGTCTAGTTAATAAACGCGTTTAACATCGTTACTTTGCAATTCACTAATCTACTTCATTTCAGCAATAAGACATTATCAAAAATTTCAGGTGCTTTAATTCTGAACTATTTTTAGAACGCCAGGTTCAATTTCATTAGTTATCGAAATGATTGTTATCAATGATTTATTTTAATTTTAATCTTGCCTTAGTCTTAGATTACTTGGAAATATCTCCCTAGCTTAGTTTGAAATATAGATAAGAAATGATTTCTATGTTTAGAAGCTGTATTAAGTTTATTCAAAAATATCCCCACAAATACACAAAATTTATGTTAGTGAAGACTTCGCGTGTTCAAAGGATTAAATACCTCGAAAAGTGAACTATATTGCATTAATTTTTAGGGGTTTTATATATATTTTAGTTCAATTTGATTCTAGACTTCATCAGGTCAATTTTACACTTAAACATTATTTAAGAACTAAGAACCGACAAGTTTATTCATCCGCTTCGACGCTCTTATAAAAAATTAGCGGTTAAATAGTAAAGATGATGGCAATTATGACAAATGTTTAAAACCCCCGTATTCGTTTGACGCCGAAAAACATGAAAACTTAATCATATGACAACAGTGTCATCAATTTGCTAAACTGAAATCGTTAAAAATACAAATTTGCAACTATCTAAACATTTAAAATTAACACTATATAATTCACAATACCAGTCTCAAACGGAGGAAGTTTTAAAATGGTATGAGTGTATTTTAATTTTTTATCGGAAAAAACCGTTAGTGATATATAAATCCTAAGTCGTTTTTAGTAAAATATGTATTTAGTTGGTCTATTGTTGCATTTCGATTAATTTATTATATTCAGATTATCAAACTTCGTAACTTAAATAATTTTTTCTGGAACGGTATTCCAAGATTAGTATTTTAAGAACCATTATAAGTGTAAGAAATAACATCGTTAACCCTTCTTAATATGCATCAAGACCTTAAAGTAACAAAAGCTAATTGGCGGCTCTTTTCGATTGATCAGCGGTGCTGTTTCGCTAATGTATAAGAGCGACCCTATTGTGACTTTCAAAGAGGGGGATTTTGTTCATTCTGAGAGGATGTATAAATTGGAACCAATATTCCCTAGAAACTTGGCGGTCTCTTCAACTAAAAATGAAAATGGTCTTGATAAATTTATAGCTAAAAAGTCCGCAGCACAATCGAAACTTGGCCAAGCGCTAGATGTCATAAAGTGTGGCAAAATTGATCAGGCTGCGATTAAAGTACAACCAGAACAGCAAGTGGACTTCGAATCTGTTTCTCAAGTTGAACCTACTAATGAAATGCTTCTGGATAAGTATATAGTCAGAAAAACAGCTCCAGTTTCTAAACTTGGCAAGCATTTACACAATGCGTGCAAAAAGGAGAATGTCGACCCAACTCTCTTGCATCGGCTTCATGAACTTGAACGAATGATTGATGCTTATCTTGTCCCTATGCCTTTTGACAAATCGACCACCACGGTTCCGAGGGCGAAATCTCTTGCCTCAACCTCTGAGAAACCACCCAAGCCAGCCCATAGTGATAATAAATCAGAAAATCAAGCAATTTTCACACCAGCGACCGCGCTGTCGCCCCAGAGTGAACAGGATTTCATTGATCTAGCCGTTCATTGTGATCCCAGTTGCCCTCCATTCGCTCTCCTTGCCTACAGCCAAATGTTATTGTTTTCTGGTCAAAATGTATCAGTTCAATTCTATCGCCATTCTACTCTTACCTCCATTCCAGAGTACCTAACTCCTCTGGAACACTTTTTCACAGGAAAACCACGATCATCAAACTCAGATTTCATTCTTTCCATTATTTGGCGTCCTTGCTCATTTGGTTGTATGGCGATAGGAAATCCATTTAAAGATCTTCCTCTCTATGGAGAATCGATTATTCTGATGTTTCTTGCTCGCCTCTCATCCGATTTCGACAAAATTTTTAGAAATTTATCCTTAGTTGAATCGGCTGTTTCTTGTAATGACAATAAGGCTTTGGTGGACTGTGTCAACAAGATTGCAAAGAAGGGTGAAGAAAGTTTGTCTATTGATGAGATCTATCTTTTCCTTTCTTCTGCAAAGTCAGGATTTTCTTCTGCGTTACAAAAGTCCTCTAAAGTCTGGTTTGATCGATGCATGCTAAATGACAGTCTTGCTAGTACTTTGAAAGTGATTGATCTCTGTCATTAAAGCTTTTGATTCGTGTTAGTACAGCTCTATGTCATTGGAAGGTTTGTGTTCTCAATGCCTTTTGGTATTTCAAAGAATTTCAATTTCCTCTAATCGTGTTTTTACTTCTTTGCAGCTTGTCTTTTTTGTCTTTCTACGAGTTTATGTTGTTCAAGCTGTTATGACGCGGTTTTTAGTGAGTGTAATTCAGGTGTGTGTAGCAGGAAGCTTATTCTACATGGGTTTATTGGTGTTGGTTTTCTGTCGATAATAGCTACTTGGTACGACTTAGTTTGTATAGTTCGAAAATAGCACCTGCGTGGTAAGATTGCTTACCAGATATATTCCATTTCCTAATTAGACAAATGAAGTCTTACTTTCTATAAATTCAATAATGATTTTGATTTAAGGCTAAAAAAGGAACCCGATAGTATGGTTTGCCAGGACGCGATTTAGGAAGTTTTTTGACATTCAAGGTAACTCGGACAAAGTAGATTTAGGAATCCTCTTGCAAAACTAATGGACTTCCTTAGGATTAGGAGGATACGCTAGTCTTTCCCAGATAAGAAAACCTCTGTTTATTGGACAACTGAGAAGGAGGAAAGAATTTGGGATGGGAAATGGAGGCAAAACGTGTCAGCACTGAGTGGGTGGATCTCGAATGGTGATAGAGAGTGCCTATTGACGTACAAAAAGAGTGTTTTGAATTCTCTGTTCTTTGATGAAAGTCCTGTAGAGATTACCATCGTACAAGTAAGATAAGTGTTATTATATGTGCACTACTTATTCTTTCCCATTTCCTCAAAATTTTGGCTCCAAGTGTGAGACAGAGATATCAGAGGGTTTACTGTAAGGAGCATTGGAAGGGGAAGGCGGTTGGGCGAGCTCTAAGCCCAAGTTAGACGTCATTCCCCTCTCCCTTCTCTATCTTCTTAAGGCTAGTAGGTAGCAATAGCCTTTGCTGAGTAAGAGGTTAAGAGGGAAGAAAGACCAAGAGAGGGACGAGTTGGTACTGAGGGATGACATTTCAGATTGCAATTGTTTTATTGATTTCACACGATATATTTAGACCGAGAGGAATGCGCAGGTGCTACAATGTTTACGAAGTGCCAATGCTTGCTCAGGGGCACCGCCAGAATAAAGAAGGTTCTCCAAATTATTATTACTTGGTGGCACTGTCTAGTGTCATAGAAGTGGTTTAATAACCCTCCCCCCCACCTCAGCCCAATAAAACTAATAAACCACTATGTTATTGACAGGTCCAAGGGAATAGATTTGAAAACGGGATACCAAGCGAAAGGAAACACTTAACTCTCTTTTTCATTATGGTAACATTGCCTAGATGGAAGTTTGAAGATAACAGACTAAGACTTTAACCAATATTGTCATGTGGACATCTAGTGGGAACTGAGAGTCATGTCGATTCGGTGATTTCTTTTCAATGAAAAGGTGACTATTGGTAAATATTTTTTGAGGCTGATAAAACTTTATTTGTTGGTCACCGGACTGAAAAAAAAGAATATAAAATAGTCAACACCACTTAGCGTGCTTTAATCCGACTTCATTACTATAACCACCTGTCTTCGTTCACCTTGATGAATGTTCCCAATTCTCACGTGTCCTACCTCCAGCTTTTTCTCTTAATTCTTGTTCTCATTAAAAAGTGCACGCGTAGTTCAACTCGACTCTTGGGAATATTTTTGATCCTTAAAGTTACTACCTCTAAGTTTAAATGATCAGATAGTTCTTAGAAGTAATTATCCGATAAATTGGCATGAAGCTACTAATAGCGAGAGATCATTTGATTTATCAAAAGGGATATGATCGCATTTCTCCAAACCACTAGACTGTTGACTAATTATTATTACTAGCAAATATTTAAGTTGGAAAAATGGACACATAACTGTAAATATAGCACTTATTGATGGTACAAGAGAGTAAAATTGGGAAAATTTAATCTAGAAGGTTTAAAGGCATCTCTCATTTCGCCTCTTCGCTCTTAAGTGGAAAGTGAAATATAGGAATTGGGAAAGCTTAATTAATTGCGACTACCCAGTTTTACTATCCAGTATTTCGCAACCTAGAGGACGCGTATCTCCAGTTGCTCATCTTTTGGATTTACAGAGTAAAAGGCGAAAGGTCATGTATTGATCATCCAAATTAGACACTGAATGAGATATATGGTAGACTACGGCTTATCAATTTACTAAGTAATTCTGTGACGCAATGTGGCAAGAGCCGCCATATAGCGAAATTCCTTGGTATATATGAGTCATCAACTCAAAAGATTTAATTATCATTTGTTCATTTGAGGTTCGTGTCAATGGTACGCGTTTGGCAAATAGTGGTACAACTCTTAATACAACATTTAGTGCTCCTAGAGGAGAGTAGTGAGATACTTAATTAAATCTTATCTTAAATCTTATTAAATAAAGCCTGTTTCTCAAAGCCGCTTTTGTATAATTTTTCGAGGTATGAGTTTTCGCAACCACCCATTCCGTAAATCAGTTCTAAACCAGAAGAAGGCGTACATCTCAGGAGGGGGGAACACATTTAGATTGCAATCGATATTTCATCAAATTAGATGCTAAGTAACCCCATTGGCAGACCATAGATCATCAGTATATTGCATAATTCAATGACGCAGATTTGATAACGGCTCCAACCGTGTGAAACACTTCGATGATACCAAGTCAACAGCAATAACTCTTTCACAAAGTGTACTACATAACTTTGTTTTCACAATAAATATTGAAATATAAAATTTTATCCGCCGCATACAAACGTATTCTTTTCTCATGAAATGCTAAAGATCATTTCTATTTGTGCAAACGACAGTCTCCAATATCAAAAACAGGTTGGAGCCATCCAGAAAACCCAGACTGGATGCCACTGGTTCTTTTAGTTTATAACATTAACATTTGATGTTCAATAAGAATAACTACAATGCTTGTTATTCATTCCATTTTGAAACCACCACTAACAAAGAGTGGAAGATTTAAAAGTTCACTTTATTATCCCCTCTCGTTCTAGTCCAAGCAATGGAATTAAGGGACTGGTTTGGTGACCAAACAAATAAATTCAATAATCACCTTTGATGCTTACACATATAGCATTTCCTTACATTTGGAACCCAACGACTGATTGGCCAAGACAATGAATTCACCAACAAAATAATGAAAGCTTTAGTTTTCAGAGCTATCGCTTTCCCAATCATCAAACAGCCTTTAGTGGAAGTTGTCGTATCCCATTAGGATTGTTCAAGGAGGCGAATTTCGAAATGTTATTCATAATGACTCGCTTCAGTTTTAGATGCTAAAAATTCTCATATATTGATACTTGGCTGTAACAAGGTGCCGACCACGAAATTAAATCGAAAGGTCATCAAGTCCTGCGTAGTGTGAGCAATCTGGGAGGGTTGTGGGACACGTCATCGCATGAGCGCACAGCGTGACTTGAAGGTGCGGCCGTTCAACTTCGCGTACGGATTGAGTGCAAGGACACACAGCCAATAGCCAATCAAAAGCCTCCGCACGTTTTACTTAATCCGCATGCTGAATGACTAAGCTTCCTTCCTTGTTACACTTCACATCATGCATGTCTAGAATAAACGCGTCCCCTGGGTACCCCTGTCCCCTCTTAGCTTTGCTATAGCTTAGCTAATTCTGGGGGGGTCTTACGAACTAAGAGAATCTGCCAGTGAGATTTCTGAGTACAGTCGGGCTTAGTTAGGTAGCTAATCCGCTAAAGGGTATTCATGCAATTTCAGCTAACAGTCCAAAAATATTCCCAAAATAGTAGAAAAGTTAAGAAGAGAAAAAATAAATTTAAAGGTGCTGAACTTCTATTAACGATAACCATTCACCTCAGGAAAATCGTTCCACTAACAAAGTTGTTCATTCGTCCGAGAAAATAATTGCATAATTAAGTGTTATTTTAAGTGGAAAAGGAAAGAAAAAATAAGATAAATGCTAACATACTTTCATTTTCTCCTTTGACAACCCCCCCCCCCTTACCCCACTTTTAAGCCGCTCCTTCAATGAACGACTTTAATTTCAAATTCATCTGAAGTCCTTATTCTATAGTCTATCTGATCTTATTTTTCAGGTCTTATCCGATCCACGTGCTAGAAGTTCGGTAGTTGGTAGGGTGAGATTTTGATGATGGCGTCGATTTACGAGGCCCCAACTAATTTCGAAGCCTGATCCAAATAGCGTCATTTGCATGCACTTCAAAAATGACTACAGTTCCAGCAGTCCAGAAGTGACTGATTCGGAAATCACGAGCAGGTACGAGATCACCGACCCAGAACGCACCTCTTTTATGACTTTTCGCTAGTTCACTTGTCTTGCTCTTCGGAGTCATGCCATGGTGGATAGTTCCAACTTTTTTCCCATTGACAGTTCTGTTGGTGATTTACCACACATCATCACTTTCGAATAACTTCCTTCGCCATCTCCTCTAACTTTGCCTTCATCAGGGCCTGCTTTGCCTGATTGTGAGTGATATGGGTCCATGTGGGTATGATCAATAATTTTGCATCTGCAGAATTCTTCGAATTTCGACAAGCAGAACTGTGTTCACTGTCTGACACAAGGGTTGGTGAGAAACCATGAGTCATGAAGATGCGTTCAAGGGAGCTAATAGCCGCCATAGTACTTGCTGAAGGCATTGATATCACTTCCGTCCGCCTGGAGAGTGAGTCCGCCAATACTAATTAGACAACTCCAAGCGAAATCATCATGAACTCTACAACATAGTGTCTTCGTTGGAGATCAAGTTTGGAAGAACCCTTCTGGAGTGCAGCCGGCATGACAACTCTCTCATTGAACATCAAATGGCAATTAACAAGAAATAACGCTTTACGGCGATGGAAAAGATCTAACGGATATGCTTTGAATGATGAGGATTAAAGATGGATTCGTCAAGAGTTCTAACCTGAACTCAGATGGGAACCATAATCGATAATGCGTTCATGAAGACGTTAAGTTCGCTTATTGAGTTCTTTGTTCGTTTGTCAAACTGCTATGATATCGCCCATATAGGGAGTTGTGCACTCTGGTCCATCAGTCCTATTGTTCATTATGATTTGGAGGATGGCAGAGGTTGATTTCACTCAAAACGGAAATCTGCTAAATCGCTGTAGATTCTGATGCGTATTGATGGCCAGATGTAAACGCATTCTGGTTCGATCTCAACTTGCAGCTAAGCCCCCCCCCCCCCCCCCCCCCCCGACAAAGCAACCTTACAAACATGCCCCACCGTTGGGAAATTGCAGATATACTTTTATCAACAGGAAAAACATGGTGGTGGAAACAATAGCATCTAAATGACGGCTGTCATCCTGAATTCGTACAGCCACAGTCGGGCGCCCCCTCCCTCCTTTAAGTTAATAACACTTTCAGTGTCTCCTTGACAAGGAGTTTGCAAAATTGACTACTTTGGCTATGAAAATACGGAGATCTCAATACTTCGTAACTTAAAGAAAGCAAAATTTAAGATACCTACACGCTTGCTAGCTTCAATAATGGAAATGAATGACAGGGATAAGAGTCAAAAAGCAACATATTATTCCATAACCTACAATCGAGATCGCATACAATTTTTCAGAATAAATAGTCATTTTTAGTTTGCATTACAATGTAAACTAATGAGTTTCCTACTAATTTGATATGATTTATTCCAAAACCTCACAAGAGGTAATTATCTTTCAAGGCTCTATATGGCCAATTCGCAAATTCTTTAAAACCGGCTCTTGATTCTGTGACGGGAGATTAGAACGCAGACTTACGATTGGCCCCCACTGCTAGGCCAACGTAATGACGCGCAACGCAATTGCATATCCGCCAATTGATTTAACATTTAATGCAAAAAGCCAATAATAAAATAATCAACTTATTAATGATAATTTGATACCCCAGACCAAGATATTTCAATTAGCAAAGTTAATTAAGCGCCACTAATAATGGTTCATTAAGATAGCACAAGTGGGAGACATTAATTACCAACCACATTTGTAAATGACGCTTCGTTGTTGGAGATACGACGCAACAGAAACAAGTAGATGGAACCAAAAACGAGCATTTAATTCACCGTAGCTGCATGTAACCCACGTGACCGTCAACTAGTGACCATTTTAAAAGACGCAATACTTGAAATATAATGATTCACATGACAAGACCATCTAAAAACATCTTAATAATGGACTCAACTATCGAAAAGGAAAAACGGAACCATAGTTGAATGATACATCACAGCATTTCTTGCGAATCATGCAATATTATGAGGATAGCAATATAAATTGAAATAAAACTGATTGAGAACAATAAGGAGTGGAAACTGCACGTGACAAAGGAGAGCAGAGAGTAAAGACTTTATGACAATGAATACAAGTGATATAGTATAATTAATAACGGAAAAATAGTATTGATTTACAATTTAGGGTAGGGGCCAGAACGATTGTGGGATAATGGGGAAAATTGTGAAGGATAGGCAGGTCGAGGTGGACTATGATATCCATGAGCAGAATTCTCCAATTCACTAAGTTTATCAATTCTAATACGGCGCATATTGTAGGATTTACGAAGCTCGTACATTCGAGTGAGAAACTTGTCCAATTCTATTTTCTTGTTCAAAAGATCTTTCTGCAATTGCTCAGATAATTCATCTTCTTCAGCATTGGCAACGTTCATTAGCGCAAGCATTGTCTGAGTCGAAAATGAACCACGAATTTCATCTTAAAATAAACAGTACATGATTACCTGAACTTACAAATAATCGATAAATTAAAAAAGAATACTTACCTAATTTGCTCTTATAGGAAGAGTACTCCTTGAGAGTTTCGTTGAATTCTTGATGGGCTGCAATTAAATTTTCTCTAATATTTTCCATTTTAGGCTCGTTCTCTAAATTTTTGGCAGCTTTTTGTTGATTACTCTTCAAAAGCCGTTTCTTAGTAGATTTCATATTTTTCAGGGTATTGCTCTCAAGAACCATTTTGCGAATCCTTTCCTGATCGTTAAAAAGACGTTCTAGATCCTCCTTTGACATACCGATAAGTTTGTCGTGGAAATTCTCCATTGCTACACCGTTAAATCCAACCCCTACAATACAAAAATCATTATTCACAATCAATTAGCTTTTAAACACTAAAAATTTCAGAGATTAGACCATAAAAATATAGATACAAATCAACAACAACTAAATTCAAGCCAACCTTGGTTACTATTTCGGACATCCATACTCTAAACGTCAAATAAGCCAAGGTTAGAGTTAAACATTACAGCCCAATTAGATTCCGAAGCAATAGTAATGTCATTTCAAAATTGAGCAAGAATAGCAAATAAAGCAAATCTAATGAATAGAAAATCGCAAACCTACACAGACCGACTTCCTTGAAGTGAACAAGGAGGTTAAATGAAGACCGATAACATTGGTGTAATTTTAACATATCAGATCTGCCAAATTCAAATAGTATTCTATGCATATGTGGCTTATTTAATCAAGAAATTTTACATTATGGGTTAATTAAATGAATAAAGTTTTTATATTACAAGCTGCAGGTAAACCTATATGACTCATATTCCTATGTTTAATTTAATGTGAAGCAATGTTTGTATCATTGAATACAAATAAAAACTATGTTGAATAGTTAATTCTATAGTATTATTTGTGATTTTTTAACTTTAAAACGAATACTATCATTTGAACCTTTTCCATTTTTAGTGGTGTATATCTACTTATTACAATTATGCATAATTAAGCCATCTTTATTCCTATTAAAGTGACTACCTATGGTGTTTCTTCTGACTTATTTTTACTAAGGTTGCACACTTTTTATTGTCCTTCAAGGTTAAGTGATCACTTGAATGCTATGAGATTCCTGTTGTCACGTTTTGATTCTTTTCGGAGGTGTGGGTTAATAACCGATATAGAAAATTATCACGATATCAAATTTGCAACACCAAATTGCCTTCTTTATACCAAATTTGGTATGTTTAACCAAAATGCTAAGCATTTTTAGGGGCTGTACCATTTCTTTCAAATGATATAGTGAGACAATTGGATAATGCTCCCCAGCTAACATTTGCATCATTAAATTTTCTGTAGGATGTGTTTTATATTCATATTTTTAGTCGTGAGCGCCTTATGGTGTTTCAGAAATTTGGAAGAGGATTGGCCAGATTTTCTGGATTAAATGTAATGCTGCGATTTATTTAATCTAGGTTTTCTAGTTGCCCATTGTTCTCTTTCAAAATGACCCCACTGAAGTCGCGGTTACCCGAGCTGTCGATAAAACATCTGTACAAATTTGGGCTGTTGGTGGTCGATTGCCCGTAACCATGGAGCAGTATGCTGATTGCGTTCTAAGCGCCCTACCAGTGGCCTATCAAATGCCAGTCGATAATGAAACAGGATTTCCAGATTTCACTCCTCCGACAAAGAAGCGTTGTCAAAAGTCTGTTCAGCGCACGAAATCCTATTCAGAGATGATAGAAACTTTTGTGAAATCCAATGAGGTTGGTCTCCATTCCAAATTTCACTCCTTGTAAAACCTGGGCAAATGTCTAATGGGCAGTATTCCCCGCAGACACTTTCGAGAATTCCATCTCTTATCTCAATTACTGGTGGAAATGATCTAGATCAGCGTCTTCGTGTTGTGAGCTCTACTGACTTTACTCATGGATCAGGTTCGCTAGTGCTATATTTACTTTTGCTTATTTTTATAACCCCGCCTATATTATAATCTTTCTTGCAAAAGAATAACTACTGAATTAAGAAAAATTTAACCTCCTCTGATTCGTTTAACATGAATCTGAGGTCTCATGTAAGCAGCACTTACCGCGTTCGTGATTCAATTTAAAATTACTTTTTTATTTATTCATTCTCTGCTACTCATTCTACTATTCATACAGGTGTTGTCCTGGACGGTTTCTTCTGTGAATCTCTGAATGGTGATAGGGCTACACACCTAGAGAATGTTTTCACAATCCTGCAGTCCGTTTGCGAAAAAATTCCGCCTGGTCTTCCACGTTTCATGTCGTCTATATGGCAACCGGATGAGGTCGTTCGCGCAGTTCGTTGTGGTGTTGACATCTTTGATGGCTCTCTCCCTTTCCGTTTAACTCGATCTGGTATTGCTTGGCTCTATACTGCAAATAGAAAAATCGATGAATCAGCTAAATCGTGGATTAAGTTCCCTTTTCCGCCTGAGAAACTGAACGATGAGGTTTACAAACAACCTTTGCAGTTTGATTGCCCATGTTTTGCCTGTAAAAGACACAACAGAGGCTATATTTCGCATTTACACAGTGTTGAAGAAATGTTGGCCCATATTCTTCTTATGATGTAAGTTGAGCAGTTATATTTTTATGCTTGTTGCTTGCATCAGAATATTACTTAATTACTTTAATAAACGTGTTATGCAGATGCCATCATTAAATTAATATTTGACTATTTGGGTTTGTTTCTCTCACTGTAGACACAATTCAGTCCAGTGTTATGCCTTCTTTGATGATATGCGTAAGGCGATTGCCGATGACCGATTTGATGAATTCGAGGCGGCGGCTAAAGGACACCACTTCCCAGAGGATTTGATTAAGATTGACCTTACAACTAAAAGCTCGCAAATTAACGACTTTTGAGTGAAATTAAATGTCTGTAAATGTATTATTTATTGCTTAAATTAGTTTGTTTCAAACAAATTGTAAATTGCACTACTTTTATTATTTAAGTACGCAACTTGAAATTTTGAATGTTAGAAAATAAAGCGTTATGGAAATGCCAAAGACTCATTAAGAGGCTAAATTAAATTTTGATGCTCTAACTCCGCGCTTCTAGTATTGTGTCCCCTTTGGAGGCGATTTTGAAATGTCCTTACTGTTTTCAATCGTATCTGGTCGTCATCCTTTTATAGTACTAAAAAATATTGAACTTGGATTGCGAGTCGCTATTGCAATTTTTGTTGTAATGATAGGTAATTTGCCTTATTTAAGCTTAATGGGCTTCGATTCAACGTAGTTGAGGAAACCGTGATAAAGTGCAAATGTTATTTAATTTAGCAAAAAAATTGCAACATGCCCAAAGAGGATGCCTTTTTCCAACTTTTCAGAAAAAGGACAAATCCCTATATCTCCTACTCATATTAATTTAAAAGCCTTTATAGTCATCGTGCAGTATAATTCCTATTTTTGTAATAGCAGGTGGATTCAGTTCTTGTTGATCAAGAAAGTCGTCTCAAAAGGCTTATTGGTTAAATTGCAAAACTTGGAGCATTTCATCCACTACGGATGTCCCCTCTGACAACGTTTAGTTCCAAAATTGACTAAAGATAATAGATAGTGAGGACTTTATTAAACTTACCGCGAAGTCCTGGTTCTCTTCATAAAACCCAGAAATTTGGCCTAAAAGATAAAAAATACCTCCAAAATGGCAAGACGATTGAAACAATTATAACTTATGACCAATTAAGAGTTTCCGATAAAATACCCCATTAAGGTGGTAAACACTGAAAAGCATAATAAAATAATAATGAATTAAATTGAACTTCGGATTATTAATCTTTCTTCATAAAGCCTTTTTTAGCCTTGTCAGTCCCCTTGATAATGGAACTCACATATCAATACACTTTTAAAAGTCACAGAATCTAGCATTTCTCATTCTTGGTATTGATTACACTGACCCCTAAATTGATGCCGATGCCCTTGGTTACACTCCAGCAAATTGTTAAAAGAATTAAAATAATTAACTTCGTTCTAATCTGTATTCTCCTTATTTCAATAAAGGTCTTTTGTTGCTTATATGTTAAGCGAGAATTTCATCATCTTAACCCCTTCTAACGTCCCTTTTCATGGGAGACGAGTTTTTCTAGTGGTATTTTACGAATTTTTTAAGGAATCCTGTAATGCAGCGGTTTCTGTATTCAATAAAAATACAGCCAGGGTCAGGAGAAGTTTCTTTAGCAAAATAATTTCAACTTCCCTCAACTCAAACATTTTGAGTAGAAACTAAATCTGCATAAATTACCATTTTACGGCAAATATGTCATAAAATATATAGCTGAAAAGTGAGGTCATTTAAAAAGAGTTTAATAAAAGAATTAATGCTAATTAAATAAAGACGACAATATAACTAGTTCATTTTTAATCTTGATAAACTGTTTGATCTGTCTCAAGAAGTTGCTCTTTCCATTCTACATGTTCGCTACATTCATCTCACTCATCAGTCAAGTGTCTCCAAATCCATATTTTGCACTCTTATTCTATGCTTCCCCTTTTACGAAACTGGTCGAATGTCGGTTATCTCTAAAGTGCCCAACTGCAATAAGTTATGATTGGTAAAAGCTAATGAGAAATTGAAATGGAGACAAAATTCACAAGCACTGAAGTGGGTGGCTAAGACCCTGGTCAACCAGAGTGATGATGGAGTGCAAGATTCTCCTCTCTACCAAAATTAAGTCTTAATAACATCTACATGAAGAAATTTTAGAGCCTTTATTTAATGTATAAATTGGGAATTTTGAAGGTAAGAACGAGTGACTAAATGATGTCTTCCTGTTAAGTTTTTGGAGGATTTTCCAGCAATCTCTAACAAATTTTGATAATACAAAGGTTAATGTTTTCAAATTTGCACGAGCTATTTTGAATTGGCACAGTTTAAGATTAGCGAATAAAAATCTGTGCGCAACTAATTCGGGATAGAGCAGATTTTGTCTGCAAGGTCCAGCGTCAAATGACATGAGTTACAGACACTCGGTTCCACCCGAGATCTCTCAATATTTTCGGTCTCGTTCTTTATTCTCTGTTTCTCCGTCTCTCTCAATTTAATAAATTCTACAAAATGGTGAAACTTACCCACAACCCTCTTCCCTGGTGGCAACAAGCTCATCCCTAAAATTGAATGCGTGCAAGCATTTAGTTTAAAACTGTCCTATCGTTGATGACTGTGCCAAAGTATTGTTCTAGAAATATAAAATAATGGCTTAGGGACTAAGAAATGGAAAATTTCGAATGTAAGAGTACAGTGCAATGGCGTGGCTCCTGTTTGAAAGTCTTTCGTGTTATTTCAATATACGTACAGACATATACTTGCGCCATCATCTCAACTGACAATTAATGAATAAACATCTGCAGTGTGTAATAACGTGTGTTTATTGAGAGAACCAGTATCATAATAGCTGATCAAATTGTACTTTGACATACCACACAAATTAAACTACCTCTCAGTGGGTGTTAATAATACTCAAATCTTGAATACATGAGTGAGAAAATTCTAGTATCAGCTAATTTGTCAACTAGGTCAGACAGTTGAAATACTGAGATTAGCATGATGCAAGACTTCGTGAATGTTACGGTTTAAATTGATGAATTCAACCACGTTGTACACGACAATAATGTCACGAGCGGTCACGAAATGGTGAGGAAGTTAACGAGAGACAAGTTGGAGGTCATGCATACGATGTCTACAGCAGTGCATGCGCAGTGAAAGGAGTGGCCAACTGCCCTGATTCATTCTAGTTGAGAGGGAGAGAGTGACAGAATTCGAGTTTCTGTCCACCGGGACACCTCCTGGTACTACTTCTCACTCCATGAGGTGTGTCTCCGATATTGCCAATTGATGTCCAATACATGGTGAATCCATCTTCAGGTTGAAATGGATATCGACAATTATCGGATTGTGAGATGAAACTCTATGCTACTGCCAACTCTCTGCAGCATTTACCAAAATAGGATATCGTTTATTTCACTGCTTGTGACTTAATTATATGTTTGCTGAGAAGCTGAAAAATGTGTTTGCAATTTACTTACCATAAAGAGAGGAACCTGATAATTAGCACTTGGAGTTGAGAAAAATATTGGAGTTTCGGCAAACTCTAAACTAATAACTAACTATCTGAACATAATCTTAAATGTGCTTCAGACTTTGAGGTACTACGCATCCAATAATAATGGTATTTAAGTTCTGACTTCCTTGTTTATATCAGGGGACTTGGCAACGCAGTCTATTTTAATGTTTTATTGATAATGGTGAACAAGCAGCTTATGGTGGAATGAGGCCGTTTGTGTAAATATTGTTTGGCGTTTGGAGGTCTCCAAGTGACTACAAAATCCGTCTGTCATCTCTTCTTGAGTATACCAAGGCTAATCAAGCATATGTCGTGTATGATAGAGCATTCTGGAAAGTGCACAGGTGCTACCGGTCGCCTATCAAGCGTGTGCAGTTCTTCGTTGAGAGGCCTCCCTACCAATGAGCAATCAATATTCATGATGCCTACCTCCTGTGCTCTTGCTACTTTAGGCCTATCCCAACTAGGGGATCTCTAAGAGCCTAGTTGTACTTGTCAATAGGTACTGCAACTCATGAGCGAAAAAGTTGAACTTATTATGCTACTTAACAGACCTCCGTTGAAATGGGTGAAAGTTCTCATCTCTGTTTATTGTAGTTGACCTCACACTGGACTGACTGACACGTGGTTCCAGTGTGGGTGAAGATTAGCTCCAATCACTTTTCCTAACAAAACAGATTTTTTTCGAGCTTTTAACCAGCTGCCAAAGATGTTCTAAGTAAGTTCCCAAATCCAAATACCACCGGATGTGTGCCAACTTATTGACGCTTACCAATCTACTAGACATAACAAGTCTTACCGCTGTAACATAGCAATGACGCTCTCTATGTGCATATCACTTAGAGTGGATGAATGGGTAAAAATATCCAGGGTAACCATTGTCCAGCCAAAAGGAATTGTGTCCTGAAACCTCAAAGTATAATCACAATTCTAATGCCAAATCATAAGCAAAAATGATGGCCTGTCTTAGGCCATTTCAGTGACTTCCAAGATGCAAACTAATATTCAATTATATAGCCGTCGAAAAAAATGTCAAAGTTTGAATGGAAAAAAGTTGGGTTAGTTGGGCTTCCGACCACGAAGATTTCTTTGGAACATGTACTCAATCAATCCCCTACCAAAACGAGTTTTTGACTACAATTGATCACCAACTCTTCGGTAAATGCGTGCATTTCCTGTTTTAATTTCCTCTACAACAGTAACCAGCTCTCGTTGCCCTTCCAGCATTTGCACATTTGTTGATAATTTTTGATTCCGTACCATTAGGAAGCATGATTGCCCAAGTCAAGATTAGGGTTTAGCGACCATTTTTGTTATACAGTATGCATTTATAACCTATGACCTATGCTTATCCAATGATTGATAGGCTGTATGAACCAAAGTCCAGAGACAACAGAGGTCTACATTCCAATTAAATCAACCTCTATAGAACCTGAAATTGCCTCTTTCCTTTTTCAAGATCTTCGTTATTCTCCACCTGGTTTACCTCATTGTTTACAGCACTCGGAGGCTTCCTAGTGAGTAATAGGAAATGCAGAAGAAGGCACCAAGAATGTTCATTTGGAATTCAGCCAAAGCAAAGTGACGTAAATTGGAACTACCATTGTGTCTGGTATTGAAAAACCTCATCTTCAACAACTAGCTAGCAACTAGGTAGAAATAAAGTTGGGTATTAAACGAAGTATACCAAAGTAGTAAAATGAGCTCTGTACATGGTAGTTATGATGTGAGACAAGGACCAACAATTCGGGCATTGCAATATGGGAAAATGAAGTCTTGTACTGCAACAAGAAATATAATTTGACTTCTCGGATCAGATTTTATGAAATACTTTTAACTCTGCATTCAACTTCAACCTTCTCTTCCCTTCCTCCCCTTCCCCTAACCCATTTACTGACGACTTATTGCCTCATGTGCGCAGATCTTTTTCAACTTGCGCATTAGTATTCCTTCGCTTTGCCGTAAGGAAGGTAATCACCCATAGGAAGTCAATTGACAAAATTTTCTTCAATTTCTTCAATCTTCTTCAACTTTGATAACTACATGGCTTCTAGTTTATAGGAATGTTCATTTAAGTTGAATGAGACCAAAATGGTTCAATTTGCTTCTACTAGACTGTTGTAGTCACATTAGAATACGCTTCACTATGCCATAAACAACACTTTTTGAAATGGGTTTCACCTGAGCATAATAACCGCATGTGTGTAAATGTAAGTTGATATTAACCAGATATGAGTATGAAAATATAACAAGTCGGAATCTACCCCTGCATTCAAGTTTACTGTAATATGCGGTGGATTTGCCTCCTAGATCTCCGAGTGGCAGTTCTTCTTCGTAATGTCCAGAGCCTACCTGTCAATTGATAGAAGAGAGTAGTCGGTAACTTCATGATCCGATGTCCGTTACTACAATTTTCAGAGCGAGGCTATTTTGTACTCTCGAATGGGTGATTATTTACAACAATCAGATTTGGGTGTAGATCAAATGTGTGCTAAGGAGAAATAATAGGCGATTGAGCCACACGCAAAAAGAGAAAGAGAGACAGATAGAACATGATAGGAATCGTTGGCACAGAGTTTCTAAAACGGAGAGACAAGTTGGAAGTAACAAATGATTCGAAAATAATTTCCAGGAAGCAACCCTCCAACAGTCATGACTTTAAATACTGTCATCTCTCTTTCCTGCCACTTTTATCTATAAGTTGCCGGTTTATATCTGATTCGTACTCCTTTTCTTTGTTTTTCAAATTATCATTACAGTGTTTTGTGCAAATCGAAATTTATACTCAGAGTGTCTATGAGTTTTACTTAAATTGAGAAAATATTTTCCCCCTCAAGATGTCCCTTTTCACCATCTATTTTCTACGTAGTTTCCATGATGGATTTCCTGCAAAAATTTTGCAATTAAAGTCATGCAAATGATCATTTACATGGTTGGATACTGATCAATTAAATTTACCTTCCATCTTGGCTATTTTTACACCAATAACCTCCCACGAAACTTTCAATTATTTGCAAGTATTCCAACTATGGGGTTTGCGAATGTTCAGAGCACCCACGCCAACACTGTGTCACGTAAGGCCGAATAACTAATCATTTCTAACCCAGGTAGAAATGATCTAAGATGTAGACTTATGTTAACTCGCATAACTCAGTTATCTAGTCTTTATCATGCAAGACAAAATGAATAGGTGTTTCAAGACCGACCCGTCTTTACCAAACGGTGCCAGTCAATAAGCATTGAACATCGTGCACAAGCTGCCATTTAAGGTAAGTGCAAAGTCATTTGAATTTTGGAGCATGAATTACTCATTTATTATTAGATATTGCCAAACACGATTTATTTCCACCTTCAAATACACTGGCACCTAACCTCGATTACTTGTTGGACTATTTGATAACTGATTTAAGTTGCTTTATACAAAGTAGTTTGGAGAAAATTTTGTATTGCTATGGGCAATGACAGTAACTGAAATACTCTTCATAATATAAGTCTTAACTGGGAGGATGTTTAAATGATCGAGTGACTTGCAATACTTTTCGTTTTCTCAAGTGCTGTTTCAGTTTGAATTGACAAATTTCCAAAAATCATTCACTCCATTTAATTAAGAATACTTCAGCTAATTGAAATTCGTTTGTAAATTTAATGAGGAAATTCCATTTTTTTTTACTAATGGGCGATGATCTACTTGTAATAATTAATTAATTAATTGTAAAATATGAAATGAAATATTCAGCTGAAGTTCTGTGATTGGACAAGTCAATTACATTTAAATAACCATTTTCTTTTCATATTATTTATCATTAAATATATTAGGCGTACAGCTTTGCTCCCGCCGTTTTCCAAAAGATGGTGGAAGTAGTCGGTAGTAGTTGAAATATATAAATCACAGATGTCGAACACTTTGTTTTCACTTTGGTAAATATAACCCTACATTGATATAACTCAATTTGTGTTTGTATAATAATAAAACCAATTGTAATTAAATATGTCGAATTTAAACCGAATTCTCGTCATTTGTGGGAAGTATTGCTTTTTTATTTCAATGTGGAAAAGTGTGCGGACTGCCTGAGGCTCACCGCATTATCTCAGATACTTATGGTAAAACGACTGACTACCAGTGAGTGACAGAACGTGTCGACGGGAATGGTTCCAACGTTTGATAAAGTGGTGAGTGGTGATTTTGCTGTCGAAGTGGTGAAGGCATAGTGGTGGAGGGGAAAAGTTGTTGAAGATGCAGAATTAGAGGCGAACGATTCTTAGTGAAGATTCGTGTCAAACTCAAGAAGAATTATCGAAATCATTGGGTATCAGTCAGCAAGCAAGTTAGTCAAAACGCCTGAAACAGTTGGGAATGATTGAGAAAGAAGGATATTGGGATATTTGGTACCCCACGAGTTGAAACCCAGAAGAGATGTGGAGCGACGTTTGTTTGCTTGTGAACAGCTGCTGCTGGAAAGGCAAATGCAAAAGGGATTTCTCTATCGTATTGTCACTGGGGACGAAAAATGGAAATATTACAATAACCCCAAGCGACGCAGAAAATCATGGGGATTGCCCGGTGGTCATACTGCTACGTCAACACCTCGGCCGATGAATATCCATGGCTCAAAAGTCATGCTTTGCGTTTGGTGGGGGACCAGCTTGGCGTAATTTAATATGAGCTTCTGAAGCCGTCTGTCTGAACCCATCACAGGTGAGTGTTGTAGAACGCAATTGATGCGCCTGAGCCGTATTTTCAGGAGGCTGAAAAACGGTCATAGTACAACGGGAGACACGATAAAGTGGTTATTTTACATCATGATAATGCTATGCTAGACCTCACGAGATGGGTCAAAGTGGTGAAAACATATCTCGAAACGTGGGAATGGGAAACTTGACCTCACTCACTGTACTCTCCAGATGTTGCTTCGTCTGCTGATTTTCACCTCACTCACATCGCTCAATGTCACACGGCCTGACTGACCAGCACTTCAGCTCGTATGAAGAAGTGAAAAAGTGGACTCATCGACTTATTTTTCTTATCGAAAGGTGAGAAATTGTTTCTTGGCCGTGGGATTCCTCTGCTGTCCGAGAGATGGGTCAAAGTGGTAGCTAACGATGGACAATGCTTTGAAACTTAATGTATGTAATCCATGTATTCCTTTGTTGTAATAAAGACTCAAATTATAAAAAACAGCGGGAGCAAACTTGTGGACTTAATAATTGTTAAATATAATACCATTATCATATTTAATTATAACCGATATTTAAACAAGCGTTGAATTGGAAGAGCCATCATTGCATTTTGTATATTCTGAAGATCCCATCAGGATAGGTAAGATTTAAAATAGCTTCGGAAGGAAAGGAAATTACACTATTTTCAAAGGGTTTCACTCAAAATAATTGGCATTAGCGACTATTACAGCCCCATCCGGCCTTGCCTCTGCCCTAAAAACCGGGCAAACCAGTTTTAAAATTTCCTTGGGAGGGGTCTAAAAACTACCTTAATTCTGTCCATTGTCTGGTTGCCTTTTGTAGTACTAAAGTCGACATTAGGGCCTTTCTTCACAGCACACAATACATACATAATGCCAAATCGGATTAATTCTAGGTTAAATGGGGGGAGGGAGGGGTGTTCTGAAGTAAATTGTAAAAATTGGTCGTCAACCATTTTTGACATGCTCCGGAGGTGTGGCAGGGGACCGAATCTTGCTGTTGCAATATATGTGGCCTTTCATTGGCTACCATCATTAGTGATCCAGAGTCTAATTAATACAGTAGTCAGCAACTCCACGTAGGCATCTAAATTCAAAGGCAGAGGAAGGTATCAGAATTGACCCTTGCGATGCTTGAATGATCTTGCAGTAGCTTAGGTCTTCATTGAATGCAAGCTTCATGGTAGGGGCTGAGACTTTCAAGTAAATATGACGAAAAAGCCCGATTTCCGATGCCAGGATGCTCAAACAATGTGCTCTCTAGCAGACTTCTGAAGAAATATGCTGTGCGCATGCCATCAGATCAGCTCGTCTGCGATGTTACTTTCTTCAGTTCACAGCAACCCCTCAGTCTCCATTGCAATCTTCCAATTTATGCCAATTGCGTTTCACATTGTTCAGGAAGCAATGACCAACTACCGTAATCTTCTCATCGTCCTTGCTGGTACTATTCTTCATGAAGCAAATTATTCTCTTTTATGATTCTGATTGGTTTCAGTCATCATCCATTTTTATTTATTTTATTTATTTAGGCGACAACTTAGTGAAGGCATATTTACCTGTTCAAACTGTGACCAATGTAAATCAACATTTGCATGTCAATTCTAAAGTCAGGAGCAAAATACGCTTAACTTCACAATATAAACATACTTAACTAATTAACGTCATTAATTGACTTCATTAACAGAGTATTTATCCCTATCTTTCAAGTCAAAATTAATGCAGAGTAATTTTATTTCTCGTGCCGATTAAAGCTTTATGCAATTCTAAAGGGAGGGAGTAGGTGTGTTGAAGATGTGCGATAGCATTGACTCTAAAATCCGTTGCTCCTAACAATTTTTGCGACTTTTACTATTATTAATTTATATTGTGATGTCGCAAGTTTTAAACACGAAGAACCATCGAACTAGGAGATATATCGAATGAAACGTGGGAGGAGTCGAAAAGAAACTGGCAATAAACTTGGGACATCAACATTTTAAGTTCTTTGAATTCTGAAAACACTGAGTTTTCCCCATTTCCATAGGCAGTGTAGTTCACTACATAATGTTCTTAAGTTCGTTTGTACTGATTTGACTCCTAGATTGATATTATGCGTTCGTGTCAGCTTTATACAGAACCTGTTCACCGGTTGACTATATGTTAGAAGTAGTCATGCTAACTTGATTCACTTGAATCGTTTTACATTCAGAAAGACAGACAAAGGGGATTGAGAGCAAATTTAAACACCTCATGACTCACTAGGAGTTATTGACTAGTTCCAAAATTGAAACTGAATTACTGTGTATCCCTTTTAGCAAAATAATTTGAAATAAGATGAAAATGTGGCAGGAGAAGTCTAGTAACGCCGTGGAATTTAATGAACCGCAATACCACTATGAGTCTTCAAAACCAGCCCACAAATTCCAGAACTTGGTAACAAGACACAGTTATCTATTCACTAGCCCTTTGCTCAACTTAATACATAATCAATTACCTCTTAATTTTAGTACATTTTAAAATAGGCGCAAAATAATTTTTTCATTTAGGGATCTTTATCCATTAAGATCATTTGCTGATTAATCAATGGTTTTGTACTGATTATTTTCATTTAAAAAAGTCAGAACCGTCGCTCAACCGATAAAGTGCCTGTGTTCTTTGTTTGTTTGACCAGAAGCAAGCATGTATTCCCGAAAGAAGCGTCCATCGGAAGATAATCTCTTACGTAGTGCCGAAAAATCATCATGGGATGAAGTTTCAAGGTCATATTGATATACAAACTGATGATGTGTAAAAACTTTGTTTAAATACTTGAGTACATCGGTTGGCTTTTCTTTTCTCCCCAATTAGGTACTGAAGTGTGTATGCCATGTCCAAATCGTGTTTTAGAAAAGACCTTTCATTTAAATTAAGTAAATATAAATATATAAAATTTGTTGGGATTTCTCAGCGTGGTCGTGTTATGCAGCTGTATTCCATTAAACCAACTAATTTGGCGACCTCTAATTGGAGTTTGCCTCATCCAACATTCAAGCTGGAGATAATCGAATCGAACGTGATCACTCTTAAGGGAAACAGACAAAATTACCACTTAAGTGAGTGTTTCTAAGCTCGAAATAAACGCAGTATGGTATAGGTCAAGATAGAAATTCTTAAAATTAACAGACTTCAGTCAGTGTGACCTCTAAATTTTGAAACTTGACATTTTTTACTTTGATTATTTCGAACCGATATTTTAAGCAGACCTGTATATTCCTCAGTTCTTTAAAAGGCCATCTGCTTCACACAGCCTTCATTTCAATATCCTTGCGTGTGCATAGCGTATAGATAAGGGTTATAAGGTTAAGTTGGCAGCAAAAACAATTTCCAAAGATTACTGTTTAAACAAATTGGATGAGGTGTTAACCTTGATTCACCGTTAAATACTACCGCCCACTATTCGAACTTTTAACAAGATTGGACAGGACATCTGATCAATTTTCTACCTTTCACTGCTTATGTGACTTTGCGTTTAACAAAGGAAAAAGATACCGCCATTTGATGAAATTTATTTAGAATAAAAGAAAAATGCTCCTCGTGTTGGCACATTTATGGCGTGTGAATGTTTTAATTATGTCAACGCCATCAATTTACTATTGCTGTCTTTGGAGGATTTGATAGACACTATTATAAACCAATCACTTTATAAATGTAACCATCTTTGTTAAACTCATCTGAAGGCACCTTCTTGGATTTTTTTTCGTGCATTTTGAGGCAATAGTGATAAAATAAATGGATATCGTAATTGTGAACGATTATTCTGTGTAGAGAAAAAACCCCATCGGCAGAGTGTCTCATTGAGAACCTCACATTGGCAGTTCCCTACTGAATTGTGTAAATCATCGGGTTAACGCAAATGGAGAGTAAAATCGAGACACCGGCTTTCTGACTGCTACATCTACGAATTGATGTATGAAATTTCAGCCATTTGGAGGAGAAAAGTCACTCATTCCCTCAAATTTAAATTATCTTTACAAATGGTTTTGGACCAAGTTATCGTTACACACAACTAATTCAAGTGCCAAATTTTAATCCAAATTACGTCGAAAACATGAAATGGTCAAACTGTCAGGAATTGAATCAACCAATGG
Source organism: Hymenolepis microstoma (assembly GCA_000469805.3). NCBI lineage: Eukaryota > Metazoa > Platyhelminthes > Cestoda > Cyclophyllidea > Hymenolepididae > Hymenolepis > Hymenolepis microstoma. Next base: position 33,958,944 of record LR215989.1, on the reverse strand, counting down.
ATAAACGCTAATAAATAATGAGGTCAAGATGTCAAGGGGTTTTGCGTGTATGAATTTTGAAAGCATTTGATTTTTCAATTTCTCCTTTCCTACTTTTAAAGAGCTCATATTTTATGATTCCAATGAAGTGATATCCACGTGACTCTGACGTTACTAAGCAGTTGACTATTTAGCTATATGCATCTCCTTACAACCATGAGTGGAATGATGGAACTGGCAAAGCAGAACTCAAAAGGATGGCAAGGTACCCCTAATCTTGGACTCCGCAATATTTGTATTTGAGCCAGATTTAAAGCTCATGATCTCAGATAAAACACAGAGCATGTATTTCCCTAAACAACAACCGCTTATATTGATACTGGTATTTCAACTAGTCCTGTGCCACCAAAAGTAGTAGTCCCATGTCTGTAAGTGCATTTTGCTAATCAGTCAGGCGTATATATATATATATATATATATTATCAAATATATTTTTTTCAGTAACTTAACTCTTTAACCAAAGTTAATGAGAAATTTTACTCATGAGGCTTGATGAAAATTGAGAAAATTGTATTATCGTTAATAGCATAAAAAAATCACATTTGCCTTCTGTAGGATTTAAGTTTAATTCGTTGTATATTTAGTGTCTTTGGAATATTAAGAAGATGGTTTAAATTGCTAGCATCAAACATGATTTATCCACGATCACATCATATAAATTGTAATAATATTTAGTTGAAACATTTGGACAAAAAAAATTAATTTCCAATATAATATCAAGCATATAAGTGGTATTAGGTCTGCAAATTTGCTCCCGCGGTTTTATTAATTTGAGGCTTTATTACAACAAAAAGATTACATGCATTAATTTTCATCCATCGGTAGCAACCACTTTGACCCATCTCGTGAGGTCTAGCATAGCATTATCATGATGTAAAATAACCACTTTATCGTGTCTCCCGTTGTACTATGACCGTTTTTCAGCCTCCTGAAAATACGGCTCAGGCGCATCAATTGCGTTCTACAACACTCACCTGTGATGGGTTCAGACAGACGGCTTCAGAAGCTCATATTAAATTACGCCAAGCTGGTCCCCCACCAAACGCAAAGCATGACTTTTGAGCCATGGATATTCATCGGCCGAGGTGTTGACGTAGCAGTATGACCACCGGGCAATCCCCATGATTTTCTGCGTCGCTTGGGGTTATTGTAATATTTCCATTTTTCGTCCCCAGTGACAATACGATAGAGAAATCCCTTTTGCATTTGCCTTTCCAGCAGCAGCTGTTCACAAGCAAACAAACGTCGCTCCACATCTCTTCTGGGTTTCAACTCGTGGGGTACCAAATATCCCAATATCCTTCTTTCTCAATCATTCCCAACTGTTTCAGGCGTTTTGACTAACTTGCTTGCTGACTGATACCCAATGATTTCGATAATTCTTCTTGAGTTTGACACGAATCTTCACTAAGAATCGTTCGCCTCTAATTCTGCATCTTCAACAACTTTTCCCCTCCACCACTATGCCTTCACCACTTCGACAGCAAAATCACCACTCACCACTTTATCAAACGTTGGAACCATTCCCGTCGACACGTTCTGTCACTCACTGGTAGTCAGTCGTTTTACCATAAGTATCTGAGATAATGCGGTGAGCCTCAGGCAGTCCGCACACTTTTCCACATTGAAATAAAAAAGCAATACTTCCCACAAATGACGAGAATTCGGTTTAAATTCGACATATTTAATTACAATTGGTTTTATTATTATACAAACACAAATTGAGTTATATCAATGTAGGGTTATATTTACCAAAGTGAAAACAAAGTGTTCGACATCTGTGATTTATATATTTCAACTACTACCGACTACTTCCACCATCTTTTGGAAAACGGCGGGAGCAAAGCTGTACGCCTAATATATTTAATGATAAATAATATGAAAAGAAAATGGTTATTTAAATGTAATTGACTTGTCCAATCACAGAACTTCAGCTGAATATTTCATTTCATATTTTACAATTAATTAATTAATTATTACAAGTAGATCATCGCCCATTAGTAAAAAAAAATGGAATTTCCTCATTAAATTTACAAACGAATTTCAATTAGCTGAAGTATTCTTAATTAAATGGAGTGAATGATTTTTGGAAATTTGTCAATTCAAACTGAAACAGCACTTGAGAAAACGAAAAGTATTGCAAGTCACTCGATCATTTAAACATCCTCCCAGTTAAGACTTATATTATGAAGAGTATTTCAGTTACTGTCATTGCCCATAGCAATACAAAATTTTCTCCAAACTACTTTGTATAAAGCAACTTAAATCAGTTATCAAATAGTCCAACAAGTAATCGAGGTTAGGTGCCAGTGTATTTGAAGGTGGAAATAAATCGTGTTTGGCAATATCTAATAATAAATGAGTAATTCATGCTCCAAAATTCAAATGACTTTGCACTTACCTTAAATGGCAGCTTGTGCACGATGTTCAATGCTTATTGACTGGCACCGTTTGGTAAAGACGGGTCGGTCTTGAAACACCTATTCATTTTGTCTTGCATGATAAAGACTAGATAACTGAGTTATGCGAGTTAACATAAGTCTACATCTTAGATCATTTCTACCTGGGTTAGAAATGATTAGTTATTCGGCCTTACGTGACACAGTGTTGGCGTGGGTGCTCTGAACATTCGCAAACCCCATAGTTGGAATACTTGCAAATAATTGAAAGTTTCGTGGGAGGTTATTGGTGTAAAAATAGCCAAGATGGAAGGTAAATTTAATTGATCAGTATCCAACCATGTAAATGATCATTTGCATGACTTTAATTGCAAAATTTTTGCAGGAAATCCATCATGGAAACTACGTAGAAAATAGATGGTGAAAAGGGACATCTTGAGGGGGAAAATATTTTCTCAATTTAAGTAAAACTCATAGACACTCTGAGTATAAATTTCGATTTGCACAAAACACTGTAATGATAATTTGAAAAACAAAGAAAAGGAGTACGAATCAGATATAAACCGGCAACTTATAGATAAAAGTGGCAGGAAAGAGAGATGACAGTATTTAAAGTCATGACTGTTGGAGGGTTGCTTCCTGGAAATTATTTTCGAATCATTTGTTACTTCCAACTTGTCTCTCCGTTTTAGAAACTCTGTGCCAACGATTCCTATCATGTTCTATCTGTCTCTCTTTCTCTTTTTGCGTGTGGCTCAATCGCCTATTATTTCTCCTTAGCACACATTTGATCTACACCCAAATCTGATTGTTGTAAATAATCACCCATTCGAGAGTACAAAATAGCCTCGCTCTGAAAATTGTAGTAACGGACATCGGATCATGAAGTTACCGACTACTCTCTTCTATCAATTGACAGGTAGGCTCTGGACATTACGAAGAAGAACTGCCACTCGGAGATCTAGGAGGCAAATCCACCGCATATTACAGTAAACTTGAATGCAGGGGTAGATTCCGACTTGTTATATTTTCATACTCATATCTGGTTAATATCAACTTACATTTACACACATGCGGTTATTATGCTCAGGTGAAACCCATTTCAAAAAGTGTTGTTTATGGCATAGTGAAGCGTATTCTAATGTGACTACAACAGTCTAGTAGAAGCAAATTGAACCATTTTGGTCTCATTCAACTTAAATGAACATTCCTATAAACTAGAAGCCATGTAGTTATCAAAGTTGAAGAAGATTGAAGAAATTGAAGAAAATTTTGTCAATTGACTTCCTATGGGTGATTACCTTCCTTACGGCAAAGCGAAGGAATACTAATGCGCAAGTTGAAAAAGATCTGCGCACATGAGGCAATAAGTCGTCAGTAAATGGGTTAGGGGAAGGGGAGGAAGGGAAGAGAAGGTTGAAGTTGAATGCAGAGTTAAAAGTATTTCATAAAATCTGATCCGAGAAGTCAAATTATATTTCTTGTTGCAGTACAAGACTTCATTTTCCCATATTGCAATGCCCGAATTGTTGGTCCTTGTCTCACATCATAACTACCATGTACAGAGCTCATTTTACTACTTTGGTATACTTCGTTTAATACCCAACTTTATTTCTACCTAGTTGCTAGCTAGTTGTTGAAGATGAGGTTTTTCAATACCAGACACAATGGTAGTTCCAATTTACGTCACTTTGCTTTGGCTGAATTCCAAATGAACATTCTTGGTGCCTTCTTCTGCATTTCCTATTACTCACTAGGAAGCCTCCGAGTGCTGTAAACAATGAGGTAAACCAGGTGGAGAATAACGAAGATCTTGAAAAAGGAAAGAGGCAATTTCAGGTTCTATAGAGGTTGATTTAATTGGAATGTAGACCTCTGTTGTCTCTGGACTTTGGTTCATACAGCCTATCAATCATTGGATAAGCATAGGTCATAGGTTATAAATGCATACTGTATAACAAAAATGGTCGCTAAACCCTAATCTTGACTTGGGCAATCATGCTTCCTAATGGTACGGAATCAAAAATTATCAACAAATGTGCAAATGCTGGAAGGGCAACGAGAGCTGGTTACTGTTGTAGAGGAAATTAAAACAGGAAATGCACGCATTTACCGAAGAGTTGGTGATCAATTGTAGTCAAAAACTCGTTTTGGTAGGGGATTGATTGAGTACATGTTCCAAAGAAATCTTCGTGGTCGGAAGCCCAACTAACCCAACTTTTTTCCATTCAAACTTTGACATTTTTTTCGACGGCTATATAATTGAATATTAGTTTGCATCTTGGAAGTCACTGAAATGGCCTAAGACAGGCCATCATTTTTGCTTATGATTTGGCATTAGAATTGTGATTATACTTTGAGGTTTCAGGACACAATTCCTTTTGGCTGGACAATGGTTACCCTGGATATTTTTACCCATTCATCCACTCTAAGTGATATGCACATAGAGAGCGTCATTGCTATGTTACAGCGGTAAGACTTGTTATGTCTAGTAGATTGGTAAGCGTCAATAAGTTGGCACACATCCGGTGGTATTTGGATTTGGGAACTTACTTAGAACATCTTTGGCAGCTGGTTAAAAGCTCGAAAAAAATCTGTTTTGTTAGGAAAAGTGATTGGAGCTAATCTTCACCCACACTGGAACCACGTGTCAGTCAGTCCAGTGTGAGGTCAACTACAATAAACAGAGATGAGAACTTTCACCCATTTCAACGGAGGTCTGTTAAGTAGCATAATAAGTTCAACTTTTTCGCTCATGAGTTGCAGTACCTATTGACAAGTACAACTAGGCTCTTAGAGATCCCCTAGTTGGGATAGGCCTAAAGTAGCAAGAGCACAGGAGGTAGGCATCATGAATATTGATTGCTCATTGGTAGGGAGGCCTCTCAACGAAGAACTGCACACGCTTGATAGGCGACCGGTAGCACCTGTGCACTTTCCAGAATGCTCTATCATACACGACATATGCTTGATTAGCCTTGGTATACTCAAGAAGAGATGACAGACGGATTTTGTAGTCACTTGGAGACCTCCAAACGCCAAACAATATTTACACAAACGGCCTCATTCCACCATAAGCTGCTTGTTCACCATTATCAATAAAACATTAAAATAGACTGCGTTGCCAAGTCCCCTGATATAAACAAGGAAGTCAGAACTTAAATACCATTATTATTGGACGCGTAGTACCTCAAAGTCTGAAGCACATTTAAGATTATGTTCAGATAGTTAGTTATTAGTTTAGAGTTTGCCGAAACTCCAATATTTTTCTCAACTCCAAGTGCTAATTATCAGGTTCCTCTCTTTATGGTAAGTAAATTGCAAACACATTTTTCAGCTTCTCAGCAAACATATAATTAAGTCACAAGCAGTGAAATAAACGATATCCTATTTTGGTAAATGCTGCAGAGAGTTGGCAGTAGCATAGAGTTTCATCTCACAATCCGATAATTGTCGATATCCATTTCAACCTGAAGATGGATTCACCATGTATTGGACATCAATTGGCAATATCGGAGACACACCTCATGGAGTGAGAAGTAGTACCAGGAGGTGTCCCGGTGGACAGAAACTCGAATTCTGTCACTCTCTCCCTCTCAACTAGAATGAATCAGGGCAGTTGGCCACTCCTTTCACTGCGCATGCACTGCTGTAGACATCGTATGCATGACCTCCAACTTGTCTCTCGTTAACTTCCTCACCATTTCGTGACCGCTCGTGACATTATTGTCGTGTACAACGTGGTTGAATTCATCAATTTAAACCGTAACATTCACGAAGTCTTGCATCATGCTAATCTCAGTATTTCAACTGTCTGACCTAGTTGACAAATTAGCTGATACTAGAATTTTCTCACTCATGTATTCAAGATTTGAGTATTATTAACACCCACTGAGAGGTAGTTTAATTTGTGTGGTATGTCAAAGTACAATTTGATCAGCTATTATGATACTGGTTCTCTCAATAAACACACGTTATTACACACTGCAGATGTTTATTCATTAATTGTCAGTTGAGATGATGGCGCAAGTATATGTCTGTACGTATATTGAAATAACACGAAAGACTTTCAAACAGGAGCCACGCCATTGCACTGTACTCTTACATTCGAAATTTTCCATTTCTTAGTCCCTAAGCCATTATTTTATATTTCTAGAACAATACTTTGGCACAGTCATCAACGATAGGACAGTTACAAATAAAGTTCTAGATATGTATATTATCACAAGTGTCTCTAATGCCCCATTAATTCCTTAATTCATTTCTTCAATCAACCAATATCATATGGGTAATCAACCCAAAGTTGCCCTTAATGACATGGTTTGTGCACTGTTAGGTCAATTACCACCCTCTTCTTCTTCTTTGATGCCCCCCACTCTTCCCTTTGGTTTTCAAGAGTAAACAAAAAATAAAAAAATAAGACAAAAACAAAATTTTTACTCCTCCAAAATTTGGTTCGAGCTGATATTGATTATACTTCAGAATTTGAGTTCTCTGGTTCAATTTCAGTGAAGAGCAACTTGCCAACAGGGAGGGGGTGGAATATGAATTACGCAAACCTCAGTACTTTAACCTTGACTTGGCTGACTAATTTGGCTGAAAGTGGAATTTTTCCGCTTTTTTAATTGGCTTAAATTAGCCGACTGAGGGTTTTGAGTAACCAGTTTTCTTGAAAAAAATATTAGACAGAGTGTCTGTTTTTTTTTCTTACAATATGTTAGTTAACATCCCCCTTTGCGTTCTGCGCTGCTTCTAGTAATGATTTTGATATATTTTGATGCGAAAAGTTATTTAAGTCCACCATATGTCATTGGAAGAATTTAAGTTGTCCCAATTTTTTGCTTTGGTTTTGATAACAAAGATAATTGCATGTTCACCAAACGTCTTCACTCATGTAAACTGGTTTACAATCAGCTTAGACCGACTCAAAGCATATGATAGGCAATAGGTCCATTACGTTGCTGCCCTAGCTATGAACTCTTTCACAAGTAACAACGATTTCCTTTAACCCTTTCCACCAATACAACCTCTAAAATAGATCATTACTTGTTGAAGAATCGGAAGAAACTATACCAAATTGTATAATATTCATCACGAATTGCTGCTAACGCTAGCTTTAGTATCCTCAACAAGACCTTGAAAATTGGTTTATTTCGTTTCTAAGTCCATTCTACCTCACACTTCCTTGAGCATGGCTTTAAATATTTTAAAATAGTAAGCCAAAACAATTAGTATCTACATCTTTTAATTAAAGGCGTTAAGATAACAAAAAAAATTAAAACCATATATTTATTTGGTGAATTTGTTTCTTTAAAATTTAATAAAAAAAACAATCAACTACGAATAGTGACAAACAAATACACAATAATAACACAATGACACACAGGGCAAAACCAGGTAGCCTCTTTTTTCGTCTATATCTCATCAACCAAGTTCTTCTCAATCAGTATTGAGTTCCTTCCTACTTCTTCCTCCTATTCACTCTCATTCCGAAATGGCCTACATCCTGATAGTCTTAAGAAGATCCCAAGCCCTGATAAAAGTTTTTTGCTCACTTAATTGCAGTTCTTGAGGTTGCTTGAGAGTTGGGATCCACTGTTACTTTAAATTTGTCCAATATCGTGACTCCCAAGTCTATTCTGAGAAACTCAGATACTGCTGCAGCTTTTACTAAATAGGCTTAACCTGCACGCTTAGCCCCACCATTCTCTAGATGTGTATCAATGAGCATTGAGCTCCATAAACTCTGACTTTGCAAATGTGCGCGTTTACCGCTGGATCGCTGGGTACACGAATAATGTGATAGCTAATGAATACTGAACAAATTTTGGTTGAATTGAAATTATTAGTCGTGTAATCTTGTCCAAAAGAAATATTATGCTTTTATAATGGAAAAAAAACACGGACTTTAAAATTATCTTCTGGCTCAACAAAATATCGAAATATTAAGACACGTATCAATTCTTCACGAGACGAGATAACTACCTCATAGCAGATTAAAGAGGGAACACCCATTCATGACCTTTCGGACATGGAAGCTCTCCTAGCTTAATATCTGTTCGTCGGAGTACACACATTAACTCTTTAATGCCCTGCGGGACTGTACGATCCTCTTTCAAAGTAAGCCCCATTGGTACTAGACTCGTAATGGAAGACGCTGTTGCCGTTTGAAACATGTCCAATACGTCTATAGCCTTCGCCTGATACCATCAAAACTCATCATGTCGGCAACATCAGTCTGCTGTGAGACACGGGTGAGTGTAGTTGGGTACATTTTTCAAAAAATAATTGGCCATACAACTGTTTGTGCTGGTGGATGTGAACTCTCATAAAATTGTTGTTTTTGAATTTTTGTCCATTTAATTGTTGGGAAAACGAGCAGATATGGTGGGTGTTTTAAATTAAAAGTTCGCTTTTCCGCGATCACCCGCAATCGATATTGTGGGTATTAACTGAGAATAAATAGACGTCTTTCGGTTTTTCGAGTTGAATCAAACTTCACTTTATTATAAAACTATTAAATTTACATACAAATATATTTTTAAAACGTCTTGGTGTAGATCATTACCTCAATCGAAAAAAGTATTCCATTTTCGAAGCAATTTAGTGTTACAGGACCCCAGCTTTTGGACCCCTGGAAATAAGTTAACCTGAGTGTTTAGTATAACATACCAACTTGTGTTCGTGATAAATTTTAAAGGTAGAAGTTGGCAGTTTAAATAAAATTTTTGGTTCCACTTCCAGTGGCTCAGACTTTGTTCTGACGAGTATAATGCTTGAACATTCCTCCCTCACAAACACTGGAGAGATAATTAATTGGAGCCGTTAGATCAACCGTCAGGATTTAAAAACCGGTCAATAGCCACTGGAGACTGTGGACAAAAGTTTGATTTGTAATCCGATGGATGAATTACGTAAGTTGAATTTTGGAATATAAGGTAGTGAACTGCCTTATTCTAAAATTCGAAGTAAAAATCTAATGAAGCAACCCTTGCAACGTTTGATCAGTACACCAGGGTGATGCATTACATTACTTTAACTTTAGAACTTTAACTCTCCATTCAGTAAAATCTGTACAGCTCGAATTCAGAAATAAAATCGAGTGAAAGTGTCTGATGCCTTAATCTTTCTCTCAGTACCACCTTTGATTCTCTTCTCTCCATTGTCTGTTGAAATTTTATTTGTTTTCCAGAATAAGTAATTATAACTTTTGCAATCTGTCTGGGGGTGTAATAATAATGTCGGCAATACTTTTCACTAATTATGTAGTACTGTTTGCTTGAAAGAAAATTCTCGATTGTTACCACAAATTTACCGTATTCGTCTGAATGAAATAACCAGTAATTTATTGTCTTTTTCAGCAAAAAAACACAAACTGCTAACAGCTATAATGTTCATAAAAATTATTTTTTGTTTCGTGAAATCTAATAGAATGCTCACGGATTCAACCTTGAATAGCACTTCCTTCCTTCATGACGTCCTCGGTCTCCATAGATGATTTTAGAAGGTACGTTCGAACTATCTATCCCTGTGTGACTTCTGAGACTCCTCGTCCCTAAGGCTTTATGACTTTCATTCAAAAAAAATTGTTTCCCACTGCTTATCTTTGATTGGTGGGTTAGCTCGTAGAGCTGCGCATTGAAACACGAATTCTCACTTTCCTTTTATTAGCTAGAACTAGCCAATGATGATACTAATTTTATTCAATAAATGTTCAATGATAGCTCGTGAGACGAGTATATTAGCTGCAACGCTACCAATGTACATGGCTTAATATTTACTTAAGTGTAATCAAATTGTTATCGAAAACACAATACTCTATAAAAATTCCACGGAATAATTTAATTTTTCGGTTAAATCTTGAAGACTCCAGGGACTCAGTTTTGTGGTTTTGGAATGTTGGCTCAATGTATAGGATTGCCACTCTCTTTGAATGCCAAACGCATTGCATTTTTGTGTAAAGGACATAATTGGAATGAAACGTTGAAAGCTTTGTGGCAAACATTCTGCCTTACTTTAAACTCAACATACTCTATAAATAATTAAGGAATAAGAGCTGTGGGGAATTCAATTCCACTTGTCAAACGATTATGAAATAATTGAATGAAAAATGTGAAGACATTAAAATCAAGTACCTTTACAGCATATAACAAAAGTGAATATATCTAAATTCTCTAGAGATATTAATGGGACTAAATAGATTTATATGAAAATTCCAACAATAAAAGACTAGAAACGAAGATAAACATTTCCATATGTGTTTTTTATTTAAATTTTTACAAATATATAAATTAGGTCGTTCACTTCTCCTTAGGATTCAATAATGAGTTAATGAAAAGGAGTGGAGGAATGCATTTACAGTGAGAACGTACACAAATTCGTCAAGAAATTTGGTCAGAAACCTTAGAAATATTGTCAAAAACTAATGCGTCTGTGCTGAAACTAGGACACCTTGAGAATTCAGCAGACAGGAATGGATGCATGGAAAGACTTTGTAGACTCGAACGACATTTCGGATTTTTGTGGAGACAGCACATCAAAAATTCACGAGCCTTTAGAGAAAGACGAATAGGTGGAGCCTTTAGTTTGTCAACTACTCCATTATTGTAGTGTAATCTTGGATTTATATCTCTCTCAAGTCTGAAGTTTGAGTCTTCAGGATAGTCCGGCTGAGCACGATGACACATGAATGGATCACTAAATGGAAACTTTTTACAAAGGAGTACAAAAGCAGTAGCTCCAAGTGACCAGATTTCACCTGCAGAAGTCCAAGGATGTTGTTGAATCAAGACCTCCGGAGGAGCATACTCAGGTGTGCATGGAATGGACTTGGCCCTGGGAACTCCCAACATATCAGAAGCAATTTCCGTGGCAATGTTAAAGTCCAGTAACTTAATACGCTTCTCTTTCCGATGAATAAAAATGTTGTCAGGTTTGATATCGCAGTGAAGAATATTTAATTCGTGTATTTGTCGAAGGGTGTTGATGGTCTCGCGAAGAATCCAGCTAACATTAGATTCGGTAAGAAATTCGTTATTATTAGCAAGTGCTTCATTTAAATTATCAAAGCCCAAAAAATGGAGATCTTCAAGAACGATAACATATTTGCCTTGACTTTTATCATAAAAATAATCCAAAATTTGAACGCAACCGGGCACATTTAGTATCTTTCGTAAAAAATGCGTTTCCTTAAGGTAAGGTTCATCGCCTTCAGATGGAATATTTGCAAATATACCAGGAGAGGCCGCATTAACTTCGTAGCACTTTAAAACGGCGTGGCGGCCATCCAGTAAACGAACTGCTCTAAGTAAATTGGAGCATATACCTCCGGGGATTCTCTCGAGAACAGCAAAATCATCGAGCGACATCAACCTAACACCAAGGTCACTCTAGAATTAGCCTCACACATTACCATACTAAAACAGATTTGCATAAACTAACAATTATAATACCTTAAAGTTCCTAATAAAAATTACAATTTTGAATGGCTCCTATTTGCAGATTAAAAATATAATAATATAGAAATTATAATTTACTTTTTTATAAATAGCCATTTGATTGGTAGTTAATTTTCTATTAAGATTACCAGTGCTTTTCAAAACAGGACCTCATTGGGAGCTATTTTTTGCATGGATGTTTGAAATATCAAAGTAATTAAACTAAATGAGTTCATTTGTAGGGCTTTTAATTTTGCCATTTTGTTAAATAATTAAACCTAGAAAAGTTCCCTAATATAGCTCGCATATCCTTTATAAAACCAACATAGGAAATATTTCAAATTTGGATAAAAATGAGATTATGATTTTGTACTTCGTTCTGATGGCTCTTAAATTGAAATAATCTCGAAATATTGCGACTATCATTATTTTACAGGATTTAACTCTTATTTTTGCCACTTTCCCGTTAGGTTAAATTAATACCCTCTAAATAAAGGATTTCTACTCATTCATTCTACTTTCGCTCATTTGCAGGTTATGAATCCCAAAGCTTTTGATTCATTGCTATTCCGGTGGATGCTAGCTTAATTATTAAGGAGTAATCGATTTCGAAGCTGTACGCTGTTTTACTATGCAGTATACTTACATTCGCGAGCACACTATGGACTTCGTAATTAAATAAATAATAGCTGAATAAATACTACAAGACACAATAATTAATTGGCTTGACGAATCACATCAGGCAAAATAATTAAATCGGTTATCTAAACGAACTTCATAAGTGCAAATAAATGGGGCGTGGCTAACTATGAACTCGAGAAAATAAAAAGAACTTTTACGTTAGGTTCATTTATCTTTGTTATAGACACACTAATCTTAGCGTTGTCGCATGAAAAGCAAGAGTCACTGATTAGATGTCCACAAACAACAAACATTAGAAATCTAGGCGATACACGGGGTTTAAATTTGACAAATACAGAGAGCATCAGTATTCGAAAATCTCACCAGAAGACAATTTAATATTTAAAGAAACTAGTTTTAAGTATGCTAATAGCTGCGGAGTAAATATATCCACTATTCTGGAAAATGGACAAGATAAGCAAGATTTCTAATGAACGCCTTGTATGATCATAAAGTATGCCTACACTACTCAAGGTATACAAATATTGATGATATTTGAAAATTATAATTATTAAGACTTTTATCGAAAACGGTAAATGCTATATTTGTTTTACAAGTTATTGAATTTAAACAAAAAATTATGTAATCCCTTAATAGGACTAAATTGGGAGTTGAATGTAGTAAACTTAGATTTTATTGACATAATGAACTACACTGGATAAATTTTAAGTTTATCGGGGAATAAAAAAATACAGGAAATCATTGGCGTATAAAAAATGCATTACGAAATATGGTTTTATGGCAAATCAATATATAATATATCACATTAAAATTCAATTCATGTACACTTAACTAATTGTTAATAAATATAAATGACTACTCTGACCTATTTCCTCCATGAGAATATTAAAAATACAATTTAAAATAATACGAAGTAGCCATTACTCTTTCTAGAAATTATACCTATCTTCTCCTTATTGACTTTTACAATTAAGGTTCTGCTTGCTTTAAAGTGCAAATTACAACGCGTTTAGTACTCATTTATTTGTTGCTTGCGTAAAAGGTTTCGATATAGTTTATATTGGCGTGAAATTTAAAAAAATTGATAACTTTCAAGTTGATCTCAGCCCTGATGGTAATAGACTAGGGGATATTTCTTCATTGGAAGTTCTACAAAGGTGTATAGCGGGAGAAAATTTCCCACTATTTGCATGTCAAGCACTATTAAATGCATTAACTACCAGCATGGTGCTGCGTTTTGTACCTTAGACTGCTTGCTATATGATTTCTGTGAAGGGCAACATAACAGGTTGGGAAGCGGATGTAACAAAAGTGCAATTTTCTGTAATATGGAAGAATGATGTAAATGCGTTTCGACCTAGAAAAGCTACCATAAACTGTGAAAAATGAGCTTAGTTAAAGTCGTTTGATAACACACAGTAGGTCACTCCGTTCTATTAAATATTTTTTGAATTGATTAATGAAATTCGGCTCTATCATTTGTTAGCTAGAAAAAAGCTTTTGAAATAAACAAAATACGATCTAATTAAAACAGTTTTAAATATATTGCAGCGCATATTAAAACTCTAGGGTAATGACTCACACATTGCTATGTGCTGCATATGATGCAATGAGGCATTGTACTTCGACTTAAGTTTAGTGATAGTCATAGTGGCTCTAAAGTTCAGAATGCAAAAATTAAAAATTGGTATTGAAACTTAAGTCTAGGTTAAATAGATTAACGGAAAATTAAAATTACATATTTAACTGATCTGTTGTTGAAAAAAGTCGTCATGAAATAATTATGAGTACAAATCAGCATAAAATGCTAAGGCAATGCTGCAATCAGACTAGAGTTAGCTCACATGCAAGCTATTGCGAAGTTTCTTTAACTAATAAAATTATTTCATAAATTAACCATAATTTAGGTAAAAGCCTAATTATGTCTCTAATCGAATCTTATGGAATTAACATAATGAGAGCATGTTCATAATTAAGTGACCTTCAAAAATCCGCACAATATTAAATTGCTATAAATGCGGTTTCCATTGGCATGGGCTTTTAGTCGTCCCTCCATATATTTTTTGATAAGAAATGTTGCTGAATTTTTACGATAAAAGCACTGTCTGAGTGTTTATGACTTTTCCATTCCCTAAAGCACAGATCTTGGGTTTAGCAAACTTGGGCTGCGCAGTGGTATTGGCGTCAGGGATTAGTGATCGTCACCTCTGGTTTTTCAGTTTTTGAGTAGTAAGGAATATGAAGCAGAAATATCTAAAACGCGGAGCTATATTAAGTTTAGGATTAAATTTCTTGTGGTTCTCATAATTTGACCTCTAGGATAACGCACAATTTTGTAAACACGGTAGATATTCTAATTTATATTTTTAAAAAATATGACGATAATGGCGATTAATCGCACCTCTGACACTATATGAGCAAATCCTCCGTAAAATCTATTATCTACAATGTTATTTTTACATATTTCTATCACACCGTGTGATTATTTTAAAAGCTGTAAAAAAGTTAGCATTTACGAAAGTTATAAATTACCCATCTTAATATTGAAAATGTATTTTTTTCTATATAATCTTTCTAATTTAGAATGCCAATATCACATGTGTGACCTTGGGATCTTTTAGCCACTCATAAGTAAGCTAAATTGGATTGATCCAAATTTGACCAATGTCATCATTCCGGTTTAGTTATTCGTGCCAACTGTGCTTTGGAAGCGTATGTGTACATAATCGACGTTTGCGAGGATTTTCTCTATAATCTTCATCTAAAAGATAATATATTGAGCACCATGCCCTATCATTTAGTGCATGGTTATTTAAAGATATGAATGAAACTAAATATCTGTGGATTACTAACATTCCTTCCAAATGTAAAAAGGAGGACGTTTCTCGAGTACTATTACGGTAATTCATTTTATTTAATTTCTACATAATTTAATGTGTTTATTTGTATTTATACGTTATTTTTTTTATTTTAGCCACGGTGACATTAAAGCTACAAAGACTGTCCATCGGAATTCCTGTTTCAATCTCATTGTGGAATACCTAGATCGTTCTTCGGCCGCTAGAGCAGTTCGATCACAAAATATACTAAGAGGAAATACTCTTAAAGTTGATTATTGTGATTCTTTTGGAAATCCCTGGATTTCTTCCTCTGACCGTTCTCTATCCCCTACTTCTTTTAACCAAAGATTCGATCGGTAGGTTCTCAACTTTCACCGTGATTTCTCATTATATATAATTTTTCATTTTCATTTGTTCTCACTCTGCATTTTTCTTGATTTAATCGTTATTCTGCGCTCTTTGTTTAATTCATCTTTCTGTAGATTTCGTCACACTCATCCTCATCCATCTTTTCTGTTCCTTCTTCTAACATTTCTTGTTCTTCTTTTCTATCATATATTTGTGGATAAGCTTATGCTCCATCCTTTATTCTCTTTTACTGAGTGGATTCACTTCCACCCTAAGTGTAATTCCACTGAAGGCTGTTTTTTTATCAATTCTTTCCTTTTGCTATTTTTGATTCTCCTTAATGCGATTACGTGAACACCTTATGGTGTCTATTAATCTTTGTGCTACATTATTGAAATCTTGCCTACATTTTTTAGTTTCCGCCTGTGTGGAATATTGATTTTTTCGTATGTCCTTACTTTTGTTTTCAATTTGGTTTCTTGCAAACTTTAGTTTTTATTCCCGTCTTCACGGATAGTCAATCTCCTTATTTGTTCCGCCGTTTTATAATAACTTAACTAGTTTTTACAATTTATTTAACAGTCAATTATTATTCTTTCAATGCTTTTTTTCAATGGCTTAATTGATTGTTGTTTGTATTTTTTGTATCATCTTTATCTTCTATAATCTTGTACATTCGTTAATTTTCTTGATATTTGGGCCTTCTGAGTTACCTTAAAGAGTTTAAATTTTTGCTTTTTTAGAAAATCCTCCGATCCAATGTTGGTAGATCGAGCGGGTCCCAGTTCTGGGCCCTCTGGCCATCATCATCATCATTCTCACCACCATCACACTACCACGTCACAGACTCCCCAATCGACTCCCCAGCATCACAGCCAGCAGCGAGGATTCCAGTCTCCCCTTCCTTCCTCAAACATGAGCAGCAGCAGCAGTAGTAGCAGTAATTCTCGTCCTACTCTCTCCTCAAGTAGTGCAGTTCCAAGTAATACCTCCCTCAAGGTCATTTTCACTCCTCCTCCCAAGTATGCGGAGACACAGATCAAGCAGGCTCTCTGTCACGAGCTCCATAAATTTGGAAAAACGTACCATGTAAATCTTCTTCCAGCGTCAGTTACTGCCGGACGGCAAACTCGTGTTGCTCTTGCGGTATTTCGAAGGGCTGAAGATGAGGAGAAAGCTTTTCTGGCTTTTCGAAATGAAGCAAGAGGACTTTTTGGTTCACCTGTACACGCGGAATTCTGTCTTGGTAGCAGTAAGTGTACTTGTCATCTCGCCTTCTTACTTTATGCAATTTGTTGATTTTTATCCTTTTTTCTATGAGGAGAAAAATGTGTGCGCAGTAATACATTATGCTCTTCCCCCTTACATTACTTTCTCTTTTCTATGGTCTACTCTTTATTCCTACACTGTTTTTGCTACCTTCGCTTTATGCCATTCTTTTACTTACCTGTCTCATTGTTCGTTGAGTAGTGATTTAACAGAGTTTTGGTTTCCCGTCTCCTCATGTTTGGAGTGGTTTTGTAATAATGAGATAGCTTGTGCCTACTTGCCATCACTACCATATGCCGTTGGCTATTTGACAGATGGTAGAAACATCCTCTAATCTTGTGATCTGATTTGAGTTTTTGACAACTGTGAAATTCTCGAATCTATTTTGCTAAACCACTCTTCATGTTCATTGTGGCAGAAATGCTTTTTTTCAAAACCATTTTTTTCCTAGTTATGGGTGTAGCCCATCGGTTATACCAAGTATACTGTTTGAAACACTTATTCTAAGTAAAATTGGATTAAAAGTTACAAAACAAAGGTTCTTCTTTATTTTATCTTTACATTTTTCGCCTATAACTGTAAAATTAATTATTATTTTTAGTATTTTAATTCAGATCACCATTATTAACAGTTGTTCTCAATGTTTTAATGCAAAAAAATAGAAATAACTTCTTCTGAACCGTCGGTTTAAAGTAATTTTTATCACGCATTCTAAGTTCAAATATCGTCATTCATTCATTCATATTTAGGAAAAGCGTGCTGTGATGCACTTAAAATAGAATTCACCGAATGTTCCACGGACAGCCATCGTATTGTTGTTTGGTAGCGGAAAGCTGGAAAGCACGCCAGTTCTTTTTTTCTGCGTTACGCAGGATTCAGTGGGTTCAGTAAAACAATCAGCCTCCCTAATCCTAACCGCCACCTAGTGGATTTGCACAAAACAAATGTCGTATATGAATGTGTGCTTTTGCGTGTGTGCTGTTATGTGCGTGCACCTAAGCCGCCGCCGCCGCTGCAGTATGTTGTTAACCCTCTCTCTCTCTCTCACACACACACACACACACACACATTCATCAAACGATCAATAATATCGCTCTAGTTAGAACTAGCTAGCCACGTACCCGCTGTGTTATATAGCTAGGTTTGTGTTCCAAAAGGTGGGTATGTGCATCTTGGTGCTAAATTATGTGTATTGTAAACAGAGAAAATTCACATTGTCTTTCGCTACTTCCAACGCGACATGAAATTTCCGCTGCGGCAGCTAAGGTAGTTGAATGAGGTCGTCAGGTCAATTATCTCTCTAACTCTCATGCTCATTCGTGAAGGAGAGAAGAATACGAGGGAAAAGTTACTTTTATTAGCAATAATTGTGCATCGCTCTTAATTTCTCTAATAATAGGTGGATTGAGTATGCGATTTTTTAGTTTTGAGATCATTTTTCCTTATGAAATATTGTTCAATCAACTTGTTTGTATCTTTATTGCCCATAAAATTGCTGAAATGCATCTGGGTAAGGTACGTAGCAAGCGTGTCTAATATCGAAGAAACGTGGAAGGGGGTGGGGAGAGGTGGGGTTGGTGGGTGGGTTATGAAACATGTAATAAAATCAGGGTGTCAAGGTTCTTCCTTTAGCCATAAGGTGTATGGTTTAATGTTTGATTTTCGAGTTCAATCATTTGGCCTTCAGATTCACGGGAAAGGAGATTACCTGCCTTTCCGGTTGATTTTATTCGGCCGTGGTTAGTCATACCACCCTGGTTGATAAGTGTCTTATTGCAGCCAAGAATGGTAGACCAGATTGCCGAATTCGCTTTAAGTATAGTAGAGCTCACCGGAATTCACTTGTAGTTTTGAATTCTTTTTCTCACTAATAATAACTTAAGTTAATTTGATTAGTATTTTAAGTCACTTACTGGAAGACCTATCGGTAGTAGTAAATTGTAGTGATTTGTTTTTCAAATAATTATGGCTTGGTTAAATTATTCCTCAAACACTCGGCTTTATAACAGAACGCGTTAAATTTACTATTAGTCAGAAACCAGTATTAAAAATCACGTACCTATATGAATCAAGTTTTCTTATTCTAAATTTCGTCACAGAGACTTATTTTATTCTAAGGATAATGATACAAGAAATGCTTTTTTTAAAGCCCTTATTAAGGATACTAAACAGAGAAATAGATCGCTTGCGTAATTTCTTTCCCAAATAAAAACGGTAGAGCAGTAAAAACTTGAGGCTATTACTGTGGGAAGTTCTTCCCGCACCAATTAACAATTTTCTGTTTTGTTATTTTTTACAAGCCCAGGATAGCTAGACGTGTTTCCCTTCTCTACTGTTTCAGCTCATTCTAATGCCAATTTATCCTTATTATCGGTTTTGAAATATAAAATGCTAATCTTTTCAATTCATTGTGCATTTCACATATTAAAAATACGCTCCTTGTCTGTTTAGAGAGCAGATTAATCATATGAATGTCTTTTTCAAATCTCAAGGATATCAAGCTGTTATCATCTGTTTTTAAAGATGTCAAGTGTTTCTGTTATATCAGCTTGCAGTCTGTGTGAATTTTTATGTCCTTGTACCCTTGTTTATATTACTTGGCTTAAACCACATGTTTTTGTTTTTCTCTCATAGATCCTGATACAATCGGTTCGAGTCCGCGATTAAATCGACCGCCACTGACGTCATCCAATATCCCAATACATTCCTCAACAGCAGATAGTTTCCCATCCAACAGTTATCATCTCATCTCATCCACAACAAGTCCCACCTCCCAGCAACGGATTAGTAGAAACTCCTCATCATCCACCTTTAGTCTTCCCTCAAGATCCCTTGTTGTTCATGGACTCACGGCGGGACCTAACGGCCCTGTCTCTGAAGTGCAGCTTAACACTGCTTTCCAGAGATTTGGAGCCATTCTGGTATGTCTCTTTTGAGTATTCGTACCCAATCCTGCCTTTTGTGACGTTCCTAACGTTCTCATTCTCTTTTAGCACGTTCAAATGCGTCCTGCCAGCAATTCAGCGGTGATTGAGTTTGTTGAACTCCGAGGATCGACTCGTGCAATGACTACTCACCAAAGGGATCCCCTGAGACTTGGCGGTCGACCTCTGCGTCTCTTTTACACCCTCAGTCGACCGATTAATTGTCTATTTATCAACGACTTGCCCGCATCACTGGCATACCAATCGGAGGCTGAGCTGAAGAGCCTTTTCAGTCGTGTCGCCCCAGTAACTCAGGTCCTGAAGATAACTCGGTCGCAGGAGGCGTCAGCGAACCAATCCACCACAGTGCATACGTGCGCTCTAGTTGAGTTGGCTACTCATGAATTGGCAACGCAACTAATTGATTACCTTCGATCCTCTAGTTCACCTCTGGTTGTAGCCATGCAGAATCGTTCCTCTCCTGATCCTCTTACGACACCCAGGTTACCGACCTTCGTGTGCTCAGTGGATTATGCTAGTCCTCGACAAATGGAAAAAATCACTCCGTTGAAGTAAGTTCTCGGTTGATAGTTTAATGTCGAACCGTGGTTTGGTCAGATTTATGTTATTATGGTTTGTGGAATGTCTGAATTTTGTGATTTCCCTTTACAGCTGATTACCAAATAGGCAAGTTTGCTTGGTGGCCATTGAGTAGTAGAATTTTAGTAATTAGTGTTTTCTTATTTCATCTACTATGTAAGTTTAATGTACAAGCAACAAGAATAGTTTTTTTAGTATTATTCAGAAAGTGAATTCAGACGGCTTTCTTTCCTCGATATCCTTTTGGCAATTAGGTCAATGTTCTAAAAGTGCAGCTTTTGTTTGTTTGAACTTCAATGAAGATTTTTCGGGAAATTTGACTTCGCTTTTATTTCTGTAGTGACTTTTAACGTTCATGCCCCTCTTTTCTAAAAAGCTAATGAATGGAAACGTAGATTCACACAAATTCTCATGGTTTGCTTGGGTCTTTTGAGCCTCAGTTTACTCCCTATCTGTTATTGTATTTAATGATTTTACTCGGTCAATGACTGAGCCTATTTTCTGGAGAAATGAGCTGGGATGAAAAATCCGCCTACTTTATTTCAGGTTAAGGACTTCTCAAACAGTGATGTCCCAACCACAACCGCCGTCTCTTTCATCTATGGCAAATGACAAATCCCGAGGACCTCTCTCTATGTCAAGAAACAAAGATCACTCTAGATTGGAATCTAGTGAGGAAGATCACTCTCAGTCAAGTTCAACATCTAATTCCTCTTCCTTATCTTCATCAAAACGTTCAACTACGGTAGAGACATTTCCATCCCAGAGACGGGAAACCTCTTCATACTTCCCACAAAAACATCTCTTTCCCGATCCAGGAGGGAAGAAGGAGACTGTGGTAAATCGAGATCACAGTGGAAGCCTCAACTCCCAAGAAGAGCCAAATGCCTTCGAGTCCATGTACGATAAAATCAAGCGACGAACTGAAGGTGAAAAGGAGCGTCGGAAACGCGGAGCTTCGCCCGAAATTGACGACCCTCTGGAAATTACTCGTAAGAAGAAAAAACGACGGAAGCAGCATTATGAAACTAACATTGGTGATAATGACGATATTTGCAACGAAGGGGTAAATATTGATATTAAAGAGACTGAGGAGGAGATGTCGAAAGTAAAGCACAAACTAAAGCACTCCGACTCCCCCGCATCTAGAAAGCATGGTAAAAATCGAACGAAAAACGCCTCCTCGCGATCATCAGCTGAAAGCCATCGACAAAAGTCGAGGAGTACTCAACCATTACCATGCCAAACCAAACCTTTGTCGACAACAATCACTCGACTAAGTTTAGGTATGAGCGTTCCGATGACTGCAAATTACCACGCTATTGCTAAGACACCCAGAAGAATGTCTAGACTATCTGAATCTGAATCCTCGTCTTCGAGTATATCTCGTTCTGGAAACGTTTCTCCATCGTTGGGTGATTTGGTGGACGTCAAGCATCACTTCCCCTCAAGTCGACGTGCTTCAGATAAAGGCACTATTTCTTCGGCCTTCTTTGGAAATAATAGTAAAATCAATGCGGGAGATGATATCAACCGATCTCTCAGTCTAAATGATGTTGAAAGTGCGTCTAACCACTCCAGCCCTGTTTCAAGTCTATTTCAAAAGAAACTTAAACGACAGAAGGAGCACAGAAAACCTAGTACGCCCGTCTCGAATGTTTACAATAAGAAGTCCGAGAAACGCAAAATGTCGTCGAGTGTATTCAAGTCCAGTCGGGCGAGCTCATCCAGTCTTTCAACAGAGGAAGAAGGTACTGGTTGTAGGAGGTACGGTTCAAAGATTTGGTCAAATTCCAAGTCTCGTTTTGAGGGCATGGTACCAAACACCATTTCAACGAGTGGAAAACGCCACAAGTCTAAAACAACGAAGAGGGGTAAATCGAAGTCTAAAAAAGCTCAATCTCCTATTATGAGTGACGCTAGTAATAGAAGTGCAAGTAGTCGCGATTCTCCCTTCAAGAGAAGGGGATCTCTAGAAGATGTATGTGGAATAAATGCCTCTACACCTCTCTCTTCGCATAGTCGTCTGTTATCTAAACTGACCCCACCCTCGAGGAATTCAGACTTCCATAATGCTCTTTCAGATGATGATAGTTTGGATGATTTTGACCGGATTTCAGCGAATACTGCCATGACTCCCTCTACAGAAGCTATGGAAATTTCTCCGGAGACTGGGGATGAAGAACCAGAACACTCGGTTTCAGAGTGGTTCTCTCGTCTATCGGATAATCACTCGGAATCTGAAATAGAACCGGATAAGGATTATGAAGAGGAAGTTCGATGTGTCGTTGATGATCAGAAATCTCTGCTTATTAATTTTGAGGATTTGAACATGCTTAATACCTCTAAGGAAGAGAGCTTGAATCTCTCTAATCGAGATGCCATTGGAGATATTAGAATGGAAGATCAGCCCTCACCAAGGCTGAATGAGAGCAGTGACAAGTCGAAGTCACTGAACGAGGAGAATTCAGACACAAAGGCACCTTCTGAGCTGACTTCGTCGGATGAAATATCCGTCAAACCTCAACTTCCATCAACACCTCCAAAATTGGATCCTGGAACTTTGCCACCGCCACCACCGAAAGTGATAAATGTTCAACAGATCCCTTCTCCTTACTCATCAAGTTCTCCCACTCAGTCTCTTTGCTCTGCGTGTTCCAGATCTAGTCCTTCTCCCATCATAACGGCTCCTGTCTTCACTTCACGTACTGGAATGACCACTACTAACACAGTTACGGAAATAACAACGTATATGAAAACTGTAATCTCTACCAGTCAGGAGAGTGCCAAGCCACCCACCACTCATCCAGGAATTTCTGAGAACCGAGATCTTAAACGGTATGTTCAGAGTGTGATTGAGAGAGTCAAGGCAGAGACTGTGGATGATACGAATCCTTCCACATATAGATCTGCAAATACCACCTCTGCGAATACTCCGATTACTTCACCACTACACCACTCTTTACCTGCATCCTCATCTCCACATAATCCTCAATCAGCAACTGGCCTCCCACCTCCACCGCCATCGACACAATCAATTGGTAAGAAAGCAACCTCACCTGGAACCGTCTGTAACAGAAGGACATCTGCAGCTACACCTCCAAATTTGATCTCTAGTTCCTCTTCTCCTCCTAATCCACGAAAGATTTTTGAAGCATCGACTGTCCCGAGTATTCCTGGTGTTAATGTCTGTGCACCTCTCTTACTTATAGACCCTCCTACCTCAACTTCACCGAACTTAAAACCGCAAGTGCCGCCACAAGTTCATGAAACGGCAGGAGTAGAATCCAAGACTTCTAGGTCGTCAACTCGCCGAAGAGCGAAGCCTTCAACGCCTGCTGCTGCTTCTGCTCCTGCTGCAAGTACTACGGTAAATGTTGTGCCACTAGTCGAACCTCCAAAACAGCCCACTGACCCTTATGAACCGAATTTTGATGATGACTCGCCGCCACGGGTTAAATCGGTTGGAAGCTCTGGCTCTCCACTCATTGTGAACACCTTGCTTTCTACTGAACACCCAGGTCCAGCGTCTACGGTTTCTAGTGTGACTACAAATGATGAAGGTCCGCCACTATCATCAACTATAGGTAATGAAGCGCCCACAACAAAGACTTCTACTATGGCTGTGTCAAATCGAAAAGGTGTGATGGATTCAGTGGATGAGACAATATCGGATGTGTGCTCTGGTCGATTTGATATGAAAAGCTATCTAGAAATTTGGGGTCTTCAACCCCCCACAGCAACTACTGGTGTTACTGCTGCTGCTTCAACTTCTAGTGTTGTGGTCTCGAACTCTGCACCACCGCCAATATTGAGTACACCTGTTGCTACTACTAGTGTGGCTACTACGACAGCGTCTGTTGTGAAACCCACTTCGGAAGCCTCCAAACACCATGTTGCATCTGCAGCAACCAATAATCCCATCGTCACAGCTATAATCAATGCTCTACAATCGATTACCGGTTCGCCTGTTATGATTGGTACTAGTGGGGTCAATAATACAACTGGAACGGTGAGACAAGGCAACTCTGCAGCTGTGTGTCAACAAATTCCAGCCAAACCATCCAATGTGGTCGTAGGTTCAAGTCCTCCAACAATATCTGCTACGACTATCACTTTTCCGGTTATAATTAAGGTGAGTTTTGCTTAACATCCCTCTAATCGAGAGTATCTTTATAAGAGTTCTCGTTGAAAAAGGAAAAATTCTCATAGGGTATACCGCTAGGTATAAAGGTGTATTTTTTATTCATAAATCGTGTTATTGATAGGAGTTAGCCTAAGAGATGTAGACTTCAAATTCTAATACTGTGATTGGAGAGGCCTGCGGAATTTAATAATTAATTTAAGTTCTTTTTAATGTATTCATGCTTGAAATGTGTTTCTCCGCTCTTAATTGACAATGCTTCACTCCGAAATCACATAAATCAATGTTAAGGACGCGCAGACTTTGATTTAGAAGGATCAGGATTATTATTCTTACGTCAGTTAGTACGTATAATTTAGACAATTAGGTGCGTACTCTGTTTATTCTCTCCACCAAGTCGATTTGATTGGCGAAATAATTGGCTAATATGCATATTAAAAATACGACTTAAAAACAAAATTTTAAGCATTGAATTTTGGAGTTAGTAAGTAGAGAGATGGAGAGTACGAAAAGACTAAGGTATCTCTAAGGTTTGTTTAATCTTAATCACCTTTAGTATGCTTGATGGCTTTGTTTCTGTTGGAGACTAATTTCCAAGGCAATTAGCAGACAAATGCGCGCTCATATTCAAGAACGAAGATTTATATTCTCCTGTAGTTTCATGATTTCATAATACAGCTATAATATTTTGATACCAGAAGAAGCCTAGCATGTTAAACTGCGCAGATTCATGACTTAAGAGCCTTTATGCTGAGATTTACCCCAGTGAAACCACCAATCTAGACTTCTCTTGTTCCCATTTATATCTAAAGTACATTAATCAAGGAAGCGAATTAGAACAAAAACCTGTACAGCTTACTCATTTGTTTACCTTGAAGAGAAGGTGGGAATCTTCGAGACATGGGGATCACCTTTCTGTGTATTCTAATATTCCTTTCCAAATTTTTATCTCTCTTCATTTCGTAGAGAAGTTTTGCATTTACAATATTTGCTCTTATGCTCTCTTCTATTGCAGAATTTCTCTGCTGCAAATACGACAACTAAGGCAGCACCCACACCTATAATCAAGAGCAGTGTAGCAAACTCTCAGCCAGTTACCATGACGACAGGATCTATTAGCGTCCCTCAACAACCACCGTCAATCCTTCATCACTCACCTCAGCAGCACCAAGTGGATACTACTGTCGCAATGTCGCGTCCACAATCCACAACAGACACCCCGGTCGATAGCTCACATTCCTATCGTGTCCGGAGGGGAAGCGATAACAGCATAGGCCCGCCTCCACAAGTTGATGATATGGTAACGCAGCAGCAGAGACCGCTCTTCAACAATCTAAGAGGGGGTTTCACCAGTCCTCCTCCTCAACCGAGATATCATCATCAATTTGCTACGCCACCTCCCACTGCTCCTGGCCCTCGACATATTCCACCTCCTTGGAATAGAACCACTCCAGGACCTTTTCCACGTCCGGAGACGTCAAGTAATACCACCAACACTACGTCGCCGAACGCTGCTTATCCGCCACCACCCACAGCGGCAGCTTTGATGGAAAAACTCTCCTGCCTGATCGATCATCCGGATTTGGTTCTCCCCATGCTTCAAACCATGATGCAGGAGGGTCAACATTTGGATCCAGAATGGTTGGGCTCGGTATTGAAGATGTTTCAGCAATATTCACCTGGTGGAGGAGGTGATAATGGACTTTCTGGTCCACATGCTGGAGGAATTGCGAATAACTCTAATCCTAGTCCAGCTCAGCCACCGTCAGTTAGCTCCACTCATCCTTCTAGAGCTACTCCGCCTTTTCAGAGATCTGGAGGATTTGATCAGGCAAGGTTTTTATTTAACTATTTATCTGTCAAGCACATTCCTTGCACCCTCTAGACACTATATGGTGGTCTAACGATCGTTGAGTTACTTCAACTTTTTATTCTAAACCTGGGGGAAGGGGGAAGGGGAGAAGAGATTAAAAGCATGAAGAAGAAAGATGTGATCAAGAACATTAGATAGTGAGGCGTTTATTACGCATATATGGTCGATTATTAAAGGCAATTTGCTCAGTATCCCGCCTTGGTTACTGAACTGGAAGTACGCGTTCGTAGTTTTGCGTGCAGGCTGAAGTGAAATAAAGAAGATCAATCATTAACGAGGAAATATACTGCTAATGGCTTATCTATATAAATCAACGAAATTGTGAAAAGGCCATGGGCCAAAGTCTTCTCGCTAACTAGAAGCTTTCAACCGAAAGTCGGACACGCTAAACTGGAAATCCCTTTGACGTAAAACGAAGGAATCAGACACTGGACACATTTGGTGCTACTTATGCATGTATATTGATATCCATCCTTTACAGAGTTTCGTCAAAAACCATCAAAACAAGGAAGTAAAGCTATGCAAACATCTGTGTAAACATCTTGGATGAAAGTGCTATGTTTAAGTTATAAGTTAGGCTATCGCCCCTCCACCTTCCTCCATAATCGTCACAAATCAGGGTGGAAGGAGGCAAAGCTACATATTGCGAAGGACTAGCATTTCTCCCGTTAGTAAGGTAATTTAGGCTTTAGAATCCGGCTAATTAAACGAATCATCTTAAAGACTAACAGTGCACATCAATCTTTATTCAAATCAAAAGATCAAGAATCAATTGATCAACTGGAAATGAATCTCAGAGAGAAAAGGCAAAAATGAACAGGATGGAAGTAGTTGCGACCCGGAAGGGTAAAGGATATTGTCAACACTATATGGATTATGATCAAGAGGTATGGCTTGTGACTTATCAGTATGTATCAAATGTCTTGGTCTCCAAAGTTTGGGAAAGGGCAAGTATTAAGCCAAAATCGATAACTTAATGTAGGAAATAGCTAAGTGTGTTCATCTTTGCCTATCATTTTTTGTAATTTGTATGATTTTATTTCTAGACTTATCCCCTCGTATGGCAAGGTCGGTTGTCCCTGAAGAACTCGGAAGTGAGCGTAGCTCTACACTACGTCCAGGGAAATACGGATCTTCTTCGAGCCTGCATTTCCACATTGGCTGCAGGAGGAGGTGGAACTCCTCAACAGGCCCTAATTACCTCAGGTGGTCCCTTACGAATTGTTCAACGCATGCGGCTGGAAGCGTCCCAGTTGGATGCAGTTCAACGAAAGATTGGTCAAGAGGGTGCTGCTTGTGCATGTGTGGCATTTGCTTCGGGTGCAAACCGAGCCGATTTGGCTCAACAGAATGTTGTACTCGAAGAGGGATTCATCCGATACATGCTTGAAAAAGGAGCTGCTGGAATTATCAATGTTGGACAGCCTGGTTCCGTTCAGGTAAACTTCTTACTCTAATATTATTATTATTTATTTAAGAAAGTGTTTAAATAAAGTGCATAGTTTATAATGCATCCGTCAGACTAGTTCTAGAATTTGGGAGAGAATCTGTGGAAATCGGTTTTTGTTTTCGAAAGCTCTTTCCTTCAGCTTAAATTTTCGCTTTAAAGACTTGAGCCATTTGGTAGGCATTGGATTGGTAGTTTTGGATAATAACCTCCAGTACTATTAAGGGTATTTAAAGTGTTTCCTACCTGAGAGGTTAAAATTTGTGTATTAAAGGAGTACGTGTATTTCAATTATCTTGGTTTGGGTGGCGGTAAAAGTAAAGACCTGATACGGTTTCTCAGTATAGAAATCTCAAATTCCTTCCGCTTTTTTTGCCAGCAATTTTGGTCTTTGAAAACTATTCATCTACTTTTTTCAAATCATGTTTTTTTTTGGTCAGAGGTCCAAGTTGTCATTCCATCGGGTAGATAGACCATTTTTTTCCTTTTAAAAACGACATTACATGAAGTCCTGTTTTCGCCTTTTTCTCATTTAAACAATTAACAAAGGCACAAGGTATATCACATGATGTCCCCAAGCCAATTTTCTGCTGTTTCCTCCTCTTCCCCTTCGAGAAAAGAATGGAATTTGCTTGCTTTTTGTGCTTGATATTTGGTTAAGGGAGGGGTGGGGGAAGGAAAGGGAAAGTTGATCACCCCCTCTTCCCCTTTTTTCCATTCTTGCATCTGGTTCAGCCTTCACCGTTCATCAAATTCACATGATCCATGTGTGTGTTGTCTGCTGCCTGTATGGTAGAATTATCAATCGATGACCTTAGCATATGTTGAGGGAGTATGCAGATTCTGTCTGCCTTTGCTTACTCATCAACCTGGCTAACCGTACATATGCACCTCTCCTAAATTGCTGCGTTCTGGCCTCGTCTTGTCCCCCACCCCAAATGAAATTATTGCTTTCGGGGAGTGGGAAAGGGATTGTGTACTGCCTCTTCTGATTTGATTTCATTTTTTAGCATGTTCACCTCAAAATCTGTATCCCAAATCTGTATCTTGATGTCCAAATAACTGGGAGAAAACTAGCTGAAAATCTTAATTTCTATCGTATACTCATTCTTACTGGCTTAACGCAAGCCCTTACAGGCTAGCTTAGATGTGTAAATATGCACGTACCAAAGAGGTCATGACCTCAAAGTCACCTGAAATTCGGTCACGTGTCCGCATTAGGGACTTGACCTAACCTTCCCCCACCCACGCAGTCTGGACTTCTGTCCTGAAAAAAAATTGCGATGACGTAGACTAAAGCGCTTTTTTATGTCTAAGATTCTACTCAGTTGTCGAAATTTTGATTCTCCTTTAATTTTGAATTAACAAATAAGCCATTTAGAAGACGATATTAGAATGAATTAAATTTTGTTTATACGAGTAGCTTTTAACGCATTCAATACTTTTTTGGCTATTGACGAAATGTGAATGTGAACGTTTTCTTTATTTTGTGCGTGTTCATAATTTAAGGTGTACATATGTGAGAATACGTCCATTTAGGTTTTCGTAGCGAGGTTTTTTGTTCTTGTTCAAGTGGAAATTGTAAAGCAAATCCCCATATTTAGGCCAAGGGTTATGAACTGTATATACTCGAAGCTTTCAGTGATAAGGATTTAAATTCAAAGTGTTCGGTCGGATTATTTATCTTTCGACTTTACTTTCCATGGAATCGCATTGATTTTGGGTCGCATTCTTTCGCATTTCCCCTCCAAAACCTTCGAAATTTGCATGTCTTTTATTTCACTCAAGAGGAGCTTCTGTACCCACGAAGTTTTATTCTGCTTAATTATCTACTACTACGGTTATATCCTAACCTACTGACCAAATATATTATCGTGGATTTTTATGCCATTTCGAATTATTCCATGCACGAGCAAAAAGTACGATTTCCAAATTACCATGGTTTTATTCCCCGAATTGTTTAAGCTCTGACTACTTCAATAGTACACTTGATTTGCCTAAACAAAAGTATGTCTATCGTCATATCGCCAAAAAGTTCTTTCCTCCAACCGAAGGCCCAAGTTTAAATACGCATTCTGACAGGCTCTCTCTACAAGAACAAATGTCGTCGATTATTTGGCGCTTGGTGTCTAAAAGCCAGAGCCACAAACTTCACATGACTCTTCGTGTCCATGAATCAGTGCCAACGAACTTGATGACTAAGCAAGCATGCCTAAGCAAACATATCTCTCACAATGTGAGTGGACTTGGAACACATGCTCTGTTTAAAGCAGTAGGTAAATGGGTAGCCTTTCTTTGGTTGATATTTCGCGTAAATTCGACGACGTGGAGGTTTATGGCCGGCTCGCAGTGACTGCTGTTCTTTAGCTAAATTTAGTCTCCCAACCAGCTAGCTAGTAGCTACCCTCCTTTGCACGCGCCCCGTTGTGAGATTACTTCCAACTGCTACTTCGGTTGCTGCGCACTGCCTGCAGAATTAGCCTAACCTTGGCCATAACGTTACCTTTCACGTCGCGTCGCTTTGTAATCGATCAATATACTCCGACAGCGACCGTTAGCTATCTGGGTGCGTGGGTGTAACCACACGTGCCATGCAGCCAATCAGCGTCCACGCAACCTATTTGCGCGCGAAAAGAAGGCAAATGCGTGGACGCGTATGAATATCGATCGAGCTTTCCACACGTGCGCACTTGTTGGCTAGCCCAACGACACAATGCTGTCGTAACTAGGTGGTGTAGGGAGGAGTTTAGATTAGGTAGAGAGGGCGACAGAACTAGTCTTCTCGCTCTCACGTGCCCCCTCCATTTCTCTCTCCCTCCCCCCTCCCTCCTTTTAGCTTTTGGACTGCCTTTCTCTTTTGCTGCTCTCGCATTCTGGGTATTGATTATCTTATGTAAGCGTAGAGATGAAAAAGTGATGCTTTTTCCCCTTGGCTAGCGATGGGTTGGCAATTTGGTATGCTTTTATGGGTATTGAGTTATGTAAGATTGCGCAACGAACAGATGATTGACATTTACTGTTTTTTTCTGCGAAATTTCTCTACAGTAGTTTTATGAAAGAAGAAAAGATGTCGTTAATAAGTTTGGAAATGTACCTTGGGGATTGATGTTTTCAGTGGTGGTTTGAAATATTAAAGGAAAGATTCTATTGAGTAACTTTTTCATTTTTAGAAAGCTGAGACTTGAATAAATTAGTTTACGTCAATTTGTATTGAAGCACTTTAATTTAAGATGGCACCTAGTTGGGCTATTTATCGATTTTAAAGTACTAAGTATAGTGTTCTCGCTCTGGAGTTTGAACGCGAGATCAGTTTAGTTTAAAAATTCGATTTTTACAAAGGTTTTTCATTCATCAGCTAAAGTTCCAACATGTTTGCCAACCCTTACTTTGCCTTTTTGAACAAGTTCATTTGTGTTAATGTTTTAGAGACGAGCCCGTTCAAATAATAAGTTATCATATCTACCTACTTTTATTAACTCGAAAAGTGGGCACGATTTTCTATTACATTACCTCCTCAGTATTAAATCATAGTTCGCGCAAATCACGTTATCTAACTTATTTTATCCGTCATAGTGTTATTGACACTAGATTGGGAATATTTGAGATAGTCTGGTTTAATTCTTCTGTGGTAGGTGTATTTTGTGTAGTGCTATTTTTTTCTAAGAATTATTGAACTAGCTCTTGAGATCTGTTTGGAAAATGCATAAATGTTGGCATTTCGCAAAGGTGGCACATTTCTGCCAAGTCAAAGGTCGCACATTCGACTCAAATCAAAAAATAAAACTAGCCAGCTGCACTAGTTGAGTTCCTTTTAAATGAGGGTTTAATTAATGTGATTTTCTCAAAGTAGCGGCTCAAGGTGTCTTTCCTTTACACAAACCCCTTGTTATTGACACTTTCCTTACTTTAATTTTGTAGTTGTAATGGCAGTTATAATGTCGTATTCATCGAACAACGCCACTCGTTCAGAAGTTTTAAGCCAACTCTACAGTGCTTTAGTCAATTATTTCATCCAATTTTTACCGTTCTCTCCTCCTTGCAGGGTCTCTACGTTGTGCACATATTTCCTCCCTGTGATTTCTCCCATGCAATTCTCCGAATAGCTGCCCCAGATCTTCATCAGAGTATCATAAGCGCCCAGCTTCCCCATCTCCTCATTGTCATAACTACCGTCTAATCCCCTGCTGCTACTGCCGCCATTGCAGTCACCATTGTAATCCCCCTGCCTTCCCGTGTAAATAGCCATCTCTCGAGAGTATTTTAGCCTATGCGTAAATTATACAAACATTATCATGAACCACACACACACACACACGCACACCAACACATACATGCAGTCAGACAAAGACAGTGCTCTCTCTTTTTTGAGTGTACAGTTACTTCTTTCTTTATCTCCTCCCTCACTTTGTCTTGAGAAAAAAATGAATTAATATTTCTACTACTGATAAAAACGATACCACACAATCATGCCTGTACACATTACTCCCTCTCCCCTCTGATATTTTTTCTTCCCCTTCCAATACATCTATTTACCTCCTGTCTCGTTTCCTTCCCCCATCTCTCTCACACAGTATAAACATGGATATATAAATTACTACTAAAATTATTACATTAAAAAGTATCTTACTTGTACGAATACGAACGACTGAGTTTTCTGTGTGGTTGGTATGGGGGTATTTGGATGTAGAATTATTAGTTATTTATATCAAATGGCAGGCTCTTGATAATTATCATTAGATCTTTAGTTGACTTCGGGCTTCACAGAGGGGAGGAACATCAAACTCACAAAAAGTCGAGAGGAGGAACAGAAGGGTGATTCACAGGTGTAAAAGAGGCAGACACAAACGTGGAGAAAAAAGGTAAGGTGAGTACTGTGAAAGTGGTCGAATATGACACACAGTGGGGTCATGGTAGTTTAATTTCAACTGCCGATTTATAGACCTTTTTGCCTTATGAGAATACGTTGCTCCGGGTGTACCACGTGGAGGTAAGTCTATCGCACACCTCTGTAGAATTATTAGTAAATTACAATAAATTTGTTTGGTAATAACTCTCGATGCAGAATTTTAGCCTGTAATTAGAGAAGTTAAGGGGCTCAGCATTTTTACATAATCTTCTGAATTCGGACCGAAGATTGCGTGTTTGAATTCAGATGTGTTTATCCATCGAAGATAGGCGATTTGGCCACTGTTAAAGCTTCATAAGACTCCCAAAATAACCCTGTTTCTCCGGAGTGGATGATGATACATGATTGGGCAAATGTGTGGCTGACTCATTAAAGTTGAAGAGAGCAATGCTCGAGATACCGTTAACACCAAGGGATTGAAAACAATAGCTGCAGTGGTTCCAGCCACTTCCTGAGCATTAATCCCATTTACCTCAGCACATCATTTGATATAAAACAGATCGTCCAAATGGTTGAGTATTATTTGAGATCATCATAATTCATTTTTTAATACTTATAAATGTGTTTCCAGTCGGATTTTGAGCGTACAATTTTGAATTTTTTAACTCTGAGAAATAAGACATCAAATCACAAATGAATTTAAATCAGTTTGAAAGTCACGCCGAACTTAATTCGGTGCAGTAGACGAGGGCCGCGAGTTGCCCGTTATTCCTCCTCTTATGCGGGCGCACGCCGCTCTTAGCAAAACTGACAGGTAGCCTGATTAAAACTTACCGCATCTCCGCCGATCTGTTAACAAACACTAAGCAATTACATGAAGAGATTTTCATATTCCTTAAATTATTAAATTACTACAGTGGATTTTGGAATTTAGTATTCAAGGTTGAGAAATGGATAGATTTTAGATCAATGGAATGGAGATAATGAGGCATTTTAGGAAATTGGGCATTTAGTATTCAATAATATACTGCTCAGTCTAGTTTTGAGGTTAGATTTTGACGTTTTCATGCAATTTTCGAACGACTGTTAAGAATAACACTTGAGCATTCGCTAAAATTTTATATATGCAGTATGACTTTCCCATTTAATTGCATGAAAATTTCGATGTTCTCGAAGTCATTTGAAATTATCTTAATGATCGAACTATCCTTCCCTGAGCTGAGTTAAGTTGTAGTAGCCGCAAACTCCACAAATTAAACTGACACGGCTCTCCCCTCGAGCCTTACTTGACTTGTTTTAGTTAGGCAATTTTAGTTCTTGTTGCTATTAGAGCTTGAGTTTAGCTCAGAATTATTTTTCCATAAACTGGAACAATAGAGGTTGGCAAAAAATCGGGCGTGTGTCAGGGGCTTTCCGAGTCATCTCCAGTGTCAGTGAAGTGTCCATTAACCAATAGGTAGGTTCTCTGAATTATTAGAACATCAAAAAGTCACAATAGTACACCTGACCGTTGCGGGTATAGTAATTTCATAGTACAATAAAGTGCATTCACTCGGATGTCTGTCTTAACTAATTAGAGAGAGGAGGATGAGAGAAGCTGATCCCTATAGCCAGTTGGCCATGCAATTTTTCCTTCGCCTCCTTTTCATGCCATGTTTTAATAGAACACAGCAAGGCTGAACATAAATTCTCTATTAGCGTGTCCTTAATAAAAGAACAGTTGGTGTGGCAAGGGAAATTGTCAAGTCCAGTAAATTTTCTTTAACCATTAATTATTCATCTTTTGAAATTTGAAATGAATATAGTTCTTTCTCCAGTAAAGAGAGTAGAGTTCTCATTAGCGCAGATTTCGTAAAATTTTATTAAATTAGCTTTAAGTGAAGATTTCCCCATATATAGGGTACTTGAGGGTGGTTAACATGCACACCGGCCAAGTCGAAATTAATGAGATTAATACCCAATGGTGCTCACCTTGTAATGGGGAGTTGGTTAATTCTGTCTAATCAGCGGCATCTTAGAATGGGAGCATCTTACCATTATGGCTCCAGAATACCTGCTCTTTACTTCAGTCGAGTCCCTTAGTGGACTTGGGTTGGCAGGCGGTCGAGAAAACGTTTTCGATTTTCGCTCTCTGTTAGAAGATAACGACTATTTTTTCATTATTTCCTAAGTAATCTATGCCTCCTATGGGCGAAATGGTATTGAAATAAAATTTCTGAATAACAACTTAAATTTAATACACCGCTCCCTACAAACTCATTAAAATGTCGTGTGCAAGATGATCATTTTCCCCACTAAAATTAGCTTAAGGAAAAAAATTAGGAGGATACTCAAATTTACCAAGTTGAAATTTTTCCCATAACCATCTAATTGCGTACGAATTTCCATTTAAAATAGCCATGCCAGTTGGACTAATGTGACAGATCAATGAGTACAAATTAATCGATAGTCCAATGCAATAATCTAGTAAGCAAATTTAGTCTATTTTATTAATTAAAACGGTCTCTCGCATTTTCCTAATTAGTGGAAGAGGAATTTTAATAATCACGCGAGCTATCAAACGAACAGCGTTTACCAGAAATTATATTAGGAAAATAAGTTAACTTTCCATATTTTATTTACTTAATATGTTTTATTTGTAATTCAGGAAATTTTATTAAATTTAGATCTAAATAAGTGAGATCAAAATGCTTTATCTTTTTTCAAAGACTTTCCCAAAATCATCGAAATTGAATTAAAATCTTTCAAAACCAGATATCAATTTTGAGATGGTTTCTGGCCCATATTGTAGAGTTAGATCAACACCTATCGCTGCTTATCATAAATAACTCTAGAATCGATCATTGATTTTATTATTCTTCGATGACTCTGACGTGCATGCTTTAGCATATTCTGTAGGCGGCCTCCATGTGGTTGTCATCCCTTTCAATAAAAATACATCTTGACAATTAGTCTAGACAATATGAATGGGGAGGGCTGCAATCGATTCTGCTGTGGCTTGACTTGTAACTACTAGTAGTAGGAAGTCTCTGATACCAATAATGAGGCCCCGCTAGGTTAAAGAGCTACTATTAAGACATGACAGTTCTGCCATCATCTGATTTAGCTATATCAGAAAAACTTGGATAAATTTCAGGGACTGTCTTGCTTCACATTAAGCTCCATTGTTAATAGAAATTAGGAAGCCATGTTTAGACACTAAATATTTGTTTGCTTGCCTAGTTAAGTTCGCCTACTTTTAAGCCCATCAAGTCACACACGCCCATACCATCTTGTTACATACTGCAACACAGCAACCAAACTTTGACAACGAACAAATAAAAGCCACTATTTGCGTTGTGTTAACATACCACCCAACAATGTCGAGCTAATCGATAAACACAAGGAGGAGAAATCATCCTGCTACTGATGCACTCCTGTCTAATTACCTTGGGACTGACCAATCAGCTAGCGATGATAATTCGACTAGTGGTCTAATTGGTGAATAGGGCATAAATGTGAGTGAAAGGATGTTGGCATAACTACGTCACTGTTTCTCCCTTCCTCGCCTATTAATAAGGTGGGATTTAAGCTCTTACATCCGGCAGAGCTGAGTGCGTGCCCAAATGACATGCTAATTCAAATTGCGTACTTAACTCAACATGATGAGTAAGAAGGGTGTACTCAAAAGGTGTTGCTATGATTTTGCTCTTGAGTGCGTATTAAGCAGTGTGCATTCTAAATTGACTTACTCCCATGTGGGTTAGGCAGCTAGTATTGTGTGCGCGTGCGTCCTTTGGAAGGGGCTAAATTTGAATTTAAATTTGCTTGAGAGAAAGGGAGTAGTCGCATTATAGACAACGTTACTTAACCCACAATCAGTTGTCAAATATTCACATGAATCCACCTTCGATTAGCATTTACTTATGCAATCACGAAACTACTTGTGCATTTTAGCATTTATGCCAACTAACTATGCACGCGAGAAAAGAAATATCTTGGGGTTGCCTACGTGACCACCTGGCTAAAGTTGCCTAGCACAATGCATTACCTCAAGGTATATTATTTCGCAAGCCAAAATGGAATAGAATTGAAAAGCTAATAGTTTATATCATTTGTTTGTTTACAAACTTTTCCATAAAAAAACTTGCAGACATATGATTCAGAGAAGACGAGACTGATTTATCAGGGCTCTTACAAGATAATAAAAATGGGTGTAATGTTGTTGCAATGTTGCAAGCCAAGGAGAATTAACAAAAACCAATTTATTTTCTCTCAGGTGTTGGAAACGCAAAGAATAAATAGCACAATTTCAGCCGGTAAAAGCGTGAAAATTCATCGAATAGGTGTAATTAAATTCGCGCCGGTTATTAAGAACGCGAATAAAACTAAACTTGAAGTCTGCCAATAGATGAATATATAAATAACAAGAAAATTGATACCGTTGTGTTGAATGTAACATATAATGTTACATCAATGACTCGTGGCTCATGATTTCGTAAACTACTTGAGCACGTCAGAAAACCTACTAACATAACTTAATCCAGCTGTGAAGTTAAGCTAGTGTGGACTTGCTAGCTAGTAGAATAGGAGACGCAGTTAAAAAGAGCCGTGTAGAAAAGCTTACACACACAT
This sequence comes from Hymenolepis microstoma, assembly GCA_000469805.3. Lineage (NCBI taxonomy): Eukaryota > Metazoa > Platyhelminthes > Cestoda > Cyclophyllidea > Hymenolepididae > Hymenolepis > Hymenolepis microstoma. The sequence continues at coordinate 33,921,522 of LR215989.1, read as the reverse complement.
GACTCAGCCTTGCCTTGGCAGTTCCCACGACTGCAGTGTAAGTTCACATCATTGTCTTGCCTGCGACAAGTATGCACACAGTCGCACAACACCAACACAACAAAATGCAACGTGGAGGAACATCGATTTCTGATGGTAACATGTTAACGCGCATTACAAGGATGAGTGAAATACTGTGAAAATGCGCGGAATAAGTTAAAATGAAGGGTTTACAATCAGGAGTTATTCAGCTGCAGGGAGAAGGAACCTAAGATATGAATACAACTACGAAAATAGTGACGTAGGAACTACTTATGGCAAACCTAGAGTAAACAACTTTTGTTCTACACTGAATAAACAAACGCCCAAGACCAGATATCACCATGGTAACCTGGATGAAGCAGACCAAGTCACAACGAAATAGACCTTATCTAAAGAAAAAATCAAGTGGTTCTATGAGAGACGCGGAGGGGATAACGACTTGACAGTGTCGAGGGATTTCAATACCAAACTTTGTCAGATTTACCACTCCAGAGCGTGGGTTAAAAATTTAAGACAAAAAACCTGAGAGACCTGAGCTTAAAAAGCATGACTTAAAGTAATGTAAACTTTGCAGAGATTTTTAGAATCCTATCAAATAAAGAAGGATACTACTTGGGCAGAATGGAAGCGCTTCGCCAACAGCAAAATTTTGATTGGTTCGCACGACTTAAATACGCGGAGCATGTGATGTAGATCGAACGCGGGGTGATTAGTCAATATTTGTAAGTGTTATTTTTAACTCTTGTATTATTCACAGAGGACAGGGAGGGTTGGTAGAACGAGTCAGCCAACCAACCAGATATCATCTTGTCCTGAGTATTTCAGTTTTTAACAGCTTTTTACCACATTCAAGCATTAATCTGATAAGGCTGAATAAATCCGTTAGAAAAAACAGCACACAATTCCAATGGGGATTGCGCAACAGCATTTCCTATAAAATCTTTTTGAGTAAAGGATAGTTGGGCAATAAAAATTAAACTCACGTGCGTGTAGAGAAAATGCGTGAAATCCCCCACGGGATACTTACAAACCAAATGAATAGGTATGAAGTATAATGAGGTCATTGACTCCGAAGTAAATGATGTAAGAGGATGATACTAAATGTAATTTTTGACGAAACGAATTAGAATGTCAACACATATCAAATCGAAAACAAGTACATTAAACAAGTTTACGACTTAAAAACTAGCATTGAGAATAAGTAAAATATTAATGACAGTGTAGCATCCTCTAAAGAGTTGCACGAACATCGTTTAATGTCAAAGGTGAGATATGAAAAAATGTCAGGAAATAATGGTGAGCCAATAAAAATAAAGCAGAGATAAAAGTTGCAGCAAATTGGATTCAACCAATCAAAGTAAAACGCGCACTTATGCTACGAGAACACCGGTACGTTGATTCTGAAGTCATTTAAACACTAAGTTACAATTTGTCCTAAAGTAGGTTCAAAAAATAAAGATCGGCAACAAGTCAAAATATAAAATCATAAATAAATTTAAATCTTGCAGGGCGCATTATTAGCTAATAAATTAAATGATAATAATGTTCATTAAGCACGAAACAATATTTATATTATTTTAATAGGCAGTGTTTAAGATATCTATACAATGTGCTTTTAAGGGAGTAATAAAAAGTAACTTGTAATTCTTAATTGAATAATTAAATAAATCGTTACTGACACCCAAATCACATATCAATAATTTTAATAGTAATAGTAATATTAATGATATTAAAAAATTATGCTCAAAAGTTGAAGTCTTATTTTAAATTTGTAAAAATAGTATTTGTTTCCTTCGATGGTTTTTAGGGTCGAGTTTTACATTATAACTAGCCTGTGATCTCAATATTTTTGTTACTTGTTGCACGTGATTTGAGCTGGAATGGCTCCTAAAACCACAGATCCTCGTAAAGTTAAATATTTTGAGGGCAGATCAGAATTTCTTCTTCGTCACTGTCGACCAGATGAGAGAGGTAATTTTTTTTCAGATTCAAGTACATTGATATTTTTACCTATTGTAACACAACCTATCCATTTTTTGTAGAGGAATTTGTTAAAACAACATTTATGGAACTTATGAAGGATGGTTGGTCACTCTGTACAAACGGAAGAGTTGCTACTTGCATAGAAAAAATGATTCCGTATGCCACTGCTGAAGCAATTGGATTACTCTTAAAAACATTTACAAAGGAGATATACTCAGTCCTTAACACCAAGTTTGCACACCATGTTTTGCACGCTGCCCTTCGGCACTGTGTTGAAAATCCAGAATTTCGTGATGATACCTTGATTTCGTCCTCTATTGAAGAGTATCTTGACTTTATGTGGGAGAACTATATGACACTACTTCAAGGAACTCATTCTTCTCCTGCTTTGAGGATTTATGTTCAACTATTGTCAGGTATCAGTGTTCCTAAGTCTCCTTATTCTGGACTCTACGATGTAACCAAAGTTGCTCTCATCGAGCCCCTTGATCCTCAAACCTATAAAAGCAAAATAACGGAATTGGTAAATGTATTTCTACTCTCCGAAGGATTTAATAACTACGTTAGAGATGCTATGTCTGGTGCCTTTCTTCAGATTCTTCTAATAATTTGTTCTAAGCGGATGGAAAGTGATTTCGAGGCAATTTGTTCGACCATTATTCGCCGATCAAAAATTTTGAAGACAGATGAAGAATCTGAGATGATTCAATTGTACGGCGATTATACTCATGCGTATGTTCTTTTAACTTTTTCAAATTATTTATTTATAGAGTAGTCTGAAAAGTGATTTTTTCTTTCTTATAGACTTCCAATGGGATTCTCTGATCCTGTGGCGGTTTTCTTTACTGACACTCTAGTTAGTCTTCTTCCGGGTCGTTTAGTTCAAAAACTGCTTGGAGATCATATTCTAACCGTCTCTTTGTCCTCAGAGGATTCTGTGGAGACAAAACTATCAATCGCTTCGTCTCTAGCTGGTCACGAGAATGCTTGTCGAGTTTTGCGGGCTGTGATTAGATCAGCAAAACATACCTCTGACTTGCAATCTATCATGTCTGCACTTCAACTTCCGGGGTGTAATGGGGAACCGGGTTTAGAGGTGGCTTTGAAAGCTAATCAGCATTATCTCCTTATTGTGTTGGCTGAAGCCTGTCGGAAATGCACTGGCTCTAGTGCTGAACACCTTCAGGATACATGTGAACAGGTTTGTCTATTTTATATTTCCTGTTTTTTGGAGCGACAAGTCGAAGAAGATTGAATTTAGACTATTTTCGAAATATCTTAACCACATTTTAATGAAATTTGGGGCTTGTGGCAATACTCGGTGGTGTAGTTGTTTGTGTAATCGTATCTACAGCCGAATATCACGAATTCGGTGCCCCTCGGTACACAAGCAATGTGAGCCATTAAACTCGCAGATTAAGTCTGCCTAAAATAAAGGAAATTTTTCATTGGTATCAACTAATAATGCTATCTGCGTACCTAAAAGGAGCTTGGGTGTCATTGTTATAATACAAAACAAGGGGATGTAAATCATCTAAAATACATTAGTTTTACCCTTTTGATTAATTGGAGATGGTGTGTCATGGGCCTTTACTTCTTGGACTAGTTGAAAATGTCAAATTAAATCATTCTTATTCATAAATCACAGCAGAAAATGTTTCGTATGATACCGTCCTCGTAGTGTATGTCATTGTCCACATTATTCATTTCACAGTTGGCTCTTAGGTAATGAAAGCACTGCCACAGTTTAGGGTTATTTTAGTGCCCGTTAGTTTAGCAGAAAACTGAGTGGTTGCTCTTGTGCCTTCCTTAATTTTATCGCAGTTTATTTATAAGCCTAAATATTTGAAGGAAGGAGTAACATTTTCTGGGTCAGAATCGTCCTGATATGATTTGTCTGCCTACTTTCGTCTTTCTGTAAAATTAAAATGATAGACTACAGTTCCTCACTGTCGTATCTCGCTCTCATTGAGACACACTTTATGGTCAACTCTCTACTTTCTTTTTAGATGCTTCTGGAGGCATTTGGTTTCTCCCTCAAGACGAAGAAACCAAATGATCAGCTAATCAAGGCCTTTGTTCGACTTAAACGCTTGGCTGAGCTGAAACCTCCGGAGGATGAAGGTGATGATACTAGTAGTGGTGATAATGATGAAGAGAAACCAAAGGAAATTAAAAATGAAGAAGCAGGCCAAGGTGAACTCGTAATCGCCTCAAGTAAGTTGCCCGTTTCATATAAAAATTCCTGATTGTATATCCTTAAATTTGACTGTTTCATGTTCAACACTTACCTACTGAGTTCCCATAAACGGTTTGATTAACTACTCTTGTTACCTCTAGTTAATATATAGGTAGGGCTTGATGATCCACTTTTATTTAAGATGAGTATTAGAAAAATGCTCTCCCAGAGTTGAATTATAGATCGATATTGTACCTTGTTATTTTCGATCCTGCAGCATTATAGAGTCTGTTGAAAGTAGATAAATTTGTTGTTCCTAATTGCAGTCAACAAGCGGCTTCAACGTTTTAAGGTTTGCCTTTAAGAGTGACAAAGAATTAGACATTTCTTTTAACTCCGCGATCGAACATGACATTTCAATATGGTGTAGTATATTCAATCAGGTCTATTTTAAAACCTAAGGCTTTCAGCATTCCGACATCTTAACCCTTGGTATAAGTTTACTATGCCAATCATTTCAAATTTCAGCCTTCCAAATTTTTCTAACGAATTTATTAACAGGTGTTTATTCTTGTCTTAAGTGGAATCATGTTTTCGCCTCGAGACTTCTAAGCTTTATATCAGAATATCGATTTTTGGCTTCCAACTGCTCAAAAATCTAGCAGGCTCTGTTAAGACAATATATCTATTTATCTTTCCGAAAGGGCAAAAAGATGGAATTCTGATTGTCGACGACATTTCTTTTGTATAATTTTAGATCACAATAAACTGAAGTTTGTTTTATCTCTAGTGTGCTCTGAGCTTCTAAGTAGGTATATTTAAGCTCTATACTACGAGGGTACTTAAGACTGAATTTCGCGTCCTTCTGATTATAGGCTGGGCTTGTCATAGACTCCGTCAAATGTTTGGATTAGGCTCGTTTGTACCCAGTGGCTCCTATTCAGTTCCGATGTCAGAACTATGCACCCTAAAAGAATAATCTTTTCTGGAGCGTTTTTAGCGTCATTTATCGCTAACGGAGATGTCGAAGTTATATAATTTGGGATGGTGTTACACTCTCAACAACCACTTCATGCTGCTAATTTGTCAGCTCCTTTTACTCCAAATTAGAGGGCGCGAGATTGATTGAATAAGTGCCTATTGGGTTAGTGCAGAAGAGTTCGTGTTTGGGTAACAGACAACTCACAACAGATAACAACAACAACAGGGTAACAACAGACAACTCCCTCTCACAAATAGGGAGAGGGGCTTGTAAGAACTGCATTTTGTCCCAAATTTAATGCAGGATGTAGGGACCTTATCAAATCGAACAACTACCTTTATTACCATGATTGACATCTCATCTTTGTCTAAATTTGTCTTCGGCATTTTTCAAATTGATCCGTTTGGCAAGTATTTATTTATTTATATCAAATGACAGACTTTATGATAGTTATCATTAGCCCTTTAGTTGACTTTGGACTTCAAAGATGGGAGAAACATTAAAGCCACAACAAGTCGAGAAGAGGAACAGAAGATTGATTCACAGATGTAAGAGAGAGACAGACACAAAGGTAGAGAAAAAGGTAAGGTGAGTACTGTAGAAGTGGTCGAATATGACATCCAGTCGGGTCATGATAGTTTGAAGTCAATTGCCCTTTTATAGACTTTTTTTGCCGTATGAGTAAACGTTGCCCAGGGTGCACCACGTGGCAAGTTTTTCGTATGTAATAATTCTTAAGTTTGCCTTATAGTATTGTAGTTACCAGATGCCTTTTCTCAAAAGACCATTGTAGATAATTGACTCACGAAGGTTCTAATTATCCTATTCTGTACCTTCATTTCCAAATTTGTTTTTTTTAAATGGGTTGTGACCTCACTTAATGATGCTTATTGGAGTTAGAGTATCGTGCCATGACTTGGTACGTGCTTCCTATATCTTGAATCTACTGATACTGACCTGTTTTTTTCTTCCAATTAGCTGATGAAAAGGTGACATCCTGTCAGTTAGCAGGTTGTCTACTGGCAGAGGAGGTATTCGGATTCACCAGTCATCGTCCTATACGCCTGGCAGCAAGTTTAGCCTGTCTTCCACCCAATGAGTTGTTCGCATGGTGTCGGAATTGTATGCTTCACCGAGTCATTGAAAGTGCCATAATCTCACCTTCTGTCCCCGAACAAAGAAAGCTGCAAATTTTTGAGTCCCTTAAGGTAACTATACATTGTTATGCTTCATAAAAGTGGAATAGCTCCAATCCCGTCCATTCTATTTTAATAATTCGTTCGATTTAGGCATATATATTCTTTTACAAAACCAATGATTTTCCCGAAGCCTTATAGGATGCAAATGCCCCTTTTCAGGTGAGAAAGCCAAGGGTTAAGTGGGGATCATGTGCATATAGGACAAATGGAAATGAATGAAAGAGGAAAGAAGTAGAATGATTGCGAGCGGGAAGGAAAGGCGTCGGTCCTGTGTGAGTAGACCCGGGATTGCTATTTTGAATTACTTGAAGAGAGAGAGAGAGAGAGAGAGTTGAAAGATTTCGTGCTCTTTGTTCGTTAGTGGGCAACGAGTGCAATGGGGCGCGTGGAGATATGAGTTAGGATGTGGGCATTACAAGCTCCATTAAAATTGCCGGCCGCTCTAAGTTGCCTTAAAAAAAAACAGAACAAATTATATATTTAGGTTGTAAAATGATGAACTTTAAGTGTCTAAATGGAAATTTTGGAAAATGCAAATTGAAGCAAGATTTTCACTAACCATTGTCCTTAGGGTGATGGTAGTTTGTCCGATAATTTCTTGGGTATAAATTTGCTTTCAGTCATCACCAGCAGTATAGTTACTCCATGGAATGTTGGATACATTAACGGTTAGATTATGTTCACTTTTGCTTAACCAGCATCCAGCAAAATCTTCCCCACTGAACTGTATTCTCTCAATAAGAGTACCATAGTGAAAGGCCAACGTATATCATCATATGTATAGCACACTCTTTTTGATGACTTGGAGAATTCGGGAAAATTGAGAGCTTTGGTTATAAAGTGTGAGGATTACTCTCGAGAGGCAATCCGTTTGTTCTTGTTCTAAAGACCTTGTAGCTCATAACTCTGCGTTGTTATTAGATTATATATTTCACTACTTTTTCCTCGAGAGACACAGTGAGTGCCAACTTTATCAAAACCCATGTTTTGCCCCACCACACATAACGCCTGCTCTTTTACTTTCGAATCCCCAACTTTTGCCCTTTTTTTCCCATTTCTTCTATGCCTTTCTTAACTCTTTGTCCTCCCATCTGGTAACAACAAATGTTAATCCGCATCTCACTAGTTTTTGTAATGTAAATAAAGTACCCTATGGGTGCTTTTAGGGTTGCGATTAGTGCTGTTTTGACTTCCGTGGCTTGAGGGCATTCTGTTTGGTGGTTATTACAAATGATTTTGAGTCGAAAATCGCAATCTCACCTTTGCTCTTCAATGCGGAGGTTGGGATATATTTTAAGTAATAATCAACTATTCTTTTCTAAATTTGCAGTCTGTTCTGAAAATACTCGCTACTGATCAGTCTGGGAGTCGCGTTGTAGAGGCTCTTTGGCGAAGTGGAGATGTTGCCACTTCACACTCCTCAAAGCAGGTCAACGTCATGATGTCCATTCGAGAGGAATTGGCCAAAGCCCTTGCCCCAGCCTCCGATCGAATAGCCAGCTCGAAATTCGGTCGTTTTGTAGAAAATTTGGTGGGTAGCGCAGCCTATTCCAAAAATCCCAGACTTTGGCGAGAAGCCAAACTCGTTGGGACCCCCACTACTACTGCTATGGGGACACAATTTGGATCTGCAGGCAAGGGAGCTCCAAAAAGCACGTTCAAAAGAAAATTGCCTACAGATTTCCGCAAAATGAAGCGACTAGAGGAGAAACTGAGCAAGAAGACTAAGAGAAGCTGTACTTAAAGCGTACTCTGTGTATATAAATCTACATTCATTACCATTGTCTTCTTATGCAATCTGGTGGAGTAGTGGTTTGGGAGAATGAAAGATTAATATAGTTTCTGTCATCATTGTATATTATACAAGTCATACTAAGCACAAGTAGGCACCGATGGAAATCGATATTTTATGACTGCTGATATACGATACAATATAGAAAATTAAAGGTTATTAGAATTTTTCTGTACAAGGGGAAATGCGGACTACATAATGATGCATAAAAGTAGAAGACACGCAGGTTTAGTAATCCACGATGAAAGTGCGAAGGCATTTAAGCAGTTTTTTGTCACTCAGTAAAGCATTCATTTCTTCAAGAGTAGACCAGGCGAAATTCACCTGATTTTTTTCACCATCAGTATTCTTTTCAACCATCACATCTTCTCCTCTCCAAAGCTTGTCTACATATGCATTTAGGAAGTACATCTAAGAGGAGAAAAACAAGTGAGACGACAAATTGACACGAATGACCTTAGAAGCGCACCTGATGAAACGAACCTGTACATGCTGCTTGTCGCCACTGGCCGTACGAAAAGCATATTTATGCACGGCTACAGGAGCATTTCCTACTATTTTCCAGTGAGATTCAGAAGGTAGAAGGGATTTTGCCAGTTCCTCAGCTGCCTAAAATTTTTCCGGGAAAATTGATTAAAATACTAAAAGATATTAATAATTTCCCAAAAATTTTATACCCTTTCGACAACTTTATTCGTTGACACTTATTTCATCAATTATCACGTGTATCCAATTGTTGTGACAAGCAACTAGACAATATCGATTTCAAATAGGCAACTGTACCATACAAAAGTTGAAATTCTTTCGATATGCTATCTCAGTGACTGCTTTGGTTCTAGTAGATGCTCACCAGGACAAGAGGTTTTAAGATGAAATGATTTATGGTGGAAGCAAGAGATTATATAAATGAACTGAAGCTGGGAAAGTGTTCGTTAGTGGTTGAGAACATAGGTATCGATGGCCACGGAGATTTTTAATAGAGTATTATCTATACACCAACCTCGATAAACTAGCAGGAGATTAGGAAAAACTGCATGGCCGCAGACTAGCTACGACTTGTTTCATCCTCTTAGTTCTCAAAACTCCCTTTGAACTATTCTAGCGAAACGGATAAGCACATTTACAAAATAATTCCATATTATGTTGAGAAAACAGGTAAGATAGATTTTTTTCACATTTAGTCTTCAATTATTCATAGTATAAACCAAACAATTTACAAGTTCTTAGCATGGTTAGGCATTTAAACACAAGAGCGAGGAGATTGCAGAGTTTAATTCAGCAGAACTCCTACGATTACCCCTCCTTACAACTAATGATAAAGCCAAATAAGTTGATAGTTCAAACTTGCCGATCGAAGAGTGGCATTGCCGTTAACTTCAGCCACTGGCAAACCCCAATCCAAAGCATTTCCAAGTCGTTGACGAGTCAGGAGAACCAAATTGCGATCAAGGTGGCGCCAAGCGGTATTTGTTGGAGACATCTTATCTGTCTCCCCCGACTCATCGTTTTCTCTTCTAGGTTGGACACCTGTTTGAGAAAGAGAAGAACAGTTGCTACAGTAACGTTAGGATAAAAGATTACTTTCTTATACGTTAGATGACAAAGGTCAATTAGAGCCATTGATTTGACTACTATAGATTTTAGAATAAACAATATTGCTATTTCAATGACACGTAAGACTATTTATTAGAGTTTACCAAAACTCATCATAGGTAAAGGACCTCTATAAACCTGACTTGATTAGCGCATTCGGCCATTCTTTTCATTACTTAGGCACCGTGAAATCGGACTTCGCAGACAAGTATACTAACCGCTGTGCCACAGATTGACAATGACCTTGTATGCTAATCATCGAAGGGCCATAGAGACTCAGAATATGTAAAACATTGAACGCTAGAATTCAAATCTAGCTCAGCATATATCATACAATCTCTACCAATTTGGAGCAAGATAGATTAATTGGTTAAAAAGAAGAAGAAGATAATCGGTTTATATATACAAATTTGATAAAGGGGCCGATGGGATAATTAATTTGCCGGTACTTAATTATTAAAGGATTGTAAGCATCAGTGGTATTTCAATATAGGATATGAACATGGAAGAACCATATCGGAAAGCTCATTTGCTCAAAAAAAAGAATTTTGTTCGTAGAATTTTTAAACATTAGATACCAAATTCTTACAAAATTGAAGAGCAAATGCCACTACCGATGATGCAAAAATTGGAAAAATTAAAGTAATTTTAAAGTAATTCGGTGAATAAGTGGAGGCATTTAATATAGAACCAATTAGTGAGTGAAATTTCAAAAAAGTTACGCAGAAGTGAAAAACAAAGTGTGTGTACATAAACCAAACATCAAGAGGTAAATTTAAGAGATCTAAGTAAACAAAGAAAATAATAAATCGAAAGCATAAAAAAGTATAAGTAGTTCATAAATTCTCGAAAATAATTTAATTCTGTTTAAAAATACTCCGATAACATCTACCTAACATAAGTAAGCCTAAATGAAAAGAATAGAGGTAAAAATTCATCATGTTTACGAATACCAAAGCCTAATAAAAGACACTGAAAGCAAACCTAATTTGCCGATTTCGTTCCAAAATTCCTTTTCACCCGATTCCCAAGAGAGTTCCATGTCCTTAGCAGTGAGAAGTGAGGCCACAGATTCGTTGGATTGATGTTGACGGGGTGAATCAGAGGGAGACCGCTTTCCACCGGACTGTTGGCTTCGAGAAACTTGGGCCATACGTTCAAGATCGTCGCGATTACGAACTTCGTGAGCGGAGAGATGGCTTTGTTGAACCTCTAAATCGGCATATAAATCCCGCACTCGACTTTGAAGTGGTGTCAGAGGTGGACTCACAATAACAGGTCGACGAATACACAAACCAACAAAAATCTTCCACATATCTAATTCGGTAGTCACCAAATGAACGCAAATTTAGACAAACCAACGCGAAAAACAAAGTATGTTAAAATGACATAGAATTTCGACACAAAATTTAAAATTTTCATTCAGTTGCATGTAAATTAAAATGAACTATGTTTGGCGAATTTATTTTCAAACAAATATAATGAATTACTCGCCATGCCTATTTGGTAGACAAAATACGATCTAGAGCCCAATGAGCTTACAACGTTAATGGGGAATATTCTGCGGCTTTTCTAAGATTGTCGGCATTTATATAATATAAATTAGCATGTAAAATAATATATGAATGATATTAAGTGCTTTTTTAGGGAATTTCCGGAAAATTAGAATAGATTTATATCTTTTCTTAACTTGGTACAATTAGTTTATATTAATTTTATTGTGTTATTTAACTTGCATTACGATTCATGCAACGAAATCGAGCATATCTAAATTATTTCAAAGCTCAATGGTCACACCGAAACATAGCCTCTTATTCCAGTTAGTCGACGTTTAAGTACTTAATATTTGTGTGTTAGCTGAGGCGAAAAGACAAACAACAAATCTTTTATCCCTTCAAATTTTTCCTGTGCAAATGCGATTTGAAAGATTCGTATTTGAAAATTATCTTCATTAATGGAAAATGTGAGAAGATAGAGATAAATAGGAATTGAATACTCGTAGGCCAAATAACTCACAACAATGTGTCATTGGTTATTATTATTATTATTATCTTGATAGCTACTTATTCATAACTTACAAAAACGTAACTTTAGTCGACATTGTCAATATTTTTATTTTGTTGCTGCTCAATACACATAAATTAACTCTTGATTTAATGCTCTTTAAAGCAATTTCACCTAACTTCCTTCTATCTTAACTTCTATCAGTCTGAATATTAGAGAGGTGGCAGATAATCAAGGAAGCTCCTTTTTTAGCGTCCGTACACGCTGCTATGATTGGGGTCATCCACAATGAACCATTTAGGCAAAATTTTAATTTCAACAGTTCTAACAGATTCGAACGGCATTTATTAGATTATCTCAACTAATCTACTTTGATTAATTTTAAGCGATTTGATATTTACAATCTTTAATTCATTTGACCTTGACTGAATCAACTTTTCATGCGAATTTCAGGAATATATTTGGAAGTGTTCTAATCCTATTACTTCGAATTCTGTTGTGTATTAGCTTCTTTGAGAATTAGATGCTTCTATGATTGATTCTCATAAATTTTTCGTACTTTCGAATGTTACAATTATAAACTGGTTATTGAAATAATTCCAAAAATATGTTAAAACATATTGTTCTTTAGTTTTAATTAGGATAGCCAACTCTTAAAATAAGCCGTAAACAACAAATTAAGTGAATGTCCTGAAATCGAATTCCTGAAAGGAAATGATCACATGATAGCCAATTCCTTAATAGTGGGGACAGTCGGCTTTCCATCAAGTGGAGGAGGTATCTTTTTAGGGAAGGTTCCAGAGTAATTGCCAGGAGGTCTATATTGTCCAACCACAATTGCCACATCTCCCTCTCTTGTTTTCGCCATACCGAATCCTGCCCTTTTAGTATCTTGCCACACGCACTGAGTGAAATGACCTTGAATAAAAAAGTTTGAACACATTAGGATAAATTTATTGTATTTGGATCATGCACCGTAATTTATCCTAAATCACATAAAACTTGAAAAAAATAAAGTAAATTGAAGTGCGAAAGATGTAAATTAACCGCACAAAACCAAAGAGGCAACTTTTTAAAGGGCACAAATATAATTGAGTTGCAAACGAATAAGACAAGGATCTAGAGATTCTATTTTGAAATCAAAATCTGGATTGAAAACTAATTAGGTTAGTCGGATAATATTGTCGGCTTGAAATAAAATCATTGACAGATTGTTAACAAATTAAGCTAAAACACAGAGGTCCATTAACATTAATCTTAAAGAAGTTTGAAAACGAAATTATGACTTGCAATATTCTTTATATCATGGGCTGTTAACGTCTAATATATAATCACCTCCCAACAGACATATGTAATTATAATCTCTAATGTTGCTGGTATATTCATTAAGAAACGAATACTTTAATGACTGATCCATCTTAGATGAAATGATTTGAAACTAGTTAGTTTGAACTTATTATTGTCAACTATAAATAGTGGTTTACCAATTCAATAGTTTGTAATATAAATCTCTACAGACCATGATATACCATCACTTATAATATAGGCTGTCCACCATGACCATAGTACCTCAGACCCAGTTGGAAAAGTGAGCAGATTTGTAAATTAATGAAGTTTTTAATACGTCTCTGTCACTTTATTAAAAGTATCCCTAATTAACTATTACTTGGATATGTGAAACTGATTAACTGGCTTGTTAGTTTTAATAAAAGGATAGGTGTGGTCGAAGCGCTGTACTTTATATGCATTATTGGCCTTAATTCACTTCAAGCTTTTCTAATGTAATTTCTGTGAGGGTAGAAGATAATTAACGGCACACAGTTTCCGATCGTAGCTGAGTTTTTAATAAGAACAATAATATATTCCATGAAAAATCTACATTCTTCCTCATAATTGTATGCTTGTAACCTTACATCAACTTGCCCAAATGGAATTGTGCACGCTAAAATTATAAACAAGCTGATAATTAAAATTATTACTATTTGCAAAAGGTAAATTTCAGTTTTACCTATACAATCTTGTGGAAACACTTAAAACACGAAGGAAGAGAATAATTTCTATCTCGAAGAAGGAACTCCGTCCTCTGATTTTCACGAATTCTGCTAAACTCTTTGTAAGTTTTCGGTCTTTTTCTTACTAGTTCACTTATATAAATCCTACTGTGAAGGGACAACCCATAGTGAAAACATTTTATTTAAGGTTGATTACCAAAGCTAATGTAATTTAGTCAAATAATCCCAATATATCAAAAAATGACAATGGGTGGAGAGGAGAAGCCAGATGTAAAAGATGTTATTTCGGAAAACAACTTAAAAATTGCAAATTATTTTCAATGTAATGAGAGAAGATAATACATAACGAAATTTTTTCATACTGCCAAAGAAAAATTGCAATAATTTGTGTAATTTCATTTTCTCCTTGACGCTAGTTAATATTTTTGCCTCCGAAAAGTAATTAATCTAAAGTAAAATGAGTAACTCACCGCATTCTACCTGATCTCCCTTTTCGAAATCATAATCGCTGATTTCACTGTACCACATCAAAGTCGCTTCAGGGCCTTCAAGTAAAGTTTTATTATGGGTTTAGTCGGAACTAAATAACTGTTAACAACCACTTTCTTAATATTAGCATCAACGCACCGGTTAATTTGAATCCGGGAGTGCCAGTTTTTTTTGCAATATTTTCACCATAATCAAAAGCTGTGCTATGCATCATTCGACGTCTCAAGGCAAGATATTCAGCGTGTTCTTGAGCCTGTTTAGCTAACTGAGGATCGTAGGTCAGCGGGTTGCAACCGTGAAGTGCCCGAAGTCTGTCGTCAAATAGGAAAATTGCGATAAATTACAGCATATCAATTCGAGAATTCAAAGGTCTTTAATAATTTACATCAATTGGTATAGAATTGACAAAATTTATAGAATATCAGTACAATGGCAATTTTTTTCAGGCATAAGTATTATCATTTATTGCCAAAATAATTATGAAATTCTGTTCAACATGATCAATCGTTCATATTAAAAAAATTTAAAGAATTTTGTCTGGAAAAATTGCATTAATGTCAATTACTTTGGAAGCATACGAATCATTTCTATTCAAAAGTTAATGTTATTTTCTTAAATGTTTGAATAAAGGATAATAATGTAACTTAATAAAGGATTGAAGTGACTACTCTTACTTGTTATGCGCCTCTAAGGTTTCCATGTTAAATTTCAGGAGTGGATTCATTTGCAATGAACAGATAAGAGAAAAAAGTGTAAATGACGAGAACGAGAAAGAGAGGAAAGTAAATACGAACTTAAAGTAAACTCAGATGAACACTTTTGTGGTCAGTGCATTGTGGTTCGCTTCACGTGAAGGAGACCTGATTCAATTCTCACTCTTGAAATTAAGGAAATTAGCCGACAATTTTTCCCTCTAGAAAATTGGTTGCAATATTATTGATGTACCGATACATCTGAAAACGAAAGTAGAGAGCTTTAAAAAGATTAACTTATACTTATAGAAATATATGGATAGCTAAGAGTGTAGATTTGCAATAATGACATGCGACAATAAGGTCAGCCTATATGCTGGGAAAAACTTGAATCACTTGTGTCTCCAAATAAATTAGCAGAGATTAATACAAAGGCCAAGAGGCCACTCTGATTCTATGATAGAATCAATTAAGACTCAGTAAAAAAACTTAAAATAATCATATAATCATACTTTGTATATTGCTTGTCCATTTGCGTATATCGTAAAGTGGTACAACTGCCGAACTTTCATTGAATTCCTAATTATTGTTGGTAGAACGTCAGAAATTTAGCACTATCTCAGTCAACTCAAAGCTGATGCGATGCGAGGAAGAAACGCGACTTGGAGGTTGGATCCCTGGTGGGTAGAACTCTAACTGTAAATAAAATACTTGGGGGAGAGAATTAATATCCGTTTAGATGATCTTTGTCACTGGTTCTTCGCGAATGTGTGTGTTAGGGGAAGGCACTTGAGAACAAACTACCATCAAAGGACACATTGTCCACAGGCTGATAAACTTCCTTATCCTGTGGAGGATAGACTCGTGACAGTCCTCATTTCACAAAGATGATAATAAAAAATGTATTTATAACAGGCTCTATGATGGTTATCATTAGCTCTTGAGTTGACTTTGGACTTCATAAAAGGGAGGAACAACAAAGTCACAAAAGCCGAGAGAGGGAACAGAAGAGTGATTCACGGATGTGAAAGAGACAGACACAAAGGTAGAGAAAAAGGCAAGGTGAGTACTGTGGAAGTGGTGGAATACGACACACAGTCTGGTCATGGCAGTTTGAAGTCAACTGCCGGTTTATAGACATTTTTGTCGTATGAGCATATGTTGCCCAGGGTGCACCACGTGGAGGTAAGTCTATCGCGTACTCCAAATAACAAATAGAGAAGTATAAAAATACTTTTGTCTGCGGACAACTAAACTCTAGTTGCACACTTTCTGCTATCCATTTTGCTTGAATGCCATCTCTGATAAAAATATACTTTATTTACCTCGTTAGTTGAAAAACCATCGATTGGGGTTAACTCTTTTTCACGATAAACAATGTCAATTAGCTTGATAAGCTTATTTTATAGTATAATGCTTCTTCTCCAGCACATTTCTGATGTAAGATGCTGAGCAGTTTAACTTTTGAACTTTCCATTTTCTGCATTATTTTTTTGACAAAATAACCCCCCCCCCCGGCTTGTTTCCTTGCCAATTTGTTTCCAAGTTAAGTAGAATTAAACAATTTACGTTTGTAACTCCATGAGACCATCCTCACTCGGCCCCTATTGGCTCATTCGCATAGAAGCGCCCTATTCCAAACAATATTTAACACCAATTTCCAATCAGCAACTTAGACAACGGTTAGAAGTTTCTTAGTGAATACTTCATCCAGTACATTGAAGAATTAAAGTGCATTAAAGGAAGTGTTGGTGCGTCGGTGACGCACTGCTCACGGCGCTTATTTACTAATCTCACCAACACACATCCAGTGGTCGGCTAATATAGAGGATGCCAGATTCGAGTCTCTCATAGGGAAGGCTCGATGATGCCACTCTTTACTCAAGAGAATTATAAGAGAAGTATTAGCAACACTTAGCCTTGGTAGAAAGATAGCATTTTGGAGTCTACCACCTCGCTTTCCAAAATTAACCAGTGCAATTGACCACTCACATTTCAGAATGTGCCCTGATGAGCCTTGACCCATTAGTCTCTCTCTTTGCTCAGGTTAGTCTGTTTCTACACATCAGGCCCCTGGAGAAAGCACCAAATTACTTTTCACTCTGCACATTAATATGAGAGTTCTTGATTGCAGAACAAAAAGGGGGAGGGGGGGTGAAAACTTTCTGAATACAAATAATTTCTTTTGATTGGGCAGACGATGATAATAAGTCACCGTGAGACGGGTCAGTATGTTTTAAAGGTGTTACATTAACCTGAAATGATGTCTCACATTCAGACGCAAGAAAAACAAGTGGATGTTGAGTCTTCTTACCAAATGCAACTGGGAATTAATGATTATGAATCAGAGCCTCTAGATCTTTCGCTCCCAAAAGTAGTTGTAAAGGATGCGTTTTCGATTAGAAATGGAATTAACTTGAGGAATCTAACCAGTTCTTCAAATTCAGAAAGCTCTGCGATGGCTTTAGAGCGTTATCCGAGAAAATCTTTTTCAATAGCAGCTTTGCTTTCAGACCAGGAGGGCTCATTAAGTGACCAAAATGATCAAAATAAAGTTACGCCTATACGAAAGTTGACAGTTGATAAAAATTGGCAAAAACACATTGGAAGTCATTGTTTTCCATGTAATCAATGTTCCATGATGTCATTTTCTTCTAAGATGGGACTATCTCTTCATGCAGTGAAGACGCATGGCTGTTTCTCCTGTCATGTCTGCAGTGAAAGCTTCAATCGTTTAAACTACCTTATTGGTCATGCATTGTTGCATATTAACTTTAAATGTCCGCTTTGCCAGCAGATTTGCTTAAATAAAGGTGGCTTGATGTTGCATATCAAATATAGACATCCCGGTGATAATCCCAAATGCATGATTCTCTACTACTTTTGTTCTCTGAAAGCAAAGCGCTCTTGTTCCTTTTCAACCGACCTGGGCCACGTTAGACAATCAGTGAATAGTTGGACGTTAGTGAGAACCGAGGGAACTGAATAGAATTCAAGTAATTTACACTCTTTTCCTCTTTCCTAATATGGCGTACCCTTGGAGAAAACATTTCATTTTATTAGCATAATTGACTACTGTTTAGACTTTAATACCGAAGTTCGGATAAATTGGAATTGTGATGAAAATAATTCTCTTACATTGCTGTATGTATGTACTTGAGATTTTTTACATATCTTTTGCCAAAAGTACCATTGGTCTCAAGTAATGCGAATTTAGGAGCTGGATCAAATTAAGCTAGGTACCCCCTTACAGGACTAATTGTTTACCTAAGGCTAACGGGTGCAGGAGTTATTTATACCAAATGGCAGGCTTTATGATAGTTATCATTAGCCCTTTAGTTGACTTCGGGCTTCACAGAGGGGAGGAATATCAAAGTCACAAAAATTCGAGAGGGAGGGGGAAACAGAAGAGTGATTCACAGATGTAAAAGAGAGACAGACACAAAGGTAGAGAAAAAGGTAAGGTGAGTCCTGTAGAAGTGGTCGAATATGACATCCAGTCGGGTCATGATAGTTTGATATCAACTGCCTTTTTATAGACTTCTTTGGCGTATGAGTATACGTTGCCCAGGGTGCATCACGTGGAGGTGAGTTTATCGCACACCCCACGGGTACAGGAATTGGGTCAGATAATTATGCACTTGACAATTAGAAAAAAAATTAGCTGGGAAAGGTGGAAAGGGTAAAGGGGTGTCAGCACCGAAAAACAGTCCGGATGAGGGAGATGCTGCAGCGTGTACATTGTTTTCGTCAGCGAGAAAATAATAAAAAAACACTGACAATTGAGTATGTATCAGCGTGGGGTATTGATTTTCCTGATAACTGATGTGACTGTACATCTGGATAAGAGTTTTATGCTGGAAATAACTGTTAATACTATAATTGTCATTAGTAATTATAAGGCACTCGATTTAAGAACTTATTTTTTTAACATGAATATCTGATTTACCAAAACGTCGCTGTTAAAAAGTATAATCACTCACTGTTTTAATGTAAGATGCAACTAGTCGGACATCAGAGAAAGAGGAAGGATAGAAAATAGACGAAGCCAAACTTGTTGTTATTCATTTGTTAGTTTGGATTATACTTATACCAATGGAATTGGAATGCGGTTGGTTAGAAAAGATTGGACCCATAATTAATATCTACTTAGATTCCATATCATAGGTGATAGAATATGGTTAGTTAGACACATGAACAAATGAACGACAGATGACTATTCATACTTTGACTTGTCGTATTGATTTCTAAGACGTGACATACTGATGATTTAGCATTGATATTACACTTCATGTGCACGATAGGGCATGATTTTGTTGTCCTGTCATTCGCAGAGAAGAAACTTAAAATGCTCCGTTGAATGCAACACGCCTTCAAAAATTTTGCCGGACATCTTGCTCCCTTCAATGACAATTTTCGGTCAAGTGCAATTCGCTGTTGCAGATTAAAACAATTATTAATTTAATCTTATCACTTTAACTATCGGGAGATAAGCTTGAATGGACTATGGTTACTAGATATGTAGCCACAACATTTAGGAAGAGGGTAACAACTCCAAAAAGTACTGCCAATATTTAACGAATCGGACATATTTTAAGATCCTCTAAGATACGCATTGTCATTTAAAATCATTCTACTTTCTTAATCTTGGATGAAAAATAGCTTATAATGAACAAACAACCACTCGATAAGCACAGGGTTAAGTTGACAAGAAATTATCCCAATCCGGTTTTATGTCATAAATATAAAATTTGGAACGAAATTCCAATGAGGTTGATTCTCTGCGGTCCGAATCAAAAATCAAATACTATTGGATTCGTTTATATCTCCAGTTTGTTCGCAGTGCCCTCTCTTTTAGTCCCTCATTGGGCTTATTCTTAACCAATTTCAGTTCACAGATATCTTTTGAATTCCAGCCAGGTGTCGTAAATGCTCACTGTGCCTCCTTTTGAAATCACGATTTAGCTCAGGCCTCTAGTGTAATAAATTATATGCAACAATATACAACATACTTTCTTAGTGGTGCCACTAAAATCAATAAGCTCTAGCAGTATTTTTAGCCCAACTGGAAATGCGATTATAGAATTAGCACCAACAGAAAAACCAATGACCCACTCAAGAAAATTATTATAAATGTACCTAGTTTATAATTATTATTTTCATTGCATTAAAGATATCTTCTTTAACGTTGTTACCTAGCTTACCGAAAGATACCATGTCTTAACGTTAAAAATTAAAAGTGCCATAAAGTTGGAGACACGAAGAGATCTAGTTTCCTATGCGTGTCGAGGATCTAAATCGCATATATTCAGGTGATTTTTCTGTTGGTGTCTATTTTTTGCTTATTCTTTGAAATAAACAAACATTGGCCAGGTGTCTTCCCAACTCACTTTCATCCTCTACCCCTCATTTCAGTAAAACAAGGAATATATTTCATGATCTACTGTCTAGTTTATTTCCTCAATATCTAATAGAGTGTTTTCAATTTGGAGAGATAGATTAGTCTTCAACTTCTGGGCTGTGAACGAAATCATGCTTGCGTTCTCATATTTCCAATGGTTAATTTCGCACACGAAGCATAAAATGTAAACTGACAGACCACTAACTAACAATCATCCCACTCACTTTTTAATTTCCACTTTCGTTTTTAGAGGCGGATTAGTTACCAATTGGAGTATGCTTAGCCCCGTTTTTTTTTACAGGAGTACAGTTATCTCAGCATATTACTTCAATAGCTTGAAGTACACCTTCCCATATTTTCCTTGAATTCAAATCCATTAGCATTGATTATACCGTAGTGGTGAACAAAAGTCAGCTCGGTCTCCATGTATCGTACACCGGATGACTCATTTCTTCCTTTTAAGCCAATCTTTCATCAGGGAAAAATGGTCAGCAAGTCAACCAATCAACTTATTGTACCTTACTTCACGCCTGTCTGCTCTTGAGCATCACTGATGTCTTCCACTTTCCATTCCTTTCTGTTTTGCTCTCTCATTCATTTTCGTTTATCTAGAATACATGCAATCATATCTAACTCTCGGTCTTCCCAAACAAGAAAGGCTAATGTATCCCCTTAAACTCTAAGAAGCTCGGTATTTCCCAAAGGAGCTTTACCTATTCTAGCTTGATAGAGCTCTTAAAACAGCTTTACGAAAGCTGGTGCTGTTCCACCAAATCTAAATGGAGATTGAATTTAGATAGGTAGGAGACTTGTTGAGGCGTGCTGCGTTGGACACTTTCATTCGTAATATCCTATATTTATTATTCATAAATAGAAATATAGTGTCAATTTACCTTTCTGTATTCATACGAGACCTCATTTACCTTGGCTACACAGTATGTAGTTCCTAATACTTCACAACTACTATTTCACAACAACCTAAACTCGCGAAAGATCAGTGCAAAAAGTCCTTCGTACAAGAATGAGTAAGATATCAGAGACCGAATTCTACTCATTGATAATCTAAGTTGATGATAGTATGCACTGTATCATTTGGAAAGCAATACCTGGCTATAACTTCGCGTTAAGGTTAGATACTTGGCATGTGAAATTGGATACGTTTACTCCTTCTTATCACAGTTCATAGAATAAGGGCCATTTCCTTTTGGAAGGAATTGATCATCAACAAGCCTAAAAACGACCGGAAATAGGGTAACGAAAATGCTATATTCTAAGCCCAATATGCCCATACCTGCATTCACTTGTTGAAAATAACGAGCCGAGAAACAAGCGGATTGTTGTGAATTATAAAAAACGATTTTATGAAAAATTGTATACTGTGTATACATATCCATGATGAATAAAAAGATATGCGTAAATGAAGAGGCAAGTAATTGTGTGTGTACAAACGGAAAAATAGGGTCAAAAATAAGCAAAAATTCAAACAAGGGAGGTAAGTGCGGCAGATATCTTCGAGTTGCACTATCCTAAAATAAGACACGATAATGTATTATGAGGCATAAAAAATAATGACAAAATAAATATGATGTTACTTATATCATTTAAATAGAGCGTCTATGACGACGAAATCATAAATGAAAGAACTTGTGTAAAATCTATTCTCGCCAATTCATCCACTCTAAATGCAAGACTAAACAAACGCTATGTAAACTCGCAGGAAAAATTTGAATATAGGTAAAATTCTCCCTTACTTAACGCCTTTTTTCAAAGGTGCACATTGATTTAACCCTTGTGTGTTTAAATGCGGTCGAGAGTATATCATAAACGCTCTGCAGTGATGCAACTGGGGGGAGGGGATAACCGCTACCAAAGCTTTAAAGCTGTACAACTTGAAGTACATACCTTGCTCTGATAGCTAAAGAACCCGAACTGCTTTGTGAAGCATACGCTAATGGAAAATAAGTGAATATAGACCCGCCAGTATAACTATTCTCTCCCTCCCTCCCTCCCAACCCCCCCCCCTCTCCCCAATGGCCTTGAAAAATCGTCAGCAGATAACTTCAGAGGGAATAATAGGTCAAATTCATGATACTTTTTACTGCTTAAAAAAAGAAATCAACGTATTTTTCTTTTCTTTGCGTTTGATAAAAAACTTAATGTTGAAAACTCAGCATCACCATGTTTAAAACGAACAACAACTGATCATTTTCCCAATTGCTAATTGATTGCAAACAATTGTGATATCAGGAAGAGTATGATAGATCCCTAAATTTAATACTAGTAAATATTAGGTCATAAAAACCCTGTAGACATCAAGATGAAATATGCGCTAGAACGCAATAATGCAGATAAGAGCTAATTTTGTCAATGTAAACTATCGGGCAACTTGTTCCTGAGGAAGCGGAAACAAATTAAGCAGACAACTTCCGAAACTGATTTGGAACAATAAGAGGAAAAGTGGATTAACGAGTGGCAAGTTGATGCTTTATAGGGATTTAATCATTGCAGCAAGATGGTTGCCTCCTCGCACGTTAATGCCTTTTTATTCTATCTTCTCTTGTCCATAGAATATTTTTACTAAACCCTCAGTTAGAAAACTGCCAAAGGAGGTAGGTCTGTCACGCGGAGTACGTGATGACGAACAAAAAGAAAGTGACAGGACTACAACAAAAAAATATTTGGGACAGTGACGTAGAGAGAGCAACTCGCACCTTGGGCAGTCTCCTAATCAATGTACTAGGCCGAATCTCTACACAACATTCACATCGGTCCAAACAGTGGGTTGAGCTTCATGAGTTAATTACATTCTTGCTATAGTTTTGGTAAAATAACAGTGTTTTGAAATAACGACACGTTCGTCTTCAGGTTTGAGTTAACTAAAGCCGAGCAATCCATAGAAGGCAACAAGATTGTAGAGGCAGAAAAATAGTACTGAAATAATCTTTCTTCACAAAGGAAAGCAAGATTTCTTTTGAGAAAAGCTTATATTCAGAATTATTTCACTGGTTCAAGCCGAACTGAATGCTGGCACACGTACTCAAGCCTAGAAGTTCTTAAAGGCAAATAATTAACAGATGCTAATCTAATCCAAGAGGGATTGTTATCTTACTTCAAATTGCAATTACCATTTGCTCATTTTTATAGCATTACACCTCCCTTATATCCTATATAAGCGCAATAATTAATCTTTTGGAGATCGACTGCGCATAGTCAAGAAACTCACATTGTCCGAACTTTCCATTTACGGCAACACTGACACGAAGATTTTGTCGAACACTGACCAAAAGGGCACCCAGAAGGGATGTGAATTCATCTATTACAGCCAGCTCTTTCGGTGACTTTTCCATTAACACCGTCATAAGTTGGGTAGCAAGCTGTTCCTTCTGTTCTAGTACGTGTCCTAAAAAGGGTTCCAGAGCTGATGCAAAGAATTCTTTCGAATTAAATCCATCCGAGGTGCAGTAGACCCCATGCAGGATTCCAATTATCATGCTTTCAGCATCACTTCCACGTTGAACAGCAACACTACCTCTATCACTAAGTAGTTCCAACCACTGTAGAGCAAACTGACCCCTCCATTGAGCCATAAAGATCGGCAGAGAGAAAAATCGATGTCGTGTGTTTAGATCGGTCAAAAATTCAATACATGAGATCAAAAGGCGTGGATCAAAGACCTTTCCTGAGAAAACGGAAAGAACAGGCCGGAGGAAGGTGGCCAGATGTTCCTCATTGTTAGCGAGTTGGGTGTATTCATAAGAGAAGGTGTTAAAGAGAGTTTTGAATACTAGAAGACAGAGATCTGGGTCACTTTTCGACGCATTTGAAACTGTAGTGGGTAGATCAGAGATTGAGCCTCCAGCCAAGTTAACAACAAGACAGTTGCTGATAAAACGCAGAACATCGGGAGCGAGTGTGTGAAAAGCCATCCGATTCTGTCCAAGACGGTCAAGTAAATGGAGTAAATGGGACATGACAGGCGAGACAAGACGTGCGGTAGCAGTGTTTCTATCCAACACTTGAAGGATTTGCATCACATTAGCGACAAAACCAGGAATCATTGAGGCTGTAGCCCGCTGATTCCCATAGATATCCGTGAATTGAACAAAGAAAGAAAGATGAGCAATAAAGAGGTACACATCGGAAGAAAGACTCGTGGCATCAAAACACTTCCAGATGGCATTCAAGACCCCACATTCTGTAAGTGTATCATACATCAAACGTCTACTCTTTGTGCCAAGAGGAATTAGAGACGCTAGGGCTTCTGTTAACCAACACAGTCCTGCGAAGTAGGCATCCCGATTTGAGTTTAGGATGTCCATATTGAGAGTCTGAGTAAAAATTGGCATTAGGCGATTAACTAGAACATTTGTTTTCTTTGACGTTAGAGCCTGTAGCTCCTCAGTTCTTTGTGGGTCGATTTTAGCAAGATTAAGCTTCGCGCTTTCGTCAATGAGAAGGTATGCTGTGACAGTACGCATGAGTATTCGTTGTAAATGAATACTAAACGACTTGAGACGTGTCGGTTCACAGCAGCAAGTTATGAGATCAGCAAGAACTGAGCCCTCTGAAAGTTGATTAGCTGGTGGGAAGAATCCAGGTGGCGTAGAAGATATTACTATAGATTGAAATAGTAGTGCAGCATTAATCCGAAGTGAAGAAATCGGCGAGGTTAATATGAGATGATGGGAACACTGTAGTAAAGAAGTAGTGAAAGCATCCTTATCATCAATCGAGAGTGCAATATGACCTTGTGGTATATTAGTGATACTCTGCGTCACAGCGTCAGAAACTATGAGTAAGCCACCGGAAAGCAAACATCGCAGGAGACTAATATTCCCCACCACAACCTGGATAACGTCTTGCTGGAGAGTTTCAATCTGAAGACTCTTTAATCGATCACAACAGGTCACTCCTGCATTGAGATTAAAGACAAGAGCTTGCAAAAGCCACCTAAGCATAGCAGAATCCGACAGGGAGGCGAAATGATCAGAGAGATAGGCAAGGGAGTTCAAACACGTTGCCAAATCACGAAGAGAATAATGTAACTTTCTGGT
Organism: Hymenolepis microstoma; assembly: GCA_000469805.3. Taxonomy (NCBI): domain Eukaryota; kingdom Metazoa; phylum Platyhelminthes; class Cestoda; order Cyclophyllidea; family Hymenolepididae; genus Hymenolepis; species Hymenolepis microstoma. Next base: position 33,896,121 of record LR215989.1, on the reverse strand, counting down.
TGTGTGTTCCTCCAGCTTCGTGCGTTCTGGAGTGCTGCAGAGTTCAGTGAATATTTTCATCTCTTCCTGGAACTTAGCAGCAACACTATGCATGACAACAGTGGGATTGAAGTAGGCAATATTGGAGAGTAGGGTGAGAGAGCCCTGCATGAAGCCCCTATATTCGCTTTCCTTCTCTGCCATCATATCACTGCAATCCACATGTTGAAGTATATCATCAAAAAACGCAAGATAAGAATTATTAGAGTGGTCTTCACAGTTCGTATAACCGGAGGCATATTCACTATCCAGCAAATCAAGATATTCTGCCGATTCAGAGAAGTAGATAGTATTGAGAAGGGAGGCACAGAGATCTGTTATGATTTGCTGATTTTGAGGTGGAATTTGAGCATTTCTGAGCGAACTATTGTTATCAGCATAATAAGATTTGATGAAATCCAAATATGCGCTCCATAGATCCAGAATAGAAAGATAGACGGTGATTATTGGACGACAGATGCTAAAAGTAAAGAAATGCACTCTTTGTAGAAATTTGGTGGATGAGAATGAGTAGAGCGAACCATGTTGTTCATCCATGTTTGCAGGTCGAGTGAAGAGAAGGAAGACAGTAACTAGGGGTCGTAAAACATCCACCATTTTTTGATAATATTCCTCAGAAATTGACTCCAATGTCTGTGAGACAGAAGCAAGACCTGAGAGATTATTAGCTGATTGGGATGTTGAAAGTGTAACTCCAGATTCAGCCATTAGGCCCACGATAGATGTAGAGAAGTCATGTAGGGGAAATTGGGGATCTAAGATGAGCATAGACCAATAAAGACAACGGAAAATGAAGGGAAGATGATGGATCATGACATTTCTTGGAATATCCTTTCTTTCCAAAACTTCTGTTAAACAACTAAGAGCATGCATGCCGATTTCCGCCAGCGATTCAATTGGTATACACGGAGAGAGATTTCGTGATCGGGAGGAGCTTAAGAGGGCGGAGAGGGTATGCGGAGAACCTAACATGAGAAAAATATACAACAGACTATACATTCGACAGTTGTTTATATCACTGACTGTAGATACTGTTAAAATGAGGGTCAGGCATTCAAGTATATTGGCAAAATTTTTCAAGAGGAGATTTGAGAGACCTTTCTTCTCGGATTTAGAGTTTGAGGAGGAAAAGAGGAGATTGGCATCGAGGTAGAGAATGAGACGAAGAGAATTCATGAAAGGGGACTCAGCAGTACTCCCATTAAATTGAGTGAAAAGAGAATTAACAGAGTCAATTAATTCCCGACCAAGGAGTCGCTCCGTGGCCTCAAAGAGAGCAGATAAAATTTGCGGAACTGAGCGACTAAAAATTGAAACATTCTCTAGAGATTTGGCACGACTAATTTCTGAATCTTGACAGATTAGTTCTTCGCAGGCTGCTTTCAAAAGGGAGAATGATATCAAACTTGACTGCAAATCAGACTCGGTTGTCAGAGAACCAGGAAATGAAAGTAGAGTGATAACCCGTGAAAAGAATTGATCTTGTAATTCAGGGAGACTTCTTTTGCAAATAGAGGTCCAAATTTTTACAGCTTTGCATCGTACAATATAAATTACTGATATATTCAAAGGCCAATCTTGATCAGAGAAGGCATATCTTTCTAAAAATCGGAAAATTTGCTGCTTTTCAGAAGAAGTCAGAAGATTCCAACGTTGTTTAATGGTTGATTCAATTATACCCAAACTGAACATACAAACATACTGGTCGGAAGAAATCGATAAAAACTCAATGGCTGACATCCAAGATGAGGGTTGCTGTTCGAAGGAAATAAGTGATTGTTGAAGCTGAGCCAAACGCTCTTGGCTTGAAGCTTGAGCAAAAAATTCAGCCAATGCACTTTGGACGTCGGCAAAGGCTGTCATGCTTTAATTCTAAACTGTTAAAGAAATGTTTGTTAAACATGCATTGAATGCCATTATAAATAGGACAAAATCATGACCTCCGAAAAGCAAGATAAACTTCAAAAATATGCTTAATCGCTGAGTTTGAGCAATTGATGTTATTGTGGGTTTTAAATATAATCTTGGCAAAAATTTGAAAAAAATCAAAAGATTTAAAGATAAGAGATAAAGTGAGGTTTCAAATAAACTAGTTCAAGAATTGTGCGACTTTTGCCTAATTTAACGTATTCGTGACCAGAAATAATGTAAATATATTGACAAACGTCTTAAAACTCACCCTATCTTAGAAATTAATGCTATCGAAGGTCGCGGGGCTTATTGCACATTTACAAAGCCACATAATTTACTGCCATAGGAAAGGTCAGTTAAATTAATGAATACCTTTAGCCTGTTATAATTTATGAGATGGGTTATTATATGAATTATTTTTAAAACCATATTATTTAAGGTATTTTTATAGACTTTATTGATCAAACTGGTTATTTTCTTTATATTTTATATTTATGGAAGTGTGCTAACGTTAAAATCGGCAGCGTTTAATCAAAGCGATAAAATCGAGTTTTTAAATATAATAAATCAAAAATTTAAATAGCTTAACTCCAACGGTCTAATACATTACTTAAATAGACAGTATGAAAAAATGACGCAGCATTTTAATGACTTCAATATCAATATCTCCACTTTGAAATTTCTCAACAGTTTTGCCATGTCAATATTAATTTTTGTGCTCTAAGAAATTAATATTATTAGATGAAAAAACTGAAAGTATTCAGTAATTGTCAACTTTCGCCAAATATTTCTCCTAACAAAGCAAATTTGTTCCCAGCATTTACTTAAAACATTTTAAAAAGTTGTTAGGAATATTGCAGATATTCTCTTAAAGCTGGTGTAGCATTTTGTCATTTGAGGTACAAAACTGTTTTAGTTTCTTGAATTTCAAAAATCATCAAACTCGAACAGTAAATAAGGAAGAAACTTGGAAATTTGGGAGCCTATATAAAAATTTCTTTCCTGGTAGTAACTAGATAAGATCTGGACAGAACAGTGTGAGATAGAGCGCAATTTTTATGTTCAGAAATAAAAAAATCAACAGGGTGCCAAAGTAAAGTTTTGGAGGAGAAGCAGACATTTAGAATAGTAGCAAAGATGCATAATAATATTATTATTCAGATATTTATACATTCCCTTTAAAGCGTTCATTTATTAATTTGTACATTTTATCTAGATGTCCAAGTAACTAATCAGGGATACCATTCATAAGACGCAGTTTTTGAATGATTATGGTTATTGATTCTATTTACGGATTTCAATTGATAACTATTGATTTGGATGATTAGAATTCGGATAACCATATGATTCCAATAATTCAAACCTGATGTTTGCTAAGTGGTTTTAATTTTTAATCTAAAGAGTAAAGTTAAATAATCCATTAATTTATTCACTCCAACTGATGGATTAAAGCAAAGTTAGAAAATTATACACATATTTAACTGGTAGTCGCGGAAGGTTTATTTATTTTAAAAAATAATCAGTAAAGTAAATAAAATTAATTACAAGCCATAAGAAATAGAATAAGATAATATATGCGTCAGTAACTAAGCTTTTTACGATTCTAGAGCAGTTTACCATTCGAATTGTCGTCATTACAGAATCATATCATTAAGTATTCATTGCTCTCATTAATGTCTATGCCTCCGGGGAGCTGGCGTTCTATAACTCCTATAATCTTTTTTAACGTCATGTTTATGTCCATTTCGATAGTAATTATCTCCATATCTACGTGCATTATCTTCATGTCCTCGTTTACGATGATGTCGCTGATAATTTCGATGCCTTTTATTGCGCAATCGGGGGATTTCGTGTCGTGGTCTAAATCGAAATGACCGATTTCTAGAAGGTGAATTGGAACAAATGCGTTTTCGCCTCCTATCATCAGATCTCCTTCTTCTTGACCTAGTTTCATGTGCTCTTGAAGTCCTTCTATTTCTCATTGATTTATTACGGGTAATATTCAAAGATCCATAGTGAGAGAAGCTATAAACTATGGTATTTAAACCGCCTGAAAAATGCGTAGGGTTATTTGTAAACAAATTTTTGTCATCTGGCTTATTAGGAGCTTTAATAGTTTCTTCATTTTCGGGAAAGTCCATTTCAATTGGGCGACAGACCTGAAGAGATCGCTTAAAATTCCCACGCCAATTTTTTTTCCTTACTGGGAAATATGTTTGTTTTTTCTCTTTAAATGCACTGGTCCTCAGGGAATTAAAGTAGGGATCTTCATATCGTTCCGCGCCACACAATATAGGTTCATAGTAATTATTCCCTGCTGGCTTTAGTCCAACATCTTTAACCGGACTTTTAAAACGGACAAAACGAGGTGTTTGAGGAGAATATTCTAATAACGGTGTGGAAGTTACTAAATCGCACGAGAGACCGAAATGTGCTGCGATATTGTCGCTGTAATCAGGAAACATATTTGCATTCAAATCTGATATGCTGACAATGCACGCTAAAAGTGAGTATCAATCATAAAAGTACAATAAGCAATATGAGTAAGTAGTGAAATATTAAAAGAAAGCAAAATAGTTCTAATAATATGCAAACAAATTTTGTATACTTATACTTATGCATTTCAAAATGATTAAAATTATTCAAACAGATTTTAAAAAAAGACATGAAGTTAGTCATTGATTATTAAGATTTTCAAAAGTAATAGATCATTTGCGGCTTGTCTCAAAATTAAATCCAGTTTATTACAAGGGAATATTATTTGGATAAGCATTTTTAAAGTATGAGAATTTACACTGGTATATATTTATGGTTAACACGCATAAATACCAAACCGTATGTCACATTCGTTTTGAATAGGAGACTATTAAATATAAATTATTTGGTGCATAAAAATAGGATTTTGCAACACCGCAGTCTTGACTTTACGAACTAGAATGAATTCATGAAAATATGCATTTACCAACGAAGTAAGTTAAGTGACATAATCATTTAATGTACTCTAACAAATTTAATGCTCTGTTATTATTTCACGATAATAATATGCATTAATTAACAAAGTTTAGCATAGCTGTAGATGCGTTGAATAATTCCTTCCAAAAAGTATTTAAAAAGATAAATAAGGTCATTTAAGAGCTAAGTAATTAGGGTCCTAAATGCAAGTATTTGGGTTAATATAAATCGATTCTTAATTAAATCAGTTGCAATCATAGCGAACTTTTTAAATCCTCGATCTATGTGTGAGCTACGAGAATCTAAAGTGGTGTTTATTAAAAGCGGATTATGAATTAATTGAAATCAGACGAAGAGTTTAAAAACTAGTGGAGTGACCGAAATGATTTGGCAAAAGTGGATAAAGCCTGTCTTTATTGCATTTTACACTATCGCTCTGTGCATCGGTCTCCCTTTCTGTATTGTCGCCTTGAAGCATGTTTCGGCCAATTCAATGACATTCGCATGGTTTATTGGCGGCCTCTTCGTTCTTGGAGCGATTCCAATTTCAATTTGGACTATTTTAGAACATTTAATCAGCTATACGAAGCCATATTTACAACTACATATTATTCGGTTAGCCAAACTCATGTATATTAATATTTTTATAGCATCTTGTGGATGGTCCCTATATATGCCGTTAATGCCGTATGCTTAATTCCATTAACACTTTAATAGCTTTTATAGTGGTTTGCTCTTCGTTTTCCCAAGTACGGCATCTACTTTGATACACTACGAGAGTGTTACGAGGCTTATGCCATTTATAATTTTTTAACCTTCCTTCTAAACTATCTCCGTCGAAAGGATGCCAATTTGGTCAATCACTTGGCTATCGTTCCTCAAGTAAAACATCTTCCACCATTTTGTTGCTTAAATCCCTGGCCTATGGGGAGGTGAGTTGATTTATTTATTTTTTTCCCACTTTGGTAAAAAATTGTCATATATTAAATTTGAGAATAATTACTTCGGTTTGGCGAGTGTTCCTTACAATTTATCTCCCATTTCATTTCTCCTTGAAAATAGTTTTTCAAAACTGTTTACATTGAGTATTATTTTACATTTATGTTATGGCTAGAAAACTTCACTTTTTGTGTGTGACTGCCAAAATCAGTGATTTTAGTAATTCTTACAATGATATGAATTACCATTTTTTGATATGCTAAAGTAATTCTTTACATTTAAAACCGATTTTTGTATCTATCAACTCCTAAATAGCAGGGTTCCTTGTGTTTGCGATTTTTCTTTGAATTTTTATAATAATTAAGTATTATAAGCCTTGATTTACGGCTAACCCTTTAACCCTTATTTCATTGTGCATCGATTATTGTTAACTTTTCTTTTGTCATTATCCTTTAATAGACTAATTTTAATGAAATTCCTTTTTAGACCTTTCATTGAACGTTGTCGCCATGGCGTACTGCAATATACTGTTATTCGTCCGATTACCACAATTGTTGCTTTGTAAGTTCGACATTTCACTTTAAATTTTTTCGTCTCTAGAATCTGTGAGATGTCCAAGGTTTATGAGGAGACCAACTTTAGTCCAAAATACGCCTACCTCTACCTCACTATAATCAATAACATCTCCCAGATTGTAAGTTTATTATGCCCACTCTCCTCCCTTTCATTCTTATTGAATACTTCTACTTTGGTTCTATATATCATTTTCCTCCTCCAATTTAGTGGGCGCTTTACTGTTTAGTCTTATTCTACCAATGCACGCGTGCGGAGTTGAAGGAAATGAAGCCTATTTCAAAGTTCGTTTGTGTTAAATTTGTTGTCTTTATGTCATTCTGGTATGTGTCTCTGCTTAAAAATCGAATCGATCGTGAATTTTTTTACGGTAGCCTATTTTTTTGCTTTCAGGCAATCAGTTCTAATATCCATTCTCGCTGCAACTGGTGTTATTCGACGAGTTGAGGCCTGGAAGCTTGAGAATGAACGATCGATCGGTATCGCTCTTCAGGTAAATATCTTTATCTCTGCAATTTGTCGTTTGTCGCTTTGTTTACTTTTTATTTTATTCACTTTGGCTGCCTTTTTTTAACTCTGATGTTTGTTGTTATAGAGTTTATTCAGAAGTAGTTTTATATCAATTTGCTAATTCGGGTGTACTACTAACAATCAAAAGTTAATTTTACCTATACTTAATTTAATTCGTCTGTAAACCGCTTTCAATCATATTGGAAATTAAAATTTGGTAACCTTTAGGCCCAGGAGAAGGACGCAAGGATGGAGTTGAGATTTTCTGTGTTATTGTTTAATTATCTTATGCTAGCAGTAAAGTAGTGCAGAAATGAACTGTCTGTGGAAATTTTGCGAAAATCGTCTGAATGCCGCTTACCATTTCTTTTAAATCTCTGTATAAAAGCTTGCGTTCGTCAGATGTATTGCTCATATCTGCTCTCCTCACTCGCAATTAACATCAATTTTTTCGCTTATCAGTCACTCGTTCGCACTATTTGATTGTTCATATCGATTATAGAACTTTGCGGTGTGTATAGAAATGTTTATAGCCGCAGTGGGTCACCACTTCGCCTTCACAGCGGCCCCCTATCAAGACGCCACTGCCCCGAGAACGTCCTGTTGCTACTCTTGGTGGTCTATGCTGGATATATCTGATGTTAAACGCGACGTTGTCCAACACGTTCGACATGTTGGTGAGTGCCTCGATCTCCACCCATTTCAATCCTGTTTTACTCGACCAGTCCATGGATTTTTCGTATTTCATTTTCTGTAAATGCAGTCTCCTAATGGAATAGATGGCAACGATTTGTTCTTAAACTGAAGTCAGCTATTTTATACTCACATATAATACCGTGTGTGCCATTTTTTATACTCTTACCTGGATTTTATAGGTGGTGTGTCTTCTTTCGGAATTAAGTCATTCATACTAACTTACTAACGAGTGTTTGGTTTTTGCCAGCATCTCAGAAGTTATTTCGGGTTTATCTTGTTCTTTTATTACGTAATAAGTTTCTTTCCTCTATGGACTCGAAAAAAAGATGCATAAAAAAGATATTAGAATCTATGTATTTCACAGTCATTGTGTATCGTTGGGTATAGTATGTCTAAAATATTTTCCACATTACCTGTCGAGAGAGAGAGGGGGGGGGAGGCATCATTTGAATTCTACAAATGAAAAATCTTATTATATTATAAGGACCATGTTTAAGTTAAACAACTTGACTGAGGAAGTTTTAGGAGACATTTTAATTTTCACTTACGTTTCCTCGGATTAGTTTGAATAAGTACGTCAGATTCTGTTGAAGGCATGCCAATTCGTAGCACCAGAATGAGTGCAGTTGTTGAATTGGAAATCTCATTGTGTTGACTTTTCGGACTGCGATGGTGATGTGCTTTGGAGAACTTCAGATGAGGTTTTGCAAGATTTAAGTTTCCTGGAAACAAATTTAGTGGACTTTATTCCAATCTGTCAAGCGGTTGTTTAGCCATTGACATTGGGAACCGATAATGCTACCTCTATTACTCAATGTAGAAGGAAATCATGTTGAATGTTATTTCAATGTTGAAGATGGTATTTTTGTTTATGGGATTAGTAAGACGTAAGGTAGCCGGAATTAAGATAACTTAGGTCCTATCTGATTGATACACCGGTGGAACAGTGATCTTGATAATGCAAAAGTTTGAAATTTTTTTCTACCAAAAATAATATACATTTAGTATCGTTACCTCTTTTGCATTCCCTCTAGGCGGGGTTTTGCGCTTGTGAGGCTGCAGTCGATTTTTTCAGTCGTAACCTACCAATCAGATCAAAGACTACTTCAATTGATTCATTTCCTTTAGCCATTACTTTGTGTAATATTTATTCTTACTTTGATTAAATCAAAATCTTGTATTATTTTGTGCTTTTTCTATACCAAATATTCATAAAGTTATTAAAAGCGGATTTGGGCTTGCTTTATTGTATTCATAAGTGTACCTATTGTAGTAAATCCGTTTTCATTTTTTCCAGTGTTTATTAGCACTCCAATAAATGTCCCAATGAATCTGCCACATGCTACACACTGCTTTGTTGCAATCTTTGGGTGTCCATTTATTTAGTATATCTTGATAAATTTATTGAAAATTTATGCGAACAGTAATATTGCTTTTTCTTGACAGGTACAACCGTGGGTTTCATCGGTTCAGACAGTCGAATTTTCCGTCCAATTCCTCGTGCTGATGTTGTACCAGGTCTCGCCCGCTCTCCAGCCTCTTTCTGGGGTCAAAGGGGTTTCGTAGGCAACAGCAGCCTAGCAACCAGTCGAATCCACACTGGCACCAATGATATCGAATCTCAACCCCTAATTGGTGACGGAGACAGTGGAGACGAAGTGTTGCCAAATTGTCGAAATCAACGATACCCCTACTTCTCTGATCGTTTGGCTCCTGACACTCCGTGGGATAATGATGACGAGGAGGGGAGTTCAGTAGGCGGAGGCAACTTTGTAGACACCTCAGAAAATGTCGAATTTCGAGGTCAACGTCGGCGACGAGGCGATGGCAGTGATAGTGATGATGATGCCGGGTTCGTTTTCGTCCGACCGGAATTCATCAGTGTGCCCCAGGAGTCTCCGAAACTGTAGATTTTCCCTCACTCGTCACCTATTCTCTCCCTATCTGATGCATTTGGACTGTCTTTCACTTTTACCTCTCATCAGCATGCTTCCTAGCTCTATTGGTTATGCGTATGCAAAGGGAACGTAATAAATTTCTTTTATTCAATATGATATGTTTTTAACTGAGTGTTGCTTCCCCCCTCTATTAATGTTGATATTACATTCTTAACTCCGGTTGTTAACTGTGTTCAGAGCTAGTTGTTTCATTCTTTTGCCAAAATAAGTGTTGTAATGGGATTTAAATAGAATTTACCTATTCTTATCAAAGGATGGTTTTTACGGCTAATAATAGCGGTGATCGACTAATTTTAGATTGAGAGACTGACAAAGATGAGAGTTCTTTCAATAGGCTTGGTATAATCGTTAACACTGGATGTAAATTTGAGATCGATATTTGCATTATTTCGCACTGATAGATATCTAACACACTGTCTTCTGGAGTGACAAACAGGTAGGGTGCTTTTCTAACATCGGAACTTATCATATAGGTATTGAAAAATCGTTTTCTATTTTAAAAGTACGCATTTATAATGAGATTCCATTTAAAATTAGATAAATAAGTATTCGTTTGTATGCAATATCTTGAACCAGTTGATGTCTCTAATTTTGCTTGGCAGTTCTTGAAGTTCTATGCGTCAATGTGAAAACATGATTCTACTTTGGTCTGTCATTGTTTTTACACTCAAACAACTAATTTTCTATAAATTAGGACATTGTACGTCTAGGGATCCCCACTGGGACATGCTTTCCAAGCACTCTCTTTAATATTTAATGTTTCGAATAATTTACACTCGTTCTGATGACTTTATGATCAGGAAGAAATGTGTAAAATGTTAAATTTCGATCCGGAGTGATCGAAATCAGGCTATATGGGGCATTAGAGGTAGTTGTGAAGTTCAAGTTATTGTATGAATGTTATCAAGGATGCTTCTTCTATTGCTTTGACTTTCTATTATGCTGGGGCGTAAACTGTTTGAAACTGTTTCCACCAAACGTATTGGTGGTTGAAATCCCGCCGACAGTGCTTACAGTTGCTGTTTTAATTCATTTGAGAGTATGAGGGTAGAGAAAGTACCCTTCAGACCTTTTATAGCATGACGTTACAACATGCTCTCGTCATATTGACTTTGGACATCTCATTAACGCTTCAATTCTCTTAAAAAAGCGATGATAAAAGTGTTTGTCAAGATATCGTGAGACCGATACACATCTGTACATATCCAGTGCCGTAGATAAGCCAACGTTTTTCTCATAGGAGTGTGTTCCGTATACCTTCTTTTTCCAAAGGTTTCGTAGTGCGTGAAAAAATTTCATATGGAGTTTGACAAGTGCAATATCTGTTGTTTCTACCTCTGCGAGGTTTTAAATCTTCGACTGTAATTCGCTAATTCACTTGCTTGTGTTAACACTTTCCATGACCACTCATTTACCTCGCAGTGATATGTAAAGCTTGACTATTGTTCAGGTACAAATGTGTCGCCCAGTCGCTTTATAAACAAAGCGCCAACCGCACAGAAAGTTTTCATATCCTGAGTCACAAATTTCTTGAAAAATATCTTTCAAATCCAATTATGCAAGTGTTTTCCCTCACTCACCTTGTGTTGAAGGATAGCGCCATAGCATCTTTCTCGAGTCAAAACTAATTCTCTCTTTATTAGAGAGACTTACTCATTCCAATTGGCCACTGTGTTCACTGGATGTTCACCAATTGGCATCGTACCCCGTGATTTCAGACAAGCCCACCTGTCACTGCGGCATCTGTGCAATCCGGGATGCATCGACTTATTGACTCTCAAGATCTAAAAAATGTCAATTTTCATTCGTACCTTATTCCAGTAATTGTTATAGTAAAAAGCTTCCAACTCGTTATTTTGGAGCGATCTTTCAAAAATGTCTATCTGATGACGTGATGGATTCCTAAATTCGTGTTTGCATCCTAATAGCTCTGTTTCCGTAATACTGGCATCTTTATTTTCGTCAATTCTTTCTTTTTGCGTTCTTAGCAATGCGTCGAAGCAAGAAAACTGCGGTACCGAAAGCAAGCAAAAGTCAGTTCTAATATTCTGAAATAAATGACCTAATTCTGCCTATCCTCTCACAATCCTCCTTTTCCCATATTTCAGTAGATTCACTGAAACAAGTTTCATTGATGGCGTTTGTAAAACCGGTTAGTGAATTCTGTAAAGCAGCTTTACATGACTGCGGTTTAAGTCTTGTTTTTTACCATTTTTCTATTAACTTTAGACCACATCATCATTCGATCCAACCCCACTAGTGCAGGATACTCCAACGTCAAGTAAACCACCTGAGACCGGTAGGCAAATAATGCTTCTTTATGTTGCGTAGGCCTTATGCAACTTTGAAGTAAAATGAATAGAAGCCTGTTATAAAGCAATCTCATGATTAAAAACTGATTTGTTCAATCGCTTCTCTTGTAGGTAGTAACTGATACCTGAAAGCACACACATCTGCAGAAAAGCTAAAGGAAATTGATCTCATGAGTAGGATTTGAGTTCGCGTTTTCAGTTAGTCGATCAAGAGTCAACTTGACAACTTGACCATTCTCTTGGAATCCTGCTCCCTTAGACCCCCGCAATAAAACGAACCTTAACTGGCTCACATTTTTGTACATTAAGTCAACTCCAACTGTTTGTTTGGAATAAAGAGATAAATTTGACGACAGGAGGGAGTTCATCATATTAAAATCACCTTTGTAAGTAAGCTTATCATTGGCATTAAGCACTGAAGTCTAGATATCACAATACTCTTCCTGATGGCTAATTGTCATTGGCCAATATTATCTTCCCTCAATTAAGTAGTATAAGTTTTTTCATCATCGCGTTGAGGTATGCAAAATATGTTCTTATTCCATTCCTCTTAGTACTTAACGCTAAAGTTTCGTTTAGAAGAACTGCTTCTTGGCAAGTATGCTCACTTTATCAAAACAACAACAACAACAACAACACACATTTTCATTCCTACGTAGCCTGACTGGTCTTGTCGTAGCTTTCCTTTCGTATTTTCTTTTTACCTTTAATAGGTCTTCGTTTTAGAGATGGTAGATTTATATAACCATCCAACTTTGAAAACCCGACTCCGTGTAATCCAGGAGTTTTTTCTTTAATTTTTTTAGAACATAATCGTTTTCTTTTACAGTGCTTTCTAGCGGCAGTTCATTGACAATTCCGGAAACCCCAGAGGCCAAAAAGTGCGTCCCTCGTATCTTTCGATCCGCTACTGGTGATCTTGTTCATGCCCCACTTCCACCAGCACTTCCTGGGACTTCAGCCAGTCATCCTTACCGCAAACCCCGACGATCTAGTTTTGTTACTCAACGCCATGCCCATGTTATGGAGAAACGGGCTCTAGAAGGTCGTGTCAGTCCTATTTCTCGTATGGGCGATTATTGTGGTCTCAACTATGCTCCAATCCATCAGAACCCTTCTTCCTCGACTCCAAACACATTTGCAAGTGAAAGGGCGAGGAGAATGGTTCGATTGGCTGTTGGTGAAAATCCTCCGGCTAAACCTCAGGTCCCAGTAAAACGACCTACTGTGTTGGAAGAAGAAACTGTAATTGAGGATAGTGTGATTCTTGAAGATGTCAAATCTCCACCACCACAACCACGAACGGTTAAAGTGAGACGTTTGATTACTCTTGATAGTCCGGAGGAAAGACATTTGAATGATATGCTAAGTGAGATTAATGAAAACCAAAAATCTGAAAAAGTAAACTCGAAAAAGGAACCGGAATCTGGTGAAAAATTTGAAGAAAGTCCCATTTTGGAAGACTCTTTTTTCAATGCTTTGGATGATGATTGGTCTCGTGAATTCAAGGAGTATATTCATTAAATGTTAGATATTGTAGGAAGAAGGAAATTTATTACATTTCAAACGTTTTTCCCTTCCACTAAATAGGAACTTGAATTTTCGGACTAACCACAGTGACGAAATTCACGAGGAATCGAAACGACCGTGGTATCGCTGTCGGATCACAAACGTTTCCTCAAAAGGGTGCGTTTTTACTTTACTCTCTTTATAATAACTGTGCTTTTAATAAAAAAATACTTATTAGACATTCAGTGACCATTTCGGCTGTTCACATGGATTCTGAAGAACCGATTACTATTGGTCTTTCTGGAACTTGGTAAGTGCTTTCAGATTATTTTTAACAATTAGTAATATTCATATTTATGCAGATAAATTAGTGATCTAGGAGCGGCCATTCGTTAGAAAACCTTATCGAATATTGTCAGTGCATCTGAGCAAGGTTCTCCGTTTTCATCTTTTTATGCTAGTTTATTAAAGTTTTAATTTTCGTGCTTTTGAATGAAATGTCGCCACTTACCAATCATACACCCAATCAATGGCATAATCCAAATCCGCCAATAAGTAGTCATAATAGTTCAAACTTAAAGAAAACAAAGATTAACATTGAGGTCCAAGCAATCTGCCTCTTTTTTTACGGTTTGAACTGGTCTGAATCGGAGCGATCGCTGAGGAGTAGTGTCCATTTGCGGTTTTACTGCTCAATTTGTCAATTTTTATTGATTTAAGTTATCCTGTTTACAACTAATTGGTAAATGAATTACAGAATACGAAATTCCCACTAGAGTCCCTAGTATAATACTTCTAGGAACAGGGTGACTTGCAAATTTTCACTACCCCCCCTCCCTCTACCTCCTTATTTTTATTCTTAACCTCAGCAATTTTCAATGCATTATGAATGTCGAAGGAATCGTTACCATCGCCTTGGTTCTACTTGTTTTTTACTCTCAAATGCGTTTATTTCTTATACTGCTTGTTACCGTAAAAATCTACTTTTTCAAAATACTAACTACCATTTGGTAGATAATTGACAATGGCTATTGATCTGAGGCGATGCTAACCTATTCTTTCACATGTAGGACTGATACGCCGGCTCAGTTAGGAAACATTATCCATCTTGTCCCATCTATCACTGACTCTCAATCTTCTGTTTTCCCACCACCAACCTTCCACCTTTCAGACGAAGATCACATTCAGTCTGAAGGAACACTATCCTCTATCCGTTCTACACCCCATCTTCTTATCTTAGAACCCGAAGTGCTCATCTCAGGAACAACTGTAGCAAGTGCTGCAGCTGGAGGTTGTTCACGACGATCTGTTCTTCAACATCTCTGGGCTGAAAATGAGGTCTTGGAGACGATAGCAACAGAATCAGCGGTTACTGCATCTGGAGCACCAAAGCCGGCAGTGAATGTGATGCTTGTTGGTAGTGTGGTTCACGAGGTCTTTCAGCAAGTATGTTTCTCTGGAACCGTTCCTTATTCACTTTTTATACTTCCTCCCTATTCAAGATGAGTGTCTGAAAACGTCTCTCTCAACGAGCTCTGGAGTTATTGTGATTAAATTAAGCTGATTCCTTTACTGCTCTTTTCAAAACAATTGTTATTGACAAGGTAGTCAATGATTTTAAACTTAATGGTTTAGGCCATGTTGTTATAGATCGCAAAGGCATTTCTTTTTGAATAGACCGTGACCTCAGTGATTTTGTATTTGCGGATTTAATGCGGATTCCGTTCAAATATGCGTAAGATTTTTATTTGTCTGCGATTGATGCGTGCCAAAGAGCTCTATGAACTATTCCTTTAAATATTGTGTGACATGGATTCGCGCTCACCTGTTTGTTGCTGTCCACCAATTAGGGCTTAATAAACTCAATCACTTAAATAGTCAGGTATTTTTTATTATTTTTGACGTTGGGTTGAAAGCAGACCACTCTGTTCTCCTAGTAGAGCTAGTTCCTACTATTTTACCAACTTAGAGATCATGGAATCAAGATCACATTTACTAGAATTAGCAACTGAATCCGTTAAGGAAAGTGTCAACACCACTCCGCTTAGGTGGAGGTAAGATAAATTGAAGAAACTGATGGGAAATTCTTCCTAGCCCGAATTGACCATTACGGTTGGCCATACTCTCCACTAGATGCGTCTCACTGAGTATTGATATAGCAGTCTCTAAATTGGTAGACGTTCACGTTGACCACTGTGGTTAGAAAGTCAATTCATGACAATTAGTCTGTACTACATCAGGCTAATTAGGTAAAAATGGTCCAGTGTGAGTTGATTCTCAAGAGGGATTTTTCTCTGCCTAAGATGAGTTCTGGTTAATACTTCCCAGTAGTGGGCTTGGCTATCATTCTTTCTTTGATATCCATTCCGTGGCTAACATATTTACAGCCGATTATTAGGAATTAATATATAATTAGAATGAATTTGTCAGGAAAACATTCGTCACTGAGTGGTAATAAAACTACACATCTATTCTAGCCGAGATTAGGCTAAAAATGCAATTTAATGCTCGAATTTGAGTTTTCGATGTTTTACTCAGTAATCTTGTTAATTGGATTAAGATTTCGAAATTGCTATTGAGGGCGTTCCTCAGAAGCTCTACCATCTGTTGATGTACTTTTCAGGTCGTTAAAAAACGGATGTCGGGTAAATCAGCACCCACAAGGGAGGTCCTCTTCAACAGTATTATCAAACCCTCAATCATACTTCAACTGTAAGTTATCAATTCGTTATTGCAGGCATTGGTAACTAGCTCCTCCTGCATACTGTGAAGCCATTTAATAGCATAGTAAAATGCCATGAAACGAACCTACATGAACTTTTTGTGGTTGGCAAGTTTGCGGTGTGACCTCAATTCGTACGGAGGAAGAAGATTAAGTCACACCAAATTACGCTTCGTCGTGTTCTTTGCTCTTTTACAATATTGTTTAATGTGCAGTTTAATTAATCAAAGTAGTAAAAAATCCTATTTTTTAGAATCCTATATCAATATTTCGTAAATATGCTCCAATAAAAAAGGTTATGAATTAATGGTCGTTATTCTACTGAAGATTATTGTTGTTTCACACGGCATGCCGACAAATTTTGTAATTTTTAAGGCATTAGAATAAGGCGTAAATTGTAATTGTCCAAGAGGGAAGGGGATGGGAGTGTGGGGGGGGGAGGCTAAGAGCAGGGATTGGGTCTGGGTTTCAAGAGTCTTATTAATTTCACACTTTTCTACAACCTACCTTATTGTTACCGAGTTTAAATGACAAGGTATGGCTCCTGGACCCCTGAATATATTAATACCTGTGGGTACTATCCTCACAGATCGCCGGAATGATTTGAGTGGCTAGTCGTATCATTTTGGCCAATTTATTGCCAAGGTCAGCTATTTGATATTAGCTAGGAGATTTTTATCATATCAGAATTCGCTGAGTCCGCTGGAACCTGTAGAAATCAAAACCCTCTCATTTCATTCATGCGCATTTTTGATTCGATATTCCATAAATTGTTAGATATAAACCGTAGGCTATAATGTAAACAAAAGTTATGCAGTTTCATTCAGTTCACTTAACCGATATTTTGAAATAAAAATACGTTCTAATTTTTTTTACCGTAATTAAAGGAGAATCCATTCATGCATTTCAATATCTCTGGAAATTTGATTGTCAAAATTGGGTCAATTAGTCAATATTTCTAGCACTCACTACTACCCCAAACTTATTGATCTAATTTTTTAATGTAATACATTGCCGGGCATTTAAATGCTTTCTTTATATCTTCTTCGACTTCTAGATATGGACTAGGCGATTCTCCTGAAGAATTCTGCTCATCTGTGCAGGTTTTTCTACCGAAGATTGATCAATGGGTTAAGGAACATTGTTCTTTGAACTCCCAGTATGTTCTCCCTTGTTAGTTTTTTTTCTTCAGTCTACTGGTTCTATTTTTGTTTATTTATTATGAATTACTTATTACGATTGCAATTAAATGCGACAGGACATGTTTGTACACATTATTAATTACCGTTGTGGTTCTCACTTGTGGTCACATTTATTGTTAATCAGTCAGAAGGCTAGTCTGTGCCTTTTCTCTATGCTTTCGTCACCCCCAAAAAGTGTTGGTCACTTAATTAACCAAAATATCAACTAAAGTTGTTCGCAGTGTATCGTTATGCCTAATTTGGATAACTTCAAATACTGTTTTTTTATTTCGTTTGGAGAATTGTATTATCATTACGCTGTGTATTAGGCAAATGCAAATCAATATAGCTATTTATATCAACTCGCTGACTTGGCGAAATATGTTTACGAGGCATATGCGTTGGTAGATTTGATCTCCCAAACCTACGCCATAAAATGACTCGAGACATACATCAATTTGAAGATATCTGCAGTCATTCTACTTTCATATATATCATTAACTTTATTGGTTTTGACGAGATCCTCGAACATTTTTTTTTCAATATGATTAGCTAGTTCACCCCGATATATAAATAAACATGCGTTCTTTCTTCCCAATCAAGCCATCATGTAGGATAATAGTCTTCGGCCCTCTTCTTACTGGGTTTTGGCAACTGTAGCTGTGATATATTACCATAGGGAGTCTATCCATATCATATCGGCAGCCTAGATAACTTCAGTGGCTATATAGCGTTGTACTTAGACACTGCTATATCTTTTGTAATAGGGATATGAGTCTTTTATTTCATTTTTTATAAATATTTTAGGACGACACTTTCGAATAGGCCAACCATCAAAGAAGTGGTGGATATCGAAGAAAATATCTGGTGTACAAAGTAGGTTTACTTTTTTCTAAATAAGGGCAATATTGTGGAGTAATACATTTCGATTTTGCATACCGATTCATTTATGATAATATATTCAACAATAGTTGAAACGCTGGTAAATTTGTTTTAGAATCGGAGTGAAAGGAAAAATTGACATGACGGTCATGTGTCAAACTGCAAAGGAATTGGATTGCGGCTTAATGCCTTTGGAATTGAAGACTGGCAAGCCCTCCTTCTCCTTCGAGCATCAGGGCCAGGTTAGTTAGCATTCTTTTTCCATTTCCCCCTGTTTTCGATTTTACTAGGAAATGCAAAGAAGACAAATGCGTCTTTAGCTGATCAGTCATTAATAAGAACAAAAAATTGATTACGCCGAGTTTTAAATACCCCACGGGAGTGGGGGAAATAGTGAGGGGGCGTTGCATTCGCGAGGAATAAAATTTTCGTTAGCATGTGGTAGTGGTAGTGTGATCAAGCATAAAAACTTGTGCACATCGTCTTTTTTGCCTTCCCCTCACCCCTCGGGATGGTGGTGGAAGTGAATAATTGTCCATATTCAATCCTCTGCATAGGTCCTTGAGGATGACGTGTGTTTTTATGTAATAGAAGGGACTGCAAAGTAGAGTAACTAATCCAAGGTTTATGATAAAACCATAGATATTTTCGATTCGTTTAAAAGTTGGGCTGTCAATTATTATTCTGGGTTCTGAATTGGGGCTTGCTCGAAGCGGTTGGTCAATTTACAAGTTAGGTGTACCAGTAGATGCTGCTGATGTTATCTAATCTAGCTGAAAGTTAAAGATTTCGATATGTTATACTAAGTCGTAAGCCAATTGAATCTCTTAATACTAATATTGTTAAGTATCTATTCTCTACCCAGGTACTTCTCTATGTTTTAATGCTTTCCGATCGTCACTCAGACCACTTTCAAGATGTCGCAAAACACGGGTGGCTGGTCTACCTGCGTCAACCTGATCAACGTCAGACGGGTCGATCGGACTTGGTTAAACCGCAAGCAAGCAGCTTTCGTGGTTTGATTCAAGCTAGAAATCGCCTTGCAGCCTCTTTGAAACGTCTGATTGCATTGGATGACTTAATTCCTGAAGAGGGGAAAGAGAGTGCTAAATGGAGACCCCAGTTGCCATCTCCGTTAGACAGAGAACGCGTGTGTTCGTGGTGTCCATACCTCCTCACCTGCGGTCTATTTCGTGGAGAAAGGTAAGTACAGTTGACTTTTCCCCTCGTTTTATTTGAAGGAGTCTCGATTTTGTATTCACTTTGCTGTTAAGAGTCAAAAAATCTTTCCCATTGTGATACCACGTTGTGAGATTCGATTGGCTTGGTATATGTTTATACGAAGCAATATTTGCGTATTGGTTCTCTTCTATATAGCCATTTTCGTATTTCTAAAGAAATTTAGTTTAGAAACAAGCTCTACTCCTCCGTGGTGAGCGACGCTAACTCAGCATGAGTTGTGTGTTCCATTAGCTTTCATGATCCCCACATTTAACACCTCAACATCCTAGCTTCTATTCTAGTTTGTTTATGGTCCCGCTAAATGATGCAATTATTCTACTTGAAACAAAAGCTATTTCGTTTTTTTTCATGATAGTGTTATAGCAGCTGTGTGCACGGGCATTTCAACAGACGCGCAAATTTGAAATATGAAGTTTTAAATTGTGATTATAGGGAGGGAGGGGGGGGGGGAAGTTGAGAATGGAAGGAGGATCTACTGACAATACCCTTGTATTCTATTCCTTTCTAAGAAGGAATGGGGATTGCTATAAATGATCAAGGAGAGGGGAACAAAAGGTCACTGAGAACAACTTGAAGGTATTGAAAAAGAGTCTTATTTTATTTGACTTTTCCATTTTACTGGTACAATATTTGCTAAATGGACAATTCTTGTAACAAAATTCAGCGTTCATAAATCGACCTGTGGAGTACTGAACAAACTCGTGCCCCGTCATAAGCAGCTCATACTGATTAGGTTTAATTAGGAATTCAAGCGGTTGAGAGAGCAAAACAATCCTAATAGATATTTAGTAGCTTGGAGTTTTAACATGGCGAAGTAGCTAAGTCAAACCGTTCTACTCTACTCAATACTATACTTCTCAATATTTGATATGTTTGCTGTTTTGGTCTAAGGTCATGTATTTTGTGCTCATATTGTTGACTATCACTGCTTTCTTTAGACTTGTCTGTCTGTGCTTTAAATCATATTTATTTTGGTTTCAAGTACCCACTGAAAGTTATGTTTAATTTATTAATTAATTTTGATATATTATTTTACGTTTCTTTCTTATGCAAAAAAATACAAAGTTTATTTTGATAGAATGTTGTAGACTTGGCGGGAAAAGATAAATGTATTCAAAATTTTAAATGACCTTAGTTAGGTAAAATTTCATTTATAACAGTAGATTATGGTTCCTGTAGGAATTTTAGCCTTAAGCACCCATTTGATGTATTGAACAGAGAGCGAGATATGGTGCCGTGGTCCTATTAAAGGAACACTTCTCTTGGTGATCTTCATTCTTCAAGACCTCTTGTTAGGAGCGAATAAGTCACGCATATTTGTGTGTTGGCATTTAGTTTTCAATTTATTAATTATAAATTGCATTCCAAGTCATTTATATTTGTATTTCCTTAATTGCGCACTTAGTAGAAAAATCGGACTTGTTCGAAAAGAGAAGAATTTTCACATTTTCAAATTTGATAGATTATAGAACTTCATAACTATGTGGTATTTGGAATACCACACTCATTGAACACTCAGTGCGCGGAATGTCGAAACGTACTGTCTGTTAGGTGGGCAAGCGATGATATAATGTGTAGCACTCATCAAATAGGCTTCCTATTCCTGGTAGTAAGGCACACTGTAGTGAGCCCTCTCGCCTATGACGGTTATTATTTGCAAGGATGAAAGATTAGTCTAAATGAACAACGCCTTGAAGACAGCAGTGGAATGGATAAATGACCAAGGTCATACATAGATGAGTGAGGTGCCGCTTGCTGACTCATTTGATTGATATCCGAAACGAGTCAAATGAGGTGATTCAAATCACTACAATTTTTGACGCCATAAAATCATACTAAAGCGCAGATACTTCAAACCGTTGCGGAATGAGTACACTTTTGTATTTTATAATTTTCATTACTTCTTTTCTTTAGTTAACCGAATACTAATTCGTATGTGCACCCTGTGAAGTTGTTGAAGTAATTTACGTAGTTGGTTCTCACTTTGTTCTCCCCACTTAAAAAAACTAGAAACTTTAGAACAAACAACAATTCTCCCTATTAGTACTTGTAATTCTCCATCAGAACAAATCCTGATTAGGTGAGAAGCAATTTCATAACTCGCCTATTGGAAACTCCACTTAAACTTGTTCATTCTCAGGTGTAATTATTAGACATTAATGAGAAAATCCTGCGCTATTTATTCCTTCATAGCTATCAATTTCTCTTGTTACATGAAATACCATTGTTGTCATTACGTACGCATTAATAACCGATCTGTCATGCAACTGGGCATACAACTGCGGTTTGTGTAAAAGAAAATTTGAACTCTAGAGCGAACAAAACGTGAGACACCTTGTGTGCTTTTGGTGAACGTTAAGGATGGCTGATTGAAAGAAGAAGCCATCGCTTGGAAGTTGTTAGCGAAGAATATATAATCCCGCTGAATCGCTAATTATTCCGAATCCACTGCAAAAAAGTGGGCCAGGAAGGAGGGAGTTAGAGAATGTGAATACTTGTGCTAGAAGAAGTCAACTCAAACGTGGTTGATACGGAAGATGAGTGTGGCATTGAGAAAAAAATTAAAGGAATGAATGAAATTTAGTATGAGTATGTAACTTACTACTAATTAATATTCTTGGCCGATTATTAAAAATCTGATTTCGGTTTGTTTTTTTAGTTTCAATAAAACTTTTCTTAATTGTCACCTCGCATTTTATATCTGTTCGTCCTTATTGATCGCTGCAGCACCCCGCCTCCAATTGATACTCAACTGCATCAAATGCTGAACGACCGCATAAAACACGTCAAAACTGATCACAAGACTTTCCTCCTTCACTGGACTCGTCTTCAACTTCTCGAATACGCAAATAGCAACCGAGTTGACAAGGTCCTCGCTTGCATAGCGGATTCTACAAATGAGACAGCGTAAGTTATTATCCTTTTCGATGCATTTCTTTCGATGAGAATCCCTTTTCTCTAATACCTCTTGGTATCTTATAGTTCTGGTGCTATTCGTGGGCTGATCGTGGAAAGTACAACACAATCTGCTGATGATAGTGAATTTACCGTTAATATGGCGAAACAGAACGGTGGCCAAATTACAATGTAAGCTCACTTTTGTCCTCGTCCCTTGACAGGTTGTAGGACAGCCTGTGTAACGGAAGATAAAACCTCTACTGGTTTAGTCTGGTCTATGTACCTATTTCCAGTGTCCGGTAAATCTAGTCAATCATAGTTGTGCGATAGTGAAGGTCATTTAGTGATGTGTTTATTGACGCAAATTTTATTTCCAGTTAATGGTGAAGGTATTATATTTCAAACTTTTTATTTACTTTAACAATGCGAAAATTTTACAATTTCTTAGCCCCTTTGCCAGTCCGTCAGTTAAATAATCTGCATTGCAAGGTTGGTACTGACAGGACTGGTATTTCTAAATTCCTATCACACATGCCCATATAACAACCGAAGATTAGTCGCCCCTAGTTGTTTGTAGGTTTTCACCTTAAATTTTCACAAATCTACGTTTATGTCTGGTTTGTTGAAAAATAGAGCACTACCTGTTGAAGGAAATATACTTTAGCATTTTAACGAACGTTTTCGATTTTTTCAATGTTATTTACTTGCTTCTATCAACAACAATTCAATTGCTTATTTAGGTGAGTAAGCAATGTACAGTAAATGTATTGATGCCTTTCTTCAATTTTTTAGTCAAGGTATGTCGCTTGGAGGCTTCCTAATAGTCAGTAGTGACGACAGCCGTCATGTCGGTCTTTGTCTCGCCACCCTTAAAACCATATCTTCGTCATCGAGATCACTCACCATCTGCACGGACAGGTAAGCTCACTATTCTTTCGCCTGGTAATGGAAACAATTACATTGTGGTTCCGATGGCCTAGTGGTTATCGGGCAAATTTGCTATAGTAAAGGTCACCTAGACACAATTACGATTTACCTATTAATATCTGTTGATAGAGCAATGGCTGAATGCAATCTTTTCTATCACTTTTTATAAGATGCGTGCAGTGGTAGAAATCATTTTTGTTGTTTCTCATTTACTTAGGCCCTTACCTCAGTGGGTTACACGATTTCGATTGGATCGCTACTTCTCCGATAAAGCTGTTCGGATCAATCTCTCTAATCTCGTGGGGCTAATGGAAAACTCTCGAATTTGGTTAGCTGTCTGATTGAAAAAAGTGTTCCTTTCATTAGAGGTAGTAATTATGCTTCAATATCTTGATAGTGCTCAACTTCGACAGCTGGTAATCGACCAAACTTGTCCTCGATTTACACACAGCCTGAAAAAGTCCACTCTTCTTGATGGTAAGTTGGGTCTCGTCTACTCAATTAAAGTTTACCTAAGCCCCCTAGACTTGTTAATGCTAAATCAACACTTAACGGCTTTAGTGGCGCACATTTTATCCGAACATACTTCAGCCTATTGGCAAACTTGAGGTAAAGTTGGTGTTCCATTTCTTGCTCACTTTTTTTGCTCCAAACTTGCATTAAAATTAATACAGTGCGTGCATAAATGTCTGGTTTTCGTCAGAGGGGTTAATGGTAATTGACAAAATGATGACTTATCTTGGCACTTCTAGAACCTATTTTATAGTCGACTTGCCGATGGCATTGTGCCAACAGCTGTTTGCAATTAACCTGGACGATTGTCCTCAGATCCAATTCTTTCCAATCGCAAAAGATGGTTCAACGTGGACTTTGAATGAAGTTTCTCCATTGTGCAGATTTTAGACTCGAGACTCTAATTAAACCTTTTGTTAATGCTAGTATTTTTGCTCCAGAACAGAGAAGAGCGTAGTTGAAGCCACCATATACTGATTTAAGAAGTCACCAGTAACTATTTCTATACTCTTTGCACCAAGATATTCTTCGTTGAAATGCTAACTGTCAAATCATTGTGTTACTTTGTTAGTTCGACGATTCCTTCGCCCTTTGAATATTCATCAACGCCGAGCTGTTCTTTCCGTTCTGATGTCGAAGGACTATACTCTGATTGAAGGCTTTCCAGGTTCAGGTATGTAATTGTCTAAGTTCATTATCGAATCCAGTTAATCTTATGCGTTCACATGTGTAAAGTCAATTTATTTATCTCTCTGGTGGTCAATTTGGCTAGTCAGTTAATTACTTTTTACATGCAATACATGAAATTCGCCTAATTTCAGTCACACGGTAATTACCATTCGGACTAAATCTCTAAGTTATCTAAATTAGGAATTATCTCAATAAATAATTCAATTAAATTAGCTGGTCTACGAACTCCGAATATCTCGGACACGAAATCACTCAGATATTCGGGGATCAAATCATAAAGATTGAGTTTTGGAAAACCTGGACATCGTTAATTAAATTAAACTCCCTAAGAGAAAGTTGATGACTATATTTTCAGAACTAAGGTAATGATAGAATCCTAACACATTAATTACATTGGAGACCATCTTCCAACTCATGTTTATCAATCTTACTTTTCCATTTAAATCAACCCTAACTACTGCAGAGGATGCAAATTTTTTGCGTTAGGGTGGCTCTCACTCCGGAAGGCCTTTACATCCAGGGTGGCATTTAAAGTAAAAGAATATCAACATAAATTCTAAATGGAGCCGATCTTTCTTGTATACAAAATTCTTTTGATTTCTTGAAATTCTACAAGACAATTGCTCTGTAGCAGTCGCTAAAACAATTTTATTGTGGTTATCTATAGAAGTGTCTGCTTCAAGACCCCCTCTTTACTTTTTCACTCGTCATAAAAAACTTGGAATCTTGCTTCCTTGCGCCTACTAAATGCCGGACGGGGATTAATCGTTATTCTTGAGTCTATGTTTTCCTTAATTTTGAGGCTGTAGGGGATATATTGTGGCGTACTATCCGTAATTTTCAAATGCAGTTTGTTGACGAGAAATCATCCCTTATCTCTGATGGTGAGTACACGTCTTATTGAACCATGGGCTAGCAAGTTTCTTTGCTTTACGATTAGCGTTGTTTAGCCTAAAGAATAATAACGGTATTTTTCTCATTAATTTTTTACTTAAATTTGTTACTTTTGTCTTCTGCTTTCAGGAAAAACGGAGACACTTGCAGCCCTACTACGCTGTCTCGCTGTTTTGGGCAAACGGACGCTTCTCATTTCACATACTCACTCTGCTGTGGACAATGTTCTTCTCCGACTTACGACGGTAATTTTTATCCTTTTCTCTATTAATTTCAGCAATTTTATTCCCGTTAAGAGACTTGAGTAGGAAGAGGATATTCTGGATCCACTCTTGTAAGCAATTCTCATTCCTTCTCCTCCACATCTCTAAAAAATTACACTCGAGCATTTGACTCGTGATTTTTGATTTGCCAAGCGTCCTTCTTGATCAATATGTTGCTGATACACATTTTCCCTACACATGCTGATCAGTCTCGAGGTAATACTGACTAAAGTACACGATCAGTTCAATTGTACTTTGGAAATAGAACAACATTTTCTTTTTAAACCAGTTTTTAATTTCAGGCTCATTAAAATGGAAACTCATTAAGCATAAATCTCCTTAACGCTTTGAACTTTACTTCCAGGACTCGGATGTCAAATTCGTTCGTTTGGGGGCTCCGGACAAAATTCACTATCTTCTTCGTCCACACAATCTTGAGACCCTTCTTTCAAAGCAAATTTCTTCCAACGTGGGGCGATCAGATCCCAGTCGGTGCACAGCACTCTGCTCGCAGTTGGTTAAATATGTCGACGAGGTCATGACACAAGCGGTAATTTACATATTTGTCCTTTTTTGTCCATTGACTACTTCTGATTGGTTGCTCATCTCGATTAGACATTGGTTGGTTGTACAGCCTTGGCCGCAGCTGATCATGAAGCTCTGGCTAGAAGGAAGTTCGAAGTTGTCGTCGTGGATGAAGCAACTCAGCTTCTGCTACCAACAGCTCTTGGAGGACTACTCAAAATGGAACCCGACTCTAGTCAATTCGTTCTTGTAGGCGATGAAAACCAACTTCCTCCTTTAGTCCAATCAAGTGTTGCTAGGTTTGCTTCTAATGACCTTGAACTACTGTTCTAATTTAAATAGTTACCATCTTATGCGCTCTATTTCCAGGGGCTTAGGGTTCGGAACAAGTCTTTTCGCCCATTTATCTCATATTGTTCAGCGCCAAGTAAACACTCCGGTTCCAGAGGAAGCAGACTCTTTAGGCAGTTGTTTAGTACAATTGAAGGCTCAGTATCGAATGAACTCACACATTTTGCGCCTGGTCAATACGTTGTTTTATAACGGCGCAATGGAGTGCGCTTCAGATGAAGTGGCAAATCGCACGCTGGAGTTGAATCAATCTATTGGAGAGGTATTTTGATTTTGTAAAATGAACTCCGTTAACGATGTGTTTAAGTAGGCGCTATTTCATCTATTTTTGTCTCTTTTTAGTCAACAAATTGGCTCAATCGTGTACTTACATCGAAAATGGAAGATTCTGTCATATTTCTCGATACCCAATCTGTACGTTACTGTGGTTATGCCAGTGTTTATATTAATTTTTATTTGTTTATTTCAGATTTGTAAGCAACTCGGAGGCAACTCAAATCTCGTTGAAATTGATATTGTGCACAAAGTGGTTATTGCTTTTACTAAGGTGAGTGGATAACCAAAATGCTATTTTTGACTAGTTGACAAATTTTTGGCTCAATTTTATCACGAAAATTTATTTTAGGAGTTCTGTCGATTTTCAGTTGCTTTCTAATGCTGACAGATTTATCCAAAATAAATATACTCAATTAACCCTGCAGGACCGTTCAGTCCTCTTTCAAAATAGGCTCCATTAGTACTTGACTCGTAACAGAATTCACTATTATCGTTTGAAACATATTCAATATGTCTATAGCCATCGCCTGATACTAACAAAACTCATCACTTCGGCGGCATCAGTCTGCTGTGAGACATGCGTGAGTGCGGTTGGGTGCATTTTTCAAAAAATAATTTGGGCGTTAAAGTGTGGGACACTCATTCGCATATTCCTACAAATCTCCAAATGACATCCAACAGGCATCTATGTACTAACTAATGAAATTTTCAATAGACAGATCATTTATCGGTAGGTATTTTCTGTGGGTCATGAATGAAACTTTGGACGGAGAATTGGCTTATAATTTTTGTGGGTACCAATGGGCAATCATGCATTTTAAAACAACCTTAAATTCTTATTTGTTTTTAGACTATATGTGTTACCATATAACTTAACCTTTGTCGTCATTCGCAATTCTTTCCTATTCCTCTTGTAGTTTTGGATTCCCTTTTGAAAAAAAATAACTTGCTGCTTTTGAACTAAAATGCTGACTCAAGTGGTTTTCGACTTTAGTCTCATTTTGAAACCGTTTTAATCTTTTGATGCTCTCTACGGCCTTTAAAATGCGCTAATCGGGTATGATAGAACCTCCCAATTTACCTCCAAAATTTTTGGGAGGTCCTGCTTGTTTTGTATGGGTATTGCCGTTTTGAAGGGTTAACCTTTTCTGTTAGGTAAAAATGAACGTTCGTCTTCTAATCTATCACTTGATCTTCCCACTTGTTGGCAATAAACTTCGGTTGCTATTGTTTTGCCCGATAACTAGCAAATTTGGTTTGTATTCACTCAAAATGAAATGCACTATAAAAGGTCTTTACAGCTATTGACCATTCGATAATTTTGCACTCTTATTCCTTTCGGTTTGTTTTTCAGAGAGGTGTTTCGACCAGTGACATCGGCGTAATAGCACCCTACCGCGTTCAAGTCGATTCTCTTATCGATCGTCTCCGCGGTGACAAATGTATTGAAACCGATTTGGTCCCTTCCTCACCCGCGGTAGAAGTAAACACAGCTGATCAATTCCAGGGTCGTGATAAGCCTCTGATCATCGTCTCTTTTGTGGACTGTTTACGTCATAGAGGACAGCAAACCAATGCAGTAATTGCTGGTTTATTGATTTTTAGGTTTACCCTATTTGCACTTCAAAGGAATTTGACGATCGGTATTCGAGTTTAAACAAATAACTAGCAATAGCTGATTTACTTGCCATGCGATGATGAGTCAAAAAGTCCTCAGAAAAATTCCATAATTTGTTTATTTAAGGAGTGAGTACACTCTTTTTTTCTACATAGACTCCATTGTTGTCTATACGCTTTTGTAATCTATATTTCCACCTGTAAATTCCATCGTGGTAGAATTTTGGGGGCTGTCTCTGGCATCATGAAATTACACGCTTTTTTGAGTCATTTAAAGACGTAAATCGGGTGCCTTTAAGGTGTTCTTTCAGTTTTTGGAAATAGAAAAGTATGACAGAGCTAGGTCTGGATCATAAGGAGGGCGTGGAGGTATTTCCCATCGAAAGAAAGAATGTGCAGAGACATTGTCATGATGAAACAAAAGTTGACTGTGCAGTTTCCCGCGCCGTTTTTTGGCGATGGATGTCTTCAACTTCTTAAAAACGCCTTCATACTAACTTAAAACGGCCGTTTTCTGTCCTTCTAGAAAGTTCATCAATATCACTTCTTTTGAATCTCAAAAACTATTGGCCATGACCGTCTTAACAGACCTTTCAGCTTTGAATTTGACAGGCTCAGGCGTTCCCTTTGGATGCCACCCTCTTGATTGAATTTTGTTTTCTGGATCAAATTGGTAGATCTAGGTTTAATCTCCGGTAACACAGCGCTTAAATAATTATAATCATTTACTTCCGTCTTTACCAAAGTTGCTAAAGGAAGTTCAATTCTTTGGATCAGTTGTTGTTCCTGCAACGCTTTTGGAACCCACCATGCAGAGAGCTTGTTGAAGCTAGGATTTTCAGTGAGATTTGAAAATGCTGATCCGTGTGAGATTCCTACTTCATTGGCAATTTCCTCAAGGGTAACTCGTCGTTCCTGATTCTGCACCAGAGAGATGTTTTCTTGAATTCTTGATGTGATGGGACTCCCTCCTCGTCGGTCGTCATCAAGTTGTACTTTTCTCTTTTTAAAGCTTTTAATCCAATCACAAATGACTGCTCTACATGGCGCAGGTTGTCCATAAACTTGCTGTAAAACTTCTATGATCTGAACAGGTTTCCAATTTAGTTTAGGTAAAAATTTTATGCGGGTCCTGATCTCAAAATTTGAAGTGTTGAAAATAGCCACCTATTTTGAGATGCAACCTGTCTTAATCCTTACTTCACAGATAATGTATGTTATTAAGGAAGCTCTAAAGTCATGTTTGAACCGTAATACTTGTAAATCTTTGTTCTATTTAAAGTGATGACATGTGTCTGAGAACTTTTTGACATACCCTCGTATCTCCGAATATCAAACTCTGTCTGGTTTACAAGTTGCATTTAACACAGTTTCGACTCCTTAACGCTTCAGAATGCTTAACAGTCTGAAGGATATTAAAAGTTATCAATTGCTAATTCCAATAAAATAAGTAGAAAAGACAAAGAACCGAGTTGTCTTCATCTGCTAGATTTCATTCTTCTGATTCCTAATTTCTGTTTCCTCAAATGCGTTAAGGAAAACTTTTTGCCATCATGGTATTTTTCTACGGCGAAACTTGATTTTGGTAACCCCATCATTATCCTATATGATTGGCTGTTCGTGCGTTCTTTGATTTCTTAAAGGCGTACATTAGCGCCAATTCATATATCTATGTAAGTCTTAAATTATAGGGAGTAGTGAAATGATGTGATAAATAATTTTTTTTCATTTTAGGACGCTGATAATAAGCGCTCTAGTTCGCTTTTAGATGACGCTCCGCGACTAAACGTTGCGTTGACTCGGGCCAAGTGCAAGCTCGTTCTTATTGGTTGCGCCGGGGAGCATTCCAGGTCAAATGAATGTAAAATCAACAAAGAAGGCAGTGTTCTGGAACAGATGATCACCGTACTACAAGAAATGTCATCCATTGTGCCTGTTCCTTCACTGTGATCGTACATATCCTAGCATCGCTATTTTTTTTCGTACACGAATGTCTATTTTATATGCAATTTTTGAAATTAAAAGATGTGTGCTTTTTACAACGTTTCTATTGGCAACTTTGTTATGGTGTTTCTTTCATTGAGCTAAAATGACTATCTCTAGAAATTATACCAAATAATCTCTAAAAAGGCTAGTTGCTTTGGTGCGAGAAAGCTTCAGGGTTATCTATATATATATATATATATATATTACTTAAAAGTCATAAGTAGCGATTTCTGCATTTTGATGACGTGCCGATCTGTAAACACACTTTCGATGCCCTAATGTATCCTTTGTAAACAATCAAAAAATTTGATTATATTATTTGACTGGAGCACTCGTTCTTGAGGGCGAGAATAGCGTTTGATCATACAAATCTCTAACTGTTGGGAACATGGAATTTTTAGTTAAGCTATTGGTACCTTGTGCTGAGGGGTAGTCTGGGCTTTCTTTTAGAAAATACTAACCTGGTAACAAGATGTACACCTTTTATTTGGTGATTCCCTATCGTGGTATGCCATTTCTAGTACGTTTTTCTATAGAATGTGAAATTTCAGATAGGAGTATAAGTGATAGGATAGATAAGTCATATTGCACTTAAAGTAGACAACATACTGTACAAAAAAGGGAAACGTATTGAGAGTGGTGTTGCGGTACACAAAGTCCATGGTTAAGTCTGTACACGAGCCAAAGTCATTTGCTGTTGCCCTGTCGGGCTGGTAGTATAGACTATCCCTGGAGTGTAGTACTGATGAGTGATAGTAGTGGGTGTAGTAATGCTATGATCTGCAGGAATAGCTGTTATCACCGGGGCATGTTTAATGGAGTACTTCTCCATTAGCTCTTGGCGCTTTCGATGTGCACAGACACAGATGATGCAAGTAAAGAGAACTCCTACCGCTACCACCAGAGAGCAGGCCAATGGCACTAGCAACGGATTGGTTGCTATAAAATAAAAATGTAAAGGTAAATACCCACATATAGGTATAATATAAGCGATATAAACTGAATTTACGAATCTCGTCATCTTTGACCAGAACGGTCTCCACATTAATTTCTGAAACTCCGCGAAGAATAGAGTTCCAATAAAAGTCCTGGGACTCAGCTCCCATCATAAGAGCCAGTGAAGGTGGATTCTGGGTATTGGAGGTAACATTCGTAGAAGCATTCTCTCGAATAGCTGACGCAATGTTGTGCGCAAAGCGCTGAACGAAAACAAACTCTTTGCCATCTTCAGCCGTCCGAATTCGTTCATCAGTAGACGTTAAGGTGATCTACAATAGTGCAATTTAATGATGCATTCACTCTTCGAAATTTTAGAGTTATTTTGTGTAGATACTTGCCTCAATAAAGGCCAGATCAGATCCATATTCAGGCTGGCTTGCCGCCAGTCCACAACTCATTCCCAGCAGTCCTCCCTCACTACTTCCAGTTCTAGCATATTCCACGGCAGGAAGAGCCTTAACCGAATTACAGAAGTCTTCAACGGTGACACCATAAGGGAGTCGAGAACGTGTCAATACGACAGTTAGTCTAGCACATTGATTAGTTAGCCTGGCTGATCCTGGTCGACAGCCAGACAAAGCTGGAGGAAGGCCGAGAGGTATCATTTGTGGAAAATTGGAGTCTGCCAGTGATGCGTTGATGCATTGGGCACGAGCGTAACAGGGTGGTGTGAGGCAAAGTGGTGGGGAGGGGGCAGAACTCAACAGTCGACATTCTTCCCCAGGACCACAGGCGAAAGGATCCGCATCACTGTTTGCGGTAAGGCAGGACCAGTAACCACAAAATTCCTATTGAATATAAGTAAACACGCATTATAATTGGGTAAGCATTTTAGTATATTATGTGTGAAAATTTAATTAACTATTTTTATAATCACACATATTGACTTAGAGCAATGTTATAGCCATAGAAACATCCAAAATAGCTTTGATTCCCAGAATCGAAATATATACACCGGATCAATCTAAGCTACCTACTTTCTAATAGGCTTTGATTTTCTGAAGCTGTCCGAAGCTTTTCTAAATCCATTTTGACTACTATTTCACCAAAGATACATTCTAGGTACTTTTGAAAAGGCACAAATATTCAGTTTTCTCATGTCGAATACGGAAGCCATACCACTAAATACGCTAAATGACCGCGAGGAACAGTTCTTGAAGTTTCTAGTGAGGCTGGCCTGTATCAACCATGTCGTCTAGGTAAGCAACAGTGGCAGAGGTCCGATATCCGTTATTTATTAGAAAGTACCAAGTGCTGAAATGACATTGAATAGAAGCCCATTATATTGATATTGACAACGGTCCATTTCTTTAGTAATTAGCTCTTGTGATTCTGACGCAACTACGGTTTGGAGTAAACCTCCGCTGAAGCAAACTTCACTAAAAATTTACCACTATTTCGTATTGAAGAGATGTCATCAAGAACTGGTCTTGGCTAACAATTTGGATAGTCGGCGCATAACTGAAGAGTCCCATCTACATTCCGAACAAAAATAATAGATGCAGACCATTTTGAATGAAGAACAGGTTTAAGACGCCCTTTTGTTCCTGAAGTTTATGTTCTTCGTCCACTATGTGCAAATCTGAAAGTGCGACTAGCTCCTTAAAGAGGAATACCGAGTAAACATTCGGGATCCGCCTTATTAACACCTTGGTAGATTTGCATTAACCAAGACAACATGGTCAAGGTAAAGACAATTTCTGTTCAATGTGGAATTTAGTTGTGCTATAAATTATGTGGATCGTTGCATTATTGCAGACATTTAGTGTATCAGATGCGTAGATATGGCATAAGAATCGATGAGACAAAGTCACTCGTAAGATTTGGTCCCTTGATCCCTTCTTGGACTATTTATTGCAGCTTCACGATAGAGTTTTCTTACGGTAGTTTTAATAACTGCGTTTTTACTGGTAGCCAAGTCTTCGTGTGTAGCCCAGAGATGAAAACAGAATATCTGAAGTTTTAGCCTGATAAGTTATATTCGTCCTCATCATGCTCGATCACACGTTTGAAATAGTGAAATCGGCCTTGAAAAGGAAGAGTACTGACTAAAGTAACTGAGTACACCGAATTCCTCGGGAAGGGCGAGTTTTGAGTAACGTTTATTTTTGTTAGGACCCATCATCCTCCCTGACAAGGCAAAGACGTTATGCTTTCGCATTTCATTTAGCTAAATTCATCGTGAACACATTTATACTTTCTTTATGATAATTCAAAGAAGTTGTCTACTTTAGGATCATGAATGAAGTTAAGGAGAAGTTGATAACTTCTTCAGCAGCTGCAGGATCATGAATTTCAACAGATTAAGAAGGCTTAATAAAATAGGAAGAAGGGACAGTAGACTATTTAAACTAGGTGAATCCGCATATCCGGAAGCTACTTAGTCGAAATAGCTTTGAGTTCTGCAGGAAGGTTGTTGAACATCTCAGAGACAATAGCGCAGAAACCACTAAGTTTTGAGACACTTGTGAAACTTTGATTTCGACATTGTAGAACATGTAGAAGACGTTAATTATCGATCCTCGGGTGGGGGGGGGGGGGTTATTATAACCGTACTAGTTCCCAAAAAATTCCTAACTAAGCAAAACCACCCAATATCTCCTAATTATGTCAGTCAATGACCCAGAAATTTAGTGCATTTAAAAATTAGGAAAAATGTAGCAAATAATTTTTACTATAATTATTTAAAGCATGAAATTGTTCTTTTAACTTATATTTGGATAAAACATTACAATTCATCCATCAGGTATTGATTAAATATTATGGTTTTGCCAAATTGAAACAAAGCAGTCGATAGTCGGGGTAATGATTTTATCCTATGTATCTCAGCTATATTAGTTGGAATGTCCGTCTCCTGTTGTTATGAAACGTTGGACAGTAACGAATCTATAAGATAAAGCCACTGTTTCAAGCTTAAAAGGTTCGATTCTAGTAGACAACTCATTTTATAATTCATCTGGCTTTAGCAATAAGTTTATAGTCTTTAAACAAGGATTAATATCTCGTAAATCACCAAGCACGTTACTATTGAGAAATTGGCTATAAACTGAGCAAGCAACCTCACAAGCCAATATGGAAGCACTTCCCAGCCCGCAGACCAATCAGAAGAAGCCTAATTAAAATCAAGCGGTGAGTGATATGTCTATGCTATGCTTCCAACCCATCCTTCAACCTCTCATACACTTGTTGAGCTTTATAACTTAGCTCGATTTACGAGATTATCCCCTCCCCCCTTTCTACTGTTTTCAGGTGTTTATTTTGATAGAGAACTAGTCACGATAAGCTGACACGACTATCGACCTAGTCCCATTCAGTCCACAATTTACATATGATTGTAATTAATTCTTATTTAAACTCATAAGGTAAGCAAAGTTCTCCTTTTACTGATACAGTTAAGCAAATGGAAATATCTTACCCTCTTGCACACAATATTTCCCTCTACACACTCACAAGTGGCACAGTATGAGGACCACCTTTCACCGTGATCGAATATGCGGTGATTGAAACGACAAGAAGGAGGTTTCGGAATGATAGGGGCAACAACCTCCTCACAATGACGACCACTACGACCTTCAGGACAAATGCACTCATATGTGCCGATTTTATCGACACACCGAGCCCCGTATGCGCAAGGATGGTTCACACATTCGTCAATATCTAAAAAGGAGGTATTTGTACAAATTTCATGTTAAGTTGTTATGAATTCAGGAAAAGTGTCCAGTATTTTTCATAATTAGTGACGACTTCTGAGTATCTGGCATTACGATGAACCAGACTTGTTTATTGAAATATTATTAGTAGATTTACAAAGATACAAAGGCATGCCCTTAAAATGCAAATGAACGTTGCTTACTGTGACGACAATCAACTCCCGTAAATCCCTCTGCGCAGACACACTCAAACCCGTTGACAAGATCTTTGCATTCCCCACCGTTTTGACTGAAAACAGAAAATATATGTATATTCAATATGAAAGTGCATTAAATAGATAATAGTAAGCCGTGAATGACCCATCACAGCTTTAAACAAACACCAAATGTCATAGTTTCCAAACGTAACGTTGAAATTGAATTTCCTATCAGCCTACTTTGGGTGTTAAAATTCGACTCAATGTGCTGTAGGATATGAATTTTTATTTTACAGTGTCTTATTTTTCCATAATTTCGTGTTATTTGGCTAATGATTGTGCATTTTGAGAACTAGTTTATATAGCACTAATTAGACTGAGTTCAATTGTTCGATAGCGTAAATCCATGAATATTTGAAGGGCAAAAAGCCTCACCATGGATTGTTTTGACACTCATTAATGTCCTCTTCACATCGATCTCCGGTGAATCCTGGTGGGCAAATACAATGGAATTCTCCAGCAACATTGATACAAGTCCCGCCGGCTTTACAGAAATTGCCGCTATCGCAGGACTCGTAGTCTGGCGATCCTAAAAGGTAAAAATGCAGTTAGCTGATGCAGAATTTAAAATAAAGGTGGGAAAACTTTTTAAACCTAGTTACCCATTATTTTAAAGAAATTAAGATATTCTCCATCGTTAACTCGTAATTCCATGGTAGAGTAGATTATTTTTTAATAAAAGGGGGCGAGAATGACATAGGAAGGCAAAATGAAAATATAGTGGCTACCTCTACTCAGTTGCCATCCTCAAGCTAATGGTTCACATTTACATCTTCCACACATCTTCTAGAATTTAAGTCCTTTCGGTGTGATATTGCTTAATATAGTCTCACTTATACCACTCTTCCTACAGTGACTTCTGGTCTTTTCATCAGCGTTTTGGTTTAAATGAACACATTAAGATGTCTCAGCCTAGTTAAGTTATTTTTGTGTTATAAGGAAACCTACGTATCTGACAGAATAGACCAGTCCAACCATTTGCACATTGACAGAAGAATCCATGAGAACTCAGAGCGTCATCAACGCAAACCCCACCATTATGACAAGGCCTAGAAACTTGACAGGGACTGCGAGGAGATGGTAAATGACACCACCGTCCAGCCCAACCAGAAGCACAACGACATTGAAAGAAGAAATCACCAACTCCTTCAGTAGATTGACAATAAGCTCCGTTACGACATGGTTCGCCATCACAGGGACGCGGTTCTGAAGGAAAAGCGAAAGATAGTTTTGTAAGCCTAATATCAACTGTTTTCAACCGAGATGATGCACAAGTACCCTGCTCGCAGAACGTCCCTGTGAATCCCTCTTCACACAAACAGTAGAAATTGTCCCCCTCACCGCTAACACATTTCGCGCCGTTTCGACACAAATGCCCCATTTCCATACAGTTGTCCTTGACCTGTTGACAGAAGCTCCCTGTGTATCCATTTTCACAAACACATGCATACTGGCCCGAGGAGGGATCTTGCATGCATATGCCATGCTTTCCGCAGGATTCAGTATGAATAGTCGGTGAGTGAGAGTTGAGAGTCTGTGAGGGAAGCAGTGGAATGCGAATTGAATTACCGATATCAGCACATGGATCTAAAAGGCTTGTACAACCATCGGGACCACAGTAAGGACGGGTAAGTTCGCAATGCCGACCATAGAAACCCTCGTTACATTTACAATAGTATTCATGTGGACTGAGGTTGTAGCAAGGCGCCTTATTTTCACAAGGATTGGGGTCACAGCCACGTTTTGCATGCTAATTGAAGGAAAAGTATAAATAAAGGTGTCTACTCAAACCACATCAAGCAGCTTGACGAATCTATTTTAAAATACCTCACAGAGCTCTCCAGTAACACCTTCAGGGCAAACGCACTTGAATCCACCTTCCACTTCAACACAAACACCATCGTTCTTGCAGGGGTTTGTCACGCATTTGTGATTTATTTCACAATTGCGGCCAGAGAATCCTTCTGGGCAGGTGCAGTAATAATCCCCTACCAAATCCTGTTGGAAAACATGCCATTAAGATTAATTTTCAACAATAACTAAAAATATGATTGAATACGACTAACGTGACAAATTCCTCCGTTCAGGCATTTATCTACGCAATCATCAATATCTGCAAGAGCAAAAGTAAATACATAAACCTGGTTTACTTAAATATCTAAGTAGACATTATGTTGACATTTAAAAAACTACTTTGCTTACTTTGGTCACAGAGTTCGCCGGTCCAACCCGGAAGACAGAGACACTCGTGTTTGATACCACCATGGGAGACTGTAGCCAACTGAGTACATTTGTGGGCATGAACACACTGGGAATCAATGCATGGGGAACGAAGCTGACAAACAGATCCCTCAAACCCGCGAGGACAATCACACCGGAAACCCAAACCATCGAGATCTTGACATCTTCCACCGTTCATGCAGAGGTTGTGTTCACAGAAATCGATATCTTAACATAAATTGAAAAGTAGCGTTTATATCTCAAGGAAAGTGGAAATGAAAATTAAATAACAAATGTTGTCATTCTATTTCATTCAGGAAGTCTCCATGGATTCTTTAGTCAAAGCAGAACTTAAATTGCGACGATTCTTTTATTGAAATTGCTCTGTTACGCCCAAGACCCCAGAGTTTTCTAGTATTGGTCACTAAATATTACTCCTTGAAGGAACTATGTATTTTACTAGTTTCTTGCTCTTATTCAACTCCAGTCATAACCTTTAAATGTAATTGAATAATAACTTTATCAGGAATACAAAGCTGCATATTAAATAGGAAGTGACCGAAAATTAGTTAATCCCAGCATAGTTTTTGGATGGCTTACAAACCATATTTAAAAGTTGGATG
Organism: Hymenolepis microstoma; assembly: GCA_000469805.3. Classification (NCBI taxonomy): domain Eukaryota; kingdom Metazoa; phylum Platyhelminthes; class Cestoda; order Cyclophyllidea; family Hymenolepididae; genus Hymenolepis; species Hymenolepis microstoma. Next base: position 33,858,006 of record LR215989.1, on the reverse strand, counting down.
TGCTGAAGTAATTAGGGATTATAATCCTAAACCTCCCCTCCTTCCCCTTCCCTCTCCCAAACAAAATTAATCCTGAAGGTGGATTAAAATTACGTCCGTGGAAGATTAAGCACCAAATTTTTTTAGCCTATAGGAGGAGTCAACCATTCAATACTGCTAGCTCTATATTAATGTCACCTTAGAACCTAGTTTGACTGAGATACGGACGTTTAGTTTGCAGGGTTGTATGCAGGCATTAAAGACTATAGCAAGAAATTGAAAAAAAGCTTTTTCTGACGTTTAAATAAGTCATTTCAAGTCTCGTATTTAGATTAATAGAGTACTGTTCTAGTTTTCTTTCTAAATTGAAAGAAATGATGAGCCAAGTTCTCACTAGAACTCGATAGCTGCCTTAATTCACCCTTCGGTATGTCCCTTAGTGTCTTCAAGTTCTATGCCTGCCACATTTTTCCGCTGTTTAGTATCTTCTGAATTTATGATGTTGGTTTACCAAGTATCAGAAACAATAACAACGATCAGCCTAATTCATAAAAGTCCCCTTAACCCCATTAATTTAACTTCTGTATTTCCAGTTAGTGAGGAATTTAATCAACTTTGACGTCCGCTCTGCCAAAAATAGATAAGAAGATATGATGAAGAAAGACAAACTCAATTAGACTGACCATCCACCTCATTATTAATTCAGCCAGTCACTTGGAAGACACAAAGACGCACACAATTGAAGTTAATCAGATCCAGGGCAAACCCCATAAGACTTCTCATAAATAATTTGCCTAATTACTCGCCGGAATTGTGCTCTTGCAGTGATGCTAATCCCAAACATTGATGGAACTAAAAGTTCCATTTTCTCCTAAAACTCCAATTATAGAACTGGAGATGAAGTAGAATTATGGGAAAAATATCGTTAGGATTATTTTTCGATTAATTTGAATAAAATATGCAAATTTTATATGCAAAAATTAGTACAATATTGATATATAACAATTGCGTTTCTCTTATATAAATACGATTGTATAAGTTTAGGTTTACACCATATTTTCGTTAAATATTACATTATAAAAATTTGATCTGGATTAATTGAATAATTAAAAAAGTGAATTACTCTGATCGCAAAGCTCTCCACGCCATCCTGGTTCGCAGACACAGTCAAATCCGCCATCAGACGTCTCACGACAGTGTCCACGCTTGCAGGGGTGTAGGTCACAGGCTTTCAATTCTTAAATAGATCGAATCGAATTTTCTTAAGTATGTAGATAATCTTATAAATCCGCATACCGGTAGGAAAACTCACTTTTCTCACAAGTTTCACCAGTCCAGCCTCGAGGACAGGTACATTGGAATGGTTGTGATGTAATGTTGGTGTTTCTGCAAATGCCTCCGTTCAAACAGGGCTTTTGACGACCGCAATAATCCAAGTCTTGAGGAAAGGCAAATATGAGATTATTTGTCAGGTGTAACTCCATGCACCATTTCACACATACACACACACACACACACGACGAAAGCGTATCGACTAAAAGGAGAGGACTGAAATAAAGGAAAACGAGCTAAAAGCGGAGGAAATTTTTCTATTTTGGAAAGCGCTTTGCAAAAAGTGACTTCGGTAGAAGGGAACGTCAACTCTGCATTGCCCATTTTTGCATGAACTTAACAGTGGTTTTGTGGTTTTGTTCACTATGTTTGCACTAACGGGCATTAAGACCCTCAGATACGTATGTTAAGAAGTTTGTTATCGAAAATGTGATATATAATTATTCTAATACAATTTGTGAATGACAAGTACCTTGGTCGCAGAAGGCTCCGCCCCAATTGGGTAGGCAGTGGCATGTGAAGGGTGCATCGTCACAAGTACCATGTTGACAACCGGGATAAGTGATACATTCATCACAGAGCTCACCTTTCCATCCGTTTGCGCAGCTGAAATCATAGGATAATGATTTGAAATACTTCATTTTCTCTTTTAACAGCTTCTTGAATATTTTATCGTTCCCTATGGCAATTATAATACAATTTAATAGATAAAGTGTTAATCAGCCAGACTTATTCTACCATTATAAAAGAACATCACAAGTGGATTAGCGTGGTCAGTTAATGACCAGCAATTTTTATGAGTGAAAGGTGACATCGTGTAGCTCTTAGTCCGTGACCCTATTTACTAGCCAGAATTAACAAGTGGAGTTGGCAATTTCTCTCATTGGGTGTGAACATATGGATATTGAACCATTGACCTCTCTCCATTCGTAAATGAGCACGTCGACCACTGTGCCTCCAGTACTATTCAATATTTCTATAATGGACACGAATAGTGTTTCAATCAGATTTAAAAAGGACAAGTTTATCAAGTTACCTCATGTTACACAATTAACAATTCTGCAGTGCATGCTATTATTAATTCTTTACGAAAATTAAAATCTTGTTTAAATGAATTAATTGCTTGTTTGGGTGAACATGAAGTCATTGCTCTGTCTATGGCGTGAGGTTTACTCAACAAAGATTTCCACATTAGATCTTGCCTTTCTATTAGATTTTCGTCTATTTTATTGAGGTAGTATTCATATAAGTCTGCACGAGACCGCTGAAAATGTTATTGTTACTTGAGCAGAGTTAAGTATGTTAGTTCTCTGAGTAAAATGCATGAATTTTACCAATTTTTCAACTTCAATTTTATGTATGAGATGATATTATTCAAACTGGCGATAGACTTACCTCCACGTGGTGCACCCTGGGCAACGTATACCCATATGGCAACAAAGTCTATGAATCGGCAGTTGACTTTAGCTACCATGATCCGACTGTATGCCATACTCGACCACTTCCACAGTACTCACCTTACCTTTTTCTCTACCTTTGTGGCTCTCTCTTTTACATCTGTTAACCACTCTTCTGTTCCTCATCTCGAATTTTCGTAATTATGATGTTCCCCCCCCCCCCCCTCTTTGAAGTCAACCAAAGGGCTAATGATAACTATCACAAGCTTGCCATTTGATATAAATAAATATTATTCAAACTTACACGCATTCTCCTGGTTTCTCACAATGTCCGTGTGTCGCGTGACATCCTTTTCGACATATTGCTAAAATTCAAAGGGCAAATTTATTTAAAAAAATGTATTTATGTATTTATCCTATTTAAAGTTAAAATTGAAATAGTTACGCCAAATATTTTCTTACCTTTATCACAGTTTTTGCCGCTCCATCCTTTTTCACAGACTCGATTTCCATGCTTATCACAGTCGAATTGTCCAGGCTTGGGCTTGCAATAGACTGCACAATACTGTCCAAAATAATCAGGTGAACAGGTGAGTCGTAAACCCAAACGATAAGTCGACGAAGTAGATTCAACTACGGTGGGTTTCCAAGGTGACGAGGGTTTTGTGGGAACGAGGATTCCACGATGCAATGTTCTGTCAACCAAATATCTGGATGTGCCCAATCCATCAGATTTTACATCAAAGACTGCCATAATCAGTGTATACAGTAGCTATAATATGTAAAACTGGCTCAGAATGGTAGTTTTTTAATTTATATTTGCATATATTTTCAATCTCTTGCGTAACTTTGTTTACTTAATTTATATAAGTGATTCATAAACAGAAAGAATAAAATTACGCTAATTTCCCACGAGAAATGAGTCGCCATGTTAGGCGACTTTCAGTAAGGCAATAAACGATCTATTATTTCTTTTAGTACTGATAAATTAAGCACACGACTAAATCTAAAATAACATTGGAGAGCATGAATTCCCTCAAGGCCGACCACATCTCTCAACCAAGAGTTACTATCAATTTTCCTATTAATTATCAATGACAAAGAATGTCGTAGAAATTTCCTTTACGTTTTATTTAAGCCAGATGTCCTGTTGGTGAGTCAGTAGCAAAATGCGTCTTTAATTATGAATAAGAATATGCTAAGCTCCGATAGGGAGGGGAGGAGTGGCCGAACATATAAGTCGCCTTTAAAATTACAGGTGCTAGTATGCTCAAGCCTCTAATTACTGTTCATACCACTTGTTTGAGGAGTTACCTTGAGGACATAATTACTCCCTTTGCTAAATCAATAAAAAACAAGTTTTCCTAAGTCAAGATTCTTCCAAGCAGTTATTTATCTTTCAAAGAAAGAAAGGGGACTAGTGTCCAACGCTTTATGCATCTTCGCGCTAAGGGGTCATGCTAGTGAATATTTGATGAACCTAGCGTCTTCTTACTATTGGGAATTTACCAGGGTAAGCAGATTTTCTTCGGTAAAAAATCGATAAGCAGACACACTTCAGTAATGCTCATACTTTGCTCTTTGCTTGGGGGCAAATGACGAAACATGTTTAGGAAATGAATTAGAAGCATAAAAGGGAAATAACTGCTGCAATTTAACAAGTTACAAGAGGTTTGTTTACAAGCTAAAATAGTTCTGTCATGCCGAGTTAAATGTGCATGTTTATTCGTGCTAAGCAAGAATGCCTTTTTACATGTAAAGAAGAAGAAGCCCATTAGATCGATAATGGCTGGTCAGCACGATTTAACAACTGACGCTGTACGTATATTCCTCTGTGTATAATCCAGTTGCTACGGTGTTGGCCAAGGTTCTTTTAGTGTCCTCTCCTTCCTCCCCCTCCCCTCTCCATTCCCCTATCCCAAGTCCGATTAGCCTCTTCTTTGACCAAAGCGTCAGCTGTCGTCTCGGTAGGTAGGTTGCTGATCGTTTTCAGCCAATGCTGCCCTCGTACAATAAAACATTAAGATTCAACTCCAAAACATTTATCAGTATTAGTTCAAGTTGGCTATTAAAAAATGATATTTATAGGAGGTGAGCGGAGTATGCAAAATCGTCGAACAAAGGTCAAACGCGGTTTGATGTTTTATCAAATTTGTAACCAATCCCAATAAGATATTAGCTTTCATGCGACGAATTTCATTTTTTAGGTGAGAAATACGACGGTTCATAGAAAAACGATTAAAATGCATGAACTCCGGACAAGTTAATCGGTTTCGGGCAATAACCCTATAATTCAAACTCCATGTCTCATATAAGTATTCAATTTTTTTAAAATTCCGAATATTGTGCAAATAATGCGTATCTTGCAGGTAAATATGAATTATCATACATGGCCTAATATCAGTAGCACCTTTTCAACTTATGCACACACAGAGAAGGTAGCCAGACCGCCTTCGAAATAGAATAAGCCACATATTTCACAATTTGTTACACTTTTTCACTTTGAAAATGGAACTCGGTTTAAATAATCCTAATCTAATGGATCATTAAAACGCTGGTATTGATATTTTCGGTTAAGAAGAGCAGTTTTTGGCAGAGTTTGTGTTAAGTTAACTTCATCGATCTCTGAAATATTGAAAACACATTAATGATAGTGTTCTCTATCACCAACTGGCTTTAAGATGATCCTCTTAAATCGAAGGGGCATGACCGATCACTCAACTATTCAACTTGCGAATAAGCTTATTCAGAGACCATGAGGTCCAGGCAAACAGTTTGTACTTTATGATATAAGAACCACAAGGAGTAAACCAGGAATACGTTAAAAAGGAAAATAACTCTTGACGTCTTTGCCTTATTACATACTTCAGCATGACCCCACTCTTATTCTCTTATTGTTCTATTTTAATGTTTTCCGTCCCCAGGTGCTATCGCGTGATTAAAGCATAATACACATTTGCGCTCGTCAAATATATCCTCTTTAAGTACTGAAATATTGATTCTAAGACCTAGAAGAGAAGGAGCACATGCTGCTCACATATGGTGAGGGAGGAGGGGAGGTAAGCGTGGCTACAAAATCATCTCCCCGACATTTTCATAAGAAAAACAGCTGGTGGCCTCCCGGGCGAGGGAGTAATGAAAAAAAACGAGAGAACAAATGTCCAACAGCTGGCCAAGTAGAGTAGCCAATCTCTCATTTGTTCAGTCAAGTCAATCCATAATATTGACATATAATAACTAGGCCACATACGTGGGTTTATCAACCTAACCAAACGCAGTATTTCAAACGATTACATAATTTAGGTTTACAAAATCAAAAAGGAATTTCTAAGCAATTGCCTCGTTTTTATTTCGGATGTTTGCTAATTTCAATCAAGTTTTAATCTGCAGACAAATTTCGAGGGTGTTCTATGAACCACTTTGTCCTATTATTGAACTGAAATTTGCAATTAAAAAATTTTGACTACCCAGTTCAAATAAATGTTCAATTCTTCATTCTATCGGAAGAAAATTAACCGATTTTACTGCGGTTTAAATAAATCGTATTTGCTCGATTGATTGACGCAAGTCTAAATGCACAGTAGCAATTCTGCAAACCAGCAATTCTTTCATCAGACATGGTACCTCACTTTGGAAGATGCTTTCGGGATTCTTAATTGAACTCAAAAAAGGGGTTTTCTTATAATCTCAGAGAAAGCCAAGTGGTAAACTAATGTCTTAAACTGTGTAACTAATATAATTGTGACTTATTACAAATAAATATTTTAATTTCTACGTTAGAAGCGATAGCCTTATTTAAATGAACTTTCCTAATGAGATCAAGCTCCTTGAGGAAGAATATTAATACTGTTATGTTCTATGCAACTTGTATATGTGTTGATTAAGCCGGCTTTCGACAAATCATTTACGAGCTGATGGTGTTTGATTAGATGGCCACTGGAGAGAGAGAGGGGGGGAGAGAGAGGAAGAGAGCGTTATCTTTATCGTCTTGAAACAGCTGACAATTTGCCCAACATCTTTACTATTTGTCGATGGAGCTTTCGACCGAACAACTGTTCAAACATAGGTCGTTCTCCCATGCATGCGCCCAAAGAGTCCGCTTTCTCTATAGGCGCTGAGGAGGTGACTAACAACAACGGCTTAGGGATGGTAAGCATTGATACATGAAAATGATACTAATTTTCATAAGCTGTTAACTCAGAATAGAGTATGAATGAAAATCTGTTACTATTCTTTATAAAGAATGAAATAGGGAACATATTTTAATTATCACATTCAACTTATTATTCGACTGGATACAATAATATGAACAATCTTGGTTTATTTTGTATTTTTAAAATATATTTTCACTTGCAAAATAAAACAATATTAAAAAATAAATGCCGGAAAGGCAATTTTTCTTTTGACTTAATCATAAAAGTTAAAATTTAAGACTCGTGCATTTCAAATTATAAAGTTTATAATAATTTTAACTTTTGGTTATTAATTGGATTAACTTATAACAGGATTTCCAACGACATATCATTTTTCCATAACTTTTCATATTGGTTTGGTAACTGGCAGATTACATGATTTACTTAGATATTTTAAAAAGCATGTTTTAACTGAAATTACCGGCCACTTATTGATGATGTTAATAGATTTTCTCAAAAAGGGGTGTTTTGGGTCCTTCCGATTCATGTCCTTTCGAGTTACATTTATTGATCCAATTTCACATTTGGTTTCTTTGCCACCCACTTTCTCTCCATCCGCTTCAGAATCATATGGACGAAAGCACAGTCTGAACACGAGATCACATTGCGAATCGCATTCTTCCGTGGTTTTCAAGCAGCAATCGCTTAGAAAACGATAATTTAAATTATTTTCAAATTGGTGTATCGCTACTTCCAGGAGTCCAACGGTACTTGATTCAACTATAATCCGAGGTCCAGATAAGCTTCCGATGATTAAAAGAAGAATAGAAGGAAAAAGAGCCCCGTCCATCCTCGTAATGAGTTAAGTACCGGCCTCTGGAGGCCAAATGGAGAAGCAGACTGAATGGACGTACTTATGACCCACCGACCAATCACATATTAGCTGTTGAACGCGTGCGCGAACAAGTGTATGGGAAAATGCGCAAACTAAAAACCAATGAAAACAATCTATGCCATGAATTGACCACTCATAATTGGGCATTACAGCATTTATTATTTAAATAAAATTCTTGTAGTTTCTTCAAAATTAAATCGTTATGCTCTTACATTTAATTATATGATTCACTCGATGTCGACAGTATCTCGACACTGGGTTGTTCTTTCTTCCACGATTGTAATTGGAATTTTTAATAAGATTATGACCAACGGTATCACCTTTTAATATCCTCAATATCATTTGATCAGCTAAAAGCATTTTTTTCTAATTTCATTGACGTTCGATTTGGATATTTTGTGCATTGGGTTTATGAAATACTCACCCTTTAAGTTGCTCTCAGAAAAATAGGATTGATCAAATGAACATATAACGGTTTTAAAATTGAGTACTCTGCAGTTATAAAACGTATAGTGCCACTAAGCTAGATATTTAAACAGATTTAATTTTGAATGTACACTTTAAGAGATATCGACGGACTAAACTTAGTTTATAAAAAGTAAAAATACAATCAAATAAAAATCACCTGCTGGAAAAATCTTTTCAAACATATGCACTAGTAACATCGAATTCACATTTTAATCAGCTGATAAATCCTTTCAACCGGCGATACTAAATATAACGATTTGTGTGCGGACTCTAATTTCATCATATGCAGCCAATGGAGCAGTTTTTTTCGAAAGTTAGATGGTAATAACTTGGTTCCTGCGACTAGTTTGCGGCAGTGAGGTCAAAACCTATTGGCCCATTTTTCTGAAAGCGAATTCATAAAGTACTACCGAGACGTCCTAATTCTGCTACAGACAAATATTGAAATAAACATCTCTTGAGTCCGTGTTAATTAGCATCGACTGGTGCCTGATATGTGGCTCAATAAAAACAAGAAATTTCGGTTCAAAGTGAGTTTATCAAAGGCAACTTTTGTGACACATCCTTTAACTTATTTTGAATTGCGTAGTGTCGTTTCTACCATTAAATAACGTAGCCTTAAATAACAAAAATTTGGAAAATTAACATACATAGCCCAATTGGAAGAAATGGCCAATTACTCGGGGTAAAGAAAAAAATTAAAATTTTGTTAGAGTAAGAGCCATTCACAAATTTGGATCATTAGGGAAGCATCCAAACAAGAGAATGAGATATTTCTAAATAGGTGAACGAAGAAACGAATAATGAAAAGATGAATCAAAGTTTTCCAAAAGCTTCATTTCATATGCAATCTAGACTCATTACAGTTTTCTGGTAAGGTATTACTTTGGCGATCGAGGTCCGTCTATTTTTTAGACGTCTGCCTGTTATCTTGTGTTTATTTTTAAATTGTGCGGCTTTCAGAGCGAATAGAGATGGATTAAATTGCAAAGTCGTTATTAGTGTGCATCTTGATGTATCGATTTATTCCTAAATGGCAAATGAACAGATCAAATAATACTTTTTCAAATGCTTCTCAAAAGAGGAAAGTTAATTGACATTAGCGATGATACTTTCTAAATTGTAAATCAAATATTTATGTATCATGTTAATTCAGTAAATACCGACCGAATACTAACTAATACAAATCGATTCCTGTTAGTAATAATACAGATAAGTAATAAGAAGGAGAAATATATGAATAAATAAATGTTTTTGCTTAGAAAAATAACAAAAACTATAAATTCTTTGTCATATTCCAAAAATAATGAAGTTCTCGGATTCTGCCCTTTTTCAAAACCAGTAGAACATTTTTTGGATTATGATTGAGGCCTTTTGTTGTTCAGTAAGCTTATTTATTAGCTTCTAAAAAATATATATGTAAAGCTGAAAGCATTTAATTTCTTCAATTTCAGGTTTTTAAAGCTTTACGGAAATTTAATTTCTTGTTGCGCAGAAATTTAATCAAAATGTTGACATTCGTTTTGAGATGAAATGAATAGTGAGTTCTGGACCTCCCATTGAAATTTCAAGGATCTTCTTACTTTAATTCATGAGCGCCGGCCCTTATTCTTCTAGCCCCACCACTCCAGATCCAAAGATAGTAGGTAAACAGTCTGTAGCTCAATGAAGAGTCCTCCTTCTTCATCAATTTATTAAGAAAATAAATATAATATAAAAAAATAATTTTTTCAGTAATTAGGTTTAGAAAATTGATATTATAGAGGAAACATATATGCCAAATATCTGAAATAGTTCGACAATCAGCAACTATGAGATTTATTTTGATTTCAAGTAATGAATTCCATTTATCGTCGTTTTTTTCAGTTCTACTCAGATAATAGGCATATTTTCGCAATGACATCGATAGAATAAAGAAGCACAATGCTTATGAATATTTAAGCTTATTCACTCCACACACCATGCACTTTTTAATTGGAATTATATCAATTTGGATAGAAATTAGAACTCGGCAAAACTACTTACTGTGTCGTGGGGGTAAGGGGGGAGTAGGATAGATGGACATCACAAACCTTATAATTTCCTCTAATTCTATTTGTAATCACACATTTCAAGCGCCGAATTCACCAACGAAATCGCATGAACCGCCTTCCAATTTGTGTGTGAAGGGGAAATAAAGGGTCTAAGTGAATAAACAGAAATCACAAAATGCCTAGAACGACGCCCCTAGATAAGCATTCGGCATCAGGTCCTGTGTCTTTTGGTCACACCCACAAAGAAAGTGCCTATGATTTTGGATTCACTCAGGCTCGAGTTAAAGGTAAGACCTGCTATTACCTTGTCTACCGAGAACTTGTGGAAGCTATGGACAGAAAAGCGCCTCGGTGCTTCATTGAGATGGATGAGAAATTTATTCGATTAGTTGAGAAGAAATATCCTTACGAAGAAGTGACAATTTTTATCAAGGATATCATGAGCTATTTCAAGTTCGCTCACAGTTCAAAGTTCGTCGCTTTGTGTATTGATGCCAAGAAGATGGAGAAGAGTGGATATTGGTTTATTAATTTCGATACTGAACAACAATTGGAGGATTTCTGTGATTGTCTCAATAGGATGTTCGCTTGGGAAAAGCAAAAAAATGCAGATAAGAGAACACGGACAATTCAGTGTTGGTGTTGTGGAGCCGATGTTGTTATTCCCCTTCAAAGATCATCCATTGATAATGGATATAATGAAAGCTTGAAGTCGAAAAGCTCCAGATGGTCTTCATCGAAAATCCCACCTTCTTCCTCACCAGCGTTGTTGGCATATCAACCCCTAAGTACATCTACTGCAAGACGAGTATTTAGACGCATTTAACTTGAGAAGTGGATTATTTATTTGCATATATATATTAATTAAATTTCAAAAACCAGAGATAGATTCAACATCACTGAAATATATCGTACTTTTTGTTTATTACTGTTTTTAATTCAAAGGGCATCACATTTATTTACTAAGTGCATTAGTTGGTCGATAAACTTGGCTCAAATATAAACCAGACTTTAAATCATTGCATTAAAAAAATACACAAATATTGATTGAAACATATCAGACTTTAACTATTGGTAATTAAATTTCTTCTTTTACTTTAATCAATTGAAATTTTTGGTAATGGAATCGGTAGCTCAAAGAGAGATATTGTTCGCATGCATTCCTTAAATGAATTAAATTACTCTAATTATTCTAATATGGTTATTGGTGATTATTATAATTGCGAATAATGCGATTACCTTTTGAAGTTTCATGCTGGGGAAATAGTAAAAGCATAGTAATATATCAAACGCTGAAACCCAAATCGAAAATATTCAATCAAGAGTAATCTCGTATGGGGTTAGGAGTTGGGCCCATTTTTATCAATCATTACAATGTATGTTGAATGTAGGCGGATAGTGCTACAGTAAATATTTCATTGCTGGTCTAATTTACCCGCACTTTGGCATATCGAGGTGGTGCAGGAGAAAACAAATCTTATTAACCACTTTGAATGAATCAGAAAGTCACATTCAGTAATATCAAATTACTTAATTTATTACATTAAAAGCGTATTTAATGCAGTTCTAAGATCTTCTCTCACGTACTGAAATATCGATTATTGGACTTCTGCTCTCACACGTTAAAATGTAAGAAGACCAATAGCGAAGTCATCACTGACAATATTTCTCAACCAATTAGCCAATCATTTATTCCATATCCAATTCCATATAAGTATGTCTATATTCTCCATTTGAACTTCGAACCTTACTGTTACCCCCCCACCTGGAGACTGAGCAGTGCTCAGCTCATAGAAAGAAAATTGAGCAAATTGTAAAAGACGCCCAAATGCCTTCTTGAGTAAAGGTTTCGGAAAAAGCTCAGGTTCCAAAGTCGCCCATCACCCCTACTAAGATGCAGTGCACATCAGTCCTAACAGCCTGATATTTATTTGGCACAAAAGCCGTCACAAATTCGCTGTCATTTGGATCTTCTGACATCATAAAGGTAACTTATGATCTTATATAATGCAGTCGATTAATTAAATATCCCGTGTTAATCGCAATTTTGCCTTAACCTTCTCTCTCCCTCGGAATGAACTGTGGTCTAGTGATATCTAATTAGCAGGTATGCTATGGCAACAGAACTAGATTACCCAGTATTACCACAACATAAAAGTCATACTTTACAAAGGTGGGCAACTGAGTAATGAAAAACATCGTTAGACTCATGATCCAATTTTCGGCTTCCTTCTTGCCAAATACCTACATAAATAACTCTCTATGAGCAAGACTTAGGCTCGCACATTTTCAGCAAACCAACTACTTTATGAAGATCGCTCTCCATTGATGCACTCTCCGCTCTTGTGCAACTGTGTAACAAATCTTCCTCAGATGGACTTCTATAGCTAGTAATTGCCTCTTAATAACTCCCTAATTGGCGTAGAGCTCTTTTAACAATTACAATTCTATGTCCTTTGTGAATAGATTTTGACGTGAAAGAAAGCGAAATTTCCCTAAGATTAACAATAGCTTCCATCAAATGTTGGAAAACCAATGGTAGACTAGAGGAACATTAAGCAGTGTTAACAGTTACTTCTGCTAATCAGAATTAACCAGTACGGTTGGGCGCCTACATACAGCATTGAACGCATCCCAATGAGAATGGTCAACGTGACCCCTGACTTAATATTAACCAATGCGCATGCAAAGGATGAGTGCCAATAGGGTCATAGTAAATTTTAACGAAAGAAAATTGGTTGGAAATTTAAAAGAACAGTTTCAATTAGGAAAACAAAACCATTTTAATTATTTTGCAATTATGTTAAATTTTACACAAAATAACAGAATTACAGGAATTTTACTGTGTATGCATTCTTAGCCACCCTAGAAGGTTTTTCACGTCCAAATCACCGTCGTGCTCAGGGGTCCAAGGAACTCGGTAGAATTTTGTCTTGCTGAAATATTAAAAAATTGTCTTTGTCTACAATAAACGAGATAGGATATTGTAACCCCCTTCCTTACGGAAACAAGAAGTTACTATTTTTGGAGTCCCGAAATAGCATAACCTGTAGATCGTTTTTGGAAAAATGTGTTCGATAACATCCTAATGCCATCAAGAGAAGAGTTTGCAATATTTGACTCAGGTAAAGGTACTTTGAAGCCGCTCTCACGAAAAACATTTAAACACATCTTTTATTGGCAAAACTATCCACGATAGTTGGTCACTAGACATGTGTAGATCTCGTGACCTCTGCCTTTGCAGACAAGAAAAATGATCACAAGTCCAACACGGCCGCCCGAAAGATTGTCAGGAATCTTCGTTTAGTGTAACCTCGTTCCCATATGTGCTCTTTTTTGATCAAATTCGCGGTATGTATTTATTTACTGCGATCCCTGGCCCATTGTTGTTAACTTGAGCGATTTGAGACCCCCCCCCCTTCCCCAATAGATTGTTTTTTTACCACTCTGTCAGCTCCAAATGGGGTGAGCGAGTTAAATGACTTCACACTTTGTAATTAGGAAGCGTCTTAGCGCTGACGTTTTTATCACTATACTAATTACCATAAAAATGTGTATAGAGTGATAATGTCTCCATTATACTTCGAATAATTATTTATCCTCATAAATGCTATTAATAGACAATTAGGTACCCTGGTTAGTATGCCCTGGTAGCAAAAAGGGAGTTTCATATGAGAAGGCATGACCAGCTTCTCAACTTGATTGGGCTGTCAAACAGTTCACTAACCAAAGATTTGAACCATAAATATAGGGATCTAATCATGTGGCTAGGCTATGAAGATCTGACGTTTAATTTTCAATTCTACTCGATTCCTTATTCACATCACTCGACAATTTAACTTACTTTACCCAATTAAATAATAGTGATAAATCATAACTATACCTGAATGGTAAACAAATACCAGACGGAGCCTCGTAGGTCGATATGTGATGCTCCGTATTCAAATAATACACTTGGCCAGTGCTACGACTGACTCCTATCGTCCAGGGGGCTGAAATTTAACAAAGGCGATTCAGAGAAATAATAAAACTTCCAAAGCTCAGTAAAAATTGATTTTTGGTGAAGGACGGTAGTATGGCACAGCTCAAATGATAAATTGCCATTCTCCCAACCCTTGGTTAGCAAAGTTAACAATTGAGGTTGGTCATCCGCGCTACAGAATGAGCACCGATTTTGCGATCCCTGATTCGGTAGATATGAATATTATTCACGAAGTCATAAAATATACACAACGAGTCTCTTCACTCACTGGATAAGGGTTGAACGAGAAGAAGACCTTTCGGAGCACAAGTCATTCCAGATTTAGTAGCTTGAAACATAACGTGACCATCTGGATAGTCCTTACATGGAAGTTCCTTTAAACTACACGGAGAGAAAACATGGCTGATTAAGAGAAGACTGGAAGGATAATACAGTGATTTTAATTTAGTTACCCATTAATAAACTCCTGCATCGTGGTCAGGGGCCTACACGGTGGATAAATAACTTTGGTGCACTCTGTCTCCGGAAAATCCAAGGTGTTACACAGTACCTTAATATGTGCCATTCTCTCGATCAGAGATAGATGCTGAATATCTATTCCGTAGATAAACGCCGCATCTAGAATCATTAAAGCGCGATACCGGCGTCCTTTCTGTCAATAAAAACAACTAAATGCAATTAACCGTGCCTAAGTAAGAAATAAGTCGGATACAAAAAATTTCAACCCACATTAGAGTAAATATTAACATTTATGGCCCAAAGTAAGCAACCAGAAGGAAGTTGGATTTTTGAATCAAGTCGAAGGAATCTTCCTTCTTCCCATGTAAAAATCCGATCATTCCCCTGAGAAAGTAGGATCATTGGATCACTGGTTTGTCCCATGGTTACACTATGAAGGCCAGAAATAACAAAAGCGTAAAAGGAGGAGGGTTGGAAGAACGGTCGTTCAAGATCTGCCATTTTGAAAGTCTCTATAATTTTTGAACGCTCCAAATGCTTGGGAAGAGATCCTTTTGTGAAATTTGATGGATCCTGATGAGAGAAATCATAAAAAAGGAGCAATTTGTAAATGCACGATCTACTGATATGAATATAAGTAGCAAATTTTTGCATACAGGGATAATTTCACGTAGAGCATTGGAGATGTTCTCTGGCCACAGAGGCCAGGAATGAATTCCTCGTTTGATATTAGGGACCTAAAATCGGTAAAACATAAGAAACATTTAAAATTGTCTATAGCCATAACTCTTAATCGTAACGGTATTGAGAAATCAAAATGGTGTGTACTGCGAACATGTTGCTTCATACCTCTGGGAGTGCAATGCAGAACGTATTATCCAAATATATCCATGCTAAGGCATATCGTATTGATAAAGCAAGTAAATATGAAAATGCCTACATTCTATAGGATGAATGGAAGATGGAAATAACGACCAAGAAGAATAAAATCCAAAATGTGAAAGATAGCAACCAGGTTACATATGACCACGAAGCCACCTAACCAAGTTAAGTGCTTCCAGTTCGGCTTCATTTTGGTCCACTTCGTGCACCATCTTGTGTTTTACATTGGTCTAACAAGGTTGCCAGCCAATTTTTTAACATGATTGAGGATCACATCTAATTGTCAACTAATATATCTAATCAAGACGAATTACAAGTGCACAGCTGTCTATAGGCAAGTTTAATAATGGGGACTTACTAATTACAAGATTATCAAGTAACCTGTCTTAAAGGAAACTCCAATCTCTAACACAAACACAAAAGAGTTATAAAAAAGATGAATTATTTTAGATTCTGCTAAGGCCTAAAAAAGTCAGTTTTGTTTTCTATCAGCTTCTAATCACACCTCAGGGAAAAGAGTAAAAATATTGGTAAAACTTAAAATGATAAGTAGTAAATAACATCAAGATCCACCAAGTAAAACACAAGATTGTAGGTAATAGAAAGGAAAATGTAAGCTCATCTTACTTTTACGAATTTGGGTATGATTGAAAGTTATCATTACCTGCCACTTCTCTAGACAAGCTTTTGCAACTTCACTCTGCGAGTCATCGCTTTTGGTTGCGTCGTCGGTGAAAACAATCATTTTTGAGAGGTACAAACTCTGGCGTTTTATCAATCTAAAGCAAGGGGGAAGTACAACACGATATAAGACCCTACTTAAAAGCAAATCAGTAGTTGAAGCACAAAACCGTAACCACTCACAACTCATTAACCCTTGTAATGAACTCTGGAAAGTTTTCCGGAATATCGGAGTCCTTGCTATGTAGAACTTCATCTTGAGCTAATCGAAGGAGGTCCAAGGAATCGTTTCCAGTCAGTTTATGAAGTTCCTCTCCAGCCGCCAGAAAATGAGCGATCAGAACTCCAACTGCCGAAGTTGTGTCTACGTGGAATTCATCCTCATGATTATCAATGGAGGAGTGAGAAGGCATTGCCATGGGTTTCTGAATTTTCTTCTGCTTAAACTGTCGACGGGCAAATGTTTCAACAGGTTCTTTCTTCTTAGACTTATTAGCAGATTCAGGAGGTAATGGACAGCCAGCCATGCAATCGTTGCGAGAAATTAAACCATCACAGACAAGATATCTAGGACAGAGAAGGAGAGGTAATCGACCTCAGAACTAGACATTTACCGTTCGGAATTCGCTGGTCTACTGGTGATGGGCTTGACTACGTAAATCTTCTTAAAAACATGACACATAAGCCAAAGTAAATCAACAGTGAAGTCGGTGAAGGTGTCGAATAACTTTGTGATGAAGCGACCGCCTGAAAAAGTCCACGTTAAACAACTACTGGAAAATTATTTACCTGGACGCAGAATTGTAAGGGCACAGAGGCATTGGCAAAGGTAGATGTGCTTCGACAACACTTCCTGTAGATTGTAGCCATCTGACACGTCGAAACCCTTGAGAAAATAGGAGGGTCATTCAGATCAACAGAGGCCAAGAATAGTTAAGCGAATGCCTTTATTTGGCATATATTTGAATCTTAATACCCTTTTCTGATCTTAACAACTTAGTGAAGGTAGAGTAAGCTGTCATTGATAAGACAGTGAATCGGCCCTCGTCCGTTATTCATTCAAACAATTTTAGTGATTGAATTAGTAAAGTGAGTGATCGCAATTAAGCTTTGCTAAGTTAATACCTAGTTAGCTCGTGTCGTGCAGCTAGCAACTTGGCAAAAGGTATTTTAAAAATCGATTAATCAATGATATGAGAATTGAACGCCTCGAAACTCTAAAGATGGGATTGACGCCACCAACGAATACCTAAAGCTTAGAAAATTACCACTTCCTACTGTCAGACGAATGTGAAATAAGGGTTCACAGAAATGTAGACAAATATAAACCTTATATCCTTAAAATCAATACCTATCAATCGAACACCCCTAAAGATGAACTTCAACTGAAAGAAACATTCTCAAACATTAAGGGCAAAACGGTGCTAATCGAAACTTAAATTTTATACAAATAATTGATTTCATGACCCAACTCTTCTGATTCGAAAATCATACTCCCTATCTAAAGAGTATTTTCGAAAAAACCTTTTGATTCAAACATAGACTGCGCTACCTTCTCAGTGACGACCTACCCATCTATTTGTTACTATTAAAAGGCGAGGGAAAGAGGTCTATTTGTCACTTACGCCATCAGCCATAACAAGATGAACTCCCTTTCCATCGGTCGCAGAAACGATAGTCTTCGCAAATGAAGCCAAATTGCACCACTTTGTAATATCACCATCATCTGCGCTGCCATAGTAAGGTCGAAAAGTCTCTACTGGGCCAGCAACGAATTTCCTTAGCTTGAAGTCACAATCTCCCTTGAGTGTCATGCCATAGCCTCGAATAGATTGAAAATGATGTCGTTTGGAACCCAGGGGACATCCACGACGCCATGTCAAGTACTCAGAAAAACCTCCTGGACCAGCACAGATGTCTGCAAAATGGAGAATCTCCTAAAATGAACAAGGTGGGAAATAATTACAAAACGGCATGTAGGTCAATAATATAAATACTTACTTTGTGAGGAGGATTCGTTGAGAACAGTCCATTGAATAAGGAGTCCATATTGGCCATTTTCATAGCAGCTCTAATAAGTAAACGAGGAAGTGAATCGAGATTATACAAAAAATAATTTATTTATAAAATTAGTGTATGCACCGATGGCGTAGAGGTAATTATTAACGTTTGCGGCCAATATCATGGGTTCGATGTTTATAATGCCAAATTCAGTGAACGATACGACCAATTTTATTAGAAGAAAGTCGGTAAAGAGAGGAGGTGGCATCATCGGAAAGCCTCCATGATGAACTCTAGAAAACGCTTCTCTAAAACGGATTTAAGACTTGATAGGATGTTGGACAAGCTTGAAAAGAAGACGCATATCTTCAAGCACTTGATGGTGAGGTCTTAAAGAAAAGAGAAGCTTTTACCACTAATAACCGAAATCATCAAAGTTCACACTCCTCAACCCTTCAATAAATGCTGTCTCTCGAAAAATAAAATTTCTGGATTAAAATCGATTACCTATTCATGAATATTCCGCTGCGAATATCTTCGTAGGGATTTGACCGCAAACGAGCACTCATAATGGCTTCACGAGAACGCTTATCCAGAGAGTTCTAAAACGAAAAGAAAACAGTATCAAAAAGATAGAACGTGCGCATTAACGAGCTAAAAGAGCAGATGAGAAAGGATTTCCAAGTCACTGGCAGCCAGTTAGTGGGACGAATTTCTAATAACATACTACTACTATCTTATAAATAGGTAAACAATGTTGTAACACGTTTGTCGAGAGTCAAGTAGCAACCAATGTGGTCCCTACCCATTTTAAAGAGCTAACATCTCTCATCCCAAGTAAAGACAAGATTATTTATATCTTTATGAGACCAATCTTCCATTACGATCTTTCACTAATAGAATAAGTTTATTTATTTAAAAATTGTACAAGGCATACGAATTTGACAGCAGGATGTATAGCTTTCAACTGGGGTGTGTTTGTGATTTTAAAGGTACTTTTTTGTATTTTGGTATTCTTTTAAGACTTAGATTTAGCTTTGACGATTATGCTCCTGGAGCCGAGCTGCCTTGCATCTGGAATAATTAAATTTAAAAAAATAAGGTGGTTGTATGGTCAAATTTTCTTTTCATGTTTCCTATGGCCAACAGCCTTTTCCTAAGGACTACCTTTTTCACAGAGCTATGAAAATCTTGCTCGGCCGACTACTCTGAAAAATCCTGTGATCAAGTTTCAAAAAAGAAGACTTCTTGGGATTGATTGAAAATCCTCTGAAATATCAAGTGCATATAAAAATTAGAAAACACAACCTTACTGGAAAGCAGGGACCACTAGCCCACTAATTAGCAGGAGATATGTCCGAAGCAAGAAGCCTAGAATTGTTATTTGAATTCAATATATGCGTATTACTTCAACAGAATTTCAAATGACTATAAATGTAAAGACAACATGGACAAGCAAAGAGGCAAATAACTTGGCAAATTGAACTTAATAAAAAGCGGAGTGAAAATTTTCAGATGTAAACAATTTTGGTAGAGAAATGGGGGAATATAAATACCTTTTAACTCCCAAACAGATCATTAGTAAGAAAAAGGAGAACAGTAGAACAAAAAACGTTAATGCTTCTCCTGAACAATCCACCTTAATCTCTTTCCGCGCGGTTTCCACAAAGTACTTACCTTATAAAACAACATCTCAAAAAGTAGCTGTTCCGAACAGTACCGAGATTGACTCTCCATCGAATCAACTGGAGGACCACGAGCGAACTCTGAATCCAACGGCAAAATCGCCGATCTCAGTGCCCTCAAACACCTCTCAGGCAGATCTGGAATCTCTAAATTTGATCCAGAAGGGAACCAAAGGGAGAATCGATAGAACAGGTCATCATTCGCTGAGGCAGGGACCAGATCGGTCCTGTCATCAGACCAAGCATTCGGACCATTTGGCAACTCGCCAATATCGAGAGCACGAAATCCTGAGACTGCATCTGCACCCAAACCTTGACGATTCTTTGGCACCTTGGTCGATATGGGTTCGAGACGACCTTGGCCTTGAGCACCTAGACCTTTGCCGTCGGTCCAACCTAATTTTCTCTGTTAATGAGAGGCAATTAATAGTTGAAAGTGAAAATTCCAAAGATCTCGTACCCAATACATACTATTGAGTTTGTGTTGAAAAAGTTAACAAATTAAATTTGCACTATCATTGAGCATAACGGACATTACTGCTTAAAAATAATAAACAATTTCACGCAAAAACTAACCAACTGTAATGCGCGAACAAGAACACGCACCTACAAAACTACCCAATTTAATATGACTCAATGCTTACACATTATAACCCCATTAGGTCACAATAAAAGCCGAATATGTCTATTCAAACAAAATATTGGCAATTAATACTCCCCTTTAGTAAATTTTTTTGAATACCGTTATACTCAAATCGTGTAAGCCAATATCATCCTGCATCGAAATTATATGGTCAATCATTTCAATTAATTAGTCGGCCAACAAGCACCGGACATCATCGATAGAAATTTTATCACGAAATTAGACTTTTAGGACCTTAAGTAGTAGGAGTAAATAATGTGCAGCACGAACCCAAAAAATCAATTGAAGTGAGATTCATCAATACCAACCGCCTTTGTCATCAACATCTATTCGGTTGTCTCCTCCGAATTAATTTGATTCCCAATAAAATATTGGAAGAGTTGGTGTTCCCATTAAAAATATGAATTGAAGTGCATTTCGAGAGAGGAGAATGACATTTAAAATCTTCGCTCATGAAAAGCTCAGATTTGTTTAGATTCAGTTATGTTTGATTATTGATACTTTCCCAAGTCAATGTTATTTGCAAACACACAGTTCAGTTACATTCAAATTCTGAAGGCTCTTGAGCAAAAATTGCACCAAAAGCCATATTTTAAAAAGGAAAACTAAGGTTTATTCGAAATTTCACAAACCCATTTTCAGAGATAACTGCCATGAACAACACTAAATTTTCTTTTAGTAAGAATCAGGTAGGTTGAAAAAAAAGAAGGCATTCTTATCTTCAGATAAAACATATCGGAATACGTTTTTCAACTAAGTGGAAAATAGTGTTCGAATTTGCAGCCCTAGAATGTCATAACATCAAGCGATACGAATACAATCTCTGATTTCTATGCTTACTTTCATATTTCTTCAGTTTTTTCCTTGATATCTTATTACTTTACTTTGAATAACTTTATCTTACATCAACATACCAATAAAATAATAAAATATCAATACTTGGGACCCAGCATTAATCAATATTTCAGTACTCACACAAGGTTAATATAATTAAGAATAGAAATCCAATTACTAAGGAATTACTCACCATCAAGTCCCAGCCCTTGGAACCGATTTGGGTATCATCAAGCTACAAAAATGGAGGGAAAGAAGAAATAAGTCCATTATTCGACAAGCTCCCAACCACCTTCATTATCCCAAAGAAAGGAAGAACTGTAATACCTTAATACGTTTTGCTGGAGCAATATCACCTGAATCCATGTTGGAGCTAAAACAGTACATGTAAGATTATGGCAAAAAATGATCAATGAATGCCAAAATAGACCAAGAGCAAATTAAAAAATTGATTAAATTTATTTTAAATTTATGAGCTTCTCAGGAGGTAGAGTTACAGAGGTGGGAATGCGAAATGGAGTTTGACAAGTCGAACAAACAGGGGAGAATTCACAAAATACAGACAAACAGACAGAACAAACATAAGCCAAATCGACCATCTTGCGGTGACAAAAACAGGCTGAACGGAAATCCACTCCAGCAGATGAGCCGCCATTCGAATCTGGAAGGATCATCTGAGATCTGAGACCTGCATGGGGGAGGAAAACACAAAGAAGATACTGTAGAAGTCCAGCAGGTCTAGGAATACGAAGATAAATACCTCCAGTCAGCTCAGCAGCTTGCTGGAAGAGACTGGAGTGTCCAGACTCCTGAAGAGTTGTGGATGACTGACGAAGTTGATCTTCGATGGAATAGGACATTCGAGTAGGAGGTATAATACAAGCGTCGATGAGAACTCCCATCTTTTGAGCAGTAAATACAGCGTTCATGAGAGAAAGGTATTGGGAAGAATCATCCTCAGCGGCTCGAACGACAAGAATCCGAGCGTGGAAATTGTCTTTTAGTAGACTATGAATATCATCCTCAACCACTGTATTTGAGTCGATTCGAGTGTAAGCAAAAGTAGGACGCATTTCTCGACATCGGCGAATGAAGAAACAAAGAGCGTTATTAATCGCATTAGCGAATGAAACAGTGCAGCTAGTCGACTCACAGGACATGACCATCTGGTTGACTTTTTTTCGAACCGTTTGACCAATGATCGAGAATGGTTCGTATTGACCATTTCGGCATTCAATTTTATCAATGGGGTTTAGAGAAGGCCATAAAAACTCAGTTTTCTCGGGAGTTACACCAACAATTGCAACCTCATTAAGAGGTGACAGAGCTAGATGACTGCTAGCGAAAGCGAGAATATTTTCGATAAATGTGGGGAGGATAAGAAACTCGTGAGCAAATGTACCCCACCACACTGGAGTGAGGTCAATTAGGATCATAAGAAGATTATGATCACCATCTTCTTGAGCCATTTTAGGCGGCAAAGTCGAGAGTAAGTTGAATTAAAATTGACTCAAAGTCTTCAATGGATACTGTATTTCTATCAGATTTTTTAGCTAATGCAACGGACCTTTCGAAAGCCTCTGCAGGTGAAAATAATTCGTTAACAAAATGAAACAAACCGTTGATATAAAGCTTTATGAGCTCGACGGATAGATAAGTAGCTTTCTTTGAAACTAAATGGGAAATAAGCAAAATAGAGTAAACAGCACACACCTTGATTTTGAATCAGTTAATTGACTTCGAAGTAGTATTGGTAAGACTTTATCCTAGAGCATAGATAAATCGACCAGGATTAGAACGAAATAGCGATAATAATATTTTAAGTAGATCAAAAGTATGCAAAATGTGCAATCAGTCAGTGAACTCTAGTTAAGTCGATAAGCTGATAGAAGACGCACCATACGAAGCCCTAACTGTTCGTAACAAGTACCCACTGAGGGGCACGCGCTTAAGCAGGGTTACTTGACGAAATCTTGTGAAAATCAAGAGTATTAGTAATATTTAAAAAAAATTGTGTAATCTATCATATTTAATTTAAATATAAGTTGAATCGATTGAATACAATTGCTTAAAAGACATTATTATTATTACCACTTAGGTGGATAATTATCTTCAAAGGGGAATAGCCAAATGTGTTCTCTTTGCCCAAAATAACAATACATTCAAACGTAAGTTTTCACTGTTTGCATTCATTTTGCTAATCAATAACTTCACATAAATCTATCGGTATATGCTCAAGTATGTCGGTAGAGTTTAATAGTAGGGCGTTTGTTGTTTAATGCACGTAATCTTGTTCTACTTGTTGACTGAAAAGATATTTGAATTTAAAGATAATCAGATAACTCTGATGATAGCAGATTATGGACCGTATATTTCTTTAGCAATTATCGGCAATAGTCTAAAATTTTGCGATGGGTTGTAAAGGTTGACTTGGGCGAAAAAATTTGAATATAAATGGATTAAGCCGCAGCTTATTCTTTATTCTAAGCAGTTTTAACTGCAGCGATGTACTAAGTAGTGACCTTATTTCAACCTACTTCAAATAATTTCATAAAGCTTTACAAAACTTGCTAAGACAGACTAAAAATAGTGAAAAATCTAAAATTACAAAATGAAAGTAGGGCACTTAAATTAAATCAGACTCGTTTATTCGATTTTGACGTGAATTGATATAAATAGCTCTCAAATTATCTTCACAATTTCACTTAATAAACAGTCCAACAGTTTTATATGGCATTTAACAATTTTAAACTTTTTCTGTTTAATTTGATATTATATTTTGGGATACTATCTGTGATATTTAACTCAAATTTGAGCTGTGATAATCTTAAAATAAGATTTTAAAATAAATCTCACATTAAGCATATTTGTCATTATATTGGTTACCATATCCTCATATTTTTACTATTTCGATTTTATTTTACTACTAAATTAGGGTAAATATATGTGGATAGGAAATATTTTAGATCAACATCAACCGCAATAGTGTGTACCGCAATTGTTTTATGGATATCATAATTTTACGCGTCCATTAAATATATAAATATTCATCACTTGGCATTAGATTCGATATCACCCGATGGTCACTGCTAAGACCTAAACACTGTCCATTAACACATGATCGGTGAAATTATTCGCTTATCTTTATAATCATTTATAATTAGATCACCTTTTTCTAAATTGCATAAATAATCTAAACAGCCGATTTACGGTCAATCTGGTAGGATTCTTCTTTTTTGTTCACTCGTCAATCTCACTAGTTATCAACCTAATACGGTGTAATGAACAAAGGTCCCGTGCATTGTACCTCTAAATGACCACACAATTACATTCTAAATGAAATATGTAATTTTCCTCCTATTTTGGTTTAGTCGCAGTCAGTCAATTGAGTTGTCACGCTCTGACTCCACTATAACACAATGTCTAGACACTCCGAGGTCGAACACCCGTTTAGTAATGTAGTTACATCGGTTCTTGCCTTCATTTTCTGAGTATATATTTCGTTTTGAAATATTGAAAGGCATGAAGAAACCAAATATTCCCAATTCACATATACTACAATTAATGAAAATATTAATTTTTAAACTACAATTGTTAGTTGAAACGTTTACCATTACCGTCCATAACTTGATTAGCACCACAATGGTTCAAGTATTGGTCCAAGTAACTCATAATTGCATTCACTAAAATGAGCCATCTGCTTAGTCTAAATAAACAGATTCTTAAATCTTAAATATAACCAAGTCGTAAAAGCTCGATAAGAAGAATATGAAACGGTTTCTGAGAAGCAGAATGCACCCGGAAATCAAGTAGTAAGCATTTTACAAAACATTCGATACACTTTTAAAGAAACCGAATTTATTAGGAGAAATCATTTGTAATTCTCTCGCGTGGTGCAACAAAACCGAAAACAGTTGACGTTACCTAGCAACGAATTGTAGCGCAGCTAAACATAACTCGGCAACTGAATTTGAAAACCTTTTCATTGTGCAAATACTGCGACTTTGATGTCAATCTAAAAACGCCAAATTTCGTGCTCCTTATTTAATTACCCTCTCAAAGTAGTTAGTGTTTTCACCTTGGTCATTAATGATGGTTATTAAATGGCAAAATGTTATTTTTACCAAAACTCCCTTAAATTAATCTAAATATTTGCGAAGTGCACGCTATTAGTTTAACGTTCATCTTAAGCACTAAATAGAAGATTTTTTCAAATCTTAATGAGATATATAGGGTAGCATAGATCCCAAATTTATGCATTTGAAGTAAAATTTGTGTTTCAACAAGATTTGAGCAGAAATTGAAATGAAATTAATAGTAGTTAATCTTTAAAATAAGCGGCAAATAATATGGTAATCAATTATACAATGGGCTTCCCTATTCAGAAAGGCGTTTTTAAATGTCCGTATAAACCAAATGAGTGTAAACCATCGAGGATTAAAAAGCATGTTAATATGGAAAGGGCAAAAAATTACGAAAAGGAAGAATTTATGACATGTATAAACTCAATCTTACTTTGACTTGAGTATTGACGAATACTGAACAATACGAGTATTATCATGGTATTCTATAATGGAAGAAGAGAGGAAAATGGATAATCGAAAATTCGGACGGTGTAAGAGTTAGACAATGCAATGCTTAGCCTTCAAATTGTTGAGAGAGATATATTTGTGAGGCTTTATTATCGCCTTTTCTGCGTTTTGACATTCCTTTCCAGCTTTGATTTATTCATGGAAACATCTACTCTTAATTTGTTTGAGTATCCTTGAATTTTGAATAGTTTGATGAAGGAGCACTTACGAGAGAGCAAAAATAAGAAGTGGTTGCACGGCCATTTTCTTCTTAAAACGCTCGCTGTATTTGATATGAAATAAAAAATGAACCTACCCTTTTCGCCTACCGGAAATCTCCTGTCTTATAAGTGTTAATACATAGATGGTTAAATTAGAGGCATTTCAACTTGACTTTCCCACTTCTTTCTAGAATAATTAGCTGAAGTTACATGCATCACACGAGTCTTCGCGTTGTATGCCACATTCGTCCTCAACTTAGTATTTATGCGGCGTTATTATTCATCACTGAGTCATAAAGCTTCTACATATGTAGCAGGATGCGTCCACAGTCGGATGTAAAATTGTGCAATATTTCGGGTTCTTTTTCCTTCATTCATAGGATAAATAGTTCTTTAAGTGACATTATTAAAAAAGAAAATTATTATTTCAATCTGTTAATGCTATTATTGCGCTTCTTATGGATATATGCATATGTATATTTATTCAGTATGACCCTTTATTTAATTTAAAACTCGTTTATTATTAAGAGCACGTTAAAATCGTTAAACTAGATTGTAAAAGTAGGAAAATTCGACGACGCCTTGCAAATGGTTTCCTTATTTCACAACGTCACTCCCAAGTAATTCTCAAAGAGTAAAAAAACCTTGAAGAATGTGTGAACCAGTTAAAAGACAAACTAAACCAACTTGTAGAATAATGAGAGGCTGGTTACTCTTTCCTGCAATTTCAAAAATAGCTGAAAATGTCAGCGCTCGACATAATTTTGCTAAAATACATATGGTCAAGATACTAATTACAAAGAAATTAATTTGGTCTTGAGCGCACTCTGTTGTTAATAATTAAAGTTATGGAGAAATATTGTCCTCTTGGAGTTTTAAAGAACGGAAAGCAGCCAATATTTGATCATCTCTCAGATTCATAATTTTAGTAATATTTATTTATTTATATCAAATGGCAGGCTTTATGATAGTTATCATTAGCCCTTAGTTGACTTAGGGCTTCACAGAGAGGAGGAACAAAGAGTCGTGAGGGGTAACAGAAGAGTAAGTCACAGATGTAAAAGAGACAGACACATAGGTAGAGAAAAAGGTAGGGTGAGTACTATGGAAGTGTCCGAATATGACATACAGTGGGGTCATGGTAGTTTGAAGTCAACTGACGGTTTATAGATATTTCTTGCCTTAAGAGTATACGTTGCAGAGGGTGCACCACGTGGAGGAATGTCTGTTGGGCACCCCAAAGCACAGTTGGTTTGGAGATGCTGGGATTTGAACTCGGGCCTCTATACATTTATAGAATTTAAAGCAGATAAAGAACTTTGTGCTTCTTGTGCATCCAGACTCATCACCATCCTAAGCGACAGTTTTTCACCAATTGTAGGCAGCACAGTCTAAGTAGACCTTCCATGGGACTTACCAAATAGATAAAGCGAGCAAATATTAAAGGACTTAACATTTATGAGGTATATGAAAGATGTAAATACGGAAATAGAAGTATAAGGATTACACATGGGAAAAGCAGGAGGCCATCTTCCCTCACGCCTCAGAAGTGGTAACGATCGATGACCACCTAACCCGATCAAGTCAATAGCCACACCAAGCTCCCAGTTCGACTTCCATATGCCTGTATGCATAACTTTGGTCTAGCTTAGTTGCAAGTCAACTTTCCATACGTTTGAGGGTTGCGCAATGAATGAAAAGGTGTTAGAATTCATTTCTTTTACCCCTCACAAATCGGCTATCCTCTCTCAGTAATGGCGCCTACTTCCAAGTTCTAGCAGGAATCAAGGGGTCAGTTTGGAGATACCTCCACGCGTGTAGATTATTTTCTATTAAGAAATGGAATATAACGCAAAACGCTGAAGTATTTGGGGAGTGACCAAGAAAAGAAAAAACGTATTTATTAGGTTAAACCAGCAAACAGGAGAGTAGAAAATGCGCAAGAAGATACACGTGGAGTTGAGGTCACGAAGTAAGTAAGATCCGAACAAGTTCGCTCGAGACATAACATTCCTCTCCCTTCTTGCTAGGCCTATCTCCTTTTCGACACTTTCTTAGAATTTAGCGTCAATTTTTAGCTTCCGTTTCGAATGTCTATCAAAGCAGGTCTTGGACTATATATATTTCATTTAATTCCACCAGCAATTCATTCAAGTGGGCTCCTATAATCTAATTCTCTATTTGTGCTTTTGATAATTAGCACCTAACTTCAGTATCCAAATATTTAATCACCGGTGGACTTTGAGACTGGACCTATTGAACCGATACTGCCAATCCTTGTTCTCTCGGTGACTTGACCTTGAGGTTATCCACTGTTGTGCGCTTAGCTGCTTCATTTAGTAAAATCTATTTGATGGAAACTTCATTCTCCACCTTAAAACAGAAATTCGCTATATTTGTGGTGGGCAAATTTGCACTTTATTGACTTGTGTCGAGGGAAGAGTCCGTACATGCCAGCAATTAAAGTGGTCACTTCTGCTGTACAACAAGTATAGCAGAGTTTCCACCACAACTAACAACCCCCGTAATCCCCTTGAAGATGCAAGTTGAAATATAAGTGCCTCAAAAATCAAGACACCGAAGGATAAAAAAAGGCTCAAAGTCGAATCTTTTGAATAGTACGGACGCTCCCATTTCAGTTCATATTCGTCCTCAAAACTTCGGACATTTTCAGCCGTTTATTTCTCTGTCAAATCGGCATCTGGATACATTTTTAACCTCGAGACCCTACCCCAATCCAATCAGTCTTCTTCTATCTAGACAAAAGCGGAAATGAGAAAATCGATTTATTCTTGTCTTGTGAATCTGCTTGTGTAGGTTTACGCTTTGTACCATCGATCTCCTCTGTTGATCTTTCGAGGACCATTCCTGATTTACCAATATTAAATACCCTATTCATCGAGGTGGCAATTAACACAGATATATAGAAATACCGATGTCATTAGTTTCACAAATAGGATTCCTAGCAATAAGTAAAACAGTAAGTTGAGTTTCAAATTAACATAACGGTGATCCTCCCCCCAAGATGTTTAATGATTGGTCACTACGCCAATAAATCATGGAACTAGTACTTGCAGAAATCGTGATAATGTATAGCATCACCTAACTCAAACCGATTTTCGGACTTCGCTTCGGATAGCCACTTACGTAATTTCAAATGAATTTGGCAAATCGTACCCACTTATGAGATGGGACCAGTGTTCAATTTAAATAGGTGCAAAATGTGTTCTCCTATACAAGCTCACGATTCTTTTGAGTCGGATGCATACCCTATCACTATATGTTTTGGGGACTTATCGGCTTTGGTGTAATGATCGATGTCACAAAGGGTTAAACGAGTTTTAATGGACACCAGTGAAATAACCAAGCATTATAAAGATCAATACATTCGTTGGAAGCCCTCATTAATTGATGAAGGACGTGACTTGAGTCAGAGGAACCAGAATGAGATTAAAGTAGATCTAAGCCTGACCGTAGAATTATTCCAAAAGTAACGTCAAATTAGGCTAGGTATCAGTTCGAAACACTAATTATCTTCTTTTGGTCACGAGGATACATGAGTCCTTCCCGAATTGAAAGAAGAACAGGAGTTTTGACATAACCATATTCGTATTTTTGTGCGAATGGTAACGAGTCAATAGGAATGGAGGAAGAAGTGGAAGTAGGAATTGATAGAAGGTATGGAAGGCATGAGTAGTGATCGTGGACGAACAGACAAAGTGGGGTTCAATAGGACTGTTGACAGATTATGAGTTTTTTGTGGAATGAGACAGTAGGAGCATCGCACAGAGAGAGATCGAGCAGGTATGAGTCAGGATGCTCAGATATTACAAGGTCACTCAGAAATTACTTGTATTTCATTGTATCTTCAGGATACTCGAGAAGTCCATTATTTCCTATTGTTCGTAAATAAAACTGCCCTTTCAAAAACCGCTCCAAGGTTATTTAATAACAGATGAAAAGTGACATCTCAAATTGCAAAAGTCTAAAGATCAAGTGGTAGCTTAATTCCCAACTGCTGCAGAACACATGGCTCTCAGATGAGCTGAGATTTGAATCTTGTATTTTTTAAAATTACTGTTTAAATAGAATATTTTAAGGAGCGCTGGTATGTTTAAACTATTCTATCTGCTGTTTCGTTTAACAATACTACATGATTGACGTGTATATCGAAAGATAAATTTGAATTCAGCGTTCTTGTTTATCAACACGGGAATTTTATTGATCTATTTTTTGTAAATAAAACAACTGGTTTACAAAAAATTGAATCTCACAATCAATTTAGAAAGTCGTAAAAAATTTTAATTCGAAGATCCAGTCAAATCATTATTGGTGGCACGCAGCTGCTGACGCGTTTGTTTGTGAAGTCAGTAGGCACATTGAAATACCTCAATAGTCAAGTCTGGCTAATAGAGGAGGTGACAAAATTCGAATTTCTCGTTTGGGAGTTTTCGTGGTGCCACCTCTCCCTAACCAAGATGATAGCCAATATACTTTGTTTGTTGAATAGACGTTCAACACCTAATTTCACTCCTCCATAAGATGTCAATTTTAAGACGAGACTGAATGATTATGAAACTTACTAAGAACGAGGATTCTGACTACCCTGTCGTTGCCTATAAGTGATAAAATTTCCGAAAGTAAATAACTGAGAACATCATGGAGACACATGCAACCACATGCCAAGCGCCCTTGTTAGCGATTGACCTTAAGCATTATCTATAGATGCATTAAGGGTCAGTATAAGTAAATCGGTTGCGGATGGAGGGGGAAAATACAGGTCAACAGAACTGTACGTGTGCTAGTGCTGTAATATTAAGTCACACTAGTTGCGCAAAAATTGGAGGATGCAAAGAAAATAGGCCTGTAGTGAAACCAACCGACTTTAGACAAGAAATATCATCGCCCAGCATGTGTAAAACTCGATGAGAATGTTCAAGGAAGGTAATGCTTTGATACATCCGAAAAATTAAAGTGAAGGAAACAGAAGTAAATACTAGTAGTAGAAATTGGGAAAGCCATCAAGTCGCGTTAGACCTGATGTATCAGTGTTATCATCCGCCGGATTTATTTGACCATACCATGTTTTCCTTTGCCATAAATTAGCTATACTAATGATTAGAAACATTCATCATATGAATGACTGAATGCGGGTTTCTCAATCCGGAGTGCACCAGAACGTCTTTCTAAACTCAGAGGGAATGAAAAGGAAACAGGATATACTGAATATCGCATCAGAACAAAAGTATATGCATAGAGCTATGAATAATGAACTACAAAGTAACAGATATAGTCAGTATTAACTAACCGCACTAATGCGTCCCACAGCAGACTAATGCTGACGTGATGAGTATTGGTGGTACCAGGGGAACGTTTCAAACGCCAATAGCGCCTTCTGTTACGAGTCTAGTACCAATGGAGCTTACTTTGAAAGAGGACCGTACGGTCGTAAGGACGTTAAAGGGTCAAGTACAAAAGAACTCAATGCTGCAAAACAATTGGACAGTTTAGTGCTGTGTTACTATTATTCAAGCCTATTACAAAAGCCAATATAGCTTCCACCAGAATATGAATATGAGGATTAACTAGCGAGTAACTCATCTATCATATCAGGGCATACTTATTCGATTTCGAATTTGACAAATTGATTAAATTAGTTCGGAAGCATCACATAGTGGGAATTTAATGTTATGCAGTATGGCCAAGATAAAGGAGGTCCATTTTCTTTATCATACGAGAAGTGATATTGAGTGTTTGCACGGGGTCACGTGATACACGGCAGCCAATTTGTGTAAACTGTGTATTACTCAATGTTGCATTGTCACTTTTTAATAACGGCTGTGAATACAGTCCTACAGATAGCCATTTCAATCGAACAAACAATGCTTATTGGTGGAACTTATTTGAGATGCGAATTATCTGTAACGTAAAGTGTAAGGTTCACCACAGAGTACGCACAGCGAGTTGATCTTGCCAAAAGCGTTGCCATGAAAATGATTGCTAAACTTCGAGCTATGGGCTCAATCACTAACGCCAAAAGTAACCGTTCACTGGAAAATATTCAACGTGTTCACGAGACTATGTGAAAGTTTACAGGAATCAACTGGATGTCTATCTTCCAAATTAAATATAAACACCCGGAAGCAGTTAACCCTTTAGCGCCCGAATTACCTTTTTGAAAATTGTACCCAATCGCATTTACGCGTGTCCCACACCAGACGGATGCAGACGTGATGAGTTTTGGTGGTATCAGGCGAAGGCGATAGACGTATTGAACCTGTTTCAAACGGCAACAGCGCCTTCTGTTATAAGTCTAGTACCAATAGAGCTTATTCTGAAAGAGGACCGTGCGGTTGTAAGGGCCTTAAAGGGTAAACTATACGAATGTATGGATGATGCAAATATTCCAACCTACAGACGAAAACCTGATAGCGATTGGATTAAAATCTTCGTGTTACCACAGATAAAGCATGGTTCCATCTTAGTGGGTACGTGAACTCTCTAGACAGTTTCTATTGGTCAGCAGACCATTCCCAGAAACACTTCGGTGTCCCTATACATAAGGCAAAATAGGCGTTTGGTGTGCGGTTTCAGTCCAGTGACTTGTAGACACCATTTTCTTTAATAACACCGTGAACAAGGCAGTGTATGTAACGAAATGTTTGCAATCATCCAAAGTGCAGTTGACGGAGAAAATGTGAGAGTTTGCGTTTTTTTTTCAAATAAAAGATAGTGCTATGGCGCATACTCCACAATTTTCAATGACGTACGTCAATGAAGCTCCCAGAGAAGAGCCTACAATTTAGGCAAGTTTGTGGCCTCACAGTTACCCATGTTTCTTACTTGTGGCGTAATTTAGGGGGTAAAATGTACTGCAGCAATCCGCAAACAATTAAAGAGCTGAAAAGTGAACATTCGCAATAAGATTGTGGAAATCACACCAACTGAATTGCAAAAGTTCCCAACGTAACTTGAGACGTGCTGAGCTGTATATTGAAGCAGATTTCCTTGACTTATCCTCATTAATCTCTATGCCAAGACCCTTCTGTTTGGAATATCTCCCGGAATTACCCAAGCTTTCTCAGCGATATAATGGACACAGGCGTTTGACATGGAATGCTTTTATTTGGGTTTTTATTTGTATGTCTGTTGCGCGTGTTGGTCAAATGGAGCTTAACCAACAACTACTCTTTGGGTGCGGTGACCCTCTAACGATTATTGCTTGGTCGAGAGGTCTCTGCACCCATGACTCGTTTGCTCCCTCTTGCGATCAAGATCACGGCCGTACGTTCCAGAATTTTCGAGAGCTCATGACGCTGCTTAGTCTAAGTGTGAACTCCACACACACAAACCAACTTTGAAATTGCTGCTTGCAGCCGTCACAAGATCGGTATGTGGGTGCTGTGTGTTTTATTGATCAACTTGCAAGTCCGCCAATTCACAATTCACAAGATTACTATGCATTAGTGTCGATCCAATGATTTGGATGGCCAACTTTGCTAAGCACGTCTTGACAACAAGAAGGGTGACTCCAAAATACATTGCTTCTATTTTATTGTTAACCATATAGTAATCTGGAAACACACACTCACTTAAGTGATGAAAAATAAAGTTGGCATTTTAATAGAAAAAATTCTTTACTTATTTTGTCCTAAATAAATGTTCTTGTTACATCGATTTACGTGGCATAGAAAACGTATTTTTTGGGGAAAAATACGACTGAACAAGTTACATTTATTAAATACGATTTTTATACTACTTTGAACATAATCAAAGGTAGCACATATTAGCATAAACTGTAAATGAGGAATATTTTTGAAGTTAGGCACAAGTTTTAACTAAGTTTACACTTTCCATAAACTATTTCGCGTTAAAGGTTAGCAGGACAATTAAATCAGACAGAATAATAGAGTGAAGTAATGCATATTACCGCAATCTTTTTCCTCACATTATTGCCTCTCAGTCGGCCTCATGCAAACGAGACCCGTGTAGCGGATTAGCTACCTTAATAAGCCTTGACTGTTCTCAGAAACCTCAGTGCCAGATTCTCCTAGTTGGTAAGTCTCCCAGAAGAAGAAATAGACGTATACCGTGGATACGTTTATTTAGTATGGCGTGCTGTGTTATGTGTGTATGTATGACGTGGAACTTAGTAATTATATACACTTTATGATACGATGACCTCATATAACTTGGATCATTGATTGGTCGGAAAATCGTGTACTGGGATTGGCCATTGATTGATCGTAGTTGGTATTGGTCAATGATTCTGCATTAGTCATGCTGAAGTTGTGTCCCCACATCCTTTGCTCTAGAAGACATTCTGCAAATTATTTCCTTCCATAACCACAAAATCAGCATACCTTGGAGTAAATAATGGTTCAAAATGCAACTGATTGAAGAATGGGAGCTAAAAGGCAGCATGTAAGGCGGATCTGTGTAAGAACGCAATTCGAGAGTATGCTAAAAATCAACCTTAAATTTTGAACACTGAATAAAATTCCCGTTAATATATTCATTCTCTAAATATTTAGGAAGAAAAGAATACTCTCTTGAATCTGGAAGAATGACTGCCAAACCCAAAGTCCTATGGAAGAGAAACTTTCTCAAATATCAGTTGTGGGCAGAGAACTAGTACCTTGGATCTCCTCTTCCGAGAAACGCTCATTCCCCAAACTCCTTAATACTTTACCTTAACAACTTCACAGGATGTGAATTTAGTACTTTTGTCACACGCATCTATTGACCACCTCGCCACCAACGCAGTCAAGGTCTTGTGTCGATAGACTACTAGTAAAAACATTATGGGAATCAATAAGAGCTGGATTCAGTCTACATCGCACACACTTTCGGCTACCTTTAATACTGTTACAGAGTCAACTTCTTGAAAATTGGAATCAACCTCAATATTTGGGGTGAAAATCTGCTCACACTCATTAAGCTAAATGTTAGTAACGCTTAAAGTGGACGTAGTAAAGGTATCCTGGAAGTGGCCAAATGAGAAACTTCACAATTGATTATCTTTATTATCGACAAGTGAGGTTGGACATCCATATTACCAACTGCGCACCGATCACGTGATCGCTAACCTAATGGGAATGCGAATTTTTACGTTTGCAAACTGAGTTAGCACTAACGAAAATCCAGAATATCATAATTAAACCACATCTATCATATTACTAAATGGAAACTATTCCGTGAATTCATCACCACTTCAAAACTCCGCAAAGATGTTTATTTCAAGTTAATAAGGTTGGAATGCATAGGTTGAGCCCAGAAAAGGCAGATAATCACTCAAAGGTATAAAAAAAGAGCAACTTGAATGGCAAAGAGTAAGAAAAGGATAAAGATATCACAGCGAATCGAAAGCTTTCGCTCTATCCGCAAAAGTTCCAATTTTTGTCATGCAGGC
Source organism: Hymenolepis microstoma (assembly GCA_000469805.3). Classification (NCBI taxonomy): domain Eukaryota; kingdom Metazoa; phylum Platyhelminthes; class Cestoda; order Cyclophyllidea; family Hymenolepididae; genus Hymenolepis; species Hymenolepis microstoma. Next base: position 33,822,398 of record LR215989.1, on the reverse strand, counting down.
CTTTCGAGCTGGCGTACATCGAGAACCACTTGATTGTCTAGATTGGAGAAGTACTTTAGGAGAAAAGTTTGGAGATGTGGTGAGAGGGTGAGATTGCGCCACTGACTCTGTTTTTGCTTTTTCAACCGCTTCTTGAACTACTTCAGCCACCAGTTCCATCGGGACTTCCTCTTCAACCTTTGGTGTTTTCTCTTCCTTCTGTACATTTAACTGGACTTCATTAGTCTTAGGAACATCTTCTTGGGTCTCAACTTGATTTTCTCCGATTGTCAACTTTTGTTGAAATTCTTCACCCTTTATTTGTGGTTCTTCTACGTTCGATGTCCTGTCTACTTCTGGCATTTCTTTCATTTTTTCTTCTGCCTTCTTTTCTATTTCCGTAACCATACCTTCAATATGTTGCGGTGGTGCTGGAGGGAGACTGACTGGAGCATAAGCAGGATGTTCTGAAGGCACAATAGTTGGGGTTATTTCGGAGGTTTGAGAAATAATTTCGTCAGGAGTAGAAATAACTTTCGTCTGCTCTTCCTCCACTTCGGGCTTCTGCAAGAGAAACTGGGGAAAAAGTAACAAAAATAAAACGAATTGTGTTTATGTGCTGTGAAATACACAAAGAAGGTAAAAATTCCCGATGTATCATGTTCACTCACCCAGAGCAATGCTTATTTGACACTTTCTCAAAATGAGAGTTTGTGTAAATAACTGCCAAGGTACAATTGTTCAATAAGGCTAGAAATCATGTGCAAAATTGACAGAAATGACCCCTTTATGGAGTCCAAAAACAAAAACACTATTCATACACTTCACAAATAAACAAATTCAAAGACAAGTGGAGCTGATAATAACTAAATTTATGGCGAGAAGGATTTTCGATATCTTAAACAGAACTCTAAGAGTGAGAAGTAATTTATCACTCGATCTTATACAAAAAAAAACAATCGATAGCTAAGCGAATACAAATATAAATTTGTACTCGCTTAGCAAGATTATGAGGTTTTGCATTACCTTCTAAGTGTATAAACAAACAAAATGAACAACGCAAAATGTTTGACTACGAAATTTTGGCTACTAGAAGAGGCAACTCAGAACTGTCAAATACAATTTGAAATGAAATCTCCGAAAGCGCACATTCTACAAAAGGATTTAAGGAAAATCAAATTCCGATACAACGAATTCTTTTTTAAATTTCTTTTCAGTTTCTCCTTCCCCATAAATAAGAAGTAAACTATTCACGCCAACTCATGAGTTCAGTAATTACCATGCGACCTGAGAGGATCATACTCTGTGCCCGGCAGACAAATGCGACAACGTTGACCCCTCAAACAGACACAGACCATCAGCTAAACTATAGACACACCCAACTGTTGAATTGGAATTAAATCACACAAAATTTTAGCAATTGAATAGTATGTTAACCACTTAGTGAAAAAACAATTAAAGTCGAAGTCCAAGAGTAACCAAAGTTCGGAAACATTAAACGAATTTTAGATGCAAATCAAAAACTCTTTTCTCATCGAAATAAATTCCCGATAGTTGAAAAAATAGCCGCAAAATCGTATAAATTACAAGTGAATAAGTTTACAAAACTCACCTCTTGAAGAGTAACTTTGGAGTTATCTAAAATTGGAGAAATTAACTAATTTCCACAAAAATACTAAAAGCCAAACATGTTCTGGGACAAACCTTTAGTCTCGTCAGAAGGGGTGGATTGCTCTTTCCAAGTGCAGATGATTTTAACTTCAGGCAAGGTGTGACTAACGATGATAGAGCGATCTTCATAGAAAGCACGAGCTTCCTCGTCCAAAACGAGAAGACAGACTTCGTCACCACATTGTCGAATGAATTCAACAACTTCTGGATGAGAGAGAGTCACTAGGGATGAAGATAATTAAAACCAAATGATGGATAGAACAGCAAATAAACATTAGCAATGAGAGTAAATTACTCACGAATATTTCTCCCATTCACTTCAACTACGAGATCACCATTTCTCAGACCAGCCTTATCAGCTAATGAGCCGGGCTTTACATCTTCAATAAAGTGGCCGGTTTCATTTATTGTTACGACAAGTGCAAACCCAAAACCACTGCCGCTATTATCTTTCCGCATGCAGCAATATCTTGGGAACGGCATAGCAATTCTTAATAACAAAATAGGTGGGCGGACGACCTCAGCAGCAAATTTATAGTTTAATATTGGGACAAATAACTAAATTGTAACATTGATGCATTAAAACAAATATTAAAATTCGAATCAATTTTACCAATTTAATAAAAACGTATGGATGATCTTAAAATTTTTCAGATTTTAAATAATGGTGAATGATGAGGGAAACTTTACATTGCAAATTTTAGGTACAGTTGTGATAATTTTTGTTCTCACATCGGCGGAACTTTAGCTTCAAAATGAAAGCTTTATTTAATATAATTGATAATCCGCAATTTCGTTTGGGAATTAATAGTGCTTACGACTCTAAATAACCGGTTTTCATTATTCAAATCCCACTGGTGAAATCCTTTATGGCTTAAATTTAAAAAATATTTGTTCATGAAATTCAATTCCATCGAAATCAATGAATCTTAAAACGTTTCGTTGATTCGTTCTATTAAAAGTTTCTAAAATATTCAGGAGGGGTTCGTGTATCACGTGTTGTAGCGATCGTAAAATTAAACTAAATATATTGATTAAAACTAAATTCCTTCCAAACGTATGCGCGTTAAAAGTTAACTTTTAATATAAAACCTGGTTTAACTAACTGAATTACTCCATTTTAAATTCTTGGTTCTTTCTTTATTGTAGGAATTTCTGAATTTCGGGTCAACTCCAGTAAAAGATAACACGTATATGTTCAAACGTTTATTTTGAACTGTTTATTAAATCCCTTTTTGAATAAGAAAGTCTGTTTTATTTTCCGGGCCATATTCCATATACCTGTCAACTCCTCAATTTATGTGCACATAAATTAATTACTTTTCTTGTAAACCTGCCGGTTGGCGGATTTTACTTATAAGCACTAAATGATCTCTTAACCAAACTTCCTTTTTTCAATTAAAATTTTATAATAAAATTACTCAAGTCATTAATTGCTTCTAACTAAACTATTTCAATGAAGTTACTATACTCTACCTGTATTTATTCCGATTGAATGTTGCTTTGTCAGGGTCGTACATCAATTGAAATAGCTTCTCAGTTGTACGTTCCTCTGGAGATAAAAATGAAATCGGAAAGTTCCACATATGGTAGTTTTACTTTTTTCGATATAAAGATAGCCCGTTTTTTATTTCAGTAATAATATACAAAATTTAATACTGTGCAAATTTTTAGCTACTTTAGATCTTCCTATACAAGAAATCTTAAACGGATTGATTAAATTTATAACTTCGTGGGACTTCCTGCTTGCCACATTTTTCGTTTATCTATCGGCGAAGCTGATGAAGAGTGTGATTTTGAGGGCTAAATTACGAAAACGGTGTTGTCTAAAACGAAAACTATTAAAAGAAGCAAGACAGCAACTGCTTAAGCGTGTTGAAGATGATCCTCCATCACCCGAGCTTGGTGATGTCTCTGCAATTGAAATTCAACATAAACTTCAAAAAAATATCATAACTCCATTCCAAGCTCTCCGTGTTTATCAAAAGAGGGTTCTCGATGTCCTCGATTGCAATGGCGTCTGTGATATAATTGAAGAGGCTGAAGAATCCGCAAAATTAATTTCTCCTAAAATTAAGTCCCCCATATGGGGCATGCCGGTCAGTATCAAAGAGAACATTGCCATTGCTGGCTATGATAGCACGATCGGATTGGTTAATCGTTGTCTAAAACCATGCCTTGAAGACAGCCAGCTAATTAAGGTTCTTAGAAAAGTTGGTACAGTGCCTTACGTTACAACGACTATGAGCCCAACTGGCATGTGCTTAGATGCATCCACGAAAATCTTCGGCAAACAACGGAATCCTCATGATATAAAACGCTTGGTTGGTGGAAGCTCAAGCGGTGAAGCTATTCTCGTCTCCAAAGGCGCCTCTCCTCTTGGATTCGGAACCGATATTGCTGGAAGTGTTCGTTTTCCTGCTGCTTTGTGTGGCATCTGTGCTCTAAAACCCACAAGTTCACGAATAAGTACTGTTGGAGTTATCTCGGTGTCGAGAAAAAGTTGTGTCGGACTTCGTCCTGTGTTTGGACCAATGTCTAAACACGTCAGCCTTTTAGTGGACTCCATGCGTGCAATTCTTACCCCCTCAATGTTTGATCTTGACCCTCGTGTTCCCCCCATTGAATTTCGTGAGGAGATTTTTACATCAAACAAACCTCTCACTATCGGATTTTATGATCATATCGGTGGAGAAATAGCTCCAAAGCCTGTTCCATCTATAGTAAATTCTCTCTCTCAATCAAAAGAGATATTAAAAGCTCAAGGCCATAAGGTTGTTGATTTCAGCATACCTAATCCCGACGCTGCTGTTCATTTAGCGATAACAGGCATAACGGCTGATGGAGGTGAGAACCTTTGCAATATTTCTCATGGCGAAGCAGCAAATCCTCGCTTTAGAACAACGAGATTTCTTCTCAGCATGCCTACGCTCTTGAAACGGCTTATTGGCAAAGTAGTTCAGAGCATACTCAACAAGGCCATTGGCAGTGCAATGCTTGCAGCTACAGGATGTCAAACATCAAATGAAGTTCTAACTGTCCTGAGTGAGGTGTCTGACTATCAGAATGAATTTGCTGCGGCTTGGGCTAATGCAAAAATTGACGTTCTTCTCTGTCCAGCATTGCCTTTTCCTGCTCCTCTTGAAAATACACCAGATGTATTGTTATTGTCAGCTATTACCTTCTCCTCCATCTACAATTTAGTGGACTATCCTGCAGGTGTTGTTCGGGTAAGTGAAGTAACGGAGAAAGATGTCGAAGAGGCCCAAAACTCAGCAGTTGAATACAGAAAAAATGGAGATATTTTAAATGCCAAACATAGTGAATGGCAAAGAGATACAAAGGGTCTTCCCTTGGTTGTACAAGTGGTGGGAAAACCATTTGGTGAAGAAACAGTTTTGAGAGTAATGAAGGAAATCGAGGAAGGTGTGAAACAAGCCTAAATCTGTATGCTCTTTTAAAAGCCTTGTTCTCCAAGATCGATCAATTTTCACGATTTGTGTTCCATTCTCATTATTATGAATCCCTTTTTAGAATTTGCTATGTTAAAAATATTTTAAAGTACCATTTATTGGTTGTTTTAATCCACTTGGAGGGTATATGAAATTTTCATACCGTGTAAGCAGAGACTTTTCAGCGTTCAACTCAACTTTGCAAACTCTGATTTGATAGTTTGTGCTTAGTTTGATGCAAGTGCTTTAACGGCTTAATCCTATGCACTGTTCGGAATTTAAAGGCTCCTCTGTTATGAGGTCGCGGAAAATGGATGACAAAAAGTAATTCATCTAGTGACGAGAAGAAAGGGATTCGGTGAAATTTTTAAATAATTAGTGGGAATGAGTTGATTTTTCTACATTTGTTTATACCACAAGATGCTACTCGTGAATTGTAAATGTTAAACAACTTTGTTGAGTACTGACCGCTGAGTACCTGGTTGTTTTGTTGGTTTATCGATCGTCCTTGGGATTACCCGTGGTGTGATCGCTCTGTGTCGTTTATCCTCACTAACATGTTCAATCGTGACTTCGCTTCTTTTTTTATACAAACTATCGACGGAATTATTATTCAGATCTTAAAGTGGTGACATTAACAATTAGAAATCTTCTCAGATTCACAGCAAGCTTTCTTTTACTACCTCTATCCTCACTTTACGATTTCATCCTATAATTTGCAGGTATAATTGAGCCAAAATGTTTCCAGCTAGAGTATCAAGCGGATGGCACCTTCAATAATCAATCACAGTAAGACTGATTTTGTCTAATTATTATAAATTCTGAAATATTTATTGGGATTAGATAAGTAGTTTTATAATTGTGTAAGTATTTGGAATAATTCTTTTGGTAAGGGGACAAGATTCTGGTTTAACACTTTAAATATTCCAACTACTTTGGTTTTTATTGTTGCTCAACCACTTGTCATATTGGTTGTTGACTAACAGAACTCTTTCCCTAATTACAGTTATGCTTAAGGTTACCTTAATTACACTTTCTCGATTGCTGTATGGAAGGCACAACGCTACCAAGACTGTTCAAAGAAGAGTAGGAGATTTTGCAAAAGAGATTGCTGGGGCTTAGTCAGGGTTCATGTGCGCTGCGTCCGCTACTCAAGATAGGGACGTTAAGAGACTAGGATTTGCCGCACTTCGATTTTCTCACTCTGCTTCCTGCCTTGGCGCAATCCATTTGTAATAAGACCTGAATTTATTGGATTTAATTAATTAAGCGACTAACTATAACTGTTTGTTCTTTTTGTTAATTCGCCCATCTTCAAATATAAGAAAAATGAATGTTTTCAGCTTATGCTTGGGTTTACATGATTTTTATCGAAATTTTGCAATTTAAGAAATTGCTTGATCTGCAGAGTGTTAGTAAATTAGATTATTTGAATCTCTGAAGGCCAAATTATTGATTAGCTCATCGTATGGGCGCCACTCTGTGCCCCAACTGCTAAAACTTCTGTTATTTCATTTCTGACCCCAAAATCCCTGACCACCAAAGTTACGTTAAAATTTCACCATGTGAAATTAATGTCTTCCCAACTAATTCGTTAGTTTATTGGGTCTTCAAGCATTCCATCGAATGCACATGTTGATTCGTATCCGGGCGTTAATCCAATTATCAAATGCGTGCTTTATTGTTTGTTCAACGGACAAACCTAGGATTTGAAAGAGCCAGTTCCATTTAGCGTTCCTTGATTAGATCTCATTTTCACAGTGCCGTTTGGGCTTATTCCGTTCTGACTCTTATCTTCTGTTCTCATCAATTCAAGTTCGTATTTTCCATCTCTTTCATATTTCTTTTTCACGGTTGCCTAGAGCGCTACTGCTCTTCGCTCAACACTTGATTTTCTGATGTGAGAAGGGCTGTTAAGTTCTGTCAACTTCCACCAAGGTCATTAGGTTGTTAAGGTGATGTTTTTAAGCTTAACTTGATAGATTTCGAAAATTTTGCGTTAGTACCATAACACCCTATAGCGAATTGCTACACTACTAAGCCTTGACTTGCCCTCAGTAGACTCTACTGCAATATATCATAGTTTGGAATGGCTTCTGGGATTAGCTAAGCTACCCCAGCGATATAAAGGAACAAAGATATGACGAGGAATGTGCTTATTTGGGCTTAATCATTAAATACTGCCTGGGTACGTGACCCTGAAACGACTATTGATTATTGATGCTGTGATGCTGATCGCGTTAAGGAGCAAATGAGGTAACGGCCTATCAATAACCAATAGTCATTAAAGGGTCACATACCTAAACAGTGTTTAATGGGTAAGCTTCATGTCAACACCCCACTTAACCCAACCCACACAGACTAAATTAACGTATTCGACGTCATACGTCTGTTTCTTCTATATCGTTGAGGTAGTTTATCTAACTTCGAGAGCCTTTCCATGCTAGGGAATCTTGGCATGGAGACTACTTATGATAAGTCAAGGCTTATTCGTTTAGCAACCCGCTACATACTTAACTAAAATCCGACAAATGTTCAACCAACTCGCCTGTTCAATTGCGTGGAAATCAGCTGCAATTATTGCACAATTTAAATGTTTAAAAACCACAAATATGTTTATTTACATTAAAAAATATTGTAAAGTGATATTCAACGTAATAAAAAACTTCGGGTCCAGTAACAATCTCAAACTTAATTTTATTATCTTTTAATAGTTTGTGGATAAATGTGCAAATTGAAGCCTCTGTAATTTCTATATAAATTGAAATCTATTTTCAAATAAACTTTTTGATTGGCAGTTAGTAATTTTAGATTTTATTCTTAAAGACAGCCTATTGGCAAATGGGATCCTTCTCAGGATCCACTGATGCTTGCTTCTCAATCGGTCAAGATTTTGCTTAGATGTACATCTTCATGCATGCATTGCTAAATAGGTCGAATCATCAGGGAGATCTTAGCCGTCAATAGACCCTAACTTTCACACCGGACACACACAGCGTTTTTAATCCACTTTAATCATAATAGTTCGTTTAGACAGTCATATTTTTCGTGTTCAGTCATTGCCTTACGTATCTCTCAGAAATTGACAACTAGCATACGGATGCCTACATATGGTTGAAAAAATTTGTACGATTTGTTGAACGACCAGCTTCTTCACTTTCAGCTTGTTACTTCCGAAAGGAATTTATTTCGAGCAGAACAGGTCCCACTGCCAACCTTTATCAAGAAGATCCGTGTCAACCACCAAGCGGCGCCACATCTGGCATCTCTTTTCAGGCTACATTAGCAGATTTCTCTGCATTTATCGCCTCCCTTGCACTTTCCCTGGCTTACTACTTGTTCTGCATTCTGTGGTAGTTAAACATTAACGACCAATGAAATTTAATACACAGGGTTGTAGGAAATTTCAATAAATGCCAGTGCAGTCACAATTTGGTAAAATCACTTTCGTTTATTACTTTATCTGAATACCACAATGTAGAAAATAGAGGGATAAATTCATCCCATTTGGTAGATATTTTCTCCAAGTAAACGTTGTCCTTCAGGAAAGAGCCTTGAAAATTACTTGTTTAAAAAGTCTTTAAGAAATGTGTATCCATAATGAGTCATTTTAATTTGGAAAACAGAATTTATATTCCGAAAATTGGTGTTAACCATATGAGTGTTCACGGGTAAATATTTATTGTAGGGAAATTGAAATAATAGCAGACGTCTTGTAAATTGTTTAGCAAAATTGCAAACTCAGCATCTCCTGAAGCAGCAGGAACTATGGGGTGCACAATGCTACCATTGCTGAACAAAGAATTCTCATGCGCACTCAAACAGGCTAAAGGGTGCGGCCGTGCTACTTGTGGTGTAGGAAGCAAGTGTGGTCGTGAGTGCAAACATCTCTCAGCCAACCAATAATCAGTAGACGCTGCATGGTGTAGCAAGCCCTTAACTGTACTCTAGTGCCTAAACCCTGTGCCAGTGATATGCAATCACAATAACCGCTGTTCACATCATGGGCTGTTTTCTCTAAATTATTGAGGTAGCTTAGCCGATTTGGGGAGCCATTCCATACTGGAGTACTTTGTCATAGAGACTGTGGAGGTTTAGTCAAGGCTTGTTCCGTGTAACAATCCACTACCGAAGAGAATGGTAGCAAAAGTAGTCATTTCTCATTTGCTTAAATCTTTTTTGCTCGTTCAAAGTAAATACTGCGCTTCTGTACACATACCGTAGGAAAAAATTTATTTTGAGTCAATTAGTTTAGACATTCTAGTCAAACTCGGAAGGATATTATGTGCAAGTTAAGTTGCAAATGAGATAATTTTCTGTTGAACTTTCAGTATCTTCGAGCGAAGATAGACTGCATTACCTGATTCGTATATACTAGGCTTCAGCATTTTTTCCTATTAATAGCTGTTACCCCAAGATTGTGAGGAAACTAGGTTTCTTTTCTTTCCAATCCCATATTTTTCTTCTGTAAAAACGAAAATAGAGTATTTCGTATATACTAAAAATGCATACTCATTATGGTAAGGCTTTCTTGCTCATTTTGTATTTAATTTGTGGAAAACACCGCTCTAACATGGCTAAACCAAAGAATCTCCTGCGAGTTCGAATATTTTGAAACGCATGGTCGTGATGCTAGTCGCACTAGGGAGCAAATGAAATCACGAGTGCAAAGACCTCTCGGTCAATTAATAGTCATTAGAGAGTCACCGCACCCAAAGAGTAGTCGTTGGTTAAGCTCCATTTGAACAGCACACACATCACCCACACAACCCAAATAAACGCTTGTTTCCTCTATATCGTTCAGACAGTTTAGCTAATTCGGGGAGCCATTCCAAACTAGTGGAGAGAGAGCTGTCGCTAGTCGCCTTGCAATGTCACAACAGATACGCCTACATCAACTGTTTTCACAAGTTGATTTGGGGGATAGCACTACTCCTCAATTTTTACGCCATATGAATCTCTTAGCTCGTGGTATTAATTTGGCCGACACAATTCGAAAATGTTGTGGAGGAAGTGTTTCCTTGCAAAAGTGGAGTCATGTTTAATAATCAGCACTCATCAAGACAATCTAGACAAATTAGTTGAAGCGGCCGACCAAATCCATGAACTTTACAGTAGATCAGTCGCTGATGTAATGAAAAGTTCAGCCCGATGTCCTCACTGAGCTGGTAGAGAAACTGGAACTTCTCGTACCGAGCATCTTCTCTTATCGAGGAAGACGATGCTCTAGGTCTCCGAAGAGACTCTGTAGTTCCAAAAAACACCGCAGTCAAATCCCTTACTATCACGGAACCTATGGAAATGATGCCAAAAATGCCAACCAGGCTGTAAATATCCCAAAACCAAAATTACTAACTCTCGGTGAAAATTTAGTGCCACTAATTGACGGAAGTTGGAAAGTCATATTTTTTTGTGACACCCTTTCTTCAACAAACCGGCTTCCCCATTCTGACTACTAATAACACCAAGCTCAAAGCCTGCCGATTTCCTCTCCAAATTTCTATTTACACTCCACTTTAGCGACCACACCTTGCTCGACAATGTTATTTCTCTTCAAGTGCTTTGTGCTACGGATAAATTAAACTCAATTGGTCTGAATGTCCTTTCACCCGTCAGCAATCCCTTCCACAATATCTTATCTGAGTTCCCCTCTATTTATCATGTCTCGCCCGACATCTGGGGAGCCAAAGTTGTGTTTTTATAACTGATATTCACGGTAAATAGCTGACAATGGCTGACGGTGGTTTGGCTATTTGATTTTTGGATTGACATTTTCATTCATCCATAGTCTGTCTCTCGGCGTCGTCTCCAAGCTGGACTTTCACTTACCATTGAGTGCAAATAGTTTGTAAGTGTAGAGCTTTGTCTCAAGCGTTGCTTTTTACACTTGATGATTAACAGCATAGTAGACAGCGATGGGAGTTGTGAAAGGGTTCATAATTTGATGAAGACCATTTCTGTAGTATTGGAGTTTTTGTTCTATCCTTTTTAGTAAAGTTGCAAGGCTTGGAAGTTGGCAATAGATTGGCATGGATTAGTTAAAGTTGGCGTCTAGTGAGTCTCCATAGTAGAAGTTGGTGTTTAGGTGCGCTTGTTACACCTCTTGGTTGAAGTAGTAGAATGCTCTGGCAAAAAGTTGTGAATGTCCCCATGTACAGGGTTGCAATCATCAGAGTGATCACGAAATTCTTTAGGGAATTCTCTAGCATCAGTTTGGAACAGCTGGGTATCGAGTTCCTTTACTGTATTGACCATCATTGAAGACTACTGACAATTAGACCCAGGTGATTCTGCCATGTTAAAATCTTGGTGTTTGGTAGTACAAACAGAAGATAGAGAAATGGTTGGTTTTCTCATGTAGGGTCAGATTGATGGAAGGACGCAGAACGAAGAATAACGCAAACTTTAGAATTGATTTCCTTTCGCTGTATCACTGTCAACCTCGAGTATTTGCATCCTGGTTAACATTTCTTGGCGCGGTCTCCCTATGCCTGGTAGTAAGAGATTTGGTTTCGGTGGTTTGAGGAGCTGTCTTCTGAGAATCGGAGAGGGTTGACACGATAGATTCTATTTTCTACAAAAGTAAAATATGTCAGATTGTTGTGGGGTGGTGGGTCTGGGAATTAGAGTTTCCGCCGCATGAACACGTGGCTAAATATAGAGTTCTTAAATTTTTTCGGCTACTTCACATAGTTCATCGAGGTTCAAAGTCTGAAATATCTCAAGTGGGAGTTTCGCACTAGATTTTCAACGGCGAAATTCAACTTTTATCCTTCGTCCATAAGAAGCTAACGTCTTCAGAAGTGAGATACAGCACAATGACAGAGAACTGCTCGTTAACTACTTCAACATATCTTAAAAGTACGCCAATTCACATAACGCAAACTCCTATTTTACGCCACTCTCTCAGGGAAATCCGTCATTTGGTCTTTATCTTAAAATTCACCAATGTTGTTGCTGATGCAATGTGCCTCATGGAACTAGATCACTAGCTATTAGGCCCCCACCTCCCAACCCCCCCCCCCCTCCCAACCATCAAGAACTGCTTCTAATTCAAAGATAGATCCAGACTTAGCGGAAATCACTTCCAACCCTTCTTAACGTTTTGAATGCCTGCCACTAAACACTTCTGACATCAAAATTCATTGCGATATTACAGCCGGCAAGCCGAGACCTTTTGTTCTTTCAGGACACCGCCTTTTGTCTGTGGAGCAAAAACTGCCTCACTTGCCATGCCAGCAAGATTCTCAAACACATTCGAAGTCCACTCTCTTTTTTCTCCCTTCTTAATGGCCGTTTCCTCCATTTTCATGATGATATTGTGGGCTCTCTTCTCCCTTCGAACTCCTTCTTTCACAACTTTGCCTGCACCGACCGTTTTACACTTTGACCTGTTAAAATTCCGTTACGATATACCTAAACTGAATTTGTGGCTTAAGCTCTAGAAGAGCCTTGTATATCTATACTTGGTGTCTCATCCGCAATCACAACAGATAGTGGATCACAATTCACTTCTGCTCTGTTTCGGGAGTTGAGTCATCCCCTAGGTTTATCACACATCTGCACTACAGCCAACTGTCCAGCTGCCAATGGTCTCGTTGAGGGTTTTTATCGAGAGCTTAAATCAGCTACAATCACGATTTCTTCTAGATTGTATTGATCGAAATCTCTTCCACTAATTGTTCTTGCAATTTGAATATCATTAAGAAAGATCTTTGATGCTGTCCTGCAGAAATTTTTTTGGCAAAACTCTTAGGCTACCCGGTAAAATGATCCTTGACTCCCGAGAGTAAGAAATTAATATTCCCCTGCCTTATTCTTCCCGATTAAAAGATCATTTTCCATCCGTCCGCCCGATACCCACCATTTCGAACGTTAGACTGACACAAACCCATGAAGACTTATCAACATGCGTATTCGTTTCGGTTCGAGTAAATGGCGTAGAGAAACCTTCGCAGTCATTGTATTACGGATCATTCACAGTGTTTAAACGCCACTCCAAATACCTTGTCTCCGATCGTGTTAGATCCGCGAATTAATTCCATCGACTTCCAAAGTGAAGTATTTCCTTCTAAAAAGTCTCTCACTATTTTATTTTATGATAATAGATGTTGCTTCTGATTCTATTTTGTCAATTATAAATTCGGTCTCAAAACTAGGAACACAGTATGACCTCTTGGAAACGTCATAGAGTTCTGTATACTTAAGATCGTCCATTTAGCAACGACAAGCGACTTAACAGACGGTGAGTCAAACTTACACTTTATTGCTGAATTTGAAACAAAAATTGCCGCTTTAATAGACTTCGCTTTTCTCTTCATCCTGAGGTATGTTAAGCAGATTTGTGAGTTGTACAGTTCAGATTGTTTACAATTAAACTCTCAGTTGTGCATTATTGCTTTAAAAGGTTTATGGAAGTTGAAGGAATTTTCTGATTACCAGAATGAGTTTGAGAAGGTATGGTTGGTAACAAGCCGTGCATCACTTCCTTTCCAACCACTACCAAAAAGCTCGGTACCTCAGTGATACTTCCAGCTGTCTCCTTCTTGTCCGGCTGCAATTTATTGGGTTATCCCATTAGCCTACATGGTTAACTTGTTGCTTGTTATAACAATTCGCTACTTAAAGGAACGTATTACTATTTCTTTTAACAACTCAGAACAAATTAAAAGAGCAAACAATTAATTTGCTCCGATCTTTACATTTCCAGGGTCGATTTAATTTTCAGGTTTGCGAAATAAATTAGAATCTGTGGAGCGCACAGCACCGTCATGGCTGAACAAATAAACCCTATGGGCACTCAGACAGACTCGAAGGGGAACAAGTGCGGTCCTGAACACGGTGGCCACCCAGCCAACCGCCAATCAATGGTCCATGCTTGGTTTAACAAACCCTCCATTGTATTATAATGACTAAGCTCCCTGTCCGTAAAATAAAACCCAAAATAAATGTATTTCACGTCATATATATGTTTTCTCCATAGTTTAGTTAATCCTAGAAGCCCTTACGAACTAGGAAATCTTGCTATAGAGATTACTTAGCATAAGTCAAGGCTTAATCCTTGAAATCTTATAAATTGCTACACCATTCTTTGAAAGTAAAGCTTGCCAATATTCAAGTAAATAATCATAAATAATAAAAAATAAATTTTCTTACTATTTCTACATAACCTAAAATGCACATCAGGGAGAAGATGGGATGAGCAGTTTTGCGACGCATCAATAATTTTAGAGATGTTGTCAGCCTGAAATGCTAAACGGAATATTCACTCGAACTATGTTGGTGGCAAAAGGGGAAATAAAGCTATTCTGAGAGAAATTGGTACGATGAATTAGTAAGGGATATAAATAGGAAAATAATTTTCCGACGAAAAAAATTACCGTACAGTAAAATGATGTCATCCCAGGACTATCGTGTGACATCAGAACCTTAAACGCTACCATGGCCAGTCGAAGGAACCTCGCTTGCACTAACATATTCTGGAAAGTACGATGCGTTTGTTGAAGCCTTCTCAGCCAACGAGGTGTTAACGTTCATTTGAAGTATCACTAATTCCATTTAAATATTGTTTATACTTAAATTATATACCCTGTTGACCATAATTAATAAAGTAATTAAGTCTTAAAAACAGAAATTTATTATTTGTGCGGCGATTAAAGACCCTAATTTTAGCATATCACCTTCAGTCTGAGTAATAATCTTAATTCAAACAATATCAACTGCACTAAAAAGGTACAATTATCAAAAATCGTGCTAAATTTGAATTGGAGGTTGGTAATGGTACCATATTTCAATTAATCATTAACAATTTGGAATGATAAGAGTTCGGTGAACCTCAAAAACAAAATCCGACTAAGGTTACTAACGTGCAGACCAGATACCGTCTACAAGGAACCATTGATGTGTCACGAATAAGTATGCATTTATAAAATGCATATTTTTGTGCTTGAATTATGGTGAAATTTCAGAATTATTCTGGTGATATGAGTAATAATCAATTTAATTAACTTGGGTTTCTTGTTCTTTGAAGTTAATGTTCATAAGGGAGTATAACACCCAACCTTACTATATATGTATAAGTCTGGTAACTTTTACCCTTAAAGATACAAATTTATTCGGTAGACGTGTATTTAAATGAATTTGTCCGAAATTTAAAAAGTTACTTACTATGAATTCGAAGTATAAATCACACTTAAATATTATTAAATACCCTAGCATGGATAGTCTTTAGAAAAAATTTTGAAGTCTTTTTCACATGGGCTGTAAAATATAGCATAATTCTGTCCAGCATTGGATTCTGACATCTTTGGTTGCCCAGCGAAAAATCTGAGGGACAATTAATTTGCTTAAAATACTATGTCTTATTGAAGTAACATTACATGATCACCAGACTACTTCAAATCTTTACCATTGAGCATGATTTTTAATTTTAAAAAGATCGAGTAGAAATAAAAACATTTGTTTGATCTTTGCCGAATGGGATATGGGTAATAAATATTAGTTTTGAATATGTAGTATCTACTCTGCATTTGATTATTGAATATGACGAAATATGATCTTTTGGCTAAATTTGATGATTGTAAAATGGACATACAAACGTATCATTTCTTTTTTTAGATTGTATTGTGGGAGCGTGCGTCAAACACACATTTTTGTGATACAGCAATTGTGGTTCGTGCAGAGCGTTAAATATCTCTAATATAAGTTAACTTATGGTTTTCCTTTCAAAATTTTAATTTCATGATTAGTGTTTATTCATTTTTAAAATTATATAAATTCAACATTATGTGGTCGTTTCTTTGATTTGCTAATAAGGGTATTTAGAATATTTCCATCATAACTTTAATTATAAATCATGTCTTTATATTGCATGCCACTGTGTATAAATTAATCTATAATTTATGTTTTAGATCATGCTTGTTGATACTAAGGCTGTCATAGAAGAATCACTGGTCAAATCTCCAGTCGATGGGGAAGAGGCGAAGGATGTTGATTTGCTTACGCTTGAGGATATCCGTGATCAGATACGCTATATTGAAAAATCGGTTGCCACCAAAGAGTTGCATTTCATGACTCGCGTTCTTCGTGGCATAAATGCAATTCGTCGTAAACTAAACAGCAACGTTTTGCGTGGTCTTGTTCACACCTATTTTACACCTCAATCTCAACAGTGGAATTATTTTATGGAGTTCCTTCCAGAGGTAACCAGTGTCATTTAATATCGGTTAATATGTATAGGCTATGGATGCTCCGCCCAAATTGAATTTGAAATCGAAAACCCAAAAATCTGGTTCTCTTTTACCAGAAGTTGAAGTATATCTACACCTTTTGTTGCTGATGCATCTTTTAGATGGAGGAATGACTAAGGAGGTATGTCTATAGTTTCTGTGATTTTACATATTTACTGGGGATTTTGCTTTAAATGTTCATTTTTTTTTCCAGGCGACGAATTGTTCCTCTCTTTTAATGGAAAGAACCCAAGAAACCGGTCGAAGAAGTATGGCTGTACTAGCTAGTCGGTGTTTCTACTTCCACAGCAGAGCTTTTGAGTTGGATGATAGATTGGAGGAAATCCGTTCTTTTCTTCATTCTCGTCTTCGTTCGGCTACTCTCAAGAAGGTATGTTAATTAGTTTTTGTAGTCTGATTTTCTTTTACTTATCTATAATTGGTATTTATTTTAGAATCACGATTGCCAAGCCGTGCTGGTTAATTTACTATTGAGAAACTATCTTCATTATAATTTACATGATCAGGCGTCTAAACTTGTTAGTCGCGTTGAGTTTCCTGAATCGGCTCCTAATAATGAATGGGCACGCTTCTTGTATTACCTCGGTACACACTTTAATCTTACAAACTTACCTATCCTTTTCCGTGGTTCAAAATGTTCATAACTTTACATTTTGAAGGCTTTATCAAGGCTATTCAGCTGGACTACAACGCCGCCCATGATCATCTTGTATCAGCAAACAGAAAGGCTCCACAGCATACAGCTATTGGATTCAAACAGGCTCTGCACAAACTAAACACCGTTGTAGAACTTTTATTAGGAGAGTTGCCTGATCGTAGTATCTTCAGACAGCCTGAGTTCAAAGACGCTCTACATCCTTACTTTCAACTCACTCAATCTATACATGCTGGCGATTTGGGTCAATTTAACAATGTCCTCAAGACTTATTTGAGGCAGTTCAACCATGATAAGACCTACACTCTCATTCTACGTCTTCGTCACAATGTTATCAAAACTGGTGTTAGGAGAATTTCCTTGAGCTATTCGAAGATTTCTCTTACCGATGTTGCTGAGAAGTTGCAGTTGGACAGTGCTGAAGATGCTGAGTACATTGTTGCTAAGGTAACTATAAGAGCTTGCCGCAGTTCCCTTTTTTACTGCAATTTATAGTGGTGCTTTACCTGAACCTATAGGCTATTCGTGATGGCGTTATTGAAGCCGTGATTAACCGTGAACGCGGTTACATGATTACAACAGAAGCGAGTGATCTCTACTCAACTCGCGAACCAGTGTATCAATTTAATCAACGCATTAGTTTCTGCCTTGGAATTAGAAACCAGGGGATTAAAGCCATGCGATACCCACCCAAGAAGTATGACAATGATCTGGAATCGGCTGAGGTAAGTAAATTTTTATCAAGATGTCATAATGCTAATCAATTCTCTTGACTGGATACTTTTGATCCTGTGGTCTATTAGGACTTAACTGTGATTACTTATTAATAATTCTTGTCGTTTGTTTTGTAAATAATTAGTTTCTAATCCATTGCACAAGATCAATCCCACCGGTATAGCAGAACATTTTGACTTTTAAATTCATTTGGTAATTGCCACGTTTGAATGTATGTCGATGGTTCCGAAAGCTAACTGAGTATCTATCACACAGTCCTGGATGTTTTCCCAAAAGGTTATGGCTACTTGACATTGATGTTTTTTGCATTTAGGAGCGCCGAGAACGCGAACAGCAGGAGATGGAAAGTGCAAAGGAGCTCTCTGAGGATGATTTCGATGGTTTCCCCTAAAAGACATTTTCATAGCTCCCTCGCCCTCCCTTTTTCTCGACTGTTTTAATTAAAGTTTGTTTTGTCAGTAAATTCCCTCACACCTCGAGTTGTATCTTTATAAATAAATGACTTCCGTGAATGCTTTTTTTCAGTTTTTTAGTATGAATAGGGTTTATTTAGAAATCTTAAGTGCTTTACACTTCAAAATAAAATTGAGAGGTCGAACAACAGAGTGGGGACCGCAATTAGTTAAATTGCATCGTTCTCAATAATCTCTAAAATTAAAAATTATTTGGGCTTATCCCGAGGGGGGCAACTGTGAATGTGTAGCTTTCTGTCGTTTCCAAGTGGGTCATCACTTGCTCTTCTGACCATGGACTTTCGGTCTTGACAGCCATGAGGGTCCTGTCGAGATTTGAAGAAATCGATAGAGAATTGTATAACATCAGCTGGTCTCTGAATTAATACTTCACATGTTAAATCCTCAAGAAGCTGCTGAAAGCCATCAGGTAGTTGTGGTCTATCGCAAAAGGGCATCGTGGATTTAAATCCTTCCACTTAAGCGATAGCGTCTGTTACCATGTAAAAATGTTTAATAACTCCTTAAAAATGGAAAGTGTAACTATTTTCCATTCGATTGTAAAAATGTAAGATTATTATTTTGGGATATGTCAAAATTTAAATTTAACATTAGTGATACAGATAGCTAAAACTGAGATGTGAGGGACTGAGCGTCGGGAGGGGGGGGGGGGGGGAAGGAGAGAGAGGAGAGCTTTTAATTTTTTCCCACAGAAGGTTAATAATGTTAAAAATACTTATCAAATAACAGCTTGCAAAGTATTTAGTACAACCAGAATACCAGTTAATAGTTTCAAAACAAGTTTTAATTCAAGGACGATTAAGGTGTTTCTCAATGTGATAATGAGGGGATAGAGGAGGGGGAGATTGAGATATTAAATATAAGTATTACAACAGAATGGCTTATTCACGATTTATTGAGCAAAATAGAATTTCTTAACGATGTCAAAAGAAATACATATTCGTATCTTAGTAACTTCTAACATATAAGCAGATGGGGGCTGCAATAAAATTAAAATATCATTAATCTGGGAGTAGTAATTAAATGACATTAAAGAAGTTAGTGATTCGGTGAAGAGGGGAGGGAGGTTGTATGAATCTCGGATCGCTAATCTAAAATATAATTCCTGACGTGCAACAGATTAAGAAATATAAATGATTTTGATATGCGTTTTATGCGTTATCGGAATAGTTCGAACGCAATAAATTAGTTATACTCTAAAAAATATTACTTGGTTAATGATTTTATTTAAAATTAAAAATCTAAGTAATAGTTGTGTATTGAGCTATAAATATTCAACGAATCAAGCGAAAAGCCACACAAAATTAATTATTTAAATGCACTTCTTTTAATACGCTATCATTCACCAGCTTAATTTGGAAACACAGTGATGGTACTTTGTTCATTGTAATTTTCAAATTTGTTATTCAAATTTGTGTTGACACTAATTTATTTTTGCTTCAGCTGAGGCATGAAAATCGAGCAAAAGTTTATCGTACACTTGCGTTGTTGTGCGAGTCTGAGTCTTTGTCTGATGCTCAGTTGAAAGCTTATCAAACTCGCCTGCAGTAAGTTACTATTCGTTTTTAATTTCTTAGAGAATATCGAACGTATTTAGAGGCAGTTAGCCGACTAGCCAATTGCGGAAATGTTTGCATTACAGAAGAGGCCGTCATGATCGGTGACAACGGTCTTCTTACTGGAGAGTCCTTGAACGCTCTACAACATGCTGGAGCTATATCGGTTTATAACACGTTGCAGCAGAATAACTGGGAATATCCTGTTCCAGAGGGTTTGTTATTTGGATGTTGTTTATGTTTTGTAGAAGGTGAGGTTGCAGTCTTGAAAGCGCATACAACCGTCCCCGATGATTTTTTGGATTCTGAGAAGCCAATCCGATCCGATTGGCCTTCGGTCTTTGTTTCCGAGTGTTTTGTAGAGGGTGAAAAGGCGAAACTTCATGGTTCCGCTCGCCCACTTCGCACCTTCCTTCCTCCTAGCATTGTTTTCAGAAGCGCAGCTGACATGGACGATGATTTACCAGAACCGGAATTACCGCCTTCAAGTGCACTTGGACCAGAAACTGGTCTTGAAATCGTCTCAATGAATGATAGTCTTGCCATTAGAAAGACCAAGGAAAGTGATGGAACTGTTGGTAAGCTACGCCTGCTTCAAGTCCATTTAGTCATATTTGCCCTATTCTTAGTATTAAACGGCTTTCCTGAAACCCCTTATGTAAAGACCGGAATGAAGGTAATTGTGCTGATAGTTAGATACCTTTCATATAATCGATTTGCTTCTTTATTCTGACCTGTTAACAATTAAGAACTTTATTTTACCATATGTTAATAGTTTGATAATTCTTGGTTGAATAAATTCCCTGCATATTTCCTCATCTGGTGTGCTTTTTTCTTAATTTCACTATATTTTTGATTTTCATTTACTTATTTATATTTAATTATAATTGAGCATAGCTAAATCTTTCAACTGTATTCGGTATTTCGTTCGGTGGGGCATATTAAAAGTCTTTACTCTTTTTTCCAAATTGCAGTATCCATGAGGTCCATGACCTTTTGCTTTACTGATGGTTATGCTTAGTGGCGGTGCAATGAAATTTCTTCTGCAATTTAAGACCTTTTCAAACTTAGCTTGATCCGTCAAGTTCTATGATCTTTTTATCTTAGTTTTTCTTTACCCAGAATGCATTCCAATTGATGAGTACTACTACGGTCGTCAGGATGGCAGCAAAGATTACGCCGAGGACAAGGCTGAGTTTCGCTTCAAATGTGCTGTTTGTCAACTCATGTTCTACAATAATATCAAGCTCATGCACCACATCATGGGTCATGTTGATGAAGGCATTCAAGCTCTAATTGGTTTTACTCTCAACCAATGTCGAATTTGTAACCAGTCCTTCGCTAATGCCTTTATTCTTCGTGCTCATATGGAAAAGGTAATGTCATTAGTTTTCTTAAATTTTCTGGGTAATTTGGTGGGATGTTAGTTCAGTGCTAAATTATGGCTGTTGTAGGACCATGGTGGTGCGACAATTTTCGAAACCAATAAGGCTGATGGAAGTGATGGGACTCAGCTCTCGGCATCTGGTTTCTCCTGTCGAATCTGTGGCAAGGAGGCAGCTAGTGATCTTGCGCTTGCGCATCATCTACAGTCCACACATCGTCAACGTGAAATGCCATATGTGTGTCGCATCTGCCTTTTCCGCTCCTCTCTCTATGAGGACGCTTTGGAACACTTTAAAAAAGTACACAATGGTTCAAATCACCTACTCTGCTTCTATTGCCTTAGATATTTCACCCCTACTGATGCCCGAGTTCCTGGTATTCCCCTTACCTCTCCTACTGGGACATCTGGAGGTGCTGTTAGCACCGCAGGTTTAGGAGCTGGAGTTGGACAGACGCAGGTATATCTGCAGCACTTGAGAATGCATCAGGTTCAGCATCAACTCCGACGCTGTCCATCATGTCGCCTGAACTTTACAAACAAGTCGGACTACCAGGTGCACCGGCGGTTGGACCACAAGGCGGGTAGCAGCTGTAGTGCAGCTGCTGCGGAACAACACTTGAAGGAACTTCAAAGGCAACAGCTACAGGTTGAGGAGCAGGCTCAAATTCATGCAGAAGGGGAGGAGCAGGAACAAATTATTGATCATGTAGATGAACATGCCGATGAACAGCAACATAACGTTGAGGAATACATTGTAAGTCGTTCTTTTCTTGTTTTAATACTGCCCCAAGTTATGTTGAAGAAGAACCTTGCTAATTTGAAGGCTTCGTAAACTTATGATCGCTCACTTAGTGTTTAGAATGAGCAACAACTCAAGGGGATTGTAAAATATGAGTTTTTAACCAGTGACTTTTTCTTAAGGTGAGTGTTAGAAAAGTCTTATTTTTAGGGAATATACTAACAGTAACGCATCCACTCTTGGGTAAACTGTCCAAGTTTTGTTCTCATATTGCGCCCCTTTGTAGATAATATCGTTCTTTTACTTCCTTTGAGTGATAATTTGGATACTTTTCTTTGAAATTCAAGCCTATATCACTTGAACATCAGTTAGTATTTTTGCGTTTATTTAGCTTCAAAGCTTGCAATGGTGGTATTTAATGGGTTTATAGATATCTAAATTAACAGTTTATTAACAAATAGGTTTTCATACTTTAATCGCTACGCCAGTCATGGATGAAAGCAATCTAGCAAACATTATTCGTCCTTTTCTAAATGTATGTAGTGAAAGCGATAGTTCCTTGAACAGTTTTAATCTTTTATGCTATGCTTCTCTTCAGTATTTATTCAATTTGTCCATATAAGGAAGATAATTTTAGCGTATACCTTAAAGCCTCGCTCTTTGTGAACTTGTTTTGCAGTCATATCGTGAAAATAGATGGTTGGTGAAACTTTTGTTCTAGATTCCGTTTGTAGAAGTTCCTGTCTCGAAAGTTTGTGGTAAAGGAATCAGGGAGACTTTCCATAGCAGTTTAAAGAAACCTGTTTCGTTGAAGCATGATCTCGGAATTCTTCACTAGTTTTTGTCCTGTGTGATCACAATTCTAAAATCACCTTTCTCGCCTCTTTTATCAAACACCCTTGATACTGTTTAGGATATTTCCTCATTGGTCTTTCAAATTAATAAGCTCATTATGAGAAGTACTCACAATACAGAACTGTAGACCTTCTTCCATTCTTATTTTTTGCGAGGGTGGTCACCCATATCACTGGATGTGGATGGCCATCGATCTCGTGACCTGCAAGTTAAGCACTGTTTCACATACGCACATGAAGATTTCAATAACTTCTTGTCTGCACCCAGATCTTTATAATTCTGATGTTATCTTTGTTGAAACTGTATTAAATGTTTTTTTTAGACGACAGCTGAATCTATAAAGAGACACCAACAGGAACGGCAAGCTGCTCTACAAGCGGCTAAAAGAGCAGCTCAAGCTCAAGCAGCTGAGCAACAAAAGAAAAAGGCCGTGGCGGCGGCGGAGGCAGCAGCGGCTGCTGAAGCAGAAGAGAATCGTGTAATTCTTCTTAATGTTCCTGAAGCGAGTCGCACCATGGATCTCTCCTCTGTGCAGATTCCGCCTGAAGCCACCGAGCTCACTTGTCTGGAATGTGGGGAACTTCTTACATCAGACAATCACAAGTAAGTGAATTAGTCTGACTATGTCCAGATAAGAGACCTTATAGAGATAAGAGAAGTTAATATGACGTTGCTTAAGGCCTATTAAGTGTATGAAAGACGGAACTAAGTATTAAGAAGCAGAGATGCACGCTGATTGTAAGTTTGTTATTTCTAGTTGTGCGATTTTTTATTCCCAAGTCCATAGAATTCTCACTTTTTATGCACCACCATTCTCCACTCATTCTTTTTGGCAAGCAAAGTATTGTCTGTTTAGGACGCACCGCTTTCCAATGACACATTTGCCATTCTGTCGTAGGTTGTGCTTGAAGTAATTTTGGGTAATCGAATCTTTGTTCTGTTCCAGACAGTACCTTCCCTGCTCTGCATGTGTCTTCGCAACTTGCTGCGCTGCTGGTTTTACTCGTCATGTACATCGTGCCCACGTCTACGCTCAGGGCACTGATAAGAGCGTTGCCTCACACACTGGCGCTCCTATGGTTCGTCCAATTGCATCATTTGATTGGATTGCTCAAACCACCGAACAACCCATGGATATAAGCCAGCTGCCACAAACCAATCCCGTCGATGTTAGTTTCGCATGTCCTAAGTGTGCGCTCTCTGGTGTAGACGGAAATACTCTGGCCAGACATCTTGTTGAAGAATGCTGCATTGAGGGTGCTACACTCCAGCCTGATCCTTCTATCGTCGCAGCCAGAAGACAAGCTGAAGAACATGCTCTTTTACAGCAAGAACGACAACAAGAGCAGGTACCTCTCACTATAATAGTATAGATAGTAACTTATTTGCTGTATGACACACTACAACAACCGTAACGACATCTGGATCTTACTATTAAGTTAGTTTAGATGAAACGAATTTTATTGGGATGATTTTTCTATTGTCCAGTTTTTATTCTATTAGACATTGGTGCACGCTGTGCATACTGATTTAACATATGCTCCAAATTTAATATGTCAAAGTTGTCGTTTCTATTCCATTTGAAGATGTCTTACGAGACCAGCGATCAAATCAATGTGTATGCTGAAGGCCAAGCCGTATCCGAATCTGCACAAGCCGATGCAACAGCAGCTCCTGGAGCGCCTTCTTTAACCCATGAGCAAACAGTGGTCCCATTAGGAACGGCCGGAAATCTTCCATCCACTATTGATATCACTGATACTTCAGGTGAAGTAGTTCAACGTTTGATGATCCCCGAAGATCTACAGTTGGAGCCCGGACAAACTCTTGTTCTCATTCAAGGCGAAGATGGTATTCCACAATTGGCAGTTATCAACCAAGCTGGTAAGTGTTCGATGGATGCTGCTCATTTCGAATTGGAAATGAATTCTACAGTGCTATTTATATCATTAAAATACAGGGGTCGAAGTGATGTTATCCACTTTGTGATGCTTAGATTAGGTAAATTCTTGAACTCATTAAGCAGAGGATTTACATTTTGAAATCTGAAAACAAGAGCTACATCAGGGTTGTTAATTCCATGGTCGTCTTTTAAGTTTTAATTTGCCTGGAATGGTTGCCTTCATTTCAAGATTTCTAAGAAAGCCTTAAAGATGGTGATGCAGAGCAATTTATTTCGTGGATGCTTAACTGCTGAAAGTTGGATTGTAGCTTGATCGATTGTCAACTACCTGTCGTGGGAAGAATAAAGTCTCTTTCTTATAATTGCTAAGAGTAACGCGATGTTTGGTGTCCATTTTGAGATAAGATGATGACAATTTGCGCCTTAAAAAATTAAACAAGCCTTTTCTTGACGTGACGTGGGATCTTTTAGAAAGTATGCGGATATTGCCTTGTAGTGCTTAAGAACCCTTTATAAGATGGCAGCTTTTAGTATGTGCGGTTCTTTCCTCTGCTGACAACAAATGCTAATAAATTGTTCTATTAAAGTTTTTCCTCCTTTCTGAAGGTAAAAGATTCACGTTCTTAAATTCCCTCTATCAAAACGAACTGCTCAGTTTATAATGAATAGCACTGAAAGTTAAGTAGTTTTGGCATGATTGTCAATTCTGGGATATTTTGGAAACTTTTAGAGCCTTTACCTTTTGCTGTCTAACTGGACTGCATCAATCAGCAAGGAAATGAGGAAGAAACTTCTAACATCCATAAATGGTAGTGGCGCCTAATCTGAGTGGAGAAAAGATATCCTGGAGTCGCTCTTATGAGCAAATCGCATTCTACCACTTCTTGTCGACGGGGACTAACAAGTGCAGTTGTCCATCCACATCAGCGGATGTGAGCTTGTGGACATTGATCTTTTCACCTATTACTCATCAGTTCTACGTTGACTGTTGCTTCATTGGCACATAGTTTCAGCCAAATCAAATCCAAACATTTTTGAGTTTCGAATTTGGCGTATATAAGCCTAATTCGAAGAAAAAGCCCACGAGCTATGATATTTGTATAAAACAAGGGTAATTTGAATAATAATGAGCCAAAAGGTAGCTATTAATTCGTAGTCCATTCACTTACTAAATGCTCGTGTGCCAATGTATTATCCTGCAGCCAAGTCTGAACCGCTCGTGAAAACGTGAGTTTGGAGCTTTTAAGTTAGTCTTCGTTATTTGGGACGAATATATATGCTATTAAAAACTGCTCTTTATAATGAATTAGTCAGATGATCAACCCCTCCCCCCATTCTATGCCGAAAGCTATTCTCTCTTATCCCATTCATCACTTTCAATTTCTTCCGGTTTTTTGAGGACTCTATAATCGCTCCTTGAAAAAAATGATTATCTCTTATAGAATGGGACGCGACAAATCAACAGCAAGCCCAAGCTGAAGACGATGCTTCAAACCTCCTGCTTTACGGAAACGTGCGTTCTTTTTTTAAATAGCTAGTTTTAACTAGTGTTTAATTGTTGAGTTTTTCATTTAATTTTGTTTTGATTTATTATTTGTTTAGACTGAGGGTGATATCGCGGAGGAGAAAGAAAATCAAATGTAAAGCGCGAAGGATTGCTCATTGTGTTGGTGGAGTTTTATTCACCTCAAACTCTTTTATGCCCAATAACGTAATCGGATTTACACCATTTATGTATGAAAATCGTTAATAAATATGTTTTAGTAAAAATTTTGGGTGATTTGTTGGCTTCTTTTACCGCCATTTGAGAAAGTAGGTTTCAATTAAGATGTGATGGTAGAATCCGCGATAAGGCAGAAAATGGATTTATTTGAGATTTTTAGTATCAAAATTTAGCTATTTTTATATACCACGATAAGAATTGGTTTCCAAGTTTCTTTTCAAAAGAAAAAACAACAATCAATTAAATGTTTGAAGGTGGAATAATCAACGGCGAAAATATCACAGTTTCGATGTTGAAGCAGTTGCATTCGTTTGTGGAGAAATGCGTTGGAGGAGATGCTGTATCCAAACATCTTCGGGAATTTCCTTTGCCCAGGTCGGCAAACATGTTTCAGGCAATTTGAAATCGCTCAGACAGGCCTTGATTTCTATTGCTTTTTCTAAAACGAGGAGTAGTCAGTGGTTGTTATCTATCACATCTGTAAATCGCGTGTTCTCTAGACTGGGTCTCCTTCTGAATACAAATGAATGGAGACTGGGTTCAAAATTATGAAATTTAACCTTGAGGTGGCCCGATCGAAATGACTTCTAAAGATACAATAAAATGAAAATCTCCAAGATCAAGAAAGTAATCCAGGAAGAGGCTATCTAGAATAGGGTTATGAGAAAAAGGTCGCTAAAACAGTAAGCTGCTGAATATCAACATGTAAGATCATTTTGCTTTCTCAACCACTTGGAGAAAAATGGTAGGATCGACTCTTCTTGACTAATAGAGAGACTGAACATCGTAGACAACTTTAATTTTATTAGCGTTATTGATTTCGTTCGTACTTCAAGCAGTAGAATTCCTATTAACCAGAATCGGTTAGCTACTAAGATTAAAAAAATGCGAAATTCTCTTATATTAGTGATGGTTAATAATAGCAATGGTAAGCAAGGACAATATTTCATAAACCTATAGGCCCTTTGAAAATTTCCATTATTCATGCTTTTATACGAGTTTTCATGTATATAACCACCTCACCATCAGGAAGAGGTATTCGTTGATCTGCATCCTTTCTAGGTTCGTTCCATAGTAGAGCCGGTGATGACTCATCTGGTTCGTCTTTGGGTTCCTCCTAGAGGCCAATCAAATACAAATAACAAACACGAAACAACTTTAAATGGCATACATTATTAATTACCGAAACTGGGAATGATCCAAAATGTGCCCCATCAGAGTTCAACACCCACATAAGAGCTTCATCAACTCTCGTATCATCTAGAGGAGTAGTGATCGAGTTTTCTCTTTCATTCCCATTTTCCATCTCTTCCTCATCACTACTCTGACTGGATATAATACTATTCTCCAACAGAGTATAACCTGCATGTTCAGGAGAGGAGAGTACCGATTGACCGTCAAGATCGTCGAATTCATCGTTTTGAAGTCCTACTGGGGAGGATGGTGTACTCCCTTGATCGTTCCGTATCGCTGTGTCACGCATCTTTGGACGTTTTTTCTATAAAAATACATTACTGATTTGCATGGGAATACGCTTAAAATACAACAAAAATACAAGCATTCACAAATACGAAGAGAAGAAATAGCCATGCAGCAACCTGGATTAGGGAACTAGTATTTGGTCATTTCTCTATTAACCTCAACATTGGCTATGGTTGTCAAACTATTCTCATTGAATGTATACAGAAGAGTCCAGAACCCATTTTATTTGAGGTGGTGCAGCCTTTGGATACAACTGTCATGTTCTATACATTGGAGGAAACTCCAAGGATCGGTTGGCAGTAACCTAGCAGAGTGAAGAAGTATTATCAAACTGAAAGACCCAGCATCAGACATCTTGTGCCCTCGGTTCAGCGACAGCGTTTATGACTGCCAGAAGGGAACTAAGAGATCACGAGTTCAAAATTCATCGATCCACACACGGCAGTTGAAGCGGTCATCCGTATTTAGTTGGACGACAGAGACACGACAATCCAAATTGGTGGGAACTCAGAATGACCCTCAACCATAACTTTCCTTCACTGCTTGAAGACAATGGTTCGACTAGCAACGGTGCATATCCAATGAATGAATTCTATGGTTAATACTGGTCAGCAGAGGACCAAATGAGAGTCCTTCAATCAGATGAGTTCCAAAATGTTTAATTTTTTGTTTAGGAAAGTCAGACTTCAAACAAGTACATCACAACATTCAGTAGGATCAAAGAAAGAAGCCGAATAACTATTTACAAAACCGTTTTATTGAGATATCAATGATTAAGTATAAAAGATTAATTCACTACAAAGCATAGGACGATCATTCCTGAGAAGGCTTTATTTCATCTCTGGAGCACTGTCTAATCCATAGACATAATTGCTGGCGATTTCAAGAAAGAGCTGCCGACAGTTGACCTCAGCGCCTAGTTTACCGCAGAGGAGAAAGCAGCCGGACATTTTGCGGTGAAGAGAATAGGTTTCAGGGGGAGGTGGAGTGAGACGATGCTCGAGCATCACTGGAATGATGCTGTTGATCCGTTTGGTTGTGGACTGGCATCCAAAATTGAAAGGCTTTTCGGAGGAGAATGGTTCACCCAGAACACGGACGGCTTCCACATGAGCGTCCAGAAATATCTATTCAATTCAAAACGATAAAGAATTAGGGACAATCGATGAAACAGATAATCCATCTTTGGTTCAATTTGGACCTACTATACGTCTTGGAGACTTAGGCCCTTTCATAACAGCTTGTCTCGTCTAGAAGATGTTTATAAATAAAGGCTCATCTACACCACATTTCCTACAAATTTCAATATGTTATATATTCAAATAACAAAGCTCAAAGCCGCAAAGTTCGTGTTGTGTCAAGGGACGAGTACATTCAGTCGGCAATCTCTATGCCGGTCAGCACCTTTATCGATAAGCGGAGAAGGCATTGCTCCTGACAACCTGACAGTTATTATGGACAAGTGTTATTAGCTAGACCTCCAAGCCTCAAAAATATGAAGATGACCTCTATTCATATATGCAGATCTGAATTTAACCCTTTAACGCCCTTAAGACCGTACGGTCCTCTTTCAAAATAAGCTCTATTGGTACTAGACTCATAGCAGAAGGCGTTATTGGCGTTTGAAACATGTTCAATACGTCTATAGCCTTCGTTCGATACCACCAAAACTCATCACGTCGGCATCAGTCTGGTGCGAGACACGCGAGTGCGGTTGGATGCAGTTTTCAAAAAAACATAAATCGGGTGTTAAAGGGTTAACAGACCCTTGTAGTGACTACGCTTCCATTTTATCTCTCCGGGTGTGATTCGACTGCAATCTAGTAGCACTTTAAAGCCAGAAATTAGACTTCTGAGCATTGTAAGAGTGTAGAGTTATGCTTCACAAAAGTGACATTATACAAATGATCTCCGTCCAACTTTCAGCCCCCTAACTGTTTAAGAAAAGCATACGTTTTATAAGCAAGTATTTTTAAGCCTTACTTAATGAGACTCAAAGTACTTCCACTGGAGAAAACCGTTACTAACGTAGGACAATCAATGAAACTCTAATATACGATAAGTCAAAATAATGTGGCGACGCAAATTTACATTAATCTAGGACCTTAAACATAAACGAAAAAACTAAAAAGAGAGAAAAAACGAACCTTCGTCTCATAGCCAGTCAAGAATCCGAGTTTCTTTGAGTGCTCGATAATACCCGCATTATCACCCTCAGATGCAG
Organism: Hymenolepis microstoma; assembly: GCA_000469805.3. Taxonomy (NCBI): domain Eukaryota; kingdom Metazoa; phylum Platyhelminthes; class Cestoda; order Cyclophyllidea; family Hymenolepididae; genus Hymenolepis; species Hymenolepis microstoma. The sequence goes on along the minus strand of LR215989.1, from coordinate 33,792,315 downwards.
CAACAATGACTCTAAGATAATCGTCCACAAATCGTCTTGGGTAGTCTCTTGAAGCACCAAAGTCTAGCAGGACAATCTACGTAACAAAAGGGTATATAATAGGAATCAATAGTTGACCTTAATACTGGCTTAATACTGAAGGGGATAAAAGAAGAAAAGATGATTACCTTGTTGAGATCTTTGGAGTAGAGGAAGTTGGACCAATTGGGATCCGTCTGCATGCAGTTATAGACGAAAACCTCCAAAAGGCAAAGACGAAGGATGTTCTCACCAATCTAAATAATTCAAAAAGAAGGAAATTAAATAACAACAAGGGCATATCAAACCAATTTTAAAATGAGTATCAAGTAAACAGTAATCGAGTATGGGTATATGGAAAGGTTGGAATTTGGACGTGTTTGGATAACTTACACATCAATTAAATAAGTTAGAACAGGTTATACAGGTAAGTCGCATTCTACTGTTCTTCGCATTGACAACAGAACAAATTGCCGAAGAGCATCTGATTGGGCGGATGTACTGCTACGCCACCTGTACACAGGACTTAATAGGCAGTATTTTGTTAATAAAAATTGTCCAAAGAAATGATGACTTCAAGAGTTTAGTCAGTGGTATAGTGTCAGTCATTGTTGTGTCATATGGAATGTGTATAAACTACACAGGGAGTATAATTGGCGATCAGCAATATTGTAATATCTTAGGAGACTGTTACTAACGGCAAATACTCCGAGAAGGTGGGGTTTGGGTATCCCCAGACAAAAAGTAAACCGCAGCATTGGGTTACATCTATCGTTGTCCTGTAAGAGACCTACCACAGTATTCACTCATCTTTCACCGGCTTTGGCTCATATTCAGATAAACGATAAGCTTGTGCAAATATATTCACCCCTATAAGTAAAAGGTAAACAGAGGACAAGTTTCTAACAGAAAAATAAGAAGATCCATGCCCGATAAAAAAAGGAACTTAAGGAAGTCAAAATGTAGTGCCCGTAGACGTTTGCTACGAAATGGGAACACAAGCAAGCTAAATCTGATGTCAATGAAATGAGAAAAATATCCCAAACTCAAAAATGTCAAACAGTAAGAAAATACCATTGACTGGCTAAAAAATGTCATCTGATGAACTGCCAGCTTAGCAGCTTTTCACAAAGCTATTGAACAAACTCACTTCAAATGTCTTGTGTTAAGTCTAACCAAATCCAACTTAATCAACTAAGCACACTCACCCGGTTTCGAACTTCCTGTGGAAGGTCAACACAATCATCTAACACCAGCCCATCAAAAAATTCAGTTGTGAAGACTCTTTCAGTAGACAACTCGTCGTAAACTTTGGGCACAACAAATGCAGGATCATTTCCAAGAAGCCTGGCAAATTTCTTGGCAAAAGCGGCCTCCCGGATGTAATCACATTCCCACTTTAGTTCCTTCTTTGCAGTCCGGATGGCTGAATCAGCGTACATTCCGCGAGGGAGGAAGTTGAAACGCTTTAGGAGCATACTGATGTTGGCCACATCAGTGTCTATACTCTTGGCCACACCAGGGTATTGGATTTTCATAGCCAGACGCCTACAAGAGAGAAAATATCAATTAGAACGTAATCGCTTTGATATGAAGTCATTAAGAATACCGAGAACAGTCAGAAGCAATGATAAATAGCACTAACTTGAACAATTCGTTTGAAAGGGTTAATGGAAAGTGTGTCTGGAGCAGGTTAAATAGGAAAATTCAAATATAAAAAGATGAACATTAGCTAGAGAAATCTGCAACGATCAAAGATGAGGAAAATCTAACAAGGCCCTAATTAAAGAAATTGGAATTGTACAAGACAAGTAACCTGACTCATAAGTAGATCATACCTAAACACAGGTAAAAACAATAATAGGTACACTATTAAGGCTTACAAATATAATCACACCAATCATAAAATACCATAACTTACGTTCCATCAGGAAGAGAAGCCATATGAACTTGTCCAATACTTGCCGCAGCAAAGGGCTTCTCATCAAATGAAGCCAACTTGTCCTTCCAGTTGGGACCCAATTCTGCATCTATAACCGAGTACATCTGTGAAGTAGGCATAAAATCCGCCGACTGTCGAACTCTCTCAAATATGCTCTGAATCTTCGGGCTGACAAGGGAGCTGTCTAAACAAGGCACGTAATAGGCGAAATGAAAGGCCAGAGTACCTTGGATACTTAGCATTTGACCAAGTTTGAGAGCCGCACCACGCATACGACAGAGGGTGTCAACAATTCTTTCTAAGTTAGCATCGTTTAAAAAGATATTGGAATCGGTTTTATTGTCTGAAGCACCAAGAGAACGCTTTGCGTATTCAGTCATAGCACCGATGCCCAGGCCCACAAAAAGATCTAAACATCCTGATAAAAACGAGCATTTTAATTACTTCCAAATCCAGTAGCTCTGCCTATCCGAGAAGAAGGAACATGGCGTTGCTTAGATGTTGATAGTGTCTTCTTTTTCTTATCTGGATGATTGGGTGGATCAGCAACTGAGGTAGAAAAATTGCGAGCTTTTGTCGAGAAATCTGGATGAGTATTGTAATCACATATTGCTTCGGGAACGCTGCATTTGTGGCTACTAGTTGGAGACTTAGAATGACTATTACTGCAATTTTGGAGGCAGTTATTAAATCCGACCAATTTTATGAATATTTTAAGCTTAGCTGCTTGTATAGATGTTGCAGCACTTAAAACACTAGTGGCACCACGCAGTACACTAACGCAGTCTGATACGAATATCCTAGTTATCATAATGGCTACTCAAATAACCAAAACCGTACTGCTGCAACTCGTAATAACGCAAAAATATTCGAAAGTAAAAACAAATTAGATAAATTCCATTATTCTTAAATAATATCTTGGTTAAACCTATTAATTATTAAATCCACTTTCACTTACGGGAAAAATCACACTGAAAGTTAGTTACTTTTAAAAGTAACAAAGGAGAATTGAGAATTGAGCGCCAGCGTGCTGACCAAATTGATCACGTGTGATAGAAAATTTTCCCAATTACAATAGTAAATAAACGTTAAAAGGCCTACCAGCAAATTAGCTACCACTATTCCCTTCCCATAGTAACAAACTCACCTCCCATTCGATACCTACTATGTTAGTGTTACTTTGGACCTAGCTTAACGAACTTTGAAGTTACTTTGTGCAAGAGGGCTCTGCTTGAGGCTTGTTTTATTTTTTCAACCAGTTGAACTTCTAAGAGGGTTATTAACGTTTTGTCACAGGATTATTTTGTTCTGTCCGCCACAGAAGATTGGCTTTGATATCATTCATGAAGTATAAAAAAGATATGTTCGATTTTTTAATATACTCATACTTATATTGAACTTTGGTCTTTTCAGCGAGGACAAGTTAACTAGGTTGTTGCAACTTCTGTGTGTCCAAAATTAGTTCCTTATGTGCGATAACCTTAGCTTACACCACAACACTTTTAAGATTCCTCACTTTACAAGTTAAAGGTCATGTTTCATATTTATAGTATTTTTACACAAAATAAATTCTAAAAGAAATATATAGTCATATTATTTCTGTTCTGAACTTCATATGAACTAATATAATAGCCTTGAAATTTCTAAGCAATTTCGAAGGGTCAGGGTAATTGCTGTGGATTTTTTGCTTTACAATTTTGCATAGGTCATTGCATATTTTTGTAAAATACTTAATTTCAAACATAGCTTTGTGAGATAGTCGAGTTTAAGTTATTTCATAAATTGCATGTCCCTAATAATTTCAAGAGCTTTCGATGCTTGAATTATAAAAAAATACTTTGTCAATAAAATGAAACGAGTATACTTTTACAGTTAGAGCTAAATAATGAGACTTGAAGAAGATGAACATAAATTGCAAAATGAATATATTGAAATTCTTTTAAGAATGCTTGAATGCAAAACTATCTACGAATGTATACAAAAGGTAACATGGTACTTATTTTCTCTACGGATTTAGCGTTGCATCCCAACCTAAAATGATTTCTTGTGTAATAGGTTAAGGTTCTCGTTTGTGATTATGAGTCATTAAAGATAAAAGCAGTCAAATTATCCGATATTGACAGTTTATTCGAATTCGAAAGAAAGGCAGCGCGTGAGACTATCCTTCGTCTTACTGGGGAATTAAATAAATCAAACATGGATCGAGAAGCTGCAGAGTTAGAAGTGAGGCAAGCTAAAAAAGTAAGTAACTTTTTTAGTAGGCATGCTAAAAACTTATACATGTAAATTTGTTTTTTTAATACAAGCAATGTTTAGAGTTTGGAGTCACATTTCCTCACTTCAATAAATCCTAACTGTTTCTAATTCACTATATTGATTTCATTCTGTAATATGCGGATTACACTGTTCATTTTCTGATAATTATGATTAGTCGCGTTTTATTCTAAAGGTGATTAAAATTACTTTTTAAAAAACTGGTTTTTGTGAAATCTTATTTACATCAAATTGTTCATCCATTTTTTCTCATTTAAGCAAAACCTCCTATTTAGTTTACAGAGTTAAGAAATAGTCTGTACTCTTTTAATATTCGCCTTGGATACGACTACATTATTTAGTTTTTTATATTTAGCTAAATATGTCTGTGGTATCGTTTAATATATATTTTCTTTCATTTTCACTTCCCTGTCACAGTGTTACTATTTTAGGGACTTATTTTTCCGCCAAATTTTTTAGTTGAACATAAACTCCTCAGATTTGAAAATTTTTTCTTGCATAATTACTACAGATTTAAGAAGTGCAGTGTTTAGAATGTATACTAACGTATTCGGTATTTTAAATGTCCCACAAGATTGTATAAAGCTACCGAGTCTCTGTGTCCTTTCTCTCGCTAGTTTTATTTCATGATGAAATGTGATGCTTAAGATCTTGTGATAAAAGGGACTTTACAACTATTCTTTGTAAAATTTTGAAGGCTGTTGATGACGAACGACGATTGCAGAAAGAAGAATGCACATCATTTCAAGATCTACAAGTACAAGTGAAGTCTTTATCCAGTGCTCTCGAGAGGGCACATATCGAAGCAGAACGCCGGGAGGCCCGCTTTCGTCGACTCACAGAAGCCTCAGCTGCTGCAGCCAGCAAATTAGCTAACGCTGAACCTCTCATATCAATACCAGAACACAAGGCCTTACAGGAATTCCTGTGAGCAAAATTTGACTCACTTTAAAAATGCATTGAATATAAATATGAAAGTAATATTTATAGTAGAGATAAGAAATTGTGATATTCTGTCGTGATCGAATTCTTTTCTTTAGTTATTTGTGTTGAAATCATGTTAATGCCCACAGTTACTGCATATTCACCAATAATTGGACGGGAATTAATCATATTCAAATCGCTTGTCTCAAAAGTCACATACCGAGAGTCATGGTGCCACGATTTGCTTTGAATTATATATTATAACAAAAATTAGCATAGAAATCCATACTTCTGTACGAAATATCACATAATTTTGCCACTGTTTCTGATACTACATCATAAAGCTATGACCTGAGCACATTCAGGCTTAGTTAGGTAGCTAATCCGCTACAGACCAAGCATTTCGATCCTCTTTGACAAACATATGAAATTAGATAGACTTCATTCAAATAAGTGGGAACAAAGAACGTATAAAGCGGAACCGTTTATCTAATATGTTGCACAAACTTGATTGCTGAATGACTAGGGGGTTTCTGCATGAAAGGCCTCACTTTCCGGGGTGTTCTAGCGCGAATGAGTTTCCTTTTCCCTATCACTGCCCATAGCTAAAATGCTTTATAACTTTCCTGCAATTATTCTAATTCTACTCTGCAGTTAATGTTAAATTTCAGTTTCCACGTAAGTCCTTTCAAGTCAATGAAATATCTATCATGAAACTAATATCTTGAAGATCAAACTGTTTGTATAGCTATTATTCTGTCATCGGTTCCCAGAGTTTATGTTCAGGAGAGCTACACACGACTCTTTAATATATTTTACTAAAAATTGTAAATATTAGATTGCATTTTATAAAATTTTATTTCAGACAATTCATTCGTCATCAACTCGGGACCTCTGAAGAAAAATCTTTGGAATCTTCTCTGCGACGAACTAGAGAGTACATTATTAAACGCGATGAGGAGCTTGAACAACTAAGATCGGTCAGTTTGACTATTATTCTAAAGCGGTTCCTGGAGTTTATTGGAATCATCATGCTCCGCCGAGTTCCAGTCTATCTTACGATATTTCTTCAAATTTTCTGCTTTCTGATTTTGATTGTCGTCTAAATATCCATTCACCACCACGATGGAATCTTGGATTCTCAAATGCATTTGCCCTTTAGATTTAATAATATAGGGCTAAATAATCAATTCATCGTTTATATTTAAAAACGAGATATACAATCATATTCCTTGAATTATTAGTTTCGACCCTTAAAGTTCTAAAATTACCACGATAAGACTCCTGAGGTGTTTTAAATTGGCTCCTTGATTTCTGATGGGGAAGCTTGCGGCTAGAGCAACTTTGGTGATCTTTGATTGAATCGAAACTTGGCAAAAATAGTTCAATTTGTGCTGCTAGAATTGGTCTTGCCTATCATTTTAATGTTAATTCAATCGAGGTATTTTGAATTCGCTTAAGTTGATTTGTCATAATCTATAAAAGTTCCTAGATTTTAGCCCAGCCAGTGATTTTAAGTAAAGACATTGGAACCGAAACTCAATTGTCTTGGCTACAATGTGCAGCTTCTTTCACCCTTTTGGTACAGTTTACAAGGAGATTCACTTATATTAACGCTGGTTTAAAATATTATGATAATTATATACTCATTGAAATTTTCTTTAAGAGACCTTATAATTAGGATATTTTAGTGAGTATGCTAATACTAAATTATTTGAGAATTTCTCAAATATCTAATAATAGACACCTTCTGCCTCAACCCTAGATGTGATATTTTAACTTCCACTCTGAGCTTAAGTCCATTATAAAACATCTAATCTGTCCACCGAATGCAACTACTATTTCGGTGTCGTACCAGACAAAAATAGGGAACGGAGCTTATTTGCGATATTAAAAACGCCATTCCTTTTTCACTAATTCAAAAGAGATTGGCTGTTCCTGCAGCATTGTGTCTTCTTACGTAGCCAAGGCTCGGCCGAGTGTTTGTCACAAATAAACGCGTCGCTAATGCCAACCAGTACAGAGCGGGAATGAGGATTTTAGGAGCCCGTTTTTCCCAGGGCTGCTAAAATGTTTTGATATTGTAGTATCAAAGTGTGCGCAACGGAAATACTCTGAGATTTTCAGTCAACTAAGAATCAAAACAAAATTTTAAGAAGTTTCATTGGATTACCAAATTAGGAAAACTTTTTTCAATGTGCAACGTATTAGGGGAGGTCTTATCTTCGAAATAACCTATTTGGGACAGCGAAAATGAATTAGTAGTTAAGACAAAAATATATCTCTTGGCCATTTTACCTAAAAATATTTTTTTAGCGCATACTAATATTTGCCACACATTAATTATAATTTAAAAACTGACATTCACTAATCGTGTATGTTCATCAGTGAGTATGGTAGTCATTCCATGTTGTTTAGCGTCCAAAGCCCTTCTACACCATTCCTCTTCACGCATTTTTCATTTGATACTAGCCATCTCAATTCTGTTTTACAGGAACTAAACGATACGAAATCCAAGGCACAGGAATACCTTAGAAAGGGTGCCTTATTAGTATTAGTTGAGAATGAAAAGAAGAACCTTGAAGGCGAAATATCGAAACTGGAGTTGAAAAATCGCAACGTACTAAATGAAATAAATACCGTAAGGAATTATTTTAGACACTATGAACATTTAGTATCGCGATTGGATATCATCTTTGGTTGATATACTGAAACTCGAGGATGTTGAGGACGATAAAGAGTACCCTATTCTCATGGATGTCATAGCAAGTGAGTATTTTTGCTAAAATGACCTATTACTTGGTTAATATCAGTAGGAGGTACTAAGCCATATTCACGTTTCAGCTCATATAAAAAAGATAATTTTAAACGAACGTGAAAAAACGGCCGGTCAACGATCACGTCTCTCCCAATTCCAGCAGAGGAACAAAGAACTTCGCGAGCGTAATGACGCTCTAGAAACTCAGCTAGCGGTTCTTCGTCGACGAATTACTGCATTAGAAGACGAGGAAGTTCGAAGGAATTTATCGTCTGCCGCATCCCTCGATAGAGATCGACGAAAACTCATGAAGCAGCTAGAACAGTCTAAAGCTGAGATTAGCACTTTGCAATTAGAAAACAGTCGGCTTAAAAGTGAAATGAAAAGTGCAAGTCAAAGTTCAGTAGGTTTTAGACTATTCCTTATGAACACTTCAATTCATTCTTTGGTCCATTCGATCAAAATAGAAACTGATCACAAAACTGCACAACTTTCTAAAAGAGAAGTTTGAAGGAACATGCTTTAATGACAATTGAATTATGGGAGCTGGAATTTAGAGAACGCCTAATGGATAGCAAGAGATAAACTTATTGAAATGCGAAGAAATAAATTTTGAGTAAATTATACCGCATAAGAGAAATTGAGATTCGAGCGAATGAAGGAAGGAACTGTAGAGTTGGCGAAAGGGAAAAAAATGGTGGGCGAACAAAAGGCGCCAGATCATTGGGCTTGCACCCTGATAATCGATATCCCGAAGGTGCGCTTTTACTACGTGGGAGGTTAAATACAGTGATTACTCACAGGTTTAACAAGCGCTCGGACGTAGAAATATGAGAGGCATTGGAAAACGGTCACTTTAACCTCATACTACGCCATGTGGTCGAAGTAAAAACTAAGTAAAGCTCAGATTAAAGCTATTATTTGAAGAACAATAAGAAATACATTGCACTGAGGAGAGGGGAAGTGTTAGTTAATTTAAACATACGGCCACCCACTTAGTCAGATTTATTGTCTACAACAGTATAAGGTACTTCGAAATGGTTCAATTTAACCCCATTCGCTTGACAACATCGGTAAATCCAAACGAAGTGAAAGAAACTTGCTAATGAATTTGCATCGCTTTTAAGGTATTTTTTTTCAGTTGGCTGCAGTTGGAACCAACGCACTGCTCCATGCCGCTGAGACTCAAGCCAAGGAACTACAAGGGAAATGCGACTTATTAGAAAATGAACTGCGTGCTATTCGCCACGAGAGGTCAAAAAATGAAACTGGAATGAAGCAGAAGGTAGAGGAACTTCAACGAAGTATAGAAAATCTGGAGACTGCTCTGGAGTATACACGACGATCGGAAAGTCAGGTTATTTATTCAAAAATGTTTAAATCATACACGTACACATTCTATGTGGGCAGGAAATAGAAGAACGAATAGTCAGTCACACAAGGCTATTCTAGACTCTACTTACGTATGTATTTTCTGTCCTCATTTTAGTTATTGGAATTTAGAGAAGTTGTTGCTCGTTTACTCAACCTTGACTGCACCGAATTAAGAGTTCCCGATTTCGAAATCGTCCATCGTCTGGAGCATATCGTCTTGGCTTTAGACGCTCCTGATATTCAAGGACTTCATAAGGATTCTTTAATGAGATCCCTTTAATATACGATAATATTGCCCCCTACGCCACCCCACCAACACCCCGCCACTAAGATTTACATTTATATCATTATATCGCCAAGAGTACACATACTGGTGACATTTGTATTAATAATCAAATCTTCAATGCTATTCAGTATTTAAACGTAGATTATATAAGCTGTTATTTTTATTGATTGTGATAAATAGACCAAAAAGGAAAAAGGTGAATCGTAACGATCTCAGAGTGCTCATTCATTAAAGCGGTTATCTTCCTTTTAGTTTTTATTGCTTGCTTTGCATTAGATATTGTAATCATAGCATCCTATCTCATCTCATGATTGCCGAACTTTCATTGGCTTATGATTAGTTCGAATTTTCCTTCAGCTTGTTTTGGAAAGTGCCTCCATATCCTGAATAACGGAATAAGTCTTGGAAGTTGAAACATACCACTGTCATTCTTTGTGTCAATTGGACTCAAATGTGCGGTCGGTCATTTCGATCACTGGGTGGATACAAGTCGATTACACACCCCCAGATCTTTGAGTTTACATATGCGTGGAACTTAACAGCAGCACAATTAGAAAAATTCGATATTTTTGTAATTGTATTTGATATACCCTGATTATCTGTTTTTACGTGAATGAATGAAATCGTTGATTTTACAAGGTACCGATTATTAAGAGATTCTTGTCCTTTCGACTCTGTTATTCGCATTATATTTCTATTTTTCTAGGAAAAACTTATACTTTTTTAGATCGGGTTTAACAGCTGAGGCGGAAAGCAAATTAAATTCTAATCATTTATGAATCGAAGTTGCAATTTTTAAAAAAATAATCACGACCAATTGTTTATGCACATGCTATGCAAGGACAAAACTGAAATATATATACAAAAAGTCTAAAATGAGATGGAATCTGCGTTGTTAGATGATTACGACGAAGAGTCAACTCTGTGCATTTGGGCGAATTGCATGAGATGCATAAGCATCTGATTGTCCATTAGAGTGCTGATAGAAGAGGGTGAGACAGAGGGATGGGACATAGAAGCTAGGGATGGTCTCGATGCAGTGGAGAGGTTAAGGACATTGTCTTCAAAATGGCGCAGTGGGGACGACGTTGTCAAAAAGCGCTCCTCCGGAAATTCTCTTTGTTGTTCAGCTACCGATGGCGACGGTGATGGGGTGGTCGAGTCAGTTGCATTTGCACACCCCTCGTTCTCTACATTTTCGTCCTGAATTTGGTTGGTGTCACCGTCTCTTTCTGTGCTCAGGCGTTTGTGTTTTGTTCGACGATTTTGGAACCATACTTTGACCTACATGGGATGGTTAAGAAATATGATGAACTGCTTTTGGCTTATAAGTAAGTATTACGTAAGAATATCATTGTTACATTATTTTGATCGACGGATTTAGAGCTAATGGTGCTTGGGTGAAGATGGAATTTAGTTTATCAAGGATTGGCTCATCAATTCAATTGATATAACCGATTTCAATATTGATCGAGTGAAGGTAGATTTGCTATTCCTTCAAGCTACTGATCGAGGGCACATTTTTGCCCTATCTCCGCGCCAACTAACGCTTAAACACAACACACTTTGTAAATGGAGAATAGAGGTACATACTTGAGTTTCAGTGAGATCCAGTGACTCCGCAAGTCTTTTTCGCTCCTGACCTACCACGTAGTGATTAACTTCAAAAGCACTCTCCAGTCGCAGAAGCTGTGTAGGTGAGAAGGCAGTTCGAATGCGCTTTGCCTTCCGATAAGGTCGCATACCTTGAGCAATAGCATCTAAATTTGAAACAATTTCTAGTTATATATATATAACTATCTCACAACTATATATATCACAAGGGGAAAATTTTTCGTGTGGAATGCATAAGAATGCATCTTCCTGCTCATTTTCAATTAATGCATTAAAGGAAGAAGGCGGTATTGAATTCATTCTATTTACTGATTTCGAATAACCAACCACTCAATGCATACCGTCACATAGTTCCATCTTGCACAATTTGTCGATGGCACTTATGGTGACAACTTTCCAGACTGATTTAGTTGCTCCAGCGAGCACAGTGTATAAATGAGCAGATGGTCTACCTGATTTTAATCTCACGTGTAACGAATGGTGGGAAGGAAAAGGGTCTTCCACAGGTTTGAAATGAGCCCAGACTGCGCTTAATTTACGAGTGCAAGTTTGGACACATTGGCTGGGAGAGGGTGGGCATTTAGAAGCTAGAGAACTTACATATAAGAATAAGTTCCAAATATTGACCACGTTTGAAATAAAGCCAATCATTTCGATAGAAAGGGAAGTTACGATTGGATGTATTCTTTTCCCAACGCACCGAGTTTAAAGTGTAGATACAGTAAGGCGATAGTTGTTAAATGACTATTCACTAATATTAACTATTAATAATATATCCTCATAATTACAGAGTAAAGTTTTGTATCAAAAAATGGAAATGAGAATATATTATTATCTTAACTCGGCTGTGAAAAATAAAGAAATTGCGTTCATCACATTTCCATAAACTTGGATGTGAACATGGCGACGCTTAAGAAAGCATTAAGTAGCTTGAAACAAAGCTTACGTATTTTCATATTATGCTTCTAATTACTAATAGACTGAAATAATTACATTTCTCTTATACTCAGCGATGGAAATTTGAGATAATTCATGTGAATAAGTCACAAATCGTGGAAATTCGAGAGAATAAGAACTAGACATTTGTCTTTAGTAGACGTATAGTGAAGATGATAATTCAGAATTTAATTTGATCGGTTCCGTCTACACAATTGCAAATCAAATTGACGTGAGTTTCTTTAGGAAGACAGGATGGTATCTAATTTGTATAAAAAAGTTAACTAAAGCAAATAGCTACCTAAAAACGTAGCTAAAATTACTTTAGTTTTAATATAACTTACACAGTAGATCATTCTAAAATACAATGATTGGTGAAAATATTTAATCTATTTTAACCTAAAATTGGTTTGAAGTCAGTCTTTAAATGCTAAGATGAATTAAAATTCGAAAACCTCACCTGAGAAAAGAGTTCCGAACGAAAAGACTGTGGGTATGGGAGAATAATAGCGACCAATCATTTCGGGCCTTAAATTGCGTTCAACGGGAGGAAAATGATTAATAAATCCAGAATTATGAAGAGGGGCCATAGGCAGTGACAAAGCCTCCATCTGACTGTTATTGAATATTCGAATGATCTCTGAGAAATCTCTCTTGCAATTTTCCGCAAAACCAGGGGATGTCGTCTGGGTTCTAATTTGTGAAGGTTGAGAGAGACTAGAACCAAGAGAGGCGTTTGAGCGTGTTTCCGCCGAAGATATTAGATTTTCTACTGAAAAGTCAGCCATCCTACAACTCAACTAACGTCTTTTGCACGTCTTTTATAGGCACTGCTAAAATTCTGAGTTCTGATTGGTCAGAAGTGCCGGCAAAGCAGTTTGCGATTATTTTGGAAGTTGGCATTTTCACACGCTGATTGGGTAACTGCAAAATTTTTGTGCGCGCTAATATTATTTCGCGCATTGACAGTAGACTAATCAGTTAATGAACAAGCTGTTAAAAAAAGAAGTAATTTTCAGATTACCCAGACTCCTGTTCATGTGAGTTTGTTAACAATGCCAATGCAAATGAATAATTTAAGGTTGCTATTCTATGGAGCAAAATATTAGACATTATATAAAAGTGGTCAGAAGTTCTCTCTCATTAAATGTCGGCATATATTCAAGGGTGTCCTCGCTGCGCTTATCTGAAATATTTAAAATGTCGATCAAAATGTAAATCTTTTTAGTAGACACAAATTCAATCTCGTGTTGCATATAAAGCCAATGGCAGAGAAGTCTGATAACCTAGTTTTTGTTTGGCAGTATTATGCATGCTGAAATAAACGGGTTTGTGTCACTTCGAAAAAATTTTTTCAGGAAAAGGGGCCAAAAAGTTGATTTTATCAGAAGACTTTTGAGTACTTTTTCTTTCTGAGAGACAATTAAATTAATAATAAAACTCGAATAATTGTTTCCCATATTAAGATTCCGGTTTTTCTTCTGCAAACTTGTCTATCAAATTTGCGAAATTACAGTTCCAAAATGGAGCGTTTGTTTTTCCCCTTCTGTTCATGTAAATCTCGCATAAATTGTCCTCATGTGCGTAAGATAGTCAAGTGGGGGAGGCAAATAAAGATTAGGGTGGGGGCTTGGAGGAGGGTGTGGGAGTGGGAGAGGAGGTGGGAGAGGAAACAGCAGAACATACCACAAATTTAGTACATCCTTAATCCAACAAGATATGGCGCACAATACACGCAATCACAGTCTCCACAATATCTTCTGCCCCTCAACCGCCCCCCCCCCCCCAATTCTCTCCCAGTTTTACTTATCTGGCCATATTGAGAATTATTATTATCATCCCTGTCGAGTGTATGTCTTCTCAGATCATCAGTGTATGAGTTCGCGTGTCTATCTGTTCCTCTGTGCTGAGCACGCAAGCTACTGGCGCCAGACACAATATAAGGATTTAAAGGGGGGAGGGGAAGGAGAATTGTCTCTCCTTAACCGCAGTTAAGAGATATAATCTCTACCAGCTCATACACTCTCCGACTCGTTCACTAGATTGTTAGTGAGGGGAACTTTCTGCTTTCCTTCATGTTCACGCTAGTGGAGAGGGAGGGGAGTGGGCAGTTAGGACTTTGGGGATAAGAGGTTGAAGTGAATAGAATTGGCGCCGGTTAACAAGTATCATGCAAACAGACTATCTATTCGCGATTAAGAACGAATTACTTCAATCTACTGCTACGCTCGCCTCGGCGAGTAAATTAAATAGATGGTGCAGTTTCCCTGCTGCTGGTGAGTGGCCAGTGGCGCCATGGAATTTGTTAATTCCTTCGAGTTTATTCTGCCAAACATATTGGAGGATTAAATTCTACTACAATAGAGCAAATTTTATATAGGCAAGAGCAGAATGAATTGAAAGGAAGAAAGTGATATTACGTTGCCTAATTGGAAAAAATGGAACGGGCGGGAATTTTAATAAGTCTGGAAGTTCAAACTTTCATAAAAGATAAAATGAAATGTTATCTACAATGCTGGGGTACGCGATAGACTTACCTCCACGTGGTGCATCCTGGAAAAGTATACTCACACGGCAAAAAGGTCTATAAACCGCCAGTTGACTTCAACCTACCATGACCCGACTGTGTGTCATATTCGACCACTTCCACAGTATTCACCTCACCTTACTTTTTTCTCTACCTTTGCGTCTGTCTGCCTCCTTTACATCTGTGTAACACTCTTCTATTCCGACTCTTGTCTTTTTGTAACTTTGATGTTCTCCCCTCTGTGAAGCCCTAAGTCAACTAAAGGGTTAAAGATAGCTATCATAGGGCTTGCCATTTGATATAAATTTACAATCCTCGGCTATTAAAAGTGACGTACAATTCAGTTCTCATTATAGTACTAAAGGACCATATTCAACTGGGATTCTGGAGGGTTGACCTTAATCAGCACTTAAGAACGATAAGCAAACGTTTTCAAATATTAACAGATTTTGATATTGATAATACAATACAATTGATTGTAAACATTTTAATAGTAATTTCTATGCCCTCTTTGAGTCTAAAATTCATTTTTGTCTTTTATTATTGACCTCAAATTCCTGGAGGAGGATCACCGATTATCCCCAAGCGGTTTATTCTAATTATTGGGATAAGCTCGTTAAGATGTCTTTCAAAGAGCTCTACAATGATTTTAGTTTAGCCGAGACACCCAATTGAAGGGTGTTTGAGCAGCCACACGATTCCCACGTTTTCCACACATCTCCTTTGTCCATCAATTTCCTTTTACTCTCCTGAATCTTCATCGTTGTTTATTCAATGAACCCTCGCCTACACAACTCATTGTATTATTGTTGTTTGCACCGACTAACAGCCACTAGTTCTTACGAATGTTTAAAACATTTTTTAAATGGACTCAGACGTTATTATCTTTGTAATGGTATCATACCGGTCAGTGCACAAATCTGAAGGGTAGAGGTCGTGGACATCCATGATTATCCATACTGATAGCCTAACTTAGGAGAGGGCCAATGCGACGTGAGTTTATGTGGAATGTTGTTCCTAAGCTCAAGAAGATCATTGGACGATGATGTCTTCATTCATGTGCTGCTTTATTATTAATATTTTTGTAACCATAAGGGGTAAATGAGTTTAAAAATTAAAAATTAGGCTGAAAATTTTTCACCGCCTTTTGATTTATTGTAAACACGAACTTATAAAATGATCCATAGTTATTTTATACTTGAGCCAATAATGTGTCCACATTGGCACGAGTTTTGTATCATCTAGAAAGTTGTAGAGAAATGTGGGAATAGAAATAGAGTCAAGCCATTCCGTTCATTTCCAAAAAATCGTAGATAATTCTGCTGTCTTATATAATTTAAATAACATTAATTTCTATCGACTTGAAGTAACCGAATTAAGTAATAGGTGGGGATTGACGTTACGATGATCGCCCAATACAAAAGTCCGAATTAAATGAGCCTCTTCCAGACCATTAATTCCTTGGCCTAAATAGACACAATAATGATGTATTTTACAGTCCAATGCAGTTTTATTTTGGGATGGATTTTTTAAAAATCCAATTAAAATACATTTTTTGCATCTAATCAGTTGTAGCACAGGAAGCCAATTAAAGTAGTTTCCTTTCTGGTTGGGTAGCAATGTTAATTAAACATCACTTCGCATGAAAAGCATGCAGGTTACTGGAGCTGAGGTGGTAGAGAATAATCGGAAGTTTTCAACCGTTGATCCCCTCCATCTTCCACCCCCCTCCCCCCCCCTCCCTCCCCTCCCTCGCACGCTTTTAGATGAATAAACACTCGAGTCAAGCTACCCTTAACTTTTGCGACAATTTCATGACTCCACAATTAGAGACCACCGGAAATTAAAATTTTGAAGGTAGGTATTAAGACCAGGGTTGGAGAAACCATCCTTTTAAGGCAAAATGTGAGTAGGTTTTTCAGCTCTAAACTGAATCATATTCATACATACATTCGCCATTATTTAAGTGTTAAAATCTTGTTTTACAACACTGAATTTATAAACAAATTTCATCTTGTAATGCACTTCGTTTATTGTTGTTTAATGCTCCCAAGAGTGAGTAATAAATTGTCTGTTTTCATTTGAAAGCAAGTACCAATTTACTGTGTTGTTGGGACTTTTTAAGTCGAATACCAGACTGGCAGGCCAATGATCAACGCCGCAATCCAATATTTCAGAAATTGACTTCACGTTACACCTCATTGGATGATCCAATTCGAAAGGGAATTTTATTGATTAGTGGATCAATTGTTGCGCATAACATAGCCTTTTCACCTAATCTCAATTCAGCTTGCTAATAAAATATTTTATATGAGAGTCCAGTTAAAGAGATCTTTTTAAACTTAACTACAAACCGCAACGATTGCTTGCGTATCTAATTATTTGCAACCAAAGTAATTCATAAGAATTTTACACTTTTTGATTGTGGGAAGTTATCTGAATAAGCTACAAGATATGATCATAATCATGTTAGAGACAACGCCCAGATTTCAATTAGACTTATTTCATTTTATTACTGAATCCAGGTAAACTGTTGTTTTATTAAGGTGTAGTTTATTTTCCGAAATTCAAATTGCAGATTTCGTCTCTCACATTGCAGTGAATGCTCTGCCACAATGTCTAACTTTAATGAGCTCTATTTGAATCAGGATGGTTGGTCCAAAAAGTTTAATTTGACAATGACAATGATATTCAACATGCTGTGGTCTAAACAAGGCAGAAACGAAGCTTGGAAGTTAGCAGAGGCATTTTAACTCAACTTGGCTATTTAGAACAAAGGTTCCTTTCTATCGGATAAAATCGATTCCTTGTAACTAGCAACAGAAGCAAATATAACATCGTCTGCAGTTTGACTTCACCTGCGTTTTCTATTTCATCACTGTTTCATTCAATCGGATGTTATGCTAATTACATAAAGTGTTTTAACGTTGTTGGCCTACTTTCTCTTGGGTTCTTTTCTCAAGCTGTAGGGAATGCGCAATTGCCAAGATGCGTTAAACAAAGATGAAACTTCAAAATGGCAAATTGGATTTCAAATTTCATAATTGAGACAAAGTTCACAATGTTAATGAAATTAAATGGAACAAAAATGGGTTGCAGACAAATAAACCCGTCACGAAAGTGGTAATAATTGGATAAATAAAGGAGGGTAAAACTTTTTATTGGAACACATATTTTTTATCTCAACAGCAATTTGCAATTTATTACTTGAACGGCGGCAAAAGTAAAACCTTTCATCTTTTATTATTTTAAATCATAAAACATTTTATCATTATTCGAACAGAATAAATAAATAAATATTCAGCTAAAGCGTTGCATAAGAATTTGACCACCATCAGGAATAATTACTTGCGCTTGGAAGCAGGAATTTTTAAATGCCAACATAATCATGTCGATAATAAATAAACCCTTCTATGTAGCTTCTCACCAACGTTAAAGTTAAACGTATTTCTTTGTGTACATAAATTAACACAACTTCGTAATCTTAAACGTAATATATATATATATATATATATATATATATATATATATATATATATCGATTAAGCGCAACATGACAATCTTAAAAAGTTGCCATTTTAAGAAGGAAAATTTGCAACATATATGAAAGTGTTAAAAGTGATCTACAAACAGCAGTACATTTCTTTACAAATTTGAGATTCCTCTTTCTGTTGTTACTAGATTCCATGCAGAATATGTCAAATATGTATAAATCAAAAACTTTGTTTAATAATGGGTAAAAATTTATAAAAGTTATATTGGTGCTTATTCACTAATACAATAGTTGGAACATTATGATACTTGGTGACATTGGCACAAAAAAGTGAAAAGAGGAGACTAGTGGGATTTTTTACCGATGGAGCAACGAAATAAATGACTGATCCACTAAATTTGAGCACATACGTTCTAGAACGGTTGGCGATGCTGAAAAAATATGCCACAGAAAAGATCCGCTGGTTTTTGAATACAGGTGACATATTAAATTGACGAAATGGTCACAAATCGTACATCGGTGATGAATATAGCAGGAATGTGTCATCCTGCCATTCTTAAAAATGTAGCCTTTTGACTTTTCTTAAGCAGAGCATTTAAACATACATCACTTTGACCAATAATCATCTGTGGAGCTCAAATGACCTTATCACAATTGCATTCTTTATGGTTGATTCTTCTCGCAAACAATAACATAATCACTTCCTGCTATGCCTATCATCTAATATTCTATTAATGATGCGTGCTTTGACTGGTCAATATAACAAAGCCTGATTGAGCACTATCATAGCATAAGTAGACAGTATTCAGGTCAAAATCACCTTTAAATAGATAACTGAGTAAAAATATATCACGTTCATATTTCCGTGGACTGAGAAACCAATGTTTTGTGACTCATGGTTTGACCTTAAGACATCCGCTCTAAAACACCATTTCAATATTTCTAAACCATTTTTACTTAATTTTAATAAGTAGGAGGGTTTTGAAGTAAACTTTATTAAAGAGTGTGAACCAATTTAATCCCCATGATGAAAGTATTACTTAAGACAATAGTTTTTGATGCGAAACTCGACTTAAATAGTTAAAGTTTGTAAAATACGCTCATTTATTTTTCTTCAAACCAAAATAAGCTAATCATCGAAAGATCAGAAGTGGAATTTCAGTGGCCTTCTGACGGGTCTTCAATTTCCGTTTGCGAAAGGAGATTGTTTCACCTTCGACTTACTTCCAAGATATTTTATTCGTTTATTTGTTACATTAGATAATCTTACATCGTTTTGGAATAATAATCTTGTTTTTTCCTCATTTCATTGAGTAATCTTAAATTCGGAATACTCATGGGAAAGTGGACATCACTTTGTTCAAATGAAAGGAAGAATAGTTTCGTGGCCGATTTCTTCTCTTGACGAGCTAAGAACTTTTGAGCAGTGATTGAGACTGTTACTCACTTATATGAGTTCTGCTTATTTGCAAAATAGAACAGTGTACGCTCAAAGCAACTCTTACATGAGAACAATTATTGTGAGTCACTCTACTTGAAATATAGTACCTAACGCGACTAATATTTATTTATTTTAAAAAAATAACATTAAATGAATGACATTCATTTTCCCACGTTTCACCTCAGTTAGGTGCAGTCTGCCACAATAATATATCATGGGGAACTTATATTAGCAGAAAATACCTTCTATGTAATTAATGTCATGATCAAAAAGTAGACAGTAGTGGTCGGCTTAAAGTAATTAGCCAATCTAACCTTTAATTTCTGATGGAATCAAATTAAAATATTAAATAAATAATTAGTAGAAAGATTCTTTGATATAAGTAGTACTGTACAAAAGATATTTTAAAGCGACCTTAAATGATAGTGATCAGTGGATGAACACAAATAATAATTTATTGATCTCTAAGAAATAAAACTGGCTACAGCCTAATAAATTTGACACAAAAATGAGATAGGTTAAATCCAAAGTAGCGGAAAGATGCGTTGTATTGAAAAAAGAGTTTCATGCACGCGAATAGTAATTACGAATACAGTTAACGCTACCCTATCAGAATACTGATCACCGATTGGGTAGTAGGTCTCCGCACACATTTCTGCTTTTGATCGACAAACGATCGGTAGCATGATCGCACTTTTCAGAATGTTTCATCAAGAGTAAGACCTCTTTGAAAAGTGATAATTTTTCCACTGAATGGTTTTTCTGAAATGAAGTCACTCCAAATTCACAGTAAGGAATTGCTATGAGTGAATTGATCTAAAATAATCTTAGGACCAAGATCAACATGGACCATCCACTATAAATCAGGTTACGTCAATTTAGCCAAGTAAGAAGACACACTTGTCTTTATATTGATTCGTTTCAAATAAGGAGTAAAGTTAGATCTGTGTGCATGTGGTATTTTGCATCGTTTCCCAATTTTACCAGATTTTTTATAAATTCTTCGATTAGGAGTTTAGTGAGTTACATTAAGTCATCATTCCAGAGAAGACAATTTTTTAAGTTATCAAGACTATAAAATTTGCTACTTCTATTGAAGACTATTACATCATTAAACGCCTTCTTGCTTATTAATTTTTGCTGCCTTCAAAAAATTATTTCGCCATAGACTAAAATCTTCATGGTTCGAAGCTAAGCTGAAAAATATTAAGAGATTAACGGAACAGAATGCCCTGAATTATGGATACGAATTTTTGCAAATAACAGTAGATTTATGGCAAAAATGCCAAAAAACACTTCCAGCATGAATTTACAGTCCAAAAAATTGAAAGTTTGAACTTCAAAATCGCATAAAATTTACCTTTATCGACTGGAAAGATGATAAATTTGCTGAAGGTGAAATTTGGAGCGAGTAGAGTCTTTTCAATTTCCTGCATCTCACAATGTTACTGTTTAACCCCCACCTCTCTCCTCATCCCCTCATAACATTCAATTCGATCGTTTTCCTGCTCATTCTCATCAATGTCTCTGAAGAATTGACAATTTCGGGGAAATATTTTTTGAACTAATAAGAGAGAGAGCGTCAAAAATGGAATGTGCAATAAATACAGTACAACCCTACCACGGGGAAGGAAGTGGGAAGTTTTGGTTATAATTTGAATATGTACACACACACACACGTATGAATATTTAAATACTTTGCGGGATGTTAGGATTATACAACCAAAGTAAACACACACTTTTCAAATATAAGTTCGTTTTGAGCGATCTTTTCAACTACGACATATCGGATGTAAAGGTCGCGTTGCAGAAAGATCCTTTATGAATTTACTTTGACTGAAATTTTGGATTTATTTCAATTGCTTTGAAACTCCTCATAAACTGCAAGCCAAAATCTCTTCGTTTTGGATTCATTGGCGACACATCTTGGGGAGTTGGGGTCCTTTTAACATGGTTCAGTAACGCTGAAGAAAAGCGTTTGACCGTCAATCATCTGGCTCCAAGTTATCGATAAATTTTAATTAACTATGATTTTGAAAAGGGTTTTGACTTGAATATTTTGAATTTCCTTTAAATGCATTTGTTTCAGAAGATTTTGGAACTCATTATTAGTGAAGGGTACAAAATACTGAATGCAAAGTAATTAGTTTGCGAAATGTTTCTTTGATATTTTTAATTTTACTTATAAATGCAGCTATCAAAAACTAATAGATTTTAAACCAGAGTTGGGAAAAGCCGAACAGATGAAAGCAATAACGTATCAGACCCATTCATCACTTATGAGAAGCCGTGCAGCATTAAATTCATACATGCTGACGCCTTTAAGACAGTCTCTGATAACTTAAGGTCTGTATGTAAATTCAAACTTCAATATTTGATTTATAAATTGATAAGCGGACTGGTAATTTATTCAAAATGGCAACCACTTTTGTTAGTTGGTTTCCAAAACGTTAATATAACTTTCTATTCAACATTTTAGCAGAATTTCAGATCTTTCAGCCATCTTATGCCATCTTAGAGTGGACCACAAAGTGGGCTCGTGAGAGGGGAGAAGAAAAGAGAATTATTGAGTGTTAGAAAATAAATGCCATTTTCGTCTTAATTTAAACCAATACCGTCTTAAGCACTCCTCTGATAAGTGAGTTTTACGGCTGTTAATCGTCCTCTTATAATGACATAACTTTACATGATCAAAATGTCACTACATTTCTAGTACATATTGAACCAAAGAATTGCACTATGGGTCGTGGACACACATTAATGGAAATTTAAATAAAATTTTTACCATTGTTACATAATGAGCATATTTAATATACACGAGTAATAATGCAGTTAAATCTATGAGTTTTTAAATTGGGACTAATTAATAGATGTCTAAGCTTTCAATTAAAAAAATTAAGCTAACATAACAATTTAATTGATTAAAAGTGAATTTCATTGAATTTTAAACTCCAGGATGCTTTCTTCAATTAAATAGAAATTAAAAATAATGCCAAATTTAAACTGGACCAAACAGATTTATACATCTATTGGAATAAAAACAAACGATTTAAATATTCTCAAGAAACGTCTATTGCAATAACAGACTCTAGGCTTCTCAATCTAAAGTTTGCTTAAATGAAGTGAATCTTAATGGAGTTTCAGGAACCCCAAAATTTTTATTCCAGGAATTAAAGGAGAAGCAATGAATTTTTGTGAAATTTTAGAGCTGCATCAATTTTCCCATGAACTTCAGTTAAAAATGACTGAAAATATAAGACATAGCATTGTCTTTGCAAAGTTATAACGCTCTTCGTTTTAATCTGCCGATAATAAAGAATGTAATTCTGGTAGGTTGGGATTTCGCAGCTTTTCGAAAGCGGAATTTGTAGTTGGAGCCTAAAGAAACAATAATCAAAACCCAATGAATACAGTTTTATTACTTTGGTAAAATGACAACCTATCTTAAATGGGATTTATTTGAGTTCAAATTTCTCAGCACTATTTGGTAATATTGACTTCGAGCACATGCTTGAACAAAAGAATTAAGCTTTAACAACGTAGTTTATTTGTTGTTAATATATATATATATATATGAATTAAATTTTATGTAATGTGGTTTACTTTCTAAATATAAATTTAACTTGTCAAAGAAAATATAAATACACGTTACAACCTTGACTATTCGCCTTTATAATCAATATTTGTGTATTTCTATTTTAAGAAAAGTGTATCCCTCACAAATGTTAAAAATAATTTCATTTCTCTATTGAATTTAACTAGTATTAGTTTTTAAATGAAATTATTTTAAGTATTCGAGCGATGTTTTGTATTTATTTTGAGAATGTCTTTCAAAATAACTTTACAACTGACAATGCAAACATGTAACATTATTAAATAAATCAAAACACAAAACCTATTTAGACAATAAAACTAATTTTTATTAGTCTAGTTAGTTCCCTTTTGCCAATCAACCATCTTGCCAAAAAATC
Source organism: Hymenolepis microstoma (assembly GCA_000469805.3). Classification (NCBI taxonomy): domain Eukaryota; kingdom Metazoa; phylum Platyhelminthes; class Cestoda; order Cyclophyllidea; family Hymenolepididae; genus Hymenolepis; species Hymenolepis microstoma. Next base: position 33,768,757 of record LR215989.1, on the reverse strand, counting down.
AGAATGCAATTCATAATTATAAAAAGTAAAATATAGGCGTACATCTTCGAACCAAGTTTCATTTCATGTTTAAGATTATTTATTTGTCTGCTTGTTTAACATTAAATAGTATTAGTTTTAAAAAATTTAACATTTTTTTCTTAGTTATTTTAATACTATGATGATTCAAAAGCATTAAGAAAAGTTGTGCAATGGACACTTCCGAAAGTCTTGATATTTCAAATATGCTTCGTCATCAAATTAAAAATTAGAATATTTGGTTATTAACGAAAAATAAAAAATAAAGAAATTAAGTGTAACTAATTGTGAAAAATGAATAAGAATATTTCTTTAAGTAAAATAAAATGAATTCCGCTGACTCAGATTATCTGAGCATCATTTCGCTACTAAAAGGAACAGGTCACTCAAGATAACTTTTGGAAACTTACAGTTTTACCAATTTGTTCATATGCTCTAAATGAGAATCTAAATAGATTTAATGCGGGAAAAATTAGAAAATGACAATCTCAATTATATCCACAACTAAATATTAATTACAAAAAATAAAGAAATCGTAAGTTAATTTTTAATTTATGAAGAGCAGATGTCTTTTTTTAAATTATTCTACCAATGAAGGTACACGTCTGAGATCGAACAATCCACTAACACAAAAAAACTTGCATGATAAAGTTTTAAATTTAACTGATATATAATGCAAAATGCAGATATTTAATCATAAAATGTGTTCACTTTTGTAGTAAATAAAAAATATGAGTGAGGTCATAAAAAACGAGGTAGTGTGATGAAACATTTATTTTTATCCATAAAAGTTCTGTGACTCGGAAGAAAATTGAGCATTCAGCTGTAGGTCAGACAGATATGTTCCTAGGATCAAAGTTCGCATTCCTTTGTATTTCGTCATTACTGATTTTCTCAAAGCAGTGCAATGCGTCTGATTGCAAAAGAATGTTTATATCTAATTGACCATTTGCCCATTTCCTATTTTCATGAATTAAAGTTAGAAAACAATATATGGGTGAAATACCATCGCGGATGGCAAAATTTAGATAGCAATAGAGTTTTTAAAGGTGATAGGAAGTCCAATCGAATATTTTTATTGCAATTAAGAGAAAAGTGCATGCTTCATCTCGTGTACACTGGACTGTCGATAAATGAATTTCATTCACACACACACACACGCACCTCTATATGGAAGACCACCAGTGAAGAACCAATCAGTGCAGACAATCAGGCAGACAATTAGTTAATACCTATTCAAATCTGTATTAATTAATTTATTTCGTCAACGGTAAGCCGTAATTTGAGTCATAGTTACTCTCTCACCCTCTTCTTTGGATTTCAGTATCTGGAACATTAATAAAGAGGGGACTGAGAGGTTATAAAAGTGGCAACGTGGTCATCGACCGACTTCCAAGATTGCAAATAAAATAATCACAAGACTCTTCAGGTAATTTGAAGTTAACTATTCTATTCCAACAGCTTTGATCTCACCCCCAGACAGTAAGAAGACAACTTCGACAAGACTCAAACGGATCTAATAGAAAAACGGATGAAGTTTCCTATTCTAAGGTGTTAGGCCTCATTACCTCAGATTCAATCAATGAAGGACAACTTCTTCCATAAAAAAGGTAAGTTCCATCAAAGTACAAAAATGGTTGCACTTTTTAAAGTGGTTCTGGAAATGTGGTGGCGAACTAAGATTGAGGCTAAGATTATCAATGTTTTCAACCTAGAAGACCAAGAATAGAAAGCAAACACAAAAAGGGGAGAAAGTAGGCATTAAAAGTAAAGGAGAATGAAGAAGAGCCCAGGTAACGAACTTTGACACCACCAACTCTGTAGTCGCCATGTTCTCAGGTTTTACAGGTGAACTCTAAATCACCCCGAAAGAAGCGAGTGCAAATCGTTAATCGACATTCTCCAAATACGTCGACTGGAATGAATTGAAGCAAAATTAAGGAAGTAAACCTGACGTTTTGTCAAAATGAATTGAATTATTAAAGCTAAAATATTTAATGGAATCTTTGGGGAATCCTTCATGAGGACAGTTTTAGAACAGTGTTGTAAAAATGTTCCTATGTTAGTAACCGAGAAACCGAGGCTTGTCAATCCAACTCTGTCAAAGCATCTACTGATCTAAACTTCCAGAAGGCTGTTGAATTATTGTTAAATTACTTTGAAGAAGACTCGTCAACGAAGACATAATTGTCTACCAATCTTCCGTAGGCCAAAAGTAAACTTGGAAGGAGACATCGGAAAATAGGTAGTTCTGCAAAAACCTTAACAAATTTCAGTGTCTCCAAATACATTATCTTGAGAATAAAAGATACTGAATTTCATTTTAATTTGTGCAAAAAACAAATTAAATCATATCTAAATTAAAATTGTTTTCTCCGTAAATGGGGTCTTTTGAATATTCGTAGAAAAGTGCATTTGCAATAACATTAAGGCAGAACACTGGCATTTAATGTTCTTTTAACTTCAATTTTATAAACTTAAGTCAATGATGACAAATGCGCACATATGATCGCGGATATTTTTCCATTTTTGGTGGATTATGGATATCACCATCACAATAAAACCCAGCTTACAGTCACGTTGATGAAAAGGTACTTTAAGAGCGAATGATTCAAGCGTAATTTAAATAAACATTAGTAATGATAATATCTAAAACTTTATAAAACATCAATCCCTTTTAGATTGGCGGAAAAATGCATTTTATCATTTTACAAAAAGCAGTATGTATTTCATTTCATCTCAAGAAATCACTGCATTGAGGTAGAATTAAGAAGCATAAGCATGGATGGTTCTAGATCAAAATACTCCAACTCGACCACAAAGATACGGAATGTGGGAGAGAGAGAGTCAAAAGGGGACAAAAAAGACATCAATGATGCGGCCAGGAAGGTGAGATGGTGTTTCTTTAAGTGAGATAATATTCTAGACATTGAAGAAGAATGGCAATCCATTTAAAGATCATGAGATGATTCATCCTCATAATTTTGTGAAAAAGAAAATAAGGCGGATAAAAAATCAAACAGGGTTTCACTATAGTAATTTCAGAAAATAGGCTTGCATCTGGGTAAAAGACTCCGTCAGACCCTATCGATAATCGATATCCTGCAATAGTGATTTATCCACTTAAGTTTCAAATGCGGTGATTGCATTCAGTTTAAACAAATTTAAAAAGCATTTAGAAAATTTCTCATAAAAACAATTAAAATTAAGATTAAAATGTAACAATAAAAAATAACGAAACATTCAAACATTTTTTTGTGCATAATGCCTAATATTTTCACTGGAGAACGAGCTATACAAGTGAAACGAACACTATTCTTACTTCTTACACCGAATTCCTACTAACATTAAATAAACTAATCGCCCTGTATAATGCATTTTAATCTCTTATGCTTACAAATATAAAAGAGTATGGTATATTTTGTGGCATTCTTGATCGTATTAGTGTTATTCTTTTTCGCCTATTAAAGTTACAAAATATTTAACTAAAACTGAAAGAAAAAAATCAAGATATCAGAACTGGGCTGTCTTTTGAATTTTTGACTGATTCTTTAAAATATTGTAATTTTTTGATACTATATTTACATGACATACTTTTCATCTACTTGGGGATACAATTTACAAAACTTGCAAAGCTTAAAAACTCATCCTTAACGAACATGCTCTAATAAAAACTTCAAAAACCTTATTTATGTTTATATAGAGAATAACTTTTGAGCACGAATTAAAATAAGCAGGCAAATTCAATAATGAGAATATAGTTCATTGATGTTCAATCTAAAAGTAATTCAAAACTATAATTAATCTCTAGTAGTTTAAAAATTAGTTAAACAAACATGAACTAATAGCAAATAATGGCGGACCAAAAAAAAGCACTAACACTTTTTCTCTAAATACAAAAGCATTGCCAGAAAGTTGTTGCTGAAAGTTGAGAATCGATGCTTTACTGTAGGTGACCTCCTACATTGCCAGATTGTCTGCCTTTTAATTTCATTGCCCGATGTTTTAAATCATTCTTTATTACAGCAACTGGATTTTCACACTTAACCACATTGCAGCTTCTAGATGAAAGAAAAGATAAATGCAGACGGTTAAAAATCCACTGGAATGTGGTTTCTACGTCATGGAACCGCATAGGTTAATTTCTCGTCATTGTCATTTCCTCTTAAAGCATGAGGAGTAATGATTGAACGACTTCAAAGGTGGATACTTTCTTTCACTTTGCAAATAAAAAATAAGCAATAATTCGTTCGCTTATTCTGAATGCCATTCAATTTTCTATAATGATGAAAATAAATCTTTGGATAGAGGATAATGCTAAAAATTCCCCTGCATTACAAACATAGTCGCACTGAAGGGCTGAAGGCATTAGAATGCTCTAAATGACTCCGCTAATCCTAAAGGTAAAATTTTGTCATATAAATCAGTGAGCTCACTAATTTTAATCAGTTTCTCAATTTTGCTTCTAATGTTTTATTTCCAATTTTTTCTTTCACCCTCCTCCTTGATCCTCCACTACTCCAGTGATTCAACTTGACTCACGTTCTTCAGAAATGCTTATGTATCCCGTTGGCATATAAGAGGATTAATAGCACTGTAAGGAGGTAACCAAGAACTGAACTGGACTGAATTCTTAAAATAGCTCTACTTTTGAGTTAGGTTCATTACCAACGGCTTTCTTTCGATGTCAAGCCAAATAAATTATAACATATGTTTGAATTATATCCTAAAAATATGGAATGAGCGTGACTTAGATAACGTAATTCTAAGTTTATGATGGTTATTACTCTTTTTAGTTGAAGAGTTGCCGACAAGTGTTCTTGAGTCTTTTTACTTGACTTCAATTTCTTCAACAACTTATCCAAATTTCCATAGTTTACTTTTACTAAATACATGCCCGAATTTGCAAAGATCAAACACGCATTAACTTATTTTGTTGCAAATATGATGGAATATTGAAGTGTCAAGTTGTTGTCTCTATTTTCATAATAATTAGATATATTTTTGCTAAGCCAAGTAGCTGCTCAATTGTCTTATAAAAAGAAACGAAAAGAAAAGGAGATTTGGAATATTTTCTGCAAGTGGAACAAATAGAAGATGAAGGATCACTTTTAATAAGTTAACTAAAATGACCAAATATAGTATTGATATTTACAGAAATATTGTCTTCCAATTTCAAAGATTTCAAAGTTTCATTTTCCTGATCATAGTTAGTACTTAACAAATTAATTTTACAAGTCGAATTAGTAAACAAAATACTTATTTACAAGTTAGATTCTTATCCTAACTACTATGGCATTCAACACGTAGCTTTTGGAGTATCACTTTACCCTATATGAGGGGAAAAAACTACCCACAAAGGCAAGTGCAATCCCATTTTTAGAAGGCTCTCCCCATTCTATTCTTGTCCAAATATCTCTCGATATATGATGGCAAAAAACAACACTGCTTTGGGCATTATATTTTAAACGTGTATTAAAATTGAATTAGAAGCATGAATTTTCTCGAAAATCTTAAAAATCACAGATTAAGTTAATTGTTTTCTTTTTAATGGAAATTAATTTTATCTTTGAAAGCATTAGTAAATTGAATGTAGAAAATACATTTCGTGTCTATATGTCAAAACTCACATCCTTTCGATGACTCAACAAGTCTTTATCTCTCTTGAATTTATGTAACTTTTGTATAATGCTCCTCTATGCATCTCGGCTTGTTGAGATTCGCGTTTTTTCTACTGTCAGTCGTTTATACTCTCTCTAGACGTGTAGCGGATTCTACACAAATAAACCACGATTAAACCACAGCGATGTTCTACTGCAAAATCCCCCCTACCTCAACAATATCAATAAAGTTTATATTGCTTATTAAAGCTTAAAATACAATTAAAGTTAAGCTAACAATGCAGGGAATATTGATTGGTGATTGGATGAGAGGTCCCTGCTCTCACAACAGCATTCTCTCCCTTCTCGATCCGTAGCAGAGCGGCATCTTCAAAGCTAGTCGAGTGAGCTTGATATTTCTTTTTTTGGACATTGGTAGGGTCATGCACTCCACAGTTGTAAAAACACATCAGAGCTGAATAAGTTTCTTGATTTCCTACAAACTTTTTCCTAACACGCTTTTAGATATACTTTCTTCCATTTCACATTGCTGATAAAATGTCTCAATTTAGTATTTTTTCAAACTTCATTTTTCTTTCGCATTTACTGAAATCCTTTTAAAAATTTAATAATTGTACCCTCTATTAGTTTTTTCTACTTTATTTAAATATCTTAAACATATTGGTTTCATTCAAACAACATAATTGACAAATTTTTCCAAAATGGTACATTAGCCTAAATTATTACCAAGATGGCATTATTTACCTCGTTGCCCACGTTTTGAACAAAGCTCTCTGATTCGAACAATTAGAGCCATTTCTAATTATTTAAATACGAACAACAAATTATTTCCTACTACTGCTACATGTTTTGTAGTACGGCTTGTTTTAAAGCTGCGCTCATTTAATAGTAAAAAATTTCTATAAATTTTTAAGATTTATATAGATAATTGAAATATTAAAATTCATTTTATGATGCGATCCAACATTCTGTTCAGTTCTATCCATGCTCCAATGATTTAAAGTTTCATTCAATCTTTTCAGAAGGTAAATAAGTTTTCATTTGAAATGCTTAATTTAAAGGGTTATTCTCCAATTAAAAATTGTAGAAATTGTTCGAAATTTGCCAATTCGAGAATCCGAGTTAATTCCTTCGGACGAATTTTTGATTGCTAACAACTATCAGAGTCATCTTATCATGCACAAATTAGCCCTTCTGAAAATTTATTTTCCGCCAACACCTCCCTTTCCTTTTCGGCTCAGTTAACCCAATATTTATGCTAATACATTTCATAAATAAATTTTTTAAATTTTTGAACTACTTCTAAAGTTTTTTTTATACAATAGATAGGTATGTGTAATCTTCTCCATCCCTAAATTCATCGGTTATCATTATTAGTCTACATCTACGCAATGTCTTCTCTTTTACATTGACAGTCAACTTCTGCACACTCAGATCCACTTTCTCAAACCCTCTCCACATTGCAGTCATTTCTTCGTCTTTATTTGCTTAATCTCATAAGAAGAAGCACTGAGAGGAAAATAAATTGAAGCGGCAAAGCGGATTCTTTTTTCTTGAAAAAAAAACTGGTTAATAAGCACTAAGCCCCATAGACAAGAGTTTGTTTCAACCCCAGGAAAGAATAATTAAATTTAACCTTCAAAACCTGAACCGTCCTTTCAGCAGATATTGAAAACACGAATTTTCCAGGGAAAGCGCATTCCTTTTGCAGTATGGCAAAATGTGCCAACAAAATGGCTTTAAAAATTCATGTAAAATCCCAAATCTAGTACCACAGCCACTAATTTCATTTATTTATCGCCACTTTATAAGATGCACTCTATTCGAGTGGCATAATCAAGCACGTAACTATATCCTCATAATCTGGAATTTATGTAATAAATATTATGACGTCACAATCTGGAATCTTCTTTTGAAAATGTTGACCGCTCAAGACTCTCAACTGGTAGATTGATTTGACTTAAAATGGGGCTCTTTTATGAGTTCTTGTTTCACCATTTCAAGATCATGATTGCACTTTTAAAAATATTTGTTGTGCCAGAGAAAGTAAACTAATAAACAGTTCATTCACGTTATTTTCATTCTTTTCCTATTGAAATAACAGATTATGCGCTGTGCTGACAATTGTATCACCGTTGCTCCTTATGAATATTTGGGTGAAGAGATATTTGCTGCTACTCTTAACATTTATTTTATAGTAATGCCCAACAAAACGTTACAAGATATAACTATTAAATAACAGTAAATATTTATATTTCAAAAGTATTGCTTCATTATGATATATTTTATCATATCCTTGTTAATGTCACTTACAATAATTAATTTCAATTTCAATTCTTTCACCAAAGGTCAATTTGTACTTTGGGTTGGCATGCCCTTTTCAGTTCTCTCCTAAGCTGTTCTAGGATAAATTAATAAAATGTACTTCTCTCACAGTTAAATGAGAGTAAGCATTAAAAGTGGTTGCAAATCTAATCAAATTTTCCTTAATTTATGGTAGTGCTTTGCCAAGTTACGTGCTTTTGAAATTTCGATACCATTAAGGTTAATTTAATTTAAAATAAAAAGAAATTTTAAACTTAATTATAACGTTTAATTAATCTAGTTGCCAGCGTTTTAAATATATTGATATAATTGGACTCCTTTTCTTGTTTAGGAACTCTAAAGTTTGAAATTTTGTCAAATTTGTTGTGAACACCACAGATCATATAAGTGACCTGATGAAAATATTAATAAAAAATGGACTATTACACAAAATTCAAGTATCAGCCAATAGACTTTTCGAAAATAATTTTATCTGTGAGTTTTAATTAAGTTGAAGTAGTTTCTTTATAAATGTTGGGGGGTATTTTTATGTAATGCTTGTAGTTGTCATTACCATATGCATCTATCAGGTATTATCTCATCCATTAATATATTTCACAACATTCCAGACAGCCATAGTGAAACGATTTATAATAAATCTCACAAAATTAAAATTAATTGGACAAATAATGTAAATTTAACCATTCTAACCACAAGTAACTAGGCTACCTAACGGTAAGATTATAATGGCAAAGTGATGGAAAAAGATTTTCCAATTTATTTTATTCAGTGATATCTGGAGAGGGAAATATTTGGCAAAGTAAACGGTTTAGACAAATGAAAAGGGAGGGACTCGGTGCAAAGACAAGTTTAAATCGAGTCAGTTGAGTTCAAACGAATTGGATTTTTATGCAATTGACGCCTATTGGACAGAGATAAATATAAAGGTAACAAAATAAATGAATAATCTTAAGTATCTTTAAAGCATTCACAATAAATTCCCTGCCTTCCTCGTTGTTCGAAATAAAACCTTTTTAAGTAACTGATGTTTTCTGTTTTTCTTGAAATTCATGCACCCCGCTTCACGATTTTGGAAGCCACTTGTAACCTACAAACAATGAAGGTAGTTTTGTATTATCTGGAATGTGGCATATGAGCTTCCTAAATCAAAACGTAAAGTGCTGAAATCTTTTGCGTTATGGCTTTGATTTTATGACATCCATATTAAGCTTGATTGATTATCAACTTAAAATTGACTGTTAATATTGTGAGTCAATAATTTTAATCGTTATGCACAAATAACTCAAAATTTTTTGTCGTAAGTCAAATGCGTTTGTGTTATCAAACTGAAAGATTCATGAGTAAATGCTTACTCGAAAGATACAGAATATTAAGATAATGAAAATTAATTAATTAATGCCATTAACTTAACTGTTTCCAATAAATGGACGAAGTGAATATTTTCTTCAGAAAATTAAGTTTATCGTGATTGGAAAAAAAATTGAAATCACGTCGATAAAATATTCGAAATAATCCCACTAAATTTAAATAAACCGTCTTTAAATTTTAAATATAACATCAATACGACATAAATTAAATATATCTAAATAAAAAGTGGTATATTGGAGTTCCTAAGTTATTATTATGAGCGTATCACTTTTCTGCGGAATTAATAGGCATAGAATTCCTGGTTGATTTACCACTCAACCATTTCTGCTATCTCACTTGCAAAAATAATATTTGACGGCTAAATATGCCATAATGGTCATTTGCTAGGAACTCTTTTCTCCATAAATCATTCGCTTCTTAATCAAATAAGTTTATTTAGCATGAAAAGAATGTGTAAATGAATTATGGACCAAATAGTAAGATGTGGTTTGACAAGTAGACCACAAAGAGAAAAAAAATCGATGTTATTTATAAACCAAATTGAAATATCCAAATTTTCAACATGTTATTGTTTCAATAACGGTTAATAAATTATAAATATGGAAAGTGTATTAACATAATTCTCATTAATGATTTCACTCTAATAAAATGATGCTCGAAATAAAAAAGAACTTCGATCACACACTAAGAGTGTTTCCGCGAATCATAACCAAGATCAGTTTAATTCTATTTTGCTTTAACAGTACCTTGAGGATAATTACGTATATATTAGGAGTTCATAAATTTTACTTTTTGCAATTCATTGAAAATAGTAAAACTTTTGTTCGGATATTTTCATCTTGAAATACCCTGACGGCATTGAATTGTTTTAGGCAATTTTTACAAATCAAAAACTCACCCAATTTATACATTTTATTAGCTAAGTATAGGATTAATTAGGCTTTCCTTGAAAATGATTTAAGCAATTCGAGTGAATAAGTTTGATGCCCAAATTTTGCTTTATCTGTGAACAATGTAGCATTTTTTAATAATTTCTGAATATAAATTTATTTTACTTCACAAATCAAATATATAAAAAGAAATTGATGTTGTCCAGCCTCTGCTCGTTTTATGCCTACACTTTGTCTGTAATTTAGAATACATTTTGTCCTTTTAGGAATGAGAAAGGTACTTTCTCTTTCATGCGTTATAAAGAAAGAATTTTTGCTAGTGGTTAACCCACCACTCGTCACCCCCTCCCCCCACCCCTCCAATTTATCAGGCCTGGTGATACATGATATATTACTAACATAAGAATTTCTCCTGACGTAAATATTGATACGAAATACTAGTTAAAATTGCAAGGAAATTTACAAAATGGTTACCGGTTTTTATGGAAAATCAAACTACTCCTGAGTCGCACTCTAAACTTTCTCAATATTTACAGTTATTCGTTTTCATTGAATATATTTTACACGAACATTTAGAGATAGCATTGCTAAACTGTGTATTGATAAACATAGTAAAGATTTTATGTTGTTGAAGCTTGCTTGCAAGTTTTATTAAATATCTGAAATTATAAGATATTCGAGGTATATATTTTATCGGTGGCATGATCACTAAAGTAAAAATTCTAAAATTTCACCTTGATCAGTAAGGTTTTTTCAAAAAATTTTAAGTAGAGATGTTTAAGGAAACAAAATGTTTCAGAATATATTTTTCTCATTAAAGAATTCAAAGATCATGATTTTCCATTGTAATGAGTCATAAAATAACATGACACCTACAAATTGTTAAGTAAATTCATTGGTTGAGGCATTAATAACGCAATTTTATTAATTTTTGCGTCTTAAAAATTTATATAGATTCAAAAGCCAATGATTTAAAATTAATTATCCTCATACGTTCAGTAATAGTGGTTCAGAAATTTGGTAGCACATTTTCGAAAGTAGTTTGCCGGCAAATGGACAAGCCTTTATCAGTTAATTTAAAAATTTAATTACTAAATGACATAAAATAAATATGTTTTTTTTTCGATCAAACATATGCGTTTTTTATAAATTAGGACCTTAAATTTAGATGCGTTCACTGAAAGTTCATCTATGAATTTTATTGAAACGACCACACAATCTTTTCAAAATATTAAATTATTGCAACGGTAACAGTCGATTTAATCAGTTAATTTCGCTGATTTTAAGTACCATTTCCATGCACTGTTTAATAATCTGACTGTGCTTTGGGCGCTTGCATTGAAAAAGAACTCAACTTGAACGAGTAAACAACTCAGGATGGACATTTAAAAATTGAAAATGTCATAATTTTTTTGATCCAGATTCTGACCTCTTTCTTCTTTCAATTAACCCTTCATAATCTACATAAAGATCAGTTACTGTTTAAATTGCAACCATGATTTGGGCAAAGTGATGCAAAGTTTTTAAATGGAAGGTGTAATGAGAAGATTTCCTTATTGAAAAGTCGAGATCATTCTGAACCTTGATTTCGATATTTTGTCTCTATCTGTATTAACATCAATCTTCTTTAAGGATTTGCCTAATGGGTTGTTTTTTAAGACATTTTAGGGTTAACTGAATTGAAATATTTATTTTCATCAAAGTTAAATATTTATGGATTTTAACCACTTGACTTAACCGTCAATCCACCTCAATTATTTAAACGTACATCCCTCGACCAAAGGCTTTAATTAAATAGTGAAATTTTACATTTCCAACATCCAGCCTCATAAAATTGGTATATCTTTGCACTCACTCATTGGGTTTCAAAACTCATATCGCTACATGACGATATATATATATATATATATATGTGTATTCACAGATCTTAAGGGACCTTTTAAACATGTCACTTATGACAGGTGATTTCTATTAAATTTAGCTCTGAACTTGTGATTTATTTCTCTGGACATTCTAAAAAATGTACCGAACGCGGGTTACACAGGATAGTGTCCTTAATGGTATTCCTAATTAAAACTATAATGATTGGGGGGTAGAAGGGGGGAGGCGTTTCGAGTAATTTAACGTTGAATAAGTTTCAAGAAAAGGGAACATTGACTGTCGACGAAGGCGTTCTACAAAGCCATTTGCAGCTAGATAATAAGCTTTAGTTCGGATTTGCAGTGAATCAAGAAGTTGTTACAATCATCGAAACAGAACAGAAGTGAACTGTGATCACATATCTGCTGTGATTTTAGTTAGGACATCGAATATACATATCCAAGCTTTCAATGGCGCTTTAGCCACTCAGTAGAACTGCAATTAGAATGAGAGTGGAAGATTTTGGTGGGAGGGAGACCTCACATATTAACATGGATATATTGGAAACGTTAATCTCTCAGAAGAAGAGAATAGACTTCTAGGATGTTTGTGGATCTCGCTATTCGAGCAGATGTTGCACTATTTAGGTCATAAACGAATGCCATTTCAATTATTTCTTAGATAAAACGATTAGCAATCACTATGGTTATTTTTGAAAGAATGCTTGAAGGCAGTGATCCATGAAATCGATCAAAGAACTTTTACTGAGTGATTGTCGAACAAAAGGTCTCAGCTTGGTAGTCGAAGCATCTCAATGACTATGGGCAGGTCTTAAAATGTAAAGAAGGGCTTGGAGTAGTTCTCTCGTATTCTGGACCAAATTCTTTGTTAGAAGCATGTTTCTGGAATGTAAAGGGTGTTGCAACGAGAAATTGTATTGGCAACTAGACGAATAGCGGTGTAGGCGTATGAGATGCTATTGGTGGATTGTAAGAATGGCATAAAGTAGAAGTTTGCGGAATTGGCAATCTTCCAAGATATATCAAAATTGTTTGATCATTAAATAGATATCGAGCAGTTCTGGCCAAATATGCTATTATTTTCCTTTGGCATTAACTCCTTTGAGAAAGAGGAAAATGATTACATTTGGCCATTGAAAACTTGTTGTAGAGCAGTGGTTTCCTTGAACAAATGCTGTTTCACCACAGCAAACGTTGGTTCTGTCATTGAAAAATATTTCGGATTTCCTTTATGCAGATATGTGGGAGACTTTAGAATATGATCACAGTTTGTAGAGAGTCTATCATAGTAGCTAGCAACGTCTAGGCATCAACAAAGATCATTGACTGATCGGGAAATACGTCGGATATTCTCTGAAGGAAAAATTTTTTCTGTACCAATAAGAAATTGCGCATTTTGTAAACAGATTTTTGAGTGCAATTTGTGTCCAGCTATGGTGAAGGAGTCAACATTTTTTATGTGCAATAAATTTCCTTTTATCGTTAAATGTAAAAATTTCCAGCCTGAAGGCAGAAAGAGGTTGGGCATTGCATGCTGTTACTCTTTTGTGCTGAACACGAAAATGCCGATGGAAACTCAGATAGGGTAGTAGGAAGAAGAATGCTCACAGGAACGAGGATATGTGGACTGACTAGTCTTGGACATGAGCCGACAAAGTAGGAAAGAAAAGTAAATGGAATTTAAAGATGAAATAGACGCATAGAATTGGTATTTGGACATCATTAAAGAGAAAAAGAAATAGGAACTCACGAATAAGTCATGAATGTGAGTGATGAAATTATCGTCCGTAAGTGGTGATGTTCGTGCTATTGGCTTGGAATGTTATTTCGGTTGATTGAAAAAAACGTTTTTCTGCAGAACGAGGAATGACGCTGACTTCAGAACCGATGCCAACAAGAAGTAAATAGTTATAATTTCCTTCTGCTACGCAAAGGCGGCGAATGGTGAAATGAGATGGTATTTTCCATTAGAATAAGACGTGTTAATTTTTTTGTATTTGCAGGCTGGTTGATATTTTTGGCATCGTCTCCATGTGATATATAGTAGTAGTAAATTTGGATTCGATGTTTGGACAAAGGACGATATCTTTTTATGGAAATGGAGAGTTGTCTGATATCTTGAGAGAGCATGTATTTAATACGAGCAGTTTCAGTTTGTCCTGCTGTGAGATTCTCATGCCGTGAGGTATTTCTTTGGAACTTGTACGTGACCGATTGTAAAGTTCTTAGATTTGTTCGGTCGTTTCAGCTACTTCATCAAGGTCACTATGATATTTGCTATCGTCCAGACATGCTGTCATGCTTACGTTTAGAAACTCCATCCACAACCGCCTCAGAATTGTTCCATCTGCGTTTATTTCACGGGTTTTGAATTAGATATGATTGATGAGTTGAGAAGTTGTGCATTACTTTGCATCAGTCTGTGTTGGCAGTTGATATAAGCCCTTCTGCTTATAATCAGATAGGGGACTGATGAAACCTAGTTTAAGTGTGTCATACAGTTGATTTCCTATGATTTGTCATTGATATTCATGACTTGTGCTGAAACGTCGTTCTCTACTTGGCATTATAGAGGGAAACGTTTCAGTAATTGACGGAACCAGACATGTGAGTTTCTTGAGTCTTAGATAAGAACATTAAGTAGAGCAAATGCTACCTACTCATCGAGTTTTGTTTCATTTAATAATTTGAGGCTGTGTGAAGACAAATAAGAAGTGATCTGTTTCGAAGTAATATTAATTGGTGCAAATGTGAAATACGTTGCGTGGAGAGAAAATCGCATTGTCGGAGAAGAGGAAACGTCAGACTGAGGAGATCATGTCGGAATCATTAACCATATAGCGGCAACTTCGCAAATTAGCATTCGATTACCCCTGAAAATTCCTCTTGGAAGTTAAACTAGACGCTGAAAAGCGTAAGTAGTGTCTGACAAAATTTTTCTTAAATCTAATATACCATCTCAACATTTATACAAATTGGTAGTCAATCTCAACATACAATTTCATGGTTTGACATAAATGCACTGTCCTATCAACTTGTTTTTATTTGGAGTCTTCATGTTGTCAACAGAGCCTTTTTATACGTCACGTCAAAGTGCAATAATGAAGGAAATGCATTAAATATCTGGTATTTGGTTTTTTATTCTGCTCGCTATAGAAATTACCATTTTTTGAATCATTCTTTCGTAGACGCTTGATTTAATGCTTCAATAAATATTGAGGAGTGTATGAGTGAACCATTGTTTTTATCGTATTTCGAGTTATAAATAGTAACAATAGCATGTATATACTAATGGCAATTATATCGACTAAATCTAAATTCTAAGGCAAATCAGTTTGAGAGACGTATGTCATTGTGCAAGCATAACTAGAAAATAGTATAATTGTTGGCTGTGAGAAGGAACTTGAATACTCAGATTGAAAACTGTTGATGGAGATCAACATATAAGTGACATACAGTACTTGAATTACACTTTTCTGCATTACTTACTTTTATATGAAGCAACTTCTTCACAATATAGTCTCCGAGTACCTGTTTGGATTCATGTACATGATCTTAAAGGCAAGAGGTCAATTGATTTAATTGGGTGACGGGTCATGTCGCCTCAATTTATTTTCACCTTGGATGTCAGAAAAGATACTAACCTTGAAAGAAAAGTCCAGTGATTTTAAAATCGATAACGCATAGATAACTTGAAACTCACACGATTTTAGTAGGTGTACTGCTAAAAGAAATGCTTATACTTCTTTCCACGTAAATATCAGTTGCATAAAAGTGATACTTCCATTTCTTTTGCCATAGTAATTGCAACGTAGGAATCGACTTTCAGGAATATGCTTTGCACTATTTTACAAATTGGAATTAATAATCACAAACTCAGTGTTTATTAGATAGAAGGAAGTGCATTGCGAGTGATCATAACTTGTCAGAACTTTTGTGTGTTCACTGTATCAATATTATATTTCGCCTTCACATTAATAACAATTTATTTTTTAAATTACGTTAATCTTTAGAGCTCTTTTTAACTCCAAAAGGTGCCTCAGTAAAATATCAAAACAACTATATGGTTTCTGAATTTGTATTTTCATTGAGAGTCATTTAGTGATCTGTCTCAAAACAATTAGTGATTCATATAGCTTGACTCTTCATCGCCGACCAGTTAAAATTACTCGGTCTTAAATTTATAGTTTAACACTTAGCGCCTTTTATAAAATTGTGTTCAGTTGTCGCTCTAAATGTGATTCGACTCTATAATGTTAACATGAGAGCATTTAAAAGTTCCCATGGCACAGTTGAAGGGATATTGTATGCCAAGTTGTTTATTAATAATCGATTATGTAATTTCGTCATCATCGAAGCGATATTTTTTTCATTTCGAAGGGCAAAAAGCTCTCTCTATTTTAGATAAACCAAATTGTCAATGACTCATTTTCAATCCCAACTCTAATGGAAAGAAAATCAATGCAAAATACTAAAAACCTGTATTATAAGGTAATAAAATGCACTTTTGCCGATTTTAGCAAAAAAGTAACATTAAATAAACGTTTAACTTAAGCGCTCAATAGAAATTGATTGCAAATATTCTGGTTAAAGACAAATAATATGCTTAAAATCGGAACGAATTGAGGAAGAATGAGAAATCATTGCACTTTCTAGATTGGTTAAATCAATTCAGGGACCATATATGAATACCTATGAGTCTTCGCTTTCTCACGAAATTAACACGGATGTCTGCTTCGCTCTTCCTTGTCGATATTAAAATTTAGCCTTCAGAATTTTGAAGAATAGAGAAAGTGCTGAATATCAAGGAGGTATTCTCTCGACTTAAATCTAGAAGTGTGTCGTACTCCAATTGCCTCTTTCAGAAAAAGCTATAAAGTTCCATTTTTGAATTTAAAAAGGCGTCGAGCAGACTAGCTTCCCCATTGTTTGAAGTTGATCACATCAAATTCGGCTCTATCGTTTGCTTTAAATCAACTGACTGTTGTTACTTTGCAGAAATAAAAGAGAAGCTTTAAGCGGAACCGGCCAGTTTCTAACAGGACTCTAGGTATGCAAATAGAGGATTTTGCAATGCTGAACTGCAGACTTAAGCCCCATTTCTCATTCGATCCTTCCTTCTCCCGAAGGTAACTTCACAGATTCAAAATAAGACTTCTGGTTTTTTGTTAGCATCCTAACTTGTGGATTTTGAATTCCTACTTTGGTAAGAAAATTTCTCAAAGGCGGCCATGGTAGCACTCAAATGGCAAAGAAGCAGTGGTGGATTTTAAGCTGCAAATTCATGGGATTTCATAAGTAATCTAATAAAATCCGAGCATTTCCTGATATCATGGGTTATTCAACTTAATGGCGTACAGTCCGAAGCTCTGGCAGATTGGGATTACAGTTTACATTTGTAAATGAATGTGTTCCGATGGGGTAATATTAGGCTTTCTAACACCTATTTGAACGAGTGCATATGAGTAACTGAATACTTCCCATAAAAGAAATATTAGAGCCTTTGAGTTTAAGTGCTCCTGGAACATTTTTTATAGTATTAAGAGCCTTATTTCTACATTGATGGGCAGAATTCGAAGCGCAACATATAAATTTTGATGTCAGTAGAGGTCCGACAAGATTTAAAGAAGGACTTTCGCGCTTAAAATTTATCTTCCTACAATTTTTGGGAGTGACCCACCAACAAAGGTGGAATATGAGAGTGGGACACAAGAGAGATTTGGATCATTGGATATATGGAGTAGAACAATGGCCTCTACATGATGGCTAATAATTTCAATGCCACAAAAGTGGTGGCTATTGACAAAACTTTGTGGGTGTATGCAAAAGGAGGCATATAAAAAGACAAGATTTCTACTGGGAACGGCAGGACTCCAAATGTGAATTCCTTCACGTTTCTAGAATTGCAAATAAAATTAGAGGAAAACCTACAGAGAGTTAAGCCTGTGGGACCTCTGGTGCCAGGCAGCATTATGTAGGCCTCAAAAGTTTACAAAGCGTAGGATTAATGCCTATCAAGATCTTCGTAAAACCAGTCTTCTATTGCAGACTTATCAAAAGATCACCTGAAAGACGGTTAAGAAGAGAAGGATCGAATTTCCCGTAACACGAATCAAATGTCTATATCCTTTCTCAATTCTCAAATGGTGTGGAGTTCGCTCGGTTTGTCCAATTAGCACATTTTATGCTTGCTTTATTAATGAAAAGACATATTATTTAAATTTGAACCAATGTTTTACATTTATATTGAAATTGAAGGTGCGCAATAGACTTACCTGCACGTGGTACGCCCTGGATAACGTATACTCATGAAACAAAGAAGTCTATAAACCGGCAGTTTACTTCAGACTACCTTGACCAGACTGTATGTCACATTCGACCACGTCCACAGTACTCACCTTACCTTTTTTACCTTTTTGTCTGTTTCTTTTACATCTGTGAAACACACTTCTCAATCTCCCTCTCGAAATTTTGTGACTTTGATGTTCCTCCCCTCTGTGAAGCCCGAAGTCAACTAAAGGGCTAATGATAGCTACCATAAAGCCTGCCATTTGATGCAAGTAAATATTGAAATAAAATTGGTTTGAGTGATTGCTATTAACATCCTTTCAAGATTTGCCTATTTAAATAGAATATTTTCTCCTTTAGTGCAAACCTAGAACCATCAAATAATTTAAAGCATCCCTTTATAAATTCAATTATTTCCTAGAATAGTTAAAGCTTGTTATGGCTGCAACTTTTCATTAACACCTAATCGAATGCACAATACTGTGATCAGTTTTATTTACTACAACCTAATTATATATTAAAATTATCCACTTAAAAATATTAATTTACATTAACTTTAGAGCACTTTTTTTAAAACATTTTAACCTGAAATAAGTAGTAAATTTATTAATAAATATCCAAATCTCTGAAATGTGAGCGCTAAATTTGTTGCCTAGTTGGAAATAATATATAATTAACGAAAATGAAAAAAAATTGACAAATGTTGTTGAATTATTCTTTTAATGCCAAAAATGCTAAAATAAGTTCGTGTCAACACAATTAAAAAATTGGGGGGCCTTATGGAAGCATTATATATATTGATTTTTAATGAGTTAACAAGTTTGACTCAATGCTTCGTGTCTCTTATTATCACCCTTCCAGTTCATTCTTCCCTACGAGACTATTCTCAATAAAGTGGGTTTTATTCGTCATCCCACATGCGATTTTCATTCTGTTTTTTTAAATTATCATATTGATCGTGATCATACCCTGACAAAGAAAGCACAGTTGGTGCTCGATTCCCTTCCCTAATTTGAATTCATATGGCCAATACCTCTACTCCATTCAATACATTCGTGCAAGCCATTCAACTGCCTCATTCTCTCCATACCTGTTTTTTTTTAAATTGCAGTATTCCTCTTACTACCACTGATTATGGGAAAATATGCTACATTCTACATATTCCAATCCATCTAATTAAATTATAAATAAGGCACTTTCCAAAATGTAATGACAATAAATTACCAATGGAAATTAAGCTAAGATATGTGATTTTAATGTATTATTTAGTCAAAATTCTGTCCACTGCCTGGGCCATTTAGAGATAATTATCTTGTTAATAGTCTTGAGTTTTGCAAAAATTGATACATAAATATGAATGGCAAATTAGAAGCTCCCATTGAAATCGCCTTTAAATCCTCAATAAAAGATGTTGTTTTAATTGGTTTGCATTGTGTGTGCGTTTTAGTGTTGCCATCTAAAATGATGAAATCAAGCATATTTTGATTATTTAATCGGGATTAATCATTAAAATTTTCACGGAAATATAAAATTAAAAAGACAAGTATATTTTGGAGAAGGGAAAGGGAGGAGTGTGCGTGAAATGCTAGACCCACAGATAATCGATTGCCCCAAAATGTTTAAGGTTCATATCAGGTGGAAGCACCTGTAGGGCGAACCGCTTAATTTAAAAACTCTTGTTTCCCAATTTATCTGCTCGTGGCTCTTAGAAAATACAAGTTGGTTACAAAGTATTCCATATTTCTTTGAGAAATTGAAGACATTAATGGTTCCGGAATTTAAATGATGGCTCAAATTCATAGCGGATGCTCAGCAAATAAGCCTCGACTAAACCTTGTCGATCTTCTTGGACAAAATCTCCTCAACCGTATCGAGAAAACGCAAGTATGTAATGAAGAGCGTTTATATTAGCAAATATGCCTAACTGCAATTAAAGTATGATTAGCAAACGAAAACATTTAGCGTGGTTTTGAAAGAATACTGGTTGTTTATTAGTTAAGAAGGTTCAAACTGCGTAGTTTAATCCACAGCACTCCCTCCTCCCTCACTGGCGTTTTTAGGTTTGCTAAAATGCAAAACCGAGATCAATAAATAGTTACTGTACATATTCGGACTCTCGTGTAACTCTTCGTCCAACACGAGAGAAAAGCTTTGGGTTGAGGTGCGCAAGAAATTGGGATGGGGGTCGAGAACTGGATTAGTAGAATAGAAGGGTATACGGCTTCTCTTGGGAAGGAATGAGCGAGATTACTAGAGGAGGAAAGATAAGAGTTATCCGGGAGACGGGAGTTAAATTAGAGAGGCCTAATTAGTGTTTATAGACAGTAAATTTTCATCAATTGTTGGTAACGGTTGGACTGCTTGATTTCCGAATTGAGGTTTTCTTGCATCCACAGTTACTGTTTTCGATACCTGCACCCCACATAACGCTGACTTATCCATGCCCCAAGTTGGCAAATGTTGGGTGCCCTCAAGAGGTTATTTCGGTTGCCTTGAAGGTAACATTTTATTTGAGAAATTGAGGTATAAAAAACGGTGATGAAATTTGTGAAGACATTTGCAAGTTGACGGGACCGTCTCTGTGTGTTCAGAGCTTGTATTCTGTAGTTTTGATGAAGTTAGATGGTTTATAAGCCATCAATTAATTAGTGTGAATCGGATATTGTTGATCTCTTATGAATCTTCATACTTGAAGTTTATTTTAATGGCTCTTGTGTTGTTTGACTGAATTTGGCAGATTTTTTTGGATCGCTGCCGTTAGTTTTGGCGTCTTCCTCTTGCATTAGTATCGTGTCGTGCGGAGTAGTGACATTTTCTGGCTGAAAGACATGAACATCCTCTTGTTCACGATCATGAAGTTCTTTGGAGAATTCTTGTGTATCAGGTTGGAACAGCTCGGTTGGTAGTCGAATGATTGTTAGTAAATAGATTCGGGTGATTACACCAGACTGAATTCTTGACCTATGGTAACATTAACGGAAGGGAGAGGTGTAGAAAGGTCGAGAGAATGGTTGTTTGGCACTAGCAGGGTCAGATTGGTTAGGTAAAGAAAGAATTTTTCTGTAGAACGAGGGATGAGGCGGGGCTAAAAATTTGGAATTCGATCATATGAAAACGTGGCTAAAATTAGGGTTCTTAGGTGCTGTCGGTTACTTTATTTAGTTCAACAGGGCTGATTCTGAATATGCTGGCAGGCAGCCACACTACCATATTTACAAAAAGAAATTTCATCTATAGCCGTCTCTAAATAGAGTCGTCTAGATTGGTTACGCTGGCAAGGAATCGCGTGTGGCGGTGTAGCTTAGCAGGAGTGCGATCTCCAAGCTTGTTGTTGTGGACGTTTCTCTTGAGAACCAGAGAGACGATTGAAAGCAACTCTTTGTGTGTGTTATAAAAGTTGTCTTCTAGTGTCTCTCCGACGATGTTTGACACTTGTACAGTGAGATTAGTTGGAAAAGGTGAAAAGTTCAGTTGAAACATCGTTCTCTGCTTGATTATACCTCAATATTGGAAGCTACTTTTTAATTGCATAAACCGGACATACGGGCCTCATTTTTCGAAGGTGGAACAAAGAGGAGCGCCCACTGCGATTGTACCAAGATCTGCTTCATCGGACATTTTGAGGAAAATATGTTGCCTAGAGAGGGAAGTATTGTCAGGCTGAGCAGATCACATTAGACTTGGATGATGACGGGGTAAAAAATTATGCTACTTAGTTTTCTCATGCATTTCTTGCATTAACCAGAATAAATAAATATGTCATTGATCTTTAAACCAAAAAACTTCAAATAGAGATATATTGCATATTGAAACATATTCTTTTCCCCAACTTAATAGAAATTATGAATCAAAATATTGCAAAATAGTTTTTAAAGTGAAAGTATTGACAAGATATTTGCATTGGAATTAGAGAATTCCATTTATTCATAAAAAATTATAGTTACACTTGAGAGGAATACTGAATGCGTTAGTGGCAGGACTAATTTATCGAACTTAAATTTAAAATAATCGATATCAAAAATTCTTCTACATTGATAATGAAAATAAACGAGCATATGTCATAAAACCATAATTAGCTTTATTTTTTGAGTAATTATTTGCCATTTCCAATGTTAAGCCTCTCACCAATCCTAGCCATGTAAATACATGTGACTCCGAAATGAGGAAATTGAGTGGGAAGCCACATAATGACATGTAATTAAGTTAAATTGCTAAAAATCTTACAACTTTTATTTACTGGTAAAATTCATATTGCAATGTGTGAATTAAATAAGACGCGATTTTCATGACCTTATCCCTGATATTCTCATTTCCCTTTCCTAGCTCTATTCAGGGCCGTTTAAACACTTAATTTGACTAAACACTAGATCACGCCACTTATTGCAGTAAATAGGTGATTAGATCAGCCAATGCCATTTTAGATCCCAACAAAGTTCCTTCTAGTTCGCCCAAGTTGAATTAAATTAATTTATGATAAAAGGTTATATATGGCAAAAATTGAATTAAGCAAATGTGTCAACATCGTTACAAATTTTGTCTAAATATCTTCCAACACTAATTTAAAAGACGGCACTTATTTGAATTAAAAACCAATCTAAACTTGCAGACTTGCCAAGATAAATCAAGATATAATTTTAAATTTCAATGTTGTTTTCCATTCATTTGCATATGATTAAAATTTGCTAGAGGCGATCATTGAAGCAACCACTTGCATTATTGGAGACTAATTAATTTTGGATGACGTTATATAAATTATAAATAGTTTATACCAGGTGCATTCAAATAAGAATGACGGTTTAAAAGTAGCTTTGTTTCTAATTTCTTAATCTCGTATTTGATGCATACAAGCAACACTTGCACCTCTACGTAAAGCCAAGATTGATTTTCTTAGCCAATCAGAAATTAAGTATCATAATCCTAGTTCTTTGGTACTGTAGGCATTAGTGATTGGCCTAAGCGCGAAATATATATATAATGCGAGAATGATAGTGTGCATTTCAGTGTTCTAGCCTAGACAATTGTGAAAACTACAATGGGCTGTTGTAGTGACTATTGTAATTGCTGTTGCTCGGCCAAGACTCAGGCTGAAAATAATGAAAATGATTCCTATTATGAGGTCGCATCCCAACGATCGGGCAAGTGTCGATGTTTGCGAAAAGTTCTGGCTATCACTTTCTCCCAACTAGGTCTTTCCATTATCATAACTCTCTATTTGATCGGTGGAGCATATCTCTTCAATTATCTGGAACGGGAACCCCATCAAAAGCGCCTCAATGACAGCTTAAAAGTTTTGCAAACTTCTTACGATCATCTTACTGACTCCATGAAGCGATTCAAAAGGAGTACAAGTGATAATATTCAACCGAAAGCTCGTCATATTGGCCATCGCTGTATTGATTATCAAATAGAAGCTCTGCATAGAGAAATTGAAAGACTCCAACAGGTTATCCATCATGAACACCTGATGTCTCGAAAAACTGAAATCCAGCGACTTCGACTAAAGATAAATGAACTAATGTCTTCAGGCGAAATCAAACTACTCAATGAAGTTCTTAATCACTCATTTCAAATCGACCTTCCCGCTCAGATCAGGAGTTACAAAAATATCTTAAACCCGGGAAGGCATATTGATGAAGCTGCTGACTTGAATTACGACACCAAGTTACATCACTTTGTTATGAAGATCTATGAGGCAGTTCAAGCAGGTTGGGTTATACCTTCCTTGGAGAGAGATGTCGAAACAGTACCGGTTAGTCAAAGCGACAAAGCCCGCATAGCCCCATCAGATGAGGAAGTTATGGAGTTAAGTAATCGGACTCCAAGGACTGATCCCTGGACAAAAACTGGTTCGCTCTTCTACGTCATAACTGTCATCACCACTATTGGTAAGTATAACGTTCCAATTTAATCCAAATTATTTTCACTATTGGCAGGGATACTGATAACGCTTTTATTAACGATTAATGTCTTGATTCGTCTTGGGAAGTCCATTTGGTTTCGGCATCATCATTATCATCATCGAAAATAATAGAAGCAAACACCAGTTTGCAAAAAAATACTTCTTCTCAAGTATTCCAGGTCTTGAATAAAGAATAAGAGGCTTAAAGGTAAAAAGAGCAGCCGAACAATAAAATACGCAATATCAAAATATTCTGTAAGCGTGGAATTTCAATTGCCATTAACATCAAGCCGAGCTTCTTTCATAAGTTGATTGAGTTTGATGCACAAGTGTTCTCTCTACAATATTTTGATTCTACTCAGGTGGTAAGAAGAGCGAGCATTGGGATGAACCTGTGGAGTATTGGATGTTCACAAATGAAGAGGGAGGATAGAGAGAGGTTGCTATGAGGAAGAGCTGAGTAGCATAACTAAACTGCGTGCACCAAAGTGAAATGTGAAATAAAGGTCGTTTTGAAAGTCACCTAGTTTGGTCCCCGTTATGAGTTCTTCTGTGACTATATATATATATATATATATATTAGCTTTTGAGCTATTCATAGGGTGACTTGAATGTGTGAAAAATTTTGAATTTGTCATAAATTCCTACATTTGTTCGTTTTCGTAAGTCAAAGCTTCACTTTTTTTGATTTCAAGCTCCTTTGAAGGATATTATTCTATATTAACTTCCACGATAACTTTTAAAAGAAGTGAATTCCAACCCTACTTCATATAAAATTTCGATTGAAATTTATAGCAAAACAATGCTTACTTTTATTTATTATCTTTTTATTGAAATAATTAAATTAATTAATTAAACATAACCGGTTACTGCGTTGAAGTATTTGCAAACATTAAACATTACTGATTGAAATGTATTGAGTACTTCCAGACAACGTTTTAACTGTTAACTTGTCATGAAGCGGTTTTGGAAAAAGACCATTTCGTATGACTTGCCTTCTGATTCTTTATAGTTGGTCGATTTAAATTAAACTTATTTTATTCAAATTATGTACCTTATTATAAAAAGGTGTATATCAAGTTTAAAATCCTCGGTTCAAATATAAGAATTTTCAAATTTATCAACTTTTATTTAAGAGACTACGTTTAGGTTAAATAGATCAATTTACTAAGCAAGGGACTCAACAAAGCACGCTAAAATACGCACGTGGTTTAAATAATTCACCAAAGCTTCCTTTAACTTCGCCGATTAATATGAAGTGCATATTAAAAACGTCTTATTTTGAAATCATGTAAGCTGCACATAAATGGAAATATGTTTTGTTTGAATTATAGAAGATTTTCTCAGATAACTTAGTTTACATGGACCGTTGATCAATCCATCTGAAATATTGTAAAAGTTAGCACAAAATTACGAAGTGCTGTTTTTGCAACGAGTTCATTAACCTTATTTCAGTATCGTTGAAGCAAAGGCGTGATAAAGGTTGCTTCATTTAGTACCACGAAATTACTTTATTCTTTCTTCTGAAGGAAACGCTCGGCTATTTCGCAACCTTTGTAGATTTGTGATTTAAGAAGAAAACATTAATCTCTGTTTTTTTTTTACTATTAATCTTTTCTCAGGGGTAATGGTCTCAACTTTATTAAGAAAGTATAAAAATCTCATTAAATCCTTATGGGTCTTGTTTATTTTAAAAATTCATAACGATTTATTAATTTAGTTTATTTAATCATAGAGGTTTTTTGGAAGCTTTCCTATCAAAATATTACCCAATATACAGAGGGCAATAATAAAATTGTCCATTATGATTAATTAAATACATGTTTATGAATTTCATTTCACTATTGTATTTAATTAAATTTTATCCGATTTTAAACAGAATGTCAATGAAATTTTTAGTTTATCAATAACAATAGGCATTGCTTAAATGCCACATTTCATACAACTAACAGAATAAACTAAAACTGTGTTGGCGCAGTAGTCAATACCCGATTTTCAGTGACAAGAGTTGACGATAATGGTACTCAAAGGGACATTTTTAGTGTCGAGAGCAGCCAACCGCACCGATTAATTCTGATTTATATGAGCTCCAGAATGCCTTGACTCTACTTAAAATAAGTGATACACATACTTTCTCAACTGTGTTCGGAACGTTTGTTATATGACTGATGCTCGATTTTCTTACATTTCCTACTTTCTGAAAACATTTTTTATGTAATAATAATTTGTGGTGCACATATGTAACTGCCGCTGCAATAACGATTATTTAAATCTCGAGAACGAAATAGAAATAAATCGATGTCATATTAATCTAGTGGACATTTGAGTAAGTTAATTCACATTTTAAAGTCATGCCCTTCCAGTTGTAGTAATAAAAAGTATTGATTGACAGCAAATGGCTCGGCTTCCGGTTTAGAACTAAACGGATAAAATTAAAAAAATGAGATGCAGCAAAGTAATTGGCCAATGATTGTACAGCACAGGATCAGATAATCTATGTTCACTGAAGTGTTTGAATCATATTAGTTAATGTCAAAATAATATTAACAATGTCTGTTCATCTAAAAGCATTTAAATATAAAATTATATCATTGTCTTTGCAGTAAACACTAATTAGGCACGTTTCTGAAATTCTAACTGAATATATAAATAGCTATTTGCATGGATTAGAAAAAAATAAGTGCTTAATTCAATACACTAGTTTGGATTTTAAATCTTTAAGTAAATTAATGGCCTAATGATTTAAACACCATTCATTTAATTACGTCGAAAATTTATTGAGCAGCTAAAAAAATAACAATGATTGTACCATCAAAATTATTGAGCGTGTCATTTTATATTCTTATTAAGTTTACTTCTATAAAAAAATCACTTCGATTTTTTAATAGTGAGTAAATACGGTTCTCTTAATATATGGTTCAATCAATCTGTCTTCATTTAAATGCATTTGAGGGCTTTTTTAATTTCCACTCTTCCCTCAAGCAGTGTGAATATAATGACACCATAATAAGTTAATCAACTAATATTATTTTAAGTGAATTTCTTGCTTTAAACAATTACACCAGTTTCCATGAATTTGTTAACCTGATTGGTGACGCTTAATTATTTTAATTTTTATAATGCTTTCTAAGAAGGTTGAATAATTTTTTAAATTTATGCAAATGAGGTATTCGAAGTACAGATCCAATTCAGTGCATATTATTGACTTAAGCTTTATAGGTTTAAATAGAGCTCTTAATATATCCGGCAAGTATTGTGACTATGCATAAACACATTTATAATTCCAAGCATGGGAAATTTAAGGTGGAAAAAATTATTTTTAGGGTTCAATAGCTATTTCAAGGCATGCTAATCGTTTGTTTCTTTACATTCCTCCATTTTCAAAAATATTCTTCATCAAAAGTTTTGCAGGAAATGTTTTTTTCTTCATTTTTTTTGTTGCTGGAATTTGCTATTAAATTCCCTCTTTTTAATAGCTACTGTGAGGCGCTGTTTTTTTAAGCTATCGACTGTTTATTTAATCATGAACAAATCCTGCTTTGTGAAATCGCCCACTTCGCACACAACGGTCCAGTTCAATTGCAATTGCAAGAATTTGGCTATGTTAAACTAATGCTATGTTTGACCGCACGTTCCCATGGAGTTGGCAAATTTATGTTTCCATTGTTAGACAGCTTAACAGGGGTTGATGGAAAATTTACAAGACATGCATCCTATTCTTTTATATAATGCACGCCTTCAAAACCATTTCTGAAAATAAATTCCATGAACAGCTCATATGGTATGCATCGGTTTCTCCTTAAAACGGATAATTGTTGTAGTGAATCGTTTTAGGTAATATCAACCACAAGTGGGAGGGTGTCTTTGAATTTATCAGTAGAATGACATTTGTCAAGATGAATGAGTCACTAAAATAGCATTGGGGTAAGATTGGAGACTGCCGAATCATCCTCGACAACCATACGTTTTCATTTAACTATTTCTTAAAATGCTGCCATCAATTTTTCTTATGATTTATCCAATATTATTCAATTTTATCATTTATTTCGACAATTTATCAAATTTGTATATATATATATATTGAGTGAATTACAAATAAGTTTACTTGTTTCATATTTACAATATAAGCAAAAGAAAATAACTTATCATGAGGAATAAAGGAAATAATAGAATTACAATATAATCATTTTTGAAATAGAAATGTTTCCCCTAAATATGTATATTTATCAAATGCGTAATTTCCGATCCCTTTTATTACCGTAAAAAACTTTTTTTGTAGAATTTTACTTACGACTAACATAAAATTGGATGTTGAAATGGCGCGTGCATAAACGAGAGTTAACACTGCTGGAAACCGAAATCAATATTTTTGGTTACGGATCTGCGCCGGGGGGGAGAGAATTTGAGTGGAAATGCAGTGTTTTAATATGCGTTTGGAGGCATGTTACTTAACTTGCAGCCTGCCATTTTGCTGCTTAGGATCACCAAATACCACGAATTCGACTTTTTCCAAAGCAAGAAAATAGCGCGTCGAGTGCGATAACAAAGCATGAAAAGGTCACGCTAGTTGAAAGGCTAACTACGTAATGTTACGGTTGCAAAATGGGCGTGGGACATCAATCGAATTTTATTTACAATTAAAAGCAGGAAGTTGATCCTCATTTCTAGATTTGTTACATATCAAAAATAATCTGGATAATACAAGCAATTTTGGCAAACTTTTGAAATATTTTATTCTAAGAAAACACCTTCAATCCAGTTTTATTTCATAATTTCGTCAACAGCGCTTCGTGCAATGAATTGAAACGTCTAGTGCCTTAAGATGCAACTCAAATATCCAAAGCCTTGTTTAATATCGCTAAATTGTCAGCTTCATTTTATCTAAAAGTAAAACTTGAATAAAGAATAGCCTAACAGGTAACTAATAACTAGATTATGTAAATGAATCTAAAATAAAAATATTCATCTGAGACTTTATTTGCGTTTTGGAAAAAAATCAGCAGAAAACATTTTGATCTAAACAAAAGAAAATTACTTTAATTTGGTGTCAATAATGAAACTTGGAAAAACTAAACAATCTTTCGATATTTAAGTTATATTGGATATTTTACTGACTATTAAATTTAGACGAGATTATTTCTTTTCAAAAACTTCCACTCCAATCGCCCTGATTATACGAGTGGCTTCGGTTGGAATAAAGCCCATTTCGACGAATTTGGGAATCGTTAATCAAGTTTGAGGCTCATGATGACTAGCTTAAATAATTTGTTATATTTTATCAGAAAAGTATTCATTTTCCAAATTTATCCTTAATCATTACGTCTAAAAGAAAGGAACAAGTT
Organism: Hymenolepis microstoma; assembly: GCA_000469805.3. Lineage (NCBI taxonomy): Eukaryota > Metazoa > Platyhelminthes > Cestoda > Cyclophyllidea > Hymenolepididae > Hymenolepis > Hymenolepis microstoma. The sequence continues at coordinate 33,739,126 of LR215989.1, read as the reverse complement.
TATTAAACGTTAAATAAACCCTCTCCTTCACTATTTCGAATTCGAAATTCCCCAATTCTTTGCGTAATAACAATTCAACTCTTCTAAAATATGGCAATAGGTTGGTTAATTTAAATTCTTTCTGTTAATTCCTGTTCTGTAATTACGTTTCGAAATTTCCAAGGTTCTTTTCCTTTCATGTTTGATCATTTCGTTTCAAATCGCTTTGGCAAGCGAAAGACAGCTGTTCGCCACAAAAAAGTGAAATTTTTCCGCCTAATGGCTATTACAAAATACCCTCCCTCTCCCTAAACTCAAGCTGCATCTCTAACCTATCGGTGTTTCCTTCACTATTCGGAATAGTTTTAAGTAATCAATGAAAAATTAAAGATGACTGAATCAGCTTTCAATATGGAGTCTTGAGACAATACTTTTAGTTCGTACTTCAAGTGGTTTAAAGATCACTAAATGAAAATTATGGGACAAATTAATTTAGACCCTTTAACTATCCACTATCCTGACTAGGCTAGGGATTAGATACCTTCTTTGATGCGTTAACAAAATTTTTTGATTCCCAAGTTAGTCCTTTCACCACCTGAATGATAATAATGCTCTCAAATCGAGGTTTTTAAGCCAATGAAATAAGACAAAATTTTTCTGGAAGTTCAGTCTTATTGGGTAAGCCAACTTTACAAAAAAAAAGATGAAAATTTTTTTTCCTCAAATAAAAGAAATTTGCGTTAAATTAAACTAGTTTTTATTAAGTGGTTTTTAATAAAGCACTTTTAAAACACAATTATTATCATTTAAGTATTGTAAAAATGTTCTAGTGAACAAAATAAAAATCTTATATTAAGTTTCGTATATCTCTTTTCCATGATGTCATACGTTTTTTCATTATATCTAGTCCCTTAACAAAATTATTTTATTGTGGTAATGGCTGTGCTTTCTTATTCCATGATCAAATTGTAACCAGATGATCAAATTTTCAAGTATCGTAATTGCCCATTTGGGTTAATAGAAGTAATATTGATAATTAGCTCAAGTTTGTCACTTAATATTATTGATCAGGAAAATTGTTTTAAAATTACTTTTCTTTAATTAGGTTATGGCGAAGTGGTTCCAGTTACAAAGTATGGTCGTCTAGCAACTATATTTTATGGTCTCTTTGGAATTCCAATGATGCTACTATTTCTCACTAATCTTGGTAGTCTGATGGCAGACGTATTTCGTATTCTCTATAAGAGGCTTTGTTGTTGTTGTATAAAGAAGCGGAAACCGAGTTTGTCTGCTCCCACTGACTCCACGTCGGTGCAGAGATCACTGAATTCAAGCAGCCATGGAAAACAATCCATCACAAGTCAAGCGTCACTTATTCGTCCAACACCTGGAAGGAGTCAAAAGGCGTCCGTTTTGCATGAATTAGTCAATAGAACTGCTGCTCCACTACCTGGAGTTACGGAAAGTATTTTTGTCTCATTGGCGGGCCCACACTCAATTTTTGCCCGAGCAATTCAGGCTCGCAAAGAGAGTCGAAATGTCCAAGTACCGCTGTGGGTGATATTCATCATATTCGCCCTTTACCTCTTCCTGGGAGGAATGTTTTTCGCCTACTGGGAGAAGTGGACATTCCTGAATTCAATGTACTTTGTTTTTATCACAGTTTCAACCATTGGATTTGGTGACTTATTACCGGGTTTGAATGACGAACATCCAACGCATAGATTATACAAATATATTTTTAGTAATATTTATCTACTGTTTGGATTAGCTATGGTGGCTATGTGCTTTGACCTTATGCAACAGGAGTTAAAGTGGCGCTCAAAGAAACTCGGTAGAAAAATTGGACTTCTTAGTAGACAGAGTTTTCCCAATAAAAATACCCACTAATCCCCTGACTTGATCCTGTTGACACATTTTTACTGACAATTGTATTTAAACTACAAATCTGGATCAAATCTATTATATAAAATGAGAATTTTTTTATTTCCTCTTAACAATCTAAAAGAAAGGCAAATTACTCTTACCGATTTGATAATGAGAATTCTCAGAATGGTTAATTAATTGATTAGTTGATTGATTTCAACAAATTGCTCAAGTATAACTAACAATAAAGGGAGACTTGCCGCTGATTTGGGAGCGTAAAAAAGATGGAATGCTGCTATTCACTGATAAACGTCCTAAAGTGTTAAATATTTCAATTGCATCCAAATACCACTAATCAAGGTTCGATGTATACTTCTCATTGCGAACTGCACATTTACAAACACATTGTCTTGACTAGATCACATTTTGTTACATTAAAATTGCTGAATGCAGCTGACTGTAGGGGAAGTCAATATTGTTGGAGGTTTACTTGTGTTAGACACTGAAGACCTAGGTATTGCTTGGGAAAATATTAACGCAGTGAGATAATGGATAAGAGTAAAGGCTAGGAAATGAATCTCTAGAAATCAAGGTGCATTAAGTTAAGTCGACAGTCCCATATTTGTCTGTTAAAACTATAAAAGTTTAATTAAACGTAAATTGGGCCGGGGAGAGGGGGGCATGCATAAGTACTTTAACAATATCTGACTGCCACTAACTAATTTGGATGGAAAAGTTGGGTAAATTGGATGTAAGAGCGGAATAAAATGCTAAACGTCTTTGTGCCCTTTCTCTCTCTCTCTCTGAATAAATCTACTTTTAGGCATTAATTATGGTAGTAATTTATTCTTAAGAGCTCATACATGGATTCAAGCAGAAACCAGTGTATCTGAAGTCCATCCACATCAACAAAGCACAATATTTTGAGAGTTTAAGGCAACTATGTTTTGCTTACTTCTGTCTAATTACGTCCATCTAGCGGAATTTTAAGCGGAGCTATTTGCACATTAGATTTTTGACTGAATCTACCCCTATTGATAAGTATGAAATAAATAAACGATTAAGAAGAAGTCGATACCTATCAAGTAAACATACTTCTCTCCTTTTGTTACCTATCCTAATATTAATCTCAATCTCTCTTCAAACTTTCTATTTAATGTTTGCCATCTCCTATATTAACTCAGCTGAATTCCACACAAATTATGCATTCTCTGCTCACCATCCTACTTCACTACTCTCAGTGGTTGTTTTCACGAAAGCAATTCCTTCCTTTGTTTATTCAATCTCTGTTGCCACTTCCAATCTCAAGTACTGCAAACCATCATCAATTAGATAGCTTGAGTGTAATCAAATTTATCCCCCACTCCCCCCAACTATCTTTGGTTTAACTCCAGATTTCAACTAATGACAGCAGATACTAGACTCTCGGCTGTCTTAATTGCCTCTCTGCAATGGGCCTTGCCATTTCATACTTTAATAGACTCGTTATCTGCTTCAACAGTAACGCCAAGGTCAAGGAGGTTCCCTTTCCTATATCATACTGAAAGGGATAATGATCACTTGCTCAGGGTCACGTAATGTTCACTATTTACTAATTTTAAATATAAATATGCTATTAATTCAATAATTGTATGCATTTGTACAATCATCCAATATGAAGTCAACCACTGTCTTGAAGAGATCAGTAGTTAACCACTATGATCTTGAAACAACTGGAATAAATCGGCAGCTAAGGATGTTACTATGCGCGAATATGAGGTCTCAGTGAATTACAAATGAAGGAAAATGATTTGATCAGAATAATGTGAAGGATAAAAAATTTTCGCACATCTGCAATTTGCAGAGATCACGAAGATAAGGGAGTTTTTTACGAATTCACGCAAAATCACATCATTTCTAGTAATATCGCGTAATCAAACTGAGTAACCTCGCATCAGTTCAATCACTCTGTTGGGCCAAACCTTTTCCCCTATAAAATGCAACTCAGAAAAGCGCTTTAAATAAAGTTCTCCTGTTTGTCCAAGCAAATAAGAGTGAAGAGCCAGAGTGTTTAAGCCCAGTAACCAATAGAAATATGGATTAAACAGAGAGGTTGATTTTCTTTTAATATATCATTTTCAACTACTAAAGAAATAGGTGGGGTCACTTGGATTGGTAAGGAAATGCAAAAATTGGTAAGAAACTACCCAACCTAGATTAAGTGATTACGAGAAATATTTGTGCACAAAATCTAAGATCCTTCATATCCAGCCAATGTTGATTCCGCATGAAAATTATTGCAGCGCGATTGTCTCGACTCGATATCCATTCAATCTTGTATTTGGTTACTGCTAATCGGTGTCTCAATATCCACTAACTTCACCAAATAAGGTATTTATGGCTTAATCATTAAAACCATTAGAACTTTGTTGGTATAAGGTCTTTGGTTTAATAGGTTATGCAAGCTATCTTGCTACTTTAAGTGTGCAAATTCCATGCTTTGAGAAGAGTGGAATTTAAAAATAAATATTTTTTTGAATAATTTAATCTTCTAATAGAGCAAGAGGATGCTTAATGGCAATGCTTTTAAAGTGATACTTATTATGTAGGGATTTAATCATTTCACTATCCTGCCAAATTTCCTACTCTTGTTCCAAAATTAATTGGTGAGTACTTTATTGTTTTTCGTTATTGAATACCAAAACATTATTCAAACTATGTCATTCAGTTGAAGACATATGTACATGTGTAAGATGCTACAATTAACAATCATTATAATTCGAAACAATCCTAAAACGAGATTTAGAATTCAATCCAACTTAATGAAATCTATTACTTAAGCACTGGCTAGATATTGTTCCAATCTTGATTTCAGCATGTGCTATGGTTCATTATTTTTGCTTAACGGCTAGAGAAGCCCCCGATGGAAAATCGTATGTTGAGATGTTCAGGCACAAGAGATCTAGAAAAATTCAAAGACGAGGAAGTATTCTCAAAATGCTCCTTACTAAACGGTATACAAAGTAAAACAATCAACATTCTGTTCCTATTAGGTATTATTTAATAATTCAATGATGGAGAAATTGACAAATATTCTCCTACGGGAATCTGTATAATAAAATTTACTGCCTGCTAGGCCGCTGAACCGCCCAAGTGCAACTGCGAGAAAAATTTCTTTTCCATACTGGCGAAACTCCATTTTGGCTAACTAAATTTTCATGTCAGTTTAGATTAGAATGCCTCATTTACCGTGGTAAAATTATAGTTTCCCAAACTTACCACCAAATGTAATCATTTCACTGTTGTTTCACAAAGACAGGCAAATACAAACAAAGATTAATTGCCCTTTGGAATTACGCTGGCACGAAGATATCTCTATCAGCCGAAGGAATGGAAGAAATGGGCATCGTTCTTGTGCACTTACTACCTAAACCAACGCACACAATATTTGTGGAAATGGATATGTTCTTATTACATTTTTTAGTTATATTTCGAAATTGGCTCTTAATCTGTTGAGCCCTTCTGCGTTTCAATAACCAAATCATCCAGCAGAAATAAGTATTTAATGCCACTCAGGGTGAATGAATTTCGAACAGCCAAATATGTGCATCACAGTCATGGATAATCACTGAAAATAATGAAGAAAAGGCGTTACTATGGATAAGTATTTCGAAAAGCGGTAACTGTGCAGCCTTTCAGAGGGGTCTTACTGAGAAGTACACCAGTTCAATTGGCCTATATCTTTCTTTGATCGAATTTTCAGAAACTTCATGTTGATCACCAAACGATCGGCTAATACAAATAGAGATCAAGTTATGATAACTATGGCATTTTTAAATTACTTCTATATCACAGCGTTTTTGGGGCTATGCTTGCTTAACAGTTTACCCTTGAATAAGAATTGAAATCGTTCAATAATTAATGCGGTTAGAGTGCTTTATTAAAATTTATTTTCTTTGCTGTTTATCAGTAATTCTATTTTTAACCCTTGGCTATTGTTTAATCATGTCTTTTGTTTTCATACAAAAATTCTATTTTGTTGGCTCAATAAAGGACAATGCTAAAAACTATAAAAAGTGACAATCAGAACCTCTATTTCCTGCTGAACCAAATTTGTAATCTAGATAGACAAACGAAATCTTATCCCCATAGATATATAAAACACGTCATTCAGTAGGTCATGTATTTGTTTGACGAAAATGAAATATATTACCAAAATGACCTTCTTATTAAGCACTCTGCAAAATCTGAAGCTCTAAACATAGTTGAATAGGAAATAAACAAAAGCAGGAGAAATATGACCTTGGAAAGGAGGTAAGATATTGGAGAAGAAAACTGTATTAGACTCATATGCTATACTGGAAGGACAAGTCAGGAATTGCCCATTCATGACAGTTTCAGGATATGCAGCCCCGGGAAGATTTCACTTTCAAATCATGTTCATTATATTTTCTTCGCACTGAGTTTTATTACCATTATTTAAATAGTTTAAACGTTATATGTCAAAAATTTAATAAAACATTAATTCAAATTTGTTATTGCATCGAAACTATATGTTTTGTTTAGTGAATTTTCACCTCATTTTTATCGTAAAAAATTGATGATTTTCTTCTCAAGATTCAAAAATATTTAGGTAGCGAAACGTGTCTAAACCGAAAGTTGATGATTTGGGCAAGAATAATTAAAAAATCCATTTACAATTAAGCAACATATAATATGAAGATAATATATGATGCTTGATCTTTGTTTGGCTGGAAAATCAGTATCTGAAGGAATCACCTTTTTCACCAGTTTTATTAAATAAAACAACATAATATTCGATGATGAATCGGATTTTAAGAAGATCTATATTTTGTTAATCCATTGAATGATAATATCTGCATTGCCCAATGGCTAAATTTTAGGATTCTAATTTTATATGACTTAATAGTTCGCGGTGCTGTGATCTTTGCCAATATCAAATAAAATTGAATTTCTTTCTGGCTTGAAATTAATGTCACCAAGATTCTCAAGCAAAAGAATGTGTGCAATAAATTCCTTTTATAAGTATATTCATTTGAATTTAACGTATTTTTAGGTATCGTGGACTGAAACTCATTTCATGTCTAAGAAACAGTTAGAAGTGGTGGGAAGGCACATCTGTTTAACGATTCAGATATTAAAATTTTATGTAAGCATTACTTTGCGCTACGTAGGTCTTGGGAAAGCGTTGATACTTCAAGAAATCATTGACATATTTCCTGATGCATCTTCGTGGGAACATATTTTCGGCGTCCTATTACTTATTGAGATCAATTGTTCATGACACCATTTAAATTATTTTGATGTATTGTATCTGTTTGCACAGTAATATTTGTTGAATTATGAACGATTTTTCCATATATAATCATTTTCAGCCTGTAAATAATAAGCTAATCGAAATTTACACACGAATCCCTTTACTCGATCATATAAACTTTGCATTATCAGTCTCAACGAGCGATAAAGCAAATAGTTTCGGTCCGCCAAGCATGAGCAATTGCAAAAGGTGAATGGATTGATTTTGTCCTATTTTAACTAATATGCTTTTTAATAAAAACATATATTTTTCAAGAAAGTTAATATTATCAGGAATCAGATATCAAAATATGATGTTAGTAAACAAAAGATTATGCAAATTATATATGATTATCATTTGGGTGAATTAGAAAATGGAATTGTATTAAACTTAACAAAACGCAAGTTTGACAACGAGGTAATGCTGAACTGAACCTAATTCGCTAAATCGATTTTAATTGAATGCAAAGTTTAATACGAAATATTTATTCGAAAGAAAAATAAAAGTCAAAACGATTAAGTTCTAACAGGATTTCACATTAGCTCGAGAGAATTGAAGGTACATATTGAAGTCTTTAGAGAAAAGCGGGATAAAGTAAGTAAATGTATGAAACACAATAAAGCAAAAGATTTTCTAAATGAAAAATTCATTATAAATGGTTTGAAATTTATAACTATGTATGGGACAATTTATAAAACATAAATTATTAGTTGGCATTAGCGATCATTTGTACGACGAGGTGAAAAATTACCATGTAAGGAAAGATAAAGGTTCTTCGATGCGACATTATTAAGGTAATTAATAAAATTGTTCGGATAAAAAAAAGATTGAACGTAATTTTTATCAAAGTATTTGAAAATAAGGCAGAATTTCTTTTCCATGCTGAAAATTGTTTGTTTGTTTCACTTTATTTAGAGTATTATTCTGACCAATAAAACTGTAGTCTCTGTTAATCCGCGAATTTTGTGGCGGGTTGTGTTATAAGGTAGGTGTCATTTCACACTCTTACTAACATTTAAAAGTTATTAAAGTGGTTTTTTAATTATCATATGATTTGAAATAATTGTTAGTTATTAAGAATAAAGATTCCTTTATCTTACAATGAATGTGTTTCGAAAAAAATGAGTCACTTACATATAAAATGCAATAGTCAAGTGAATTTTCCAAATATTTATATTCTTCTACCAATTATTTTACTATATTTCTCTAGATTATGCGCATTTGTAAACATTCAGACGGTAAAAGTAATTTTTCTATGCTATCTAAATTGCTTCTGTTTTATATATGTCAATTCGATCGCCAATTTAGATAGTGCAATTGTCTAAATTGAATTGGCTAACCTTTGCAAACTTTCGAATAATTTATTTCGATTCTTGTACTAAATATATTTTATTTAGGCACTTTCTGTTATGACTAAATGAACATGCATTCTCTTATTAAATTCAACTCTTTAATTTAAAAGTGGTAATTCTTTATTTAAATTTATTTCAAATATCGACCTTGAGCCTGAATTTATCTAAGATTTATTCGGTGAAATTAATTGTTTTGTCCTGAATCGATTGCATAAATAAATTTTTCTATTTATCAACTTTAGAACCTTTATAAGAATGTATTTGATTAACGTACTTAGGTCACTCTGCTAGCCTATCTATGACTGTTTTCTTTGTTATCCTTTGTTCTCTTTATGGACTTACTTTAATTTATCTGAACTTAGAGACTAGACTCCGGAAAATTTAATTTAGCTCACATCAAGGAACTGGGTTCTCAGTTATTCTTCGGCCTATTTCTTGAGGTCAGCAATTGTTATTTCAACAATTTTCTTGATAGAATTGATGATTCGCGTCTAAATAGACAGGAATGATACCATAGTAAATAATTAATTAGTTGGTTCTAATAAGTTCCTCAGTTAAATTTTGTTTGAAATCCAGTTTTTAATTTTTTTTCAAAAATTGTTCTTCTAAATTACTTCCCTCTTACTATATTTATGATAACTTTTAAAATTATGCCTACAATTTTCAATTAGAACGAAATTTCGTTCTTGTTTGGCTTATGCCAAAACTGTACCTCTTTTATTTCAACTTCCAATAATGAAATCATCTTTTATTGTTAACTTTTGTTTTTGTACACTTACCTCAACCATAACGGATGCTAATTACTGTTACAGACTCTAGCTTTGTACTTTCCTTGTCATAAGTAATGCTGATGAATAGTCTCCTCTGATTATTAATTCGCTGCCTCAATTCGATAGACACTAGAAGTAGCAAAGCTAGCATTAAAGTCAATTACGAACATATTTACGAATTTATTTTCCTTTTCTCAGGTATGACAACACAGTCTAAACAAAAGAAGCTCAAAGGTGGTCGTCAAAAGCTGAAGCTTTTTCGAGCCAACGAGCCTTTGAAATCCGTTCTAATGTGGGGAATTAATCACTCTCTTTCCACTCTTCAACATATGAAACCGCGTGCAGTTCTCCTCAAGGATGACTTCAAAGCCTACTTGAAAATTAAAGTGAAGGGTCATCTATTTAACAAGTGAGATTGGGATTAGGAATTTTCTGATTTTTTAGAGAGAATATGCCAAGTCGGTTCAAATTCAAGGAGTACTGTCCACTAGCCTTCCAAAACTTGCGTGAGAGATTCAATGTTGATACGAATGACTATTGGGAATCCTTTACGAGATACCAACCCCTCTGGGATACTGTAAGTGGGAAATCGGGGTCCAAGTTTCTGGTTACCTATAATCGACATTATGTCCTCAAAACCATCAGTTCAGAGGAAGTAGAACAGATGCATCACTTCATTGAGCATTACCATGAGGTAAGTTGACTTATTTTCGTAAATTCTATCCAATTTATGTGAGAGGAAGCGTAGGCATTTAACAACAAATCTTATTCTTTAACTTGTGCTGCATATTTTATTGTGAAAATCTATTCCGTGCACACGTGACCTCTAATTTCTTATTCAATATGCAATTATTGTAGAGATCCGTATGATAAAAGTGCATTAGACTATGCATGTAATGTGTGATAAGCAGAGCAAATTCTATTTTTCTCAAGTCCGAAAATTTTGCTTCCAGTAATCATTCAGCACCTGACTTGGCAGAAATTCCAAGCGAAATAACTGATTCGCTTTGTTGTACAAGGAGATAAGGGAAATGACAAAGTCCTTATGTTTAAATTTTAAGAATCTCCATTAGTCGTTTCTTGCAATTGATACCTCATAGATCTGATAAAACGGCAGTTTCAGGTGTAAATTTCGTACAAGGTTTCAACACGATAGCTTGTTGATTTCAATTAATTAATAAGAATTTAGTGGTATATCGATTGATAGGACCCCCGGTGGAGAGCATATTATGTATTTTCCGTGATAGAACTGTTTTTACTTTGTTTCTTCACAATTCGTACTGTATTTCAGAAAAAAAGAATTCATTTTAGCTTTTTGACGGTTTATTTATAAAAATAACTACATTTAATTCAAATTGAATTATGCGAATGTTTTGGGGGTTCCAACTCCAAGCTGTCTCACAAAAAGAGAGCCTCGTTGCAGATAAAGTCGTCCATGTCCAATGAACGATACCGAAATAAGTAAATAAATAAGTACGTTCTATGGTACTGTGTTTTAACATTGTCGTGATTATAATTTTTACAGTGCTTGTGCGTGTTTCGTCTATTGCGCAGTTGGAAATTGGAGCTAATTTTTAAGTGTTTTCTTTTTCTTTGTTCACTTACATTTATTAGAATAGGCCTAATATGAGTTTCTTAAGCAAAACTAGGTCATTGATGGCTTTCTTACAGATTTCAATCTTGTCAAATTAGCTTATTTTCTTGAGTGTTGACTTATGAGAGTATTTCATATACCTTTCTGTTTGTAAATGTTGTTAGTTATTTCGTTACTGCAAAAAAAGTAAATTTCAATAAATTTTATTATTTATTATTGTTATTTCATTTATTATTGAAATTCTGATTGGAATAAGGAAAGGGTTGAAAGAGAAGTTGGGGAAAGTGCGAAAAATTCCTTCTCAATAAAAACATTAACTTTTCAGTGGAACGAGTGAGTTATGATTGGTGTTTTTGTTTGTCCTAACCTTCTTGAATGGAAAAGGCAAATAGAAAGGAGCAAAGTTTGCTTTAGAAGGCGGTTGTTAGATAATTGAAATTAATGCTAATTTTGGCAATGAAGGTTTTGCATTTTTGAAAACTCCGTTTGCTGGTAAAATTGAGCGCTTACCTGGAAGTGGTTACTTTTAAACGAATTTCGCAGTAGTATTATTTTGTCTTCAAAGTTAGAAAGACTTTAAAGTCTTGTGAAATATCCTCCTTTTTCGTCCATTTCTTAAATTTTTAAAATTGTTTGACTGGAATTTTAGTAATTATATTCTCCAGTGCATTATTCTTACCCACAGCAATACAACAAGCGTTAGCAGTGTAGTAGTATTAAAGCATCTTAAAGCATCGCTGGAATCTTGTTTAATTTCGATTGCTTAGTTGGTAGATCACTTACAAAATTTAAATTCCCTGAATTGTCCCTTGGGATTGGGCCCGAGTCCTCCTGTGCGATGGTTGTCGTCGTCTTTTTTCTTTCTTTTCTTAAGATTGAGAAGGTAATCAGCTGTTCATTTTTTAACACAAATGAAGTTCTGGTACAATGTAAATGGAGCAACGGTTTTATTGCTCTCTAAGGCGCGCTTTATTAGAACTGCGTATTTTGCTTAGAAGTCGTCATATAGTTAAAGAAAAATGGATGGTTTTTCATGCATATGTTATTTTGTAACTAATTTTTGGCTAAAACATGTTCACTCGCTTTTCAACATGTCCTCACCCGTCATCCTCGATGTTTACTCCAGTCATGCGTGTATGTTGTGACACTTTTGACTTTTCTGAAGGCTGGCTTATCCATTATTTGTCAATTTTTAGGTAAAGTATTTGCTTTTTTGTTTTGAAAAAATGAATGAATTCGTTTTTTTATGAATAGTTATGGGCTAAATAGGTTGCAATGCATTATTTACTATGGAAGTCTAGTAAGAAAATTTGTAGATTTCCTCTTTTACCTCTTTTAAATACCTCGAGTTGGTATTTAGACCCCTTTTATCTAATGTACTTATAATCTGTCCTTTAGTGACATTTGGGCGAAAATTACACTTCTTATCCGTCTTCAAGAGTGAGAATTTGGTCTGATTTATGATAGTAAAGCATTTTTCAAAATCAGGTTTGATAAATGAACAGAGTGTTAACCTGTTGTTAAGGATTTTAATCTTTAAGGCAAAAGCAGCGACCTTCTAAAGTCCATTCCGCAATATGTTAAATGCTCTTGACTTGGACAATTGGGGCTGTTCCTATGAGAAACACCTTTTAACTATAATTAATCATTGTTTTCGTTCGTTCACATAATTTAATGGTCATTGATAACATAACAGACTACCACATTGGCCGCTTTGCCGCCAAATCACACGGAATTAAGTATGCTTCTCAACACTGTTATTGGTTAATCGGTAGATGCTCAAGAGATCTTTTCTTAGTGACCACTAATAAATAATGCATATAATCACTGGTCGCTAGACATATGTCAATGGGTTTTTGCTCATTGTTTCTGACTTTCTCCATAATCAATTTGAGTTAGAATGTGCTGACGGTTCGATAATGTGTTGTCATAGCATTTCTTATGCTAATTGGCTAATTTATCCCAAATAAATTGGCTTTTGGTGCCGTGCATATATATTGGCGTTCTCTAACTGGTGACTTTTATGCTTGTGAAATACCTATTTTTTCTCAACTTATGCACTAGACTGTCTCAACTGTTACATCAGTGCTTGATAACGCGGAATGTGACGGCCAATTTCTGTGGAATGCTTTGCCGAAAATTCAATCGTACTAGATTCAACCATTCTGAAACCGGCGTCATATATGTTGTAGCTTTTCTTATTATAAAATTTATTGTTTTTTTTTTCAATTCCGAAAACTTCAAGTTTATAATCATAGATGCACTAATTCATCTGTTAAAACCAAGAATCTTTTCAAATGTTTATCATCATAAGGAAAGAATCGTATTTAGTTTTGTTTTTATTCAATATCCGTTATACTGGCTCTTGTTAATTTTCTGTGGAAATTATGGTCCTAGCTTTTCTCTTTAGTTGGATTGCGTGAAGGATCATGCCTTTTGACTTTTTGAGATAGAGTTTTGTTTTCGCATCGACAATTAGTTCTATTTTTGCTTATTTAAATTGAGATGCTCTAGCGTCAAGTAATGGTGTTGTTTTATCATTTAGGAAGACTGAAAGTGTCTTCCATGCAAAATGTGTTTAAGTTTGGTTTTATTTGGAAAGTGCCTTGAATTGCTTGGGATCTGCGTGAGTTATGAAAAATTGTCACTACTTGAAGCTTCCCATACTTCGAGGTGGGAATAAATGATTTGGACTATATATCAGTTGTATTCCAAAAAAAACTGTTATTCCAGCTCAGCAGAAGAGAGATTCGGCCTATGACCTTCAAATTAAATTAAACTGAACGAACCAATACCGTAAGACGAAGAGGTCAAGCTTATTACATCATACCATTTTTTTGTTTAGTGTAATGTTTTTCCCTCATAATTTCAAGTAAAGATTGAAGATTGAATTTAGCATGTGTTGCCAAATATTAAAATAGGCAGTTTTATCATATATATACTTTTGACAATTTTGGGTGCAAGATTTGGTGTCAGACTTAATTGAAGTAATTTAAGGAATGCGAGTTTACGAAAATATAAGTCGTGTCCAGTTTCACTCTGGAGAGTGGTATTTAGAACCACCCACGTACCTGCGAATCCCTGCTCAAACTGATTTGGGCACACCTATTCATCACAGACTATGGTAATCTTAAGGTGAAGTGGTGCGAATCACAACTGTGGTTTTCTCAGAAGTTTTAATTCAAACATATAAACGCCAAATTTCACGTTTACCTTTCCATTCTGTAAGTGTTACGTTGAAATCTGCACACTACCCGTTGAAATTTCATCTTCGCATTAAACTTTAAATCCCATGAGGTCAGTGAGGGCATATTTAGAGGAATTTCTATTCTTGAATACAGCTTGTTGCCTCAAAGTATTTAATTATCAAATGAAGATACAGTCTTTTCGAATGTGAGCTCATTTAGTATTGAAACGCATCGTCTTGGAAATTTCACCGTTTAGCGATCTTATAGTTTTACCCAGATTACCTCGTAGTTTTGAATCGACTTAAACATCCGTGCTTCCAATGTGGTGGTTGTTAATTTTAGGCAATTCTGCCAAACTTGTCGCTCTACCACAAACGGCTAAAACCATTTGGCAACGGCTTTTATAAAAATAGCTCACAAACCAATAAGGAATTACCTTAATGAGTAGTGTTCATGTAAAGTTGAGAAGTTAATGTTTTATTTAAATGAAATCGCATTTTCTATTTCTCCCTACATTTCTATCCCAGTGCAGTGTGAATGGTCTTTGAATTACATTTACATCAGCTGTCAATATGTTGTGTAATTTAGTGATATGCAATTTAAGTTTAGCGAAACGATGCCGAAGCAATGACTTGGTTAAACTGTGAATCTTCTAGTTTGTGGGTCTCGTAATAAATTGTAACCAGCTTCCACAATATAATTCGCACCATAAACCTTTTTCGCGTCCGTCCAGAATAACGTTTGATAACCATTTGTTACAAGTTGCAAGCATTTTCAACATCATAGTAAAAGAGCATTGTTGAGTGCGATTGTCCTTCTCTAACGTGGCCTAAATGAATTATGGAGATGCGTGGTGTAGTGGAAATGGACGTTGGTGTTACATAGGCATATTCTGGCAGTAAATATAATATCCTTCTACGCTAGTATCAGAAATTCTAGTTTGGCGATATTTTGCTTTTCTCTTGAGTCCCTACAACCTCACTTAAAATGCTCTTTTTTCACTGTTCTGTGCATTTATTTAGTAACAATCGGTGATGGGGGGGGAGGGGGGAGGGGCTGAGAAATCGGGTAAATGCTGATGAGTGAGTGAGAACACTTTGACTTGAAAATATCCTATTTGTACTTTAATGTTTATCGATTGGAACACTGCCATTCAATGATTATTTGTGCAGCATAATCTGACCAATTTTTCATAATTATGTAGCCAATAGAATCGGTAATGACGTAGTTATTATTAAATATTAATTGAATGAAGTTGAAATCAAGAATCTTGTGTTGTTGGCAATAACTTATAAGATCTGATCGTATTAGCTATAGCAATTAGAGATGGAAGAAAGACTGGACTGGTTAATTGATTATTTAGGATCTTTATTTTAGGTACTGAAAGGAAACGGTGCTCATCAATAATCATACAAGGTCTAATACATGGCCACTCTGATTGGTTTTGCGTAATGAAATCGTTTATCTTGGTCTTACGAATGCAAATAAACAAATTTCGGGTTTTTACCAAAGTTTTTTGCGTACTACCGCGTAAAAATTATTGATATCGTTTCTGTTATCTTCTTGTTGGAGTTGAAATTGTCTCAGTTCAATTATTTAAACAATTTTATTTTTTCATGGCGCAAATGCTCCCTGTGTCTTTACCAAACAAACGTGTTAAGTGTCGAGTTAAAGTGATTGAAGCCATTTGGAGTCTAAACGATAAAAATTCGACTATACTGTCATGGTTACAATAAGCTGTGTCTGGGTTTGTTGTGATTTTGCTGTGCATTTTTATCTGATCCAGCATAATTTGCCTCGATCTCAGCTCTTTCTCTCTTGGAAGGAAGATTATGTTTGTCACTTGTTGAGGGATCCAAATTCCTCTAAATTTGGCAGGAGCATCGCGTATTTTAAATGGTAAAATTCGTGCTTTCTCTATTAGTGATAAGTTTATGGTGCACATCGCATTTTATACAGTACAATCTCATTGCCTTCAGTGTTTGTTTTGGGTTTTAAAACGGTGAATAAAATCAATTTATTATTATTTCGTTTAAATACCTGAAGGTTTAGTACGCTTGCGTTTAATGCTTTACTGGCCACAGAGTTTACGAGAATATATGTATATTTTATAAATTTTATTCCCTTTTGCAGTATATAGTCAACGTGCATGGCCAGACTCTTCTACCGCAGTATCTGGGTATGTACCGAATCACGGTGAATGACCAGGAGACTTACCTACTGGCAATGCGCAATGTCTTCAGTCCTCGTATCACCGTTCATCGAAAATACGACCTCAAGGTGAGTCTTACGTATCATCATCGTCAGCTAATGGGTGCTAATTTCTCATCCTCTGTTTATGATTCCATATCTATTTCTGTATTGAAGTGTCCAGGTTCCTTAAATTCAAAAATAAATTCACGAGGATCCTGTCGAAAGTGTGGTGTATGTGCTTTTAAGCGCTAATCGATTTGCACCTCAATTCAGCATTCACTCTCTAGACTAACCCACGTTCATAACCCTACTTTTCTTGTTTGTCGTTTGCAATAGAACTCCTTATTTTTTGCCATTTAAGTTCAGTATTTGCTTTGAAACAGCTTATAAATTCGCCGGGATGGGTAAATGTACCCTTAACTGCTACAATTCGTTTGAAGGGTTGTTTTACTCATAACATATGTTCCAGTGGGATTGCGAATCTGCGTTATCGTATAGATCAAAGCAGTCAACTGACAAGGGTTTTGTTATTATCACTGACGATATAAATAGTCTTTATATCATCACTGACAGCCTTTCTCCTACCATCCTCTTTAGATCTGGGTTTGCGAGAAAGAAAATTAGGTTGGGTCATTGATGGTAGAGGATGATGATGAATCTGTCCCCCTCATTCTATTTATGAAAGTTCAAGTTATTCGAAGTGTTGAAGATCTGGATAAAGGCAAATGATGAAGGACCAGACAGCTCCATCTGCGCCCATCATTCTCTCACAACCTCGATGATTCAGCTATAGAAGAACGGCATCAGAATGTCTCTTCTCATGATGATGGTTAGAAAATGCCTCTTCCTTCAATTATCTCCGATAATGGAATTGTGTTGCCAGACCTTCAGGTGTTGTCAATGAGATATTTTTAGTGTTAGAGCTTGTGATTCCGCGTTAGGTATTAAAAAGTTTTTAACGCCTATCTACTGTTTCGCTGCTTATACAAATTACGCCAAATTGTGGGCTTTAACTACTAAATTATTAAACATGCATTTGCCTAGCTTCTTGTTTCAATATTCATTCATTGTCACTTCTCATTCCAATTTCAGTGTAGCTCTGGTATCCTCACCTGCATCAAACGTTCTGTGAGTAATACGCACTATTCCTCCACCTTCATACCACTCGAAGTTTGTTTTTCTTGGTCACCTTTTCAATCACGAAATGGTCTACGTTTGTGTTGTGTGTGTCTCGTTTTTGCTATTACCACGCACAATTAATCTCTTATCGTAAAGTCGCTTAAAATCGGGATGAGAGTGCTTATCGTAAGTTGTTTAATTTCCACTCCGTATCTCGGAGCGGTTCAATGCTTGCTTATGAATCATCATCATCATCATCTAAATGGTAAATGTGAAAGAGCTCTCCACTTCCTAATTTTTGTTTGAAATCTATAGTATAAGTCTTTTTAGCACTAAGTGATTTAATTATTGAGCATTTGTGTACAATTAACTAGTTCATCTTTGGTGTTAAAAGCCACGGTCTAGATGCTCACAAGCGAAGAAATTGTCACTGTCACTGGTTAATTCAGGTCGATAAGGGAGTAGGGTGAGGGAGGTCGTGAAGTTTATACTTCTCGCCAGGGCCCTAGGATACCTGTGTGTTGTTCTCATCTAACACACCCATCGTGTCTTATTTAAGTCTTGCATTGACTTTTGATTTGTTTGATAGCGATTGCTTAGGCTCAGTATATTCCTTAACGTTGGGAGTTGATGATGTTTAATTGACTTTGTACGGACCATTATAATAGTACCATTGTAACAGTTTCCTTTTCGTGGGAAACTCGACTTCGCTCTGCCTTTATTTTGAAAATTCGAAAGTCCCTCTACTTTTTTTCTTATTAACTATTGGCAATGCAGCAGACTTGGAGTCTGCATTCAATTTCGTCCTTTTATTTTGACGTAGTAGAAGTGGCGCCAAAGTCTAAATAAAACTTAGTTGCATCTTTTACTCTGTATGCTTCTATATAGGGTCTGCATCGGCCACACTCAAGACCGGCAAGTCTTGGTTCTTTCTCTATTTCTTGCGCTCTTTCTTAATTGTCTTCGCTTTTGTGATTAATTGCATGTGAAATAATCTCTTCTAATGCTGACTGTTTCATCGCTGCCTCTAGCTCATCCTATGTTTGCTCTAGAAGCGCTCAATAGTTGGCTATGGTTTCTCTGTCTGCTCTCTCTCTCTACTCTCTTCCTCTCGTTCCTCTATTTTTCCACATTTCTTATTCTTGATGGCTACATTCCTTGCATAAAAGGGCAAGTAAAGATGCCCATCAGGGCCTTATTTTGGTTTTGAATTCGCAGTGGCGACGGTACGAGACTGTTTTTCGGCTTTGTCAGAGTTTATTACCTCTTACTAATGGTCTGTATCCAGACTAATTTAACGTTATTAAATGTATGCTATCTAAACCCCAACTGATTACTGTCTAATAAAGTAGTTACACAAATCTTTAGTGTATTTAATGTGTCTAAGTGCTCGATTCTATAGTCCTTAAATAATTGGCCTCTTTTAAGTTAATTTATTATCCAATTGTGAGAACTCATAGTGCTTAATATTTTCTTTGTCAAGCTTGATAGTCGTCCATTATATCTACTTTGAGATTTCGAATTCGGGTGTAATTTATTGTTCCTAATCCCATTGAAGTTTGTTGTAATAGCAAGAAATCAGCAAAAGACATCTGAATTGGAGTTCGGTCTAAGTTCAATTGTGAAATACACGTTATTAATCACAGCCAATTAGATGATTAGTAAGGTCTAATATTGGAAAACAATTGACAGGTCAAGGCCATTGTAAGTGAGTAAAGTCCGCCTCTGGCAGCATAAAGTCATCTTAAAGTTTCCGCAAAATTTATCAGTGACAATAATACCATCTACATTAAGTTAGCTGTGAGTGGTAAAAGCCTGTTGATTGCAACGAATTTGTTTATTCTTAATGTACATGCTTTATAATAGTACAGGTTGTGGAACAACTGGTCGATTTTTTTCGGAGTTCAAAGTCACTATTGTAGTTTTTAAGCTCATATTTATCACTCATATTTTTACTATTTAATCAGCTTTCATTTTATGTTATGTACCTGAAACGTTTTTTTTTATGTGTGATTCTGATTTTATGGATATTCTCAAAACTCCACTCGCAGTTGAATCCCTTTTAATCATTCGATTGGCGGTTTCCAGCGGCAACGAGTTCCCCTAATTGTTGCCGTCCTCCCTTCTCTGCCTCCAGATTCGGAGAGCGCTCTGCGTAGCTGACTGTGTATAGTTTTTGGCTCTTCCCATGCTCGTGCTTTTTTTCTCAAGTTTCTTGTGTGACGGTCTGCAGTGGTGTGTGTCTCTTACGTTGCTCTTCCCCTTTCCTGCTTACCTCTCTGCCGATGATTTGCCGTTTCCCTTGCTATTAGCTTCTAATCGCGACGGTGTCTTTTCTTGCCTTCTTTCTAGGGCTCGGTTGTGGACAGAGAAGCCAATGAAAAGGAAAAAGTGAGTTACTCTTTCCTGCGTTGTTATTCCCTTTAATGCCATAGTAAGTGCTTGCTCTGACCTAAAAATTATATTAGAGAGTACCTGCAAAATTTACTTGTACCATATTCGAAGAACTGTTCGTCTTGATTCACGTCGCAGGTAAATAGACCGTGACTTGCAGCTTAAATTGTGATACCTTGAAATAACTACTACTTAAATGAATTTACTGCCCAATTATTTCGAAACCCATATTAGTCAATTGAACAATTATCTAAACTACATTCGGTCTTTAATCTTGTTGTCCAAATTAAATTGAAGTTGAGATGAGATGAGATGGGATTTCTCCAAATGGATAAGCACCAGATCCTATCTACCTGTTTGCCATAACATTTCTATCTAGCCATCCGGTATTGACATAATGGCTTAAATTTAGATAAATCCCATTTGAAATAAGGCAGTAGATAATTGAAGAACCCAGAGTCATTCGACCTGGAAATTCTAAGTTCCTTTCGTCTGTTTAATTTGAGGTGAAGTACAACCCCATTCACCTCTTCGTTCTTAGAAGTAAAGAGGCTCGGGAAAGAAAAGTCTTTACTGCCTCTAAAAATTGTCTTTTCTACATCAATCTTGATTATTTAAAATTATGTAAAGATAAGGTGGTTCTTAAAGACCTCTTGAGGGTGACGGGGTAGATGTTATTATTAAATTTTAATCGCTTTAAACTTTTGAACTTATATCAATCATGTAACAGCTTTGTTCTCTTGTAATACGCAGAAAAATAAATGGAAATGTAAATCTTTCACTTTTTGCATTATTTAAACTGTTGGAAACTGTGCATTTTAAAGGTATTGTGTGTTTCTGCTATTGACACCTTGAACGAGTGTAATTGCCAGAATTTAGCCTGACTTGCTATCGTTAGTCATTAAGTTCAATTAAGTTTCTTCAATGCTGGCTTGAGAAAGCCTTTTTACTGTCATACTGTCATCCGTCTTCACATATTTGCGGCTTGATTGCTTTATTACAATGGGTTGGATTTTAAACTTAAAATTTAATTGGTTATTTCATGAGAACTTGAATTTTTAATTTTTTGTTCCCTTTCTCTTCTAAACAGCCATTATTTTAATGTAATAGTCAAATAATGGATGATGGAATCCATGGAAGGATTGCCACTGTTAAGACACTTGATACATAAATTTGTCATTGGAATACCCACCCCACTACTGTTTTATCTGTCCCCCTCTCTATCCAGACCTTCAAACGGCAACCACGAGGTCGTAAGGTAAGCAACGGCAATTGATTGCGGTCTCCATCCAGCTCACTATTGCATAGTAGTTATCCTCCCTCCTTCTACTCCTCTAGCATGTTATTAACTTAGCAGCAGCACCCGTCTCGCTGCAAAATTAAAACTTGGGTGTATAGTTTGTTCCTCCAGGGCATATCCAAATACCATGCCTAAGCTGGTCTGCGCTAAAATTTCGGCTGATCGTATTTTTCTTCATGTTGTAGAGCAGGCCATTACCCACCCTGAAGGACAATGACTTTATGAATGATATCTGTGAACTTAATCTGGAAGAGTCGTCCAAACAGCGACTTCTGGAGAACCTTGAACGCGATATTGCGGTGAGTTGACTTTTAAACACTGCCACAATTGTAAAAAAATTTAATTTCATGAATTATTTACAACTGTTCATGAGATACTAGTTTATTTAAACTTTACGTGCGAAGTGGGCAAACCTGATGTATGTTCAGTAATGGGACATTCTGTCTCCCATAAGTGTGGCTGTAGGTTTTTGTCTTGTCTCTATTCATATACATCCGTTTGGAGCAGACCTGTATTATAACTACGAAGCACTCGCGTATTGGCATGAAAAGGATTAGGCATCTTCTAGAACACGTCAGTGTAGGTCGACGGTAGGTCCGCGTTGCATAAATTAATAAATTTTCTGTGGCATTTGAAATAATCTAGTTTCTTCATTTCCACCGATCTCGCTCCACCCTACTGACTTCCATATTTTTGAATGCCTTCTTTCGGTATTTTATTAGTTTTGTGTTTTCGACAGCCTAAAGGAAAGGTAAACGTATGACAAATCTGAAGCATTTAGCTACGAAACAAGATTGTATTAGTGTGATTATTGCGATATTTCTGCCAATCAAAAGCATTTAGTTTTCAAGACAATATCATTTTGGTGTGAGACCAACTATAATGTAAATTCCTTCTGTTCCTTGCTGTAATCATAGCCATATGCTTTTTATACTTCAATAATTGAGGCTGTTATTTTTGAAGCTCTAAGTGTTATTATAATCCTCTCATGCTATTACTGCCAATTTCCCTCTTATATGATAGATAGTCTTCATTAAACTCGTGCTCTACACCACACTAAGCGCGAACTGCTTTTAGCTTTAGAAAATCTACAACTCAGTAGAGCTTCTTTGATGTATTGTCATTGCGCGTGATTCGTTGAACGAATTATAATCCAAAAACAGTTTGCCACACACGACTTCTATTTCTATTTTAAAACTGTAATATATTACTATTTGCTGTATTATATCCTATAGTTCCTTCAAGAGAACAATCTAATGGATTACAGCGCCCTAATCGGTATCCACGATGTTGAACTAGTTGCACCTTGCAACGAGCAGCAGGAGGAGGCTCCAGCACCAGGCACTTCCGGCTCTCTCCCATGTGGTCATCCCTCTTCCGCTTCGCCTACTGCTTTGGAAATCGCCGCCGGAGTGCCTTCTTCCTTAGGTACTCACCGAGGCTCTACTGATGAGATGTTCGCATCTGCTGGCGACGGTCTGGGCGAGATCTTCGAGGAGAAGCTATTTGGTCCATCCTCTAATCAAAACGCTCCTCCTATAGGTCCTGGTGCGGCACTCCCTGTCGGGTCTTATCCAATGTCTATCGGTAACTGTGGTAGTGGTATGGTAAATGAGTCCCTTGTAGATTTTTCTCCGTCGAATTCAGAGGACTTTGATGCGACGGCTGGTGGCGGAAGTGCTGAAGAGGGTAAATGTTAAATTCATTAATTAAAATAGCGTTTTATCTTCCTCATGCCTTAGGTGCTTGTAAGTGATACTAGTCATGCCTACTCAAATTGTCAAGATGGGGATTTCTGAATGCCAATTTCACATAAAGTTCCCTCCATAGCTTCCTTTCAGTGGGTTTTGGAAAATTGAGCTAAACGTGCATATGGGCTGAATACTACGTTGTCCAAAAGCGTCATTTAACTTGTGGTAGTTATCATCCGCCCAACTAAGAAGTCAATATTAAAACCGCTAAACTCTTGATTTGTGTCCAGCGACGTCTATTTCGGAGAGATCCACCGATAGTTTTAGCTTTAATACTTCTGTTCAAGGGAGTTGTTGAGTGCAATTGATAAGTTTTATCATTATTTTGGTTATTGGTGTTTCTTCTAATCAGCTTGATTTTGTTGCTTCAGCTATGTATACACCACCTGATAGCCCTACAGATGACGTCTCGCATCGTTTACAGCCATTCACTGGTGAATTAAATCCTGTCAGTGAATTCTACGCCTTCAAAGCATCACTGTGTAAGTATTTTAGGGGTCTTTAGTTATTGATTTTTGTCACTCACGTCGGATTGCTATGTTTGCTGTCTTTGGACTTGTTAGTACCCAAAGATGCTCTTTGGATTTATCATCTCTTTATTTTCAGGTTATAGTTAATGTATGCCAATTAACCTCTGTAACACTGAGTTAAAAGCTCTTTAAGTTGTGTATTATTATCTGATTACTTCCATGTAAAATTGGCGTACTTGTTGTCTATTGTTCAACAATCTTATTTTTTGGCTTTGCAAGATTAGACCTTTTCTCATCATTCACGGATTATGAAGCTCCCAATGCCTAACGCGGCCTTTAAAATGTGGGTTTGTTGGCTTTGTACCAACTCACAGTTAAAACTCTCGGCTCAAAACGCGCATCGCTTAGCAATCTCTACCTCTGGTTTCCTCCCCTCTACTATCACTCGGTCACAAATTCTAATTTGGCAGACGAGCAGCAGTCAGGTGGTCTTTTCGCTCAGCCTTAGTGCCTTTTTGCTGCGTCGTCGGTCGAAGCGTGGGTTAACATTTGGTAGAACAGCGCAGAATTGATACGACACCAGTCTGCTGGTGCTACCACTAATTAGAGCTTATTCTAGTTAAATTCCATCAGGGCAAAAATAAGTTGGAGAAAATTCTTCAGTGCTTTCTGCTGTTGAGGATTTTGAGTGGTTAGAACAAATGACAAGGTGTGTGTGAATTATCATTTATGGGGGTAAAAGCATTTGAGGTTAATTGAATTGAATTACTATTCTCGTGCCATTTCCACTGTATAAGAATGTACTTCGGCGGCACATATTTAACGTTCGCGTCTGTCAAGATGTCGGTATTCATCTGCGTACATCTAGTAATATTGCTCATATTGATAAATAAGAGGGCGATAAGATGTAAATTGCTCGCTAGAAATTTCCTTAATTATCTTGGCAGTTAATCTCTGAAGATAAATTGTCTCATTTTGAATACTTAAATCAAGTAATTTACATACAGTAAGAGGCCATCCCCAACTGACTAGCTCGATTTAACGAATATATAGTCATAGGAGATTGTACTTACGCTAAAATTCAAGGCATAAAAACGAGAGGTTCCCTTCTCCTAAAAAATTCTAGGAGATTGATACAACTATATTTCTTTTACTGTGAAATCCCCATGGCCATATGAGTTCATGATTAGAGTGCCAAGGCCTTTTTTTCATATTTCCTCCATCACATTGAGCTGGTGCCTAATTTATGCAATTGCTGTCTAATTCTGAATTAGTGTTGGGTGCTAAAGTCTTTAAGCGAAAATAAAGGGAAAAAGATCAAGAAGAACCATGGCTGATGAAGATGACGATGATTATGATAAGGAAAGATTGGAATGTGATGAATGAGGCATTATTGGCGTTCTAGCTTCTTTTGATGAGAGAAAGCTGATGACTTTAACGGCGCTCTATTTCCTTCAAATTTGTGCAAATCTAAGGAGCAAAGATTTTGCAATGGCTGGTATGGTACATTAAATTAACACTTGTTTATATGAACAAATGTTGCTATTTTCAATCCAATACATAATTAACACCAGTAATTTAGGCGAGGAAGATGCAGATGATCTGCAATTTCTCTGCTATATTTTGTCCTAGTTTCGAGTCTTTTTCCACTTTCCTTAATGGGAACGTCAATCTAGTCTACGTTTGGCATTTCTATCGTGTATGGCCATGCACACACAAAATTTTTCCGTAGTTGTCTATCAACCTCATTTACTCCGTAATAGTTTATTGAGTTATGGAACAATCTGTAATATATATATATATATATATGACATCCACTTTTAACTCCTCTCAATTGAAATTGAATTTTTAGCAGGCAAACTAAATACCAATCATATAATGGACTAGTATAACAAATCTCTGCCACTATCGTCAAATGGCCCAATTTTGCTGATTGTTTCTAATGCTTGTGCACTCTTCAGTGTCACTTTCCCACTAGTTGAAATATACTCTTTGAGGACATACTCGACGTAGATCTAGGGGGGAAGTTAAGCCAGGATTAACCGCCACTTTATGGTCAGGCTAATTTGGGCTCGGAGATTAGTGATGATGAAGGTAAAAATGCTGGAGGCACGCAAGCATTCTGGCTTAGGGCGTAAAAAGAAACAGTGTGAAGGAGGTGCATTGGTAAGAGCAAACTAGCTAGGCCTAAAAGACATAATACAACACGTGATGGGGAGGGGAGTTTCACTGAAGTCGCATTTTAAATGGCATTTGTGTTAATTGTCGTTTAGTGCATTTTTTGTGGCTTTGGTAGGATTATATTACACGGATTCAAATGTCGAACGTGAAGAGTTCGATGTGTTCAATATTAATCGTAAATGACTGCATCGATTACATACAGGCTTTTTATTAGTGATTCTATGTGATCGACCCCTCCAACTTGTATGTTAGGCATCGTTTGGTATTCATCTACTTTGCTTTGGTACGCTTCGCTCTGAATCAAAACACAAATGCTTACGTCCGTTCGAGCGATAGTGCTCGCACCCATAGCAATAACAGCTCTTATTTGCAAAATGAATTACTCACCTGTTCAGAATAACATTAATTACTCCGGAACCATAACAAGGAAAAAGGTAACCATGTCTTTTTTTTTAAATAGACTTACAGTGATGGCAATCGAATTCATAAACATTGGCTGTTCGTTACCAAACATCTGGAATGAGTGGATAACATTTAGTTGATGCTTTTTTTAAATTGCTTGCTGAAATTTTCTCAGATATTACTCTCTTGTTACCTTTGATTCTGTGATATATTGTTCACTTTCTTGAATTTCAGCCATAGGACGACCGATAATCTATTTCATTGCTGTGATAGACATTCTTACTCGCTACGGAATGCGCAAGCGCACTGCCCAGACCTACAAGACCGTGAAACACGGTGGAGCCAACGCTGACCAGATCACCACAGTCCGTCCCGAAGTCTACGGCAAACGTCTCCTTGACTTCCTCCGTAATTGCATTCAGTAGACGACATCTTGAAACTTATTCTCCAGTGGTCTTCTATTGTTTGTCCATTCCCTGTTTGGTTCTTATTATCAATATCCTCCCTCCTCATTTGTCTTCCCATTGCATGCTCTTTTGTCTTTACGTCCACTTTGGAGGTGCAGCTGAACGCTTGATCTTTGTTTCTCTATCTAAATTTGCTGTGACAAAGCGCCTCGATATCTCCTTGTATGTGTCTCTCTAGTTACCCCCTTCCTCCTACTGGCTATATCTGAATGTGAACTGAGTACATACTGTCGTTCTTGTACACATTTGTCTGTGCATTTCTTTCCAAATATGCTTCTGTTTTGTGTGTGTGTGTGTGCGCGCGCGTCTACACGCGAGCTAAGGCAATATTCGTTAGAGCTTACAATTGAAGTGTATTGTGTATTTGAGCAGAATATTATATATGCTAATAAATATTTATATGCTGTGTTTACCTTTGTCTTTTAACTAGTTTGGTGGTTGGATGAATTCTCTCTACTTTCTCTCTTTCGAACATAGGAAGTATTAATTATGAGTTTATTATCTATTTTTTTTGTGAGGAACGTGTAAAGTAGCTCAGCTAAATGTGCGGATCTTAAAAAGAAACAGTTAAGTCGAAATTCTCGTTGAATGATTTTGACTAATCTAGGTTTAAGGCGTTATATATTTCATTTCGTTGTTTAAATCTTATACCGAGTGGTCATGATGAAAGAGGCTCCATGTGTTTGCAGCGAAAGAAAACAATGTTTTTTTATTATTTTCAAGTGATCAGGGCAAAATATTACGAATAACGACACTATGAACACTCAATGGTTCACAGCAAGTGTCGAAAGCGTCCACCATTAACTACGATACACAACTCAGCTCGTCTACACTATCTTCACCACAGTGTATAACCTCAATACGATAATTGTATAATCCGGTCAATCTAGTTTGTAGCATTTACGAGCCCCACATACATCAATTTAATCCTCTGAGCACATAGATAAAATCTTGGCTGTCAAAGAATGAAGTGATCGAATTATAAATTTCTGTTGTGAAACGTATTCAAAGTGATTTGCTGAATTTTCGACTTATACAAAAAAACATACTTTTGAAAATTGAAGCTCAAATTTCAATTTCATTACTTTCCTTCTGCCTTTAATCAGCGATGCAAAATGATGGCAAAGAGTGACCTATTTTCTGGATACCGTTTGAATTAGCAGTCAAGACCCACTTATTTACCAGTTTAACCTCAAACAAAGCAGTCTGCACAAAAGTTCATTGTTAAAAAATCTCACGGTCGGATTAGTGGCAGCAGCATTTCCACCATTATATTACCATAGCTATTAACTGAGAATTCTACATCATAATGAATTGTTTTTTATTCCAAACACCGACTCTCTGTTAAAGTATTATTCTTTTAATTTTTTACTAAGGATTCAAATTATTGAAATTGGTGCAAAACCATACTTAAGGTCCGCCAAATAAGCCTTAACCAAACCTCAACAATCCTACGTCATAAAATTGCTACTTCAACGATGTCGAGGAGGCAGTGTTTGGAGTGAACCGCGTTTGTTACTGCAGACATGATCAGTGAATGAATACACTAAACCCAACGTTGAATCAATATTAGCCTCTGATTGGTGGAGAATTGTTCTGCTCGCATGACCGCACTTACTAGCCTTGTACACTCCACACTTCCATCGGTCCGAACAATTATCTAATTCAATACCGGCTTGATCTACGGACTTATAGTTTGCCAATCCAAATGTTCAAAGACTGAGTTAAGTCGAAATCTACTCGTTACTATTAAATAATGCGAAAAATTGTTGTGAATTTTTGCATTAACTATAAAATCCCGCTTCGTTAAAGAGCGAATTTACTTCAACCCTTTTACCCTTGTGGAATAGTTTGCATTCTTTTGATAATGGCAAATACCAAGGTGTTTTTCACGAAGAAATTATTTATTTATATCAGATGACAGGCCTTATGATAGTTAGCATTAGCCCTTTAGTTGACTTCGGGCTTCACAGAGGGGAGGAACATCAAAGTCACAAAATGTTGAAGGGGGGGGGGGAATAGAAGAATGATTCACAGGTGTAAAAGAGACAGACAGAAAGGTAGAGAAAAGGGGTATGTGAGTACTGTGGAAGTGGTCGAATATGACATGCAGTCGGGTCATGATAGTTTGAAGTCGACTGCCGATTTATAGACTTTGCCGTATAAGTATACGTTGCCCAGGATGCACCACGTGGAGGTAAATCTATCACGCACCCTACGAAAAACTTATAAATCGTTTCAAAATCACATCTAATTTACAAAGAAATAATTTACCAACAGATCAGTATAAAGTGTCCATCGGAAAAATCAAACTACACAGATGTACGTTATTTCCGTCAATATGCAATCTAATTTCCGAGTGCCTAAATGTGGCATGCATTGGTGGTGAATGAATATCCAACGAAAATATTTCAATACGTTAACCAAATATTCTCTGAATTGAATTAATGAAATTCGATAACCAATTAGAATGACAAATTGTTATCTATACTTGTTGTTTTAAATTATTCGATACCTTCTTGTTGGCAGCTGTAGGGCTACGAGCCAAGCTGCTTTTAGTTATTAGATGTATGTCCCGATGTCATGCTCAATCACCGCATTCGCTTAGCTTCCCAATAGCGTTTGAATCTTGCCGCCATTGACTCACTTATGAAATTTGTTGCTCAATATTGACATTTGACAAGTGAACTTTGGATCATTAAATGTCATGATAAGATGAATAATCTGCATTCAGGAATAAACGTCTTCAAAGAAAGGGAAATTACGCAGACATAATGACAAAACGCTGTGTACTTCTACTCAACCCACATCACGTTACTCTCTCTGAACAAAAACCTTTAACCGTGCACCCTGCTCATAGTGCATTCAAGTGAATTTTGCATCCACATAGGAATGAATCCTTCAGAAAAAGTGTAAATTAAATTTCCATTACCTTAATTTAACTTTTCCCTTGTATTTCGATTAAAGAATTCCCTAATAGTGCAATTTTTTATTTACAAACAAACTTTTGTAAGACACATATATTTATACGCCCACACACGCACATACATGTTGGTTTGCCAAGGAAATAAAATTCAAAGTCACTTCTATTGGAACAAAAAAAGGTAGGAATGTCTTGGAGACTCGCTTATAACAATTTGCTTCTTTAACCATCAGATGTTCAGATTTATACGGAATAGCATACCTCGTGGAATGCAACTTTCTAAATTATATTCCCTTAACAAAATTACTCTCTTTCTACAAATTTTGGTTTTCTTTTACTATACAAGGATTCACATTTGTCAATAGTAAAACTAACGATAATAATAATAATGTCCTACAGTGCGAAAATTATTTAGTTAATGGGAGAAGGAAGGTGTAGATGGTCTGTATTTTCTCCTCTATGGTTCTCTCCCATATCTTGTTCATGGTTGGAGTAATTTTTTTCCCAGATTTCATAATGCGAATGCTAACTTTGCTTTCCGTACGTTTGACATGTTTTTGTATGGCCTGAATTTGCTCTGAATTGACTACAAGATCTTCTACTAATTAATTCATCAATTTTAAATGATTTTTTAGTAGGTGAAATAATCATATTGAGAGTAATGTACTAAATCTCTACAGCTTTATCATTAACCACTCAATTTTCCAAAGTACTTCTAATTGACTCCGATCGATAAACGTGCCCGCCATTCTTATTAAATGGACCGCCTTAGAGTACTGGAATTTCATTTTGTTTTTTCCCTCTCTCTGTCTCATGGGGGATTCGAGTAATCGTGGTTTTGGTACGCACTTATTGCAAGATTTCTCACATTATCAAAGCAACTTTAAACTGACAGTCACATCTGTCACATATTAAGAGCCTTGGATCTCTATCTTCGTAAAGCTGAAAGCCGGAATACTGTCCTTTGCTTAACTAGATGTAAATGTGAATGTGCTGTGCAAAATCACACGACTGCTAAAATTGCAGTAACATCAAATTAAATTTGATCTCAAAATGCTACATGCCCTGTATCAATGGTACATATATATTTCGAGCAAGGTTTCAACAAAACAACACATGTGCGTATAAATATTTTGAACTGAAACTACCTATCCTAAGTACAGAGAAATTTATTATTAAGAACCATTTAAACACATACCGTCTGAAGCAAATGATGAGAGTGTAGAAGAGGATATGGGTAGTAGTTCGAATGGAAATCGATGGGTGAGATGGCACATTAGAATCAACCTGCTGAGGTAACAGAAATGAAGGTCACTGTTCGTTCGAGCTACTGAAGTGTCGGAGCCTAAAAGGCAGAAGCAGATGACAGACGCTAAAATTGAAGCTAGTGAGCAAAAACAGCAAATAACATTCCTACAAATGGAACGCAAAGACTTGTGTTCACCAACGTGTCCTGAACAAGCCACAATTAGGAATCTAACGGGTAAGAGAGAGATGGGGTGGGTGTGGGGGAGCGGAAAGGGAAGGGAACGTATAAGGAGATCAAGTGTAGGCGAATGTATGTGTGGTATAGCTCCCGATATGCTTAGTCACCAAATGCAATCTTTTTTATGCAACTTAACCTAACCTAATTCCTATGCCCCTTTGGCAGCGGGCTTTAAAAATTCAGCTGTAGTTTTATTTTACACTTTAGTGCATCAGTAAAGCATTCGGAAGTATCACATTAAGCAAGAGTTAGAATATATCTTTAAAATATAGTCACAACAACCAAATAATGACCATAACTGTGGCATGCAATTTTTGTTAGCCATATACATTTATACATGTAGTTGTTGTTTTAAGGTAGAAAATAAGCAGAAATTGTGACGTTTACATTTCATTTCATCGTCTTGTAGCCGATTACTACACTAATAAGCCTTGACTTATGTTCAGTGATCCCTATAGCAAGATCTCCTAGTTGCTAAGTCACCACAAAGCTATAGAGGAAATAGATATATCATGTGAAATACGCCTATTTGGGTTGTGTGTTACTGGCAGGGAGCTTTGTCATCATAATAAAATGAATTTTTTGTTAAATCATGCAAGGAATATTGACTGACGGTTGGCTGGGAGGTCTCTGCGCTCACGACCGCAATTGCTCACTACGCGTCAAATTACACGGCCGCACCTTCGAGTTTTTCTGAGTGTTCATGAGATTTCTTTGTCCAACCATGACAGCGTTGTGCACTCCACAGTCTTTTTACAGGATTTCTACGAGCATTGAGGAAAATAGTTCTCATCATTCTTTTAATTTGTTATAATCTCTCAGAAACCTTGTAGTGAATTGGCTGAATGAATGGTGTGCATTTCGCCGGCTTTAATTTTATTCAAATTCCACTTGCAACATAATAAAAAATGCATGTGTCTATTTATTTCAAAGTTTTATTGCAATAAAAACCAATGGTAAACTCGACCTTTATTTTCTATTTATTAAATTCAAAAGTACTTCTTTAGCTCCGAAGTGTAAAATAGATTAATTTTTACTGCATTGATGAGTTGAATTTGACCATTTCATGGTAACTAAATTCTAAAAGTTAGCTCTAATTTGCGTTGCATTCCACCTCTCCAAAGTTTTATTATTAAAATTCGTTCGGTTATCGCTTATTTGCAGGTTAGTTTCTCTTTCGTTTTTTTTACAATTTTACGCAATAATGAAGGTAAACCAACATACACTATTGATACTAAATCAGTAGTACCAGTATCGCCTAAATCGCGAAATATTTGCATATTAAACTGCCGAAGCTTGTCAAAATAAACTTTATCTTCGATGGCCAACCGAGGCTTCAACCTGATCCGGCATCCTGGTCTTCCTCATTGCTGCTTTGGCGCTTACTGTTACGGCATCGAATTTTAACTTACTATTACTACCGGTAATACAGAAATACAATGCTCAATTGCAGGATGGCAACTGATAATGGATGGCAGTAAATCCACGGAAGACGGTAAAGGAGGGAATATTACGAAGGTACATCAGAGAGTCTCACTTCATTTGATATTTGGAGTTGGGTTGAGCAGTAGTTACTGAATGAGCAAATCGCATTCCAAAATTCAAATTTCGCCATTTGTTCTCGGATTGCAACAAATGCTTGTCTGCGATATTAAGTGTTCATTATATAAGGAGGAAGAGATGGTCAGACGCTTTAATTCACCTTTTAGAATGATTGGCAGGATGGAATATTTCACATCGCTTACCACCAGAATGCTGGATTTAACAAAACTGAATTTTGCTTCTATTAAGAAAAGCATTCACTTATACTGATTTAAAAAAAACACGAAGAATTTTAAAATTTGTAAATAAGACTTAATGCGAAATTTTCTTATTCATAGTTTTAATTTAATCTACCCTTTTGGACTCAGTTATACCTTCAAATCAATTTGGTAAATAATACGTTAAAGGAATTAATGGCTTCACTTAATGCACATTTGTTCCTCATTTGAAACTTTGGCAAAGGCGAATGAATGATAGCAAAGGTGGGTGGACAAAAATTCCTATGATCCATGTTCCCACTGTGACAGTCACGCCACAGCGCGAAATCGACTCCTCTCTGGTCTCCCAATTAAAGCAACAATGATTAATATTTCGGCATGTCAAATAATAATAATATATTTATGTATATCAAATGGCAATCTTTGTGATAGCTATTATTACCCCTTTCGTTGACTTCGGGCTTCACAGAGGGGAGGAGCAAAAAAGTCGAGAGGGGAAATAGAAGAGTGGTTCACAGATATAGAGAAGGTCAGTAATTTTCGTGACCGAAAACACAGATCAAAATTTGAGTGCTTAATGAAAATTCTATTATTCTGCAATAATAACGATAGGATATCATCAGCACTTTCAGCAGTTCTAGGCAATCCCTTTTTTGCCTGTGTAAATAAGGGATTGTGAAAATGAATATGAATGCGAACTTCGAAAAATAAAGTCCTGGCTTAAAGTAAACTCGGAATAAAATTAGCATTCTCAACATTTGACAACCATGAACCACGCAAGCGTAACTCTAAAGTTGGAGAGAACTCATATTTTGAACCAATATCTTACCTCATTTTGCTTTTGCATAATCCTGCTAAAGATAGAGTTGTCACTTTTTTTCTAATAGAATCCCTAATTAAATTTCTTTTTACTAAATGAACTTAATATAAGATACAAAAACCCCAATTTTATTCTTCAGGTGTTGGAAGCCACAAAATTATCCCTATTGTTAAGGGATAGTTATTGTCAGATTTTAATCTTAGTAAAAACGCAAGCACGGAAAATATTAGCAGATTTCAACCTTTGAGTTAGAGCAGTGTGTGGTGCAAGAGGCAGAAATTGGAAGAAATTTGCCTGATCTGATATCCACAAATATTGTGCTCTTTCCTTTCCTCGGTGGCAATTTTATCGCTTCCTCCTATTACTTACTTTTGTCCAGCAATCCCGAATGACATTCCGTTTGTATTGACTCGTTCTCTCCTTTTCATCCAACATCTACTCTATGCCGGTAGAATCTAATGGAAATGTGCGGTGGGTTCGCTTAAGGTTTCTTCAATCTCATGAAAAGGAGCAAAAATCTCATATCACAGTAGACCCCCTGTCTAGCGAGTATCTTTCTACATTTATTAGAAATGACAAAAAGCGCAATAACTCCGCAATGACATAAGCTTTGTTATTATTTACATATTCTAGAATATAATTTTTTATCCAATTTTAAATAAAGACCCCAGTCTTAGTTTTTACTTTAACATAACATATTCCAAATGGTATGGTAATTGCAAAATCCACACGCTTATTGGGATCAAGCAGATTGCCGAATGACGATTGCTGGTTATTCCCGTGTAGGCGGCGTTAAATCATACACTTCCCTCAACCATTTCAGTTAATGGGTAATGGCTAGTCTACCCGACTAGACAGATGGCGATAAATCATTTCGCGTCCCCCGATAGATTGACTCGTGTACAGTTGTGGTCTAGCGATGAAAATTTAACCGTTAAAAAGTTCAATTTTGCGGTCTGTAATTCCTTCTCCTGAGGTAATTTTGTTCAGGAAATATTTCCTTATGTATTTCCTTGCCATTTTTCTATTTTGGGAATTGGTGGGCAATCTAAAATGCAAAACTGTGAGAGAATATTTTAAAGTTTTTAAATTGTAAAAATGTGTAAATACAGCCACTATTCCAAAATTTTATGGAATATTCTTTAAAGATGAAATCTGTTTCAATAACGGAATATTTCAAACTGTTCAGCAATTATTTATGCGCTCAGAAGTTTAAAACGTGGATATCAGCTTTCCAAAACAATCGAGGACTTGTTATTGGAGGATCATATTGCCAAGACGCTTAATCGAATAGGTTCTGTGCCTTCGATCGGGTAAAATAAGAGTGCTCTCGATGCACTTGTATGTTAAAGCTCCTCATCGATTTTGGACTTCTACGCTGGGAGCACCAGTGAAGAAAATATCGCTGACATTATTGATCAACCAGTCACCCCAATCATTCACCCAAACATCATTCTGTATAAATGCATTTATTTTCAACAATAGGAAATCTTTATTCAGGTTACATTGGCTCTTTCTTAACCCATCCTAAGGTTTGAATAACTGTACCTCTATAGGCGGTAAGTTAAACTAGGCATAAAGCTTATAAATTTCAGAAATGTTTTATGTTTCAAAAATTCGAGATAATTAAAGTTTGATGAATAAGTTCTAACTGCGTACTATTTCCCTAATATATGCAATAAAATGCCTTCAAGGATACACACTAGGCTGAGAAACTTCTCAATTGACAAAAATCGCTCTAAAATTCTCAATTTTTCTCATCTTTATTCGCGTCACTATTATGCGTTAATGTATTGAATTGTTAATATTATCTTTATAGCAGTTCTTAGTTTACAGAAAATATGGTGGCTGTTTCCCTCATTCTCAGTCACTCTTACTATCATTCAGACCCGTTTCGCTTTAGTAATACACACAACTTCGGACGAACAACTACTTCAAAGGTGCTTTCTATATGTAGATATAATGGACGCCACGAGAACTTATTTGCAGGAATAAATAAATTAGCCTATTTGACTTACTGCGCGCTTTTTATTTATCGGATTCATAAGTCCATTTAAGTGAACAGTCGACTTCACATTAAGTCCTAATTATTTCAGATAAGATAAAATTGAACGCATACCTCATGGACGGCGTAAAGCGTAGTCTTGCTGGCGTTTTGACGCCAAAGGTGTTTGATTTCATTATTGAACTTGTTGAAGAAACCTCCTCGAAATTGGATTCACTGTAGTCACGAAAAAGAGCCACAGCGAATATACTTTTTATAATTAACAATATTTTTGAATTTGAATGTCGTGTAAAATATTTATTTATCCCTTGGCAATTATGTTGGTACTATATATTTTGTTAAATTAAAATTATTTAGATTGTAAAGTTTTAAAGAACCGATTATTTGGATTCAGAAGTTTACAGTACTGACTGCCACTAATAAAAAATTAATGGAGATTAATTGTTTAAAAGTGCTTGCAATGAAATCAGAACCATTCAATTTACCGAAAATTATTTACTGTATCATGGGTAAAGCTAAGAAAAGGTTTGAAAATACATTTGAACAGATTAAATTTCGTGCAATTTCAAATTGCCAGAAATTTCCTCTATTTAAGTCCAAACCATCTATCTAAACTGTTGAATGTGCTCTACTTGTTACATTTCTGTATCTATAATCACTTCCAACACAACAAACACTACTACTTGGGTGCTTGTGGCGTATGCAATCCGTACAAGATGAAATGCGCACTAGAACATTTTGGAGTGTGCGGCCGTACGTGCAGAGTACCGCTCAGATATTTTGCTGTTAACGTTCACTCAAAATATGCTAGAATTATTTGATAACTAATCATGTTTCTCGATATTATAATTCGCAATAAACGTTCCGCTTGCAACACGTCTTCCTTCTCTGAAATAAACTTTTGAATCGCATTTTGTCAGATGATGATTTTTCATCAGATGCAAGGTGTATTTCCAAGTACGTTTAGCTACATTTCATTGGACCTTGATGTTTTATTTTATAATGTTCAGGTGTTTTATTGATAGTTAATTTTTTAGTCTATTATTTTCTCATTAATATGCATTTTACTTTAAAAAATTCAAGTTTTTACTCATCATCTTCCGCTCGAAAAATCCTAATGTCGTACGTCACAATTTTTCAGGATGTCTAAATTCGGAGATGCAAATGTGCAGATGGAAGCCCTTCTCCTTGCACCCTGAAGGATGTCAACGAGTTCGCGCGGGCAATGTTTAACGCATATGATTATGCTTTTCTCCCCTTCATTGGCCTCGCGATAGCCAACGCAGGTTCTATTCGAACAATCAAAAGAAAATTCATTTGTCAGAAACTCTTCAAGAGATATCAGGAAACAAGTAGCAACATTTGATGGAATTAAGGAAGGCGCAGCAATACCACATAAGTTACTCACTAAACCATTCAGCTCTCACGAACTCAATGCTGCGATAATACGGCTAAAATGCAAAAGGTCTCCTGGAGAAGACTGTATTAACCCGGAAGTTCTAATTATAATGGGGCCAAAAGCCAAGGAAATCCTGCTGACACTTTTCAACAAAATGTGGGAGACCACCTGCCCAATGGAAAGTTGCCATAGTAATTCCATTACTGAAAAAGGGCAAAGACCCTAGCAACTTTTACAACTATAGGCCTATCTCTCTCTCAAGCATGTTGGTTAAAGTTACGGAAAGAATGGATGCCAGTGAGTTATCGAACGAAATTATTGGCACAAATGATCAAACCATCTTCTTTATTATTTGAATCGCTCGATGGCGTCTTAAAACTCGTATAGTTTAAATAAAAGTTTCAACACCTTTAGGCGCCTTCCGCTCCATTTGAATAGTCCTCGAACGAGGAGTCTCAAAACGTTGGCGGTTCTGTTGAAAAGCATTTTAGTATCGTCTTGATCCTGAATTCTTGCACCCCGAAGGATGCCAGCGAGTTTTGGAACGGCGTTTAAAAAGTCATACACATGGCATAAAAGTTTTAACACCTTCAGAAATTTGCCACTTAATTTGAATAATTCTTGACGGAGGAGTCTAAACGTGTTTATGCTTTGGCAAAACGTGGACGTTCGTCGGCTTGAGCACGAATTTTTGCATCCAGAAGGATGCCAGTGAGTTCATGAGCGAAACTATTTGCGTAAATGACTAAGCTATCCTCTTCATCATTCGAGTCGCTCGACCGAGAACCGGATTTTCTTTGCTACATGCTATATAAGGAACATCATAAAGATTACATTCCACCGCAACAAACACTGCTACTTGGGTGCTTGTGGCATATGCAATCCGCACACGATA
This sequence comes from Hymenolepis microstoma, assembly GCA_000469805.3. Classification (NCBI taxonomy): domain Eukaryota; kingdom Metazoa; phylum Platyhelminthes; class Cestoda; order Cyclophyllidea; family Hymenolepididae; genus Hymenolepis; species Hymenolepis microstoma. Next base: position 33,701,516 of record LR215989.1, on the reverse strand, counting down.
AAATGCGCACTAGAATATTTTGGAGCGTGCGGTCGTACGTGCAGAGTACCGCTCAGTTATTTTGCTATTAACGTTCCCTCAGAGTAATCTAGAATTATTTGATAATTGATCATTTTTGTCGATATCATAAGTTGCAATAAACTATAGGAATTCGAAACTTAGATTCCTGGTAGACACTGATTCCAAAGTTAGCGTTATCCTTCGTTCAACAGAAAAATGTTGCTTACAAGCAACGAGAACTTCCCTTCTGGTTGCCAACGATACAAAGATCTTCACTTACGGCCAGAAGTTCCTCAGCTTCGCCGGGAGTTTCCATTCGTGTTCCTGATTTCAGACGTTAGAAAACTTATCATTGGTGCCAATTTCCTCTCACAGCTCCAATTGCTCGTCAGTCTCAGAGACTGCACCTTACACGACAACGTCACCTCCCTCAGACTCTAAACACTTTTGGTCTGAATACCCCCTACCCTCCGCATGATAACTAATCGTGTTTGTCGATATCATAAAGCGTAATAAACATTTCGCTTGCAACACGTTTTCCTTCTCCCTATCATCGCGATAGCCTTTCCGACTGGGAAGATCTTTCAGAGAGATTTCTGAGTACAGTCGAGGCTTATAAGGGTAGCAAATCTGCTACATGTTAAATCAGAATGTGAAAAGCGGGTTGTATTTGAAATGCTGTGATGTTCAGACTTGATGCTAAAATGTCGAGAAAATATTTTCTTAAACGAATTGATTATATTAAACTACTTGAAATTCGTAAAATTACACCCTCAATTAAGTAGTCTAAACGGCCGCCTTCCAATTAAAGCAATTAAGGTGATTTCTGGTAAAGCCACATTGTGAGTGAATGGCCACAAAATTTACATCAAGAGTCTGAATTTATTCATTAATGCATATATACATATGCATATTGAAAATGAAAGTTTATTTATTTGATTTCTATTTTAATTGATTTAAGTTTCAAACAAGTAACCCATAAGAATTTAACTTAAGAAACTCTATGATTATTACCAAATTATTTTTTTTATCAATGCCATTTTTATGCCTGGATTAGTAAAGGTAGCGTCGGCTTTTTCTCTCTACACTGTAATAACTGCCCATCTAATTGCACTCAAAAGCACAAACTAATAAAATATCTGACAAATAAAGGAAATAAATTAAGAAATATAAACTACAAACTCAGAGCCGTCACTAATGGCCCTCTCCAAATTAACTCTTGTCTAACACAGCGGTAGGGAGCCCTTTTATCTCATTTGTAAAATGACGGATTACATTTATTTATAGTGGTTGGAGAGCATATCACCAGGGGATTTTACCGTTGATTTCGTTGAATTTAGTTGCATGTGCAGCCTTATATGGATAAACGCTTATTGTGCACGTTCTACCTACTTGTTGAGTTTCCATGAAAATGTGATTTTTTCTTGAGACACTTTTCGTAAACATCACGAGGTTTCCAATGCTAAAGTCAGCACCGGTTCAATTCAGTAACTAGTGCTAGTTATCATCAAAAATAATTGCAAATTTATGTCCTTTAATGTTCTACATATGATCTGCCAAGTGCGATGCAATGCATTGGTAGCTCAGGCAGATTAATTTTAAATTATAGATCAAACGAACTATTAACTGGTCTGGTAACTTGCCATTCCCAATATCTTTACTTGATTTAATAAAGAGGACTGAAATAATTCGAAACTGTATTTTAGCTCCCAAAAAAGCTAATCAATGATTATAATCTTTCAATTACATATTTATTGGTAAAATATGTTAACATCCATATGCATTCTTTCAAAGATTGGTGAAATTAGAATTTCATTTAAATATGGATACTTCTCTTCGCCATATTCGCCTCAATCGAGAGTTTATGTGGAATAAAATAGTTTGAATATATAATAGGATTTCTTATTTACAACAGTTTAATGAGTAATCTTTAATCGATTAGAAGCATAAAATACAGTTTATTTTAAAGTGTATCTTTCCTACTATCCATTTAGGGAAGTTAAACGAATCATGAACGTCCTCTTTTCATCAAAGGTGACTGTAATCCACTGAACTGAGTGGATTTAAATTACATTAGATGGTAAAAAGCACAAACGGCATTTGATGCATTTTATATAAAATTTTTGCATTCATTTTGTATGAATGATCACATTCTAAAGACAGGTACTTTAGTTTCATAAAAAGGTAAGTTGATAAGACTAAAAGTGTGACGTTAGTCTTATCTGGAAGAGTCTTACTTTTAATGGTTGTTGCTATTGGTGCTAATGCCACCCTTTTGACAGTGATGGTATTTGAGTTTAAAAGGGCGCTTCAGTGTAAAATTTAAAAACAGCAGTCGAAACAAAACTTATAGATATTGATTGATTGAAATGAGCATTTTGGCTTTAAGGAGTAGAGTTAGCCACTTCGTACGCACCATTAATAAAACTAACTTGTTAAGAACTGGGCATATCTAAATTTAAGAATTTCTTAAGTAGAACATTTGAAAATTCGATTGTTTTTAACACTCTTGAACCACTCTTGATTATGATTAGTAAAATCAATAATGCGTTATTGATATAAAATTCGGTGCATTGCAAGAGTAGCTATATTAGTTCAAAATGTGGATATCGGATGCTCTAACACTGCATATTTTGACAGCAGGAGCGATTCTGTTTGCGGTCATGCGTGCAGTGGCCTTCTCAGGTAATCAGCGAATAATATGCAATTACCTTCAGAAATCTCTAAGAATAAATGTCCAATTATGGTTAGGCTCCGGTATTAGTTAAAACATCTCCATTAGGTAGAGGAAGTAAACGTACCAAGAGCAAAGCGTTTATCGGATTTTATGATCTCACTTAGTAATCGATTGAACATCAATAGCTGACTAGCTGAGAAGTTCTCGGCACGCACGGACCACATCCTCTAGAATGTTCGGGTGCGCAGTTGAATCAGGTTAGAAATGCGTACTCCAAAATCCATAATTAATTGCATAAAACTAGGTCTTTTTCGCCATAGAGGCGAACTTTCTTTCTGCGTTAATCAGGCACGTAAATATGCCGATAAAAATAAGAAAATGAAAATTGCATTACATGTGCAATTAGTGCAGCAATAGGATCACACCTGAGCGGAATTTTGGCTCACTTGCTTTGAGTACAGTATTTGCCCTACGAAGCAAAGCAAAAGAATAATTGAAGCTGGAATGTGCATATGGCAGTGACCTTTAGTTTCGCCTAACCTGTTTGTCAAATCGGGCCGCATTTACCTGATTCTCGAATGTGGTGACCGATAGCTGACAGTGTGAAGACCAAACTAGGTCAAACCAGTTAGCTTCCAATTTCTCATTCTTCACACAATTTCATCACCTTGCATGCTGCCGTGACATACACCATTGGTTCGGTTCAACTATTGTTCTTCTGATTTTGGTAAAGGTTGTCATGTTCAGATGTCCTTGAAGACCGTCAGACTTAGGTAGATATCTCAAAATCTACTTAAACCAGACTATATTGGGTGCGCCAGGCTGAATAAAGCATAATTTCATTTGGAAGGAGTGGACGCAGATTATTACGCATAACAGCAGAGTGAACATTCCACTATTCACAGCAAGTGTTGAATGCGCTCACCATGAACTTTGGTGCACAATTCACCATGTCTCGATTCATGCATCTCGCCACACTTTACAGTGGCGTTGCGGGAGGTTAAGGAGTGCTTTAAGTGTTCCTCTACAGAAATGTGGTTGTGTTCAGTCGATTCCATATGACAGCACGCAAAAAAAGTTATAGTAAATATTTTAGGCCATGAAGATCACATAGACTCCTATGTGCTTGCGACCGTAATAGACTGAAAGCCTTTTGGTGGAAGCAAGGCTAATATAATTACAGGCAAATCTTAATCGATACACAGCAGAAACCAGCAAAATAAAGACATACAGTGATGTAATCAGAGCTAGTGAGCCGGAAATTATCTAAAGTCATAGAGAGTTGCGATAAGAGGTGACTATTTGTCCAACCAGTCAGGGCCTAGTGGGTAGCACCAACGTCGATTTAAGGTGAAGAGAAGAATAAGTGATAGAAACAAGCTGTGTCAGGTAAATTCAAATTTAAGTGCAGCTGATTTGGCAGTTGACTTCTTGGTCCAGCGTTTTATCAGGTCAGAGTCTTTGATGCTGAATTAGGTAAGTGAGGTCAGGTTGGATCGCAGCGGAAATTGCAGAGAAATTATCCGTGGGAAATGTGCAATTGGGTGACATTGGCTTAGATTGAAATTTCGTATTAAAGTAGGTTCGATAAAAGTTGAATGCCATTTTGAGGGCTCTAAACTTCTCTGAGAAATATCTTGAAAAGAGCAAACCAATAATAAACAATTAAATACCCGCATCGGTACTCTTTCTCGCCTTGAAGCTTACACACCCGATCAAAGCGGATTGTCCCTTCGTAAATATTGATAATTGCGTCTACTCCAGTTTGCCCATGACTCGCTCTTTATTCGCCTACAGCTCCACTTTGCCCATCGTGAGATAGATGTTTTCGTAACCCTTTAACGCCCAAATTTGTTTTTTGAAAAATGCTCCCGGCCGCACTCACGCGTCTCACAGCAGACTGATGCTGCCGACGTGATGACTTTTGGTGGTATCAGGTGAAGGCTGTAGACGCATTGAACATCTTTAAAACTGCAATAGCGCGTTTTGTTACCAATGGAGTCTGGTACCAAAGGCGTTAAAAGATTAGGATTTTCCCGATTTACCAATATTTAAGATAAAATCTTCGTCCACATTTAGCTATGATCGATCTGAAGATCGTCATTTTAAAGTAGAATAAATTCGATTTTACGATCACGCTCCTTAAAGGGAGTTTAATTAAATGCCCATTTCCTTTCAAGCACTTCCCAAAAAAAGAAGAAACAAAATAACGCACTACATTCATTAGCAAACAAACTTAGGATATTTTCAAATCAACATATCGACACACAAACATCAGTGCACCCTTACACATTAGATCCAATTGGGTAGGAGAGTGAGATAAAAGGAATAAGACATATGTCGACCTCCACACCACCTCAACGTACAGTTGCTGTCGTCAGAGAAAAGTGAAATAAAAGAGAACCAAATTAGAGAGAAAGAGACAGCAAGAGAGGAAAGAAAGGATGAGAGTGCGTAATGACAGAAATATACAGTCATATATAGGAAGGAAAAATAAAAGAGGGCGTGCAGAGAAAACACAAGGTGGAGTGTGAGGGAGGATCTGCGTGTGCGCGTGAGTGCTTATCTAGGAAGAAGTTCGTCTACTAGGAGTGGCGAGGTCGTTTTCGTGAGGAAGAGGAGGTGGAGTTTGAGTTGGCGCCGTTGCAGCCGCCAAGGAGAGTACAGGGACATCGGAGGGGCATATGTTGACAGGCGATGGCGCGAAAGCACTCGTTTAGGAGATGGGGACGATGGCGTACAAGGCGGTCGTAGCCTTCCGATTCACACACTTCTTGAGCGTGTCTACAATGGAAAGCAAAGAATAAGGATAAATGGTAAAGACCAAACAGTTGATTTTACCATAATGGTTAATTAGTCTATTATACTGATGCATTTAGAGCAAACATGATTCGAATTTTGTTTCGAGTTCCACCACTTAAACGTCGCAGCAACCTCATGTGAAGATAATGATGAAAAGACAAATCAGATGGAACATGACATTCTCGAAGATACAACAAGACCTCAAGAAACTGCCAGAAGAATAATGATAGGAAAAAGGTTTGCTCGAACTGAAATAAGTAAAATTCATTGCCAATCCTATTGTTTCAATAAAGACTGGTATTCACACTGAAAATACTACTACATAGATGGATTCAAAGAGCCATAAGAGGACTGTTAAGGTACGTAATTTGGTAGATATTTTGAAAAAAAACTGTTCAAAATTAGAGAATTGCAACTTTAAGGCATAGGATGCACTAAACTAACTGGAATTAACTTTAAAGCACACGAAAAACCAATTATATCGCCTCATCCACTTGTACAAGACAATTTCAGCATGCTCTCTGCTCTGCATTTCAAGTGCAACGCGATTATATTTCTGAGGAGAAGAAAAACCTGTGCGTCATATTGACAGGTGCCAATTAATAACCAAAGCAGACGAGAGTGGTGGGGTAGTTTTCAAGAGAAATTAAACCTGTTTTATAAAAGACAGTACTAACCATTTCCGTGTTCCATCCTCCTATATAGCGACACTGTATTCAAACAATGAAGTACCTTGTGAAAGTCATTCCTAGTGGATGAATTTACATATCCCTCTGCCGAAAGTTATTAACTATGGTATTAAATAACTAAGGTGCTAACTATAGTATTAACCAGTATTAAGTATAGTACTAACTAACCATCATTAAGTCTGGGATAAATTGTTTCTACCTCAATGACTGATTCGTTTCGCAAATGTCTCAGAGGCACAGCGTCGCAGTTAAGTATTAGATGTGCTGAGGAATTAAATTATTAGCTGATATTTAGTAATCAATAGGGGGAGGAGAGGAGGGGATCGCGATAGAATGGATTAAAGTGGAAGTACAAATAAAGACGGATATCAGGGAAATGGAGAAGAGTAGCTTTCAAATTGATGGATTCCCGATTTCTATTAAGTAGCGATAACTATGATTCACTCTCCCAAATCGCTGCATGAGTTTAAGTGGAATAAAAAAAAACATTTTGAACTGACTGAGTTCTCCTCCAGGTGAAATGGTTCCGGCTAAAAGTGCTTCAAGAAAATAGTTCTACACAGCAAGCACGCAGGGAAGAAAGTGGTCATGCACAGTCACGCTTATACAGCTGCGCTCTGCTGGTGGATGTGATTTCACACATGCTTATTCCAAATCGAAAGCTGGTCAATGGAATGAAGAGAAAATTGTTTCATAAAGCTAAGCATCAGAAGCATGTGTTATTAAATGGTGGAAAAGAACGTCAAAATGCAGGAAAATTAACCACAAAATCTGGAGAAGCACAAAGAATCTTATTGCCTAAATTAATTATAAAAGAAAGGTAAATCCGCCTAAATTTTTTTCAGTATGGCAGAAATGCAAACTTCATTAATTCCGAAAAAGCATATATATATATATATGCGCACCTTTGACTTCCAGTTAGTATTTCATTTCATTAGACTGAGGTGGAAAGAAGACGAGGTAGAGGTGCGGAGGGGGAGAAACGGTGTAATCTTATTATTTTACAACCGCGTTTCCGGCGTTCTAATTTGAGGACAATCTAGTAAGTGGATTCAATAAATGAAGATGAGTGATTTACTCAACGTGGCGCAAACACAAATGTATACACTCCAAATACCCAAGAGATCATAGAGGTTTGATGGTCACCAAAGAGTATTTATAAGGAAACGAGGTTGATTTGTATTCAATATTCAAAAGCTGAAAACACATTTGCGCACACGCATAAAATAGTAAATTAATGACTTTTAAAGTTACAACGAAATCTGCAGTTTCTATCGGTTCTCCTCTACTCTGTCGTATTCGAATCGTTCTTTCAGTAACAAACTGGGGACTCTGGAACTATTCACCCTTCTGACCAATAGCTTCGAACACAAAAGTTTCCTTTAAGAAATCAACGATAAAATATTAGAATCAATAGTTTGCCACCTAATTATGAAATAGAATCTAGGGAGGAATTGCTTCGTCTTAAAGCAAGAATTAGGCTTAAATACTCGAATACAACAATAGTTCCGTAAAATAATTCAGTAACTTGAATGAATCTAAAAGAGAACTCCAACGGAAAACAAAGCAATTTGTTTGAGAGATTAAATCAAACTATAACTACCTAACCCATAATTACAGTCATAAGTGATTCAAGCGATAGAGCTCCAATTAAAATGGAAATAAAAATTCAAGCCATTTACCTAAGACACGATTTTGGTATTTTCGTCCGAATGATCATAATGTCTAAAGAAAGACAAAATTTTTTTCACCGTTAATATAACCAGCTTCTATGCGGAAAAAGGCTGTGTGAAGATCTAAATCCAGCTGAAACAAAATATGCTAAATAGGAATCACAACTAACTCGGCATGTTGGAAACTGCTTGTCAGAAAGCTGAGGGAAATTCACAGAAATCACAAGAATTTCGACTACTGAATTTCCACTCTCCTGGGAATGCAGTCAAATCACAACGCATTCCAATCCATTAAATCATCCTCTTTTAATAAAAATGCTGAATTGCAGAACTCCTAGCTAACTGTGAGGATAGGCCATAGAGTAACCTCAGTGAGCTAAAGCAGTTTAATAAAGCATTAAACAGTACTAAAGCAGACAGCGATTCTCAAACCCTAGCTGATCGATCCGAAAATCAATGAAAACATGAATTCAAATTCTAACCCAAAGCAGACATTGCTATTATCATTATCGAGTTTTTGCGAATTTCTCTGTGAAGGTGGAAGAGAGAAAATTTCGGTTGTGATCACAATGGGGAATAAATAGATGGCTGAGAAAGAACTCCCATTTTCTCAGTCAGAAGAACGGTAAAAGTTGAGGGAGGGGGGAGGGGGGGGGAAAGGAAGCCAAGTATGTGTAAATATGACTGGAAGGAGGAATATTTGCAGCCAGAAATGTCATTAATCATGCGCAGAATACACGAATAAAAACCATTAATTATCTTTTATTATATTTTTAAAGAACATTCGTCGAAACTAATCCAGATCTTTGATTTTAATGAATTCAGTTTTTAGTATTCAATGAAATTAGTAAACACAGCCAACTCATACCTGATTGATTCATCAGAGAAGTAGGATTATAATTTCAAGGCCTGCCACAACAATTTGTTGAAATGTTAATCTCACAAATGGGCGACTAGATCATAATTTAGCTATACTTTTTATTGCCAATGCAGACATGGATTGAAATGACCTTTTCGAAACGCAAACATTTATGGTTGATTCCAAGGCAAAATGGTTAACCCTTGACTCACACCCAGATGGTACACATACTTTCTAGTACCCTTAAACTAGCCAAGGCACCTTCAGCGAATTAGAAAAGAAAGTAACTTTAACAAACTAAACTGTGGCCATAGAGATAAAGCACCCGGTAAAATCTCCAAAATAAAAAACTATGAGAAAACTTGTTAGTTTGGACTGATTTACACAGCCGACACTGCATCTAAATTTGCTGAAAACACACACGAATTTTAATAAACTGCGCAAAATTTATGGTTAACTAAAACAAATTCTCAACACCTCCCACAGTCTTTAATTTAGGTCCAACATTAATAAATGAAACCTGATTCCACAAGGTTTATATTCAATTAATAAAAAAGATTTCTTCTATGATCGCAGGGGACTAATTGGCCTGGACACATGGATGTAGAAGTAAGGGCAACCAAGAATGATGAAGAGCGTGGTGTATTACTATTTAGCTCCAAACTCGTGTCTATGTAGTAGGTTTTAACAACAAAGGTAGCCGAAATTCCATTTACTTTAAGGTTTCACTGAGAATACTAATTGGATAAAAACGAGGCATGGCTTATGCATAAAAATATTTTGAATGTTTATAAGAAAGTTTAAAACGAACAACGAGAAAATAGACGGTTGTATAGCCAAGTTCTTCCTCATTCATTTAAGTACTCTCTTAAGTACAACGAGTCTGCCCTCCTAATAATATGCCAACAATTGCATGAGTGATATCTTTTCACAAAAAGGCGTCCACCTTTAGCTCATACCTCTCCACAAACTTCAAGATGCGCTAACTAAGATAACGGAGGCAAGTAGGAAGGAAATGGACTCACAGCATGATAAAGTCGAGGGCGTGGGTTTTGAGTTGTTCAGCAGAGTGAATGTCAGCTAGGGAGAGGATATCACATGCTGAATCCACCGTCAAATGGTACACCAGTTCCTCCTCGCACATGGCCTTTAACCGCTCCAGTTGGTACTACAAAGGAAGAAAAGATAGGAAATTGGATATCATATCGGGATAGGCTTGAATAAATGACTTTTAAGCACTAAGACTTCTAGGTATGCACCAGTTCATATTTGATTTGAATCTGCTTAGAAAGGCCTGCGTATGTATTAGCAACAACCCCTGACTTAATCAGCAAAGTTGCAGGTCACGTATTCAACCAGCGGAATGGTCAACCGCTGAGATTAAGTCTAGATAATAATAAATAGCCATTCATATGTCTGTTAAATAATAAAAAAGCGGTTCGAAAAGTACATAAGGTAGATAAAGTACATTTCTATCAAGTACAATGAGTTTGTACTTCGTCACTGAGATAAATAAGCATTGGTTAATGTAAGAAACCCCCTCCCATATTCATTAGGATACACGACTGCATTTAAACGGGATTATAGTAAATGACTTCATATAACAGCAAAAATAAATGAAACGTTGGTGACAATGGCTACGTGTGCATGGATTAAATGAGGCAAAAAGTTAACTCCCATTTCTTAAGGAATCACCAAAGGTCAACAAGATGAAATGGGTACTGTCACATGTTGAAGAACCTTATTCCATGGACTTGTGAAGAGTTCAAAGTTATCTCAACTTAGAAGACCTGTAATTGTGTCATGTCTGTACTCAACAATACTTTCTTCGCAATTTCCACTGCGAATTAGCCTGACCTCAATTTACTATTGCAGCATTAAATTCTGTGAAGTGATAAAGCGCTGGACATGAAATTGTTTTTTTTTAACCCCTTAACGCCCGAATTCTAAAAAATGTCTCCCCACTTTTTCCCCTTCTGTTACGAATTTTTCAGTACCACTGAGCTTAGTTTGAAAAAGGACCGTACGGTCCTGCGGGTTAATGGCACGACTGGTATGGCAAATGCTATTTGAACTATGTGCCATAATAAATGTGCTTATAGGTCAGCATTTAATTTTATAATCGCGCCGTCTTCAAAAGTCAACTTCGAGCTCTAATACTTCTAGAATACTCATTGCCTAATTAATGTTGAGGGGTCAGTTAAGTCACCTCGATAAATTTGTTTTTCCAAAAGACCAGTCAATATTGGATGATTCTCTTTTTGCATCCCCCAGTCTGTTCACTTACGCACTTCAACTGACATCGACTGAACGCAACCACATTTCTGTACTTAAGGCACCCCCTAATCCCCCCCCCCCCCGCCGCAACATCACTGTTACAGTGTGGCGAGATGCATGAATCGAGAAATGGTGAATTGTGCACCAAAGTTCATGGTGAGCGCATTCAACACTTGCTGTGAATAGTGGAATGTTCACTCTGCTGTTATGCGTAATAATCTGCGTCCACTCCTTCCAAATGAAATTATGTTAATTTATCTTCCTGTATTCAAACGGGACCTCCTTCAGCCTGGCCCACCCAGTATAGTCTGGTTTAGGTAGATTTTGAGATATCTACCTAAGTCTGACGGTCTTCAAGGACATCTGAACATGACAACCTTCACCAAAATCAGAAGAACAATAGTTGAACCGAACCAATGGTGTATGTCACGGCAGCATGCAAGGTGATGAAATTGTGTGAAGAATGAGAAATTGGAAGCTAACTGGTTTGACCTAGTTTGGTCTTCACACTGTCAGCTATCGGTCACCACATTCGAGGATCAGGTAAATGCGGCCCGATTTGACAAACAGGTTAGGCGAAACTAAAGGTCACTGCCATATGCGTCGTACAACAAAACCAACCCTACATTAAAGTAAGATTCAAGAAACACAGTAAACCGAATTTGATAAGACGGGAAAAAATCAAATGGAAGGGCTCGAATTTCTAATCAAAGCTAAAGCAATACCGACAGACTAAATAAAGACTCAACAAAACAAGTCTTGCTCAATTTCACTATTATAAATCGCAACGTTGAATTGATAAAATAATTGGAGTGACGAGGGTGAGAGAGTGGCACGCACGACAAGAGCCACATAAAAAGCCCAGACAGTAATAAAAAATTCAGAACGCTCAGAGTAGGCTGGAAATCAAGATGATACAACTTGATAAGAGACATAACTAAACTTACACAGGAGAATGAACACCCGCAGTCAAAATGGTTCATGTATCGGGATATAACAAGGCAATTTGCAAATATACAATTCTGATTGCTATCATTTTATTTACATATTCGGATAAATGGCCTTCATTCATTTTGTTTTGGCAGATATTTCACTCAACTAGCAAGTTTGGTTTATTACTCAACACACGGAGATTAGATGTCAGAAGAGTTCTACCCTGTTCACTAGACCCCAAGTCGTTTGAGGATCACTGAGCAAATAGATCTTAAATACATAAACCACAAACGAAGGTTCACTCTAGTATCTACAGAACAAAAGTTTTAGCTAGCCCTTCCTAGTAGCCTGTTATCCATTTCTATATCCATATGAATAAAAATAAGCATGGCAAATAAATTTTTTTACATTTCATTTTTAAAGCTAATAATTTGAAGTTACTAGGACCCTTAGAAGACCGTTGAATTATGATCACTGCAAACTTGTTGAAATGATTAAGTCAATACAGTTTATGAAACGAGTGATTAATGACAAGGTCTCACTCTTTAGCCTATATATTAGTCTATTATGCACTATTAGAGCGACCACCATTCGTTACGTCGGTGAAAATAGAGTTGAAACTCAACATTGATACATCTCATTGTAGATTTATGAAATTTTTTTTCTTCATCTAATTAAGGAAAACATAAGGTATGAAATACAACACATCCATCCAATAAGATGAAAAATTATAATATCAATGCAAACGAAATTTCGCGACTTACCTTATCTGCAGCCGCAAGTAATTCCTGTGCTGCCACCGGATTATCCAGACCAATCACTCGCCCAGTGTAAATAAATCTCAACACTTCAGCTAGTGTGTCCGGTTCCACATCCGTGATGTACACTTTATTCGCTCTCGACTCAGCCATTCCGTGTTCAAACATCGCAGCAAACACGGGACTTCTTGCAGCCAGAATAGCCTTGTGTGCTTTGAACCTCTTCAGCTCAAATGCCTCGGCGGTATTAGTGTCTGTGGGAGTAGGGGTGTTGGATCTACGATGATTTTGGTGATGAGTGAAGGTAGATGCAGAAGATTTGGACGTGACGGACAGGGAAGTGGATGGACAAGCTGTAGTCGAAGTTGTGCTACCAACGACTCCAGCCGCAGCGGAAGAGGACGAAGCAGTGGAGAGTTGGATGGCTGCTGTGGTGGATACCAGACTTGAATTCGAACCGCCCTGAGGAATCTGACGAGTCTGTGTGTTGGAATCTAGAGCACATAATTATGTGTAATTTTACCATTTTTGCGCTTAGTTACAAATAGGAGTAGCGCTACAACCCCATGCTTAAACCTGCTTTAATATGGAAGCACGTTTTAGGAGGTATTAGAGGTCAGAACCGTAAAGGCAAGTAAATTTAAACTTTCTTACCGGAACACAAACAAACAAAGATTAGAGCCACAGTTCGTGTCGTCTCAGGATGAACAATTCCCATAAATGATCAGTGTAAAAAACTGCTACCAGTTCACTGATACTTTAACCTTTAACTAAGAAGATGAGAGCGATTATAGTGGCGACTTGAAACAACTGCACTTCGCTCTCATCTCTCTTCCTCTCTCTTGGGCTCGAAGTTTATGGCAGTACAGTGATATCGTTGAGACATAAACCATACCTGCTAAGACTAAAACAGTGTCGAGAGTTCAACCTTGCAAACTATCACAAATTTTCAACCAGTCGCCTTGGGAACTAACCCCAAACCTCCCAGATGTGGGGCCTAGTAATTTCTAGTGGGAATCTAGACCATATTAGCAGAAACTAGGACTTTAAAAAACAACAGAGGAATTAAACAATAGCCGTTTGAAAGTATGACTCACCTTCATTATAAATAAACCTTTCTTCCGACTGGCACTGAGTCTGTACAGCGGAGGAAGACGACGCAGCTTGCATTTGTTTTTGGTGCTGATCACCTGACGCACCAACAAATGAGAAGGATATAGTCTGTTGAGGGGCAACCTTTCTAACCGCTTCGTTCCCCTCCGAGGGACAATTGGGAATATCCGATGTGACGCTCTCCTCATTCTCTCCATCATTGAAAGTTTGAACACTTTCAAGGGAGTTTTCATCCTCCGAAACAATAGTCGAATCTCTCGAGGAAGGAACAGTTGAATCTTCGGGATTTCCTGTATTAGCATCTTCTGGAGCAACTTCGGAATCTTTACAAGCAGTAATGGTACCATCGGTTGTGGGGATATCATCACTCTTGACATCTGTTAGTGATTGAGGCAGTGAGGAGGGTGGTAGGTAATTATCGACCGTTGGGAAGGCTGGAGTAGGGGGAGAAGACAGTACCACCAAGGTCACGTCGGTAAGGGTCTGTTTGAGCAAGAGGGAACCGATGTCTTCGTGGAGACGACACTCTGGCACGGTGATTTGCTGGTTGTTAATTTGACCACTATCAGAGAGGGTGTCACCAACAACAGATATCTGTAAGAGAAGTAAAAAAAAACGTGGAAATTAAGAACATGTGAGCTTAATCCAGGACGCATTGAGATCAACACAAATCTAACGAATTTTCAGGGGCATATTTATTTTCTAGAAGGATGAGTAATTCCTATATGAAAATGAATGATGAGTTAGAGAAAACCAAATTTATCTCGCTTCTCTCCAGAGTGTTAGATTGTAAAGCATGTATAGATATTTCGAATGGTACTGCAAATGTTAGAATTATAAAAATTAATAGATGATTCTTTATCATGTTCAAAGGTAGCGCAGCAGTAACATTCGTCCGCCAAACAAGAGATCTCTGGATATACACCCAGTTTGGTAATGATGTCCGAAAAGGAATTTGGCGATAAGATACATCGGTATGTCTTCCCATTGAAGACAAATGGCACAGCAATTAACGTACATGTCTGCCGATTGCCTTACTTATCAGTAGTCTCACACGCCGATCAACTTGATTCCGATTTAAGAGGAAGGATAGAATGTCAGTTTCCCATAAGAAGCTATAGAATATCACTAGGCAAAAGTCTTAAACAGTTGTAATCATGGTTTAGATTTTCAAAGGTGAAACCACAAGTTTTTGCTGATGACCAAACCAGGGTTCCTCATTCAGACACTTCATTATATTCTCTCTGTATCATTCATTTAAAATGAAAAATAACTAGGTGCAATCGCCTGGTCACTATAAATTAATAACTTGAATCTGTCTACAAGGTGGTAAATCATTGATATACTATTCGGGGAATCTTGACAGGAAAGTAAATTAAGAAGTTCTGAAGAGCGACTTTGAAGAAATAGTTAAAGGGAATGGTAAACAATGTCATCACATTTCTGATCATGCACTAAACCGTAAAGACGCAAGATATATTGAAGAACACACACAAATCTGCCACTTTTTGTCCAGATAAACAATAGACCGTTATTAATATAAAACATCATGCAAAATACAGAAAAAAGAGAAAAGATGTAAGGAATGACCACGTGCAAGGGGAGTGAACGAAATAATCGAAAATGAAAGTGGTCTTCAAATGCATAAATAGGCAAATACTGAAGCCTTTACACTGAACAATCTAACATGAGCTGAGCGCGCCTTAGCAGATAAGGCAGTAGTCTATAGAGAAAAGAATGGAACCAACGATAGAAGAAAAAATGTGGTTACCCTTCGCTACTGCAAGTGCCCAGAAATTATGGCTAATAAAGAGAAAGGGCATGAAAGAAGCATCGGTCTTACAGTCGAAAAATGCATGCATATAAGAACGGTGAGTTATGGATAACGTACAGAGACGCATTTTAATCAGTTATTAATTAACTTAGTGAGACGGTTGACAAGATTAATGATGGTAATAGAACGCCTTGACTTGATTTTAGTGATTGTTGACTTAAAAGTCAAGCAGATGAAAAAAATCGTCTGCTATTAAACAAAACTAAAAATTCGTTAGCAAACTGGAAGTAATTGAACCATAATCTCTAAGCGAAGGCATAATAATAAAAGAACTACAAATAAACCCAGATATTTGACATCGTTTACTCATGTATTCTTGGTTAGAGGATGGTGAAGTAAACAATTTGTAAACATAAGCATCGCACCACACCAAGGTCATACGAAAACCAGGCACGACCTATTTGTCGTCCTCTGTTTTGAAAACAGATATGGTCAACGAAAATCTTACTTCTACAATTTAATGCCCTTTCTTCACACATAGTGGAAAAAAGGTAGTAAACGCAAATTGACGGTTTGCTCAAGAAGTAGGTTTTTAGTAAGCACTTTCATGGAATACGATTAGGTGAGAACGAACAGGAACAAGTACAAATAATTCCCTGAATTATTAAAAGCCACAAAGCACAATTAAAAATGTCTTTACTCATGTCATCTACCTATATTCATACGAGTAAATCTGCGTGGCATGAACAATCACGGAACCAAAATTAACCGGTCAACGAGCCCAGAGATTGCAGTGTGAATAAAATCACTCACGAAACACGAGACCAAATCATTAAATTTATGTATTAGGAAATTTGAATCATAAACTGTACAGTTCGAAAATATAAACGGTCCAATTTCAAGCAAAGAAAGGACCTTGATTCCATTAATACTCAGAATCCATAACTGTTTCACACTCTATTCAAGTTCTCTCCCTCTATTAGATTTGCAAAGTTTGGTTGTACCAACACAGTCAAGAATAATAATGGCCATATCTAATTAGCCAAAATAACAGGTATATTCCAAGAAATTTGAACTCAAAAAAGATCGCGGATACACAAACACAGAGAAATGCAATCTCACCTCATTATACATCCCTATATTTAAACGAACACGATTATCAATTAAAGGAAACGATCGGGAATATATACGATCTAGAGAGAGTAGAGTAGAGTAACTCACCTCGCAAACTATTGTTAGACGATCATTGGGTAAAAGTCCACTAGCTTCATCCATAAGCACATCCCGACGAATGAACTTCTTGAAACCCCAATCTTTGCCCTGAACAAAACGATATGCCCTTTGACTCTCTAGAAGAAGAAAGATTAAATAGAGAAATAATCATTATCATATCGAAAAGAGAGGAAAAATGGGCAGATCACGCACCCATAGCCTTAGTCTCCTCGCGTTTAGCATTGAGAATGGAAAACTTGAATTTGGCTCTTGCCTCACTCTTCGATCCACAGTTGATGAGGAGAAGGTATAGTGAGAGATATTCACGACTTTCTTCATCTAGACCTTTTGGATTTATGCGGAGACACCTAACGAAGAAGCAAAAGAACGGCCATAATTGACCGAGAGCCAAATCGTAGATGATTAAGCGGACAGGTTTAAAAGGAAGAATAAAAAGAAAACGAAAAGTAGCATCGAAACGATGCCAAATAATTTGAAAGACCAATCCATTTGGCCCATTTGGTACAAAAGGGCAAAACCGGTTCAATGAAGATACAAAATCGGAACTTGAAGTAATAAAAGATTTGGCATTGGCCTTCACTCTCCTTGCATGCATGTGTGAGAAAGTCACCTTCAAGCCTACAATCAGCAAAATCCAGCGCAATCCCTCATCAAAATATAAACAAACTTGATGAACTACAGAATGCAGACAGAAATGCATGAAGATGTCATAGATTGAAACAATAAACTAGTGTCAAAAAATGAAAATGAATTAATGGGTTACTCTTGGCAGCAAAGCTAATCAGTATGACATGACCAGCCACCGATCAATAATCCTCAAGCAGCCCTAACATGAATCTCGCAAAAAATACGGAGATTAAATCTAGAAGAGAAACAGTGTATATGACGCAGTAAAAGTGTGAAGTCAAGTGAAGTAATAATTCTTTTGATTTTAGGCTCCAATCTATACTTCCAATTGACTACCGAACTCCAATTTCAGTTTCTATGGGATCATTTTACGGTTCCGGTTATTTGTTCAATAGTAATACAATAGTGTGTTATTTGGAATGGGGAATAATCGGAACGCATCTTATTATTCGTTGAGCTCGCAGTATTTTAGTTCATTAATCAAGACCACTAGTCATTTCACCAATGTAAATATGATTAGGTTGTAAAGACTCCTTTTAAGCTTGCAAGTAATGCTTTACTAATCATGCACTAACA
This sequence comes from Hymenolepis microstoma, assembly GCA_000469805.3. Classification (NCBI taxonomy): domain Eukaryota; kingdom Metazoa; phylum Platyhelminthes; class Cestoda; order Cyclophyllidea; family Hymenolepididae; genus Hymenolepis; species Hymenolepis microstoma. The sequence goes on along the minus strand of LR215989.1, from coordinate 33,683,525 downwards.
CACGACTAACATAACAAAAGAATGCAAGGAAAATAATACCTAACTTCGATCTTTGTTTCATTGACAAATTAAATTAAAGTTTTGCCCGTTAAACAGATAAAACTCGATTTAAAACCGTGCTCATATACCAGAATCTGCTAAAACCCCAAGGCAAGATAGAATTATTTCGCCAAATGCATTCGATAATTGTTTTAAACGTCCGAAAATGACCTTGGACATGACATGGCTTCCCCATAAAGCGAAACCTAGCACCAAAAATCGACACAAATAAGTTACAAATACAAAACTCCCATCACAATATCAGCAGAACTTCCTGAATAGTGAGTAGAGTAGATTTCGTTTCAGTAAACAAGCAAGGTGATCACGGATTTCGATAATTACGATTTCATAAAAGCAAGCGTCACTGAATAATTAAAAAAATAATGATCACATGATTTTCATTTATATATCATTCGCAAGAAAAACAAATATTGAGGAAACATTTTGCAAATAAAACATTCGCTGCACCAATTTCTTCCCAGGAAATTGTCAACAGAATATAAGAATGTCGTAGCATTCGTTGAAGAATAAGACCTCAGAAAAAAGGTCTTTCGATTAGGTTACCTCACCAGCAAGATGAGGAATTCATCACTTAGAGTAATGATCGTTTTAGTAGTGCCTTCAATAGAAGATTGAGGAAGAATCTTAATTACACGCTCCCAAAATTCTCAAACTCAATTACAAGTTCAGCTGAGCATCGAATACGTATAAACAATGTGGGAAATTTATCGCGTGGAAGGTAATAAGCTTAATAGCATTACTTACACGCATCGCTTTTACAAATACATATGTAGGTATGACTGAAAAAAAAACGAGACGTTTCAATCAAACAATAGCTGGGAAAAAAAGGCACTTGAGGTGAGAAATTTCCTTTCATTTTACCATATATGTAATGGAGTATATAAATCACAAATTTGATAAAACATCATAGAAAAAGAATACTGAGATGGACAACGATCAATATCTTAATACAACATACTGGTCAATAAATTTCAAACACTGCATTTCATGTATAAATTCAATTATTCTAGCCCTGGATCAAACAAATAAAGACTTAAATTCAGACTAAGAAAAACTAAATCTTATCACAAAAACACGACAGCATAAGATGATGTTAGGTTCTTCAGACCTTAGTCTTCTCTACAACCCTCTCATATAGTACTTTTATACTACAAAAAGGAAAAAGCGCAATGGAGGAAACTAGATGATCAAAATGCCCAATTTGTTTCGAAAAAATATGAGATCGGGGACTTATTCCTAAACCGCTTAAAAATAGTAATATTTGTGTTAATTAGACATGGTAAAAGGGAGTGCGATCAACCTATCAAGAAACGGTAACAGCAAAGTAACTGACAAACCAGTTATCACTCAATAATTGTGAACTAATGATCTATAACCTTTGAAACCACACCAAACAGAGTCAGTGACAAGCATTAAGGCCTAAAGAGAAATGAAAGACTACTAGTCTCAAAAAGTGGTCCATTTTTTTCTTAATCCTTTCTTACTCGAATCAGATACTTAAAAATAATAAGTGCGAAACTGATCTTTGATGATAGTTTATTGTGAACTTCAATCAAGCCAGAAAGCTGTTCTATTTCTAAGTTAAAACGCAATTAGTGCTCTCGTAATACCTGATTAAGCACAGTAGTAAAAGATGCTAGTACATTCTATAAGTTGAAATAAAAGTGAGGTGATAGTTCGTATTGGCCCCTTGACAATCGAAGGAAAAAATGAGCCAGCAGAAATTCGCCTTCCAAGTTTAATCAAAAGATGAATAAGCCAAGCAGTTACTAGCATATAAGACATTGTTACTCACGTCGCACCGTCTTAAATATGACTAACAAATAACTCACAAAATAACATAGGTAATAATTATTATTTAACCATACTTAAGAATGAGCTTGTTATAGTATTAAGATAAGAAAAGGAGAGCAAAATTGGAAGAGCAGTTTTGAGATCGGACCACACAAACCAGAAAGCGCAGCCATAAGTAATTGCGGAGAAGGTAGGAATTAATCACACCCGAACTATTCATCCAAACAGATCTAGAGAGATTGAACACTGTCCAGTCCTGCCGCAGATTAGTAACAAAGAACCAAACATCAAATTACCACTTTTATCCCAACAACAGTAATACAAACCACAAGAAAAATTAAAAACCTCTTCAAATGACTAACCACAATTTCTCTTTAATCATATAGAACAAAAGAAATGAGAACATACCATTTGAGTTTATCGTTAGGCCCCGAAGAGAAGACACTGCTCTTCACAACTTCACCCAGCTCCTCCCGGCAAAACGAGAAATTAGAAATAGTCCAAACATAGCGCAGTTTTGAGACACGAACTTGAGTGTGGCACCAGTATTCAGCCACCACGGGGGGAGTAAATCCTTCGCCATTAGATGCTGAAGAGCCTTGCTGCTGCGTTTGCGTCTGGGTTTGGGTCTGGTTTGAGTGAGGTGGTGGTGGTGGTGGAGTAGTTGTCCGACTCACTGTAGCTACTTGAGCAGTCTGACCGGTATCTGTGGTGTCGAGAGTTGCGAAACGTTGGGGATCCATATCTAAATGTAAGCAGAGAAAATAGTTCAACAAGGCAGCACGACCTAAAACCAACAAGCAAAATGAACAACCGAATGCGTAACAGGAGTCATCCATACGCATTCATCCTGTGCATTAATGGATTTCGAATTAAATAGAGCGAACTCGAGAAAACAAACATTAGTGATCAGAGATAAAGATTCTTAATCAGACTCCGGGAAGTCCTTTTTCTGTTCAAAACAAATGTTAGAAAGCACCTTACCACATACGTTAAGAAAAAAAACCATGAGAATTAAAGATCGGATAAATTTCAAAAAAATACGCAGACAATTGGGCATCGAAATAACAAAAGGACATGAATGGAAAATAGAAAATAAGATCCAAAGTAAAAACCTCATCAATAAAACGACAGCTTGAAGCAAAACTCGATAAAAAATATAAGTAAATTTATAAAACAACATGAATATCCTGAATAAAGAGCATATAAAAGCATATTTACCATCTTGCAAAAAAAAGTCATCACCATCAACAACATGCTCAACATCAATCGGAGAAGCATCGACACCCAAATCAATGGTAGGTCTTCTCAGAAGTTCTTTAACTATGAATAAATCTATTGTGAAAATACATAACGCCACATCGAACCAAGTAATTGATTGATAAAAAAAAAAATTGAGGACCTTTTCAAGGAAAGAAGACAACATATTGAACGCAAGAAAATCCAAAAGCCTTACACGGCCACTATTAACAAAAATCAAATAATTTTAGATGACAGTTCATGAATTGAGATTAAAAGAACTAACGCTCATACTTGACCAAATGTAAAAAACAATAATCGGACTACAAGACAAAAAATGTATCGGAAATGCAGACTCAATTACTAATATAAAATTCAACCTTGACAACAAATCAGTTATTAAGGCAAATAAGTAAATCTTGAACTATATTAACCAACAATTCAAAACAGTAGTAACAGATATCTAGCGAGCAAATAGATAAGAAATCTCTACAAGCATCGTGTTCAAAATAATAAAAATAATTAACATACAGAATGATATAAAGCATTATGAGCAAACCAATTTCGTTAAATTGATGCATAAATATGTTAATTATTCGACTTTAATCAATAAAAATAATTACAAAAAATGTTCTGAAAGTTTTATAAACAAGCAAATGACAAAACCCACCACCGACTATCGTAGACAATACTAAGCCCCGAAAATTTAGCTCATTAAAAGAAGAAGAATTTAAAGTTAAACATAGAAATTCAAAGACATTGATAATGTTGTGAAAGGAATAAAAGCTTTAAGGATAGTTTAGAAAGTCTTAAAACTGCTATTAGTATGCTCAATTATTAAAGGTAATGTGTATTACAAGATCTTTCATAGATGAGCATTTTATAATTCTTCTGAAATAATTATCATGACCAATGGACTGAAATTTAAATTTATTTATTTTTAGTTCAAAATACGAACAATTTATTTAAACAAGGCGATAATAGTATGTATATATTCGCGTGGAATTTAAGCAGGATCCAATTAATAAAAGGAGTTGAATAAAGCAAATACCTAAATTATTATGTTTTTCAAAATAACTTCACGAACGAGACTGGGTTTTTGATAGCTGCAGTCAAAATTTATCGACGTGAAATTAATACAAGTCGATATTTTAAAATTAACCAGTTTTAATAAAAAACATTTGAATGTATTAAAAGAGTTTTAAAATCTTATGCGATATCAGTGCTTGTATGTTATGTACCGGTGAAGATAGGGTTGAAACACATCTTAACATTTTCATAGCTCAAGATATAAAAAATTCTCAAGGAAACTACAAAATTACAAATCATAAATACTACTACACAGGTTCATACTCTAATCTCCCGTTTTATTATATAATTCATAGCCACTATTTTGATAAATCCACTCAATATAAGCTTCATAACATGGTGTCAGATATCATCTTCCAGGTAGAAGCGTTCATGTCTACTATTTGGGATTTATTTCTGCGTCAATGAACGTCAACTGCAGAAATTGCATCGATTTATTCTAGGCGTATAGTCGGAGACTATTCTAATGAAGTATGTATAAAGATTGCATTATGTTGTCTTTTTTTCATTTTACATGAAATAAGATATTGCCGAATTGAACTGGCTTCAAAATGGTATTAATAAAATCAGTTTAAATGCATTTCAGATATCCTAATATACTAGATTTTGAGTAAAAATTTCATCAACTTTCGTTCCCATAGTATAGAAAAGAAAAATATTTTCTAGATGTTTTTATAATCTTTTATTAAAGATAAAAGCAATTGACATAAGTTGTTTATGTACTTCAATCTTTAGTATGACCAAATTAGGCATCCTTTCGGATTACTTTTCATTTCGTTAAATCTTGATACAGTTGGTCAATGATTATTGGTAATTATTAGCAATGGCCAATGAAACTCGCCATTATATTCAAAGTCGTATTCTTGTCAGCGTTGATCTATTTGGTCGTGATCGCTTAAATCTGACGACAGAGAAGAATTGGACAATCGCAAATATATACACTGAAGTTTGTGATTATCTTGCAATTCCAGAATCCCGCTTGTTCGGCCTCGCCAAAAAGCTCGGTAATTTCATATTTTTTAAAAATTGTGTTAGATTACGGATTCGTGTTTTTGGATTCAGAAACTCGTCTCTCTGCATTGGAAAAAAAGAGCCCCTCTAGTTATATGGTAGTTTACAGAACAGCTTTAGTTACTACTTTATTTAACTTCCCGAACTTAAGTTTTATGTTCTTCTAGAGTTTTTTTCTGCCCCATAATAGGAATAAATACTCTTTAAATAAAGCATCAGAACTTTCTGGGAATGGTGGTGGAGGTGTAATTTTAATCTACCTTCGAGTTCGCTACTACATCCCGAATCACTGTCTTCGCGGAAGAGTTGTGCGCCACCTTTACTATGAGCAACTCCGACTAAATGTCTTGAATTATGGTCTTCTTTGCAGTGATGAAATCTACTTGCAGTTGGCAGCATTTTCCATTAAGTTGCATCTGCTAAATAGACGCACTTCAATGTGCTACAAATCCAAACACACATTTGATGCGAATAACATTAAACTGAGTGACCACTTTCCTCAATTTGTAAGTAAAATTTGTATTTACTACGATTTCCAATCGTTTGTTACTTTCGACAAACTTTTGAAAAATATATTTTGCGTTACTTAAATTTTGTCAGAAAATTAAGATGCATTTTTTTTTTAATTTATCATTTTCATATGTTTATAAAGTGGAGTAACTTTTCCATTTTTTCCATATTATGTAAGTTTATTTGATCTGGTATGATTTAACACGAATTCTTGCTGCATTTTACATTTTTGCATTTAATTTCGTAGATGATCGATAATTATGGAAGTGATTATCTCTACGACAATATCACCAATCTCCTAGCACCTCTAAAAGGTCAATCTCGCGAATCAGTTGAATGGCGATTCATCCGTCTGGCCTCTGAACAATCTTCAAATTTTAATCTTCACCTCTATCCCGTTTCTCTTTCAAATCCTTCGCATGTGAATAATGCTGTTTCTAATGCATCCTCCTCCTCCACATCCCTCCTCAGTTCCCCAGTTACTCGGATCAGACGCTCATATAGTGGTCGTTCGAGTATCCTCAAAACCTCTGGAAAAGGAACATTCTGGCTAGGAATCGGTCCCAATGGGTTTGAGTTTCATGAGGCAAGTTAGATAATACAATTTTATTTTTCATTTTATTTTTATTATATATATATAATTCATCTAATATAAATCCTACATGGGTTCGTTGACTCAGTTATTAATGTGCTCGCCTGTAAGATCAGATATTACGAATCTGATGTTCATTTTTGTATATTGGAATGGGGGAAATGGTTAAGGGTACTGTTTGAGTGCTCTAAATGATTCCTAACTGTCCTCGGGAATCAGTTTTACTTTGTAAACTCTATATTTCATACCCTTTCTAGCTTTCACTGATCCAATTGTTCTTGATTTGTACTTTCAAAGTAGGCTTTTTTCAGTAGGTGCAAAGGTGGATTTCGGAGTTTTAAAGATAACCGTTGTGTATCAAAAGTCCTTTAAATAAAGGAAATAGAAATTTAAAACTATTCTTTCTTCTGTCATATTCATTTTCTATTCATTGATTCACAATCCCTCTAAGCGTTCTGGAAAATATTTTGAGCTGTAAAATAAGTTTCCAGGTAAATTATCTTGTGCTTGTTATTTAATCAAGGAGGTGAGGGTAATTTTCACTAATTCTAAACTATTATTTTAGTTATGGTGATCGCCTCTTTAAATTTAAAAAGTTTCCTTTTTGTCATCTAATTCAGTGCATGGATAGCAGTAATTAACCGTTCAGGTTGTTTACTTTCGCCAACCAGATACAACTGAGGTTACTTGGGCTTCTGCACTCAAGCCTATCTTTATCTGCCCTCTAAGTCTGCACAATGAGAGTTATCTAAGGTCATATGCGTCATCCGTTTGTAATAGTCACCTATGGATTTCGCCTTTGAACCAGTAATCAAGTTATTACTCCGGCGACATAGATAGGATTTCTATATAGTTATAGCTACCTGTTTTTATTAAGGACCTAAATTTGCTTTTGTAGAATTATATACGTGGTGAGTGATTATCAGCCTAGAGTTTGTCAATAGCTGCAGGAAAAGTACCTTCAGTAATGCAACTACTTATTGTATAAAATCAATAATCCATACTCCAATGCATGGAAGATGGAAATTATAGACTCTGCTTGGATGAGTTGTAAGTACTCAAGTCGAGTTCCTGGAAGTATTATACTTAAACAATAGCTTCAATCAATAATTTTAAGCGAAATTGCGGGTGGATGCTGTTCAGCACTTCTAGGGCTGCATCTAAATTACTATTTCATTAGCATAATGTGTGACATTAGGCTTTAAATATTGGCCATTTAAGCAGTAGGCCCCCTTATGTGTTTCACAGTATGTTTCTTACCTGTGAAAATCAGTTGTATCTTCAGACAATTGTGTGGATTCATTGTGACCCAAGGATATTGCTATAACGACTATGTTGCAAGGTACGTCTAAACATAGCATCAATTCAACTATAATGGAATTTAAGCGCAGAAGTAGGATACCCGCTCAATTTATTGGTAAAAATTACAAATATGGTCTCTGAAACAGTGTTCCCTTTTATTTAGCATCCTTAATTTATGGTTGGTTTCGATATCCCATTGATTACGATTGCTATCAGATTTTTTTTCATCTCCCAAAATAATTTATGCTTCATTTAATTCTTATTATTCTTGCTATTAGCAAAAAAAACAACACGAACTTAAGAGAATTAGGCAAAAAATAAAAATAATACTCTAATTTTATCTATTACTATTTGTTTAAATGTTTGATTTATTTGAAGCAAAGATCTGATCAGAAGATCGTTTCTAATGCTATCGACAATCTTTGGCTTCGATTGAGTTGAGGTGATAAAACTGACATACGTTAATTATATGTCCAAATCAGCAATATCCATGTAAATCTTTTAAAAAGAATTGTTCATATGGTCAGCATCTGGAGAGACGAATGAAACAGGTATTATCAAAATTGTCTATGGATTTAAAATCGATCCCTCTTTAACTAAAAGGTCATTACAATCTGTAAATAGCCTATCTGGATTAATCTCAGAATACCATCAGGTCAAAGAAACGAGATATGTAACCTAATGTTTCGTATTTTCACCGCAGAAAAAACTCAAATAGAATAGCATAGTATAATAATAATATAATTGACTATACAAAAATTCGATCAACTACAGCTTTCCGGAAGATCGAGACAATTCCTGGAAATTTTTTCTCTTATCGACGCAGGACGCGAAAACGAAACTGGTTAAATTGACCATTAGCACTGATTTTTCCGGTCTAATGTTTTACAAAATAGGTTAAAAACACATTAAGAGAGAAGTCTGCTGTAAATATATTTTTGTTTCTCAAAATGTGATGTCAAGGCAGGGCGTGAAAAAAATTGCAAGACTCTCTACATCACAAAATCACGAGTCAATGCTATGAGGTCATACGGACAGGTATGTTTGTTTAAATGTGAGCATTTTCACACCACAAAGGCCCACTTATTTACTTAAATTTCAGCCTTTCTTTCCATGTGATATAGAAAGTGGGCTCAAGTGATGATGGAGTATTCGATAGTACTGAAATTGAAAATAGCACACATTGACTCAATCGTGTTTAATGATCATCTATTGGTGGATTTTTATTATTATTCATCTCAATTTGTTACCATAAGATAATATTCGAAAGGCGTAAAACGAGCAGGGAAGGAAGGGGAGGCTAAGTAGAGATTTAGAGTGAAGTCAGAATATGAAGAGTTCTACTTTATTGGAATTCTGGAAACACTGAGTAGTCCACTTTTGCATCTGATGTATAATCCCCATTGTAATATCCAAATTTCTCACAGCTGACTTATTATGCTTTATTTCAAGGGATTTCTGGCTGAATTCATGTCCGCGATATTTGAGTTCGCTAAACAGCATCTTCAATTATTCCACTTTAATTAAATTTTGTCTTCTTGTAACTATATGTGAATGGGTTGGCAAGACTAGCAAAGGGATCTTAGGCATGGAAGAGTTCATTAAAGTTCGTCTTTCACTATTGCATCTCTCTTTGTGTGAAAGTAGTGACAAAATTAATGAAATTATTTGGGTGCTAACTAGTTGACTCATATGAACGTGCTTCCTCGTAAAATATTGGAATGCGTATTAGTGAGTTTTTACTTCGACCGTACCCCATTAATTAGTTAGCTTTTTTTCTGTCAAACGAACATAACTGAAAGTGTGCAATTTTGTCCTGAGAAAACATCTTACTTCCCCCAAATCTATCAGGAAAATTTCTTTCTCATTAATTATTCATCTGAAACATCACTCTTTTTCCTATTTATGTCACTAATTATAACCATTGATGTACTCTGAAATTCCTTTTCCAGCAACCCAAGTTCATTAACTATTGCACTTTTCACTAATCCGTTCGACCAAAAATCAAAATCATCCTGATTGAATGTTTCTATCAAAATGCAATTTAAAGAAGAAGAAGCAGGAGAAGGTTTCCTAATTATTAGTCTGAATTTGAAATAGAAGAGTTTGCTTAAAATTCAACTCTCAATTCATTGCCATTGTATTTACCGATTTTAGGAGGATGAGGGCGGACGAATAGCCCATTTGAACGATCTCCCCTGGCTCGAAATAGACAAACTTTCCAGGAAGGTGAGTAATTCGGCTTTACTAACACGGCTTATCCATGGTACAACTAAAAAGAGCTTTCGTGGGAGTATCTCTGAGGGAGGGAAACTTGGCAAGCGGAAGTAGCTGATGAACGTAGTACATCAAGATTCTCATTGTTTGCGAATCATGCTAGCATTGAGTTGTCCATTATTTTTAACTAGAAAGCTGCCTTTCGTAAGGTGCTCCAATTTGCCATCTTCAACCTTTGAGCTCCAGTTTTTGGAGCCTGTTGACGGGTTTTAATTAATTAAATATATATAATTGTGCTACTCAAGTTAGATACATCTTTTCTGCAGCCTAGAGCGATGAAATTTTTGCCCTTACAATTACTTGGTAAACTTCAAGTGGGAATAATTTTTTGCCCTACTATTATTGCTGTTTTAATCAGTCATTTTACTTCTGTTGGGAAACGTTGAATGCCGTAGAAATTGTTTTCATCGGTTTTTTAGTACTTTTGACCATAGCTTAACGGGGAGTAACCTTGAAAATCATTTTCACTATTGATTTATCTCGTTCAGCTTTAGCTTACTCCCATCAAAGTCAACAGTTAATTGATGCCAAGACTTCTGAATAATTGAAGTTAAGGTATTAACCCCCCCCCCTCCCCCCTCGCTTAACTCTGAAGTGAGTAAATGTCATGCACACTCATAGATTGACATAATATGCTTAATTGTAGCTTAGTAAAAATCTGTTCTTTCTTAAGACTTCTGGGACTTTTGAACATAGTCGGCAATACGTTATAAGTTAAGGCACCTGTTTTATACCTCCCTTGTTTAAAACGAGAAAGGCAAATTAGCGCCATTCGATTGAAATAGCCAAATGATTTCTTACACTTACTAATGCAAAGCTACTCTTCTTCAACTGCCCAAAAAATTGTTCAATTTTCTTTTAATTTCCATACCTCGGTGCGGTATTTAAAAATTGACATTTGAGAGGAGTGAAATTAAATTCCTTATTTGACACACGGTTCCATACTCTTGTGATCAAAGGTCGCCGCATTCATTTTTTCAAAAAAAAGCATGGTCTTTACACTTTGTTCATAAATCTTGATTACATGTTCGAGAAAACTTATTTGAATTAATTAAATTTATTTAAATGGAAATGGAACTTTCTATTCGGTCTGGATAAATTTGAATATCGGAAAGTTAGTTAATCGCTTGGTTATTAGTAAATTTTCAATCAATTTCCCTTTGTGTATTTAATTGTCGTTTTATTTTAATTATTTTATTTTATCTAGGTGAATAATATTTATTTAATCTATCTATTTTCAATCACTATTTCATGCGATTTTTTTAAAGAAAAGTAACTCAACTCCATACCAATAATCTTAATTGGTGTTATTTATTTTGCGAACAATTGTACCATTCCCCGAGAATCACGTTTCTGTGTTACGTGCATATCCAGTTTCAGTAAATAATGTTATTTTTTGGACTTGTCGAGGCCTCTCTTGTTTGCAATTAATTTTGTCCCATGAATTATTTTACTATTTCTATTCTTCAGCATTTCTGTCCATAACGTGGTACATTTAGTTTTCTAGTTTTTGCAGCTAATTTTTTTATACTAATTCAACCGTAAAGTATTTATTTATATCAAATGGCAGGCCTTATGATAGTTATCATTAGCTCTTCAGTTGACTTTGGGCTTCATAGGTGGTACATCAAAGTCACAAAAAGTCGAGAGGGGAAGCCGAAAAGGGATTCACAGATGTAAAAGAGAGAGAGACACAAAGGTAGAGAAAAAGGCAAGGTGAATACTGTGGAATTGGTAGAATATGAAATTCAGTCGGGTCATGATAGTTTGAATTCAACTGCCAGTTTAGACTTTTTTGCCGTATGAGAGATTTTGCGTTAGAGATTTATTGCCCTTGCAGTAAACAGATCACTTTCTATAAGGGATGTATCTGTTGCATAATCGTCTTCAGCCGCAACGTAAATATCACCTTCATCACAATAATCCTAAAGCACGATAATTAATGCGATTTCTTTGATTTCTCATAAACATGGGCTCAATCAATTTCCCTTTGTGTATTTAATTGTCGTTTTATTTTAATTATTTTATTTTATCTAGGTGAATAATATTTATTTAATCTATCTATTTTCAATCACTATTTCATGCGATTTTTTTAAAGAAAAGTAACTCAACTCCATACCAATAATCTTAATTGGTGTTATTTATTTTGCGAACAATTGTACCATTCCCCGAGAATCACGTTTCTGTGTTACGTGCATATCCAGTTTCAGTAAATAATGTTATTTTTTGGACTTGTCGAGGCCTCTCTTGTTTGCAATTAATTTTGTCCCATGAATTATTTTACTATTTCTATTCTTCAGCATTTCTGTCCATAACGTGGTACATTTAGTTTTCTAGTTTTTGCAGCTAATTTTTTTATACTAATTCAACCGTAAAGTATTTATTTATATCAAATGGCAGGCCTTATGATAGTTATCATTAGCTCTTCAGTTGACTTTGGGCTTCATAGGTGGTACATCAAAGTCACAAAAAGTCGAGAGGGGAAGCCGAAAAGGGATTCACAGATGTAAAAGAGAGAGAGACACAAAGGTAGAGAAAAAGGCAAGGTGAATACTGTGGAATTGGTAGAATATGAAATTCAGTCGGGTCATGATAGTTTGAATTCAACTGCCAGTTTAGACTTTTTTGCCGTATGAGTGTACGTTGCCCAGGGTGCACCACGTGGGAGGTAAGTCTATCGCAATCTCCGTAAAGTATTTATAATTACTGTAAAAATTATCCACTTTTGACTATAACGCGACAAAAATGTTATATTTTCCACTCCGACCATATTATTGAGTTATTTCGTTCCATGTTTGCAGTTGGGAGTTAGAGTAGCCCAGCGGCTGGTGCCTATTTTTCAATCTATTCGCTGCGCGGCGCCTGAGTTGCGCAATTTTCGATGTGACCGCAAAACGAGGCTACTCTCGTTTAGCTGTACTTTATGTTAAGTTGGTACATTTCGAGTTACCACTCTGACAGATTTACCAGGTAAAAAAAATGAAAAGAATCGATAAGAGTTTATCTGAAGTGGAGTAAATTTTATAAAATATACCTTTAAGATATCGTAGAATGCTAACTTTTTTCATAATCAGGACGCTTAAGTCGACGTAGGCTGTTGGATAGAAAATCTGGTAAATGTAATTTAATTAATGAATTTTTGCATTCAGATTTCGAAAACCACCTCAAAAATATCCGAATATCTATCTGTCGAAGTTGGCATAATTGGTTGGTTGAATCCTCAACCATCCTTAAAGTTGCAGGCGTCTCAGTAGTGAGTTATTTTATCCCTCGAATGGATTTATTGCTTAATAAAATTAGAATAGTTGTTTCGAAATCAATTTAATCTGCTCTCTTTATTACCGCTCGATTTTGTGGTCAGAATGGTTAGCTTTCATAACCTGCTAAGGCTCTTATCTACCCGATGCCTATTTCATTCTAATTGTTAATGTACTTTCCACAAAGTAATTGATGTAACAATACTCCGTACATTTCTTATTTATAATTTACTGTCAGTTTGAGCCATTATTCCCAATTTTGTTTCTCTTCGCATTCTTTTGCTTAGTGCGCCTTGGAGCTATCTCAATTTGAAACATTTTATTGATATTTGACATTCGTCCTCACAAAGATTAAATACGGAATATTTGTTTCGATGACCTGATGTTCAATCGCCCAATTACATATATGTGTGTAATTCAAGCAATCATCTAACTACGCTAATTGTACTGACCAATAAGAATTGGCGTTTCTGCACACACACCATAGTAACCGTATGTAAACTATTTGAAACAAGAGAATTGTACCTTGCGTTATGTTATATGCTGAAATATTGGAACGTGGGCGGCAACGGTCAAGGTTTATTTCGGTCAAATTTCCGGTGAGTATTGCAGGAGGAATGACTGGCGTTTCAGGAAGTGAATTTTATATACGATCGAATACATACCCGTTGTCAAGCTTTGTTTAAATACTTTAAATCGCTTTATACTTTTTCTGAATGCATTTAAAATGAGTGTCAGTGTAGATTGAAATCTGAGGCTTGTTGAAATTTTTAATACCTTTTTCTAGTGAACACGGAAATACGTAGAAGTAGTGATCGTTTCTTTGAACATCTTCTGCAGAACGTGTCGATATTAGTGAAATATAATGACTCCTAGTAATATGTACGTAACTCCAGGCATAAATTCCTTTGAAGGATTTGAGCCTTTAAAATATCTACACCAACACAGTTTCAGTTGTCACTATTCGAGAAGGTATGCTTAAGCAGATTATCACTTGATATTTTGATATTTTTAGATCATTTCTTGAATGAATTGCTATTATGATTATTAATCTAGTTGTTTGTGATATCGTTGTAAAATAAAAAGCTCATTACTTCTTTGAAAACCCAAAATTGAACATTGGAAACAAGCGCCCTGGTGTGGTAGGTGTTCAATATCTGTCCACAGTTGGATCGATTACAGTTTTATTTCCTCGTTCTGTTTAAGCTAACTGCAATAATTTTGAGAGTTTAGTGTATCAAAATGCTGATGAGGGAGGCATGGAATAAAAATTCATGTGGCCAACAAAGCACATGCTTTATGACTTTGTTTCAAATTTACTGTCTTGCATTTCGTTTCACTTTGTGTAATTAAGTGAAAAAATCAATAATTAATTGCAAATAACTCTACAACTTTTTTTGGGCCATTCTTAGTAGAGAGCTACTTTAATTCAAGAATTTACACTAGATTGCAAATTATGTTTTAAAAGCTTTAAAATTAACAAAATTGAAGACTCGAAGCTGTTGAAGCGCAAATAAAATTGTACGATGGAAGGCAGTTTGAAGAAGAAAAAAGAACCAAAAATTTTCCTGTGAGTCCTACCATTTCAAAACATTCTAGGTTATACTTCCTTTGCCGTAAAATGGCAAAATTTACCATCTGTAAATCGTGGTTTAGATCAAGTAACATTTTTATTACTCTAGAGATGGAAATGACTGCATCATCAGCTATTCTAATCTTACTCAGTTATAGGTGTGTTCCTTCTGCCACCAAAAGAAGGCGAATGTGATTGTTGAAAATGTAGACGAATGCAGACTTTAAAATTTGAACAACAACATCTGGTGTAAATATCACTCAGATGAAGTTAAAATCGAAGTTTACTAGAATGAAATACTTCTAAATGCTTAAACTATAAAGGTCTCAAGTTTAAGTAGATTGGCGTCACGTGAAACTCGCCTCCTCTCCTATGGAAATAGTACTCAATCTCCTGCCCAAATCCTATCTTGCGTAATTCATGATATGTAATCTCCTTATAATATATGCATTGAGTCTTCGAATTAGTATTATTAACAGGAATAATTAACTTTGGCGATATATGCCTTATTCAATTAAAAGATTGGCAAATTTCTCTTCAAGGCTTATATTGCAGTTAACCCTTTAACGCCCGACTTAGTTTTTTGAAAAATCCAATCGCACTCACGCGTGTCTTATAGCAGACTGATGCCGCCGACGTAATGAGTTTTGGTGGTATCAGGTGAGGGCTATAGACGTATTGAACATGTTTCAAACGGCAATGGCGCTTTCTGTTACGAGTCTAGTACCAATGGAGCTTATTTTGAAAGAGGGCCGTACGGTCCTAAAGGTTAAGACCCCTTCATCTCCCTCCAATGCCTTGGGACATTTTAAGCCGTTTAATTGGACGGCGGATTGTTGGTTTAAATTACACTCCTTTAATTCCGCATTTTATCGTTTTATTCCAATTCCCTCCCCCTCCCCTTCCTCTCCCTCATCCTCTCACTTAACTGCTGAGGAAAGCATTAATTCGATATGAGTGAAGTAGGAAGATAGGGTTGTGGTTCTATTACAGCGTTAGGGAGGCGTTAGTTTTATTGTGCTCGCTAGATATATTTTCTATTCATTTTTAAGGCATTCATAATAATATGATACGCTAACGTACTTAATCACTGGTAAATTGACCTTCGACTGTATCTTATCTCACCGTAATATTTCAACTTTTATTTACTTTACAAAGGCATTTATGTCTAAATGTCACTTGGAAGTTTCTTTTCCGAATCTGTTCCAACTCGAGTAACTCTGGTTAATGCGCAGCCAATTGATTTTAAGGAGCTCTTAAACCAATCCGATCTAGCTCCTTAGCCTTCTTTTATTTCAAATTTAAGATTAAACAATGACTGTTTTAAAATTTTGTTATTATTACCTGTCTTTAATAAAAAGCCTGCGCAAAATTCCTATTTAAGTACTTTTTGTCAGTCGCCTCCTAATAGTCAGGATTTGGAGTACCTGAATGTAATATCACGATATTACGGTGGGAAAAATCAACGTTAACTTTACGATGTGCAATATTTTAACTTTTTGGAGGGATTAAATACCTTCTCACTATTTCTCAAGTTTTAATTGCGACAGTTATTATGAATGAAAGATATGCTTCTAAAGAAGCTGAGCGGTATTTTATCAACCCATTTTAAGAATAAAATCAATCAGGAATTGGGCACTGAAAGTTCTTGTTGATAGTTGAGCCTGAAGTACAGTGATTCTGTCAATGGTGCAAGAACATTGGTTTTTTTCTCCCAACAACAGTGTAGAATAAACAGATTCCCAACTTACTCATGTTGGCTAGAATTCTCTGTGATTGCTTTGATCTTATTATGCTATCGAAATGGTGAGCGCGATTGTGAGACATTAGACAGAACAGTGCGCAGCCTGGTTGACGATTTTTCACACAGAGACCTATGTCCTCGTATTTGCGATCGAGTTTGAATCTCAACAAACATTACCGTCACTACAATTGCCTAATGAAGTGAGTCAGCGGTCATTTCCTCTCTCTCTCTTTGGCTGTCACCCCGTAAGGCTTCGCCGAGTCTTGTGTATCTATGGCTTCATGTGTGTAGTTGATTCTCAGGCAATGCGCACCACTTGCGTACATAACCTCACAGAGTTGTGCTGCCGCTCTGCTCGCGTTTAATGCAGACAAAGTGTATTTGACTTATGCGAACTCGAGAGTCGCGACAACTTCTCTCTTCGAGTAACTGAGTCGTAACTCTCCGTTTTCAGAAACAAGCAATTAAATTTTAGTAGGTTTGTAGAAGAAAGGAAAAATAGAACACAGCTGAAGAAAATTTCATTTGAAATTCGATCAAATCACGTGTGATGTTTGCAGCTTTTCTAAAAACCTATGACAATGGCAGTTTTTTGGTGAACATACTAGTCAAACACGATCGAACTTCATATTTTATGCTTTTCTCGCCAGGTATCTTTAAGGGAGCGATTTGTAAATCCCCGAATTTTTTTACATTATTTGAATATGTGTGGGGGGGTGGGAGGAACTGGTCATTTTCTAAATCCAAATTCAAATTAATTACGTTTATTTAATGTTTCTAAATTTTTCTACTATTTTTTCTTGAATTCTACCATAAACTGGTAGTCTAGTGAGAAATATTTTTATATCTGGTTAAAGCTTTAACCGTATCATGTGACGGGACCATTTTTTTCAGTATTTCCCGTTTTTCTGCCTGTTATGAAAGAACTTTATTTAAATGAATAATTCACTTAAATTATGAAATCAAGTTGTGTGTATCATGGTTTGTCCATTATTTCTTGGCACTACAATACACGTGGTAACGAAGTAATTATTTTTCATTTTCAGAACTTTCAGTGGTTCTAGCAGAGAAAACAACGTATAATTGTTCTCCTTTAGATAAATACCAACTAGATCCCACTCAGATTTGTCTTGGTAACAAACGTAATGCCTTGAGAATTGAGAGATGGGTTTACCTTCTTGTTCCTTTTTTAAGCGTTAAGCTAGGCCACAGCCTCAGTGTCCCTTAATGCAAATGTGGTCACCTCTTTGTGTGTATGCGTGTATGTGCATGTGTGGAGAAGACACTCATCCCCGTTTGGAATGTCTGGCGTCGGTGCTTAAATGTCGAATTATAAATTCGCTCTCAATTCGCCTATAAGTGCTTACTAAAATTCGACTTGAGTGCTTGATATCTTGTTTAACCAAAGGGTACATTTTGCCCGAACATGATCAAATGCAAGCGTAAAACTAAACTATAAGGCATTTGATGTGCGGGGTTTCAATCTAGCTGCCAAAGAAAGAGGGTCATTCGGAAGTAGCCTAGAGCATAGGAACTATTAATTTAGAATGGAAGTATCTACTGAAATATCACCTTTTTCAAGCCCCTCCGAGATTCATCTCACCCAAATTAGGAGGAACATAGAGACTGTGACTTTAAATCCTCATTAAGTTCACAAGAAAGAATTGAATTCACAAGAATTGAAATTTACCCAATTTCGAGGAGATCGATAACAAAACATCAATAAGTAACACTAGAGAAGGAAAACGAGTTGTGAGCACAGTACAATGAAGTCTGATATGTGGTAGGTAAAGTAGCTGAGATCGATCGATAAATAAACCAATGGAAATTTCACTATTCACTCATTCAAAATAAATTTCGACTGAAAAACATTGAGTGTTCGAATCACTAACTTCCGAATTCTCATTGTCTTTCTCCAGAAACATCATGATTTGAAGCATATATGCATATATATTGGTATAATAAGCAATGATCTCTAAATTTCGTATATGTTTAAAACAATAGTTATATTGCAGACAGATGTGTCAATTGGAATTAAAATTTTTTCATTCAAAATATCTATTTGAACTTCTTCGTCTCTCTTGTTCGCGCTTAACTTTTGCGACGTATCATCTACGTCATTACTTCTTCTAAATGGTATTATTTTAAAACAAATTATTAGGAATTTCTCATAGGCAATTATTGAATTAAATTGTTAGAAGACATTACCTGATTAAATTACCCTGGAATTCCCATGCTAAGAGTAAAATAGAATTATTTTGGTTCCTATTTTTAGCACTCAAGTTTCCTTATCCACTTTAACTCAGGAAGAAAATTGACGCTATACACCGGGTCATCACAGGAAGCGCAGCATCTATTCATCCTTAGCAGTCAACTTCACGAACATCAGACAATCGCTCATCTCTCCTCCCAGCAGTCTGCTCGACAACTTGAACAACAAGGTCTGCTTCTAATGTCTAGCAATGATCGTCAATTTGTTAATAAAGATTATTGTATTGTTCTTGCAAGCTATGTGCAAAGAGATTAGCTCATAATCTTGAAGAGAGTTTAGAGAAAATTTAATTCATGAGTCGAGGGAGTTTTCACTGCGCAGTGCAAAAAATAATGTGTTTGTTTAAAGTTAACTTAATTAATTTAAAAAATTAATGTTCATACTATCAATAGCATTCTGCTCTGTGGCATTTCATCCTTACCTTATTTAAAAATAAGAACCAATGTATTTTTTTTATGTGTTGGGGTTGTGATAACATCGATTATGCGAAAAAGTAGCTTTTCTATTCTCCGACAACTTTTGTGCGATTGGCAGCCATACCATTTTCAACTTAGTAATCCTACAATGTAGTGTTAGGAATATTTATCTTTACGTGGACCCTTGCCATATGCTGAAAATCACCTCAGCCTCAATCATCAAGCTAACAGTTTGAGTTGTTTATTTGCAAGTGTGCTTTCATTTGCTTTTCACTTTCATGGCAAGTTGACTGTGTCATCACATAAAATTCAGCAAAAATTCATTTAGTTACTGGCTCATATATGACTATTAATGTTAACGGAGTGTTTATAAGGCATGTGCCTTGGGAAGAACGAATTGGCGTGTCTAGCATTGTAGAAAGTCGGCAATAAAATAGTAATTTGTCCTATTAAGCAGAAAATTTAACTCAAATATAAAATAGGGAGAATATTTCACCATATTGGTTAGTATATCTTTGTTAATATTGCTGGAATGAGGACAATATTCGTGTTTTGTTAACGACATCTCCATGTATCAGCAGTCATGCTACTTGAATTGGTTTTGTTCTGAGTTGGCGTTTCCTGACTTTGTCCATTTCTGACTGCGGGCATGCTAAAATGGCTTTATAATAGAACACTTATCTTAGCCAGCACTCATAAGTTATTCTAGTGTTTACGAACGGAGAACTTTAACTTCATTCAGGTGCCCTTGTATATCTGGACAAATTTCTATTTAGCTTCCATTTCTTGACTGAACTCCTCCATTTTGGAAAATACACTGACAAGAGCCGCTAAATTTAAGACGAAAGGAAGCATGTCATCTTTAACTAATATGTCTTACCGATATGTCCAAACTGACTTTAGATCATCATAGCACCCTAAAATACTTTGTTTCTAAATTTAAATTTACTCTAGCTACCTTGCTTTTGTCTTAATAGATCGTCTTCAGTACAACGAATCCTACGTCTACAGTGAAGGTGAGGTGGTTGCAGGTAACCGACTCCATGGAAATCCTGACGTAACGAAGGGTGATAAACTACTGGTCGAAACTAGTGACTCGCCTCTCTTCCCCCAAATAGGTGTCAGCTCTAGTCATGATGCCAGTGATTCGGGTGTTGTCAAAGATGATGTGTCTCACCAACAGGAGCATAGACAATCCTCTTATATTTGATACTACTATTTGCATATAAGTAGAATATGTCCGTTTCTTTTAGTACCCCACCAGACATTTGTAGTATTTTTTTTTCTCTACCTTGGCATTTTCTTGTAATATATTTTTTGTTATTCAAACGCTGAATGGTAATAAGTACTAAAATTTAAATCGATTTAGTTTTGAAAGTAAATAAAAGGTCTACTGGATAAAATTAAAGTTCATAGGACTTAGAATCCATCCCCATCAAGTGGTAAAACCAGAAGCCTGTCATCCACTTGGGATCAATTAAGATTTATAGATCAAGCGTGACTTTTAAACTGGACAGATTTGTTGGCAATTTGAAGTCGCAAAGTATATTCAGCTTAATTAAGCAATTAAGCTCTTTATCTTCAAGTAACTTTGTAATTTAAACAGTTTAAATGACCAAAATGAAAGGTTTCATAAAAACCCCGATTACTATGAAGATGATAACTCAACAGGTCCAACCAAGCTTACACATGGATGTCTTGGGGGATTTGAAAGTGTTTATCAAAAGGAAATCTCGGATAGGTCGAAACGCCTATCGTTGCTTCGAAGCATGATATTTTACGATCACTGCCAGATGGAGAGACTCCGACATCTCTTGACATATTGGGAATTATGAGCCTCCATTTTGTTCAGTTTGCCTGACTGGCCGCTTCCCTTGATTACAACTTTTTTTTATCTTAAATGAAGATGGCAGGATGTCATTAAAGCAGGCTATTGAGGGCAGTTGTAAAAATAATGCTGAATTATTGTTGAAATAAGGCGGTCAAAATTATTCACCATTCGTCGCGAGTTCGAGTCTCTCTCACGCTTTTGGATTTTGCCGAGGTGGACAAGGTAGGGAATCTCTTAGACTATTATCACATTTGCCAGTTCAATGGAAATTAAGGATATGCTGATAATAACTTATGACTAATTTCATTAGTATTTCATTACTATTCCAATAGGAACCTTATCCAAAGTAGACACCAACCTCAAGTTTCTTACTTAAGCAGAGAGGGGCTCAATTTGCGAAGGAAGTTAATAGAGACATTTTGATAAGCAATGTTAAGGAAGATTGATGTGTTTTAAGTTTCACTTCAATAAAGCTTGGCATTTACTTTGAGATAGTTTCAGTGACAATTATTTGGAGTGCTTCACTGAAGGATCATACCTCACGACGATTTGAGACGACGATAATAATTGTCAAGTAGGGGTCAATAAACCCTCGGAGCCTTGACAGCTTTCTCCCCCGAATTATTAATGTCCCGCATAGAATGCGCCCGCATATGCATAAGAGCAAATAAACGGTTTGAGGACCATTATTTGAATGTTTGTATTTAAAAACTGAACGGCACAGTGGTGGAACAAACGCGGATTACAAGAGTATGGCCTTTCCTACTCAAGAATTGGACTGTCATATGCTGAAATAATGCGTATTCACTTGAAACGTTTAATGTAAGATTTATTTTCTGATTGATTCTTTCAAAGTAGGCAGCTTAGCAGTTGTAGGAATCGCTATCACTTAACAGGTCTTATGCCATGCACACATCAGCCCGTCAATCGAAACCGTTGTAGTTTCAAATGATCGTTCGAAAACACTCCACTGTTCAACTTGTTTTTACCCCGACCAACACACGAATTCACAGATAGGTTACTCTATTTCCATCTACCTATAAATGCCCAGGTGTAATCGACCCTCCTTTCTGGACTCCGACATTCCTTGCTTCTACCACCAATCTACTCCACCCTCACCCGATTAACTCCAGCCGACCAGCTCATACAGTCGGGTCCATTAGCCAACTATCCACAAGACCATTTGAAAGACCGCATACTTTTATTTTATCCAGTTTAGCAAGCTGGAAGTCAAGCCGGAGACTTATGGGAAAACAATACAACAGGAGAATAAAATTCATCACCATCAGGAAAAAGAGACGAAAAGAGAGGGAATAAAAGGTACTAGTCAGAAGATCTCGCATTTCCCATGACCAGAGGTCGTGGGGTCATGAATTCATTCAACTGTTCCTCCGTAATAGCAGCCCGACGTTGTTGATGCTCTTTCACGATGTCCGTCAGGAGAGTAATCAGCTCTTTCTTTAAGTCGCCAGTCAATAGTTCCCCTGCGGTGTAATCCTACAAGAGATTCGACGGTTAACAACTGGCGGCGGAAACGTTAGTTAACTTTGTGATTAACGAACCTTTCGAATTTTCTCCAACTTTTCATCATCTTCGAGGAAGAACCGAAGGTATTGATAGGAGACATCAACATCGCAGTTACCTCCCTTTTGCCTGTGCTCCTCAATTGTAGCCCCACCACCAGAGAACGCATATTTATTAATCTAAAGCAAATATTAAACCATTTCAGCTACTTAGATCCTAATAGGCATAATTAATTATGGTTCCCGAAAGCGAGGTTAATCAGCTGGTTTCCTGACGCGTTTTCGATATGTCCAAGATACATCCCCTAATGTTTGCATAGTCATTCCATCATAGTATGAAAACGTTTCAACCAGTGTAAAACTGGGTGTCTAATAAGTCAGTAGTTCAATGAAATTCAATGCATTTCCAGTTGAAGAGATGATCGAACTCATTGGTCAGGTTTAACCATTACGAAGTTGAAGAAAACGAAATTACAAATAAGAGCTACCTCAGAAAAATTACTCTCTACACAAGTCAAGTGCTTTGGGCCACTAAGCTTAGTGGGTTGGAGAGGTTTCCCACCTTATTAAAATTATAAAATGCTTTTAGGTTCAATAGAACTCTATGGTCAAGAGGTAACAAAAAACTCCTAGTGAAATTGTTCACAAAACCAGTAAGAAAGTTAATTAGAAAAAGTAAAGGCATTATTACATAATGCCATAAAAGGACAGTCTACTTGCCTTAACAGCCAATCAAGGTAGGAAATGAGGAACTATCCCATGCGGATACGACAAAATGGTAAAGCATAAACAAAAAAACGGGGCCCGTTCTCATTTGATTTGAGGTAGATATCCACAAAACCTAACATAACAGCTGAGTTCAATAAGTAAAATTTTGCAACCTATTTAAAGGTCACAAATCCCCTGTAGTCTTCACTAATTTACGCATAATTGACTAACAACGGTTTAACATAAGTGGAAGGCAAAATAGAAAGTTTCAATCATAGATTTTGGGATAATAGCACTTGATGTATATGCCCCATTTGATAGATTGTCAATGGTTTCTGAGGCCTTCGAAGTGAGTAGAAGGAAGGCAACCTATACTTCCTCTTGTATGAAACAAATGTTCCAATCTTCTGCCATGTAAATCAATGTGATTGGCCAGTTCAAACATTGGATGAGCAATGGTAAGCCTAGATCTCGGAGTCGTAACTCGCAACTCAATTTCGATACCATATCAAAATAATGGCTACTTGGGCAATACAATGCAAGAAATGAGGGATAATTAAGTGAAGTTAACACAAAGATTAAACTAAAATCATATTCAGTAAAAGTTAATCAACAGTGTTATATAAAAGCCCAAAGCATTCTAGAGACACTGAAGCGATTTTAATTGACAGAAGGCACAAAATTATGTCACTACAACCTCTTTTTCTAACTTGAAAAGCTAGCATTTCACCACCTGTTTTCTTAAAGGACTGGAAATGGACGGCCCATGATGACCTATTCTAACTCCTTACTGATAACTAAGTATGAATAACTTTTAACTACCCAGACTTACAGCCTTTATTTGGTAAGGTCAAAGCTAAATGTGTAAATGCCGTATTCATTGGCTACTTTTCTGACCTCGAAGCACACTGGCCAACATTTAATTTTTAGAGCATTAAACGCGTAGAGCAAGGGAATTCGTACATTTTACTTGCTTTAAAGCATGATGAAATGCGAAATTTATTCGTTTAACTAGTTCATGTCATCCTTTTGATAACTCCTCACTCTATCCAAGCCTGACTCATAAAGAACGCCATCTTCAAAAAAGAATAATAATAAAGGGGTTTCATATAGGCAAAAATAATTCTGCCTGAGGCTTCTGGATGTATCAACCAATACTAGCGCTTCTGGAACAATAGCCGACAATTACGCTGCTGAGTGGAGGGGAGTCTATGACATATACCAACAGCCAAGACCTCTATTCATTATGACATGTGATGAACATGTTTTAAGGAATAGCGATGTAGGAGAGAAAGAAAGCGAGCTGAATTATTATCTTCAACTTTAGGAAATGGAAATTATGACAGAATATATACAAGAGAAAACACGGCAGGAGCTATCATTGACTGAGAATTTTAAATGCTGTCCAATTGACAGAGTAAAGCTAAAATAGCAAGTGTCATATAATGCGGAAAAATGGATAAAAAACTCACAGGCTGAAGGATTAATGACACATAAAGTATCAAATCATAAGGCAATTAATGATAAAAGTAGACAGAACAACTAAAAACATTCTTTGTCTCCAAAAATGGCGATCTCTCCTATGTCTGCTGAACATAGGCAAGCTTTATAATCCTTCCAATTGGAATTATTGAAGAAAACCTGACTTATTGACCCTTTGCTCGATCCGAAAAAACTCAAACACTAATCAACTTCGATTAACGGTTAAACAGTTGATTCAAAAGCAATTGTAAGAAAAAAACGCAACCGCTCCAACATAAGGTGAGCGTCAAAGAAGATTGCCACTTTCAAAACGAAGCAACAGCTAAACAAGATCTAACCACTCACCTTGTTTTTTATCTGTTTCGGTGTATCTGTAAGAAATATTGATGAGTTCGGATCCGAAGCACTCATCTTTGTGGAACTGCCTTGAAGCGCGGGAAAGAAGACGGAGAAAATGAGAGAGGGCTTCGGCATGCCCAAACGGGGTGCGACATCTCGAGTCATGCGGAAGTAGGGATCCTGATCAATAGCACAAGGAATCAAACATCCAATTTCCGATTTGAGTTTCTTCTTCCCATCTTCCTTCTTACCTCCGCCTTTACCCTTCTTACTATTTGCGGCATTTTTATGGCCATTTACTTTAGCCTGCTTCAGTTCCTGCTCTAGCTTTCCGAAAATGTGTGGAAATGCCGTGGAGAAACACGGAGCACCTTGGACAGCAGGAAAGGCAATTTTGCCGATGCAGTCATTTTCGGTGAAACCAAAGATCGCTCGCGCCTGATTGAAGGTTACAAGGCGTTGAATGTTAACAACGGTGCGGTAAAACTCTGGACATTGTCTAAGGTGAAAAGTCAAAACAATAAGGGGAACAGAAAGTGTTAGTTGGTAAGAGCTTAAATATATAGCATGACAAAAAACCATGAATTAAGAGCATGCTTACCAATGGTGCAAGGTTGTAGGAGTTAGAATTAACTATTAACACAACTCCTAAATGGCAGGTACATCTACCTTTTAGACATCGAATATAAAACATTTTTCTATTAACGAAATATTTTGGCCCAATTCTCTCTTAGTTAGATTTACTTTTAGTCAGCACGACTAAGATAAATCAAATGCTGTTACTCTATATAAAAGAGGTTACACTTGATTTAAAACTGTAATGGGGCTTTAAAAATTCTATAACAAATCAATCCTAAAAAACATTATCAAATAGGGCACAAATCTGATTACTCGTTAAAGCGTGAATTCATAGGAAACAAACAGTTGACTAATATTAGCATATATCATCCATAAAATGCTTCAATAAACATACCCCATATATGTAAAGTTGTTGAAAATGAAGGTATTCTTAGGGTCGAAACCAGTAGCAATGATATCCTTAGCGTTTTCCCTGGCCAAGTTGATGATCTCGTCCATAGGAATATTTCTCCACAGAAATTTTTCATCGTCGGTCAACTGGATGACAAGAGGAACATTAAAAACATCCTGAATCCACTTTGTGAGGATGAAAGGAATGAGATGTCCAACGTGAAGAGATGAAGAAGAGGGACCGCGTCCAGTGTAGAGATAAAAAGGTTTACCTTTCTCGTACATGTCAAGAATATGCTCAAGATCTCGATGAGCAAAGAAAATGCCTCGACGAATAAGGTGATGCACAGGCTTGCCAGTCACCTTCTCGAACCGTTCAATTAGAGCAGGCTCAATTGGGGAACAGCCGAATCGTACAATCAATTTCGCATAGTCAACACCAGAATCGGAAGAAGCCTTAACGTCCCATGGTGTCACAATATCACCCTCTTCAATAGACACATCTACTTTCGCCTAAGATCGATAATATATTTTAAGAAGCAATTTGTTGATAAGCAAAGATGATCAGTGATTTTCACATTACCTTTTCAAATTTTTCGATCAAATTGGCTTCGCCGTCCTCTTTCGTTGGCATATCTGAATAATTCTATAAGACAAAACTTCTTTCAATACAGCTTACGATTAAAAATGATAAAAAAAAACAGAATATTCATTTATACATCCAATCGTCTTTATTTTAATTCATACGATATAACTACACCGAACCGAAAATAATTAAAGTTTTTAATCGCACTCAACCAACCTAACAATGTGTAAGACAGACCAAGCTCGGATAGAATGGCTTAGCAGAGATAAGTTACATAGTTTAACACTTAGTCACATGTCGCCAAAATCATGGGTGGATGTCTTCGGTTTTTATTCAGGTCTTCCTTCTATTATTTTTCCATTTGTAATATTTTTATAAAATTATTACATGACGTGAGCCTTATGTATTTATATTATCAGTGCGCAGATGTGGGGCAAGATTTTACCCGTATCATTTTGTTATAAAAGAAAAATTCACAAAAAATTAAAAATCATTACTTTATCTGAACAAATGCCTTCAGGTTTACTGTGCGAATCAAGGGTAAATTAATTTTTTCAATTGAAATCAAGCGTAAGTTAATACACTCATTTTTGAACAAAAAGGATGGGATTAAAATGCTTCTTCGGCCCGAAAATTTCAGACTTATAAAAAGACCTCAACTATTAATACATATTACCAATCTTACGTTTCTTCTATAAAAAACGTGAGTAATCACTGCTCTGCCAGGCCAAAGTGCTACTATAATGTTTCAACCTACCTATGGAAAGCGTGCCTTTCAAGGTCATAAATCGAAAATTTTAAGTTGTAGCGGATTAGCTACTCTAATAAGCCTGACTATTCTCAGAAATCTCTGTGACAGTTCTTCCTAGTCAGAAAGGCTATCGCGAAGATAGAGAGCAAAAAGGCGTGTCGCAGGCAGAACGCACATTGCAAATTATGATATCGAGAAACATGATTAGTTATCAAATAATTCTAGCATATATTGAGTGAGCGGTGTTCTGCACTTACAGCCGCACGCTCCAAAATGTTCGAATGCTCATTTTCTTTTTGTACGGGTTGCGTACACCACAAAGTCTAGGATTTGCAATCGTTAAAATTGAGGGTCAGATAGCGTTAGAAGGAGTGCACAAGCTAAGTGTTTACATTTCGTGTCGTAGAAGACAAAATGACTCCTCTATCTCTAAACACCTGAAACTCAAAATTAGCTTCAATTTAGTTATTTAATATCGTTTTCTCGCTTGGATTTCTTTGAGGTTCTCAAAACCGTGAAATATAATAGTAATGCAATTTGGTGCATAAACCCATGGCTTCCTTTTTTCACTAATTGGCCTCAATTAAAAATATTTTAAGGGAACCTAATATTCAGTTAATGCATATTCATTTTAGGAGGATGAGATCAACGATATTACGCTGTGGGTCTGACAAATGTATCACTCTTATAGATTTTAAGAAGGTACACTTTCGAGACGAAAGAACGGAAATAATGTTTTGTAATTGTAAGCTTCGAGAGGGTGATCTGTTTTAGTTTTTAGATTGCCCGAAAATTTTGAAATGTTACTTGGTTCCCCTCCGTAGTTTCTACACATCTGAGATCATCTGGTGGACGGAAACGATAAATTGTTAGCAAAAGCATTACGAACAGGCAAGCCCAATAGTTACCTGGACGTCATATAGTAGTCAATCAGCACATTGATACATTGACGATTTGACATTATTGAGGTGACAGCTTGGTCACATCGTAGGTTTCTTGCTACATGAGTGAATAATTATTCATGATTGCCTAAGTGAAATGTGAAATTTGAACATTTCTCATAAAATAAAGGGATCTTTTAGTTAGTTCCAAAAACTCGGAAATGATACAAATGCGGACTTTGAATATATATACAATTTAATCTCAAATTTGATAAATGAATAACGTAAACACACGTTTCCTATTCAAATACATATTTATTACTAGAGGTACTTATCAGTAAAATAAAACTGTAGTGACTAAATTATCGAAGGCCTAAATTATCTTGAGAAACATTGATGAAAATAAAACTTGCATACATAAGGTTTAATGAGTTCTCTGATATGTTATTAGGCGAGCCTACACTGTGGTGTTTGATTACCAGG
Organism: Hymenolepis microstoma; assembly: GCA_000469805.3. Taxonomy (NCBI): domain Eukaryota; kingdom Metazoa; phylum Platyhelminthes; class Cestoda; order Cyclophyllidea; family Hymenolepididae; genus Hymenolepis; species Hymenolepis microstoma. The sequence goes on along the minus strand of LR215989.1, from coordinate 33,654,836 downwards.
TTAAATATAAATCAAGAAATAAGAATTTGACTTTCTTACCTTTAAAAAGATAAACAATGAAGGGCAGGATTTGTTACTGCCAAATATTTGGTGAGAATTTTAAGATCCTTACTCTAGTTAACAATATTGCGGCCTCAATATTTGATAAATGCGATGTAATAATTTAAAATCGCATTTCGAATAGTTCTATTAATATAACATAATTTAACAAAGAAAATGTCTTCATCTTTCCATGGAACATAAGTTGTAAGATGATTGGTTGCATAGTTTTTTCGCTATAAATTTGCCTGCTACCGTTATCTTCCATGGGTTTGCTCTTTTTATTTTTAAAATTATCGATAAGGTGGAATTTTGTCTGCATTCTATAGACTTTTCGGATCTCGTGAAAGGCGAATACTTATTCTTGGTCTAGACGGGGCTGGAAAGACCACAATATTATATAAACTCCAAGTTGGCGAAGTTGTAACTACAATTCCCAGTACGCTTTTCATTTTCCATTAATTTTATTTATATCCTTTTCAGATTAAGTATTTCTTATGTTGCTTGTTCCTTAATCTGATTTAATTATATTATGCCCGATATTATGATTAGTCTCAAAGACTCTCTTTTATTGAAATTATTATGGATCTCTGTTCTCTACTAATAGCTATCGGTTTCAACGTCGAGTCAGTTCATTATAAGAATTTGAAATTCCAAGTGTGGGACCTTGGTGGCCAGACTAGTATTCGTCCTTATTGGCGCTGTTATTATGCAAACACAGATGCAATAATCTATGTAGTTGACAGTATGGATCGCGATAGAATTGGCATTTCTAAACAGGAACTTATCTCAATGCTTGAGGTTTGTCAATTATTTCCAGGCCTTTGTCCATGTTGCTTCTGCTATGAGTTCCTCGACTTTTGCTTTTTCTTATAGGAAGAAGAACTTAGAACTGCTGTTCTTGCAGTGTTTGCCAACAAGCAGGATATAGAAGGCTGTATGTCTGTTGCACAAATTGCTTCTTCTTTCGGACTAACTTCCATCAAAAATCGAACTTATCAGATTTTTAAAACATCCGCTGTTCGTGGAGATGGCTTGACTGAAGCTATGGATTGGTTGGCAGAGACCTTAAATCGACAGTCTTGAAGAGAATCGGTTAACGTTATTAATCCCGTGCACATAGGCTGTGAGCTGATACATAAATTGACCGTGCTTGTCGGATCCTGCTTCTACGAACCACTTCCATTCATCTGCGTGTTATCTCTGTATCTATTAATAATTTCCTTCCATCTCTACCCACCTAATAGTTGTTTGCGATTTCTGTGTCTTTGCTAATCGTATTACTGTTTCGCTAATTGTTATGAAATGAATTCTTGTATGTTTTCTGGTCTTTGCAATTAGTCTTTATAATTTTTTTTCATAATTTCGTAGTTTTAATGGAAATATTTGTAAAGCTAGTTAGGGTGAATCAGTTGATTTGAATTTTATTAAGTGCAGTACATATGATTTCGACAGGTAGACAGAGAGCCTGGATTTCTGCTATCTCTATATATTGCAGGTGGGTGTTCCTCGAGTATTTCGTGGGCCAACTGTCGCTGTAGGTGTAGTCTCATTGCCTAAAATTTCTAGTATATTCGGTCTACTGGTGAACATAAGTAGTCAATCAAAGATGTAATCAAGTTGGATTCTATAACCCACCAATTTTCTTCGGTGTTCTAGGTAGTGCTGAGGAGTATACGGTACATTGCTACGCCTTAGTAGCTCATCATACTAAATTGTGATATGAATAAGGCATGAAAATGGCAAGATTTTTAGACTCATTACATTGCAAATTCGTACCCCTTTGGGTCCGAACTGATACTTCCGGCAGGCCATTCGAATAGGACCCTCTTTTTTGGAACTCATTAGTCTATTTAAATTTGGAGAAGCCTCACCACTTGCTTGATGAGAAGGTGCTTAAATGAGAATTATAAGTAGTATGCAATCGATTAGTTTTTAAAAAGCCCACCTTGTTTGAAAGCTTGAGCGGTTTCATATTCGTAGACCTAAATATGGTGAAAATAAATGAACTTCATTTTCTGAATGTCGAGACGACAAAAAAGCGAATAGATTTAAATGGTATAGTGATAATACACAGACGATCTTGGGTTTACAGCCCCTTTTAGTAAATGTCATATCCAACTACAGTGTTCGACAAAATGACTGAATGCGAATTTTAAAATTAGAGAGATTCCGGAATTCGATTTAATGAGTACTGGATGATACTTTCTTTGTTGTGTTTGAACTTGTGATTTTCCAGAATGCTAACTTCAGTATCAGGCGTAATTTGCTATCGAATAAGCTTCCAAGTTAACCAATTTATACAGAATTTCACGAAACTATTGGATGCGAACAAGCCCTTATGATGTTCAGACACATCTTTATTTGCTCTCACCACTGCTACGTGACTTAGTCAAAATGTATTGCCTCCGGAATTCATTTTTTTCGATGTTCTCGATACGTTATCGATACTACAAATCCATGTTTTAGTTTGGGAGAAGAAAGGTGTTCCAGTTCTCTAGAACTTGTGGGACACGTCACCGCACGCGCGTATAAAAGTGCGCGCGTGCAACGACTGCGCTGGCTGAGCGCGACTAATGTATAGCCAATCAGGAGCTTTCGTTTGCATAGTCAATACGCCATGTTGATTATTACTAGATATACGATATATAGATTTCGCGATCTTGTTACAACGAATAAACGTCTCTTCTCCCACCTCGTCTCTTTCTTGATTTTGCAGTAGCGTAGCTACTTTAGTGTGAACTAACAACTAGGAGACTCTGTTACTGAGGTTTCTGAGTACATTCAGGTTTACTTAAGTAGCAAAACCGCTACAAACTAATCATACAAAATTTAGCTTAAATTACTTCCCAACTCCATTAAAATAGCACTACCAGGTGTTAATTTGAGTGCGGGATAAGTATCTCGTACTCACCCTTTACTAAAATTACAGTCTTGGCTCCCACAATCGATTATTTCATTTGCAAATGCGTGTAATGTAACGTGTGAATTTACGCGGTAGAATTTGCTAGACTTAATGGCCCTGGTGCTTTGTCCTTTCTAATGAGAGAGGCCAGCGGTCCACCCAACACTTTTATTATTGATTATTGTTTAATTCTTGTGAAAAACGGTTATTCCGTGCAGCCAATTCATCTTCTATAAATAAACAACGACAAGGTCATATTGATTATCAAATAAAGAAAAAAAATTAAAATAATCAAAAAATTAAAATTTGCAATAAACACCATTGAAATGACCATTTACATGAGCTTAACTATCATGAGACCTGCCTTTAATTGGACGTGTTGCAATCGGAACATTTATTGCAAATTATGATATCGAGAAGCGTAATTGGTTATCAAATAATTCTAGCATATTTTGAGTGAACGTTAATAGCAATATGTCAGAGCGGTTCTCTGCACGTACGGCCGTACACTCCAGAAGCTTCGGGTACGCATTTTCTCAAAATGTTGTATTTCAATTCAGGAGTTGTAAGTGAAGCGGCCCATATCTCCCCATTTGTCTCAAAATTACAAGCTAAAGATAAGGTGACTGAAAACCCTTCGATAAAGAGGAATGCTGCTATTTGTGGATTTATTCTGGGAACCCACAAATTGGAGACGTGTGACCTACTTGGAGGAATTGTGGTCAGACGGACTTAAATTTCCACCTTGTCCTCATTTCTATTTTCTTTCTTTTTTGATATGGATATTAATCCAACTTCCCAACCATCCTTGATTTTATTGCAAATCGCTTGCTCGAAGCGCGATTTTCTTCTAAGGGGTTTTCAACGCTTTCATTGCGGACTAGACTTAAGGAAAGTTAAAAGCGGATTGCATAATCAAAAATGATTAGTAATATTCCAGATATGGGCAGATTTGATTGGAATAACTTGTATATGGTTGCTGATTTGCCTGATAATTGCGACACTTGACACAATTTCAGTACAAGCAATAAGATAGCTTAGCGGGAATGCCAGTCAATGTCATTAATTACAAAAGAACGTAGGCTCATTCATGAGTCGCTGACTTTACTACTTGGCGATAGCTCCAGTGGTGTGCTGTGGGGCTCATGTGCTTTGAGGCTTAAAACGTTTGAATGATGGTAACGCTAGCGACTCACTCCAATGTTAATGTATTAGGAGAGAAAGCTTGTATAAGGCAACTCCACATAAATGCTCTTTGAAGCCCACAAATTAGAAAATAAATGCACTAAAGCTTTAGAATTGGCAAGTCACCCCACCTAAAGTATAAGCAATTTAAAGAATCTTAGGTTAAAATAATAAAATTATATTATCCAGCCTGACGTCATGATAGCTAGGTCATTGAGCGTGGCATTTAAAAGCTCAAATACTTTAAATACAATTTTTAACACCTTCAGAAGCCTTCCGCCTCATGTGAAAAATCCTCGAACGAGGAGTCTAAACACATCGGCGGTTCTGCTGACAAGCAATTTTTTTTGTCGCCTTGATCATGAATTCTTGCACCCCAAAGGATGCCAGTGAGTTCACGAACGAAATAATTGGCTTAAATGATTAAACTGTCCTCTCCATAATTCGAATCGCTCGACAGAGAACGGGGTTGTTTGTGCGACATGCTACATAAAGAATATCATATAGACATAGTTGGGCTTAATCGAGTTCGACATTAGTCCTCGTATGAAAGAACATTCCCGAGTATCTCGCATCCTGAAGAATTAGAGAGTAGAAGAATATATAAACCACGGATTTGGGAAAGTTTTACTCCTCTGGAAGGAAATCCCCATATCTTTGTTACATTGAAACCTCTACCTCTCCCCTTCCCAAGTGGCTTTTCAATATGGCAGATTAAAAGATCACAATGGCCAAATGGAACACACTGCATCAACAATGAGAAAGGTAGATGAAACATCCATGGAAAGTATTTATCTCAACTTTCCAACTTAGATTAAAAAGAAGGTGTGCGCGATAGACTTAACTCCACTCATACGACAAAAGTGTCTATAAACCGGCAGTTGACTTCAAACCGCCACGAGCCGACTGCATGTCATATTCGATCACTTTGTAGCACACTAGCTACCTTAATAAGCCTTGACTCCTAGTTGGTAAGTCTCCCAGAATAGAAGAAACAGACGTGTACCGTAAATACACTTCGTTTATTTCCACTTTGAAAGAACAATGACCTAGTGTATGAGAGGAGATGGACCTTTGTGCCATAGGAAGAAGAAGAACGTACAATTAAGATATGATGATGATTGGGAAACAGCCTTTATTAATTCGCAATAAATATAACCTCCTCCAATCAGAACAAGTTTACAATTGTAAAATAAGAGACCCTGAAACTCTAAGAAAATTTCAGTTTCCTATCGTGAAAATGTGTTCAATTATCGTTCAAAATGAAATTTTCATGCATACTGAAGTGAATAGGAGTAAAATGACGCTAATCGCTTCCCACATTCAGAGATATCCCCACTTTTAAAGAAAGGTATTACATATTCCGCCCTTTTCTCGCCTTGGCAACTGCAGTTTTTGAGTTATTCACCTGCTTGTCTAATTTCTTTAAAAAAAATAGACTTAAGAGAAATTTCGAACTAATGCTAATTCCACCTATCCACTGCACACCAATTTTAAATGCGACAATTTAGCTTCAGTATACTAGGCGCGCATTTATTTCTTTTCAAAATGTTATGTCCTATTTGTGATTTTGGCGAAGCCGATCACAATTAAAATGAATCAAGTACACAGTAATGGGGGGAACAAGAAGATTGTCCTTCATAATTTTAAAATGTGATGATAAAAATGACCCAACCCTCATATGTTGAGGGGGTGGGATGAGAGGAGAGGGTAAAGGAGACGGATGTCAGATCCGACGTTTAACAAACAGTTATAAGGTGCATTAGACACTGCAATGACTCACAAAATAGATAGATTAATTGAAGTGTTTCGACCTCCAGCTGATCTCATGATGGTATAAAAGGAGCAAATTGATGTTCCGTAACTGGATACAAATGACCTTAATGACAAATTTCGATGGAGAATACTGAATTGACCATAACGAAAGCAAGAATCAAATTGCCAATAATAAATGTATTATATTAAAAAGAGGGAAATTAGCGAAAGATTTGGGACGAAAGTAGAATTTCAGATAAAATGATAATAGGAAGGAGGCAGCCGAGACAGGCAGTAAGGAGCGACGACAGAGGATGAGGAAGCAGTCGTTACAGGTAGTAGTTTCTGGTTTTTCTCGACAAGGGGGCCTGGATTTGGTTCCCTGGGTTCCCTGCCGTTGGCAACATGCGGATTTGGTTTTCCTTCTGTGTCGTTGTCAACAGGATGTATTGGCTTTTATTCTGTGCCGTTGTTAACAGAAGAATTTGGCTTGTCTTCTGTGTCGTTGTCAAAAGGAACTTTTGGTTTCTATTCTCTGTCGTTATCAACATGTGATTTTGGTTTTCCTTCTGCGACGTTGTCAACAGGAGGTTTTGGTTTCTATTCTCTTTCATTATCCACAGGGAGTTCTGGCCTTCCTCCTGTGTTCTTGTCCACATGAGGTTTTGGTTTGTCCTCTGTGTCGCTGTCCTACCAGAGCGTAGTGCTAGGGCCATTATAAAGTTTATTAAACACTACAATGACTTGCAAAATAGGTAGTTTAATTGAAGTGTCTAGAACTCCAGCTGATACAATAATGGTATTAAAAGAGGAAAAAGTCAAAGTTGCTATCGTGTTCGTATACGAATTCACCAATCCAATGATGAATGCAAAATTCGTTTCACAAATCGAATACCATTTATAGCCCAGAGAGATAATTGGATTATGTCAACAAAGCCAATCATTCATTCATTCAAAACTCACTAAGAAGGTGCAGCCCACAAGAGTGTTGGGAGCAAAAGTGGAAGGGTATTACACATCAAGAACACGCCTATGCGAAAGAAATGAGTGTGATTGAAAACAATGGGGTGTCATTCGTTTTGCATTGAATTATAAATGCTCAAAAGGTGAAATGTACGACAGCATTGAGATCCCATTTTACAAGGCCATAGTTGCCTTGTAATGACTAAGCTTTGTACCAGTGTCACAGTAGCACATCAATTAGCTCCGAGAATAGTAATTCAGATGAGATGGGAGTTGTTCGTTGCACCATGCTTGTGTGGATTTCATTTCAAGCACACGCGTATTGAGACTTGAGAAGGAGGACTAAAGTGGTCGAAACTCAATGAAATCCACCCGAAATTCCGAAATAATCTCCACTAATTACTCAAGCAACACGAAATGGGTTTTAGGCTTAGTTGATTTCATCACTGTTTAGACAATTGCTTGCTTAAAATGCATGCCTGTCGATGAAAGTGAAGAGAAAATGTTGGAGCAGTTAAGCATGTTGCCTTCTCTATTGAGACGAGTATCAAGTGAATTTGATTATCCTGGCATAACAAAGTAATTTCAAGAAGCCGAAGGAAGCGTGTGAGATTGTGAGTGAGGAGGCTTCTCAGCTGACAGTCAAACAGTAGTGCCTGCATTGTTTTACAAAGCCTTAGTTGCCTTGTTATGACTAAGCTTTGTACCAATGTGCCAATGTACCAATGTCACAATAACACAATGAATGCCATTCGCACCTTAGGCTCTGTTCCCTCGAAACTGTTGAGAAAGCTTAGCTAATTTCAGCAGCAATTTCATACCAACTGCTTTTCCCACCGCGATTGTTGAGATTTAGTCAATTCTTATTAACATAGCATTCCACTACAATTGAAGCAGCACCCAGTTAATATTGGAAATATTAGAAAATCGACACTGAATGTTTTGGACAAATAATCAATATGCGATCTAGGCGAAGATGTGTGAGTTTAAACCGTAGAACGTGAATGAACGGAATCAGTATACTACTAACCATTTTCGAGTCTGCCCTGCTACATTTACTAGTCTCTTTGCTAATGCGATGAAATTCTGAAGTTAACAGTCATCATTGCGATAGTAATTTGGAGAGAGAATTACCTGTTTCCTGGTGGAGCACTTAGATTAAACTGCAGGCCGAGTCACTCGTGTCATACCCACAAAGATTCCACCTTCAAACCTAAGTTCTACGAGCCACCTATGGCACCTATGAACCACCACTGTAGTTGATTTCCTCTCGAAGTAGATTAACATTGCAAGCCAATTTTGAAAGTCTGTATTTGAAAATCTATATTTCACAAAATGTAATTTATGAGCATTAACTTGTGATGGATATGAGGTGTTTTAATACAATGTGGAAGTGTAAACATTAAACTCGACATTGAGAATGATAAGACGTGGAAGGTGAATGTTTGAAAGTGGTTTCATAGAGAGCAATTAGAAATACTCTTATTTGAATACCCTTTCTCACAGTTTTATTACGATTACTTTCAATTTTTAGTGACAATGATAAGGAAAGTGTGTTAGTCTTATTGGCGCAAAGCAGCCTAAATGACTTTTAATAAAAACGTCGATTTACTTAATCCAATTCAGTAGTACAGTTTATACCACCGATGATATATAAATCTAAATGTCAACAGTAGCATGATGGATTCATAACTAATTCTTTGGTCAAACTAACAAATAAGTATTTATTACTATGTGCTAACAGTGGCGTAGGTGTTTAATAACCAAGTCAGGAGTGAGTCTAACAAATAATTGTCCATTAAGAAAGTAACCAGTGGATCCGAGTGCCAGCTGCGTAGTGGACTTTCGCAAATAGACTACAAACGATAAAATGCATCAATTTGACACACATGAATAAGCCTTAATTTATCCGCTTTTATTACAATGGTAAAATTCCCTTGAATGGAATGGATCTTGAAGAATGGTGTAGAACACGTTGATTGTGTGGCTGTGTTTCTGTTGTATGCCTCACCTATATATTTGGGACATTGGCAGAAAACACATTAATAAAGTGTCTATTTGGGTATGCTGACTCTATACTGACTCCAAGCTACTGATATGTAGACAGATCTTTACATTCGTGACAGTAATAGGCAATTAACGCAATCAACATCACGACTGAACGCTACACGATGTAAGAACGCACAAGGGATTCTTTTGTTCAAATAAGCTGGTGTTATGTTCCCGCCGACTCTAACTTTGCCGACTCTGTCCACTTTCATTTATTGACCTTAGCCAATTCCTTCCAATTTAACAATACCAGTCGTAGTTTTCACTCCTTAGATTGTCGACTTGTATATTTACGTTATAAGCAATTGATCAGCTGATCGAATTGAGAGACTGATCAAACATTCCGACGGTTTCTGATACCCGCTTTGATGACTTCAATATAACCTACTCTTTAGAGTTCACCCTCACTAATAATTTACTTCTGCCTTAGAAGCACTCAGACTAATAGAGTACTCTTGTTCAAATTTCTCGAATACTATTCACTGAAATTGACAACCAAAGGGAAGAGAAATATGAAATTATAATTAAAGAGAAAATTCAAATTGTGTAAAGTTTGGCGTTAATGATAACCCCACATTATGAAAGTATTTTCAAAAACATTATGTTAATATTCGAGTATTAATTACCTACATAGTGTTGGGTTTCACAAACACACAGAGTGTTAGACATTTTGGGATGATTTCCTTACATTTTCCCATAACCATCTAACCAGCATTTCAATGATGGGAACATAATTTTGGCAGAATGAATTGGTTAGTCAGTGGTTAAATGTAGCAAATATGCTGTTAGTTTTGGAAGTTTGCGAAATTTTAGTGTAAATCATTAAAGAAATTGGCTTATAATTCTTGCGTCTCTTCTTTACTACTGAACGAGGGGAGAATTGATGACAACTTCTGCTTAATTGTTGTATTCACATGTGCCAATGATGCAATGGTGTTAGCTTATCTGCATGATGTTTTCTTGGTTTGTAGCAGTCAGGCTTTATTTGAAATGCCAGAAGAAGTATGGACAAAGTGGAAATAGTGAAATCCATGATTCATGAGAGTAACTTGTGACGGAAACCAATAAATTTTATCCTGGAATTCGAGCACACATTCTTACTTACAAGCGTTACGTAGAGTAACTAACGCTTATCAATCGAAAGGTGACTAGAATTTCAACTTCAATTACCATAATATGAGGTAGTTCAGCTGTTGAATTTGGAAAATGTCTGCTTTCACTTCCCAGGACTGCCACGACTGCAACAGACTTTACAGTCAAAGTTGAGATGTGAGCAATTTTATTGGTATGTATGAACAACACCACACTACTCATTGCATATTTACCGATAGAGATGGAGATAACTGTTGGCACAAAATCTAACTAACTTGATTGGTGCATAGGCTCTGGTCATATCTAGTGATGTAAGCGTGAGAATAGCAGAGAACAGGGAAGATGGGTTCAGAATAACGCGAAATGCAAGTTAGGAATTTACGAGGAGTGTGCCGAAAAGTCATCACTTTCAATAAGAAGCTTATTTTGAGAGAGAGAATTTCAAGAAACACTCAAACGAGCTCATGACTTAGACCAACTGATCAAGGCACCAATGAGGACTTACATTTGAGCGAACCCTCGTGACTAAAACAGTCAACGACACTAATAGCTGTCTACAATGCCACAATTCCTCTTCCGAAGTGTATTCGGATGTTTGCCGAAAAGAAAGCTATGACCTTACGCTATTGAAGGAGTCGCTGTAGCTCTGGCACAATGTCCCACAAGGAATTCCAATGTCCAATGTCTAATGGCTTTATATCGTATAGGTCATCGTAAGGGTTGAAGCAACACTGGTCTGAAGTCCATTCTCAATGTTGATATCGAGTCAAGAGGTGGACTGAAATTGAAGAGTCACCTTCATCAGATGAGTTACAAACGGCCTCCCATAGATATTCCAGTTGGGTACATGAAGATTCTATGTAAATGAGTGAGCGAGAGATAGAGAGAGGAGGGAGAGGGAGAGTAAACTGCAAAGGCGAAACTACCTCAGTTAACCTGTCACATACAACGAATTAAGTATATTTGCTATTGTGAACAATAGGGATTTTGTCATGCATCCTTCAGTAAGTCCGATACATAATAACATGCCCTTTTTTTCTACCTCAGCATAAAATTCCCAACAAATCTGCATACCGTTGAGTCCAATACTCAACATCTTTTTCTGGTGGTTAGTCCACGCCTTAACGTTTGAAAAATTGCACGCGCCAACTGTAAATGACCGTCTGCTTTCCCGTTTCCTATTCTTCGTTCTATTCAATGCTATTGCCAAAGTCCACCTTCTCTAATAATTTTCGCAAATTACTGAGCCCAACAGCTAGACCTGATAGTGAAACTTCTCTTCTCATCAACTGGTAATCTCAAGTCTGAAGAGGCGAAGACTACAAAGTCGTCATCCCTTAAAATTGCCAGCCTCACTTCACCTCCCCTACTCTCCTCTCACCCCACGCTTCCCACAATTTCCTTGCTAAAGACTTTGTTCTATTTCCGTCTGTATTCACTTTGTTCAATGCCTCCCCATGCAAACCATGTTTCCACTAATCTAATCTTAAAACAGATTTAGCAGGCAAACTATTAGAATACATTTAGCAGTTACGTATCCACCCGTCTTCTGAGCTGAATTTTGGCAGACTCGTATTGACAAACATTGCCGGTTTTGCTCTAAGTGGTCTGATGCTAATAAAATATTATTCAAGCAGTACGGAGCACAAATAAGGTGTCAGAACACTGTTGTCCCTATAATTCCTTGAATCCATTTCTATTTCACTCTTCTATTCCCTTCTCATTTCAACTGACCCAAGTAATCAAGATTTCACTATGTTCCTCTTCCTTCTTCTGACTTTTACACCAGTAACCCCTTCGCTCGATCCACATCTTATCTCCTCCTGCGATGACTTCCTCGAAATTCAAGTAATAAGCACTTTCTAAATCACTCACCTACTGTCACCCCTCAATCCTCCAAATTCTTCACTCCGTCTAATTCTCACCAAGGTCTCTCTGAATGCACCCTTCTTGATATAATCACGTTTTCATTGTAGATTCACAGATTCAGTTAGCTCTTTAATTGCCATTCTTTTACAGAACGCTTCAATAAATTCCATATCAATACATGTCAAGCTGGTACTTTTGATCTAATATTACCGTTACTCAACTGACCATAGACAGATTCACAGATTTAATGGCCGCGATGAAGTTAGTCACTCTCCTACATTTCCACAAATTCGAATCATGTTCCATATAAATGCACAAAACATCTTCTTCAGTAATATTCAAAACACGTGATGACCAAAGAGTTAGCTTTAGATACTTCCTAACCAACAGTCCTGTCTGCCCATTCTACAACATTCAGGTCACCAATAGCCCGGGATGTGAATACAGTAAAACATCCGTCAAAGCGATTGTATGCCAATTGGACTGACGGTGTTTTCCAAAGGTGGAAAGCAACTGTGAATGGAGAATTGGAAACTGTCACATTAAAGCTTATATCGCAAATAACTTCAAGCTGTCGAATTGACTGTGAAAAGCCTGATTTCAGACAATGCCAGGAGTAGATGCGATACCAACGAGTGATCGCAAATTACGCCACTTCCCAGTCTATATAAACCCACTCCCTGTGGATAGATCTACATCCGCAGAATAAATTCATTTGGCCCAATTCAATCACCAAGTTCTGGATGAGTAAGAGATACATCCCACAAATTCACAGACTTGCGCATTTGTTTAAAATGTCCACTCGAGCTTTAAATGAGCATATCCAATTGTGAAAATGTCATGCTACGTTGAATTCTAGAAGAGTCGGGCAATAGCGTTGTGAGAAATAGCTCTTCGATGGATTAAAACAGTTCTTACTGACATGCATTGCACCTTCGTAGACTGGGTAAAATGGAAGAGCAATATTGCATAGAGTCTAACGTGATTCGAGTTGATTTCAAAGGTTATAAGTTTCACTAGTCACTTGTCACACTCTTAGCTATACTATTCTTAACTGATACGCATACCACACATCTCACTTCTGTGGTGTTGAGATGATTGAAGCTGCCTACTGTCTTGCGGGATCATGCATCTTCTCAAACTCCAGGAAGATAATCAAAGTCACATGAGCTACAAGTGAAACTAACACACCAGTCAATAAATGGTGGAATCTGTAAGTAGTGTTTACCTCAGAAATACAGATGGCGAATCAAGACATTTGAAACTTGAAGTGAAATCGAGTTAGTGTTGTACAAACTGCCTTCAGGAGAAAACTTGCTAGCACTCTCAAATAGAGCATGAAATCGAGTTAATTCGTCAAATTGCAGTGAATGACGCAGGAAGCGATATGTTTCACCGCTAATTCACTTGAAACAATTGAACAATAGGAAATTCATGTAGAACAGCTTGATTTCTAATTTTTGGTGGGCCAATAGAGAGTTCGTTTGAACAACGATTTTCAAAATCCCAACAAGTCCTATGAAGTATGAGAGCAATAATTGTCCAGAAAAGAACTGAAATAGCTGTCAAGCTAACGCATGATTATGAACAGTTGCTGACTATTTTATAATTATTATCATTATCATTATTACAAATAACTCATATCCCTTAAAGTTCTTTAAACTTGCGTTTTCGAATCGGATTGGCAACCTTGGCATATACTTCAAGTCCTTCATTGATATTCTTCATTCACTTTTATTTCTAAATAAGTTTGATTAGTATAAAAATACTGAGTTGGCCGGATTTCCCAATCCTAGCAATCATCAACGTCAACTATCAAGTCCTTCCTAGCGTTTGTAAATTTGAATCTGCACGGGTAGACAGAATCAAGACGATCATTGGAGAGGGCGGTAATATATCGCTTGGTCTCTTTCGACTAACAGTGTCTATGATACATCATATCGCCATTTTAATCTGCGTTAATAGGACAAGTGCCATTTCGATAATGTACCTGCCTCATTTTTCATGAACTTATTCATAATATAAGCCATGTCATGGCTTTTGATAAAATATGAGAGCCCGAAAGATACATGGTGCGTTCAAAAATAGATTAAGCAAATGCATAAAGACTATGTTTGCTATTTTTATGAATTTAGTCAATTTTCTCAAAAAGAATTGAATTCTCCTAACCACTGGCAACAAATTTACGATTCCTGTAGTAAATGAATCCATACTTCAATAGCATTAAGGAATGGTTATTTTTACTTAATCCGAAATGAAATGCAGTTTACGCAAACTCAAAATAACGAAGGTAATTAACTCAGATATGATTTTAGAACTTTTGGGTCATCAAGGTTGCTGATGAAAGTTAATTGTCAATTTTTAAACATTCTGAGGTAATAATTCTTACCAAGAAGAAGATTGCGAGCCTCTTCGGAAATTCGAAATTGAACATTAATATCTTCCTCCAGCTCCATTTGTTTCAACTGTTCTCGAAGATCCAATACTTCTAGCTTTCGAGAGTAAAGAAGCATATGTTGATGCTTTAACAAGTTTTCATAATACATCGCGCAACTATGTTATTATCAAAATAGGTGGGCTTGAAATTCATTATAGTTAGCAACAAAGATTGCAAGTAAATTGTTTTACTGTTCGTAGGCCTCTCTTTGAATTCTCATCACGTTAATTGCAATGTTTTGAATAACTTCGTTGAGATGATCCGTATCGAAAGTGATCGCTTTGCGATTCGTATCCTCGCGAGCTTCACTCATCAGATTTTCAAGAAGCTCATTTACCAGTGGGGGTCTTGGAACAGTCAGCGATTCTTTCAAGGCCTAGTTTGTGGAGATAATTGGATATAATTTTTTTAAATGGGTAACTGGTTATTCTTGTTAAATATACGGGCTTCTTCCAAAGAACATGAGAAAGGTTTCCTTCTTCTCTATTTCCCTCTTTTATCACCAGATCAATCTGTCTAAACAGGGCCTTCCAAATATCCCCAATTATATAGTTCTCGAAAGATTCAATCAATTTCACGAGCTATAAAGTGAGAAAATACATTACAGCCAGTCATATTCTTCAGATTGGACTATCGAATTAAACTAACCTGATGTTGCAAGATGACAACTTCAGAGATACCCTTTGGAGAAATCTGAGCACCACTTTCTTGATATGGTCCAAGTGCATACTTCGTACTTCTGGGATTAGGCATTCATTACGTTAAAGTTGATTGAATAACAGAGGACAAAGAATGTCGACACCAATCTAAACTCGCAGTTAAGTCATAATTAAGGAAACTTACACGAAAAGCTTGAAGGTCGCAGATGTATTGAAGTCTTCCAAGCCAAGTCGACGTTTGCCCCACTCAGGTTTCAACGACTCAACTCGTTTGCGAAGTATGAGGTACCTTTTTATAAGATCGTAGGAATATAAATGCTTCTCGTGAAGGTACGCATGGAGATTTACAACACCGCTTCGTGACAGAATTGTACTATCATTTGCAATTAAAGATATAGATTGGCCATTTTCAAGATAAAAATGTTAATATCTGTCAGAAAGCAAATAGACTATATAATTTATAGTTCCAGAAGCGCGTATTTTTCATTCCGGAACAAAGCTATTTAGAATTGTATAGACCGAAGAAGAAAAGTAGAAATAAGCCATACTACTTGTCCTACGCTTATTGTTTTGTGATTTGACAAAAGTTAAGGTGGACTAGGGACGAATCTTTAGATAAAAATTCTCAATAAAGAAAATAGAATCGAAGCCAAATTGCTGAGAACATTTCTAATAACATATTATAACATTTGAGATATTCATACAAAGTCTATAAATCGTCTTATGAAGAGCGGTCTCCCAGTGGTGGATCAGTCTTATAAAGCTTAGATCTAACGTCAAGATGCTGGCTGAACTTCCATAAAGTACACATTACATTCGCCAAGTTTGAAAATAATCTATAAGTTAAGGAATGAATTTACTCCTACAGTCTATTTGGTCTAATTTAATTAATTCCTATTCCTAAAAAGAATAGTTAAATTTTGTTTGACACCGATTAGAGGAGATTAACGAAGGATAAGTAAATAGAATACTTTTTCTGCGAACTTTCATCATCAGCATCAGCGCACGAAAATTGCGCAGTTTCTTTTGAGAATTGATCTGCATCTTCGATTTTAGTCTCATTTTCATCTTTACCAGTTGTAACAGTAGTATTAACAGAAGTGATAGGTGGTGGGGAAATTTCCTTTCTTTTATTTCTGAATCTTCGGCCAAGAAGGTAGTGCGAATTCTCGTAGTTCTCAATCAACAACGGCTGTCCTGCTTCCGGTTCGGCAATCTCGCCATTCTCGGGAACATCTTCAAGAGCTAACATCATAGATAGCTGTTCACCATGAACCGTTGGCCTATTTAAAATCAAAATAAAAAATGGGTGACATTCCTGAGAACGATTCTTATCCATAATGCAGTAACGACTGACTTATCAACAGGTCTAAGACCAGCCAAACAGAGACGAATGATGTACTCAATGCCTGACAATCTAGGATACTGAATGATGAATAAGCCGGAGGTATTGAGGAAGGAGAGCCAAGGATTGAGTTGACAAGGTTTTAAATCAAATGGTGGCAAAGGTTCTGGAATTGGGAAATCCAAAGCCTCCAAACTCGGTTTGCATTGATTGTTCATTTCTGCCAACGGATATTGACTGGCGGCCACAGGTTCCTAGAGAGGTGCGTAGGAAAATATGAAATGATGTATTATTTGGCAATAAAGGTGCATAAAAGAAAAGAAATATGCCTTCTATTGAAATGGAAAACATTAAGGCAGTGATATCATTCCTTAGACAATGAAATTGGTAATGACGGGACATAAAGTGCCACAAATTTGAAGTTAATCGAGAGAAAAACGATTTTTGACTGCACTTATAGCCAGAAACTTATTTAAAAACGCGACTATCCTGCTTATCATCTCTAACCTAACCACATCGTTTACACAATGTTCGATGCCGACGAAATTGGTTTTCAAATCGTTTACCGATTTTACCTCCAGCTTCCTTCTTTTTCTTAATTGTCTGCAAAACAAGTACTATTTTGCTACTTACGAGATCTGTCTCTTCTTCGCTTCTCTCCAAACGTAACTAACCATTTACAGCTTCTATAAGTGCGTTTGTTTATTTAGACGAAGTGCGTAAAGGCTTGCAGATAGAATACCAACTATTTAAACACGAGGTCACACAGTCGGGGTGAGCTCTTCTCGTAAGTGATAAATAAATTTTCCATCACTCTTATTAAAAAGCCGGTGTACGACGATCTCAACAGTTTAGTAGTCATTGGTGCAAAACTGTTAACTGTCCGATGACGGCTTGACCTTCAATATAAATAGTATAAAGAAGTCTTATCTTGATGTGCATAAACTTCGTGGAAGTAATAAAGCAACTGATAAGAGGGACTACACCTCCGGGTTTTCTCTCCCTCCTGGCCTAAGTCAACTGTTACCTAGCAATACCCAGTAGGCATATATAGCAGAGTGTCAGAAAGTGAACTTACCAGAAATGTCAGTGGCGAGGGAACATGAATTCACAAATGAACCTTACTCGATAAACATGCTCATTCCCATTAGCCAGGAATATTTCATTGAGAACACTGGAGAGGCAGACGTCCAAAATGAGGAACATATACTCCCGTCCAGCATTCGACAACTCAATTACTTGATCGGCATTCTGGGGATCTGGGAGGAGATCAATTTGAACTTTGATTTCGTGCAGTTGTCGAGCTAAATGAGTAAACTCAGGAATTAATCAATACCAAAATCATTATCACACCATTAATCTTAACCATTGGGGTACATTTCAATTTAAGGAATTTTGAAATAAGAAATTTAAATTTACTCAAATTCGGCATCGGACTGCCATCAAAAGAGCTAATTTCGTCTAAAATTTAAATAGTCAATTTATTTGAACTAATTACGTGCATTTAAGAAATATGGTGACTTTCATTGCAAATTAGGGAAACGCACTATTTAAGTTCTATTAAGGAGTCATTTACATGCAAATTCATCTAAAATTTGGTTTCAAATATGGGTGTACTTCTACTTGAAATAATGTTTATTGCCTTAAAGCATTTAATGCAATCACAATAAAGCGCAATTTTACTACTCTCTTACATAAATTACAAAAAAATTAATTTTTGTTGCATTAATGAGGAAAAGTTTCGCTCACCAACAACCTGATCAATGAGTAGACTTTGTTTATTATGAACCACCAAACCCTAGGGAGTAATGGAAGATACGAGCTGTTCGTTAATTCGTGCTCAAAAGTCTTTTGATCCGGCTACAAGTTGGTCAGCTGCTGGACCGGTAGCCACTACATTGGCTACCAACTGATTCGCGTACTCCATCGAGGTAGTAGGCTATAACTTATGAACTATTGTTTCCACAGTCTACAAAATGTAGATGATCACGGAATCAAGTTTCACAAGGAACTTTTAGATGTCTAATATCTGCTACTTAGAAGAATAGTTCCTCCTAACTTCACACTTTATTGTTTTCTAAGTATCCATTTTTAATTTTTTGCTTTAACAACTCTAAGGGTTCATGTTCCTTTAAATAGCATACTTGCGTTCGCAGCGAATAAATTCCATCGTGAATCTCCAATATTCCAAACTGCATATGGAGTATTTGTAAATTTCAGCGTCACTTTATGCCATTGAACAAGTATATAAATGCACCTTGAGCCAATTTGAGGCGTCATCTTCAAACAAACTTATCGCAGGTTATTTTCACATCAGAATTCGTTGTTTTGTATGTAAATCTACAAAATACTTTCCTATTGCTTGGTCACAAGACGCGAATTGTGCTTCCATTTTCCAAACGAAATGTCCGCATTACCAACACCTCAACCCAAAGTCGAAAATGTCTAAACTCTAACCTCAAAGCCACTCAATAATCAGTTGAGGTGCGCCTGACGTAAAAAATTCGGAAAAGAGATTGAATAGTGAATAAAAATTAAAATAAATGAATGTAAATAATAAAAATAGAATTGGATTATGTAAATAAAAGAGGATACTAGTTTTGCATGATACCACCATAAGCATTTCGAAAGTTCGGTTATCGCAAGAAATGATGAGATGGCCAACCTAGCTGGAAGTCAGCCAACGTGATCAACCTGTAGAATTTAGGGTCACGATCTGATGACTCATCGAAATTTACATCAGTTTAAATATATTTTCTCCTCTTAATTCTTTTACCCATAAACTAAAAACGTTTGAAATACTCTGTTTAGAGTAATTAGGCTTCAATCTAAGAATAAGCAGGCTGTATCAACACTGAAAGCACTTTTAAATTAATATTTGTGATAAGCATTTGCTCAAAATATGAGTCCTAACGTGGCGAGTATCTGGACTTAAAAAAGTGGAGCGTAGTTTTGTTCTAATATTAATCTCTCCTATTAATGCCTATATGCGTTCTATTATTTTGTTCTGCATCCTATTTGCCTTGCTAGCCATAGCATGAATCTGCTCCCTCTGTTCAGTCGACATCTTCGACAAATTGATGCCAAGACGGGCGAAAGCCACAAGATAATGGATAATATCATGCAGAGCACCAGCAACACGACACATTGATCTCAAATCACGGGTTGCTTCGTCATCATCCAATTGGCAGAAAGCGAAGAGCACCTCAATAAAGTGAGGAATGAACCAGAGATTGTAAAACCGCTTGTCATCCATTGAGAGTACCCGAAGAACTCGTTTGTATAGTTCTCGGGGATCCGATTTTGCCATTTCTGCATTATCATTCAAGGTTTGCATTCGGAAGCAAGATAGAAGTTATCGCCTTCTTTTAATGAGCTCCGTTTCAGTCGCACCCATTGTTTTGCATTTCTGAGTGAAACAAATCTGAAAGCGTTTGGAAAATGTGTGCTCTCATTTTCTGTTGGTGTCTGGTTTTGGCAATCCTCACTTGGCCTATAACTTCAAAACAAAATGGAGTACAATGCTGTTGAAGGGAGTAGGATGAATGGCAGTTTGGTTGGTTCAATCGGTTCAGTTGCCATCACAATTTCCTCATACATGCTCACCTAAAACATATTGGTAAATTGCATCTTGCTTCGAGCAGGAGGAAAGGGATCTCAATTCGTCAGTTTTGAAAATGGAATAGTCCACTTGGCATCGAGTGATAATTTGCCACTCTAATCATATGCACTGTTATTGATGAGTATTATGCTGCAATGCCATTGACCAAAGTTCTGGTTTGATCAGAGTTTACTGACGAAATACAATAAATATATCTGCATTTCTTCTGCATTAAGCTGATGGAAACGTTTAAATATTTAGCAGATTGGCTGGAGCACGGTTGTTCTTCCCCCAAATTCACACAATCCACGATCAGAGGACATTCAATGTTACCACTCACTTAAATCACTTTCCCTTTCCCTTAAATTTAACGATTTCCATCCCAATTTCGTCTCTTAGTTGTACCAAAAGCATTTGCTTCCTTTGTTTGGGCATTCTAGTGAAGTGAGCATCTGCTTCTCTAGAAAGCATAATTTTACAGTATAACCAATGTAGTTGTAGAAGACAGAAAGCGAGACAATGAGCTTTGGGCATTTGAGTGACTGTAACTCTTGCAAATTTTCTTTCGGTGAGTTTCAATATGTGTTATCTTCGATTGGATGTCAAGAATTTAGCCTTTTCTTTTGGCACAGACCAATAGATAAAGCTTGAGAGTTCGTTGGCAGTATTCACGTGCCCTATCTAAACTCTCGTCACTATTATGAGTTATCATTTTAATCCGTTGCAGAATTGTCTCGAACAGAATGTACAATAGTGGGATTGAAAATATCTCGAAGCAGCTAAAGAGAATGAGATAACGTCGAAAATTCTCAACAATTTAAATATTTTGATTTTACTGAAGTTGAAACCTCAGGCAGTTGGGATAAATGCGGCATTGAAAGGGAATTTGCTGCGCATTTTAAATTGTGTTCAATGTTGTCAAAGCGATTTGTTCTCCCATTCTCTGGGTGGAATATTTGGCTATTCAATCGACTGGTCGATATTTTGTGTAAGTATGACCCGAAGGCTCTAGAAATTGTTAAATTATTAAAACGACCTTGAGGATCGTCCCTTCTAAGGTTCACTCAATCACTATTTCACAGGCCCGAATTCCACGGATCAATGTTCAAGAATTGTTTTTGAATCACTCAACAATTGCGTTCAACTGACATTATTGCACATAATTACAATTTGCATTTTAGTCACTTGCCACATGAAACACATCTTTACGCCTTCGTTAAAATAAAATAATAAGACTGGCGGTCGCTGCCTTGACTACTGTGTAAGTGACTAGTTCGAATGCTAAGAAATCGAAGGTAAAATGCGACATAATTGTCTCAAAGTTGTGTATAGCAATATAGAATTTTCGTAACACAGTATGTTTTCCGGCATCTTTTAAAATTCGCACGTATCCTACGCACTTGTTGAATTAGCTGTCATTGAAGAAAACCTTTGTGGAATGCAATAAATTTGTAAAACATCTGAAATATTTTTGTCTCCATCAAGTGGCGAACACATCCCACATCCATTGACTTCGAAAATAACCTTTCAGATGAGATGTGGGTTGATCGTTGCACGGTAGGGTGTGAACTACACTTCAGGCGCACGAGTAGTGATGAGACTTGCGTAGGAAGTCAGAAGTAGTTGAAACTTAATGAAGCAACACGAAATAAATTTACGGTTAGTTGATTTTAACATTGCTTAGACAATTGCTTGTTAATATGCACTAATTTCTGTGGAGCACTTGTTTCACTTCAATTGCCTTCGTTCAATGTAGTTCCGTACCAGATTTCTTGGTTTCATAGTATGATTTAAAACAAAGAGGTGCTATTCGTTTTGCTTTGAATTATAAATGCTCAAAAAGAAAAATGCACGACAGCATTAAGATCTCATTTTACAAGGCATTAGTTGCCTTGTAATGACTAACCTTTGTACCAATGTCACAATAACACAATGAATTCCATTCGCACCTTAGACTCTGTTCCCTCGAAACTGTTGAGAAAGCTTAGCTAATTTCAGCAGCAACTGCTTTTCCCACTGTGATTGTTGAGATGTCGTCAATTCTTATTAACATAGCATTTCACTACAATTGAAGTAGCACCCAGTTAATATTTTAAATAGTGGAAAATCGACACTTTCAGTCTCACTTATAATAACCCTTTCCGTGGGCTCATGTCTAAAACATCAGTTGTGAAAAACACTGAAATTTTATTCTTTTAAGCAAACAACTATTTTTTCCAAACTGAAAATCTTAACTCATTTTCTACAGTCCGCAGTCATGATTCAGCTGTGTTCCAGTAAATTGTTGTCCACCATATTTCCTGTTCATTGGATGGTGTGCTGCTAATGCTGCCAATCCTGTCTCTCCATAGTATTTCGTCTTCTTCCAATGCCTGCATAGGCAACACGAAGATGCCAAGTAATGAGGGCTTACAGGCTCAACATTTCAGAAGATTGGCCATCTTTGTCCGTCAAGGCCTCTAACACCGGTTCTGTCGCCTTTGTAGAATGTCTCATATGTTGGTCTTGTGGAAATGATGGTATGGACGAAGAATCGGTGTATAACATTGTTAAGTATCGAGTCTATGATAATTGTCATAGATGCTAAATGTCATATGTCGTAAGCTACTCATTCGATTAAACGAAAACATCTCTTCTAAAAGAACTTAGAAATAACTCATTGTGTAAGAGAAGGAGAAAATGTTTATTAGAAACCTGCATTTAATTCCGTCACCTTGGGAGAAAAATAAACACAAATAAGCTTATTTCCTACCAATGTGTTCTGCCAGAACCATTATAGAGTATATTAAATACTGTAATGACTCACAAAATCGATAGATTAATTAAAGTGTTTCGATCTCCAGCTGATCTCATGATGGTATAAAAGGAGCAAATTGATGTTCCCGAAACTGGACACAAATAACCTTAATAACAAATTTTGATGGAGAATACTGAATTGACCATAACGTAAGCAAGAATCAAATTTAAATTCATAATTGTATTATATTTTAAAAAAATAAAAAGTTGTGAAAAATTTGAGACGAAACTAAAATTTCAGAAACAATGATAATAGGAAGGAGACAGCCGAGACTGGGAAATAAGGAGTAACGAGAGAAGATGAGGAAGTAGTCGTTACAGGTTCCGTTTGCTTGTTGTCCTCACCAGGTGGTTTTGTATTCGGTGAAACTTGGCCCGGATTCTTGTCGTCGTCACCAGGATTTGGATTTACGTCTGGTTTTTCTACCGGTGGTGGCTTTTGTTCGGGTCCTCCAGGTTCCGTTTGATCTCTCTCTCCCTCTTTATCGGTTTTAGCCGCCGATGTCATCACTAGTACGGCAATACAAAATACAAATACAATTAAGAGACTATGGGTTCTCATTTCTTTCGCATATGTGTGTTCATGAGTTGTAAAAGACCTCTCCTTTTATATTAAACACTCGTGTGGGCTGCACCTTTGCCTTGAGTTTTAATTGAATGATTGGCTTTGATGATTGGTCGGGAAGATCCCTATTGATACGATCTGAAGACTCATCGAAATTTACATCAGTTTGAATACATTTTCTCCTCCTAATTCTTTCACCCATAATCTAAAAACTTTTGAAGTACTCTGTTTAGAGTAATTAGGCTCCAATCTAAGAATAAGCAGGCTGTATCAAATTAAACACTGAAAGCACTTTCAAATTAATATTTGTGATAAGCATTTGCTCAAAATATGAGTCCTAACGTGGCGAGTATCTACGAAGAAGGTTTTATCTGGACTTAAAAAAGTGAAGCGTAGTTTTGTTCTAATATTAATCCCTCCTATTAATGCCTATATGCGTTCTATTATTTTTTTCTGCATCCTATTTGCCTTAATAGCCATAAAATAAAACTGCTCTCTCTGTTCAGTCGATGTCTTTGACGAATTAATGCCAAGAAGGGCGAAAGCCGCAGGATATTTGATGATATCATGCAGAGCACCAGCAACATGACACATTGATCTCAAATCACGGGTTGCTTCGTCATCATCCAATTGGCAGAAAGCGAAGAGCACCTCAATAAAGTGAGGAATGAACCAGAGATTGTAAAACCGCTTGTCATCCATTGAGAGTATCCGAAGAACTCGTTTGTATAATTCTCGGGGATCCGATTTTGCCATTTCTGCATCATTATCTTGGCCCTTCTTTTCAAGCATTTTACCGATTGTAAAGAACTCGCTGCCAAAAAGGAATCATAAGTTTTAAAGACTTTCGGTGCATCATATTTGGGAAATCATCCGCTATGTTATCGCTTACCGGATATTTGGAACTATTTTTAGAATTTTGAGAAAGGAGGCGTAAAGAGCGATGATTTGAGCCCTGAGAGCTGCTTGCTGAGTTCTTTTACTATAGTCGCCACAAAATTGGACGATCAGACCCCTAAAGTGGAGGAAAGTTACAGGATTTAAAAGTGAATATTTGTTAGTTGTGTGCACTTAATAGTCAATAGCCAATATTCCCTCTCTCTGATCCGACAGGGCAAACAAGAATTCTTAATGACTTCATATTCTACTTGTGTTAAACTGAAATTGAAATTATTTCTACCGTTTTGACCCATACCTTTTCCTTTTCCTAGAAAATGCATTACTGCCATTTCTCTTTCACATTTTCGCGCTTTCAATCAAATGCATGCAGGACTGCTGCCTTCCAGTCTCACCAAATGAAGCTATTCTACTACTGTCTCTTCATACCCAGTTTTTCGTTGTCGAATTAGTTCACTTGCTAAGATACCACTCTTTGATTCAGATTTTTGTAATGAATTAAATTAAATCTTGGACTCCAACAATCCCTATCTAACAGTCACTCTTCATGAGGAGTCACTGTCCACATGAGAGACTTGCGTTGAGATGTGTGTGGTTGGTTAGTTCCTATGGACAAGCATATCCTATCTGTCCGCTTAGACAACTTTAACCATCATAATGTACCAAAATGTAATCAAGTCAAGATGATTTCTTTAGGTAGTCAATTGTTAACTTGTATGGAGTTTCTATTAACTATGGAAGTGACATGGCAAATTTTGATATTTAGCCTTCGGTTCATATAAATCACTGCAAACCACATAGGAATCTATCTCACCGTTTTAACTTTTCACTTTCATTCGAAGATCCACTTTTTGATTTTGTCATCCCTTGCATCTTTTTTGCATATGCATTCATAACACGATCTCTGCAGATACTCTACAAGTCAGAAGTATTGGTAAGAACGGTAGCGGAAGAAATAACGGTCTAATTTCCAACGATTGTCAGAGCTACCTTCTCTAGTTGAATTGAGAAGAATGCTTTTGAGTGGAAATCCATATTGGGTAAACGGAAAGCCCTTCCAAAAGCCAACGGAGTTGGACCCATTTGAGACTTTAGGAATCCAGTGTATGTAGCTATTGAAGTACCCTAGTGTTCTGAACTGGAACCTTTCCTATTAAAATGGGGGGAATGTGGATAAGAGATACGATGGGTGAGGATAATGATTCAACTCAACTGCGTCGACATACTTGCTGCGACCCATATTATTATAGGACATGAAAAACTATCTATGCATATACTAACAGCCAATAAGTCAGTTAATCATGAGAGCCTTAATTAATTATTATCAACTTATTAATTCGTTGTAAATTTTATCACTTTAGAATTACCTCAGCCACATTGACCATGCTTTTAAATGAGAATTTGCCGACATATGTTTCATCCAGTTCATGGATGGCCATAGGTAGAGCCGAAGTAATGAACCTATTAGAGTAATAATAACACTTAAAATGAATGGACTTGGAAATTGCCTCTCCAGAATTGGTAAGTGGAGCTCATGAAAGCTACTCATTGGTCGCAAGAAGAGATGATACCTATTGTAGCCCATTTCAGTAGCCGTGTGGAGGTAGATTTTTGCTAGGATTTCTGTCTCCCATAGGCAAGTTATTAACCGATGACGTAAAAACACCACGTTAAACACATGACCAAGCTTATTAAGGAGAAAAGCTTTTCGTTGAGATCTAAACGAAAACATTGTGTCAATACAATGTCAGCTCAAAGCCGATTGAAATTGTATGCCTTCTTTTAGAACTGAGACATCTTTGTTTCTTCAAGAAGTATGCTGATAAGTGGAATCATGGAGATTTGGCTGTATCGGCTTCTTCCCAGACCATGATTCCTACTACCCTTCCGAAAGTACTATCAGTTTACATTTGAAACATTTTGAACTGCTGTTTCAGGTGAACTTGGGTATTTATAGGAATTAATAATTATTTGTTTATTCCTTGAACTAGGTTCTTTTTTCCCATCTGTTAAACGATGAACCGAAAGGCCGCCTTTTCCCTCTTATTTTACAGGTGTAAACTTGTTCAGATTGAAGGTTATATTTAGTCCTGGGAAGTGAAAGCAGACATTTTCCAAATTCAACAGCTGAACTACCTCATATTATGGTAATTGAAGTTGAAATTCTAGTCACCTTTCGATTGATAAGCGTTAGTTACTCTACGTAACGCTTGTAAGTAAGAATGTGTGTTCGAATTCCAGGACAAAATTTATTGGTTTCCGTCACAAGTTACTCTCATGAATCATGGATTTCACTATTTCCACTTTGTCCATACTTCTTCTGGCATCCCAAATGAAGCCTGACTGCTACAAACCAAGAATAGATCGTGCAGATAAGCTAACACCATTGCATCATTGGCACATGTGAATACAACAAGTAAGCAGAAGTTGTCCACAAATCTCCCCTCCTTCAGTAGTAAAGAAGAGGCGCAAGATTTATTAGCCAATTTCTTTAATGATTTACACTAAAATTTCGCAAACTTCCAAAATTAACGGCATATTTGCTACATTTATCCACTGACTAACCAATTCATTCTGCCAAAATTATGTTCCCATCATTGAAATGCTGATTAGATGGTTATGGGAAAATGTAAGGAAATCATCACAAAATGTCTAACACTCTGTGTGTTTGTCATAACAAGGCAACTAAGGCTTTGTAAAACAATGCAGGCACTACTGTTTGACTGTCAGCTGAGAAGCCTCCTCACTCACAATCTCACACGCTTCCTTCGGCTTCTTGAAATTACTTTGTTATGCCAGGATAATCAAATTCACTTGATACTCGTCTCAATAGAGAAGGCAACATGCTTAACTGCTCCAACATTTTCTCTTCACTTTCATCGACAGGCATGCATTTTAAGCAAGCAATTGTCTAAACAGTGATGAAATCAACTAAGCCTAAAACCCATTTCGTGTTGCTTGAGTAATTAGTGGAGATTATTTCGGAATTTCGGGTGGATTTCATTGAGTTTCGACCACTTTAGTCCTCCTTCTCAAGTCTCAATACGCGTGTGCTTGAAATGAAATCCACACAAGCATGGTGCAACGAACAACTCCCATCTCATCTGAATTACTATTCTCGGAGCTAATTGATGTGCTACTGTGACACTGGTACAAAGCTTAGTCATTACAAGGCAACTATGGCCTTGTAAAATGGGATCTCAATGCTGTCGTACATTTCACCTTTTGAGCATTTATAATTCAATGCAAAACGAATGACACCCCATTGTTTTCAATCACACTCATTTCTTTCGCATAGGCGTGTTCTTGATGTGTAATACCCTTCCACTTTTGCTCCCAACACTCTTGTGGGCTGCACCTTCTTAGTGAGTTTTGAATGAATGAATGATTGGCTTTGTTGACATAATCCAATTATCTCTCTGGGCTATAAATGGTATTCGATTTGTGAAACGAATTTTGCATTCATCATTGGATTGGTGAATTCGTATACGAACACGATAGCAACTTTGACTTTTTCCTCTTTTAATACCATTATTGTATCAGCTGGAGTTCTAGACACTTCAATTAAACTACCTATTTTGCAAGTCATTGTAGTGTTTAATAAACTTTATAATGGCCCTAGCACTACGCTCTGGTAGGACAGCGACACAGAGGACAAACCAAAACCTCATGTGGACAAGAACACAGGAGGAAGGCCAGAACTCCCTGTGGATAATGAAAGAGAATAGAAACCAAAACCTCCTGTTGACAACGTCGCAGAAGGAAAGCCAAAATCACATGTTGATAACGACAGAGAATAGAAACCAAAAGTTCCTTTCGACAACGACACAGAAGACAAGCCAAATTCTTCTGTTAACAACGGCACAGAATAAAAGCCAATACATCCTGTTGACAACGACACAGAAGGAAAACCAAATCCGCATGTTGCCAACGGCAGGGAACCCAGGGAACCAAATCCAGGCCTCCTTGTCGAGAACAACCAGAAACTACTACCTGTAACGACTGCTTCCTCATCCTCTGTCGTTGCTCCTTACTGCCTGTCTCGGCTGCCTCCTTCCTATTATCATTTTATCTGAAATTCTACTTTCGTCCCAAATCTTTCGCTAATTTCCCACTTTTTAATATAATACATTTATTATTGGCAATTTGATTCTTGCTTTCGTTATGGTCAATTCAGTATTCTCCATCGAAATTTGTCATTAAGGTCATTTGTGTCCAGTTACGGGAACATCAATTTGCTCCTTTTATACCATCATGAGATCAGCTGGAGGTCGAAACACTTCAATTAATCTATCCATTTTGTGAGTCATTGCAGTGTCTAATGCACCTTATAACTGTTTGTTAAACGTCGGATCTGACATCCGTCTCCTTTACCCTCTCCTCTCATCCCACCCCCTCAACATATGAGGGTTGGATCCTTTTTATCCTCACATCTTAAAACTATGAAGGACAATCTTCGTGTTCCCCCCATTACTATGTACTTGATTCATTTTAATTGTGCTAGGCTTCGCCAAAATCACAAATAGGACATAACGTTTTGAAAAGAAATAAATGCGCGCCTAGTATACTGAAGCTAAATTGTCGCATTTAAAATTGGTGTACAGTGGGTAGGTCGAATTAGCATTAGTTCGAAATTTCTCTTAAGTCTATTTAATAGAAATTTCTCTTATGAAAATTTAATTTTTACGCCCCATAACTAAGATTAGTACTTAAAAGCTATTTAATCCGGCGATATTTTAATAATTGAATTAATTTTCCAATAACACTCTGATAGAAGCGCATTGAGAAACGATTTCTTAGCATTATTTGTGGAATTTGGGGAAAATTGTGTTCTTCTACGTTTGTGTTGGTTTTGTCAATAACAATAATAATAAATTAATAATTCTCTTTTAAAAATACTGCGACGTTTATTATTGTAGCAGATTGCAATATGAAAAGGCCTTGATGTTTCCTCTCTAATCTCTTTGACAGATACATCCCTTATAGAAAGTGATCTGTTTACTGCAAGGGCAATAAATCTCTAACGCTTAAAATGAAATTGCACATAAAATTATCCAAGCTATCTCAACAATATAGAGGAAATAGATGTATGACGTCGAGTACTTTTATTTGGGTTGTGTGTCACTGGTATCGAGCTTAGTCATTAAATACGTTTTTGGCTGCGCTGACCATGCCGTGACTATTGATTGTTGATTGGCTGGAAGGTCTCTACGCTCGTGACCACACATACTCCCTAATGCGATCAACAGCGCGACTGCACAGAGCTGCGTTATCAATATTATTTCAAGATGAGCCTTCAATGCAATGCATATGGTTTGTTCCCAGTTTTTCCAACATTTGCTAACCTATCAATTACTCCTGCGCGGTGGCGTGACACTTAGCTCATCGACCTTGTGGCTACACCAGACTACTGTTGTGCGTGTGAACTTGCTTCAGATATGCCTGTCCATATTCCTGGACGTGAAATAGTGCATGTGCATTTGCAGTGCACCAGTAGGGTGTTATGGGGCTCATGTGCAAAGCGTAAGGCGTTTAAATGATGGCAACGCTAGCGGAACACTTTAATGATAATGTATTAAGAGAGAAGTTCTGTGTAAAGTAACTTCACATATAGACATACTGAAGCCCACAAATTAAAAAAAAAATTGCACTAAAGCACAGGATTTTCAATTCGCCCTAACCCAAAAATCTTCAATTTAAAGAACCTCAAAATAAAATAATAAAATTTATTTACAAAAAAACACCAGGTGTCAAGTTGGGCAATTGCATGTTATTAGTTGAGCTATTTGATAATGACTAGCCCGATTTGTGCACAAGATAAATGGTCCTTTAAAATTCCTAAAATAATGAAAATTCTTTCCCAATCGGTGTACTCCTGTTGACTGACTCGCGCCGGCATTTGTTCTAAAAAACACAATACCATAAAAATGCATATGTTGTCAATTAGGCATAAGCGAGTTAGAGAAGCAATGCACTTTCAAGAATCTCAAATTGTGACCATAAAAAATTTATTTAAAAATGCCAACTTTCATGCAATCTCTTCCGAGTAGAAAGTTAAATATATAATATATTTTCAAAGTGAAATAAAATCGGTGAAAATCAGCGAGTGTTAGGTAACATTTTGAATAGAATAAATGATAATTTATATTGCAGTGGATGGTTAATTCTAAGTGGTATTAACCGAGAGATTGTACGGTCATTTAAATCACTTCCTACATTCCAACTGCTAATAGTAATGCAATATTTCCTTTTCACGACATAAGTAATACAAATAGTTTCAAATTTTAATTTTCAGTTAATTGATTTAATCTCACTCCAGCACTCCGAAAGCCACAGGGTGGTGATCTATAGAGTCCTTTTCAAAAAGTCTGTCTCACGTTTAAATGCACCAACTCCTATACCTGATCTCTTCGCGACTCCCACAAGACGAGACGATGGCGATGTTCCCGCACCGTCCAAATCTTTTCCATTCCCGAAATTCAGTTACGACAAGGTAAAAAGACTTTGAAAATGAATCACAAAATAGCCAATTACTAACGCCAGGTGATATTTAAAATTGATCAGGAAAGTTGAGAATAGCAAAGAGCGAGTGAAGATTAAAGTGGCACAGATCGCTTCAATCACATGCACTTAGGTCTGGACTACGTAGACATACGCTCAAATGGAAAGGTGACCCTAAGACTATCACGTCTGTTACGATCATTGAAGCTTATTCACGCAGACTGAGTACCGAGTTATACATATATCATATCGTGAAAATGTAAGGAAGTCATCTCAAAGTGTCAAACATTGTATGTTTGTGGAACCCAACACTATGTAGGCAATTAATACTCGAATATTAACCAACTCCTACACCTGGTCTCTTCGCGACTCCCACAAGACGAGCCGATTACGATGTTCCCGGATCGTCCAAATCCTTTTCCATTCCCGAAATTCAGTTACGACATTTGCCAATGGAAATTGACGAAAATCCTATTTATCAAGTTAAACATCATTATAATCTTGATGCAACTCTATGTTTAATCATTACTCGTTTAAATTTAACTCATTTTGGTTGACTATGTAAAAAGCTAAGATCTTATTACATTAGTTGATCTTCTGAAGTTACGATTAGAAAAAGTGTCCCTAAATTCACCTTCTAAGTAGGTTTCACTATGACATAGCAACTAAAATCGATTAACACTAAAGGCAATAAATGATCAGGAAGAGAGAATGGTGAGAGTAAAGCCATTATTTTCTTAATTGAGAAAGCCATTTTTACCAAAATGAGTTAAACTTAAACGAGTGATGAATAAACATACAGTTGCATGTCTCTGTTGAAGTTTAACTTGATAAATGGGATTTTCGTCGATTTCCGATGGAAAATGATCCCCCTGAATTTAGGGAGAGAAAAAGGATCCGGACAGTCCGGGAACATCGACAGTAAAGGAGTCAAGATAAGACCAGGTGTTAGAGTTGATGCGCTTAGCAGAAAAAAGCAGAATGCAGGAATGAACTCACCTCCGACTGACATAAGAATTAAAGCAAATGGCAAGAAGATGCTCCGAAATCTCTATTATTAGTCAGACTTACGCAAATCGATTTGTCCATCCTACTCATTACACTTGCACTAGTGGGTTTCAAACCCATTACCCCTGAATTCGTAAGCAATCAAAATAGACAACAGTCAATGTACAAGATTTGATCATTATGTTGACTGTGGATCCTAATGAAATTGATTTAAAATGCTTTAAGTTTAAAATTAATAGGGTAGTAGTATAATGTGGTATAAAGTTAACTATCTCACGCAGATTTGGGGTTTTATTCCTAAAACTGTTCATTTTAAAATCAGTCCTTAAGTTTTGGCATCAGTTCAAGTAAATAATAAATGCATAGCATCAAAGCGTATGCAATTAAAATTGTTAAATTGTTCTACCGATTTTTAGTTGATAGATGTATACTTGGAGGTATATCAACTATCTGTTTACGATGTAGTCGTCGAAGATTATCACAAATAATGCTTGATCTCATGCATCAACAAACACCAATCGAATTCAACGCCAATTACTTTGTTCCCGCCATTCGTTATGAATGTACTATTCTTAACCTTAAGACAGCCATCTTGAAACACTGTTATTAAGCACAGGTATGTCTCCATTATTCAAAACGAATTATTATCGTTAAATCACCTTTCGATTTAAATTTCTTCGTCGATTTTAGGTAGAACAAGAGAGAGAATATATTTATAAGATGGGTCCGAATGCTCGAAATATGGCTATCCGTTACCCTACTCCAGAAATTATTTGTTCAATCCAAACACAAATAGGCAAAATTGTCATTTTTATACAAACAACCAAAAATCGCTTAAATTCGTAAAATTTCGTTCAATATTTAAGTCTGTTTATGTGCGTGAAAATTGCATTTACAACACAGTCTGCATTTAAACACACAAGGATCCTGATGGATCCTAATGTATTAAAGGTTAGTTTTTTAATTAACTTAGCTTAGGAGTTTTAAAATAGCCTTAAATTGACAGGAGGATGGAAATCATCTAATGAAAGCATGAACCAATAATCTCAGAGTTAAAATATGTGATCTGCCAAAATACTAGATGGGTAAATTTCGAGCGTGACGTTTGGCAACGTGAATTGATAGTTAAGACATATGCAATAATCGAAGTATTAAAGGGTTAAATGCTATCAGTTTTAGCGTATTTAAAAGAGGAGAGTTTAAATTTTTTAACTATTTACTTGAAAGAATCTTTATAATTAAGTAGTATACAACCATTAACCTGGTGATCGGTGTTAACAGCTCATGTACCTCTTTTCCCTTCTCAAAATAATAAAATTGTATTATATAACACGACGTCATGCTAAGTATCATTTTGCGTTTAAAAAATTATATACATGAAATGAAATTATAACACCTTGAGAAGTTTGCCACCCAATTTGCATACTACTCGGAGGAGAAGTCTAAACAGGTTGATAGATTTGACTGCACGCAAATGCAAATGTATATGATATTCCTTATGTAGCATATCGCACAAGAGATTCCCGTTCTCGGTCGAGCGACTCGAATGATGAAGAGGATAGCTTGGTCACTTACGCATATGCACTATTCCACCTCCAGGGATATGAGCCGGCTTATCTGATGCAAGCGCCCAAGCACAACAGTAGATCGGTGCTGTCCCACCGCCGATGAGCTAGGTACCACGCGACTACGCTTCCATCTCTGGGTAGAGCGCTGACACGGATAGCTGGATTGCCCACAGCAGCACACACAAACTCGAGTTGAGAATGCGTACACACATTGGCGCATTGTCTACAACCCAGTTGGGGAGAGAGATGCATGGAAATAGAGCAAGCAAGCGAAACACTCGCCCTTCTCGCCACCATCGTCAAAATAATATTGCAAGTGCTCTAGCACTTCTTTTTACTGTTATGCATACGCTTGAACTACACAGCTTTAGAACGCTGCATGGGCTGGTGGCGCACCGCATGGTGGTCGGCTCTACCTCCTATGTAGTAGAGCAGGCGTTTGTTCCGCTCAGAACCACTTGTGTTTGTCTTGAACAGCTGGTAGAACGCGTTGTACCACAGCATAACTTATTTCTGCAAACATGGTTCTATTTTAATTTTTTCATATTTTTATCGGAAACTGCAATCAATTCATTTTCCATATTTGACACCAAGTCGCTTCGATGTCTCTTTCACAACTGAGTCACATCCACTCAATGTACTCACCTATGCCTCCTTTGCAAATGCAAGTGAAATACGTTGGTTTTATTTCCACTTTGAAAGAACAATGACCTAGTGTATGAAAGGAGAAGGAAAAAGAAGAACAAATGATCAAGATATGATGATCAAGATAATTATCAATGATGACTTATTAATTTTCACTAAATATAACCTTCAATCTGAACAAGTTTACACCTGTAAAATAAGAGGGAAAAGGCGGCCTTTCGGTTCATCGTTTAACAGATGGGAAAAAAGAACCTAGTTCAAGGAATAAACAAATAATTATTAATTCCTATAAATACCCAAGTTCACCTGAAACAGCAGTTCAAAGTGTTTCAAATGTAAACTGATAGTACTTTCGGAAGGGTAGTAGGAATCATGGTCTGGGAAGAAGCCGATACAGCCAAATCTCCATGATTCCACTTATCAGCATACTTCTTGAAGAAACAAAGATGTCTCAGTTCTAAAAGAAGGCATACAATTTCAATCGGCTTTGAGCTGACATTGTATTGACACAATGTTTTCGTTTAGATCTCAACGAAAAGCTTTTCTCCTTAATAAGCTTGGTCATGTGTTTAATGTGGTGTTTTTACGTCATCGGTTAATAACTTGCCTATGGGAGACAGAAATCCTAGCAAAAATCTACCTCCACACGGCTACTGAAATGGGCTACAATAGGTATCATCTCTTCTTGCGACCAATGAGTAGCTTTCATGAGCTCCACTTACCAATTCTGGAGAGGCAATTTCCAAGTCCATTCATTTTAAGTGTTATTATTACTCTAATAGGTTCATTACTTCGGCTCTACCTATGGCCATCCATGAACTGGATGAAACATATGTCGGCAAATTCTCATTTAAAAGCATGGTCAATGTGGCTGAGGTAATTCTAAAGTGATAAAATTTACAACGAATTAATAAGTTGATAATAATTAATTAAGGCTCTCATGATTAACTGGCCTTCCTCCTGTGTTCTTGTCCACATGAGGTTTTGGTTTGTCCTCTGTGTCGCTGTCCTACCAGAGCGTAGTGCTAGGGCCATTATAAAGTTTATTAAACACTACAATGACTTGCAAAATAGGTAGTTTAATTGAAGTGTCTAGAACTCCAGCTGATACAATAATGGTATTAAAAGAGGAAAAAGTCAAAGTTGCTATCGTGTTCGTATACGAATTCACCAATCCAATGATGAATGCAAAATTCGTTTCACAAATCGAATACCATTTATAGCCCAGAGAGATAATTGGATTATGTCAACAAAGCCAATCATTCATTCATTCAAAACTCACTAAGAAGGTGCAGCCCACAAGAGTGTTGGGAGCAAAAGTGGAAGGGTATTACACATCAAGAACACGCCTATGCGAAAGAAATGAGTGTGATTGAAAACAATGGGGTGTCATTCGTTTTGCATTGAATTATAAATGCTCAAAAGGTGAAATGTACGACAGCATTGAGATCCCATTTTACAAGGCCATAGTTGCCTTGTAATGACTAAGCTTTGTACCAGTGTCACAGTAGCACATCAATTAGCTCCGAGAATAGTAATTCAGATGAGATGGGAGTTGTTCGTTGCACCATGCTTGTGTGGATTTCATTTCAAGCACACGCGTATTGAGACTTGAGAAGGAGGACTAAAGTGGTCGAAACTCAATGAAATCCACCCGAAATTCCGAAATAATCTCCACTAATTACTCAAGCAACACGAAATGGGTTTTAGGCTTAGTTGATTTCATCACTGTTTAGACAATTGCTTGCTTAAAATGCATGCCTGTCGATGAAAGTGAAGAGAAAATGTTGGAGCAGTTAAGCATGTTGCCTTCTCTATTGAGACGAGTATCAAGTGAATTTGATTATCCTGGCATAACAAAGTAATTTCAAGAAGCCGAAGGAAGCGTGTGAGATTGTGAGTGAGGAGGCTTCTCAGCTGACAGTCAAACAGTAGTGCCTGCATTGTTTTACAAAGCCTTAGTTGCCTTGTTATGACAAACACACAGAGTGTTAGACATTTTGTGATGATTTCCTTACATTTTCCCATAACCATCTAATCAGCATTTCAATGATGGGAACATAATTTTGGCAGAATGAATTGGTTAGTCAGTGGATAAATGTAGCAAATATGCCGTTAATTTTGGAAGTTTGCGAAATTTTAGTGTAAATCATTAAAGAAATTGGCTAATAAATCTTGCGCCTCTTCTTTACTACTGAAGGAGGGGAGATTTGTGGACAACTTCTGCTTACTTGTTGTATTCACATGTGCCAATGATGCAATGGTGTTAGCTTATCTGCACGATCTATTCTTGGTTTGTAGCAGTCAGGCTTCATTTGGGATGCCAGAAGAAGTATGGACAAAGTGGAAATAGTGAAATCCATGATTCATGAGAGTAACTTGTGACGGAAACCAATAAATTTTGTCCTGGAATTCGAACACACATTCTTACTTACAAGCGTTACGTAGAGTAACTAACGCTTATCAATCGAAAGGTGACTAGAATTTCAACTTCAATTACCATAATATGAGGTAGTTCAGCTGTTGAATTTGGAAAATGTCTGCTTTCACTTCCCAGGACTAAATATAACCTTCAATCTGAACAAGTTTACACCTGTAAAATAAGAGGGAAAAGGCGGCCTTTCGGTTCATCGTTTAACAGATGGGAAAAAAGAACCTAGTTCAAGGAATAAACAAATAATTATTAATTCCTATAAATACCCAAGTTCACCTGAAACAGCAGTTCAAAGTGTTTCAAATGTAAACTGATAGTACTTTCGGAAGGGTAGTAGGAATCATGGTCTGGGAAGAAGCCGATACAGCCAAATCTCCATGATTCCACTTATCAGCATACTTCTTGAAGAAACAAAGATGTCTCAGTTCTAAAAGAAGGCATACAATTTCAATCGGCTTTGAGCTGACATTGTATTGACACAATGTTTTCGTTTAGATCTCAACGAAAAGCTTTTCTCCTTAATAAGCTTGGTCATGTGTTTAACGTGGTGTTTTTACGTCATCGGTTAATAACTTGCCTATGGGAGACAGAAATCCTAGCAAAAATCTACCTCCACACGGCTACTGAAATGGGCTACAATAGGTATCATCTCTTCTTGCGACCAATGAGTAGCTTTCATGAGCTCCACTTACCAATTCTGGAGAGGCAATTTCCAAGTCCATTCATTTTAAGTGTTATTATTACTCTAATAGGTTCATTACTTCGGCTCTACCTATGGCCATCCATGAACTGGATGAAACATATGTCGGCAAATTCTCATTTAAAAGCATGGTCAATGTGGCTGAGGTAATTCTAAAGTGATAAAATTTACAACGAATTAATAAGTTGATAATAATTAATTAAGGCTCTCATGATTAACTGACTTATTGGCTGTTAGTATATGCATAGATAGTTTTTCATGTCCTATAATAATATGGGTCGCAGCAAGTATGTCGACGCAGTTGAGTTGAATCATTATCCTCACCCATCGTATCTCTTATCCACATTCCCCCCATTTTAATAGGAAAGGTTCCAGTTCAGAACAC
Source organism: Hymenolepis microstoma (assembly GCA_000469805.3). Classification (NCBI taxonomy): domain Eukaryota; kingdom Metazoa; phylum Platyhelminthes; class Cestoda; order Cyclophyllidea; family Hymenolepididae; genus Hymenolepis; species Hymenolepis microstoma. The sequence continues at coordinate 33,617,438 of LR215989.1, read as the reverse complement.
TAGGGTACTTCAATAGCTACATACACTGGATTCCTAAAGTCTCAAATGGGTCCAACTCCGTTGGCTTTTGGAAGGGCTTTCCGTTTACCCAATATGGATTTCCACTCAAAAGCATTCTTCTCAATTCAACTAGAGAAGGTAGCTCTGACAATCGTTGGAAATTAGACCGTTATTTCTTCCGCTACCGTTCTTACCAATACTTCTGACTTGTAGAGTATCTGCAGAGATCGTGTTATGAATGCATATGCAAAAAAGATGCAAGGGATGACAAAATCAAAAAGTGGATCTTCGAATGAAAGTGAAAAGTTAAAACGGTGAGATAGATTCCTATGTGGTTTGCAGTGATTTATATGAACCGAAGGCTAAATATCAAAATTTGCCATGTCACTTCCATAGTTAATAGAAACTCCATACAAGTTAACAATTGACTACCTAAAGAAATCATCTTGACTTGATTACATTTTGGTACATTATGATGGTTAAAGTTGTCTAAGCGGACAGATAGGATATGCTTGTCCATAGGAACTAACCAACCACACACATCTCAACGCAAGTCTCTCATGTGGACAGTGACTCCTCATGAAGAGTGACTGTTAGATAGGGATTGTTGGAGTCCAAGATTTAATTTAATTCATTACAAAAATCTGAATCAAAGAGTGGTATCTTAGCAAGTGAACTAATTCGACAACGAAAAACTGGGTATGAAGAGACAGTAGTAGAATAGCTTCATTTGGTGAGACTGGAAGGCAGCAGTCCTGCATGCATTTGATTGAAAGCGCGAAAATGTGAAAGAGAAATGGCAGTAATGCATTTTCTAGGAAAAAGAAAAGGTATGGGTCAAAACGGTAGAAATAATTTCAATTTCAGTTTAACACAAGTAGAATATGAAGTCATTAAGAATTCTTGTTTGCCCTGTCGGATCAGAGAGAGGGAATATTGGCTATTGACTATTAAGTGCACACAACTAACAAATATTCACTTTTAAATCCTGTAACTTTCCTCCACTTTAGGGGTCTGATCGTCCAATTTTGTGGCGACTATAGTAAAAGAACTCAGCAAGCAGCTCTCAGGGCTCAAATCATCGCTCTTTACGCCTCCTTTCTCAAAATTCTAAAAATAGTTCCAAATATCCGGTAAGCGATAACATAGCGGATGATTTCCCAAATATGATGCACCGAAAGTCTTTAAAACTTATGATTCCTTTTTGGCAGCGAGTTCTTTACAATCGGTAAAATGCTTGAAAAGAAGGGCCAAGATAATGATGCAGAAATGGCAAAATCGGATCCCCGAGAATTATACAAACGAGTTCTTCGGATACTCTCAATGGATGACAAGCGGTTTTACAATCTCTGGTTCATTCCTCACTTTATTGAGGTGCTCTTCGCTTTCTGCCAATTGGATGATGACGAAGCAACCCGTGATTTGAGATCAATGTGTCATGTTGCTGGTGCTCTGCATGATATCATCAAATATCCTGCGGCTTTCGCCCTTCTTGGCATTAATTCGTCAAAGACATCGACTGAACAGAGAGAGCAGTTTTATTTTAGGCTATTAAGGCAAATAGGATGCAGAAAAAAATAATAGAACGCATATAGGCATTAATAGGAGGGATTAATATTAGAACAAAACTACGCTTCACTTTTTTAAGTCCAGATAAAACCTTCTTCGTAGATACTCGCCACGTTAGGACTCATATTTTGAGCAAATGCTTATCACAAATATTAATTTGAAAGTGCTTTCAGTGTTTAATTTGATACAGCCTGCTTATTCTTAGATTGGAGCCTAATTACTCTAAACAGAGTACTTCAAAAGTTTTTAGATTATGGGTGAAAGAATTAGGAGGAGAAAATGTATTCAAACTGATGTAAATTTCGATGAGTCTTCAGATCGTATCAATAGGGATCTTCCCGACCAATCATCAAAGCCAATCATTCAATTAAAACTCAAGGCAAAGGTGCAGCCCACACGAGTGTTTAATATAAAAGGAGAGGTCTTTTACAACTCATGAACACACATATGCGAAAGAAATGAGAACCCATAGTCTCTTAATTGTATTTGTATTTTGTATTGCCGTACTAGTGATGACATCGGCGGCTAAAACCGATAAAGAGGGAGAGAGAGATCAAACGGAACCTGGAGGACCCGAACAAAAGCCACCACCGGTAGAAAAACCAGACGTAAATCCAAATCCTGGTGACGACGACAAGAATCCGGGCCAAGTTTCACCGAATACAAAACCACCTGGTGAGGACAACAAGCAAACGGAACCTGTAACGACTACTTCCTCATCTTCTCTCGTTACTCCTTATTTCCCAGTCTCGGCTGTCTCCTTCCTATTATCATTGTTTCTGAAATTTTAGTTTCGTCTCAAATTTTTCACAACTTTTTATTTTTTTAAAATATAATACAATTATGAATTTAAATTTGATTCTTGCTTACGTTATGGTCAATTCAGTATTCTCCATCAAAATTTGTTATTAAGGTCATTTGTGTCCAGTTTCGGGAACATCAATTTGCTCCTTTTATACCATCATGAGATCAGCTGGAGATCGAAACACTTTAATTAATCTATCGATTTTGTGAGTCATTACAGTATTTAATATACTCTATAATGGTTCTGGCAGAACACATTGGTAGGAAATAAGCTTATTTGTGTTTATTTTTCTCCCAAGGTGACGGAATTAAATGCAGGTTTCTAATAAACATTTTCTCCTTCTCTTACACAATGAGTTATTTCTAAGTTCTTTTAGAAGAGATGTTTTCGTTTAATCGAATGAGTAGCTTACGACATATGACATTTAGCATCTATGACAATTATCATAGACTCGATACTTAACAATGTTATACACCGATTCTTCGTCCATACCATCATTTCCACAAGACCAACATATGAGACATTCTACAAAGGCGACAGAACCGGTGTTAGAGGCCTTGACGGACAAAGATGGCCAATCTTCTGAAATGTTGAGCCTGTAAGCCCTCATTACTTGGCATCTTCGTGTTGCCTATGCAGGCATTGGAAGAAGACGAAATACTATGGAGAGACAGGATTGGCAGCATTAGCAGCACACCATCCAATGAACAGGAAATATGGTGGACAACAATTTACTGGAACACAGCTGAATCATGACTGCGGACTGTAGAAAATGAGTTAAGATTTTCAGTTTGGAAAAAATAGTTGTTTGCTTAAAAGAATAAAATTTCAGTGTTTTTCACAACTGATGTTTTAGACATGAGCCCACGGAAAGGGTTATTATAAGTGAGACTGAAAGTGTCGATTTTCCACTATTTAAAATATTAACTGGGTGCTACTTCAATTGTAGTGAAATGCTATGTTAATAAGAATTGACGACATCTCAACAATCACAGTGGGAAAAGCAGTTGCTGCTGAAATTAGCTAAGCTTTCTCAACAGTTTCGAGGGAACAGAGTCTAAGGTGCGAATGGAATTCATTGTGTTATTGTGACATTGGTACAAAGGTTAGTCATTACAAGGCAACTAATGCCTTGTAAAATGAGATCTTAATGCTGTCGTGCATTTTTCTTTTTGAGCATTTATAATTCAAAGCAAAACGAATAGCACCTCTTTGTTTTAAATCATACTATGAAACCAAGAAATCTGGTACGGAACTACATTGAACGAAGGCAATTGAAGTGAAACAAGTGCTCCACAGAAATTAGTGCATATTAACAAGCAATTGTCTAAGCAATGTTAAAATCAACTAACCGTAAATTTATTTCGTGTTGCTTCATTAAGTTTCAACTACTTCTGACTTCCTACGCAAGTCTCATCACTACTCGTGCGACTGAAGTGTAGTTCACACCCTACCGTGCAACGATCAACCCACATCTCATCTGAAAGGTTATTTTCGAAGTCAATGGATGTGGGATGTGTTCGCCACTTGATGGAGACAAAAATATTTCAGATGTTTTACAAATTTATTGCATTCCACAAAGGTTTTCTTCAATGACAGCTAATTCAACAAGTGCGTAGGATACGTGCGAATTTTAAAAGATGCCGGAAAACATACTGTGTTACGAAAATTCTATATTGCTATACACAACTTTGAGACAATTATGTCGCATTTTACCTTCGATTTCTTAGCATTCGAACTAGTCACTTACACAGTAGTCAAGGCAGCGACCGCCAGTCTTATTATTTTATTTTAACGAAGGCGTAAAGATGTGTTTCATGTGGCAAGTGACTAAAATGCAAATTGTAATTATGTGCAATAATGTCAGTTGAACGCAATTGTTGAGTGATTCAAAAACAATTCTTGAACATTGATCCGTGGAATTCGGGCCTGTGAAATAGTGATTGAGTGAACCTTAGAAGGGACGATCCTCAAGGTCGTTTTAATAATTTAACAATTTCTAGAGCCTTCGGGTCATACTTACACAAAATATCGACCAGTCGATTGAATAGCCAAATATTCCACCCAGAGAATGGGAGAACAAATCGCTTTGACAACATTGAACACAATTTAAAATGCGCAGCAAATTCCCTTTCAATGCCGCATTTATCCCAACTGCCTGAGGTTTCAACTTCAGTAAAATCAAAATATTTAAATTGTCGAGAATTTTCGACGTTATCTCATTCTCTTTAGCTGCTTCGAGATATTTTCAATCCCACTATTGTACATTCTGTTCGAGACAATTCTGCAACGGATTAAAATGATAACTCATAATAGTGACGAGAGTTTAGATAGGGCACGTGAATACTGCCAACGAACTCTCAAGCTTTATCTATTGGTCTGTGCCAAAAGAAAAGGCTAAATTCTTGACATCCAATCGAAGATAACACATATTGAAACTCTCCGAAAGAAAAATTGCAAGAGTTACAGTCACTCAAATGCCCAAAGCTCATTGTCTCGCTTTCTGTCTTCTACAACTACATTGGTTAGACTGTAAAATTATGCTTTCTAGAGAAACAGATGCTCACTTCACTAGAATGCCCAAACGAAGGAAGCAAATGCTTTTGGTACAACTAAGAGACGAAATTGGGATGGAAATCGTTAAATTTAAGGGAAAGGGAAAGTGATTTAAGTGAGTGGTAACATTGAATGTCCTCTGATCGTGGATTGTGTGAATTTGGGGGAAGAACAACCGTGCTCCAGCCAATCTGCTAAATATTTAAACGTTTCCATCAGCTTAATGCAGAAGAAATGCAGATATATCTCTTGCATTTCGTCAGTAAATTCTGATCAAATCAGAACTTTGGTCAATGGCATTGCAGCATAATACTCATCAATAACAGTGCATATGATTAGAGTGGCAAATTATCACTCGATGCCAAGTGGACTATTCCATTTTCAAAACTGACGAATTGAGATCCCTTTCCTCCTGCTCGAAGCAAGATGCAATTTACCAATATGTTTTAGGTGAGCATGTATGAGGAAATTGTGATGGCAACTGAACCGATTGAACCAACCAAACTGCCATTCATCCTACTCCCTTCAACAGCATTGTACTCCATTTTGTTTTGAAGTTATAGGCCAAGTGAGGATTGCCAAAACCAGACACCAACAGAAAATGAGAGCACACATTTTCCAAACGCTTTCAGATTTGTTTCACTCAGAAATGCAAAACAATGGGTGCGACTGAAATGGAGCTCATTAAAAGAAGGCGATAACTTCTATCTTGCTTCCGAATGCAAACCTTGAATTCACTGAAATGGGATATATGAGCTCAATCTGAAGAAATGCCAATGTGAAACGGAGAAATGACATCAACGGCTTTTAACCAGTTAAATTAGTCTGGCCAGTGAATTCCAACTACTCCTTGAGTTTAGACCGAAGGCGTGAAGCTTATGTGGAAGCTATGGGAAAGGCTTCGGGTAATTATTTTAAACACGCTCATATTTCGATTGGGAGAATTGATTGTGGAGGGGCTTTCCATTGATGAAAGTAAATGAAACGAATGAACGTGCACTTAATATTCATTTGAAATTCATCTTCTTTCAAAGTAAAATTGCAGTAGCTGAAATAAATCCCATATCAATTGCACTCAGTAACCCAATCATCGGTAGTTTACAGCAGCAACATATTCAGTTGCGATAAGTCTCGAAACATGGAAAAGCTACTAATATGAATATAATCGCCACTTTTACGGTGGCATTTTACAGCCTGACCCGACATGACTCTGTGAAAGCGCAATTCTAATATCAACATTCGCGAAGAATTAAAAGATACCTTATACCCGTCGATCTCACCCATCCTTACTACTACTGAGGCAAGGCCATAATGCTATATTGAATTCGCGACAACTTCAATGAGCCTCACTGTACTTTTGCTGATAATTGTGAGCAGTTCGAAGTGTGTCGAAGCTTTGCAAGCTCTTATTGTTGAAGAAGGGCAGTTGTTTTTATTGCGAAAGACGGGCCATCTTTGTCCGTCAAGGCCTCTAACACCGGTTCTGTCGCCTTTGTAGAATGTCTCATATGTTGGTCTTGTGGAAATGATGGTATGGACGAAGAATCGGTGTATAACATTGTTAAGTATCGAGTCTATGATAATTGTCATAGATGCTAAATGTCATATGTCGTAAGCTACTCATTCGATTAAACGAAAACATCTCTTCTAAAAGAACTTAGAAATAACTCATTGTGTAAGAGAAGGAGAAAATGTTTATTAGAAACCTGCATTTAATTCCGTCACCTTGGGAGAAAAATAAACACAAATAAGCTTATTTCCTACCAATGTGTTCTGCCAGAACCATTATAGAGTATATTAAATACTGTAATGACTCACAAAATCGATAGATTAATTAAAGTGTTTCGATCTCCAGCTGATCTCATGATGGTATAAAAGGAGCAAATTGATGTTCCCGAAACTGGACACAAATAACCTTAATAACAAATTTTGATGGAGAATACTGAATTGACCATAACGAAAGCAAGAATCAAATTTCCATTCATAATTGTATTATATTAAAAAAAAAATTTGTGAAATATTTGGGGCGAAACTAGAATTTTAGTAACAATGATAAAAGGAAGGAGGCAGCCGAGACAGAGAAATAAGGAGCAACGAGAGAAGATGAGGAAGTAGTCGTCACAGGCTGCGGTTTATGGCCGTCGTCGACAGGGGGATCTGGATTTTGTTCCGTACCGTTGGTAGCAGGAGGTATTGGTAATTCTTCTGGGCGCTTAGTAGCAGGAGGAACTGGTAATTCTTCTGGGCCCTTAGTAGCAGGAGGAACTGGTAATTCTTCTGGGCCGTTGGTAGCAGGAGGAACTGGTAATTCTTCTGGGCCGTTGGTAGCAGGAAGAACTGGTAATTCTTCTGGGCCGTTAGTAGCAGGAGGTATTGGTAATTCTTCTGGGCCGTTGGTAGAAGGAGGAACTGGTAATTCGTCTGGGCCGTTGTGTACAGGCTGTGTCGCCGATGCTATCACTAGTACGGCAATACAAAATACACATGCAATTAAGTGACTATGGGTTCTCATTTTTATCGTATATGCGTGTTCATGAGTTGTAAAAGACCTCTCCTTTTATATCAAACACTCGTGTGGGCTGCACCTTTGCCTTGAGTTTTAAATGAATGATTGGCTTTGATGAGTTTACCAATTATCTTTGTGCTATTAATAATATTCGATTTGTGAAAGTAATTTTTCATTCAGCTTTGGATTGATGAATTTGTATATGAACAAGAAAGCAATTTTGACCTTTTCCTCTTTTAATACCACAATGAGATCAGCTGGAATTCTAAAGTAGAATATATTTGAAACTAAGACCATTGACTAATTAGTTCTACACAACGCTAATTAAAGACAGTATATATGATGTAGGAACTAGAATAGGTAACATGATGTCAATGAATTTTCAAGTTGTCATACCTACTTCCACGAAGTGGACTGATGGCCAAACTACAAATGAGTTGGTAGCATGCACTAATGATGATGATTGAAGGACGTAAAATGGGGAAAATATTTGTGTCTAACTCAAAGTGTTTGAAAGTCGTCAACTCAAAATAGCTGAGTGCTTTTGCAATGCCCTTTAGTTAACCAAATGAGCTCACCTCACTCGAGAAAGATTCATAACAAAATTGAAGCAATGAATACATATCTCTAAAAAGAGTGTCATTAACAAATACCGATTTTGGCAAGATCGGTGTCATCGGAATCTGTTTTGGAGTAGAAAGCATGGCATAACATTGAGTCGATTCATTATGAACCATTGAATTACTCGAAAGTAAAACGTCCACGCAAATGTCATAAAAGGCAAAATTGCCATCAAATTCGTATGCCAATTCGGCAATCCATTGATGACGGAAAAGTTAGTTTCACAAACCGAATACCATTTATAGCACAGAGATAATTGAGTAAAGTCACAAAAGGCAATCATCCATTCAAAAGAAGTGAGAACCCATAAACTTATAATTACATAATTCGGCATCTTTTAACGTTTGCACGTATCCTACACACTTGTTGAATTAGGTGTCATTGAAGAAAACCTTTGTGGACTGCAATAAATTTGTATAAAATCTGGAATATTTTTGTCTCCATCAAGTGGCGAACACATCCCACATCCATTGACTTCGAAAATAACCTTTCAGATGAGGTGTGGGTTGATCATTGCACCGTAGAGTGTGAACTACACTTCAGTCGCACGAGTAGTGATGAGACTTGCGTAGGAAGTCAGAAGTAGTTGAAACTTAATGAAGCAACACGAAATGAATTTACGGTAAGTTGATTCCAACATTGCTTAGACAATTGCTTGTTTCTATACACTAATTTCTGTAGAGAACTAGTTTCACTTCAACTGCCTTCGTTCAATGCAGTTCCATATCAGATTACTTGGTTTCATAGTGTGATTGAAAACGAAGGGATGCCATCCGTTTTGCACTGAATTATAAATGCTCAAAAGGAAAAATGTACAACAGCATTGAGATCTCTTTTGTATTCAAGTAGCAATTAATAATTTAAACGGTGTGGAAATCAAATAAGTGTAAAACAAATATTGTGTTGATATTGATATTTACTTTCATTGATGGTGGATAGCATTTATGAACTGGTGTGATGATTGACTGGAAATCTAAAACCCTTCTCTAAGGAGACATTTCAACTAACTTTCATCATTCCGTTTCTATTTGACTCTCGTTTTGAGATTACACGATCAGGAAAGTCACTTATTGCATCAAATAGCATATCATTTAGAAATCTATGAAGGTCAAAATACGTTGAATTGGTAGGACCGACAATCAGAGTGAAACAACTGGCAAATAAGCAATGGATATTTCCGACAAATAATCAATATGCGATCTAGGCGAAGATGTGTGCGTTTAAACCGTAGAACGTGAATGAACGGAATCAGTGTACTACTAACCATTTTTGAGCCTGCCCTGCTACATTTACTAGTCTCTTTGCTAATGCGATGTAATTCTGAAGTCAACAGTCATCATTGCGATAGTAATTTGGAGAGAGAATTACCTGTTTCCTGGTGGGGCACTTGGATTAAACTGCAGGCCGAGTCACTCGTGTCATACCCACAAAGATTCCACCTTCAAACCTAAGTTCTACGAGCCACCTATGGCACCTATGAACCACCACTGTAGTTGATTTCCTCTCGAAGTAGATTAACATTGCAAGCCAATTTTGAAAGTCTGTATTTGAAAATCTATATTTCACAAATCAAGGTCATTAATTACCAAAGAACGTAGGCTCATCCATGAGTCGCTGACTTTACTACTTGGCGATAGCTCCAGTGGTGTGCTGTGGGGCTCATGTGCTTTGAGGCTTAAAACGTTTGAATGACGGTAACTCTAGCGACTCACTCCAATGTTAATGTATTAGGAGAGAAAGCTTGTATAAAGCAACTCCACATAAATGCTCTTTGAAGCCCACAAATTCGAAAATAAATGCACTAAAGCTTTAAAATTGTCAAGTCACCTCACCTAAAGTATATGCACTTTAAAGTATCTTAGGTTAAAATAATAAAATAATATTATTCAGTCTGACGCCAGGTTTGATGCCTTCAATATAACCTACTCTTTAGAGTTCACCCTCACTAATAATTTACTTCTGCCTTAGAAGCACTCAGACTAATAGAGTACTCTTGTTCAAATTTCCCGAATACTATTCACTGAAATTGACAACCAAAGGGGAGAGAAATATGAAATTATAATTAAAGAGAAAATTCAAATTGTGTAAAGTTTGGCGTTAATGTTAACCCCACATTATGAAAGTATTTCCAAAAATATTATGTTAATATTCGAGTATTAATTGTCTACATTCATTAAAGAAATTGGGTAATAATTCTTGCGTCTCTTCTTTACTACTGAAGGAGGGGAGAATTGTGGACAACTTCTGCTTACTTGTTGTATTCACATGTGCCAATGATGCAATGGTGTTAGCTTATCTGCACGATCTATTCTTGGTTTGTAGCAGTCAGGCTTCATTTGGGATGCCAGAAGAAGTATGGACAAAGTGGAAATAGTGAAATCCATGATTCATGAGAGTAACTTGTGACGGAAACCAATAAATTTTGTCCTGGAATTCGAACACACATTCTTACTTACAAGCGTTACGTAGAGTAACTAACGCTTATCAATCGAAAGGTGACTAGAATTTCAACTTCAATTACCATAATATGAGGTAGTTCAGCTGTTGAATTTGGAAAATGTCTGCTTTCACTTCCCAGGACTGCCACGACAGCAACAGACTTTACAGTCAAAGTTGAGATGTGAGCAATTTTATTGGTATGTATGAACAACACCACACTACTCATTGCATATTTACCGATAGAGATGGAGATAACTGTTGGCACAAAATCTAACTAACTTGATTGGTGCATAGGCTCTGGTCATATCTAGTGATGTAAGCGTGAAAATAGCAGAGAACAGGGAAGATGGGTTCAGAATAACGCGAAATGCAAGTTAGGAATTTACGAGGAGTGTGCCGAAAAGTCATCACTTTCAATAAGAAGCTTATTTTGAGAGAGAGAATTTCAAGAAACGCTCAAACGAGCTCATGACTTAGACCAACTGATCAAGGCACCAATGAGGACTTACATTTGAGCGAACCCTCGTGACTAAAACAGTCAACGACACTAATAGCTGTCTACAATGCCACAATTCCTCTTCCGAAGTGTATTCGGATGTTTGCCGAAAAGAAAGCTATGACCTTACGCTATTGAAGGAGTCGCTGTAGCTCTGGCACAATGTCCCACAAGGAATTCCAATGTCCAATGTCTAATGGCTTTATATCGTATAGGTCATCGTAAGGGTTGAAGCAACACTGGTCTGAAGTCCATTCTCAATGTTGATATCGAGTCAAGAGGTGGACTGAAATTGAAGAGTCACCCTCATCAGATGAGTTACAAACAGCCTCCCATAGATATTCCAGTTGGGTACATGAAGATTCTATGTAAATGAGTGAGCGAGAGATAGAGAGAGGAGGGAGAGGGAGAGTAAACTGCAAAGGCAAAACTACCTCAGTTAACCTGTCACATACAACGAATTAAGTATATTTGCTATTGTGAACAATAGGGATTTTGTCATGCATCCTTCAGTAAGTCTGATACATAATAACATGCCCTTTTTTTCTACTTCAGCATAAAATTCCCAACGAATCTGCATACCGTTGAGTCCAATACTCAACATCCTTCACTATGTTCCTCTTTCTTCTTCTGACTTTCACACCAGTAACCCCTTCGCTCGATCCACATCTTATCTCCTCCTGCGATGACTTCCTCGAAATTCAAGTAATAAGCACTTTCTAAATCACTCACCTACTGTCACCCCTCAATCCTCCAAATTCTTCACTCTGTCTAATTCTCACCAAGGTCTCTCTGAATGCACCCTTCTTGATATAATCACGGTTTCATTGTAGATTCACAAATTCAGTTAGCTCTTTAATTGCCATTCTTTTAAAGAACGTTTCAATAAATTCCATATCAATACATGTCAAGCTGGTACTTTTGATCTAATATTACCGTTACTCAACTGACCATAGACAGATTCACAGATTTAATGGCCGCGATGAAGTTAGTCACTCTCCTACATTTCCACAAATTCGAATCATGTTCCATATAAATGCACAAAACATCTTCTTCAGTAATATTCAAAACACGTGATGACCAAAGAGTTAGCTTTAGATACTTCCTAACCAACAGTCCTGTCTGCCCATTCTACAACATTCAGGTCACCAATAGCCCGGGATGTGAATACAGTAAAACATCCGTCAAAGCGATTGTATGCCAATTGGACTGACGGTGTTTTCCAAAGGTGGAAAGCAACTGTGAATGGAGAATTGGAAACTGTCACATTAAAGCTTATATCGCAAATAACTTCAAGCTGTCGAATTGACTGTGAAAAGCCTGATTTCAGACAATGCCAGGAGTAGATGCGATACCAACGAGTGATCGCAAATTACGCCACTTCCCAGTCTATATAAACCCACTCCCTGTGGATAGATCTACATCCGCAGAATAAATTCATTTGGCCCAATTCAATCACCAAGTTCTGGATGAGTAAGAGATACATCCCACAAATTCACAGACTTGCGCATTTGTTTAAAATGTCCACTCGAGCTTTAAATGAGCATATCCAATTGTGAAAATGTCATGCTACGTTGAATTCTAGAAGAGTCGGGCAATAGCGTTGTGAGAAATAGCTCTTCGATGGATTAAAACAGTTCTTACTGACATGCATTGCACCTTCGTAGACTGGGTAAAATGGAAGAGCAATATTGCATAGAGTCTAACGTGATTCGAGTTGATTTCAAAGGTTATAAGTTTCACTAGTCACTTGTCACACTCTTAGCTATACTATTCTTAACTGATACGCATACCACACATCTCACTTCTGTGGTGTTGAGATGATTGAAGCTGCCTACTGTCTTGCGGGATCATGCATCTTCTCAAACTCCAGGAAGATAATCAAAGTCACATGAGCTACAAGTGAAACTAACACACCAGTCAATAAATGGTGGAATCTGTAAGTAGTGTTTAACTCGGAAATACAGATGGCGAATCAAGACATTTGAAACTTGAAGTGAAATTGAGTTAGTGTTGTACAAACTGCCTTCAAGAGAAAACTTGCCAGCACTCTCAAATAGAGCATGAAATCGAGTTAATTCGTCAAATTGCAGTGAATGAATGCAGGTGAAGCGATATGTTTCACCACTAATTCATTTGAAACGATTGAACAATAGGAAATTCATGTAGTACAGCTTGATTCCTAATTTTTGGTGTGCCAGTAGAGAGTTCGATTGAACAACGGTTTTCAAAATCCCAACAAGTCCTAATGCACCTACCAAAGTCAAGTAAAATTTGGCACACGGAGAAATTGCCAAATGAGCTTCTGCCTATTTGTAATGAATATGGTCTTAACAAGAGCACTCAGTTCAGGTGTGTAGCATGCGTTTCGTCAGTAGACTGTAAGCATGTTCGGCGTCGACTGAAGACCAGGCAGTTAACAGCGAGGAATCATCCCACTGGACAGTTCTAGTAAACCTCCACTGATTCTTCCGCGCCACTATCATCAGGCGTAAGCATATCTTCACATCAGTCACTATCAGACAAATCTACACTTGAAACCTAGCATTAACTATTAAACCAAGCAGTCAGACGTCCATCTATTACCGGAATAACAAAAGATGAGATTCCACTAAAACAGCTCTTCGGGCATAATGAAGCAATGGGCTTGAGTCTAGGAGGCGACCAATCCAGTGCAGGGTCAGTGGACCAGGTAAAAGTGGTACAGACAATTTCCAGAACCATGGACCTCAAGATCTGGGAAGAGATGTCTGTAACGGGTTGTTTTAGTAGGTAGTGGATGAGTGACTGCAACCTTGCAGTCAGAAATACAAAATAGTGTTGACTTGGGAGAACGTAGGTCAAAACCAATTACCTCACTCTCAGTTGAACCGAGTGCAAACTACGTCACATATACCAGTGTTGAGGTAAAAGAAATTGGTCTGGAGAAGAAAGAGGTTACCTATTCGATGTGTGACGTGCTTAAAATATATCTTGCTAATCAAGCCTAAAAAAGTTCTTACAGATTGGAAATCAACTTTCAACGAATGGACACGATTGAATAAAGCTATCAAGTAGACTCAGAGAAGTGGAGTGAAAAAACGACCAAGACAAGACAAACTGAAGTCATTCTGCAGGGCCATTCTCAATGGGCCATGCTTAGCAGTCGAAATCGGTGGAAGTGTGTGTCTCAACAGTCATTTTGTAAGCGTGACACACCAATCTAGTAGGCTTTGTCTGGACTTACACCAAGTTCAGAGTTGAAGTCACTGGGGGTCGGCAAAACGTTTCCGATACACGTGAATTAGACTGCATGGAGATGGCCTTAATGGGTGAAGTGGACTGGCATTGATTTGGTCTTCCTTTGTCCACCTGCATTGAGAACCTAAAATATGTAAAGAAATGGTAGTGCTTCTCACTCACCTGCTCATTAGACTCCGATATGATCTCGAAGACGTGCTGCAAAGAGTAGTTTGAACCGAGTCGGACCAGGTTAATTCAAGCCTAGAAGCAATACGTGGTTTGTGCTCACTCAAGGCCACATGAGTACCACTCTCCAATATTATACGGAGAGAGTGATTTAAATAGTCGTCATATTATTTTAGAGCAATATAATCAATAAAACCTTCAATGGCTTAATGATAACTGCATGAAAATATGGTGTTTTGCCATTATTTTATTGAATAAATTATCGTCAATGCAGTAAGTGGTATCATTGAGTTATTGAATTGTATATCGGGTTGTGAAAATGTGTGATACATCTTACGATTTTGTAGTCACGTATATTTAAACAAATGGACAGCTCTACCCGTTTCAGGAAATTATTCTCCACATTATTCAAGTGCAAATATGAAGACAGTAGAGTTGAAAGTCGGTCATCCCGGAAATTCGTGGGTGGGTTGGAAATCATACGAATTGATAGATTAACTTCGTAATGGGAAATTATAAGAATCGTGAGTGTACCGAAAGATCAGTTTGGCATCAATTGGCAGATTCGGCAGACAATATGGAGAAGTTGTGAATATGTTTTTCAACACCTCCAAATCTCACTTCCTTCCATTTTCCCAAACCATGGTCCATGTTACTTCGCTTGGTTTCCAGCTTGGTTGATATCATATTCAAGGATATCAGGCTACCAAGGAAATGAATAGTGGAATAGGTATCTGCGAGGTTACGCCAGTGGTAGAGGCATTTACTGAGGCACATGTCGAACTACAATGACTTCCTGCTTTGAGTGTTGCAGATTGGAATGCATTGCTCCCAATTGCCTTCCTCTAACTAGGATCTCAACACCTACTAATCTTGTCTCAAAAGGCATATTTTATGACACTTGGGCATCAGCAGCCTAAATACCTCTTGCCACAATAGAGAAAATAATGATCTCGCTGCGACATCGTTTCTCGACCTCCATCCACTTCAATAGAATTGCAATGACGAAATCCTCCTTTTAACTAACAACAATTCTTCTCTATGCGGAAATGCTTTCATTCAAATTACCCAATGTATAATGTCCGTTTAAATGTCTTCACAAAGACCAAAGACGAATTCCAATTCCTCTCGTGAGAATTCTTGCATGCAAATATACTACGGTGGCTGTGATGATTTCTCCAAATGGTGAGAAAGTCACAAGATGTAGCCATTGTGGCACCAGCCGAAATATGGCTTCTCGTAGCATTTCGTGGATCCTATTCGAATATGTATACTTCCAATGAATTTTCGTTGCCTAAATGTCCGATAGATAAGTGGAAAAACCTTTCAACTTGAAGTTAATATATAACATGGCTGATCTGAGTTGTTCCATTTTCGAAATTTATGACTGCAGTTTGGCACCTATTTACACCAACCTACTAATGTTTCACTAGCAATTTGCTAACTTGCTAATGCGTGTCCAATTAAATATAGCCTTGTTAAAGTAATGAGGTAGCTAGATCTCTGTCTGGATTTGGAAGAAAAATATCGATGAATAAATGCTGTGATAACAGCCGTCTTAACACACTTGTTGCCATGAATCAGGTTGTCCATTTTCAAAGTTGCACAAAGCTTTCTCACTCTTTAAACAGCATCGGATTATGCATGTCTTAAATAAACTTATTTAAATGGAAACTGCTCAACTCCTTCCTTAGTATTTCAATAAGTCAAATGACATGTCACCTCGGGTTAATGGAGCACATCTCTTGATGCCGATCACTGGAGGCATGGGGATGGTAACCATGGTTGAACATCGTGTACATCAACAATTTATTTGATTGTTTTTGAAGACCCTGAGCAGTAAGAGTAGAAGGATACTTCTCCATAAGTTTATTTCAGTGCATTCCACTCCTCTGTGTGGACTTTTGCAATCAGAAACACTGCTCCTAAGCAACTAATTACTTTCACCCAATCTGTTGTCTACTCCAACCTCTCGAAATAGAAATGCTTAGCCTCAAAACATGGTCCAATAAAGAGCGCGTGAATCTTCTGAGAACTGAAGTCACATTCAACGCAATACCTCTTTGCTGCTCTAATGCATTCAATTGGAGAGGTTTTTGAAAAGAAATGAGTGAGTTGACCTTCGTGTGCATCAACAATTTATGTAGAAGAAATGCCACAGTAGCATGCACGAAAATCGAAATCTTAGGTGGAAATACTCATAGAATAGGCGCATGAAGTGCAGTAATTGGGCATGCACTCACTGAAAACGCATTTTCATGTCCAATTCAAGACAGTTAAATGAAGTGAAAAGGAAGTGTCATCTTAATGTCAACTTCAGAACTGCAGTAATACTGCAATTCAAAGTTGGGAAGGAATATTGAGAAAGAAGGAGGAGTTATATCTGGAGGAATCGGTTGCTAGTACTCGAGAGGCTCTTTTCTCGTACACTTCAAAGTCATGAATGTTGGCTACCAGTATTTGATATCTTGTGACATTTGTTTGGACGGTTATTAAGATGTAACAAAGTTAATCGAACTCTTCATTTCACTACCTCGTTACTTATTCTTAGAGGCTTTTAATGCCGATCATTCGGATTTGTGAGGAATTAAAAGGTAGTAGGAGAGGCATTTGACTATCGTTCACTTCCAGTGGCAGCACCATCTCCGATTGTTGTCCACTTGCAATCTTTGTGGCTATCAATCGGTTTTTTTGATTGTCTTTGCAAGAAATATGACTTACGACATTGTCGCTGTTAATGGAATGTCTCATTGAGTCTAATAATGGCATAGTTCAAGTGAAGAAGCAAAAATGATTTTAAAGTTTAAGATTGCATCTTTTTTCATCACTTTCGACCCTTTACATTTCCAGGACTGGAGCCCACGTTACACATTTTATTTTATTATTTTATTTTATTTTATTATTTCTATTATTATTCTAGAATTCTGGTGCCTATTCCCATTGAGTTAACTCAACGTGAAATAATAAGTTACTGTCCCCCGATTCGCTAAATGACATGACAAATTTCCTATTGTTCACAATAGCAAATATACTTAATTCGTTGTATGTGACAGGTTAACTGAGGTGGTTTTGCCTTTGCAGTTTACTCTCCCTCTCCCTCCTCTCTCTATCTCTCGCTCACTCATTTACATAGAATCTTCATGTACCCAACTGGAATATCTATGGGAGGCTGTTTGTAACTCATCTGATGAGGGTGACTCTTCAATTTCAGTCCACCTCTTGACTCGATATCAACATTGAGAATGGACTTCAGACCAGTGTTGCTTCAACCCTTACGATGACCTATACGATATAAAGCCATTAGACATTGGACATTGGAATTCCTTGTGGGACATTGTGCCAGAGCTACAGCGACTCCTTCAATAGCGTAAGGTCATAGCTTTCTTTTCGGCAAACATCCGAATACACTTCGGAAGAGGAATTGTGGCATTGTAGACAGCTATTAGTGTCGTTGACTGTTTTAGTCACGAGGGTTCGCTCAAATGTAAGTCCTCATTGGTGCCTTGATCAGTTGGTCTAAGTCATGAGCTCGTTTGAGCGTTTCTTGAAATTCTCTCTCTCAAAATAAGCTTCTTATTGAAAGTGATGACTTTTCGGCACACTCCTCGTAAATTCCTAACTTGCATTTCGCGTTATTCTGAACCCATCTTCCCTGTTCTCTGCTATTTTCACGCTTACATCACTAGATATGACCAGAGCCTATGCACCAATCAAGTTAGTTAGATTTTGTGCCAACAGTTATCTCCATCTCTATCGGTAAATATGCAATGAGTAGTGTGGTGTTGTTCATACATACCAATAAAATTGCTCACATCTCAACTTTGACTGTAAAGTCTGTTGCTGTCGTGGCAGTCCTGGGAAGTGAAAGCAGACATTTTCCAAATTCAACAGCTGAACTACCTCATATTATGGTAATTGAAGTTGAAATTCTAGTCACCTTTCGATTGATAAGCGTTAGTTACTCTACGTAACGCTTGTAAGTAAGAATGTGTGTTCGAATTCCAGGACAAAATTTATTGGTTTCCGTCACAAGTTACTCTCATGAATCATGGATTTCACTATTTCCACTTTGTCCATACTTCTTCTGGCATCCCAAATGAAGCCTGACTGCTACAAACCAAGAATAGATCGTGCAGATAAGCTAACACCATTGCATCATTGGCACATGTGAATACAACAAGTAAGCAGAAGTTGTCCACAATTCTCCCCTCCTTCAGTAGTAAAGAAGAGACGCAAGAATTATTACCCAATTTCTTTAATGAATGTAGACAATTAATACTCGAATATTAACATAATATTTTTGGAAATACTTTCATAATGTGGGGTTAACATTAACGCCAAACTTTACACAATTTGAATTTTCTCTTTAATTATAATTTCATATTTCTCTCCCCTTTGGTTGTCAATTTCAGTGAATAGTATTCGGGAAATTTGAACAAGAGTACTCTATTAGTCTGAGTGCTTCTAAGGCAGAAGTAAATTATTAGTGAGGGTGAACTCTAAAGAGTAGGTTATATTGAAGGCATCAAACCTGGCGTCAGACTGAATAATATTATTTTATTATTTTAACCTAAGATACTTTAAAGTGCATATACTTTAGGTGAGGTGACTTGACAATTTTAAAGCTTTAGTGCATTTATTTTCGAATTTGTGGGCTTCAAAGAGCATTTATGTGGAGTTGCTTTATACAAGCTTTCTCTCCTAATACATTAACATTGGAGTGAGTCGCTAGAGTTACCGTCATTCAAACGTTTTAAGCCTCAAAGCACATGAGCCCCACAGCACACCACTGGAGCTATCGCCAAGTAGTAAAGTCAGCGACTCATGGATGAGCCTACGTTCTTTGGTAATTAATGACCTTGATTTGTGAAATATAGATTTTCAAATACAGACTTTCAAAATTGGCTTGCAATGTTAATCTACTTCGAGAGGAAATCAACTACAGTGGTGGTTCATAGGTGCCATAGGTGGCTCGTAGAACTTAGGTTTGAAGGTGGAATCTTTGTGGGTATGACACGAGTGACTCGGCCTGCAGTTTAATCCAAGTGCCCCACCAGGAAACAGGTAATTCTCTCTCCAAATTACTATCGCAATGATGACTGTTGACTTCAGAATTACATCGCATTAGCAAAGAGACTAGTAAATGTAGCAGGGCAGGCTCAAAAATGGTTAGTAGTACACTGATTCCGTTCATTCACGTTCTACGGTTTAAACGCACACATCTTCGCCTAGATCGCATATTGATTATTTGTCGGAAATATCCATTGCTTATTTGCCAGTTGTTTCACTCTGATTGTCGGTCCTACCAATTCAACGTATTTTGACCTTCATAGATTTCTAAATGATATGCTATTTGATGCAATAAGTGACTTTCCTGATCGTGTAATCTCAAAACGAGAGTCAAATAGAAACGGAATGATGAAAGTTAGTTGAAATGTCTCCTTAGAGAAGGGTTTTAGATTTCCAGTCAATCATCACACCAGTTCATAAATGCTATCCACCATCAATGAAAGTAAATATCAATATCAACACAATATTTGTTTTACACTTATTTGATTTCCACACCGTTTAAATTATTAATTGCTACTTGAATACAAAAGAGATCTCAATGCTGTTGTACATTTTTCCTTTTGAGCATTTATAATTCAGTGCAAAACGGATGGCATCCCTTCGTTTTCAATCACACTATGAAACCAAGTAATCTGATATGGAACTGCATTGAACGAAGGCAGTTGAAGTGAAACTAGTTCTCTACAGAAATTAGTGTATAGAAACAAGCAATTGTCTAAGCAATGTTGGAATCAACTTACCGTAAATTCATTTCGTGTTGCTTCATTAAGTTTCAACTACTTCTGACTTCCTACGCAAGTCTCATCACTACTCGTGCGACTGAAGTGTAGTTCACACTCTACGGTGCAATGATCAACCCACACCTCATCTGAAAGGTTATTTTCGAAGTCAATGGATGTGGGATGTGTTCGCCACTTGATGGAGACAAAAATATTCCAGATTTTATACAAATTTATTGCAGTCCACAAAGGTTTTCTTCAATGACACCTAATTCAACAAGTGTGTAGGATACGTGCAAACGTTAAAAGATGCCGAATTATGTAATTATAAGTTTATGGGTTCTCACTTCTTTTGAATGGATGATTGCCTTTTGTGACTTTACTCAATTATCTCTGTGCTATAAATGGTATTCGGTTTGTGAAACTAACTTTTCCGTCATCAATGGATTGCCGAATTGGCATACGAATTTGATGGCAATTTTGCCTTTTATGACATTTGCGTGGACGTTTTACTTTCGAGTAATTCAATGGTTCATAATGAATCGACTCAATGTTATGCCATGCTTTCTACTCCAAAACAGATTCCGATGACACCGATCTTGCCAAAATCGGTATTTGTTAATGACACTCTTTTTAGAGATATGTATTCATTGCTTCAATTTTGTTATGAATCTTTCTCGAGTGAGGTGAGCTCATTTGGTTAACTAAAGGGCATTGCAAAAGCACTCAGCTATTTTGAGTTGACGACTTTCAAACACTTTGAGTTAGACACAAATATTTTCCCCATTTTACGACCTTCAATCGTCATCATTAGTGCATGCAACCAACTCATTTGTAGTTTGGTCAACGTAAATTTTCATTGCCATCAGTTCACTTCGCGGAAATAGGTATCACGACTTGAAATGACATTGACATCATGTTACTCCTTCTAGTTCCTACAATATATATATTGCCTTTAATTGGTGTTGTGTAGGACTAATTAGTCAATCGTCTTAGTTTCATACATATTCTACTTTATAATTCCAGGTGATCTCATTATGGCATTAAAAGAGGAAAAGGTCAGAATTGCTTTCGTGCACATATACCATTTCATCAATCCAATGCTGAATGAAAAATTCCTTTCACAAATCGAATACCATTAATAGCACAGAGATAATTGGTAAACTCATCAAAGCCAATCATTCATTTAAAACTCAAGGCAAAGGTGCAGCCTACACGAGTGTTTGATATAAAAGGAGAGGTCTTTTACAACTCATGAACACGCATATGCGATAGAAATGAGAACCCATAGTCACTTACTTGCATGTGTAATTTGTATTGCCGTACTAGTGATAGCATCGGCGACACAGCCTGTACACAACGGCACAGAAGACATACCAAAACCTCCAGTCACCAACAGTACTGATGATATTCCAAAACCTCCTGTCTCCAACAGTACAGAAGATATACTAAAACCTCCTGTCACCAACAGTACTGATGATACAATAAAACCTCCTGTCACCAACAGTACTGATGATACAATAAAACCTCCTGTCACCAACGGTACTGATGATACAATAAAACCTCCTGTCACCAACGGTACTGATGATACAATAAAACCTCCTGTCACCAACAGTACTGATGATACAATAAAACCTCCTGTCACCAACGGTACTGATGATACAATAAAACCTCCTGTCACCAACAGTACTGATGATACAATAAAACCTCCTGTCACCAACAGTACTGATGATACAATAAAACCTCCTGTCACAAACAGTACTGATGATACAATAAAACCTCCTGTCACCAACGGTACTGATGATACAATAAAACCTCCTGTCACCAACAGTACTGATGATACAATAAAACCTCCTGTCACCAACAGTACTGATGATACAATAAAACCTCCTGTCACCAACAGTACTGATGTTACAATAAAACCTCCTGTCACCAACAGTACTGATGATACAATAAAACCTCCTGTCACCAACAGTACTGATGATACAATAAAACCTCCTGTCACCAACGGTACTGATGATACAATAAAACCTCCTCTCACCAACAGTACTGACGATACAATAAAACCTCCTCTCACCAACGGTACTGATGATACAATAAAACCTCCTGTCACAAACAGTACTGATGATACACTAAAACCTCCTTCTACCAACGGCCCAGAAGAATTACCAAAACCTCCTGCTACCAACGGTACGGAACAAAATCCAGATCCCCCTGTCGACGACGGCCATAAACCGCAGCATGTGACGACTACTTCCTCATCTTCTCTCGTTGCACCTTATTTCTCTGTCTCGGCTGCCTCCTTCCTTTTATCATTGTTACTAAAATTCTAGTTTCGTCCCAAATATTTCACAATTTTTTTTTAATATAATAAAATTATGATTGGAAATTCGATTCTTGCTTTCGATATGGCCAATCCAGTATTCTCCATCGAAATTTGTTATTAAGGTCATTTGTGTCCAGTTACGGGAACATCAATTTGCTCCTTTTATACCATCATGAGATCAGCTGGAGGTCGAAACACTTTAATTAATCTATCGATTTTGTGAGTCATTACAGTATTTAATAAACTCTATAATGGTTCTGGCAGGACACATTGGTAGGAAATAAGCTTATTTATGTTTATTTACTTCCATGGTGACGGAATTAGATGCAGGTTTCCAATAAACATTTTCTCCTTCTCTTACAAAATGAGTTATTTCCAAGTTCATTTAGAAGAGGTGTTTTTGTTTAATCGAATGAGTAGCTTACAACACATGACATCTATCATAGACTCGATACTTAACAATGTTATACACCGATTCTTCGTCCATACCATCATTTCCACAAGACCAACATATGAGACATTCTACAAAGGCGACAGAACCGGTGTTAGAGGCCTTGACGGACAAAGATGGCCAATCTTTCGCAATAAAAACAACTGCCCTTCTTCAACAATAAGAGCTTGCAAAGCTTCGACACACTTCGAACTGCTCACAATTATCAGCAAAAGTACAGTGAGGCTCATTGAAGTTGTCGCGAATTCAATATAGCATTATGGCCTTGCCTCAGTAGTAGTAAGGGTGTGTGAGATCGACGGGTATAAGGCACCTTTTAAATCTTCGCGAATGTTGTTATTAGAATTGCGCTTTCACAGAGTCATGTCGGGTCAGGCTGTAAAATGCCACCGTAAAAGTGGCGATTATATTCATATTAGTAGCTTTTCCATGTTTCGAGACTTATCGCAACTGAATATGTTGCTGCTGTAAACTACCGATGATTGGGTTACTGAGTTCAATTGATATGGGATTTATTTCAGCTACTGCAATTTTACTTTGAAAGAAGATGAATTTCAAATAAATATTAAGTGCGCGTTCATTCGTTTCATTTACTTTCATCAATGGAAAGCCCCTCCACAATCAATTCTCCCAATCGAAATATGAGCGTGTTTAAAATAATTACCCGAAGCCTTTCCCATAGCTTCCACATAAGCTTCACGCCTTCGGCCTAAACTCAAGGAGTAGTTGGAATTCACTGGCCAGACTAATTTAACTGGTTAAAAGCCGTTGATGTCATTTCTCCGTTTCACATTGGCATTTCTTCAGATTGAGCTCATATATCCCATTTCAGTGAATTCAAGGTTTGCATTCGGAAGCAAGATAGAAGTTATCGCCTTCTTTTAATGAGCTCCATTTCAGTCGCACCCATTGTTTTGCATTTCTGAGTGAAACAAATCTGAAAGCGTTTGGAAAATGTGTGCTCTCATTTTCTATTGGTGTCTGGTTTTGGCAATCCTCACTTGGCTTATAACTTCAAAACAAAATGGAGTACAATGCTGTTGAAGGGAGTAGGATGAATGGCAGTTTGGCTGGTTCAACCAGTTCAATGCCATCACCGTTTCCTCAAACATGCTCAAGTAAAACATATCGACAAATTGCATCTTGCTTCGAGCAGGAGGAAGGGGATCTCAAGACGTCAGTTTTGGAAATGGAATGGTCCACTTGGCATCGAGTGATAATTTGCCACTCTAATCATATGCACTGTTATTGATGAGTATTATGCTGCAATGCCATTGACCAAAGTTCTGGTTTGATCAGAGTTTACTGACGAAATACAATAAATATATCTGCATTTTTTCTGCATTAAGCTGATGTAAACGTTTAAATATTTAGCAGATTGGCTGGAGCACGGTTGTTCTTCCCCCAAATTCACACAATCCACGATTAGAGGACATTCGATGTTACCACTCACTTAAATCACTTTCCCTTTCCCTTAAATTTAACGATTTCCATCCCAATTTCGTCTCTTAGTTGTACCAAAAGCATTTGCTTCCTTTGTTTGGGCATTCTAGTGAAGTAAGCATCTGCTTCTCTAGAAAGCATAATTTTACAGTATAACCAATGTAGTTGTAGAAGACAGAAAGCGAGACAATGAGCTTTGGGCATTTGAGTGACTGTAACTCTTGCAAATTTTCTTTCGGTGAGTTTCAATATGTGTTATCTTCGATTGAATGTCAAGAATTTAGCCTTTTCTTTTGGCACAGACCAATAGATAAAGCTTGAGAGTTCGTTGGCAGTATTCACGTGCCCTATCTAAACTCTCGTCACTATTATGAGTTATCATTTTAATCCGTTGCAGAATTGTCTCGAACAGAATGTACAATAGTGGGATTGAAAATATCTCGAAGCAGCTAAAGAGAATGAGATAACGTCGAAAATTCTCGACAATTTAAATATTTTGATTTTACTGAAGTTGAAACCTCAGGCAGTTGGGATAAATGCGGCATTGAAAGGGAATTTGCTGCGCATTTTAAATTGTGTTCAATGTTGTCAAAGCGATTTGTTCTCCCATTCTCTGGGTGGAATATTTGGCTATTCAATCGACTGGTCGATATTTTGTGTAAGTATGACCCGAAGGCTCTAGAAATTGTTAAATTATTAAAACGACCTTGAGGATCGTCCCTTCTAAGGTTCACTCAATCACTATTTCACAGGCCCGAATTCCACGGATCAATGTTCAAGAATTGTTTTTGAATCACTCAACAATTGCGTTCAACTGACATTATTGCACATAATTACAATTTGCATTTTAGTCACTTGCCACATGAAACACATCTTTACGCCTTCGTTAAAATAAAATAATAAGACTGGCGGTCGCTGCCTTGACTACTGTGTAAGTGACTAGTTCGAATGCTAAGAAATCGAAGGTAAAATGCGACATAATTGTCTCAAAGTTGTGTATAGCAATATAGAATTTTCGTAACACAGTATGTTTTCCGGCATCTTTTAAAATTCGCACGTATCCTACGCACTTGTTGAATTAGCTGTCATTGAAGAAAACCTTTGTGGAATGCAATAAATTTGTAAAACATCTGAAATATTTTTGTCTCCATCAAGTGGCGAACACATCCCACATCCATTGACTTCGAAAATAACCTTTCAGATGAGATGTGGGTTGATCGTTGCACGGTAGGGTGTGAACTACACTTCAGTCGCACGAGTAGTGATGAGACTTGCGTAGGAAGTCAGAAGTAGTTGAAACTTAATGAAGCAACACGAAATAAATTTACGGTTAGTTGATTTTAACATTGCTTAGACAATTGCTTGTTAATATGCACTAATTTCTGTGGAGCACTTGTTTCACTTCAATTGCCTTCGTTCAATGTAGTTCCGTACCAGATTTCTTGGTTTCATAGTATGATTTAAAACAAAGAGGTGCTATTCGTTTTGCTTTGAATTATAAATGCTCAAAAAGAAAAATGCACGACAGCATTAAGATCTCATTTTACAAGGCATTAGTTGCCTTGTAATGACTAACCTTTGTACCAATGTCACAATAACACAATGAATTCCATTCGCACCTTAGACTCTGTTCCCTCGAAACTGTTGAGAAAGCTTAGCTAATTTCAGCAGCAACTGCTTTTCCCACTGTGATTGTTGAGATGTCGTCAATTCTTATTAACATAGCATTTCACTACAATTGAAGTAGCACCCAGTTAATATTTTAAATAGTGGAAAATCGACACTTTCAGTCTCACTTATAATAACCCTTTCCGTGGGCTCATGTCTAAAACATCAGTTGTGAAAAACACTGAAATTTTATTCTTTTAAGCAAACAACTATTTTTTCCAAACTGAAAATCTTAACTCATTTTCTACAGTCCGCAGTCATGATTCATCTGTGTTCCAGTAAATTGTTGTCCACCATATTTCCTGTTCATTGGATGGTGTGCTGCTAATGCTGCCAATCCTGTCTCTCCATAGTATTTCGTCTTCTTCCAATGCCTGCATAGGCAACACGAAGATGCCAAGTAATGAGGGCTTACAGGCTCAACATTTCAGAAGATTGGCCATCTTTGTCCGTCAAGGCCTCTAACACCGGTTCTGTCGCCTTTGTAGAATGTCTCATATGTTGGTCTTGTGGAAATGATGGTATGGACGAAGAATCGGTGTATAACATTGTTAAGTATCGAGTCTATGATAATTGTCATAGATGCTAAATGTCATATGTCGTAAGCTACTCATTCGATTAAACGAAAACATCTCTTCTAAAAGAACTTAGAAATAACTCATTGTGTAAGAGAAGGAGAAAATGTTTATTAGAAACCTGCATTTAATTCCGTCACCTTGGGAGAAAAATAAACACAAATAAGCTTATTTCCTACCAATGTGTCCTGCCAGAACCATTATAGAGTATATTAAATACTGTAATGACTCACAAAATCGATAGATTAATTAAAGTGTTTCGATCTCCAGCTGATCTCATGATGGTATAAAAGGAGCAAATTGATGTTCCCGAAACTGGACACAAATAACCTTAATAACAAATTTTGATGGAGAATACTGAATTGACCATAACGTAAGCAAGAATCAAATTTAAATTCATAATTGTATTATATTTTAAAAAAATAAAAAGTTGTGAAAAATTTGAGACGAAACTAAAATTTCAGAAACAATGATAATAGGAAGGAGACAGCCGAGACTGGGAAATAAGGAGTAACGAGAGAAGATGAGGAAGTAGTCGTTACAGGTTCCGTTTGCTTGTTGTCCTCACCAGGTGGTTTTGTATTCGGTGAAACTTGGCCCGGATTCTTGTCGTCGTCACCAGGATTTGGATTTACGTCTGGTTTTTCTACCGGTGGTGGCTTTTGTTCGGGTCCTCCAGGTTCCGTTTGATCTCTCTCTCCCTCTTTATCGGTTTTAGCCGCCGATGTCATCACTAGTACGGCAATACAAAATACAAATGCAACTTAGAGACTATGGGTTCTCATTTCTTTCGCATATGTGTGTTCATGAGTTGTAAAAGACCTCTCCTTTTATATTAAACACTCGTGTGGGCTGCACCTTTGCCTTGAGTTTTAATTGAATGATTGGCTTTGATGATTGGTCGGGAAGATCCCTATTGATACGATCTGAAGACTCATCGAAATTTACATCAGTTTGAATACATTTTCTCCTCCTAATTCTTTCACCCATAATCTAAAAACTTTTGAAGTACTCTGTTTAGAGTAATTAGGCTCCAATCTAAGAATAAGCAGGCTGTATCAAATTAAACACTGAAAGCACTTTCAAATTAATATTTGTGATAAGCATTTGCTCAAAATATGAGTCCTAACGTGGCGAGTATCTACGAAGAAGGTTTTATCTGGACTTAAAAAAGTGAAGCGTAGTTTTGTTCTAATATTAATCCCTCCTATTAATGCCTATATGCGTTCTATTATTTTTTTCTGCATCCTATTTGCCTTAATAGCCTAAAATAAAACTGCTCTCTCTGTTCAGTCGATGTCTTTGACGAATTAATGCCAAGAAGGGCGAAAGCCGCAGGATATTTGATGATATCATGCAGAGCACCAGCAACATGACACATTGATCTCAAATCACGGGTTGCTTCGTCATCATCCAATTGGCAGAAAGCGAAGAGCACCTCAATAAAGTGAGGAATGAACCAGAGATTGTAAAACCGCTTGTCATCCATTGAGAGTATCCGAAGAACTCGTTTGTATAATTCTCGGGGATCCGATTTTGCCATTTCTGCATCATTATCTTGGCCCTTCTTTTCAAGCATTTTACCGATTGTAAAGAACTCGCTGCCAAAAAGGAATCATAAGTTTTAAAGACTTTCGGTGCATCATATTTGGGAAATCATCCGCTATGTTATCGCTTACCGGATATTTGGAACTATTTTTAGAATTTTGAGAAAGGAGGCGTAAAGAGCGATGATTTGAGCCCTGAGAGCTGCTTGCTGAGTTCTTTTACTATAGTCGCCACAAAATTGGACGATCAGACCCCTAAAGTGGAGGAAAGTTACAGGATTTAAAAGTGAATATTTGTTAGTTGTGTGCACTTAATAGTCAATAGCCAATATTCCCTCTCTCTGATCCGACAGGGCAAACAAGAATTCTTAATGACTTCATATTCTACTTGTGTTAAACTGAAATTGAAATTATTTCTACCGTTTTGACCCATACCTTTTCCTTTTCCTAGAAAATGCATTACTGCCATTTCTCTTTCACATTTTCGCGCTTTCAATCAAATGCATGCAGGACTGCTGCCTTCCAGTCTCACCAAATGAAGCTATTCTACTACTGTCTCTTCATACCCAGTTTTTCGTTGTCGAATTAGTTCACTTGCTAAGATACCACTCTTTGATTCAGATTTTTGTAATGAATTAAATTAAATCTTGGACTCCAACAATCCCTATCTAACAGTCACTCTTCATGAGGAGTCACTGTCCACATGAGAGACTTGCGTTGAGATGTGTGTGGTTGGTTAGTTCCTATGGACAAGCATATCCTATCTGTCCGCTTAGACAACTTTAACCATCATAATGTACCAAAATGTAATCAAGTCAAGATGATTTCTTTAGGTAGTCAATTGTTAACTTGTATGGAGTTTCTATTAACTATGGAAGTGACATGGCAAATTTTGATATTTAGCCTTCGGTTCATATAAATCACTGCAAACCACATAGGAATCTATCTCACCGTTTTAACTTTTCACTTTCATTCGAAGATCCACTTTTTGATTTTGTCATCCCTTGCATCTTTTTTGCATATGCATTCATAACACGATCTCTGCAGATACTCTACAAGTCAGAAGTATTGGTAAGAACGGTAGCGGAAGAAATAACGGTCTAATTTCCAACGATTGTCAGAGCTACCTTCTCTAGTTGAATTGAGAAGAATGCTTTTGAGTGGAAATCCATATTGGGTAAACGGAAAGCCCTTCCAAAAGCCAACGGAGTTGGACCCATTTGAGACTTTAGGAATCCAGTGTATGTAGCTATTGAAGTACCCTAGTGTTCTGAACTGGAACCTTTCCTATTAAAATGGGGGGAATGTGGATAAGAGATACGATGGGTGAGGATAATGATTCAACTCAACTGCGTCGACATACTTGCTGCGACCCATATTATTATAGGACATGAAAAACTATCTATGCATATACTAACAGCCAATAAGTCAGTTAATCATGAGAGCCTTAATTAATTATTATCAACTTATTAATTCGTTGTAAATTTTATCACTTTAGAATTACCTCAGCCACATTGACCATGCTTTTAAATGAGAATTTGCCGACATATGTTTCATCCAGTTCATGGATGGCCATAGGTAGAGCCGAAGTAATGAACCTATTAGAGTAATAATAACACTTAAAATGAATGGACTTGGAAATTGCCTCTCCAGAATTGGTAAGTGGAGCTCATGAAAGCTACTCATTGGTCGCAAGAAGAGATGATACCTATTGTAGCCCATTTCAGTAGCCGTGTGGAGGTAGATTTTTGCTAGGATTTCTGTCTCCCATAGGCAAGTTATTAACCGATGACGTAAAAACACCACGTTAAACACATGACCAAGCTTATTAAGGAGAAAAGCTTTTCGTTGAGATCTAAACGAAAACATTGTGTCAATACAATGTCAGCTCAAAGCCGATTGAAATTGTATGCCTTCTTTTAGAACTGAGACATCTTTGTTTCTTCAAGAAGTATGCTGATAAGTGGAATCATGGAGATTTGGCTGTATCGGCTTCTTCCCAGACCATGATTCCTACTACCCTTCCGAAAGTACTATCAGTTTACATTTGAAACACTTTGAACTGCTGTTTCAGGTGAACTTGGGTATTTATAGGAATTAATAATTATTTGTTTATTCCTTGAACTAGGTTCTTTTTTCCCATCTGTTAAACGATGAACCGAAAGGCCGCCTTTTCCCTCTTATTTTACAGGTGTAAACTTGTTCAGATTGAAGGTTATATTTAGTCCTGGGAAGTGAAAGCAGACATTTTCCAAATTCAACAGCTGAACTACCTCATATTATGGTAATTGAAGTTGAAATTCTAGTCACCTTTCGATTGATAAGCGTTAGTTACTCTACGTAACGCTTGTAAGTAAGAATGTGTGTTCGAATTCCAGGACAAAATTTATTGGTTTCCGTCACAAGTTACTCTCATGAATCATGGATTTCACTATTTCCACTTTGTCCATACTTCTTCTGGCATCCCAAATGAAGCCTGACTGCTACAAACCAAGAATAGATCGTGCAGATAAGCTAACACCATTGCATCATTGGCACATGTGAATACAACAAGTAAGCAGAAGTTGTCCACAAATCTCCCCTCCTTCAGTAGTAAAGAAGAGGCGCAAGATTTATTAGCCAATTTCTTTAATGATTTACACTAAAATTTCGCAAACTTCCAAAATTAACGGCATATTTGCTACATTTATCCACTGACTAACCAATTCATTCTGCCAAAATTATGTTCCCATCATTGAAATGCTGATTAGATGGTTATGGGAAAATGTAAGGAAATCATCACAAAATGTCTAACACTCTGTGTGTTTGTCATAACAAGGCAACTAAGGCTTTGTAAAACAATGCAGGCACTACTGTTTGACTGTCAGCTGAGAAGCCTCCTCACTCACAATCTCACACGCTTCCTTCGGCTTCTTGAAATTACTTTGTTATGCCAGGATAATCAAATTCACTTGATACTCGTCTCAATAGAGAAGGCAACATGCTTAACTGCTCCAACATTTTCTCTTCACTTTCATCGACAGGCATGCATTTTAAGCAAGCAATTGTCTAAACAGTGATGAAATCAACTAAGCCTAAAACCCATTTCGTGTTGCTTGAGTAATTAGTGGAGATTATTTCGGAATTTCGGGTGGATTTCATTGAGTTTCGACCACTTTAGTCCTCCTTCTCAAGTCTCAATACGCGTGTGCTTGAAATGAAATCCACACAAGCATGGTGCAACGAACAACTCCCATCTCATCTGAATTACTATTCTCGGAGCTAATTGATGTGCTACTGTGACACTGGTACAAAGCTTAGTCATTACAAGGCAACTATGGCCTTGTAAAATGGGATCTCAATGCTGTCGTACATTTCACCTTTTGAGCATTTATAATTCAATGCAAAACGAATGACACCCCATTGTTTTCAATCACACTCATTTCTTTCGCATAGGCGTGTTCTTGATGTGTAATACCCTTCCACTTTTGCTCCCAACACTCTTGTGGGCTGCACCTTCTTAGTGAGTTTTGAATGAATGAATGATTGGCTTTGTTGACATAATCCAATTATCTCTCTGGGCTATAAATGGTATTCGATTTGTGAAACGAATTTTGCATTCATCATTGGATTGGTGAATTCGTATACGAACACGATAGCAACTTTGACTTTTTCCTCTTTTAATACCATTATTGTATCAGCTGGAGTTCTAGACACTTCAATTAAACTACCTATTTTGCAAGTCATTGTAGTGTTTAATAAACTTTATAATGGCCCTAGCACTACGCTCTGGTAGGACAGCGACACAGAGGACAAACCAAAACCTCATGTGGACAAGAACACAGGAGGAAGGCCAGAACTCCCTGTGGATAATGAAAGAGAATAGAAACCAAAACCTCCTGTTGACAACGTCGCAGAAGGAAAGCCAAAATCACATGTTGATAA
The DNA here is from genome assembly GCA_000469805.3 of Hymenolepis microstoma. Lineage (NCBI taxonomy): Eukaryota > Metazoa > Platyhelminthes > Cestoda > Cyclophyllidea > Hymenolepididae > Hymenolepis > Hymenolepis microstoma. The sequence continues at coordinate 33,585,315 of LR215989.1, read as the reverse complement.
CGACAGAGAATAGAAACCAAAAGTTCCTTTCGACAACGACACAGAAGACAAGCCAAATTCTTCTGTTAACAACGGCACAGAATAAAAGCCAATACATCCTGTTGACAACGACACAGAAGGAAAACCAAATCCGCATGTTGCCAACGGCAGGGAACCCAGGGAACCAAATCCAGGCCTCCTTGTCGAGAACAACCAGAAACTACTACCTGTAACGACTGCTTCCTCATCCTCTGTCGTTGCTCCTTACTGCCTGTCTCGGCTGCCTCCTTCCTATTATCATTTTATCTGAAATTCTACTTTCGTCCCAAATCTTTCGCTAATTTCCCACTTTTTAATATAATACATTTATTATTGGCAATTTGATTCTTGCTTTCGTTATGGTCAATTCAGTATTCTCCATCGAAATTTGTCATTAAGGTCATTTGTGTCCAGTTACGGGAACATCAATTTGCTCCTTTTATACCATCATGAGATCAGCTGGAGGTCGAAACACTTCAATTAATCTATCCATTTTGTGAGTCATTGCAGTGTCTAATGCACCTTATAACTGTTTGTTAAACGTCGGATCTGACATCCGTCTCCTTTACCCTCTCCTCTCATCCCACCCCCTCAACATATGAGGGTTGGATCCTTTTTATCCTCACATCTTAAAACTATGAAGGACAATCTTCGTGTTCCCCCCATTACTATGTACTTGATTCATTTTAATTGTGCTAGGCTTCGCCAAAATCACAAATAGGACATAACGTTTTGAAAAGAAATAAATGCGCGCCTAGTATACTGAAGCTAAATTGTCGCATTTAAAATTGGTGTACAGTGGGTAGGTCGAATTAGCATTAGTTCGAAATTTCTCTTAAGTCTATTTAATAGAAATTTCTCTTATGAAAATTTAATTTTTACGCCCCATAACTAAGATTAGTACTTAAAAGCTATTTAATCCGGCGATATTTTAATAATTGAATTAATTTTCCAATAACACTCTGATAGAAGCGCATTGAGAAACGATTTCTTAGCATTATTTGTGGAATTTGGGGAAAATTGTGTTCTTCTACGTTTGTGTTGGTTTTGTCAATAACAATAATAATAAATTAATAATTCTCTTTTAAAAATACTGCGACGTTTATTATTGTAGCAGATTGCAATATGAAAAGGCCTTGATGTTTCCTCTCTAATCTCTTTGACAAGATCCCTTAAAATGAAATTGCACATAAAATTATCCAAGCTATCTCAACAATATAGAGGAAATAGATGTATGACGTCGAGTACTTTTATTTGGGTTGTGTGTCACTGGTATCGAGCTTAGTCATTAAATACGTTTTTGGCTGCGCTGACCATGCCGTGACTATTGATTGTTGATTGGCTGGAAGGTCTCTACGCTCGTGACCACACATACTCCCTAATGCGATCAACAGCGCGACTGCACAGAGCTGCGTTATCAATATTATTTCAAGATGAGCCTTCAATGCAATGCATATGGTTTGTTCCCAGTTTTTCCAACATTTGCTAACCTATCAATTACTCCTGCGCGGTGGCGTGACACTTAGCTCATCGACCTTGTGGCTACACCAGACTACTGTTGTGCGTGTGAACTTGCTTCAGATATGCCTGTCCATATTCCTGGACGTGAAATAGTGCATGTGCATTTGCAGTGCACCAGTAGGGTGTTATGGGGCTCATGTGCAAAGCGTAAGGCGTTTAAATGATGGCAACGCTAGCGGAACACTTTAATGATAATGTATTAAGAGAGAAGTTCTGTGTAAAGTAACTTCACATATAGACATACTGAAGCCCACAAATTAAAAAAAAAATTGCACTAAAGCACAGGATTTTCAATTCGCCCTAACCCAAAAATCTTCAATTTAAAGAACCTCAAAATAAAATAATAAAATTTATTTACAAAAAAACACCAGGTGTCAAGTTGGGCAATTGCATGTTATTAGTTGAGCTATTTGATAATGACTAGCCCGATTTGTGCACAAGATAAATGGTCCTTTAAAGTTCCTAAAATAATGAAAATTCTTTCCCAATCGGTGTACTCCTGTTGACTGACTCGCGCCGGCATATGTTCTAAAAAACACAATACCATAAAAATGCATATGTTGTCAATTAGGCATAAGCGAGTTAGATAAGCAATGCACTTTCAAGAATCTCAAATTGTGACCATAAAAAATTTATTTAAAAATGCCAACTTTCATGCAATCTCTTCCGAGTAGAAAGTTAAATATAATATATTTTCAAAGTGAAATAAAATCGGTGAAAATCAGCGAGTGTTAGGTAACATTTTGAATAGAATAAATGATAATTTATATTGCAGTGGATGGTTAATTCTAAGTGGTATTAACCGAGAGATTGTACGGTCATTTAAATCACTTCCTACATTCCAACTGCTAATAGTAATGCAATATTTCCTTTTCACGACATAAGTAATACAAATAGTTTCAAATTTTAATTTTCAGTTAATTGATTTAATCTCACTCCAGCACTCCGAAAGCCACAGGGTGGTGATCTATAGAGTCCTTTTCAAAAAGTCTGTCTCACGTTTAAATGCACCAACTCCTATACCTGATCTCTTCGCGACTCCCACAAGACGAGACGATGGCGATGTTCCCGCACCGTCCAAATCTTTTCCATTCCCGAAATTCAGTTACGACAAGGTAAAAAGACTTTGAAAATGAATCACAAAATAGCCAATTACTAACGCCAGGTGATATTTAAAATTGATCAGGAAAGTTGAGAATAGCAAAGAGCGAGTGAAGATTAAAGTGGCACAGATCGCTTCAATCACATGCACTTAGGTCTGGACTACGTAGACATACGCTCAAATGGAAAGGTGACCCTAAGACTATCACGTCTGTTACGATCATTGAAGCTTATTCACGCAGACTGAGTACCGAGTTATACATATATCATATCGTGAAAATGTAAGGAAGTCATCTCAAAGTGTCAAACATTGTATGTTTGTGGAACCCAACACTATGTAGGCAATTAATACTCGAATATTAACCAACTCCTACACCTGGTCTCTTCGCGACTCCCACAAGACGAGCCGATTACGATGTTCCCGGATCGTCCAAATCCTTTTCCATTCCCGAAATTCAGTTACGACATTTGCCAATGGAAATTGACGAAAATCCTATTTATCAAGTTAAACATCATTATAATCTTGATGCAACTCTATGTTTAATCATTACTCGTTTAAATTTAACTCATTTTGGTTGACTATGTAAAAAGCTAAGATCTTATTACATTAGTTGATCTTCTGAAGTTACGATTAGAAAAAGTGTCCCTAAATTCACCTTCTAAGTAGGTTTCACTATGACATAGCAACTAAAATCGATTAACACTAAAGGCAATAAATGATCAGGAAGAGAGAATGGTGAGAGTAAAGCCATTATTTTCTTAATTGAGAAAGCCATTTTTACCAAAATGAGTTAAACTTAAACGAGTGATGAATAAACATACAGTTGCATGTCTCTGTTGAAGTTTAACTTGATAAATGGGATTTTCGTCGATTTCCGATGGAAAATGATCCCCCTGAATTTAGGGAGAGAAAAAGGATCCGGACAGTCCGGGAACATCGACAGTAAAGGAGTCAAGATAAGACCAGGTGTTAGAGTTGATGCGCTTAGCAGAAAAAAGCAGAATGCAGGAATGAACTCACCTCCGACTGACATAAGAATTAAAGCAAATGGCAAGAAGATGCTCCGAAATCTCTATTATTAGTCAGACTTACGCAAATCGATTTGTCCATCCTACTCATTACACTTGCACTAGTGGGTTTCAAACCCATTACCCCTGAATTCGTAAGCAATCAAAATAGACAACAGTCAATGTACAAGATTTGATCATTATGTTGACTGTGGATCCTAATGAAATTGATTTAAAATGCTTTAAGTTTAAAATTAATAGGGTAGTAGTATAATGTGGTATAAAGTTAACTATCTCACGCAGATTTGGGGTTTTATTCCTAAAACTGTTCATTTTAAAATCAGTCCTTAAGTTTTGGCATCAGTTCAAGTAAATAATAAATGCATAGCATCAAAGCGTATGCAATTAAAATTGTTAAATTGTTCTACCGATTTTTAGTTGATAGATGTATACTTGGAGGTATATCAACTATCTGTTTACGATGTAGTCGTCGAAGATTATCACAAATAATGCTTGATCTCATGCATCAACAAACACCAATCGAATTCAACGCCAATTACTTTGTTCCCGCCATTCGTTATGAATGTACTATTCTTAACCTTAAGACAGCCATCTTGAAACACTGTTATTAAGCACAGGTATGTCTCCATTATTCAAAACGAATTATTATCGTTAAATCACCTTTCGATTTAAATTTCTTCGTCGATTTTAGGTAGAACAAGAGAGAGAATATATTTATAAGATGGGTCCGAATGCTCGAAATATGGCTATCCGTTACCCTACTCCAGAAATTATTTGTTCAATCCAAACACAAATAGGCAAAATTGTCATTTTTATACAAACAACCAAAAATCGCTTAAATTCGTAAAATTTCGTTCAATATTTAAGTCTGTTTATGTGCGTGAAAATTGCATTTACAACACAGTCTGCATTTAAACACACAAGGATCCTGATGGATCCTAATGTATTAAAGGTTAGTTTTTTAATTAACTTAGCTTAGGAGTTTTAAAATAGCCTTAAATTGACAGGAGGATGGAAATCATCTAATGAAAGCATGAACCAATAATCTCAGAGTTAAAATATGTGATCTGCCAAAATACTAGATGGGTAAATTTCGAGCGTGACGTTTGGCAACGTGAATTGATAGTTAAGACATATGCAATAATCGAAGTATTAAAGGGTTAAATGCTATCAGTTTTAGCGTATTTAAAAGAGGAGAGTTTAAATTTTTTAACTATTTACTTGAAAGAATCTTTATAATTAAGTAGTATACAACCATTAACCTGGTGATCGGTGTTAACAGCTCATGTACCTCTTTTCCCTTCTCAAAATAATAAAATTGTATTATATAACACGACGTCATGCTAAGTATCATTTTGCGTTTAAAAAATTATATACATGAAATGAAATTATAACACCTTGAGAAGTTTGCCACCCAATTTGCATACTACTCGGAGGAGAAGTCTAAACAGGTTGATAGATTTGACTGCACGCAAATGCAAATGTATATGATATTCCTTATGTAGCATATCGCACAAGAGATTCCCGTTCTCGGTCGAGCGACTCGAATGATGAAGAGGATAGCTTGGTCACTTACGCATATGCACTATTCCACCTCCAGGGATATGAGCCGGCTTATCTGATGCAAGCGCCCAAGCACAACAGTAGATCGGTGCTGTCCCACCGCCGATGAGCTAGGTACCACGCGACTACGCTTCCATCTCTGGGTAGAGCGCTGACACGGATAGCTGGATTGCCCACAGCAGCACACACAAACTCGAGTTGAGAATGCGTACACACATTGGCGCATTGTCTACAACCCAGTTGGGGAGAGAGATGCATGGAAATAGAGCAAGCAAGCGAAACACTCGCCCTTCTCGCCACCATCGTCAAAATAATATTGCAAGTGCTCTAGCACTTCTTTTTACTGTTATGCATACGCTTGAACTACACAGCTTTAGAACGCTGCATGGGCTGGTGGCGCACCGCATGGTGGTCGGCTCTACCTCCTATGTAGTAGAGCAGGCGTTTGTTCCGCTCAGAACCACTTGTGTTTGTCTTGAACAGCTGGTAGAACGCGTTGTACCACAGCATAACTTATTTCTGCAAACATGGTTCTATTTTAATTTTTTCATATTTTTATCGGAAACTGCAATCAATTCATTTTCCATATTTGACACCAAGTCGCTTCGATGTCTCTTTCACAACTGAGTCACATCCACTCAATGTACTCACCTATGCCTCCTTTGCAAATGCAAGTGAAATACGTTGGTTTTATTTCCACTTTGAAAGAACAATGACCTAGTGTATGAAAGGAGAAGGAAAAAGAAGAACAAATGATCAAGATATGATGATCAAGATAATTATCAATGATGACTTATTAATTTTCACTAAATATAACCTTCAATCTGAACAAGTTTACACCTGTAAAATAAGAGGGAAAAGGCGGCCTTTCGGTTCATCGTTTAACAGATGGGAAAAAAGAACCTAGTTCAAGGAATAAACAAATAATTATTAATTCCTATAAATACCCAAGTTCACCTGAAACAGCAGTTCAAAGTGTTTCAAATGTAAACTGATAGAACTTTCGGAAGGGTAGTAGGAATCATGGTCTGGGAAGAAGCCGATACAGCCAAATCTCCATGATTCCACTTATCAGCATACTTCTTGAAGAAACAAAGATGTCTCAGTTCTAAAAGAAGGCATACAATTTCAATCGGCTTTGAGCTGACATTGTATTGACACAATGTTTTCGTTTAGATCTCAACGAAAAGCTTTTCTCCTTAATAAGCTTGGTCATGTGTTTAATGTGGTGTTTTTACGTCATCGGTTAATAACTTGCCTATGGGAGACAGAAATCCTAGCAAAAATCTACCTCCACACGGCTACTGAAATGGGCTACAATAGGTATCATCTCTTCTTGCGACCAATGAGTAGCTTTCATGAGCTCCACTTACCAATTCTGGAGAGGCAATTTCCAAGTCCATTCATTTTAAGTGTTATTATTACTCTAATAGGTTCATTACTTCGGCTCTACCTATGGCCATCCATGAACTGGATGAAACATATGTCGGCAAATTCTCATTTAAAAGCATGGTCAATGTGGCTGAGGTAATTCTAAAGTGATAAAATTTACAACGAATTAATAAGTTGATAATAATTAATTAAGGCTCTCATGATTAACTGGCCTTCCTCCTGTGTTCTTGTCCACATGAGGTTTTGGTTTGTCCTCTGTGTCGCTGTCCTACCAGAGCGTAGTGCTAGGGCCATTATAAAGTTTATTAAACACTACAATGACTTGCAAAATAGGTAGTTTAATTGAAGTGTCTAGAACTCCAGCTGATACAATAATGGTATTAAAAGAGGAAAAAGTCAAAGTTGCTATCGTGTTCGTATACGAATTCACCAATCCAATGATGAATGCAAAATTCGTTTCACAAATCGAATACCATTTATAGCCCAGAGAGATAATTGGATTATGTCAACAAAGCCAATCATTCATTCATTCAAAACTCACTAAGAAGGTGCAGCCCACAAGAGTGTTGGGAGCAAAAGTGGAAGGGTATTACACATCAAGAACACGCCTATGCGAAAGAAATGAGTGTGATTGAAAACAATGGGGTGTCATTCGTTTTGCATTGAATTATAAATGCTCAAAAGGTGAAATGTACGACAGCATTGAGATCCCATTTTACAAGGCCATAGTTGCCTTGTAATGACTAAGCTTTGTACCAGTGTCACAGTAGCACATCAATTAGCTCCGAGAATAGTAATTCAGATGAGATGGGAGTTGTTCGTTGCACCATGCTTGTGTGGATTTCATTTCAAGCACACGCGTATTGAGACTTGAGAAGGAGGACTAAAGTGGTCGAAACTCAATGAAATCCACCCGAAATTCCGAAATAATCTCCACTAATTACTCAAGCAACACGAAATGGGTTTTAGGCTTAGTTGATTTCATCACTGTTTAGACAATTGCTTGCTTAAAATGCATGCCTGTCGATGAAAGTGAAGAGAAAATGTTGGAGCAGTTAAGCATGTTGCCTTCTCTATTGAGACGAGTATCAAGTGAATTTGATTATCCTGGCATAACAAAGTAATTTCAAGAAGCCGAAGGAAGCGTGTGAGATTGTGAGTGAGGAGGCTTCTCAGCTGACAGTCAAACAGTAGTGCCTGCATTGTTTTACAAAGCCTTAGTTGCCTTGTTATGACAAACACACAGAGTGTTAGACATTTTGTGATGATTTCCTTACATTTTCCCATAACCATCTAATCAGCATTTCAATGATGGGAACATAATTTTGGCAGAATGAATTGGTTAGTCAGTGGATAAATGTAGCAAATATGCCGTTAATTTTGGAAGTTTGCGAAATTTTAGTGTAAATCATTAAAGAAATTGGCTAATAAATCTTGCGCCTCTTCTTTACTACTGAAGGAGGGGAGATTTGTGGACAACTTCTGCTTACTTGTTGTATTCACATGTGCCAATGATGCAATGGTGTTAGCTTATCTGCACGATCTATTCTTGGTTTGTAGCAGTCAGGCTTCATTTGGGATGCCAGAAGAAGTATGGACAAAGTGGAAATAGTGAAATCCATGATTCATGAGAGTAACTTGTGACGGAAACCAATAAATTTTGTCCTGGAATTCGAACACACATTCTTACTTACAAGCGTTACGTAGAGTAACTAACGCTTATCAATCGAAAGGTGACTAGAATTTCAACTTCAATTACCATAATATGAGGTAGTTCAGCTGTTGAATTTGGAAAATGTCTGCTTTCACTTCCCAGGACTAAATATAACCTTCAATCTGAACAAGTTTACACCTGTAAAATAAGAGGGAAAAGGCGGCCTTTCGGTTCATCGTTTAACAGATGGGAAAAAAGAACCTAGTTCAAGGAATAAACAAATAATTATTAATTCCTATAAATACCCAAGTTCACCTGAAACAGCAGTTCAAAGTGTTTCAAATGTAAACTGATAGTACTTTCGGAAGGGTAGTAGGAATCATGGTCTGGGAAGAAGCCGATACAGCCAAATCTCCATGATTCCACTTATCAGCATACTTCTTGAAGAAACAAAGATGTCTCAGTTCTAAAAGAAGGCATACAATTTCAATCGGCTTTGAGCTGACATTGTATTGACACAATGTTTTCGTTTAGATCTCAACGAAAAGCTTTTCTCCTTAATAAGCTTGGTCATGTGTTTAACGTGGTGTTTTTACGTCATCGGTTAATAACTTGCCTATGGGAGACAGAAATCCTAGCAAAAATCTACCTCCACACGGCTACTGAAATGGGCTACAATAGGTATCATCTCTTCTTGCGACCAATGAGTAGCTTTCATGAGCTCCACTTACCAATTCTGGAGAGGCAATTTCCAAGTCCATTCATTTTAAGTGTTATTATTACTCTAATAGGTTCATTACTTCGGCTCTACCTATGGCCATCCATGAACTGGATGAAACATATGTCGGCAAATTCTCATTTAAAAGCATGGTCAATGTGGCTGAGGTAATTCTAAAGTGATAAAATTTACAACGAATTAATAAGTTGATAATAATTAATTAAGGCTCTCATGATTAACTGACTTATTGGCTGTTAGTATATGCATAGATAGTTTTTCATGTCCTATAATAATATGGGTCGCAGCAAGTATGTCGACGCAGTTGAGTTGAATCATTATCCTCACCCATCGTATCTCTTATCCACATTCCCCCCATTTTAATAGGAAAGGTTCCAGTTCAGAACACTAGGGTACTTCAATAGCTACATACACTGGATTCCTAAAGTCTCAAATGGGTCCAACTCCGTTGGCTTTTGGAAGGGCTTTCCGTTTACCCAATATGGATTTCCACTCAAAAGCATTCTTCTCAATTCAACTAGAGAAGGTAGCTCTGACAATCGTTGGAAATTAGACCGTTATTTCTTCCGCTACCGTTCTTACCAATACTTCTGACTTGTAGAGTATCTGCAGAGATCGTGTTATGAATGCATATGCAAAAAAGATGCAAGGGATGACAAAATCAAAAAGTGGATCTTCGAATGAAAGTGAAAAGTTAAAACGGTGAGATAGATTCCTATGTGGTTTGCAGTGATTTATATGAACCGAAGGCTAAATATCAAAATTTGCCATGTCACTTCCATAGTTAATAGAAACTCCATACAAGTTAACAATTGACTACCTAAAGAAATCATCTTGACTTGATTACATTTTGGTACATTATGATGGTTAAAGTTGTCTAAGCGGACAGATAGGATATGCTTGTCCATAGGAACTAACCAACCACACACATCTCAACGCAAGTCTCTCATGTGGACAGTGACTCCTCATGAAGAGTGACTGTTAGATAGGGATTGTTGGAGTCCAAGATTTAATTTAATTCATTACAAAAATCTGAATCAAAGAGTGGTATCTTAGCAAGTGAACTAATTCGACAACGAAAAACTGGGTATGAAGAGACAGTAGTAGAATAGCTTCATTTGGTGAGACTGGAAGGCAGCAGTCCTGCATGCATTTGATTGAAAGCGCGAAAATGTGAAAGAGAAATGGCAGTAATGCATTTTCTAGGAAAAGGAAAAGGTATGGGTCAAAACGGTAGAAATAATTTCAATTTCAGTTTAACACAAGTAGAATATGAAGTCATTAAGAATTCTTGTTTGCCCTGTCGGATCAGAGAGAGGGAATATTGGCTATTGACTATTAAGTGCACACAACTAACAAATATTCACTTTTAAATCCTGTAACTTTCCTCCACTTTAGGGGTCTGATCGTCCAATTTTGTGGCGACTATAGTAAAAGAACTCAGCAAGCAGCTCTCAGGGCTCAAATCATCGCTCTTTACGCCTCCTTTCTCAAAATTCTAAAAATAGTTCCAAATATCCGGTAAGCGATAACATAGCGGATGATTTCCCAAATATGATGCACCGAAAGTCTTTAAAACTTATGATTCCTTTTTGGCAGCGAGTTCTTTACAATCGGTAAAATGCTTGAAAAGAAGGGCCAAGATAATGATGCAGAAATGGCAAAATCGGATCCCCGAGAATTATACAAACGAGTTCTTCGGATACTCTCAATGGATGACAAGCGGTTTTACAATCTCTGGTTCATTCCTCACTTTATTGAGGTGCTCTTCGCTTTCTGCCAATTGGATGATGACGAAGCAACCCGTGATTTGAGATCAATGTGTCATGTTGCTGGTGCTCTGCATGATATCATCAAATATCCTGCGGCTTTCGCCCTTCTTGGCATTAATTCGTCAAAGACATCGACTGAACAGAGAGAGCAGTTTTATTTTAGGCTATTAAGGCAAATAGGATGCAGAAAAAAATAATAGAACGCATATAGGCATTAATAGGAGGGATTAATATTAGAACAAAACTACGCTTCACTTTTTTAAGTCCAGATAAAACCTTCTTCGTAGATACTCGCCACGTTAGGACTCATATTTTGAGCAAATGCTTATCACAAATATTAATTTGAAAGTGCTTTCAGTGTTTAATTTGATACAGCCTGCTTATTCTTAGATTGGAGCCTAATTACTCTAAACAGAGTACTTCAAAAGTTTTTAGATTATGGGTGAAAGAATTAGGAGGAGAAAATGTATTCAAACTGATGTAAATTTCGATGAGTCTTCAGATCGTATCAATAGGGATCTTCCCGACCAATCATCAAAGCCAATCATTCAATTAAAACTCAAGGCAAAGGTGCAGCCCACACGAGTGTTTAATATAAAAGGAGAGGTCTTTTACAACTCATGAACACACATATGCGAAAGAAATGAGAACCCATAGTCTCTTAATTGTATTTGTATTTTGTATTGCCGTACTAGTGATGACATCGGCGGCTAAAACCGATAAAGAGGGAGAGAGAGATCAAACGGAACCTGGAGGACCCGAACAAAAGCCACCACCGGTAGAAAAACCAGACGTAAATCCAAATCCTGGTGACGACGACAAGAATCCGGGCCAAGTTTCACCGAATACAAAACCACCTGGTGAGGACAACAAGCAAACGGAACCTGTAACGACTACTTCCTCATCTTCTCTCGTTACTCCTTATTTCCCAGTCTCGGCTGTCTCCTTCCTATTATCATTGTTTCTGAAATTTTAGTTTCGTCTCAAATTTTTCACAACTTTTTATTTTTTTAAAATATAATACAATTATGAATTTAAATTTGATTCTTGCTTACGTTATGGTCAATTCAGTATTCTCCATCAAAATTTGTTATTAAGGTTATTTGTGTCCAGTTTCGGGAACATCAATTTGCTCCTTTTATACCATCATGAGATCAGCTGGAGATCGAAACACTTTAATTAATCTATCGATTTTGTGAGTCATTACAGTATTTAATATACTCTATAATGGTTCTGGCAGAACACATTGGTAGGAAATAAGCTTATTTGTGTTTATTTTTCTCCCAAGGTGACGGAATTAAATGCAGGTTTCTAATAAACATTTTCTCCTTCTCTTACACAATGAGTTATTTCTAAGTTCTTTTAGAAGAGATGTTTTCGTTTAATCGAATGAGTAGCTTACGACATATGACATTTAGCATCTATGACAATTATCATAGACTCGATACTTAACAATGTTATACACCGATTCTTCGTCCATACCATCATTTCCACAAGACCAACATATGAGACATTCTACAAAGGCGACAGAACCGGTGTTAGAGGCCTTGACGGACAAAGATGGCCAATCTTCTGAAATGTTGAGCCTGTAAGCCCTCATTACTTGGCATCTTCGTGTTGCCTATGCAGGCATTGGAAGAAGACGAAATACTATGGAGAGACAGGATTGGCAGCATTAGCAGCACACCATCCAATGAACAGGAAATATGGTGGACAACAATTTACTGGAACACAGCTGAATCATGACTGCGGACTGTAGAAAATGAGTTAAGATTTTCAGTTTGGAAAAAATAGTTGTTTGCTTAAAAGAATAAAATTTCAGTGTTTTTCACAACTGATGTTTTAGACATGAGCCCACGGAAAGGGTTATTATAAGTGAGACTGAAAGTGTCGATTTTCCACTATTTAAAATATTAACTGGGTGCTACTTCAATTGTAGTGAAATGCTATGTTAATAAGAATTGACGACATCTCAACAATCACAGTGGGAAAAGCAGTTGCTGCTGAAATTAGCTAAGCTTTCTCAACAGTTTCGAGGGAACAGAGTCTAAGGTGCGAATGGAATTCATTGTGTTATTGTGACATTGGTACAAAGGTTAGTCATTACAAGGCAACTAATGCCTTGTAAAATGAGATCTTAATGCTGTCGTGCATTTTTCTTTTTGAGCATTTATAATTCAAAGCAAAACGAATAGCACCTCTTTGTTTTAAATCATACTATGAAACCAAGAAATCTGGTACGGAACTACATTGAACGAAGGCAATTGAAGTGAAACAAGTGCTCCACAGAAATTAGTGCATATTAACAAGCAATTGTCTAAGCAATGTTAAAATCAACTAACCGTAAATTTATTTCGTGTTGCTTCATTAAGTTTCAACTACTTCTGACTTCCTACGCAAGTCTCATCACTACTCGTGCGCCTGAAGTGTAGTTCACACCCTACCGTGCAACGATCAACCCACATCTCATCTGAAAGGTTATTTTCGAAGTCAATGGATGTGGGATGTGTTCGCCACTTGATGGAGACAAAAATATTTCAGATGTTTTACAAATTTATTGCATTCCACAAAGGTTTTCTTCAATGACAGCTAATTCAACAAGTGCGTAGGATACGTGCGAATTTTAAAAGATGCCGGAAAACATACTGTGTTACGAAAATTCTATATTGCTATACACAACTTTGAGACAATTATGTCGCATTTTACCTTCGATTTCTTAGCATTCGAACTAGTCACTTACACAGTAGTCAAGGCAGCGACCGCCAGTCTTATTATTTTATTTTAACGAAGGCGTAAAGATGTGTTTCATGTGGCAAGTGACTAAAATGCAAATTGTAATTATGTGCAATAATGTCAGTTGAACGCAATTGTTGAGTGATTCAAAAACAATTCTTGAACATTGATCCGTGGAATTCGGGCCTGTGAAATAGTGATTGAGTGAACCTTAGAAGGGACGATCCTCAAGGTCGTTTTAATAATTTAACAATTTCTAGAGCCTTCGGGTCATACTTACACAAAATATCGACCAGTCGATTGAATAGCCAAATATTCCACCCAGAGAATGGGAGAACAAATCGCTTTGACAACATTGAACACAATTTAAAATGCGCAGCAAATTCCCTTTCAATGCCGCATTTATCCCAACTGCCTGAGGTTTCAACTTCAGTAAAATCAAAATATTTAAATTGTTGAGAATTTTCGACGTTATCTCATTCTCTTTAGCTGCTTCGAGATATTTTCAATCCCACTATTGTACATTCTGTTCGAGACAATTCTGCAACGGATTAAAATGATAACTCATAATAGTGACGAGAGTTTAGATAGGGCACGTGAATACTGCCAACGAACTCTCAAGCTTTATCTATTGGTCTGTGCCAAAAGAAAAGGCTAAATTCTTGACATCCAATCGAAGATAACACATATTGAAACTCTCCGAAAGAAAAATTGCAAGAGTTACAGTCACTCAAATGCCCAAAGCTCATTGTCTCGCTTTCTGTCTTCTACAACTACATTGGTTAGACTGTAAAATTATGCTTTCTAGAGAAACAGATGCTCACTTCACTAGAATGCCCAAACGAAGGAAGCAAATGCTTTTGGTACAACTAAGAGACGAAATTGGGATGGAAATCGTTAAATTTAAGGGAAAGGGAAAGTGATTTAAGTGAGTGGTAACATTGAATGTCTTCTGATCGTGGATTGTGTGAATTTGGGGGAAGAACAACCGTGCTCCAGCCAATCTGCTAAATATTTAAACGTTTCCATCAGCTTAATGCAGAAGAAATGCAGATATATCTCTTGCATTTCGTCAGTAAATTCTGATCAAATCAGAACTTTGGTCAATGGCATTGCAGCATAATACTCATCAATAACAGTGCATATGATTAGAGTGGCAAATTATCACTCGATGCCAAGTGGACTATTCCATTTTCAAAACTGACGAATTGAGATCCCTTTCCTCCTGCACGAAGCAAGATGCAATTTACCAATATGTTTTAGGTGAGCATGTATGAGGAAATTGTGATGGCAACTGAACCGATTGAACCAACCAAACTGCCATTCATCCTACTCCCTTCAACAGCATTGTACTCCATTTTGTTTTGAAGTTATAGGCCAAGTGAGGATTGCCAAAACCAGACACCAACAGAAAATGAGAGCACACATTTTCCAAACGCTTTCAGATTTGTTTCACTCAGAAATGCAAAACAATGGGTGCGACTGAAATGGAGCTCATTAAAAGAAGGCGATAACTTCTATCTTGCTTCCGAATGCAAACCTTGAATTCACTGAAATGGGATATATGAGCTCAATCTGAAGAAATGCCAATGTGAAACGGAGAAATGACATCAACGGCTTTTAACCAGTTAAATTAGTCTGGCCAGTGAATTCCAACTACTCCTTGAGTTTAGGCCGAAGGCGTGAAGCTTATGTGGAAGCTATGGGAAAGGCTTCGGGTAATTATTTTAAACACGCTCATATTTCGATTGGGAGAATTGATTGTGGAGGGGCTTTCCATTGATGAAAGTAAATGAAACGAATGAACGTGCACTTAATATTCATTTGAAATTCATCTTCTTTCAAAGTAAAATTGCAGTAGCTGAAATAAATCCCATATCAATTGCACTCAGTAACCCAATCATCGGTAGTTTACAGCAGCAACATATTCAGTTGCGATAAGTCTCGAAACATGGAAAAGCTACTAATATGAATATAATCGCCACTTTTACGGTGGCATTTTACAGCCTGACCCGACATGACTCTGTGAAAGCGCAATTCTAATATCAACATTCGCGAAGAATTAAAAGATACCTTATACCCGTCGATCTCACCCATCCTTACTACTACTGAGGCAAGGCCATAATGCTATATTGAATTCGCGACAACTTCAATGAGCCTCACTGTACTTTTGCTGATAATTGTGAGCAGTTCGAAGTGTGTCGAAGCTTTGCAAGCTCTTATTGTTGAAGAAGGGCAGTTGTTTTTATTGCGAAAGACGGGCCATCTTTGTCCGTCAAGGCCTCTAACACCGGTTCTGTCGCCTTTGTAGAATGTCTCATATGTTGGTCTTGTGGAAATGATGGTATGGACGAAGAATCGGTGTATAACATTGTTAAGTATCGAGTCTATGATAATTGTCATAGATGCTAAATGTCATATGTCGTAAGCTACTCATTCGATTAAACGAAAACATCTCTTCTAAAAGAACTCAGAAATAACTCATTGTGTAAGAGAAGGAGAAAATGTTTATTAGAAACCTGCATTTAATTCCGTCACCTTGGGAGAAAAATAAACACAAATAAGCTTATTTCCTACCAATGTGTCCTGCCAGAACCATTATAGAGTATATTAAATACTGTAATGACTCACAAAATCGATAGATTAATTAAAGTGTTTCGATCTCCAGCTGATCTCATGATGGTATAAAAGGAGCAAATTGATGTTCCCGAAACTGGACACAAATAACCTTAATAACAAATTTTGATGGAGAATACTGAATTGACCATAACGAAAGCAAGAATCAAATTTCCATTCATAATTGTATTATATTAAAAAAAAAATTTGTGAAATATTTGGGGCGAAACTAGAATTTTAGTAACAATGATAAAAGGAAGGAGGCAGCCGAGACAGAGAAATAAGGAGCAACGAGAGAAGATGAGGAAGTAGTCGTCACAGGCTGCGGTTTATGGCCGTCGTCGACAGGGGGATCTGGATTTTGTTCCGTACCGTTGGTAGCAGGAGGTATTGGTAATTCTTCTGGGCGCTTAGTAGCAGGAGGAACTGGTAATTCTTCTGGGCCCTTAGTAGCAGGAGGAACTGGTAATTCTTCTGGGCCGTTGGTAGCAGGAGGAACTGGTAGTTCTTCTGGGCCGTTGGTAGCAGGAAGAACTGGTAATTCTTCTGGGCCGTTAGTAGCAGGAGGTATTGGTAATTCTTCTGGGCCGTTGGTAGAAGGAGGAACTGGTAATTCGTCTGGGCCGTTGTGTACAGGCTGTGTCGCCGATGCTATCACTAGTACGGCAATACAAATTACACATGCAATTAAGTGACTATGGGTTCTCATTTTTATCGTATATGCGTGTTCATGAGTTGTAAAAGACCTCTCCTTTTATATCAAACACTCGTGTGGGCTGCACCTTTGCCTTGAGTTTTAAATGAATGATTGGCTTTGATGAGTTTACCAATTATCTTTGTGCTATTAATAATATTCGATTTGTGAAAGTAATTTTTCATTCAGCTTTGGATTGATGAATTTGTATATGAACAAGAAAGCAATTTTGACCTTTTCCTCTTTTAATACCACAATGAGATCAGCTGGAATTCTAAAGTAGAATATATTTGAAACTAAGACCATTGACTAATTAGTTCTACACAACGCTAATTAAAGACAGTATATATGATGTAGGAACTAGAATAGGTAACATGATGTCAATGAATTTTCAAGTTGTCATACTTACTTCCACGAGGTGGACTGATGGCCAAACTACAAATGAGTTGGTAGCATGCACTAATGATGATGATTGAAGGACGTAAAATGGGGAAAATATTTGTGTCTAACTCAAAGTGTTTGAAAGTCGTCAACTCAAAATAGCTGAGTGCTTTTGCAATGCCCTTTAGTTAACCAAATGAGCTCACCTCACTCGAGAAAGATTCATAACAAAATTGAAGCAATGAATACATATCTCTAAAAAGAGTGTCATTAACAAATACCGATTTTGGCAAGATCGGTGTCATCGGAATCTGTTTTGGAGTAGAAAGCATGGCATAACATTGAGTCGATTCATTATGAACCATTGAATTACTCGAAAGTAAAACGTCCACGCAAATGTCATAAAAGGCAAAATTGCCATCAAATTCGTATGCCAATTCGGCAATCCATTGATGACGGAAAAGTTAGTTTCACAAACCGAATACCATTTATAGCACAGAGATAATTGAGTAAAGTCACAAAAGGCAATCATCCATTCAAAAGAAGTGAGAACCCATAAACTTATAATTACATAATTCGGCATCTTTTAACGTTTGCACGTATCCTACACACTTGTTGAATTAGGTGTCATTGAAGAAAACCTTTGTGGACTGCAATAAATTTGTATAAAATCTGGAATATTTTTGTCTCCATCAAGTGGCGAACACATCCCACATCCATTGACTTCGAAAATAACCTTTCAGATGAGGTGTGGGTTGATCATTGCACCGTAGAGTGTGAACTACACTTCAGTCGCACGAGTAGTGATGAGACTTGCGTAGGAAGTCAGAAGTAGTTGAAACTTAATGAAGCAACACGAAATGAATTTACGGTAAGTTGATTCCAACATTGCTTAGACAATTGCTTGTTTCTATACACTAATTTCTGTAGAGAACTAGTTTCACTTCAACTGCCTTCGTTCAATGCAGTTCCATATCAGATTACTTGGTTTCATAGTGTGATTGAAAACGAAGGGATGCCATCCGTTTTGCACTGAATTATAAATGCTCAAAAGGAAAAATGTACAACAGCATTGAGATCTCTTTTGTATTCAAGTAGCAATTAATAATTTAAACGGTGTGGAAATCAAATAAGTGTAAAACAAATATTGTGTTGATATTGATATTTACTTTCATTGATGGTGGATAGCATTTATGAACTGGTGTGATGATTGACTGGAAATCTAAAACCCTTCTCTAAGGAGACATTTCAACTAACTTTCATCATTCCGTTTCTATTTGACTCTCGTTTTGAGATTACACGATCAGGAAAGTCACTTATTGCATCAAATAGCATATCATTTAGAAATCTATGAAGGTCAAAATACGTTGAATTGGTAGGACCGACAATCAGAGTGAAACAACTGGCAAATAAGCAATGGATATTTCCGACAAATAATCAATATGCGATCTAGGCGAAGATGTGTGCGTTTAAACCGTAGAACGTGAATGAACGGAATCAGTGTACTACTAACCATTTTTGAGCCTGCCCTGCTACATTTACTAGTCTCTTTGCTAATGCGATGTAATTCTGAAGTCAACAGTCATCATTGCGATAGTAATTTGGAGAGAGAATTACCTGTTTCCTGGTGGGGCACTTGGATTAAACTGCAGGCCGAGTCACTCGTGTCATACCCACAAAGATTCCACCTTCAAACCTAAGTTCTACGAGCCACCTATGGCACCTATGAACCACCACTGTAGTTGATTTCCTCTCGAAGTAGATTAACATTGCAAGCCAATTTTGAAAGTCTGTATTTGAAAATCTATATTTCACAAATCAAGGTCATTAATTACCAAAGAACGTAGGCTCATCCATGAGTCGCTGACTTTACTACTTGGCGATAGCTCCAGTGGTGTGCTGTGGGGCTCATGTGCTTTGAGGCTTAAAACGTTTGAATGACGGTAACTCTAGCGACTCACTCCAATGTTAATGTATTAGGAGAGAAAGCTTGTATAAAGCAACTCCACATAAATGCTCTTTGAAGCCCACAAATTCGAAAATAAATGCACTAAAGCTTTAAAATTGTCAAGTCACCTCACCTAAAGTATATGCACTTTAAAGTATCTTAGGTTAAAATAATAAAATAATATTATTCAGTCTGACGCCAGGTTTGATGCCTTCAATATAACCTACTCTTTAGAGTTCACCCTCACTAATAATTTACTTCTGCCTTAGAAGCACTCAGACTAATAGAGTACTCTTGTTCAAATTTCCCGAATACTATTCACTGAAATTGACAACCAAAGGGGAGAGAAATATGAAATTATAATTAAAGAGAAAATTCAAATTGTGTAAAGTTTGGCGTTAATGTTAACCCCACATTATGAAAGTATTTCCAAAAAT
Organism: Hymenolepis microstoma; assembly: GCA_000469805.3. Classification (NCBI taxonomy): domain Eukaryota; kingdom Metazoa; phylum Platyhelminthes; class Cestoda; order Cyclophyllidea; family Hymenolepididae; genus Hymenolepis; species Hymenolepis microstoma. The sequence goes on along the minus strand of LR215989.1, from coordinate 33,565,720 downwards.
ATTATGTTAATATTCGAGTATTAATTGTCTACATTCATTAAAGAAATTGGGTAATAATTCTTGCGTCTCTTCTTTACTACTGAAGGAGGGGAGAATTGTGGACAACTTCTGCTTACTTGTTGTATTCACATGTGCCAATGATGCAATGGTGTTAGCTTATCTGCACGATCTATTCTTGGTTTGTAGCAGTCAGGCTTCATTTGGGATGCCAGAAGAAGTATGGACAAAGTGGAAATAGTGAAATCCATGATTCATGAGAGTAACTTGTGACGGAAACCAATAAATTTTGTCCTGGAATTCGAACACACATTCTTACTTACAAGCGTTACGTAGAGTAACTAACGCTTATCAATCGAAAGGTGACTAGAATTTCAACTTCAATTACCATAATATGAGGTAGTTCAGCTGTTGAATTTGGAAAATGTCTGCTTTCACTTCCCAGGACTGCCACGACAGCAACAGACTTTACAGTCAAAGTTGAGATGTGAGCAATTTTATTGGTATGTATGAACAACACCACACTACTCATTGCATATTTACCGATAGAGATGGAGATAACTGTTGGCACAAAATCTAACTAACTTGATTGGTGCATAGGCTCTGGTCATATCTAGTGATGTAAGCGTGAAAATAGCAGAGAACAGGGAAGATGGGTTCAGAATAACGCGAAATGCAAGTTAGGAATTTACGAGGAGTGTGCCGAAAAGTCATCACTTTCAATAAGAAGCTTATTTTGAGAGAGAGAATTTCAAGAAACGCTCAAACGAGCTCATGACTTAGACCAACTGATCAAGGCACCAATGAGGACTTACATTTGAGCGAACCCTCGTGACTAAAACAGTCAACGACACTAATAGCTGTCTACAATGCCACAATTCCTCTTCCGAAGTGTATTCGGATGTTTGCCGAAAAGAAAGCTATGACCTTACGCTATTGAAGGAGTCGCTGTAGCTCTGGCACAATGTCCCACAAGGAATTCCAATGTCCAATGTCTAATGGCTTTATATCGTATAGGTCATCGTAAGGGTTGAAGCAACACTGGTCTGAAGTCCATTCTCAATGTTGATATCGAGTCAAGAGGTGGACTGAAATTGAAGAGTCACCCTCATCAGATGAGTTACAAACAGCCTCCCATAGATATTCCAGTTGGGTACATGAAGATTCTATGTAAATGAGTGAGCGAGAGATAGAGAGAGGAGGGAGAGGGAGAGTAAACTGCAAAGGCAAAACTACCTCAGTTAACCTGTCACATACAACGAATTAAGTATATTTGCTATTGTGAACAATAGGGATTTTGTCATGCATCCTTCAGTAAGTCTGATACATAATAACATGCCCTTTTTTTCTACTTCAGCATAAAATTCCCAACGAATCTGCATACCGTTGAGTCCAATACTCAACATCCTTCACTATGTTCCTCTTTCTTCTTCTGACTTTCACACCAGTAACCCCTTCGCTCGATCCACATCTTATCTCCTCCTGCGATGACTTCCTCGAAATTCAAGTAATAAGCACTTTCTAAATCACTCACCTACTGTCACCCCTCAATCCTCCAAATTCTTCACTCTGTCTAATTCTCACCAAGGTCTCTCTGAATGCACCCTTCTTGATATAATCACGTTTTCATTGTAGATTCACAGATTCAGTTAGCTCTTTAATTGCCATTCTTTTACAGAACGCTTCAATAAATTCCATATCAATACATGTCAAGCTGGTACTTTTGATCTAATATTACCGTTACTCAACTGACCATAGACAGATTCACAGATTTAATGGCCGCGATGAAGTTAGTCACTCTCCTACATTTCCACAAATTCGAATCATGTTCCATATAAATGCACAAAACATCTTCTTCAGTAATATTCAAAACACGTGATGACCAAAGAGTTAGCTTTAGATACTTCCTAACCAACAGTCCTGTCTGCCCATTCTACAACATTCAGGTCACCAATAGCCCTGGAAGATTTATCCGCGGTTATTAGAGCTCAGTGACGGGATGTGAATACAGTAAAACATCCGTCAAAGCGATTGTATGCCAATTGGACTGACGGTGTTTTCCAAAGGTGGAAAGCAACTGTGAATGGAGAATTGGAAACTGTCACATTGAAGCTTATATCGGAAATAACTTCAAGCTGTCGAATTGACTGTGAAAAGCCTGATTTCAGACAATGCCAGGAGTAGATGCGATACCAACGAGTGATCGCAAATTACGCCACTTTCCAGTTTATATAAACTCCACTCCCTGTGGGCAGATCTACATCCGCAGAATAAATTCATTTGGCCCAATTCAATCACCAAGTTCTGGATGAGTAAGAGATACATCCGACAAAGTCACAGACTTGCGCATCTGTTTAAAATGTCCACTCGAGCTTTAAATGAGCATATCTAATTGTGAAAATGTCGTGCTACGTTGAATTCTAGAAGGGTCGGGCAATGGCGTTGTGAGAAATAGCTCTTCGATGGATTAAAACAGTTCTTACTGACATGCATTGCACCTTCGTAGACTGGGTAAAATGGAAGAGCAATATTGCATAGAGTCTAACGTGATTCGAGTTGATTTCAAAAGTTATAAGTTTCACTAGTCACTTGTCACACTCTTAGCTATACTATTCTTAACTGATACGCATACCACACATCTCACTTCTGTGGTGTTGAGATGATTGAAGCTGCCTACTGTCTTGCGGGATCATGCATCTTCTCAAACTCCAGGAAGATAATCAAAGTCACATGAGCTACAAGTGAAACTAACACACCAGTCAATAAATGGTGGAATCTGTAAGTAGTGTTTAACTCGGAAATACAGATGGCGAATCAAGACATTTGAAACTTGAAGTGAAATCGAGTTAGTGTTGTACAAACTGCCTTCAAGAGAAAACTTGCCAGCACTCTCAAATAGAGCATGAAATCGAGTTAATTCGTCAAATTGCAGTGAATGAATGCAGGTGAAGCGATATGTTTCACCACTAATTCATTTGAAACGATTGAACAATAGGAAATTCATGTAGTACAGCTTGATTCCTAATTTTTGGTGTGCCAGTAGAGAGTTCGATTGAACAACGGTTTTCAAAATCCCAACAAGTCCTAATGCACCTACCAAAGTCAAGTAAAATTTGGCACACGGAGAAATTGCCAAATGAGCTTCTGCCTATTTGTAATGAATATGGTCTTAACAAGAGCACTCAGTTCAGGTGTGTAGCATGCGTTTCGTCAGTAGACTGTAAGCATGTTCGGCGTCGACTGAAGACCAGGCAGTTAACAGCGAGGAATCATCCCACTGGACAGTTCTAGTAAACCTCCACTGATTCTTCCGCGCCACTATCATCAGGCGTAAGCATATCTTCACATCAGTCACTATCAGACAAATCTACACTTGAAACCTAGCATTAACTATTAAACCAAGCAGTCAGACGTCCATCTATTACCGGAATAACAAAAGATGAGATTCCACTAAAACAGCTCTTCGGGCATAATGAAGCAATGGGCTTGAGTCTAGGAGGCGACCAATCCAGTGCAGGGTCAGTGGACCAGGTAAAAGTGGTACAGACAATTTCCAGAACCATGGACCTCAAGATCTGGGAAGAGATGTCTGTAACGGGTTGTTTTAGTAGGTAGTGGATGAGTGACTGCAACCTTGCAGTCAGAAATACAAAATAGTGTTGACTTGGGAGAACGTAGGTCAAAACCAATTACCTCACTCTCAGTTGAACCGAGTGCAAACTACGTCACATATACCAGTGTTGAGGTAAAAGAAATTGGTCTGGAGAAGAAAGAGGTTACCTATTCGATGTGTGACGTGCTTAAAATATATCTTGCTAATCAAGCCTAAAAAAGTTCTTACAGATTGGAAATCAACTTTCAACGAATGGACACGATTGAATAAAGCTATCAAGTAGACTCAGAGAAGTGGAGTGAAAAAACGACCAAGACAAGACAAACTGAAGTCATTCTGCAGGGCCATTCTCAATGGGCCATGCTTAGCAGTCGAAATCGGTGGAAGTGTGTGTCTCAACAGTCATTTTGTAAGCGTGACACACCAATCTAGTAGGCTTTGTCTGGACTTACACCAAGTTCAGAGTTGAAGTCACTGGGGGTCGGCAAAACGTTTCCGATACACGTGAATTAGACTGCATGGAGATGGCCTTAATGGGTGAAGTGGACTGGCATTGATTTGGTCTTCCTTTGTCCACCTGCATTGAGAACCTAAAATATGTAAAGAAATGGTAGTGCTTCTCACTCACCTGCTCATTAGACTCCGATATGATCTCGAAGACGTGCTGCAAAGAGTAGTTTGAACCGAGTCGGACCAGGTTAATTCAAGCCTAGAAGCAATACGTGGTTTGTGCTCACTCAAGGCCACATGAGTACCACTCTCCAATATTATACGGAGAGAGTGATTTAAATAGTCGTCATATTATTTTAGAGCAATATAATCAATAAAACCTTCAATGGCTTAATGATAACTGCATGAAAATATGGTGTTTTGCCATTATTTTATTGAATAAATTATCGTCAATGCAGTAAGTGGTATCATTGAGTTATTGAATTGTATATCGGGTTGTGAAAATGTGTGATACATCTTACGATTTTGTAGTCACGTATATTTAAACAAATGGACAGCTCTACCCGTTTCAGGAAATTATTCTCCACATTATTCAAGTGCAAATATGAAGACAGTAGAGTTGAAAGTCGGTCATCCCGGAAATTCGTGGGTGGGTTGGAAATCATACGAATTGATAGATTAACTTCGTAATGGGAAATTATAAGAATCGTGAGTGTACCGAAAGATCAGTTTGGCATCAATTGGCAGATTCGGCAGACAATATGGAGAAGTTGTGAATATGTTTTTCAACACCTCCAAATCTCACTTCCTTCCATTTTCCCAAACCATGGTCCATGTTACTTCGCTTGGTTTCCAGCTTGGTTGATATCATATTCAAGGATATCAGGCTACCAAGGAAATGAATAGTGGAATAGGTATCTGCGAGGTTACGCCAGTGGTAGAGGCATTTACTGAGGCACATGTCGAACTACAATGACTTCCTGCTTTGAGTGTTGCAGATTGGAATGCATTGCTCCCAATTGCCTTCCTCTAACTAGGATCTCAACACCTACTAATCTTGTCTCAAAAGGCATATTTTATGACACTTGGGCATCAGCAGCCTAAATACCTCTTGCCACAATAGAGAAAATAATGATCTCGCTGCGACATCGTTTCTCGACCTCCATCCACTTCAATAGAATTGCAATGACGAAATCCTCCTTTTAACTAACAACAATTCTTCTCTATGCGGAAATGCTTTCATTCAAATTACCCAATGTATAATGTCCGTTTAAATGTCTTCACAAAGACCAAAGACGAATTCCAATTCCTCTCGTGAGAATTCTTGCATGCAAATATACTACGGTGGCTGTGATGATTTCTCCAAATGGTGAGAAAGTCACAAGATGTAGCCATTGTGGCACCAGCCGAAATATGGCTTCTCGTAGCATTTCGTGGATCCTATTCGAATATGTATACTTCCAATGAATTTTCGTTGCCTAAATGTCCGATAGATAAGTGGAAAAACCTTTCAACTTGAAGTTAATATATAACATGGCTGATCTGAGTTGTTCCATTTTCGAAATTTATGACTGCAGTTTGGCACCTATTTACACCAACCTACTAATGTTTCACTAGCAATTTGCTAACTTGCTAATGCGTGTCCAATTAAATATAGCCTTGTTAAAGTAATGAGGTAGCTAGATCTCTGTCTGGATTTGGAAGAAAAATATCGATGAATAAATGCTGTGATAACAGCCGTCTTAACACACTTGTTGCCATGAATCAGGTTGTCCATTTTCAAAGTTGCACAAAGCTTTCTCACTCTTTAAACAGCATCGGATTATGCATGTCTTAAATAAACTTATTTAAATGGAAACTGCTCAACTCCTTCCTTAGTATTTCAATAAGTCAAATGACATGTCACCTCGGGTTAATGGAGCACATCTCTTGATGCCGATCACTGGAGGCATGGGGATGGTAACCATGGTTGAACATCGTGTACATCAACAATTTATTTGATTGTTTTTGAAGACCCTGAGCAGTAAGAGTAGAAGGATACTTCTCCATAAGTTTATTTCAGTGCATTCCACTCCTCTGTGTGGACTTTTGCAATCAGAAACACTGCTCCTAAGCAACTAATTACTTTCACCCAATCTGTTGTCTACTCCAACCTCTCGAAATAGAAATGCTTAGCCTCAAAACATGGTCCAATAAAGAGCGCGTGAATCTTCTGAGAACTGAAGTCACATTCAACGCAATACCTCTTTGCTGCTCTAATGCATTCAATTGGAGAGGTTTTTGAAAAGAAATGAGTGAGTTGACCTTCGTGTGCATCAACAATTTATGTAGAAGAAATGCCACAGTAGCATGCACGAAAATCGAAATCTTAGGTGGAAATACTCATAGAATAGGCGCATGAAGTGCAGTAATTGGGCATGCACTCACTGAAAACGCATTTTCATGTCCAATTCAAGACAGTTAAATGAAGTGAAAAGGAAGTGTCATCTTAATGTCAACTTCAGAACTGCAGTAATACTGCAATTCAAAGTTGGGAAGGAATATTGAGAAAGAAGGAGGAGTTATATCTGGAGGAATCGGTTGCTAGTACTCGAGAGGCTCTTTTCTCGTACACTTCAAAGTCATGAATGTTGGCTACCAGTATTTGATATCTTGTGACATTTGTTTGGACGGTTATTAAGATGTAACAAAGTTAATCGAACTCTTCATTTCACTACCTCGTTACTTATTCTTAGAGGCTTTTAATGCCGATCATTCGGATTTGTGAGGAATTAAAAGGTAGTAGGAGAGGCATTTGACTATCGTTCACTTCCAGTGGCAGCACCATCTCCGATTGTTGTCCACTTGCAATCTTTGTGGCTATCAATCGGTTTTTTTGATTGTCTTTGCAAGAAATATGACTTACGACATTGTCGCTGTTAATGGAATGTCTCATTGAGTCTAATAATGGCATAGTTCAAGTGAAGAAGCAAAAATGATTTTAAAGTTTAAGATTGCATCTTTTTTCATCACTTTCGACCCTTTACATTTCCAGGACTGGAGCCCACGTTACACATTTTATTTTATTATTTATTTTATTTTATTATTTCTATTATTATTCTAGAATTCTGGTGCCTATTCCCATTGAGTTAACTCAACGTGAAATAATAAGTTACTGTCCCCCGATTCGCTAAATGACATGACAAATTTCCTATTGTTCACAATAGCAAATATACTTAATTCGTTGTATGTGACAGGTTAACTGAGGTGGTTTTGCCTTTGCAGTTTACTCTCCCTCTCCCTCCTCTCTCTATCTCTCGCTCACTCATTTACATAGAATCTTCATGTACCCAACTGGAATATCTATGGGAGGCTGTTTGTAACTCATCTGATGAGGGTGACTCTTCAATTTCAGTCCACCTCTTGACTCGATATCAACATTGAGAATGGACTTCAGACCAGTGTTGCTTCAACCCTTACGATGACCTATACGATATAAAGCCATTAGACATTGGACATTGGAATTCCTTGTGGGACATTGTGCCAGAGCTACAGCGACTCCTTCAATAGCGTAAGGTCATAGCTTTCTTTTCGGCAAACATCCGAATACACTTCGGAAGAGGAATTGTGGCATTGTAGACAGCTATTAGTGTCGTTGACTGTTTTAGTCACGAGGGTTCGCTCAAATGTAAGTCCTCATTGGTGCCTTGATCAGTTGGTCTAAGTCATGAGCTCGTTTGAGCGTTTCTTGAAATTCTCTCTCTCAAAATAAGCTTCTTATTGAAAGTGATGACTTTTCGGCACACTCCTCGTAAATTCCTAACTTGCATTTCGCGTTATTCTGAACCCATCTTCCCTGTTCTCTGCTATTTTCACGCTTACATCACTAGATATGACCAGAGCCTATGCACCAATCAAGTTAGTTAGATTTTGTGCCAACAGTTATCTCCATCTCTATCGGTAAATATGCAATGAGTAGTGTGGTGTTGTTCATACATACCAATAAAATTGCTCACATCTCAACTTTGACTGTAAAGTCTGTTGCTGTCGTGGCAGTCCTGGGAAGTGAAAGCAGACATTTTCCAAATTCAACAGCTGAACTACCTCATATTATGGTAATTGAAGTTGAAATTCTAGTCACCTTTCGATTGATAAGCGTTAGTTACTCTACGTAACGCTTGTAAGTAAGAATGTGTGTTCGAATTCCAGGACAAAATTTATTGGTTTCCGTCACAAGTTACTCTCATGAATCATGGATTTCACTATTTCCACTTTGTCCATACTTCTTCTGGCATCCCAAATGAAGCCTGACTGCTACAAACCAAGAATAGATCGTGCAGATAAGCTAACACCATTGCATCATTGGCACATGTGAATACAACAAGTAAGCAGAAGTTGTCCACAATTCTCCCCTCCTTCAGTAGTAAAGAAGAGACGCAAGAATTATTACCCAATTTCTTTAATGAATGTAGACAATTAATACTCGAATATTAACATAATATTTTTGGAAATACTTTCATAATGTGGGGTTAACATTAACGCCAAACTTTACACAATTTGAATTTTCTCTTTAATTATAATTTCATATTTCTCTCCCCTTTGGTTGTCAATTTCAGTGAATAGTATTCGGGAAATTTGAACAAGAGTACTCTATTAGTCTGAGTGCTTCTAAGGCAGAAGTAAATTATTAGTGAGGGTGAACTCTAAAGAGTAGGTTATATTGAAGGCATCAAACCTGGCGTCAGACTGAATAATATTATTTTATTATTTTAACCTAAGATACTTTAAAGTGCATATACTTTAGGTGAGGTGACTTGACAATTTTAAAGCTTTAGTGCATTTATTTTCGAATTTGTGGGCTTCAAAGAGCATTTATGTGGAGTTGCTTTATACAAGCTTTCTCTCCTAATACATTAACATTGGAGTGAGTCGCTAGAGTTACCGTCATTCAAACGTTTTAAGCCTCAAAGCACATGAGCCCCACAGCACACCACTGGAGCTATCGCCAAGTAGTAAAGTCAGCGACTCATGGATGAGCCTACGTTCTTTGGTAATTAATGACCTTGATTTGTGAAATATAGATTTTCAAATACAGACTTTCAAAATTGGCTTGCAATGTTAATCTACTTCGAGAGGAAATCAACTACAGTGGTGGTTCATAGGTGCCATAGGTGGCTCGTAGAACTTAGGTTTGAAGGTGGAATCTTTGTGGGTATGACACGAGTGACTCGGCCTGCAGTTTAATCCAAGTGCCCCACCAGGAAACAGGTAATTCTCTCTCCAAATTACTATCGCAATGATGACTGTTGACTTCAGAATTACATCGCATTAGCAAAGAGACTAGTAAATGTAGCAGGGCAGGCTCAAAAATGGTTAGTAGTACACTGATTCCGTTCATTCACGTTCTACGGTTTAAACGCACACATCTTCGCCTAGATCGCATATTGATTATTTGTCGGAAATATCCATTGCTTATTTGCCAGTTGTTTCACTCTGATTGTCGGTCCTACCAATTCAACGTATTTTGACCTTCATAGATTTCTAAATGATATGCTATTTGATGCAATAAGTGACTTTCCTGATCGTGTAATCTCAAAACGAGAGTCAAATAGAAACGGAATGATGAAAGTTAGTTGAAATGTCTCCTTAGAGAAGGGTTTTAGATTTCCAGTCAATCATCACACCAGTTCATAAATGCTATCCACCATCAATGAAAGTAAATATCAATATCAACACAATATTTGTTTTACACTTATTTGATTTCCACACCGTTTAAATTATTAATTGCTACTTGAATACAAAAGAGATCTCAATGCTGTTGTACATTTTTCCTTTTGAGCATTTATAATTCAGTGCAAAACGGATGGCATCCCTTCGTTTTCAATCACACTATGAAACCAAGTAATCTGATATGGAACTGCATTGAACGAAGGCAGTTGAAGTGAAACTAGTTCTCTACAGAAATTAGTGTATAGAAACAAGCAATTGTCTAAGCAATGTTGGAATCAACTTACCGTAAATTCATTTCGTGTTGCTTCATTAAGTTTCAACTACTTCTGACTTCCTACGCAAGTCTCATCACTACTCGTGCGCCTGAAGTGTAGTTCACACCCTACCGTGCAACGATCAACCCACATCTCTCATCTGAAAGGTTATTTTCGAAGTCAATGGATGTGGGATGTGTTCGCCACTTGATGGAGACAAAAATATTCCAGATTTTATACAAATTTATTGCAGTCCACAAAGGTTTTCTTCAATGACACCTAATTCAACAAGTGTGTAGGATACGTGCAAACGTTAAAAGATGCCGAATTATGTAATTATAAGTTTATGGGTTCTCACTTCTTTTGAATGGATGATTGCCTTTTGTGACTTTACTCAATTATCTCTGTGCTATAAATGGTATTCGGTTTGTGAAACTAACTTTTCCGTCATCAATGGATTGCCGAATTGGCATACGAATTTGATGGCAATTTTGCCTTTTATGACATTTGCGTGGACGTTTTACTTTCGAGTAATTCAATGGTTCATAATGAATCGACTCAATGTTATGCCATGCTTTCTACTCCAAAACAGATTCCGATGACACCGATCTTGCCAAAATCGGTATTTGTTAATGACACTCTTTTTAGAGATATGTATTCATTGCTTCAATTTTGTTATGAATCTTTCTCGAGTGAGGTGAGCTCATTTGGTTAACTAAAGGGCATTGCAAAAGCACTCAGCTATTTTGAGTTGACGACTTTCAAACACTTTGAGTTAGACACAAATATTTTCCCCATTTTACGACCTTCAATCGTCATCATTAGTGCATGCAACCAACTCATTTGTAGTTTGGTCAACGTAAATTTTCATTGCCATCAGTTCACTTCGCGGAAATAGGTATCACGACTTGAAATGACATTGACATCATGTTACTCCTTCTAGTTCCTACAATATATATTGCCTTTAATTGGTGTTGTGTAGGACTAATTAGTCAATCGTCTTAGTTTCATACATATTCTACTTTATAATTCCAGGTGATCTCATTATGGCATTAAAAGAGGAAAAGGTCAGAATTGCTTTCGTGCACATATACCATTTCATCAATCCAATGCTGAATGAAAAATTCCTTTCACAAATCGAATACCATTAATAGCACAGAGATAATTGGTAAACTCATCAAAGCCAATCATTCATTTAAAACTCAAGGCAAAGGTGCAGCCTACACGAGTGTTTGATATAAAAGGAGAGGTCTTTTACAACTCATGAACACGCATATGCGATAGAAATGAGAACCCATAGTCACTTACTTGCATGTGTAATTTGTATTGCCGTACTAGTGATAGCATCGGCGACACAGCCTGTACACAACGGCACAGAAGACATACCAAAACCTCCAGTCACCAACAGTACTGATGATATTCCAAAACCTCCTGTCTCCAACAGTACAGAAGATATACTAAAACCTCCTGTCACCAACAGTACTGATGATACAATAAAACCTCCTGTCACCAACAGTACTGATGATACAATAAAACCTCCTGTCACCAACGGTACTGATGATACAATAAAACCTCCTGTCACCAACGGTACTGATGATACAATAAAACCTCCTGTCACCAACAGTACTGATGATACAATAAAACCTCCTGTCACCAACGGTACTGATGATACAATAAAACCTCCTGTCACCAACAGTACTGATGATACAATAAAACCTCCTGTCACCAACAGTACTGATGATACAATAAAACCTCCTGTCACAAACAGTACTGATGATACAATAAAACCTCCTGTCACCAACGGTACTGATGATATAATAAAACCTCCTGTCACCAACAGTACTGATGATACAATAAAACCTCCTGTCACCAACGGTACTGATGATACAATAAAACCTCCTGTCACCAACAGTACTGATGTTACAATAAAACCTCCTGTCACCAACAGTACTGATGATACAATAAAACCTCCTGTCACCAACAGTAATGATGATACAATAAAACCTCCTGTCACCAACGGTACTGATGATACAATAAAACCTCCTCTCACCAACAGTACTGACGATACAATAAAACCTCCTCTCACCAACGGTACTGATGATACAATAAAACCTCCTGTCACAAACAGTACTGATGATACACTAAAACCTCCTTCTACCAACGGCCCAGAAGAATTACCAAAACCTCCTGCTACCAACGGTACGGAACAAAATCCAGATCCCCCTGTCGACGACGGCCATAAACCGCAGCATGTGACGACTACTTCCTCATCTTCTCTCGTTGCACCTTATTTCTCTGTCTCGGCTGCCTCCTTCCTTTTATCATTGTTACTAAAATTCTAGTTTCGTCCCAAATATTTCACAATTTTTTTTAATATAATAAAATTATGATTGGAAATTCGATTCTTGCTTTCGATATGGCCAATCCAGTATTCTCCATCGAAATTTGTTATTAAGGTCATTTGTGTCCAGTTACGGGAACATCAATTTGCTCCTTTTATACCATCATGAGATCAGCTGGAGGTCGAAACACTTTAATTAATCTATCGATTTTGTGAGTCATTACAGTATTTAATAAACTCTATAATGGTTCTGGCAGGACACATTGGTAGGAAATAAGCTTATTTATGTTTATTTACTTCCATGGTGACGGAATTAGATGCAGGTTTCCAATAAACATTTTCTCCTTCTCTTACAAAATGAGTTATTTCCAAGTTCATTTAGAAGAGGTGTTTTCGTTTAATCGAATGAGTAGCTTACAACACATGACATCTATCATAGACTCGATACTTAACAATGTTATACACCGATTCTTCGTCCATACCATCATTTCCACAAGACCAACATATGAGACATTCTACAAAGGCGACAGAACCGGTGTTAGAGGCCTTGACGGACAAAGATGGCCAATCTTTCGCAATAAAAACAACTGCCCTTCTTCAACAATAAGAGCTTGCAAAGCTTCGACACACTTCGAACTGCTCACAATTATCAGCAAAAGTACAGTGAGGCTCATTGAAGTTGTCGCGAATTCAATATAGCATTATGGCCTTGCCTCAGTAGTAGTAAGGGTGTGTGAGATCGACGGGTATAAGGCACCTTTTAAATCTTCGCGAATGTTGTTATTAGAATTGCGCTTTCACAGAGTCATGTCGGGTCAGGCTGTAAAATGCCACCGTAAAAGTGGCGATTATATTCATATTAGTAGCTTTTCCATGTTTCGAGACTTATCGCAACTGAATATGTTGCTGCTGTAAACTACCGATGATTGGGTTACTGAGTTCAATTGATATGGGATTTATTTCAGCTACTGCAATTTTACTTTGAAAGAAGATGAATTTCAAATAAATATTAAGTGCGCGTTCATTCGTTTCATTTACTTTCATCAATGGAAAGCCCCTCCACAATCAATTCTCCCAATCGAAATATGAGCGTGTTTAAAATAATTACCCGAAGCCTTTCCCATAGCTTCCACATAAGCTTCACGCCTTCGGCCTAAACTCAAGGAGTAGTTGGAATTCACTGGCCAGACTAATTTAACTGGTTAAAAGCCGTTGATGTCATTTCTCCGTTTCACATTGGCATTTCTTCAGATTGAGCTCATATATCCCATTTCAGTGAATTCAAGGTTTGCATTCGGAAGCAAGATAGAAGTTATCGCCTTCTTTTAATGAGCTCCATTTCAGTCGCACCCATTGTTTTGCATTTCTGAGTGAAACAAATCTGAAAGCGTTTGGAAAATGTGTGCTCTCATTTTCTATTGGTGTCTGGTTTTGGCAATCCTCACTTGGCTTATAACTTCAAAACAAAATGGAGTACAATGCTGTTGAAGGGAGTAGGATGAATGGCAGTTTGGCTGGTTCAACCAGTTCAATGCCATCACCGTTTCCTCAAACATGCTCAAGTAAAACATATCGACAAATTGCATCTTGCTTCGAGCAGGAGGAAGGGGATCTCAAGACGTCAGTTTTGGAAATGGAATGATCCACTTGGCATCGAGTGATAATTTGCCACTCTAATCATATGCACTGTTATTGATGAGTATTATGCTGCAATGCCATTGACCAAAGTTCTGGTTTGATCAGAGTTTACTGACGAAATACAATAAATATATCTGCATTTTTTCTGCATTAAGCTGATGTAAACGTTTAAATATTTAGCAGATTGGCTGGAGCACGGTTGTTCTTCCCCCAAATTCACACAATCCACGATTAGAGGACATTCGATGTTACCACTCACTTAAATCACTTTCCCTTTCCCTTAAATTTAACGATTTCCATCCCAATTTCGTCTCTTAGTTGTACCAAAAGCATTTGCTTCCTTTGTTTGGGCATTCTAGTGAAGTAAGCATCTGCTTCTCTAGAAAGCATAATTTTACAGTATAACCAATGTAGTTGTAGAAGACAGAAAGCGAGACAATGAGCTTTGGGCATTTGAGTGACTGTAACTCTTGCAAATTTTCTTTCGGTGAGTTTCAATATGTGTTATCTTCGATTGAATGTCAAGAATTTAGCCTTTTCTTTTGGCACAGACCAATAGATAAAGCTTGAGAGTTCGTTGGCAGTATTCACGTGCCCTATCTAAACTCTCGTCACTATTATGAGTTATCATTTTAATCCGTTGCAGAATTGTCTCGAACAGAATGTACAATAGTGGGATTGAAAATATCTCGAAGCAGCTAAAGAGAATGAGATAACGTCGAAAATTCTCGACAATTTAAATATTTTGATTTTACTGAAGTTGAAACCTCAGGCAGTTGGGATAAATGCGGCATTGAAAGGGAATTTGCTGCGCATTTTAAATTGTGTTCAATGTTGTCAAAGCGATTTGTTCTCCCATTCTCTGGGTGGAATATTTGGCTATTCAATCGACTGGTCGATATTTTGTGTAAGTATGACCCGAAGGCTCTAGAAATTGTTAAATTATTAAAACGACCTTGAGGATCGTCCCTTCTAAGGTTCACTCAATCACTATTTCACAGGCCCGAATTCCACGGATCAATGTTCAAGAATTGTTTTTGAATCACTCAACAATTGCGTTCAACTGACATTATTGCACATAATTACAATTTGCATTTTAGTCACTTGCCACATGAAACACATCTTTACGCCTTCGTTAAAATAAAATAATAAGACTGGCGGTCGCTGCCTTGACTACTGTGTAAGTGACTAGTTCGAATGCTAAGAAATCGAAGGTAAAATGCGACATAATTGTCTCAAAGTTGTGTATAGCAATATAGAATTTTCGTAACACAGTATGTTTTCCGGCATCTTTTAAAATTCGCACGTATCCTACGCACTTGTTGAATTAGCTGTCATTGAAGAAAACCTTTGTGGAATGCAATAAATTTGTAAAACATCTGAAATATTTTTGTCTCCATCAAGTGGCGAACACATCCCACATCCATTGACTTCGAAAATAACCTTTCAGATGAGATGTGGGTTGATCGTTGCACGGTAGGGTGTGAACTACACTTCAGTCGCACGAGTAGTGATGAGACTTGCGTAGGAAGTCAGAAGTAGTTGAAACTTAATGAAGCAACACGAAATAAATTTACGGTTAGTTGATTTTAACATTGCTTAGACAATTGCTTGTTAATATGCACTAATTTCTGTGGAGCACTTGTTTCACTTCAATTGCCTTCGTTCAATGTAGTTCCGTACCAGATTTCTTGGTTTCATAGTATGATTTAAAACAAAGAGGTGCTATTCGTTTTGCTTTGAATTATAAATGCTCAAAAAGAAAAATGCACGACAGCATTAAGATCTCATTTTACAAGGCATTAGTTGCCTTGTAATGACTAACCTTTGTACCAATGTCACAATAACACAATGAATTCCATTCGCACCTTAGACTCTGTTCCCTCGAAACTGTTGAGAAAGCTTAGCTAATTTCAGCAGCAACTGCTTTTCCCACTGTGATTGTTGAGATGTCGTCAATTCTTATTAACATAGCATTTCACTACAATTGAAGTAGCACCCAGTTAATATTTTAAATAGTGGAAAATCGACACTTTCAGTCTCACTTATAATAACCCTTTCCGTGGGCTCATGTCTAAAACATCAGTTGTGAAAAACACTGAAATTTTATTCTTTTAAGCAAACAACTATTTTTTCCAAACTGAAAATCTTAACTCATTTTCTACAGTCCGCAGTCATGATTCATCTGTGTTCCAGTAAATTGTTGTCCACCATATTTCCTGTTCATTGGATGGTGTGCTGCTAATGCTGCCAATCCTGTCTCTCCATAGTATTTCGTCTTCTTCCAATGCCTGCATAGGCAACACGAAGATGCCAAGTAATGAGGGCTTACAGGCTCAACATTTCAGAAGATTGGCCATCTTTGTCCGTCAAGGCCTCTAACACCGGTTCTGTCGCCTTTGTAGAATGTCTCATATGTTGGTCTTGTGGAAATGATGGTATGGACGAAGAATCGGTGTATAACATTGTTAAGTATCGAGTCTATGATAATTGTCATAGATGCTAAATGTCATATGTCGTAAGCTACTCATTCGATTAAACGAAAACATCTCTTCTAAAAGAACTTAGAAATAACTCATTGTGTAAGAGAAGGAGAAAATGTTTATTAGAAACCTGCATTTAATTCCGTCACCTTGGGAGAAAAATAAACACAAATAAGCTTATTTCCTACCAATGTGTCCTGCCAGAACCATTATAGAGTATATTAAATACTGTAATGACTCACAAAATCGATAGATTAATTAAAGTGTTTCGATCTCCAGCTGATCTCATGATGGTATAAAAGGAGCAAATTGATGTTCCCGAAACTGGACACAAATAACCTTAATAACAAATTTTGATGGAGAATACTGAATTGACCATAACGTAAGCAAGAATCAAATTTAAATTCATAATTGTATTATATTTTAAAAAAATAAAAAGTTGTGAAAAATTTGAGACGAAACTAAAATTTCAGAAACAATGATAATAGGAAGGAGACAGCCGAGACTGGGAAATAAGGAGTAACGAGAGAAGATGAGGAAGTAGTCGTTACAGGTTCCGTTTGCTTGTTGTCCTCACCAGGTGGTTTTGTATTCGGTGAAACTTGGCCCGGATTCTTGTCGTCGTCACCAGGATTTGGATTTACGTCTGGTTTTTCTACCGGTGGTGGCTTTTGTTCGGGTCCTCCAGGTTCCGTTTGATCTCTCTCTCCCTCTTTATCGGTTTTAGCCGCCGATGTCATCACTAGTACGGCAATACAAAATACAAATGCAACTTAGAGAATATGGGTTCTCATTTCTTTCGCATATGTGTGTTCATGAGTTGTAAAAGACCTCTCCTTTTATATCAAACACTCGTGTGGGCTGCACCTTTGCCTTGAGTTTTAATTGAATGATTGGCTTTGATGGGTTTACCTATTATCACTGTGCTATTAATAATATTCGATTTGTGAAAGGAATTTTTCATTCAGCATTGGATTGATGATTTGGTATATGAAATCGAAAGCAATTTTAACCGTTTCCTCTTTTAATACCATAATAAAATCAGCTGAAATTCTAAAGTAGAAAATGTATGAAACATTTTATATCAAATTGCAAACTGTATGATAGTTATCATTAGCCCTTTAGTTGACCTCGGACTATATAGAAGGATGGAAGGAACACCAAAATCACAAAAACGAAAATGGGAACAGAAGATATATATACTATTTGTACTCCCGTCCAGCATTCGACAACTCAATTACTTGATCGGCATTCTGGGGATCTGGGAGGAGATCAATTTGAACTTTGATTTCGTGCAGTTGTCGAGCTAAATGAGTAAACTCAGGAATTAATCAATACCAAAATCATTATCACACCATTAATCTTAACCATTGGGGTACATTTCAATTTAAGGAATTTTGAAATAAGAAATTTAAATTTACCCAAATTCGGCATCGGACTGCCATCAAAAGAGCTAATTTCGTCTAAAATTTAAATAGTCAATTTATTTGAACTAATTACGTGCATTTAAGAAATATGGTGACTTTCATTGCAAATTAGGGAAACGCACTATTTAAGTTCTATTAAGGAGTCATTTACATGCAAATTCATCTAAAATTTGGTTTCAAATATGGGTGTACTTCTACTTGAAATAATGTTTATTGCCTTAAAGCATTTAATGCAATCACAATAAAGCGCCATTTTACTACTCTCTTACATAAATTACAAAAAAATTAATTTTTGTTGCATTAATGAGGAAAGTTTCGCTCACCATAAACCTGATCAATGAGTAGACTTTGTTTATTATGAACCACTAAACCCTAGGGAGTAATGGAAGATACGAGCTGTTCGTTAATTCGTGCTCAAAAGTCTTTTGATCCGGCTACAAGTTGGTCAGCTGCTGGACCGGTAGCCACTACATTGGCTACCAACTGATTCGCGTACTCCATCGAGGTAGTAGGCTATAACTTATGAACTATTGTTTCCACAGTCTACAAAATGTAGATGATCACGGAATCAAGTTTCACAAGGAACTTTTAGATGTCTAATATCTGCTACTTAGAAGAATAGTTCCTCCTAACTTCACACTTTATTGTTTTCTAATTATCCATTTTTAATTTTTTGCTTTTACAACTCTAAGGGTTATGTTCCTTTAAATAGTATACTTGCGTTCGCAGCGAATAAATTACATCGTGAATCTCCAATATTCCAAACTGCATATGGAGTATTTGTAAATTTCAGCGTCACTTTATGCCATTGATCAAGTATATAAATGCACCTTGAGCCAATCCGAGGCGTCATCTTCAAACAAACCTATCACAGACTATTTTCCATCATGTGCCATTGTTTTGTATGTAAATCTACAAAATACTTTCCTATTGTTTGGTCGCAAGACGCGAATTGTGCCTCCATTTTCTAAACGAAATGTCCGCATTACCAACACCTCAACCCAAAGTCGAAAATGTCTAAACTCTAACCTCAAAGCCACTCAATAATCAGTTGAGGTGCGCCTGACGTAAAAAATTCGGAAAAGAGATTGAATAGTGAATAAAAATTAAAATAAATAAACTTAAATAATAAAAATAGAATTGGATTATGCAAATAAAAGAGAATACTAGTTTTGCATGATACCACTATAAGCATTTCGGAAGTTTGGCTATCGCAAGAAATGATGAGATGGCCAACCTAGCTGAAAGTTAGCCAACGTGACCAACCTGTAGAATTTAGGGGAGTTGGTGGTCGGGAAGATCCCTATTGATACGATCTGAAGACTCATCGAAATTTACATCAGTTTGAATACATTTTCTCCTCCTAATTCTTTCACCCATAATCTAAAAACTTTTGAAGTACTCTGTTTAGAGTAATTAGGCTCCAATCTAAGAATAAGCAGGCTGTATCAAATTAAACACTGAAAGCACTTTCAAATTAATATTTGTGATAAGCATTTGCTCAAAATATGAGTCCTAACGTGGCGAGTATCTACGAAGAAGGTTTTATCTGGACTTAAAAAAGTGAAGCGTAGTTTTGTTCTAATATTAATCCCTCCTATTAATGCCTATATGCGTTCTATTATTTTTTTCTGCATCCTATTTGCCTTAATAGCCATAAAATAAAACTGCTCTCTCTGTTCAGTCGATGTCTTTGACGAATTAATGCCAAGAAGGGCGAAAGCCGCAGGATATTTGATGATATCATGCAGAGCACCAGCAACATGACACATTGATCTCAAATCACGGGTTGCTTCGTTATCATTCAATTGACGAAAAACGAGGACCTCCTCAATAAAGGGAGGAATGAAACAGAGATTGTAAAACCGCTTGTCATCCATTGAGAGTACCCGACGAACTCGTTTGTGTAATTCTCGGGGATCCGATTTTGCCATTTCTGTATAGTCATCTTGGCCCTTCTTCTCAAACACTGTACCGATTGTGATAAACACGTTGCCAAAAAGGAATCATAAGTTTTAAAGACTTTCGGTGCATCATATTTGCGAAATCATCCGCTATGCTGTCGCCTACCAGGTATTTGGAACCTTTTTAGAATTTTGAGAAAGGAGGCGTAAAGAGCGATGATTTGAACCCTGAGAGCTGCTTGCTTAGTTCGTTTACTATAGTCGTCGCAAAATTGGGCGATCAGATCCCTAAAGTGGAGGAAAGTTACAGGATTTAAAAGTGAATATTTGTTGGTTGTGGGCACTTAATAGTCAATAGCCAATATTCCCTCTCTCTGATCCGACAGAACAAACAAGACTTCGTAGTGACTTTATATTCTACCTGTGTTAAACTGAAATCAAAATTATTACTCCAGTTTTGACCCATACCCTATCCGTTTTCTAGAAAAGGCATTATAGCATTTCTATTTCACATTTTCGCGCTTTCAACCAAATGCATGCAGGACTGCTGCCTTCCAGTCTCACAAATGAAGCTATTCTACTACTGTCTCCTCGAACCTAGTTTTTTCGATGTCGAGTTAGTTCATTTGCTAAGATGCTTAATTGCTCTCCTCCTATGAGCACCTCTTTTTTGTAATGATTTAAGTTAAGTTTGCTCTAATGTTCTTCCTAAGATGTTTATCAGCTCCACATACTGAAAGATTCTTGGACTCCAACAACCCTTATCAAACAGTCACTCTTCATGAGGTGTCACTGTCCACATGAGAGACTTGCGTTGAGACACGGAGATGTGTGTGGTTGGTTAGTTCCTATGGACAAGTATATCCTATCATAATTTTAACAATTTAACCATCATAATGTGCCAAAAGTTGATCAAGTCAGGATGATTTCTTTAAGAAGTCAATTGTTAACTTGTATGGAGTTTCCATTAACTGTAGAAGACACGTGGAAAATTTTGAGATTTGGCTATCATATCATATAAATCACTACAAACTGCATATGAATCTACCTCATCGTTTTAACTTTTCACTTTCATTCGAAGATACACTCTTTGATTTTGTCATCCCTTGCATCTTTTTTGCATATGCATTCATAACACGATCTCTGCAGATACTCTACAAGTCAGAAGTGTTGGTAAGAACGATAGCGTAAGAAATAACGGTCTAATTTCCAACGATTGTCAAGGCTACCTTCTCCAGTTGAATTGAGAAGAACGCTTCTGGGTGGAAATCCATATTGGGTAAACGGAAAGCCCTTCCAAAAGCCAACGGAGTTGAACCCATTTGAGACTTTAATAATAAAGTGTATTCAGCTATTGAAGTACCCTCGTGTTCCGAACTGAAATCTTTTCTATTAAAAGAGGGGAATTGTGGATTAAATATATAACACCATCTTGGATTTGAGGACTCGTTTCAAATATCGAAGTTGAATTAAATGAAATAGAGTAAATCAACTGAGTCATACTGAAAAAGGCGGTGATGAAATCACACTTAATGTGTGCCGTCTATATGAATAAGAGGCGAAGTACACATTAGACTCACCTTAATTAGCATGTGTTCACTTCACTTTTATCCA
The DNA here is from genome assembly GCA_000469805.3 of Hymenolepis microstoma. Classification (NCBI taxonomy): domain Eukaryota; kingdom Metazoa; phylum Platyhelminthes; class Cestoda; order Cyclophyllidea; family Hymenolepididae; genus Hymenolepis; species Hymenolepis microstoma. Next base: position 33,544,290 of record LR215989.1, on the reverse strand, counting down.
TTCATGACATTACGATGCATATGAATCTTTAGAATCGGCTTTTTAGCGACCTCTCATGTTCAGTCACTGATCATTGGCACAGTCCCCTTTAACTACACATCTGCCAATCGAAAAACCATCTCAACTTCACTCTCTCTTCAACACGCCTCTCTGCATGAAACTGTCCATCATGTGGGATCTGAATCTTGCCAAAGTAGAAACTAAACTCCCTGTAATTTTGAGCACACTCTTCACTTTGAAATAGTCGTCTGCACAGTCTTCATAAGTAGCGCTTTTATGTCCAAGTTCCAACCGTGAGAATGCTTTTTTATCTATTATTATTATTATTATAATTTTAGATTCATGACGCTGTTGGTAGAACCATTTTGTAAAGCGCAGATAAATGAAGACATCTGGTTAAATAGAGGAGACAAGTGGTTGGAAATTCGCGTCTTTTCAGGCTACTTCCACCAACCATCATTAACACTTGGTGAAGGCGTGCCGATGACTGGGATGTGAAAATACAAGTACCCACACATGGAACTCAAAGAAAGCAACCTAATTTTATTAAATTAAAGTTCGAGCACTTTAGTGGAATTTAGAGCAAGTTAATAGAATGTATAATTTTGGACTTGATCCCGGTTGACGGAGCCAAAAGAACTTCAGTAGATAATTGGATTTGCAAAGACTGTTCGCCAGCAATTCACTCCCGCACTTTCGCATTTGCATCCATTTCGCCAGTTTTGCATCAACATAAGACGTTACACGCTGCAGGCTTCAATGATACTATATTATCGGTGTACTCACCGCCGCCTCTTTGCTTCTTAAATAATTGGATAGTTGGGTGGAGAGATGGATAGGCATTAAAGAGTGCACTTAATGAAGCTGAGAGAGGTGTGTGAAGTAAGTTGGTGTGTGTGCGTTGGGAAGATGAGAAGAATGGATTGTGAGTCATTTACGTCAATCTTGAAATGTTGTGATGAAGTATTTCTATAGAAGCAATAAAAATTATTCAGTTTATAGAAGAGTTCAAGAAAGCCTATGTTTTTCAGGATAACAAAATCCCACGGATGATATCAAAGTCGCCTTTTATTCTCATTAGTATTGGGCAGATTATTCGTCATAACGACAAAGATATTAGCTTTGAAATAAACAGAGCCTTATTTTTAATTATTTGAGGAAAATTTAAACTGATTGAGCCGAAGGGTAAAAGTGGAAAATGCTCTTATATAAGAAAGACCATGATTTTTCGCATTTCCTTTGATTGTAACGTTTAATTTACAGCCTCTACTCAATCTTTCTTTTTTGAACAATTGTACTTGTCTGCAAGTTACACCACATTCACACGAAGGGCGTATACAAATTTACGTTTTGTTATTACAAATCTAGATTAGCACCTTTAACACCTCTAGTAAATTCAAGCCACAACGAAATTTAACCAATATCTTTAGTCTTATTTGTTATTAAGTTCAAATAAAAAATGAAATTTAAGCTTTGCCGGTCTTTCACAGTGTTCACTACAAAAACTGAATGCGTGTTCATATTTAAAAGCTGTTTCTACTGTATGTGAAACGTAGTGAAAGAAGTAATTCGAAATGAAATTAGAGTGAGAACATGGATTTTCATGCAATTACCAAATTCTATTACATTTCGGCTACTAAACATGACATTCATTCTGAGCCAATCAGGCAGCCCCGAGTTCATGACACGTGCTGGGGATGCGGGTACGGATGTGAGTGCGGATAGGTGGATCGGTGGGTCAGTGATTTACAGGGTAGGTATCTTCTATTTGATATCTTGGTTTCTCTTAGTACAAGTTAAACTATTTAAACTACTATTGCTACTTCAGTAGCTCAGTTTTGATGGTACTTGATAGAGGTATAACGAGAGGATCAGTGCAGACCATGTACAGAGCTTAATGAATCAAGCGATATGCGATAAATAATTCACCTCCTATTGGTCATCTGATGTTTGATGTTGAGTGTATTTTGTTTCCCATTCTAAAGCGACAGTGGATTAATGCTCCTTACATGGGTGAAGCATTGGGATTTAGAAATATTCCGGTAAGTTCAAATGAACAAGCTTAACCTAACAAATTTGGGTTTCTGTAATTTCATTGTACGTACATTTCCTTTCTTCTTCTTCTTCTTCTTTTAAAGTTCGGTAGGAATATGCATAGGAAGCAGGCATAATTTCAATAAATTAGTTGTATCTTTTTTCCGTAAATCGATCAAAATTACTGGTACTTTACAGTCCAAGATGTTTTCAACTAAATCAAATATTATTAACAGTCAGATTTGTAGCCTTGACTTATCCTCATCAATCTCTATTATTCATCTATTCAAATTGTCAAATTGAATAGTAGCATTGACTACATCAACCTCAGTTCATCAAAAACTTCACAATTCCCATCCCCTCACCCCGTTATGCTACATAGATGGAATATTTCCGTTTCCAGCTCATGGTCTTTAGAAGTCGGTCAGAATGGTAGAAATATGTAAACAAAAATTTACAAATTCCATCCAAACTATCCTCATATTACAATCAGAAGTTTTTAGAATAGTAGCTATAACTTTATTATTATTGTTATTCATATTTCAGCACAATTAATGTAGAACTTAATGAACGCCTTTTACCAGCTATCATAATCAGACGTTGTTGATAATAAACTACTATGTCCAATTGGAGCAATAAAGATGTAGGTAGGGTATTCAACGATTACGACACATCCTGTCCGTTATCTTTTAGTCATATTTATTCCAAAGCCGTTCTGGCCAAAGCATACCAATATAAAGACCAAAAGATCAAAACCGGTAGTAGTAGTTAAAAGCTGGGAAGGTAAATGGACCCTTAAGTTATTTCGTCACCATTTTCCCTCATCATAAAACGCCTAGATTTTCCTTAACTATTAATCTTCCACACACCCAAACTGATCACTACCCACAACACGTATTACACCAACAATGAGCACCCATTCATCTCTATGGCAACCTTAATTCCACCCGTCCCACCTCATCGCTAAGTACTCATTTTTCTCATTCTTTTAAGTTCAAACTACCCACTTTCGCTCAACCCTTTTCACATCATTCACATGGTAAACAGCACCAGTATTTAATTAATTAAAAGCAGCCATTAGTGTTATTGATTTTATTTAACTAGCAAACATTCTGAATTCAACACGTCACAGTACTTCACTTCTATCTTAACAAATACTCCTATTTATAACAATTTATTTGAGAATTAAATTAGTTAAAACTCAACTTTGATGAAGGCTTAGTGGACATCCACCTTGATTTGTTACTAATTGGTGCAAAAGATGAAAATATGAGTTCAACATTTTTAACTAGCTTTATGAATTTATAATAAGTAAAGGAAACTTGAGGAGGCGAGGTCAATCTATCCACATATTTTTCCCATTGATTTCTTCATTTTCTTGAAATATGCACACAATTTGGAATGCTTTTTAAGGAAAATCAAATAAAGTCAGGCTGTTTAATCTTTCGTTGTTCGACATTTTCAATTCAAATTTATCAAGTTTTCTTTCACATTCATTACTAGACCAAACGGATCATTAACAGTCAGAAAGCATAAATCCTAATTCGGCAGAGGCGTATATAGTAATCAATAACGCGAGATAATGCGTGGAGAAATGAGTGAAAAAAGGAGATATATTTTAGGCAAAATATTTTCAAATTACACTTGAAATGACACTACTCGATGAAGAATTCGCTTCAATCAATTTTAAATTAACGCGTGGAGTGCATAACGCTATCTTGGCTGAACATTCTGGAACGAGCGTGTGTGGTCTTGTGAGTGTAGAGACCTCTCAGCTAATCAATAATCAGTAGCCACAGCTTGGGCAGTACAGCCAAAATGGGATATAATGACTAAGCTTCGTGCCAGTGACATACAGCTCAAAGAAACACGATCCACGCCATATGTCTGTTTCTTCCACAGTCTTGACGAGATCTTCATTATAGAGATCTCCAGGAGTGAGCAATTTTGCCATTCTGAACGCCTCTCCCAACGCTCTGTCAAACCTTCCCAATTTACCATCTACTCCCTATAAGTGTGTTTTATTTCTGGTTAACCTTTATGTAACTCATCAAATTTTAATATTTTATACAATAAAAAAGTACTCCATGTTCACTTCTTCTACTGGAGACTCTAAATTGCCTCAGCATCTAGTAATAGACCAGCAAGATCACGAGGACTTTTCAATGGGGAGAGGAGGGAGGGGAGAGGGAGGGTGATAACGTTCATACCTGGAAGAGCGTTTTTGTGTCCTGTGGGGATCTCGGTAATAAAGATGAATCAGGATAAGTCAAGGCTACAAACAATATTTGGTTTAGTTGAAAACATCTTGGGCTGTAAATTACCTGTAGTTTTGATCCATTTACGGAAAAAGATATCGCTAATTTATTGAACTTTTAAAATTATACCTGCTTCCTATGCATATTCCTACCCAACTTAAGAAGAAGAAGAAGAAGAAGAAGAAGAAAGGAAATGTACTCAAAATTAAATAACAGAAGCCTAAATTTGTTAGGATAAGCTTGTTCATTTGAATTTAACGGAATATTTCCAAATCCTGATGATCCACCCATGTAAGAAGCATTAATCAACTGTCGCTTTAGAATGGGATGCAAAATGTACTCAAAAACAAACAGCAGACGACCAACTTTGGTAATGCAGCCTTGTTCATTTGAAATGGCCGAAATATTTTTAAATACTGTGTGTTGACTCAACCGTGGACCATTACTCGCCTGTACCTTTAGAATGGGAAGCGAAATGTACTCAACATCAAACATCAGATGACCAATAGACGGTGAATTATTTATTGCATATCGCTTGATTCATTAAGGTCTGAGGTAGAAATAGTAGTTTAAATAGTTTAACTGGTACCAAGGGAAACCAAGACATCAAAAAGAAAATATCTACACTGTAAACAACCGATTCACCTATTACACCGCATCCCCAGCCCAGTACGCGCCATGAACTCGGGGCTGCCTGATTGGCTCAGAATGAGTATGTGTATGTGTGTGTGTGTGTGCACATAAAGATATTACTACTCTTAGCTATCCGGCCCCCTCTCCCATGAATTCATGGGCCGAACACGCTAAAATGTGAGACCTCTGATTGGTTGAGAGGTGAATCGACAACCCTATACGCATATTTGAGAATGGACAGGCCTCCGAACCATCCGTATACGCCAAAATTTGGGGCACTCTCATTGGCTCAGAGACGAATGGGCAACATTAGCTTGCGTATTACGCTTATTTAAGTCATCATTCACTTTGCTCAAGGCAAATTCTGTGCGTCATCGGAGGGGAGAGAGGGGGGGGGAGGGTGAGAAAGGAACAAGAGATACATGAGCTGTTAACACCGACCATCAGGTTAATGGTTGTATACTACTTAATTATAAAGATTCTTTCAAGTAAATAGTCATTTAACTTGCCAAAATTTAAACTCTTCTTTTAAATATGCTGAAACTGATAGCATTTAACCTTTTAATACTTCGATTACTGCATACTTCTTAACTATCAAATCACATTGCTCAAAATTTACCCATCTAGCGTTTTGGCAGATCACAAATTTTGACCCTGAGATTATCGGTTCATGCTTTCATTTAAAATGCCCTTTGGTATGAACAGATTTGACCGAAAAATTGTATTTTGGAAATAATATGAAATGATATAAGCAATTATATTGTGAGCAAAATAAACTTGACTTCAAAGGCGTTTCGCTTCCCAATATGTCGATTTAAGGAAAAGGAGATCTCACAAAAACGACCGTCGTTACCAAAGGTGCACACGGATTCGGAGGCATTTTGCTTCGGCTTCTACTTCTTGCCTTTGTTTATGAAACTCAATGTAAGTTAAAATTTCCAATTTAATTCCTAACCAGAATAATTAGGTAGTTCCCATTGAAAATATTTTATAATTTTAATCTCTTATTGATTAATTCTTCTTAATTTCATTTAAATCGTAACTTTTGAAGCCAGCAAGCGCAGAGTTATTTCTGCAGGGTCGTCCGATTATAGTAGTTCACAAGTACGGGTTTCAACGAATCTTGATATGTCGGTTGCAAACATGTCAGTGACAATAGAGAAAACTAAGCTCGACTAAACTCAGAAACCTCAGTGGCAATTTCTCCTAGTCCGTAAGACCCCCAGAATTAGCTAAGTTAGTTGCAAAGCTAAGAAGAGACAGAGGTATCCAGAGAACGCGTTTATTCTAGACATGCATGGCGTGGAGTGTAACAAGGGAGGAAGCTTAGTCATTCAACATGGCGGATTAAGTAAAACGATCGGAGGCTTTTGATTGGCTATTGGCAGTGTGTCCTCCCACTCAATCCGTACGCGAAGTTGAACAGCCGCACCTTCAAGTCCCTCTGTGCGCTGATGCGATGACGTGTCCCACATTTCTACTTAACTCAAGAAAAGATACTAGATGATTTCCATCCTCCTGTCAATTTAAGGCTATTTTAAAACTCCTAAGCTAGGTTAATTAAAAAACTAACCCTTAATACACTAGGATCCATCAGGACATTTGTGTGTTTAAATGCAGACTGTGTTGTAAATGCAATTTTCACGCACATAAACAGACTTAAATATTGAACGAAATTTTACGAATTTAAGCGATTTTTGGTTGTTTGTATAAAAATGACAATTTTGCCTATTTGTGTTTGGATTGAACAAATAATTTCTGGAGTAGAATAACGGACAGCCATATTTCGAGCATTCGGACCCCATCTTATAAATATATTCTCTCTCTTGTTCTATCTAAAATCGACGAAAATTTAAATCAAAAGGTGATTTAACGATAATAATTCGTTTTGAATAATGGAGACATACCTGTGCTTTATAACAGTGTTTCAAGATGGCTGCCTTACGTTTAAGAATAGCACAATCAGAACGAAGTAATTGGTGTTGAATTCGATTCGTGGTCGTTTATGCATGTGATAATCTTCGACGACTGCCTCGTGAACAGATGTGTTCATATGCCTCCACGTATACATTCATCAACTAAAAATCTGTAGAACAATTTAACCTGCCCTTGCACATGCATTGATCCCGTGCATTTATTATTTACTTGAACTGATGCCAAAACTTAAGGACTGATTTTAAAATGAACAGTTTCAGGAATAAAACCCCAAATCTGCGTTAGATAGTTAACTTTATACCACATTATACTACCCTGTTAATTTTAAACTTAAAGCATTTTAAATCAATTTCATTAGGATCCACAGTCAACATAATGATCAAATCTTGTACATTGACTGTTGTCTATTTTGATTGCTTACGAATTCAGGGGTAATGGGTTCGAAACCCACTAGTGCATGGGTAATGAGTAGAATGGACAAATCACATTGCGCAAGTCTGACTAATAATAGAGATTTCGGAGCATCTTCTTGCAATTCGCCTTAATTCTGATGTCAGTTGGCGGTAAGTTCATTTCTGCGTTCTGCTCTTTTCTTCTGTTAAGTGACTCGACTGCGATTGTTGAACAGCATGATACAGATCAATTTGCCCAAAATGAAGCATTTGACTAGCCGAGTATCGAGTAACTCATTAATGTCGCGCTTACCCTATTTAGCGAAATGATTATGCCGTTCATCTCATCTCTGAATTTTCAACTACTTTCTGCTAGCTTCTTGATGGTGACGTGAATCATTTATACGCTAAATAACTCCTTCGTGGTGTTTTAATGCTTCTTGCACACTCGATCCGATCTGGCAATTAGCCTAATCACCGTTACCCCTACTTGACTCGACTTTTATATTGTGTTTAGGGAAAATTGAGAGTTATCTTAATTTCTGACAATGACTTTAATTAATTTACTCGTCTTCAGTTCCCCAATACTCTAAAAATTGAGCTTTTTTTAATTTGAATTCATCCAATCCTTTCAAGCACCTTCCACTAAAGTGAGGATTTGTCTCTTGGCATGCTTTCTTCCTGGGTGATCTTTTAGGGTCTTACTCGAACACCCATTCTAAAAAGAAATTTGCATACACGCTCCAAACTGTCACTATTTGTTGATAGGCCTTAAACGCACTCCATTAGCACATAGTACTGTTAGATGAAGCTTTTGTATTTGAAAGAATGGGCCCTCTCTAGGGCAAGGTGAACGACGATTACAATTACGCTTTTATTTTATAAAATTTCCGTTAGTGACTGATTGAAGGATAAATAACTCTATCTCAACATTCGTTTGTAAGAAAATTGTGTTACGTTTCTGCATTAATTTCCGATCTGTGTTGCAGACATCAGTGTAGCAGGACTGGGTGATCGGACTTGCTTCCCTCCTCCATCACAATTATGCGATAGCGACGGTGATAGAAATTCTCCACTGTTTGCTCTTCTACACCATCCGCTTCGAATTGGGTGGTTGGCGAGTGTGGGTCGACAATCTGGCCATTCTCCATTCTCCTATTTTCTTTGAAGAGTTTCGAGGAGATTTCCATCAGCAGGTTTGTTCTTAATTTCTGACTGCCTCATGACTATCTTTCACGAGCTTGTTTGAAAATAATTTAAATTATTAAATTACTGGAACATTAAGTTTTCCATTTTGCCTGATAGATTTGAGTAAAACTTTTACAGCGAGGTTAAGATAAAAATGAAGTGTCGCGATGAGTTGAATTGTGAATCGAAGTGCATTGTATATACTTTTAATGTTCGCTGTGAACTATTGAATGCTCACAATGTTGCTATTCCTAGTATTTTGTATTTATCGCCACCTGGCGCAATGCAAAATGAGCCCAGCTAAAATTTTGGCCTGTTCTGCTCTACGCAGGCACTCTTCCAATGAACGCAATTACAACCAAACGTCGCAAACACATTCTACGAGCTATTCAAGCCGTCAGCCACCTCAACCCGGTACCACATCAGGTACTTTGGATCCTTCATATGCACAAAGTTAAATGTTGAAAGAACAATTGTTTCTGAACACTTTCCTAACACTAATCATCACTGACAGTAATGTGAACCAGTGCATTAAGGAAGCACAAAATGCCTGTTAATATAAAACGCTTAGAGATAAATTACTTTGTTATAAGGATAGAAAAATAACATACCTTTTCGGATACTCTCTCCAGATTTTTTACTGGTATCCTAAGATAGTACTGAGTGGATTAGATAAAAGAGGGCATTAATGTCGCGCTTAGCCTATTTAGCGAAATGATTATGCTGTCTATCTCATGACTGAAATTTCATTTACTTTCATTCAGGATATCAAATCGACTTCGATAAACTACATATCGCTTGACGAGATCGTGAACTGTTCCAATAAAATAGGCCAATTATTTTTATGGCAAAGTGTTTGCATAAACATAATCTTGTCATTTCTAGCTAGACATTTTGACTCTTCCCTTGAGAAGTTCGTCTCCAATTTACTGGGCATATTGGGGTGAATGATGAGCAGTTCTGGTATACCCGCACTTTTTGGATGACTCCAAGTGGTGGGAAATTTTGAAATATTAACTTCACAATGCAACCGCAACTTCTCCGTGCATGGTAGAATAAAGAGTATATCCGGATCGTCCACAGCCACCACTGTCATCACCACTGTCCTAAAGAATGTAAATTCCACCTCAAGTTATGTCAGTCAAATTCATGGAAACCATTTAATTAATTTCCAATTACAATAGAAGTCTATTCTCGTAATTCTATATTAATTGCATTTTTACATTTAATTACTTTAATCTAAATGTGAGGTGGTGAAGTCCGTCTTGTTCCATTACTGGGTCATGATGCACGCGCCTTTGTGTTCAACTCAGTTAATGATTTGTTTGTTAAAAGTACGATAAGCAGAGCACAAAAGCACACTTATTATCCCCTCTCCTCTAACTCTGAATACACTGAAGCGGGGCCTTTAGCGACTCATGAACGAAGCATACAGTTCAAAGCATTGAAGTCAGCATTTTAAATAAGCTATGCAAACTACTAAGTTATGATAAGAGGCTAAAATTGACAAAAATTGAAATGCATTTTGGCAACGCTAATTCAACTTCTGAAGAAAGAAACGATTAGGCAATTTACACGTTGATCCCAGATGCTAGAAAGGGTAAATTGTAATTGAACATCCAGTTAAGCCTAAAGCATTCTTTTTTAAATCTAACATATGTTTTTTTATATATTTTCTGTTTTAATATGCGGAAGCAAGAGCACTACGGTGGTAACTTCATCGGAGAGTATCCGATGGCAATCTTTGACAAGCAGGCAAATCATGAGATTTCAATTTTGGCAGGTGAACTGAATGCAGTTTAAGGAAAGTTCAAAATTCACTTGACGTGAGGTATTTTGACCTTTCTGATGCTAACGTATTGATTTCAGTCACGTTTCCTCGATAAAAACTTGATTGTGATATTGACAATCTAATCTTGCATCCGACTTCAAATATTAAGAACTATCATTAAGTATGACTAAATAACTACAAATACTATACCTCTTCTGCTCCACTTACTAGACTGGACATTTTTAGTGTTCACTTATAAGGTAGTTGCAAGATCTTGTCCCATTTCTCCATGAAGGTACCACATCGATGGACCATCGTTATAACTGAAATTCTAAATAGAACTCTAGCAACCTCATAAATTTCCCTTACTTCAAGAAAAATAATGCCTTCAAATTGACTTACATGACGCTTACCAGCAAATTGTCTCAAATCACAAATCTTTTCCACGGGTTCTGTTGCTGTCCCCAGAAACTAGAAAAGTTAAGATAATAATATTTCAAAAATGGTATAAGATAAAAATTGTCATTTTTTACGTGGAAAGGTTTGAAGAGATAAAAGTGAATCCATAAATTCGTAATGTCAGTTATAAGAAGGCAATCGGTGTGGAAGAGTATTACCTGAAAGTAAAAGGAGAACGTTTGTGGAAGGATTCCTGATCGGTGTTGTATTGGGCACTATTACAGAAAGAACCACTTCGGTTGACTCAATCTCCAATATTTTTTCCCCTTTTCTCTCTCTCTCTTTCCCCCTCCCTCATTCTCTAAATTATAACTTGAAGCAACTTTGTCATTACTCTGCATTCCCCCTTAAAAATATATCCAGTGTCCCTCTAGCACTCAAACTCAAGCACAATTGCAGCCAGAAAGCTGTTGAAAGCTAGAATTTGTCTTCTTATTTCATGGTATTAAGCTATAACTGCCCCTTTATTTACACACCTTCATGCCCTGTAAAACTAAAAATTCAAATTATTCTTTCAGTTCTAGTTAGCTTATTTCTGCAATTATCGTCTCGAAACCTTTTGACTATAGAGATAAATTGACGGAAAAAGTGATTTTTGTGCATATTTTGAAAAATTTCAATGACATTTGTTATTCATGAGGCAACCTCTGCATGTTTTGTATTGATTACCTGGAGAAATTGGCGAGTTTAGGCGCATTAGACTCTCTGTACAGCATTCAATCTAGAAATAAGGCGAATTCTTTGTCATTAAATGGTCTAGGCATGCACGTCTGCTAATGAGATTGACCACCCACATGCGAGGTCGTTGATCCTAATTTCATTAAAAATAGCAGTAACCATGGCAGAATATAGTAACTTGAGGAATACTAATCCCATCTAATATGGCAGTTGCGCCATCAATAGAGTTCCTCCATTGGTTTCTTAGCGGGTCTACATCCAGAAATTACTGACCATCTTATGGAAATAAGTGATTGTTCATGCTATGCTGATGCACTGAGCTTTATTTTGCATCTGCTTTACGTGCGCTAATTTTATTCCGTTTAATATTTTTTAGTAATGTAAATTTTTTTCATTGCTCGGCTTCTTTCTTAATTACTGAAATTCACACTTTGATGTCATATCTCTTCTTCTAAAGGTTAATTGTTTTTAAGAGTGCATACAATTATTAAATTTTAGGCTAATTTCACACAACTAATTAGAACGTTAATGAATCAAACGTGCAGGGTGACCCGCCCCCGTCCCACCCTCCATCCACAGTTGGGTAAAAGCCACTTATAATTGTTTTATGCTATTAGAATGCTTCCCAATTTAAAGCATGAATATTTGCCAAGCGATTAGGAAAATAGAATGGTTAGAATATGGCCTATTTCAAAAGTGTACATTCTAACTTTTGCCATCCCAACACTCTCCAGCCATGGAAAAGGCCGTGTTACAGTCCCCCACTGCATTAATTCAGACATTGAATTTCCTCTCTCTGCATCATGTGAATAAGTGTCAAATTGTGTAAATATGAATGTGATATCACAAAGAAATTCTAATCTCTGTTCATGAAATCATTTCAATTTGACAGCTAAAGACTTGAAAATGAATATCTAATTAGCATTTTAACAACGACAAACCGAAATCCCACCGAGAAAGATGAATAAACACAAGCTGCCGTTATTATATCGAAAATTTTCTCCACTTAAATCCGAACTTGGTACAGTATATCACAAATCATTTTAACGTAATTTTAAAGTTTGTTAATTTTTCAATAATAACTGTGGGAAAATTTAGGGTAAAAGCATGAGTTTTCAAAGAAAAATATTGAATAATTATCCTCGATGGTATTTCCACTTGACATTTTCCCTACTATCAATCAATTTCCCTTTAAAACTACTCTATCGGAACAACGCCTCTCACAGACCCACCTCCCTCCCTCTTGTTTGCGTATTCTTTTTCACGCTTTGTTACTTTTGCAGGGGCAAATTCCTATTAGAAATGAGCAACTAACCAGTGGTTCTTGAGTACAGCTTTTGTCTCCATCACCATCATCCGAAGACTCTGCACTTTCTCTCGATCATGTTCAGAGGCATTCGATTCGGATGACAGAAAATCAAAACATTTTTTATACTTTTGTCGTTTTAACAAATCTAGCGGAAATAGTTCAAGTTGCTGCTTCTTTTCACTTTTGCTCTTTCTGAAAATGCTGTGATATGCTTTTTGGGTATTCTTCTTCTTACTATTTTCAGTCCGCTTTATAGCATTCTTCGAGGCAGCTAACGGTTTTTTTCACTTGGATAAACATTGCTTTAAATTTCGAATCCTTCTGAAATCTGCTTTCATTCGGAACCTGCCTCTTCTTCTTGTTCTCATTCGTCACCGGTTGACTAGAAAGTTGATTGACACATATGCACTCAACAGATTCCTTCGGATTCAAATTACTGTCTCATGATGTCAACTTTTCCACATTTTTGGCAGGAACGCATAATGCGTTTTTTTACTTTTGATTCATCAGAAATGGGCAGTGAATATCTCTTTGGCGTATTTATTGAAGAAAACAGAAACCTAATGACATTCAAAATGATTCTTTGTAATGACAGAACAGTCAGAGTTCAAAATCAAAATTAATATTGCAAGCATGTCATAGACTTCATTTGGAGCCTAAGAAAGGGGAAGAAAATGAAGCCATTTTCTCAGTTCGGTAGCTTTTCTAACAAAGGGGGTTCGAATTTCATATAACTCTACTTTTTATGAAAAAAAATCATTTAATTTTATCTTCTGCTCCATTCTCGAGTGCAAAGGGCTTTTTTTCTAAGAATGCTGACTGGTCGCTTTTGAAGTTGTAGCGGATTAACTGCATTAATAAGCCTTGACTATTCTCAGAAACCTCTTTGGCAGATTCTCCTAGTTGGTTAGCCTCCCAGAACAGAAGAAACAGACGTATACCGTGGAGCCCGTACAAGCGTGATATGTGCTGGCGCGCTAGCGTGCTGTATACTGTGTATGTATGACGAGGAACTTAGTCATTATATACACTTTGTGGTATCATGACCTCATATAACTTGGCTCATCGATTGGTCGGGTAATCGTGTACTGGAATTGACCATAGATTGATCGTATTAGCATAGGTCATTGATTGGTCGAGAGGCTTCTGCATTTATCATGCTAAAGTGGTGTTCCCACAAAGTAATTAGGTTCAATGTGACCATCTTCCATTCCCTTAAAAATCTTCATTTGGTGGATTTATATGAACTGAAAGAAAAATATCTCCAAATGATTATTCTATCAATTAAAGAAATACAAAATTTTATCTCTAATTTGTCTTAATTTTAATTCGGACAGATCCGATGGTTAGAAATTTTTCCTAATACTACATTTAAAACGCCAAACGCCGCCCAAAACATATCATTTGAAATAAAAAAACTTTACTGTTCAACCTCAATTACATCTTTAAATAAATTGCGTGCAAAAAAACTATAGGCCGTTTACACAAAAGATATCATAACAAATGTAAAATTGTAAAACTGCAATGTAAAATATTATTTATTGAAATGAATTCGCTGTTTATAGTGACTGCGAACAATTGAGCATTTAAGACAAATACGATTTTCATGCGTTCACTTTAGCGCAGTTGCGTTCTTAAGAAAAATTTTTCGTGATTGACTATCTCCATCCCGCATTTGCACTTAATTACTTAATATGAACAGTATCCGGAATCAATTGGGGGTATGCAGTTATATTTTAATTTAGTTTTGTGGCCTCAAAACGGCAGATCAAATAAAAAATGTCCTCGTGTAAAAAATAGTCCCTAGTCCAAAACGATATCATGCCTATAGGTTCTGCTTTGCCGTTGGTGATGCACGACACTAATAGCTGTCTACAATGGCACAATTCCTCTTCCGAAGTGTACTCGGATGTATGCCGAAAAGAAAGCCATGCCTTTGCACTATCGAAAGAGTCGCTGTAGCTCTGACACAATGTCCCACAAGGAATTTCAATGTCCAATGTCTAATTGCCTTATATCGTATAGGTCATCGTAAGGGTTGAAGCAACACTAGTCTGAAGTCCATTCTCAGCGTTGATATCGAGTCAAGAAATTGACTAAAATTAAAAAAGAGACCTTCATCTGATGAGCTATAAACAGCCTCCCATAGATATTCCTCTTGAATACATGGAGATTCTAAGTAAATGTCTGAGCGAGAAACAGAGGGAGATCAACAAAGGTAGAATAACCTCAGTTATGAGGTCTACAAATTTGCTTCCTCCCAGAAAGTACTTTCACCTTCGATAATTGTCTAAAGTTCTTCGTTTGTTCACTGTTCTAAGAGCCTCTATTTGGTCTCCACATTTGGACGTCTTCATTGCTATTAATAGCTGAAGAATATATCTCGTAACGAGAAATACTACAAATATAAACGATTTCAAACCTAGCAAGACATTATAGTAACAGCGACAATGTCGTAAGTCATATTTCTTGCGAAGACAATCAAACAAAACCGATTGAGGCCACAAAGAAGGCAAGCGGACAACAATCGGAGATGGTGCTGCCAATGGAAGGGAACGATAGTCAAACGCCTCACCCACTACCTTTAAATTCCTCACATATCTGAATGATCGGTATCAAAAGCCTCTAAGAATAAGTAACGAGGTAGTGAAATGAAGAGTTCGATTAACTTTGTTACATCCAAATAACCGTCCAAACAAATGTCACAAGATATCAAATACTGGTAGCCAACATTCATGACTTTGAAGTGTACGAGAAAAGAGCCTCTCGAGTACTAGCAACCGATTCCTCCAGATATAACTCCTCCTTCTTTCTCAATATTCCTTCCCAACTTTGAATTGCAGTATTACTGCAGTTCTGAAGTTGACATTAAGATGACACTTCCTTTTCACTTCATTTAACTGTCTTGAATTGGACATGAAAATGCGTTTTCAGTGAGTGCGTGCCCAATTACTGCACTTCATGCGCCTATTCTATGAGTATTTCCACCTAAGATTTCGATTTTCGTGCATGCTACTGTGGCATTTCTTCTACATAAATTGTTGATGCACACGAAGGTCAACTCACTCATTTCTTTTCAAAAACCTCTCCAATTGAATGCATTAGAGCAGCAAAGAGGTATTGCGTTGAATGTGACTTCAGTTCTCAGAAGATTCACGCGCTCTTTATTGGACCATGTTTTGAGGCTAAGCATTTCTATTTCGAGAGGTTGGAGTAGACAACAGATTGGGTGAAAGTAATTAGTTGCTTAGGAGCAGTGTTTCTGATTGCAAAAGTCCACACAGAGGAGTGGAATGCACTGAAATAAACTTATGGAGAAGTATCCTTCTACTCTTACTGCTCAGAGTCTTCAACAATTTGTGCTCTATTTTGAAGCAGCGCATTTGCTTTTGCGGCTACAATGAAGTGGATTTGGAGCCAATTATGGGTATTAAGACAAATGCACATTTTGGGAATGGTAGTTTAAGTGGTTGGTGACTAGTGCTAATCAAGTGCACTCCACATGACAGGTACACATGTGAGAGTGTATGACAACCCATGGTCACAGCAAGTAAAACCTATGACAACTAAGGTTGCAAGTAATAGGAAAGGCTTGGAGAGACAACAAGAAGAAATGGGAGGTTGGAGAAAGTGAATGCCTTATGGCGGAGAGAGATAGGTGGAGAGGCAACAACATTTATTGAAATAATGATCTAACCATTAAAATTGTTACATCTTCTCAACTCTCTCAAGTATTGCCTACAATATTTCCAGTTTTGTTTCAAGTCACATAGAGCAAATATTCAGTAAGGGATGTGGTGTCCTTGAATTTTATCAGAGAATTGAGGATATAAGGGATTGAGGTAGTTGAATGTCAATCAACTCTCAGTTGTTTTATCAATAGAAAATACAAGACAATAGAGGGTGTACCACTGCCGTACTTAATCGTTTGAACTTTGAAATTAGTACTTTATGAAGAGATCCCAAGATGATATTTTCACCAGTACTACCCAAGTACTTGATAAGTTCTTTGTCTGCCAATGTCCAGATGGTGGAAAGTGAGGACTTGATTGTCTCCCTCCTCCCTCCCCATTGGGTCTCATTACACTTACACCATAGTAAAGTCAAACAATGCGCTTACTTCACGAACTATGAATATTTCCAAGATTTTACTCAAATAAGTATCCCATAGAAACTGTGGTGGATTTCGCATCGGTACTTGTGACTGTGCCAGTCTCGATTAATTGAGAATGAACAACGACGCGGCAATTGGACCAGTGTGGGTTGCTTATCATTCTACTATGTCTGCGTCAAAGCAAACATGACTTCTTTTTGAACAGCAAAGTTTGACCTACTGCTCTATCTACCCTAATCATTGGAGCCTTAAGTGGTGAATTAATCTCTTTTAAAGCATGCGCTCTCTGTGTAGCTTTTCAAATTTGTCCAAAATCAATGCAATCGTCTAAAGATCCTCATTCACCTCATCGTCAAGATCCTCAAAAGTTACATCGATTCTACCAACGTGTTGTTCTTGTGGCAATACATATGAAACAAAGATAACAAAGCTGTCTGGTGTTCAAAATTGTTGTCAATTTCGGATTGTAGTCTTTGTGGAGTCCAAATTGAATTTCAATGTCAGCAAACTTGAGGGAAACCCCTTAATGGAAAAAATGTCCGTTAAACGTTGAATTTTCTGATTCCACAGAGATACACTAAGATATTAAACCCCATTGTATCTGATGAATTTCAACTCTGAAGAAACGGTCCAGCTGAAATATCTATTTAGTAATGATATGTGAAGATTCACCCTCTAGTCTATAGGTCTGGAACAGGAAAAGAACTCCATATTTTTACAAAAAGACACATTTATTAAGCGTTAAAGGTAGCTAACTTGGAGAAGTATGCAAAGTACTGATTGGCTATTGTAAATACAATATAAGCAGAACGGAGAGTGAATTCTTCACGTCGGTGTAACTACGATGGATCGCACCTTTGACCAATTCTTTTTTGAGCGCATTTTGCCGATCTTAATTCCATCGATTGGTGCGAGAATTTCACATTTGCCAAATCAACCAAACTTTGGCAGAAGTGCATGGCCCTTTCCTCCTGCCCATAACCCACCTGCTCTCGTCTCTCAGTCATTTCCAATATTGGAATCGCTACTTGACGAAGAGACGGACGTTCCCGTACCTGCATCCCGAAACACTGCTGAAACGGGAAGACAGTCAACTGTAAGATCCTTTTAACTTGAGAGGTAATTTAAATTGACTTTAGGCTTCACTCTTGGTCCGCAATAATAAAGCTCCCTCGGATAGCAAATTGCGTATGTGCATTTCAATTTGTATAAACTATGATGAACTGTTTAAGTTATTGTGAAATCGATATTTTAGGCAGAGCACTGACTGATCCCACTTACCTAAAGCATCAAGTAGATATATTAAAATGCACAAATCGTGGCCGTACACAGACTAAAGAAAGAGTGAAGCAATGGGTGGCGAAATATTCCACCAGTGAAGCTCTATCACTGAAACTGTCACGGGCGAAAATTCAACTGGCAGCTAGGTCAGTAGACAAACATTTGCAGAGTCCTTGCATATTCAACCGATATTTTCAAGGAGCATTGTGTGATTGTTCGCCAGCAAACGCTCAAAGGTCTTCAACTCAATCAGAGGGTCTTCTTTCTCACATTCCAAGGGCTAAAGTGCCATCCGTTCAAAGCCTTCCAGCCATACAGGAAATCTTCAAGCGTCCTAAAACTCCCCCTCCCCGAATCCCTCGACCAAAAATGGCTCGAAATGCGTATTCTTCTGGACAGTCTACCTCGGCAAACACAGGTAATGTTGCGTTTCAAGTAGGAATTAATTCGAACTTTAAAACCCCATCGATATTATTTTGATTCAAGCTACGGCCACACCGTCAACCAGTCGGTCAGTTGCCTCTGGTGAACCAGGAGCAGCCCAAAATAACTCTTCGCGGGGACTTATCAAAGATCTCTCACGCTCTCAGCAGTAGTCCACCGACATTGCCGTCGACCATTCTCACGAGAATGCAATGTATGACCATTCTACTATTGGCATTTTAACACCCTCTCCTTCCCCCCTCCCTTCCCCCCTCCCTCCCTTCCCCCCTCCCTCCCTCCCTCCCTCCCTCCCTCCTTCCCCAACTGACGTGTTTCAGGTCAATTGTGTGTGTATGTGTGTGTCAGTCCTAACCCCTATTCGTATCATTCTAAAGACACCCCATTTCAATACACTCACCTTCCGTTTAATTGTGGTCGGTGCTTTATTTACAATCTTCCCAAAATATCTACACTAACCAATAAATTCATGGATTTCATTTGCAAACTCCCCCAAGTTCAATCACCTTAACTTTCTCCTCAAATGGAGACTGCACTGCATCCTACAGTAAGTCTGATACATATTAACATGCCCTTTTTTCTACTTCAGGCTAAAATTCCCAACGAATCTGCATACCGTTGAGTCCAATACCTAACATCTTTTTCTGGTGGTTAGTCCACGCCTTAACGTTTGAAAAATTGAACGCACCAACCGTAAATGACCGTCTGCTTTCCCGTTTCCCTTCCTTGTTCCATTCAATGCCATTGCCAATGTCCACCTTCTCTAATAATTGTTGCAAATTGCTGAGCCCAACATCTAGACCTGATAGTGAAACTTCTCTTCTCATTAACTGGTAACCTCTAGTCTTAAGAGGCGAAGACTACATAGTGGTCATCCCTTAAAAATTGTCAGCCTCACCTCACCTCCCCTACTCTCCTCTCACCCCACGCTTCCCACAATTTCCTTGCTAAAGACTTTGTTCTATTTCCGTCTCTATTCACTTTGTTCAATGCCTCCCCATGCAAACCATGTTTCCGCTAATTTTATCTTAAAACAGATTTAGCAGGCAAACTATTAGAATACATTTAGCAGTTACGTATCCACCCGTCTTCTGTGCTGAATTTTGGCAGACTTGTATTAACGAAAATTGCCGATTTTGCTCTAAGTGGTCTGATGCTAATAAAATATTATTCAAGCAATACAAAGTACAAATGAGGTGTCAGAACACGGTTGACCTTATAATTCCATTCTTTTCTCATTTCAACTGGCACAAGTAATCAAGATTTCACTATGTTCCTCTTCCTTCTTCTGACTTATACACAGGTAACTTCTTCGCTCAATCCACATCTTATCTCCTCCTGCGATGACTTCCTCGAAATTCAATTAATAAGCACTTTCTAAATCACTCACCTACTGTCATCCTTCAGTCCTCCAAATTCTCCAGTTCGTCTACTTCTCACCAAGTTCTCTCTGTATGCACCCTTCTTGATATAATCACGTTTTCATTGTAGATTCACAAATTCAGTTAGCTCTTTAATTGCCATTCTTTTACAGAATGTTTCAATAAATTCCATATCAATACATGTCAAGCTGGTACTTTTGATCTAATATTACCGTTACTCAACTGACCATAGACAGATTCACAGATTTAATGGCCGCGATGAAGTTAGTCACTCTCCTACATTTCCACAAATTCGAATCATGTTCCATATAAATGCACAAAACATCTTCTTCAGTAATATTCAAAACACGTGATGACCAAAGAGTTAGCTTTAGATACTTCCTAACCAACAGTCTTGTCTGCCCATTCTACAACATTCAGGTCACCAATAGCCCTGGAAGATTTATCCGCGGTTATTAGAGCTCAGTGACGGGATGTGAATACAGTAAAACATCCGTCAAAGCGATTGTATGCCAATTGGACTGACGGTGTTTTCCAAAGGTGGAAAGCAACTGTGAATGGAGAATTGGAAACTGTCACATTGAAGCTTATATCGGAAATAACTTCAAGCTGTCGAATTGACTGTGAAAAGCCTGATTTCAGACAATGCCAGGAGTAGATGCGATACCAACGAGTGATCGCAAATTACGCCACTTTCCAGTTTATATAAACTCTACTCCCTGTGGACAGATCTACATCCACAGAATAAATTCATTTGGCCCACTTCAATCACCAAGTTCTGGATGAGTAAGAGATACATCCCACAAATTCACAGACTTGCGCATTTGTTTAAAATGCCCACTCGAGCTTTAAATGAGCATATCCAATTGTGAAAATGTCATGCTACGTTGAGTTCGAAAAGAGTCGGGCAATAGCGTTGTGAGAAATAGCTCTTCGATGGATTAAAACAGTTCTTACTGACATGCATTGCACCTTCGTAGACTGGGTAAAATGGAAGAGCAATATTGCATAGAGTCTAACGTGATTCGAGTTGATTTCAAAAGTTATAAGTTTCACTAGTCACTTGTCACACTCTTAGCTATACTATTCTTAACTGATACGCATACCACACATCTCATTTCTGCGGTGTTGAGATGATTGAAGCTGCCTACTGTCTTGCGGGATCATGCATCTTCTCAAACTCCAGGAAGATAATCAAAGTCACATGAGCTACAAGTGAAACTAACACACCAGTCAATAAATGGTGGAATCTGTAAGTAGTGTTTAACTCGGAAATACAGATGGCGAATCAAGACATTTGTAACTTGAAGTGAAATCGAGTTAGTGTTGTACGAACTGCCTTCATGAGAAAACCTGCCAGCACTCTCAAATAGAGCATGAAATCGAGTTAATTCGTCAAATTGCAGTGAATGAATGCAGGTGAAGCGATATGTTTCACCACTAATTCATTTGAAACAATTGAACAATAGGAAATTCATGTAGTACAGCTTGATTTCTAATTTTTGGTGTGCCAGTAGAGAGTTCGATTGAACAACGGTTTTCAAAAACCCAACAAGTCCTAATGCACCTACCAAAGTCAAGTAAAATTTGGCACACGGAGAAATTACCAAATGAGCTTCTGCCTATTAGTAATGAATATGGTCTTAACAAGAGCACTCAGTTCAGGTGTGTAGCATGCGTTTCGTCAGTAGACTGTAAGCATGTTCGGCGTCGACTGAAGACCAGGCAGTTAACAGCGAGGAATCATCCCACTGGACAGTTCTAGTAAACCTCCACTAATTCTTCCGCGCCACTATCATCAGGCATAAGCATATCTTCACATCAGTCACTATCAGACAAATCTACACTTGAAACCTAGCATTAACTATTAAATCAAGCAGTCAAACGTCCATCTATTACCGGAATAACAAAAGATGAGATTCCACTAAAACAGCTCTTCGGGCATAATGAAGCAATGGGCTTGAGTCTAGGAGGTGACCAATCCAGTGCAGGGTCAGTGGACCAGGTAAAAGTGGTACAGACAATTTCCAGAACCATGGACCTCAAGATCTGGGAAGAGATGTCTGTAACGGGTTGTTTTAGTAGGTAGTGGATGAGTGACTGCAACCTTGCAGTCAGAAATACAAAATAGTGTTGACTTGGGAGAACGTAGGTCAAAACCAATTACCTCACTCTCAGTTGAACCGAGTGCAAACTACGTCACATATACCAGTGTTGAGGTAAAAGAAATTGGTCTGGAGAAGAAAGAGGTTACCTATTCGATGTGTGACGTGCTTAAAATATATCTTGCTAATCAAGCCTAAAAAAGTTCTTACAGATTGGAAATCAACTTTCAACGAATGGACACGATTGAATAAAGCTATCAAGTAGACTCAGAGAAGTGGAGTGAAAAACGACCAAGACAAGACAAACTGAAGTCATTCTGCAGGGCCATTCTCAATGGGCCATGCTTAGCAGTCGAAATCGATGGAAGTGTGTGTCTCAACAGTCATTTTGTAAGCGTGACACACCAATCTAGTAGGCTTTGTCTGGACTTACACCAAGTTCAGAGTTGAAGTCACTGGGGGTCGGCAAAACGTTTCCGATACACGTGAATTAGACTGCATGGAGATGGCCTTAATGAGTGAAGTGGACTGGCATTGATTTGGTCTTCCTTTGTCCACCTGCATTGAGAACCTAAAATATGTAAAGAAATGGTAGTGCTTCTCACTCACCTGCTCATTAGACTCTGATATGATCTCGAAGACGGGCTGCAAAGAGTAGTTTGAACCGAGTCGGACCAGGTTGATTCAAGCCTAGAAGCAATACGTGGTTTGTGCTCACTCAAGGCCACATGAGTACCACTCTCCAATATTATACGGAGAGAGTGATTTAAATAGTCGTCATATTATTTTAGAGCAATGTAATCAATAAAACCTTCAATGGCTTAATGATAACTGCATGAAAATATGGTGTTTTGCCATTATTTTATTGAATAAATTATCGTCAATGCATTGAGTTATTGAATTGTATATCGGGTTGTGAAAATGTGTGATACATCTTACGATTTTGTAGTCACGTATATTTAAACAAATGGACAGCTCTACCCGTTTCAGGAAATTATTCTCCACATTATTCAAGTGCAAATATGAAGACAGTAGAGTTGAAAGTCGGTCATCCCGGAAATTTGTGGGTGGGTTGGAAATCATACGAATTGATAGATTAACTTCGTAATGGGAAATTATAAGAATCGTGAGTGTACCGAAAGATCAGTTTGGCATCAATTGGCAGATTCGGCAGACAATATGGAGAAGTTGTGAATATGTTTTTCAACACCTCCAAATCTCACTTCCTTCCATTTTCCCAAACCATGGTCCATGTTACTTCGCTTGGTTTCCAGCTTGGTTGATATCATATTCA
The DNA here is from genome assembly GCA_000469805.3 of Hymenolepis microstoma. Lineage (NCBI taxonomy): Eukaryota > Metazoa > Platyhelminthes > Cestoda > Cyclophyllidea > Hymenolepididae > Hymenolepis > Hymenolepis microstoma. The sequence goes on along the minus strand of LR215989.1, from coordinate 33,521,016 downwards.
AGGATATCAGGCTACCAAGGAAATGAATAGTGGAATAGGTATCTGCGAGGTTACGCCAGTGGTAGAGGCATTTACTGAGGCACATGTCGAACTACAATGACTTCCTGCTTTGAGTGTTGCAGATTGGAATGCATTGCTCCCAATTGCCTTCCTCTAACTAGGATCTCAACACCTACTAATCTTGTCTCAAAAGGCATATTTTATGACACTTGGGCATCAGCAGCCTAAATACCTCTTGCCACAATAGAGAAAATAATGATCTCGCTGCGACATCGTTTCTCGACCTCCATCCACTTCAATAGAATTGCAATGACGAAATCCTCCTTTTAACTAACAACAATTCTTCTCTATGCGGAAATGCTTTCATTCAAATTACCCAATGTATAATGTCCGTTTAAATGTCTTCACAAAGACCAAAGACGAATTCCAATTCCTCTCGTGAGAATTCTTGCATGCAAATATACTACGGTGGCTGTGATGATTTCTCCAAATGGTGAGAAAGTCACAAGATGTAGCCATTGTGGCACCAGCCGAAATATGGCTTCTCGTAGCATTTCGTGGATCCTATTCGAATATGTATACTTCCAATGAATTTTCGTTGCCTAAATGTCCGATAGATAAGTGGAAAAACCTTTCAACTTGAAGTTAATATATAACATGGCTGATCTGAGTTGTTCCATTTTCGAAATTTATGACTGCAGTTTGGCACCTATTTACACCAACCTACTAATGTTTCACTAGCAATTTGCTAACTTGCTAATGCGTGTCCAATTAAATATAGCCTTGTTAAAGTAATGAGGTAGCTAGATCTCTGTCTGGATTTGGAAGAAAAATATCGATGAATAAATGCTGTGATAACAGCCGTCTTAACACACTTGTTGCCATGAATCAGGTTGTCCATTTTCAAAGTTGCACAAAGCTTTCTCACTCTTTAAACAGCATCGAATTATGCATGTTTTAATTAAACTTGTTTAAATGGCAACTACTCAACTCCTTCCTTAGTATTTCAATATGTCATGTGCCATTGTAGACACCTCAGGTTAATAGAGCTCATCGCTTGATGTCGATCACTGAAAGCATGGGGGTGGTTCAAAACTATTTCTCATATGATCGACTGAAAAGAACCTAACCACTGCCCAGTTGCAATCCCCCCTAACCTCCTCACCCCTCTCCCGCTCATTCACGTCCCGCTCAGCAATTTGCAACAATTATTAGAGAAGGTGGACTTTGGCAATGGCATTGAATAGAACAAGGAAGAGAAACGGGAAAGCAGACGGTCATTTACGGTTGGCGCGTTCAATTTTTCAAACGTTAAGGCGTGGACTAACCACCAGAAAAAGATGTTAGGTATTGGACTCAACGGTATGCAGATTCGTTGGGAATTTTAGCCTGAAGTAGAAAAAAGGGCATGTTAATATGTATCAGACTTACTGTAGGATGCAGTGCAGTCTCCATTTGAGGAGAAAGTTAAGGTGATTGAACTTGGGGGAGTTCGCAAATGAAATCCATGAATTTATTGGTTAGTGCAGATATTTTGGGAAGATTGTAAATAAAGCACCGACCACAATTAAACGGAAGGTGAGTGTATTGAAATGGGGTGTCTTTAGAATGATACGAATAGGGGTTAGGACTGACACACACATACACACACAATTGACCTGAAACACGTCAGTTGGGGAAGGAGGGAGGGAGGGAGGGGGGAAGGGAGGGGGGAAGGAGAGGGTGTTAAAATGCCAATAGTAGAATGGTCATACATTGCATTCTCGTGAGAATGGTCGACGGCAATGTCGGTGGACTACTGCTGAGAGCGTGAGAGATCTTTGATAAGTCCCCGCGAAGAGTTATTTTGGGCTGCTCCTGGTTCACCAGAGGCAACTGACCGACTGGTTGACGGTGTGGCCGTAGCTTGAATCAAAATAATATCGATGGGGTTTTAAAGTTCGAATTAATTCCTACTTGAAACGCAACATTACCTGTGTTTGCCGAGGTAGACTGTCCAGAAGAATACGCATTTCGAGCCATTTTTGGTCGAGGGATTCGGGGAGGGGGAGTTTTAGGACGCTTGAAGATTTCCTGTATGGCTGGAAGGCTTTGAACGGATGGCACTTTAGCCCTTGGAATGTGAGAAAGAAGACCCTCTGATTGAGTTGAAGACCTTTGAGCGTTTGCTGGCGAACAATCACACAATGCTCCTTGAAAATATCGGTTGAATATGCAAGGACTCTGCAAATGTTTGTCTACTGACCTAGCTGCCAGTTGAATTTTCGCCCGTGACAGTTTCAGTGATAGAGCTTCACTGGTGGAATATTTCGCCACCCATTGCTTCACTCTTTCTTTAGTCTGTGTACGGCCACGATTTGTGCATTTTAATATATCTACTTGATGCTTTAGGTAAGTGGGATCAGTCAGTGCTCTGCCTAAAATATCGATTTCACAATAACTTAAACAGTTCATCATAGTTTATACAAATTGAAATGCACATACGCAATTTGCTATCCGAGGGAGCTTTATTATTGCGGACCAAGAGTGAAGCCTAAAGTCAATTTAAATTACCTCTCAAGTTAAAAGGATCTTACAGTTGACTGTCTTCCCGTTTCAGCAGTGTTTCGGGATGCAGGTACGGGAACGTCCGTCTCTTCGTCAAGTAGCGATTCCAATATTGGAAATGACTGAGAGACGAGAGCAGGTGGGTTATGGGCAGGAGGAAAGGGCCATGCACTTCTGCCAAAGTTTGGTTGATTTGGCAAATGTGAAATTCTCGCACCAATCGATGGAATTAAGATCGGCAAAATGCGCTCAAAAAAGAATTGGTCAAAGGTGCGATCCATCGTAGTTACACCGACGTGAAGAATTCACTCTCCGTTCTGCTTATATTGTATTTACAATAGCCAATCAGTACTTTGCATACTTCTCCAAGTTAGCTACCTTTAACGCTTAATAAATGTGTCTTTTTGTAAAAATATGGAGTTCTTTTCCTGTTCCAGACCTATAGACTAGAGGGTGAATCTTCACATATCATTACTAAATAGATATTTCAGCTGGACCGTTTCTTCAGAGTTGAAATTCATCAGATACAATGGGGTTTAATATCTTAGTGTATCTCTGTGGAATCAGAAAATTCAACGTTTAACGGACATTTTTTCCATTAAGGGGTTTCCCTCAAGTTTGCTGACATTGAAATTCAATTTGGACTCCACAAAGACTACAATCCGAAATTGACAACAATTTTGAACACCAGACAGCTTTGTTATCTTTGTTTCATATGTATTGCCACAAGAACAACACGTTGGTAGAATCGATGTAACTTTTGAGGATCTTGACGATGAGGTGAATGAGGATCTTTAGACGATTGCATTGATTTTGGACAAATTTGAAAAGCTACACAGAGAGCGCATGCTTTAAAAGAGATTAATTCACCACTTAAGGCTCCAATGATTAGGGTAGATAGAGCAGTAGGTCAAACTTTGCTGTTCAAAAAGAAGTCATGTTTGCTTTGACGCAGACATAGTAGAATGATAAGCAACCCACACTGGTCCAATTGCCGCGTCGTTGTTCATTCTCAATTAATCGAGACTGGCACAGTCACAAGTACCGATGCGAAATCCACCACAGTTTCTATGGGATACTTATTTGAGTAAAATCTTGGAAATATTCATAGTTCGTGAAGTAAGCGCATTGTTTGACTTTACTATGGTGTAAGTGTAATGAGACCCAATGGGGAGGGAGGAGGGAGACAATCAAGTCCTCACTTTCCACCATCTGGACATTGGCAGACAAAGAACTTATCAAGTACTTGGGTAGTACTGGTGAAAATATCATCTTGGGATCTCTTCATAAAGTACTAATTTCAAAGTTCAAACGATTAAGTACGGCAGTGGTACACCCTCTATTGTCTTGTATTTTCTATTGATAAAACAACTGAGAGTTGATTGACATTCAACTACCTCAATCCCTTATATCCTCAATTCTCTGATAAAATTCAAGGACACCACATCCCTTACTGAATATTTGCTCTATGTGACTTGAAACAAAACTGGAAATATTGTAGGCAATACTTGAGAGAGTTGAGAAGATGTAACAATTTTAATGGTTAGATCATTATTTCAATAAATGTTGTTGCCTCTCCACCTATCTCTCTCCGCCATAAGGCATTCACTTTCTCCAACCTCCCATTTCTTCTTGTTGTCTCTCCAAGCCTTTCCTATTACTTGCAACCTTAGTTGTCATAGGTTTTACTTGCTGTGACCATGGGTTGTCATACACTCTCACATGTGTACCTGTCATGTGGAGTGCACTTGATTAGCACTAGTCACCAACCACTTAAACTACCATTCCCAAAATGTGCATTTGTCTTAATACCCATAATTGGCTCCAAATCCACTTCATTGTAGCCGCAAAAGCAAATGCGCTGCTTCAAAATAGAGCACAAATTGTTGAAGACTCTGAGCAGTAAGAGTAGAAGGATACTTCTCCATAAGTTTATTTCAGTGCATTCCACTCCTCTGTGTGGACTTTTGCAATCAGAAACACTGCTCCTAAGCAACTAATTACTTTCACCCAATCTGTTGTCTACTCCAACCTCTCGAAATAGAAATGCTTAGCCTCAAAACATGGTCCAATAAAGAGCGCGTGAATCTTCTGAGAACTGAAGTCACATTCAACGCAATACCTCTTTGCTGCTCTAATGCATTCAATTGGAGAGGTTTTTGAAAAGAAATGAGTGAGTTGACCTTCGTGTGCATCAACAATTTATGTAGAAGAAATGCCACAGTAGCATGCACGAAAATCGAAATCTTAGGTGGAAATACTCATAGAATAGGCGCATGAAGTGCAGTAATTGGGCACGCACTCACTGAAAACGCATTTTCATGTCCAATTCAAGACAGTTAAATGAAGTGAAAAGGAAGTGTCATCTTAATGTCAACTTCAGAACTGCAGTAATACTGCAATTCAAAGTTGGGAAGGAATATTGAGAAAGAAGGAGGAGTTATATCTGGAGGAATCGGTTGCTAGTACTCGAGAGGCTCTTTTCTCGTACACTTCAAAGTCATGAATGTTGGCTACCAGTATTTGATATCTTGTGACATTTGTTTGGACGGTTATTTGGATGTAACAAAGTTAATCGAACTCTTCATTTCACTACCTCGTTACTTATTCTTAGAGGCTTTTGATACCGATCATTCAGATATGTGAGGAATTTAAAGGTAGTGGGTGAGGCGTTTGACTATCGTTCCCTTCCATTGGCAGCACCATCTCCGATTGTTGTCCGCTTGCCTTCTTTGTGGCCTCAATCGGTTTTGTTTGATTGTCTTCGCAAGAAATATGACTTACGACATTGTCGCTGTTACTATAATGTCTTGCTAGGTTTGAAATCGTTTATATTTGTAGTATTTCTCGTTACGAGATATATTCTTCAGCTATTAATAGCAATGAAGACGTCCAAATGTGGAGACCAAATAGAGGCTCTTAGAACAGTGAACAAACGAAGAACTTTAGACAATTATCGAAGGTGAAAGTACTTTCTGGGAGGAAGCAAATTTGTAGACCTCATAACTGAGGTTATTCTACCTTTGTTGATCTCCCTCTGTTTCTCGCTCAGACATTTACTTAGAATCTCCATGTATTCAAGAGGAATATCTATGGGAGGCTGTTTATAGCTATCAGATGAAGGTCTCTTTTTTAATTTTAGTCAATTTCTTGACTCGATATCAACGCTGAGAATGGACTTCAGACCAGTGTTGCTTCAACCCTTACGATGACCTATACGATATAAGGCAATTAGACATTGGACATTGAAATTCCTTGTGGGACATTGTGTCAGAGCTACAGCGACTCTTTCGATAGTGCAAAGGCATGGCTTTCTTTTCGGCATACATCCGAGTACACTTCGGAAGAGGAATTGTGCCATTGTAGACAGGTATTAGTGTCGTTGACTGTTTTAGTCACGAGGGTTCGCTCGAGTGTAAGTCCTCATTGGTGTCTTGATCAGTTGGACTAAGTCATGAGCTCGTTTGAGCTTTTCTTGAAATTCTCTCTCAAAATAAGCTTCTTATTGAAAGGGATTACTTTTCGGCACACTCCTCGTAAATTCCTAACTTGCATTTCGCTTTATTCTGAACCCATCTCCCATGTACTCTGCCATTCTCACATTTACATCACTCGAGATTACCAGAGCCTATGCACCAACCAAGTTAGTTAGATTTTGTGCCAACAGTTATCTTTATCTCTATTGGTAGACAAGCAATAAGTAGTGTGTTGTTGTTCATACATACCAATAAATTGCTCACATCTCAACTGTGACTGTAAAGTCTATTGCTGTCGTGGCAGTCCTGGGAAGTGAAAGCAGACGTTTTCCAATTTCAACATCTGAACTACCTCATATTATGAAAATGGAAATTGAAATTCAAGTCACCTTTCGATTGATAAGCTTTAGTTACTCTACTTAACGCTTATAAGTAAGAATGTGTGCTCAAATTCCAGAATAAAATGTATTGGTTTCTGACACAAGTTACTCTCATGAATAATGGATTTCACTATTTCCACTTTGTCCATAAATCTTCTAGCATCCCAAATGAAGCCTGACTGCCACAAACCAAGAATACATCCACCAGGAAACATGTAATTCCCTCTCTAAATTACCATTGCAATGATGACTGTTGACTTTAGAATTACATCGTATTAGCAAAGAGACCGGTAAAGGTAACGAGGACAGGCTCGAAAATGGTTAGTAGTACACTGTTTGCATTCATTCCGTTCTACGGTTTAAACTCACACTTCTTCGCCTAGATGACTTATTGATTATTTGTCCGAAATATCCATTGCTTATTGGCCAGTTGCTTCACTCTGATTCTCGATCCTACCAATTCAACGCATTTCCACCATCAAAGATTGATCAAACGATATTCTATTTGATGCACTTAGTAATTTTCATGATCGTGGAATCTCTAAAAAGAGTTAAAGAGAAACAGAATGATGGAAGTTAGTATAAATGCTTCCTTAGAGAAGGGTTTCAGATGCCCAGTCAATCATCACACCAGTTCATAAATGCTATCCACCATCAATGAAAGTGAATATCAATTTCAACTATACCTAAACGTAATATGTGTTTTACACTTATTTGATCTCCACACCGTTTAAATTATTAATTGTTACTTGAATAGAAAAGAGATCTCAATGCTGATGTACATTTTACCTTTTGAGCGTTTATAATTCAATGCAAAACGAATAGCACCCCCTGGTTTTCAATCACACTATGAAACCAAGTAATCTGATATAGAACTGCATTGAACGAAGGCAGTTGAAGTTAAACTAGTTCTCTACAGAAATTAGTGTATAGAAACAAGCAATTGTCTAAGCAATGTTGGAATCAACTTACCGTAAATTCATTTCGTTTTGCTCCATTAAGTTTCAACTACTTCTGACTTCCTACGCAAGTCTCATCACTACTCGTGCACCTGAAGTGTATTTCACACTCTACGGTGCAATGATCAACCCACACCTCATCTGAAAGGTTCTTTTCAAAGTCAATGGATGTGGGATGTGTTCGCCACTTGATGGAGACAAAAATATTCCAGATGTTATACAAATTTATTGCAGTCCACAAAGGTTTTCTTCAATGACACCTAATTCAACAAGTGCGTAGGATACGTGCAAACGTTAAAACATGCCGAATTATGTAATTATAAGTTTATGGGTTCTCGTTTACTTTGAATGGATGATTGCCTTTTGTGACTTTACCCAATTATCTCTGTGCTATAAATGGTATTCGGTTTGTGAAACTAACTTTTCCGTCATCAATGGATTGCTGAATCGACATACGAATTTGATGGCAATTTTGCCTTTTATGACATTTGCGTGGACGTTTTACTTTCGAGTAATTCAATGGTTCATAATGAATCGACTCAATGTTATGCCATGCTTTCTACTCCAAAACAGATTCCGATGACACCGATCTTGCCAAAATCGGTATTTGTTAATGACACCCTATTTAGAGATATGTATTCATTGCTTCAATTTTGTTATGAATCTTTCTCGAGTGAGGTGAGCTCATTTGGTTAACTAAAGGACATTGCAAAAGCACTCAGCTATTTTGAGTTGACGACTTTCAAACACTTTGAGTTAGACACAAATATTTTCCCCATTTTACGTCCTTCAATCATCATCATTAGTGCATGCTACCAACTCATTTGTAGTTTGGCCATCAGTCCACTTCGTGGAAGTAGGTATGACAACTTGAAAATTCATTGACATCATGTTACCTATTCTAGTTCCTACATCATATATACTGTCTTTAATTAGCGTTGTGTAGAACTAATTAGTCAATGGTCTTAGTTTCAAATATATTCTACTTTAGAATTCCAGCTGATCTCATTGTGGTATTAAAAGAGGAAAAGGTCAAAATTGCTTTCTTGTTCATATACAAATTCATCAATCCAAAGCTGAATGGAAAATTACTTTCACAAATCGAATACTATTAATAGCACAAAGATAATTGGTAAACTCATCAAAGCCAATCATTCATTTAAAACTCAAGGCAAAGGTGCAGCCCACACGAGTGTTTGATATAAAAGGAGAGGTCTTTTACAACTCATGAACACGCATATACGATAAAAATGAGAACCCATAGTCACTTAATTGCATGTGTATTTTGTATTGCCGTACTAGTGATAGCATCGGCGACACAGCCTGTACACAACGGCACAGAAGAATTACCAATACCTCCTGCTACCAACGGCCCAGAAGAATTACCAATACCTCCTGCTACTAACGGCCCAGAAGAACTACCAGTTCCTCCTGCTACTAACTGCCCAGAAGAATTACCAGTTCCTCCTGCTACCAATGGCCCAGAAGAACTACCAATACCTCCTGCTACCAACGGCCCAGAAGAATTACCAGTTCCTCCTGCTACTAACGGCCCAGAAGAATTACCAGTTCCTCCTGCTACCAACGGACCAGAAGAATTACCAATACCTCCTGCTACTAACGGCCCAGAAGAATTACCAGTTCCTCCTGCTACCAACGGCCCAGAAGAACTACCAGTTCCTCCTGCTACCAACGGCCCAGAAGAATTACCAGTTCCTCCTGCTACTAACGGCCCAGAAGAACTACCAGTTCCTCCTGCTACCAACGGCCCAGAAGAATTACCAGTTCCTCCTGCTACCAACGGCCCAGAAGAACTACCAGTTCCTCCTGCTACTAACGGCCCAGAAGAATTACCAGTTCCTCCTGCTACTAACGGCCCAGAAGAATTACCAATACCTCCTGCTACCAACGGCCCAGAAGAATTACCAGTTCCTCCTGCTACCAACGGCCCAGAAGAACTACCAGTTCCTCCTGCTACTAACGGCCCAGAAGAACTACCAGTTCCTCCCGCTACCAACGGCCCAGAAGAATTACCAGTTCCTCCTGCTACCAACGGCCCAGAAGAAATACCAGTTCCTCCTGCTACCAACGGCCCAGAAGAACTACCAGTTCCTCCTGCTACCAACGGCCCAGAAGAATTACCAGTTCCTCCTGCTACCAACGGCCCAGAAGAATTACCAGTTCCTCCTGCTACTAACGGCCCAGAAGAATTATCAGTTCCTCCTGCTACTAACGGCCCAGAAGAATTACCAGTTCCTCCTGCAACTAACGGCCCAGAAGAATTACCAGTTCCTCCTGCTACCAACGGCCCAGAAGAACTACCAGTTCCTCCTGCTACCAACGGCCCAGAAGAATTACCAGTTCCTCCTGCTACTAACGGCCCAGAAGAACTACCAGTTCCTCCTGCTACCAACGGCCCAGAAGAATTACCAGTTCCTCCTGCTACCAACGGCCCAGAAGAATTACCAGTTCCTCCTGCTACTAACGGCCCAGAAGAATTACCAATACCTCCTGCTACCAACGGTACGGAACAAAATCCGGATCCCCCTGTCGACGACGGCCATAAACCGCAGCCTGTGACGACTACTTCCTCATCTTCTCTCGTTGCTCCTTATTTCTCTGTCTCGGCTGCCTCCTTCCTTTTATCATTGTTACTAAAATTCTAGTTTCGCCCCAAATATTTCACAAATTTTTTTTTTAATATAATACAATTATGAATGGAAATTTGATTCTTGCTTTCGTTATGGCCAATTCAGTATTCTCCATCAAAATTTGTTATTAAGGTTATTTGTGTCCAGTTACGGGAACATAAATTTGCTCCTTTTATACCATCATGAGATCAGCTGGAGATCGAAACACTTTAATTAATCTATCGATTTTGTGAGTCATTACAGTATTTAATATACTCTATAATGGTTCTGGCAGGACACATTGGTAGGAAATAAGCTTATTTATGTTTATTTACTTCCATGGTGACGGAATTAGATGCAGGTTTCTAATAAACATTTTCTCCTTCTATTACAAAATGAGTTATTTCCAAGTTCATTTAGAAGAGGTGTTTTCGTTTAATCGAATGAGTAGCTTACAACACATGACATCTATCATAGACTCGATACTTAACAATGTTATACACCGATTCTTCGTCCATACCATCATTTCCACAAGACCAACATATGAGACATTCTACAAAGGCGACAGAACCGATGTTAGAGGCCTTGACGGACAAAGATGGCCAATCTTTCGCAATAAAAATAACTGCCCTTCTTCAGCAGTAAGAGCTTGCAAAGCTTCGACACACTTCGAACTGCTCACAATTATCAGCAAAAGTACAGTGAGGCTCATTGAAGTGGTCGTGAATTCAATATAGCATTATGGCCTTGCCTCAGTAGTAGTAAGGATGGGTGAGATCGACGGGTATAAGGTATCTTTTAATTCTTCGCGAATGTTGATATTAGAATTGCGCTTTCACAGAGTCATGTCGGATCAGGCTGTAGAATGCCACCGTGAAAGTGGCGATTATATTCATATTAGTAGCTTTTCCATGTTTCGAGACTTATCGCAACTGAATATGTTGCTGCTGTATACTACCGATGATTGGGTTACTGAGTGCAATTGACATGGGATTTATTTCAGCTACTGCAATTTTACTTTGAAAGAAGATGAATTTCAAATGAATATTAAGTGCGCGTTCATTCGTTTCATTTACTTTCATCAGTGGAAAGCCCCTTCACAATCAATTCTCCCAATCGAAATGTGAGCGTGTTTAAAATAACTACCCGAAGCCTTTTCCATAGCTTCCACATAAGCTTCACGCCTTCTGCCTAAACTCAAGGAGTAGTTGGAATTCGCTGATCAGACTAATTGAACTGGTTGAAAGCCGTTGATGTCATTTCTCCGTTTCACATTGGCATTTCTTCAGATTGTGCTCATATATCCCATTTCAGTGAATTCAAGGTTTGCATTCGGAAGCAAGATAGAAGTTATCGCCTTCTTTTAATGAGCTCCATTTCAGTCGCACTCATTGTTTTGCATTTCTGAGTGAAACAAATCTGAAAGCGTTTGGAAAATGTGTGCTCTCATTTTCTGTTGGTGTCTGGTTTTGGCAATCTTCACTTGGCCTATAACTTCAAAACAAAATGGAGTACAATGCCGTTGAAGGGAGTAGGATGAATGGCAGTTTGGTTGGTTCAATCGGTTCAGTTGCCATCACAATTTCCTCAAACATGCTCACCTAAAACATATTGTTAAATTGCATCTTGCTTCGAGCAGGAGGAAAGGGATCTCAAGTCGTCAGTTTTGGAAATGGAATAGTCCACTTGGTATCGAGTGATAATTTGCCACTCTAACCATATGAACTGTTATTGATGAGTATTATGCTGCAATGCCATTGACTGAAGTTCTGATTTGATCAGAGTTTACTGACGAAATACAATAAATATATCTGCATTTTTTTCCACATTAAGCTGATGGAGACATTTAAATATTTAACAGATTGGCTGAGGCATGGTTGTTCTTCCTCCAAATTCACACAAACCCCGATTAGAGGACATTCAATGTTACCACTCACTTAAATCACTTTCCCATTCCCTTAAATTTATCGATTTCTATCCCAATTTCGTCTCTTAGTTGTACCAAAAGCATTTGCTTCCTTTGTTTGGGCATTCTAGTGAAGTGAGCATCTGCTTCTCTAGAGAGCATAATTTTACAGTCTAACCAATGTAGTTGTAGAAGACAGAAAGCGAGACAATGAGCTTTGGGCATTGGAGTGACTGTGACTATTGCAAATTTTCTTTCGGAGAGTTTCAATATGTGGTATCTTCGATTTGATGTCAAGAATTTAGCCTTTTCTTTTGGCACAGACCAACAGATAAAGCTTGAGAGTTCGTTGGCAGTATTCACGTGCCCTATCTAAACTTTCGTCACTATTACGAGTTATCATTTTAATCCGTTGCAGAATTGTCTCGAACAGAATGTACAATAATGGGATGGAAAATATCTCGAAGTAGCTAAAGAGAATGAGATAACGTCGAAAATTCTCGACAATTTAAAATATTATGGTTTTACTGAAGTTGAAACTACAGGCAGTTGGGATAAATGCGGCATTGAAATATTGACATTTGTGAGTCAAATTACTTTAATGTTACTTCAAGGACTCAAGGGGAATTTGCTACGCATTTTAAATTGAGTTCAATGTTGTCAAAGCGATTTGTTCTCCCATTCTCTGGGCGGAATATTTGGCCATTAAATCGACTGGTCAGTATTTTGTATAGGAATGATCCGAAAGCTATAGAAAGTGTTAAATTATTAAAACGACCTTGAGGCTCTTCTCTTCTAAGGTTCACTCAATCAATATTTCACAGGCTCAAATTCCACGGATCAATGTTCAAAAATTGTTTCTGAATCGCTCAACAATTGCGTTCAACTGACATTATTGCTCATAATTACACTTCGCATTTTAGTCACTTGCCACATGAACCACATCTCTACACTTTCCTTAAAATAAAATAATAAGACTGGCGGTCGCTGTCTTGACTACTGTGTAATTGACTAGTTCTAATGCTAAGAAATCGAAGGTAAAATGTGACATAATTTTCTCAAAGTTGTGTATAGCAATTTAGAATTTTCGTAACACAGTATGTTTTCCGGCACCTTTTAAAATTCGCACGTATCCTACGCACTTGTTGAATTAGGTGTCATTGAGGAAAACCTTTGTGGACTGCAATAAATTTGCACAACATCTGAAATATCTTTTTCTCCGTCAAGTGGCGAACACAAAACGCATCCATTGACCTTGAAAATAACCTTTCAGATGAGGTGTGGGTTGATCGTTGCACGGTAGGGTGCGATTTACCCTTCAGACACTCGAGTAGTGTGATTTACGTAGGGAGTCAGAAGTAGTTGAAACTTAATGGAGCAAAACGAAATGAATTTACGGTAAGTTGATTCCGACATTGCTTAGACAATTACTTGTTTCTATACACTAATTTATGTAGAGAACTAATTTCACTTCAACTGCCATTGTTCAACGTAGTTCCATACCAGATTTCTTGGTTTCATAGTGTGATTTAAAACAAAGGGATGCTATTCGTTTTGCGTTGATTTATTAATGCTCAAAAAGTAAAATGCGCGACAGCATTAAGATCACATTTTATAAAGCATTAGTTGCCTTGTAATGACTAAGCTTTGTACCGACGTCACAATAACACAATGAATGCCATTCGCACCTTAGACTCTGTTCCCTCGAAATTATTGAGAAAGCTTAGCAAATTTCAGCAGCGATTTCATATTAACTGTTTTTCTCATCGCGATTGTTGGGATTTCGTCAATTCTTATTAACATAGCATTCCACTACAATTGAAGTAGCACTCAGTTAATATTGGAAATAGTGGAAAATCGACACCTTCAGTTTCACTTAAAATAACCCTTTCCGTGGGCTCATGTCTAAAACGTCAGTTGTGAAAAACACTGAAATTTTATTCTTTTAAGCAAACAACTATTTTTTCCAAACTGAAAATCTTTACTCGTGTTCAGCAGTCCACAGTCATGATTCAGCTGTGTTTCATTAAATTTTTGTCCACCATACTTCCTGCCCATTGGATGGTTTGTCGCTAATGCTGCCAATCCTGTCTCTCCATAGTATTTCGTCTTCTTCCAATGCCTGCATAGGCAGCACGAAGATGCCAAGCAATGGGGGCTTACAGGCTCAACATTTCAGAAGTGAGAACGCTCTGTAGGACGAAGTGTTTTGGTCGTCACTTCGTCATCTATCACTAGCTAAACCCTCGAAAATTTGAAATAAATTAGCGGTTGTGCTATACCTTTTGAATCTGATCAACAGATCATGATCACTCTGACCTTCTTTGTATGACTCTAGTTAATTTAATGTGAAATAGGTAAGGAAGACTTATCTTATCTGTTTCTTTAAACATGTCCGCCTTGTAATTCATCTGAGGTATCGTGTTATGGTCAGCGTAGAAATAACAGTGGTAGCATGTTTGAATCCGACACACTAGCAATATTCGTAATGAATGCGTAGGAAATTGCATTAATGTTGCTATTTGTATTCAGTTTCATTGATGGTATATATCATGGATGGACTGATGTGATTAATAACAGAGGATCTGAACTTCTCCTCCAACGAGGCATTTTCACTAACTTCTATCTTTCTGCATCTCTTTGACACTCCCATTGACATTCTGTGACCGTATAATTTTTTTTTGGAAACGCATTGGAATTTTGCATTTAATCCTATTAGTATTGGATATTTCTACCCAGTTAATCGAAAATTAAATTTGGAAAACTAAGATGACTCTCAAAATAGCCAGATTAATTGTATTTCATTGAAATCCAGATGATCCCTTTTTATTATAATGTGAAATATTTTGAGGGAAAAATAATCTATCACATGAAACAGGAGAAAATATGGTGAAAGATTAAGATAAAATCTAGATGTTCAAAATCCAAGAAATTAGAAATGTGAATAGTGAATAGTGGAAGAAGGGGCTGTAAGAGTGGAAGATGTAGTTGCTGTTTCAAATGAATACTGAATTGACCTAACGAATGCAGGAATCAAATTTTCAATCATAAATATATTACATTAAAAAAAGAAAATTTGTGAACTATTTGGGACGAAACCAGAATTTCAAAAACAATGATAATAGGAAGGAGGCAGCCGAGACAGGGAAATAAGGAGCAACGAGAGAAGATGAGGAAGTAATCGTAACAGGTTCTATAAAACTTGGCTTGAATTCTTATCGTCCTCACCAGGATTAGGTTTTATTTCTGGTTTTTTACCGGTGGTGGCTTTTGGACGGTTCCTCCAGGTGAAACTTGTTCCGTTATTGGTTTTAGCCGCCGATGTACGGCAATACAAAATACAAATGCAATTAAGTGACTATGGGTTCTCATTTCTTTCGCATATGCGTGTTCATGAGTTGTAAAAGACCTCTCCTTTTATATCAAACACTCGTGTGGGCTGCACCTTTGCCTTGAGTTTTAAATGAATGATTGGCTTTGATGAGTTTACCAATTATCTTTGTGCTATTAATAGTATTCGATTTGTGAAAGAAATTTTTCATTCAGCATTGGATTGATGAATTTGTATATGAGCACGAAAGCAATTCTGACCTTTTCCTCTTATGATACCACAATGAGATCAGCTGGAATTCTGAAGTAGAAAATATATGAAACTTCCTTATATCAAATTGCAGACTTTATGATAGTTATCATTAGCCCTTTAGTTGACTTCGAACTTCACAGAGGGGAGGGGAGGAACACCAAAGTCACAAAAAGTCGAGAGGAGAACAGAAGTGCCATTCACAGATGTAAAAGAGACCGACACAAACGTAAAGAAAAATGCTAGGTAGGTTGAGTGGTGGAAAATGACGTATTGTGGGATCATGGTAGTTTGAAGTCAGAAGTAAACCGCCTGTTTATAGGTGAACGTAATTAGTCAATCAGAGATATAATCATGTTCGATTCTATAACCCACCAATTTCCTCCGGTGTTCTAAGTAGTGCTGAGGAGTGTAAGGTACATTGATACGCCTCAGTAACTCTTCATACTGAATTGTGATATGAATAAGGCATGAAAATGGCAAGATTTTTAGACTCATTACTTAGCAAATTCTTACCCCTTTGGGTCCAAACTGATACTTCGGGTAGGCCATTCGAATAGAAATGTCTTTTTTGGAACTCATTAATTTATTAAAATTGGAGAAGCCTCACCACCTGCTTGACGAGGAGGTGCTTAAATGAGAATTATAAGTAGTATGTCAGCGATTAGTTTCTTAAAAGCCCACCTTGTTTGAAAGCTTGATCGGTTTCGTACTCGTAGACCTAAATATGACGAAAATAAATTAACTTCATTAGCAGCAGTAGAGATTATATTTATCAATAAAATTGAATTTCCCATCAGGTTGGCCAGCTATAGAAAAGCGATATGAAAATAGAAACCTAACTCTTCCGAATGTCTAGACAACAAAATGGGCGAATAGATTTAAATGGTATAGTGATAATACACAGACGATCTTAGGTTCGCTGTCTCCTTTAGTAAATGTCATATCCAACCATTCGATTGATCGAGAATTTCCTAGAATACTACTTTCAGTATTGGGCGTAATTTGCTAGCGAATAAGTTTTAAGACGAACCAGCATCTGCTGAAGGTGGATATTCTTCTGATGATTATTGTTTAATTCTTGTGAAAAACTGTTATTCCTTGCAGCCAATTCATCTTCTATAAATAAACAACGACAAGGTCCTATTGATTATCAAATAAAGAAAAACCAATTCGAAAAATTAAAATTTGTAATAAACACCATTGAAATGACCATTTACATGAGCTTAACTATCATGAAACCTGCCTTTAAGTGGAATGAACGCTTAATCTCATGTTCCATTCGGTTATAAAAAACAAATTCTATTTGAGACTTGGGCAGATGAGGAATTTATTTGTAAGATTACCCCTAAAATCACTAAAACGCTTCAAGTGAATTGAAACTAAGAGTTGAACAATGCAAATTTTAAATAATTACTGCAGAAAGTTTCTCAGTAATTTTTGGCTAAATCTGGGACCTATTGAAGTGTCAAAAAGTTGCAGCACTCAAGTTACTAAGCCTAGGACCTTCATTCAATTCCCATCACAAGAAGTGCATCGTCATTGTTAGAGAAATTTTTGAAATCGCTAGAAAGGTGAAAGGGAAAATGTACGAATTACCGGATGAGCTTATGGCACCGCTCTTCTCCTTAATGTGTTCCATTTCCGTTGCCGTTTCATCACGAATCTCTGAGATGTGTTTGAGAGTGATGATGTGAAAATTATTGCGATATTCATTAATGCGTGCCTTCTGATCGAAGGAAAGTGCGAAGAGTTGGCGCATCGCTGAACTTAATTCTCTACGAACTTGGTCACGAACCCTCGGTTCTGATCTTGATTGTTGTTCATTGATCTCAGCTAGCTTCTCTCGAAGGGCTGTCACCTCTGTAGCAAGTTCAAATTAAAGCCAATTTTAGAAAGAAAGTATATGTTTGCATATCATTTATGCATAACGCAGAAATTAAGTTGATGTTGGACTGAGTACGCTCACTGTATTCATTTATCATTTCAATCTTAAATGCAATTTACACAAATTAGTATTCACTTAATTTACATATTATATTGACACTTGATGGAAGGATGAAGGTGGTATTTCACATAGTCTGAAAGTGACTCACTGAAGAATGGGAGATATACATTCCAGATATGAATTGAAATAACTGTCTAGCTAACACGTGATTATGAGCACTTCCTGAATAATTTGTTTTCTTAATATTATTATTTGAGTTTTAGAGTTTTTAAATAAACTTTTAAGAAACGCCTTATAGTCTACGTATGATTCAATTATGCCAACTAACACTGTGTTTGCTCGAAGTAAAGCAAATAATACAATTTCTATTCATAGAAAAAGGCTGAGCAGATGAAGGAAGTAAACTTCCCCTTATATGGGATGCACGATAGTCATACATGATCAAAACATACGCATACGTCAAGAAGTCTATAAACCTGCAGTTGAATTCAAACTACCGTGACTCGACTGTATGTCATATTCGACCACTTCCACAGTACTCACCTTGAATTTTTCTCCACGTTTGTGTCTGTCTCTCTTACATCTGTGACTCACTCTTCTATTCCCCTTTCTATTCCCCTTTGTGACTTTGATAATCCTTCCCTCTGTGAAGCCAGAAGTCAACTAAAGGGCTAATGATAACTACTATAAAGTCTGCCATTTGATACAAATAAATCCCCCCAGTATTTGTGGCGGATAAAAGTAAAACCAAAGGCCATTATGTCCATTCGTATCATCTTGACTGAGATTTGAAGGATAGAATACACCTACAAGCTCCTTATCAATTCTTTTATTATGATTATTCATATTAACAGTTACATGGAAGACCACTTATGAAGTGCGTAGTGTTCATTCCTGATTCATTCATCACCTTTATTTTAAATTCATTTGGTATTCTCCATGATATATAGTCTTCAATTTTAAAAACGTCCGTGTTTTTACAATTAGGCACACAATATATAAAACGAATACAATAGATTTCTGGAACAATTACATGAAGTAAATATTGGTGTTTATTGAAAATATACGGAGTTTGCTAGGTCAAATCCATTATCTACGTTTATTAAGATAGATCAGAATAATTCTGAGTTCACTAGTTTTTTATAATTATTTTTTTGTCTAAACATGGAGCAACTTGGAATGACAGCAAACATTTTCCACATTCTAAAATTCTATTCAATGTTGCGTTTTAATAACATTTACAGGGCTCAAATGGATTTAACCGTGAAGCAATAAGGTGAGCATTTTGATCGTGCAAAAAGTGACGACCAAAACACTTCGCCCTACAGAGCGTTCTCACTTCTGTAATGTTGAGCCTGTAAGCTCTCATTACTTGGCATCTTCGTGTTGCCTATGCAGGCATTGGAAGAAGACGAAATACTATGGAGAGACAGGATTGGCAGCATTAGCGACCCACCATCCAATGGGCAGTAAGTATGGTGGACAACAATTTACTGGAACACAGCTGAATCATGACTGCGGACTGTTGAATATGAGTTAAGATTTTCGGTTTGGAAAAAATAGTTGTTCGCTTAAAAGAATAAAATTTCAGTGTTTTTCACAACTGATGTTTTAGACATGAGCCCACAGAAAGGTTATTTTAAGTGAAACTGAAGGTGTCGACTTTCCAATATTTCCAATATTAACTGAGTGCTACTTCAATTGTAGTGGAATGCTATGTTAATAAGAATTGACGAAATCTCAACAATCGCGATGGGAAAAGCAGTTAATATGAAATTAGCTAAGCTTTCTCAACAGTTTCGAGGGAACAGAGCCTAAGGTGCGAATGGCATTCATTGTGTTATTGTGACATTGGTACATCGGTACATTGGTACAAAGCTTAGTCATAACAAGGCAACTAAGGCTTTGTAAAACAATGCAGGCACTACTGTTTGACTGTTAGCTGAGAAGCCTCCTCACTCACAATCTCACACGCTTCCTTCGGCTTCTTGAAATTACTTTGTTAAGCCAGGATAATCAAATTCACTTGATACTCGTCTCAATAGAGAAGGCAACATGCTTAACTGCTCCAACATTTTCTCTTCACTTTCATCGACAGCCATGCATTTTAAGCAAGCAATTGTCTAAACAGTGATGAAATCAACTAAGCCTAAAACCCATTTCGTGTTGCTTGAGTAATTGGTGGAGATTATTTCGGAATTTCGGGTGGATTTCATTGAGTTTCAACCACTTTGGTCCTCCTTCTCAAGTCTCAATACGCGTGTGCTTGAAATGAAATCCACACAAGCATGGTGCAACGAACAACTCCCATCTCATCTGAATTACTATTCTCGGAGCTAATTGATGTGCTACTGTGACACTGGTACAAAGCTTAGTCATTACAAGGCAACTATGGCCTTGTAAAATGGGATCTCAATGCTGTCGTGCATTTCACCTTTTGAGCATTTATAATTCAATGCAAAACGAATGACACCCCATTGTTTTCAATCACACTCATTTCTTTCGCGCCACTTGTTGGAGACAAAAATATCTCAGATTTTATGCAAACCGATTGCATTTCACGCAGCTTTCTTCAATCACTGGAAGTTCAACAAGTGCGTATGAGACACAATCGATGAAAGATCACGTAAATTACACTTTGCTAAATTAATTCAAAACTAATGCACACCACTTCGTAACAAGTATTTTGCGTTCTACCTTAGATCCTACGGTATAGAGATGTGACTGGTGTGGCCGGTGACTCTTAATGTAAAATGAGATTTCAGGCAGTTGATGTCAGTGGAACCCAACTGTTCAGGAGATGTGGATTGCGAGCCTGTGGTGAAATGATGATCAAGTGAACTCTTAAAGAGAAGAGCATCAAGATCTTTTCAATTAGTGAACAATTTCTTTATTCTTCAGGTCATATATTTACTCACTAACGACGAGACCACAATTTCATTTATAAGTCCCATGCTAGGAAGAATAAGAAAGATTGTTGAATGGAAAATAGTGAATGCGGCTGAAATGGAGCTCATAAAGAAAGGAGATAACTTCTATCTTGCCTTCCCAATTCAAACCTTGAATTCACTGAAGTGAGATATGAGCCTAATCTGAATCACATCACGACACCTTCCCTGAAACTGCATAATAAGTTAGACGGCCGCTGTCCTGACTATTTAGTAGTTTGAATGCTATAGAAATGCGAGGAAGTTGATACAATGTAGTGTGAAGTAATTAAGAATTTTCATAACACAGGATGATAATCGGCGTCCAATGGGTAGTGAGCATGGTGGAGAACAATAGAAGAAGACTTGAGTGAACTGTTGACAGCGCATGAAAAGACAAAAAACAAGCTTTGGAGAAATCCCTACTAGATGTTGAGACTCTGAAGAAACGCTTGGCTGATTAGCACAAATTAAAGAAAATTGAAATTCATAAAGCGGATGATCTGCATTCTCAGGTACCTTTCACCTTCCTTTTTCCGAGATAGCTATTTCGTATTGGCTAGTATTAATTTGCAGCTTATTCAATTAGAAGATGTTGCTGATTAAAAGGATAAGAGCTAAATTAGTTATCAGTTATTTTATCGATCAAAAGAGTTACTTTTGCTCCCTTAGTCATCTCACTCAAATCCAGTATGCTGATTATTTCACCACCTGCAACGTGTAAAGAATCAGCAGAAATCCAGACTCTGGAAAGAAAGCAAGAGAAATGTAGCAGCTCCAAATGAATGTCTACCTAGTGAAACCATATTCACTGCATTTAATAAAATTAAAATCTAATAATTCATCCTGACTAGCTTTACAAATATTTACGTTGAAACAACGGAATAATGAGGAAAATATGAAGACTAATTGCAAAGACCGGAAAACTTACAAAAAATCATTTCATAACAACTAGCGAAACAGCAATACGATTACCAAAGACACAGAAATCGCAAACAACTATTAGATGGGTAGAGACGGAAGGAAATTATTAATAGATACGGAGATAACACACAAATAAATGGAAGTGCTTCGTAGATGCAGGATCCGACAAGTACGGTCACTGGCATCGTGACTAGAGCTGACACCTATTTGGGGGAAGAGAGGCGAGTCACTAGTTTCCACCAGTACTTTGTAGCCCTTTGTTTCGTCAGGATTTCCGAGAAGTCGGTCACCTTCATTGTTGGCGTAGGATTTGTTGTACTGAAGATGATCTATTAAGATAAAAGCAAGAGAGCTGGAAAAAACGAATGATTATAAAATAAAGTATTTTTAGGGTCAGCCTACTTATTCAATTGTACTATGGTGATTTTAAATCAGCTTGGACATATCGGGAAAATACATTAGTTAAAGATGGCGTGCTTCCTTACGTCTTAAATTTGACGGCTCTTGTCAGTATATTTACCAAAATGAAGAGGTTCAGTCGAGAAGTAGAATAGAGTAAATGGAAATAGAAATTTGTTCAAATATACAAGGGCAATATAACGACTAGATGTTATTTCGCTAGAATAATCACAATGAAAAGTGCTAAACAATTTCATTGAATTTGCTTTCAACTAGGCCTTGCATCGACGAAAAATCTTAAGGCAGCTATTTTGAGATACAATGAAGAGAGGAATTGAAGTAAAGTTGATACAGCCTACCCTCTCTCTCCTTCTTCTCGAAGAAGCTCACAACCACGGAGACGCGGTACAGCACATTTGGTCGAGAACTGCTCGCAATCTATTTAGCAGTAAAACACTTCCGACACATACTGGAAAGACATCAATTTACGATCTTCACCGATCATAAACCCCTAATCTATGCTTTTCAGGCAGCCGCAGATCACCATTCACCCAGAAAAACACGACATTTGGACTACATCGCGCAATTCACTAATGATATACGACACATCGATGGTACCAGTAACGTCGTTACAGATGCCATGTCCCGTTTGGAACTGAACCAAATCGTCGTGCCTTCTTTAGATCTGCAAGTTCTTGCTTCTGAACAAAGATCAGACCCGGATTTCACAGAAATCACTTCCAATCCTTCTTTACGCTTCGAATGCTTACCCTTACCGGACTCTAACACGGAGATCCATTTCGATGTTTCGACCGGCAAGCCGAGACCTCTCGTCCCGCAGGCGTATCGCCGGAAGATTTTCGATCACTTCCATGGATGTCGCATCCAAGTATTCGCGCTACAACGAAGTTGATCACTGAACGTTTTGTTTGGAAACGCGTACGACAGGACGTCCGTCAGTGAGCCAAAAATTACCTCGCTTGTTTCCCTCTTCCTGAAGCCCGTTTCCGCCATATCCACGGTGATATTATCGGTCCCCTCCCCCACCCCAACCATCGAACACTTTCTCGTACATCCTAACCTGCATTGAGCGTTTCACGCGTTGGCCAATCGCCGTCCCCTTACACGACACTTCTTCTATGTCGGTGGCTAAAGCCCTGATAGATTCATGGATATGCATATTCGGTGTTCTATCAGTCATCACGACAGACAGAGGACCACAGTTTACTTCTACCCTATTCCGGGAACTAACCCAACTATTAGGCTCAACACACATCCGTACCACTGCGTACCATCCTGAAGCTAACGGTCTCGTCGAACGCTTTCACCGGCAGCTCAAATCAGCAACCATCGCTACTTCCTCCAGTTTCAATTGGGTGGAACGTCTTCCTATCATTCTTCTCGCACTTAGAAGTACAGTAAATGAAGATCTGGGATGCTGTCCGGCAGAGCTTGTACTCAGCACCCTCTTAAGGCTTTCTGGGGAAACGATCTGTGAATCTCAGTACCGAGTCTCTGTAGACCCTTCATCGTATGCCACCCGATAAAAAGAACACTTCCGATCTGCCTTGCCCACACAAACCCGTCAGGATAGCAAGCCTAGATATATCCATAAAGACTTATTTACATCCCCCTTCGTCTTTGTTCGAGCAGATACAGTAAAGAAGCCCCTTCAGCCTCCATACGACGGACCATACAAAGTACTCCAACGCAATTCCAAATACTTTATTCTTGACCGCAATGGTACCAAGGATTGAGTCAGTATTGATAGGTTAAAACCGGCTTATCTGGAGCCTCCTCCTACGCCGGCGCCCGAGGTTAAAGCACACCTGCCTAGACCTCCTACTCAAATAACTGAAGTCACTGTACCACTCTCTTCCCCCCACCGCTACCATCCCTTTCCGAAGATGCTTCGACCCCTTCAGTTTCAACACCTTCACCTCTCCATCACGAACCCTATTACACTCGTTCCGGCCGAAGAGTTACCTTCCCCTCTCGGTTGGCCGATTATGTACATTGATGGACTTTCGAGCGTTTTCTTCCACCTTTTAGTTGCCTACAAACGCTCTAAGGGGGGAGTATTGCGGGGACACAAATTTAGCATGACAAATGCAGAAGCCTCGCGAATACGATTTGAACACTATCTCTTCCACTTTACCACCGTCTCTATTAGAATCAACTAATTTCTTATTGGTCTTAAACTCAAAATGGACAATTTCAATGCAAATTATGGAGCTCTAAAAAGACCAATCTCAGTATTTATACTTGCAGTAAAATTTTAAACCTTCAATAAACTTCCGTTGTCTATTAATGGAGGTTCGCAACGAATTTTGACAAATACTTGAATAGAATAATGAAAGTCTCACATATATGCTTATTTCATGCTTATTATGCGGATATAAGTTTAAGCGTAACATTTAAAATCAACTTTCAATGAAAACGAGAGAAAATGAAAGTGCTCAAGACATTTTCACCTGCTTTAATATTGATTAACGTTTAAGCGTGGTTTTGAAGGAAATAATGATTTATCAATTCGTAAGCACGGCCACTTTCATAGCATGCACTTAATCTAAGGCACTCAAGTTAATATGAGAAGTGCAGCAGAATGCATTGCCTCCTCTCAGGTCTCTGTCAATGTTCCTCTCAATGGACTTTCAAAAAATGTATTATTCAATTTTTAGGCCTAATATCGAATAAATCTATCTTTATTTGTTAGAAAGGAAGCTGTGAATATTTTTCCAAGTACATTAGTTAAACGGCACTCAAACATTGAAACTCCAAATAAAGCATCTCGCTCTCTATATTTCTTATACGTAACATTACGCAAGCGAACTGGCCTATCCTCCTTGAGATCCGGTTTATTTTTGGAAATATTCGACGTGATCGAAGTGCAAATGCGCTAACCAAGTAATGGTTCTATAATAAATCGTTCAAATAACTCTGTACTCATTTTTAGTTAGTAACACTATTATTAAATATTGCAGATACTGACCACTCTAGAGGTCTCAAAAATGAATTCTTTCAGATAAAGTGAAACGAATGGCCACTTCATAACCGACGGTTAGAACCGCCATGTGAAAACAACTTAGTGTCTTTAACCTCGACTACAATCTCTCCTGCTAATCCAAATTTGTATTTCACGTATTAATATGTTTGAAATAAAGTACCAGTTACTTGAATAGGTTTGAAATTTTTATATGATCGTCAAATTCTTTTTTTACTAGAAACAAAAAAATAGGACTGCATTTGTTATGCAAACAGGAGGCAAATGGGAGACAGATTTTAATGTGATTAATACAAATATCGGGTATAGAAACAGAGCGTCATAAGTTGTGACATGTGTGTGTTTCACTTACCTACTAGAAGTTCATACAAACCAAGATTTGATCAGTTTTCTCTTCCTCCTCCCTTGTGAAGGGTCGACATGCAATTCCCCTTACCAGTGGAATCAATCGAACATCACACCACGCAGTTGGATGAATTTTTGACTTTTGCTCGATTCCCTCTTGACCGATCATCACCGGTTGAGAGTCCGATGGTCGTTTTTTAAGGTGCTCGCGCCGATGAATCAGAAGAAAAATCTAACTCAAAACCGTGGAAATGGGACTTAAGTTATGTGGCTTATTTCGAACTAATTTAGCTTGGCTTTCTTAGGCGTTAAATATATCATCGTCATCGAAAATATCTCAGAGTAAACAAAAAATATTGAGTGAATTCTTTGACAGAAACACTCTTTTAGATTATCCTTTTTTGATATTTTTGATGACATTAGGTGACTATTTCTTTCACTCATTCAGCCATTGTGTACAGTTTATAGGTACCGTGATGATTAGATACAATTGAATCGTGATGGTTGGCAGTTATTTATTTTATTCGTTTGGACAATCAAATTAACCAATCTTTACCATTGATGTTGGAACCCTGTGAATCCGACTTGAATAAAATCACTCCTCATTAAGGTTATAGTTCTCAGTTTCCGATGCTTCTTCTTGTGTTTAACGTTTGTCCTTCTTCCTGCTTCGTGCGCATTTTTTGTCATTTTAATTTAGTTTTGCCTTTTCTTTTGTTGATTTCATTGCTTGTTATCATTGACTTTAAATGGTCGTTTGTTTGTTATTTTGTTTTGTAAACAAATGACTGGTTAACCTATATGGAATAATAATGAAAAATTGTAAGCAAAGAGAGATTTAATTGATTTTGATCGGGTTATGCTTAATCGAATTCTTCTGTTTAGTCATTACATTTCTGAAGCATTCTTGACTTCCTTAACCAATTCTCCTTTTACCATAAACTGGTCTTCTTTTCACTATCAATGTGTCTGATTCAAATATTGCTGGCTAGCTACAATCTCTAAAATCTCTCTCCCTTTACACAATAGGTGCTATTGTTTGGCATGGGAGTTCCATAACAAATATATTCCAAAAGAGAATGTGGGCATGACTAATGCAGAATTAATTACCAATACCAATACGACCAATCAATGGTCGATTCCAGTACACGATTACCCGACCAATCAATGATCCAAATTATATGAGGTCATCATAACATAAAGTGCACATAATAACTAATTTCCACGTAATACGCACAGCACGTTAGCGCGCCAATATAAATATCACACTTACATACAGTACGCCGTACTAAATAAGCGTATTCACGGCATACGTCTTTTTCTTCTATTCTGGAAGACTTACTAACTAGAAGAATCTGCCACTGAGGTTTCTGAGTACAGTCAAGGCTTATTAAGGTGGCTAATCCGCTAGAAATTAGTGACTCTGACGTGATTCAAGCCTGACTTCATCATCCGCTCAGCAGAAGAACAACTTCTCGCTGCACTGCGATTCCCCTTCCGACCACACAACTCATTTGATGATCCCCCTTACTTCTCGATCAACAGCTATTTCGTCGACTCTACACTCGCTCCCCCTCCTACTATTTTATGAAAAGGACTGAGGAAAACACGTGTTCCCAAGCGTTATTGCCAAGTGTTAGAATCACTTTGAGTGCATATGAGAGTTGTGAATCGAAGTAAACTTATTAGAAAAATTACCAATTAGGTGTGGATGAAGACCAAGTGATTGAGTTGGTAAAGCCTTCATCTATATTCACTCAATCTTCTGCGCTTCCTACTCTACGTTGGCTCTACTTCACTGTTAGATTTGCTATTTGACACTTCATCATTTGCTCAAGTCGGGTTTGATCAAATTAACCTGTACTAAATCAGTCCAAGTTCTGGTTATAGATTAAAATTCCTGAATTGAATAATATGCGACGCGAAGAGGAATGGATTAAATACTGTTGACCTGTACAGAAACATGTATCAATACCAGCCATTATAATAGGTACAAGGTATTGAAACTAAATGCAACTGAATTATATATTGCGAAATTCTTACTTACGAAACCAGAAATAAAATCCCTGAGTCGAAAATCTTACGAAGTACCAATCCTAATTGCGTAACAATAATAATAAAAATAATAATTCCAAAGCATATTTAGAAAGTGTATTCTGATGATCATCTTGGATTAGGAGATAGAGAGAGGGGAGTGGTGTCATTTTATACAAGAGTTCACGATGGCCATTGGTACCACACTAGGCCAATGTTTATCGCGATAACCAAATCCCACGGATGATCTCAAAGCCTCCTCTTGTTCTCATGAGTATAGGGCAAATTATTCTTTATAACGGCAAAGGTGTTAACTTAGAAATAAACAGAGTCTTATTTCTTACTGTCTTGGTTGTTAACAATTAAAACTAATTGAGCCGAAGAGTAAAAGTGGAAAATAGCACTTCTAGTCCACAAATAAAATGAAAAGATTATCTCAAGCCTAATTTAAAAACAAGTTTTATAAATGCATTTCCATAGTTGAAAGTGAAAGAGAATATTTGAGTTATCTAACACTTGTAAGCATAATTAGTGACGATATATGTATATATGTGATAAATGCTTCATCTTAATCATTCACTTAATTGATATCGGCATTTCACTAAGAACAATTTAGCGTCGTAGTTAGCAATATAACGAATAGACGTTATTTCACTAAAATAATCACAATAAAAATTGAATTCATTGAACTTGCTTTCAACTAGGTCCTGCATCGGCGAAAAATCTTAAGGCAGCTATTTTGTGATACAGTGAAGAGAGGAATTGAAGTAAAGTCGATACAGCCTACCCTATTCCACTATTAATGCCCAATGATAAATCGGGCGTCATTTTTAGTCCATCTGAGCTAATGAAACGGTGCATTTAATTTAAGGAATATTTCGCATTTGTTCACTTTTCCTTCAGATTCTTTATTTATTTTTACAATATCGTGTCATGCATTTACCAATTATTTTTATCATTTCAATTGTTTATTGGTCAAGAAATATATGTATTTGAACAAAAAATATTGTGGAGACAAATACGAGATTGACACACAGTGATTTAAACAATTTTAGTATAATTAATTCTACTTCAACGCCGATTTTTTGCGAAGAAACATTAATAAGTGAATTTCTAGAATAAAATAGAACCAAATGTTGAACTTTGAAAATGGCTTAATGTTCTTCTCCGTTCTTAGGCTCCAAATGGAGTCTATGACAGGTTTGCCCTATTAATGTTGATTTTAAACTCTGATTTTTCTATCATTACAAAGGATCATTTCGAATGTCATTAGGTTTTTCAATAAATACGCCAGAGAGATATTGCCGATATTTTGATGAATCAAAGGTGATAAAAACACACAATGGGTTCTTGCCAAAAATGTGGAAACGTTGACATCATGGGACAGTGATTTGAATCTGATGGAATCTGTTGAGTGCATATGTGTCAATCAACTTTCTAGTCAACCGGCGACGAATGAGAACAAGAAGAAGAGGCAGGTTCCGAATGAAAGCAGATTTCAGAAGGATTCGAAATTTAAAGCAATGTTTATCCAAGTGAAAAAACCGTTAGCTGCCTCGAAGAACGCTATAAAGCGGACTGAAAATAGTAAGAAGAAGAATACCCCAAAAGCATATCACCACATTTCCAGAAAGAGGAAGCGAAAAGAAGTAGCAACTTGAACTATTTTTGATAGATTTGTTAAAACGACAAAAGTATAAAAAATGTTTTGATTTTCTGTCATC
Organism: Hymenolepis microstoma; assembly: GCA_000469805.3. Lineage (NCBI taxonomy): Eukaryota > Metazoa > Platyhelminthes > Cestoda > Cyclophyllidea > Hymenolepididae > Hymenolepis > Hymenolepis microstoma. The sequence continues at coordinate 33,492,233 of LR215989.1, read as the reverse complement.
TGAATCGAATGCCTCTGAACATGATCGAGAGAAAGTGCAGAGTCTTCGGATGATGGTGATGAAGATAAAAGCTGTACTCAAGAGCCACTGGTTAGCTGCTCATTTCTAATGGAAATGAAAGAAACCGGAGCTACATCAATCGCATGTATTCGCTCCTGCAAAAATAACAAATCGTGAAAAGGAATACGCAAACAGGAGGGCGGAAGTGAGGAGGGAGGAGGTGTTCTAGCGAATCCGATGGAGAAGTTTTAAAGTGAAACAGATTGATAATACGGGGGATGTCAAGTAAACATATCATCGTGGATAACTATTCAATATTTTTATTTGACAAAATCATACTTTTATTTTATATTTTCTTATAATTATTATTGAAACATTAACTAACTTTAAAATTGCCTCAAAATGAATTGTGATATACTGTACCAAGTTCAAATCTGAATGTGGAAAATTTTTGACATAATAATGGTAATTTGTGTTGATTCATCTTTCTAAGTGGTGTATGGGTTTGTCGTTAATAAAAGGCTATTTAGAGGTTCCTTTTCAAGACCCTAGCTGTCGAATTGAGTTGACTTCATGAAAAGGGATTTGAATTATCTTGTGATATCACATTTGTATTTTCACAATTGAGCACTTATTCACGTGCTGAACTTAAAAGAAATTAAATATTTGAATTAGTGCCGTGGTGAAGAGATTTAGGATGGCAACAGTTAGAAGCTACGCTTTTGAAATAGGCCATTTGTCTTAATATTCTGACCATTCTATTTTCCTAATCGCTTTGCAAATATTCATGCTTTAAATTGGAGAGCGTTCTAATGGCATAAAACATTAAATTGAGTTTTCCGTAACTGTTTATGGAGGATGAGACAGGGTGGCGCAACCTATACGTCTCATTCATCAACGTTTTAATTAGTTCTTGAAAATCAAAAAATGTCTCCGATGCACGAGGCGCATTTTGTGTCTCATGGTTTCTAAAATCTTTAGGATCCTTGAGGTATTCAGTTCTTTTGGAAATTTTTCTAGCCAACTGATGACAATTGGACGGAAGACTTGAATTGCAATTATTAGATGTCCAGATAATCAATTATTCTCTGCGTATCCTTAATAAATCAACAGCTATCTCTGCTATTGTTTTCTACCTCGTCATTTACATTCTTAATGGGGTCAGACTACGTTGAGCAAGTAGTAGTGTGAATGCATTAAATTGGAATAGTAATAATGACAAATATCAATGAATTAACACCCAAAATCTTATCACTGAAAGTTTACAACAAGCTGGCGGACTCGGTTCTGCTACACCGAGTGTACTAGTAATAGGCTCCTCAACAGAAAACAGTAAATTGAAAAGAAATAATGACACAGGTTTGCTACAGAATCCCTCCCAAACATTGATACGTATACTATGTAACTAAATGTGAATAGAAAATTTACCACTCTGTGGAGTCAAAATCATTAAAAAAAGGTGAATTCAAATTGTAGCACATCCCTCCTGATACGATTAGACATTTGATTACTAATTACTCAGATAAAAATGAGAAATGGAGCCACAGATAGATGTACTTTTAGAAAGGTATGATTTGTTAGTACTATATTAACATATTTAACATTCAGGCCAGATAACAGGGATGCTGAAAAATTATCACAAGGCAAACAAATAAGTAGAGGAAGGTCGAAAAGTTCTCTCTCTACAAAAGGCCATTCATTGTAATTCAAAAAAGGTGAGACGAATCATTGGAGTAGTGTATGGAAAGGTTGAAGGAAATATTGACAAAATGTTACTAACCACAGTACGAAACACACAGAGTTCCAGGGAGGGAGGAGGGGAGGGGGTGAATAAAGAAACTAAAAGCGAATACTGGAAAGAGAGCAAGTGAAAGAATCAGATATTATGAATAGGTGCGTATATTTGTCACAAATAGGAAATAGGAACAAAGTGAATTTTTGAAATTAATCAACCATTCTTTTATGTGAAGTAATTTATCCAGAATAGCAGAATAGCTTTCTTCACTTTCCAACATCTGAACAATATAATTAGTGAAATTACGCTGTGGGGAGGACTTGTAGCATTCAGTTAAGTTAAATAAACAATTTCCTAACAACTCACACATCGGTAAAAAGTGGTGTAATTTGAAAATATTTTGATTAAATTATATCTTTTTTCGCTAAATTCTCCTAGCATAATCTTGGGATATCGATTACTACATATGTCTCTACTAAATTAGGCTTTCTGCAATCTGACATTTAATGATTCGTTTGGTTTAAAAATAAATGAAAAAAGACGTGTACATTTTCAATTTCTTACAAAATTTATTTCTAAACTTTATTTTACATGATCGCCTAAGGAACGACGATCACATTCCTATTCTGTGGGCAGATGCTATATTGTGCATTTAAATCCGTATCAGGACTCGCGAAATAAATGGCGCGATTTTGGTGGTATTTTGAAGGCTGTTGGTTTCTAATACCGAAAAAAATTGGGCTCATTTCGCAAACTTGTGTGACAGCAGTAGAAAGTGTACATCGTAAGTAAATAGATCAAGATTCAGGGATGCTTTTTCAAAGTACTCTCATTTCCAATGAGTTAGTGTAATTTGGGTAAAATAAAATTGCTTTTCCATGTGGCGCATGGATGGATCGAGTTATTGAAAGCTTAATACGGCATAAACTACAAGTGCACTTTATCTATCTAAACGATTCCCCCTATGCCTAGTATATCGCAGCTATCTCCTTTTCATTAATTGTTTCTTTCTTACAACATTTTGTAAGAGATACAAGAATCACTGTGGCATCGGAATCACTATTGGAATCACATTTTTCGAATTGGGAATCGAAAATGCGTGTATTCAATTTCTTTCAACAATAAGAGAGCTTTTGGGAAACTTCAAACAATGAGATTTTGAACTTTACCAAAGAATAAATCTGATTGAAAACAGGTAGATTGGTATTAGTGTGCATGTTGAGTTTCAAATGGACATTAATTGAAAAGAGATAAATTTAAAAAGTTTCGTCTTCCCATTTTCTTTCAAGTTCTGTTTTAGACGTTTTTCAGAAGATTAGCTCTGAAGAGGGACTCTTTTGAGCTAAATGAACAAGCACAAGAACAATGGTGGAATGGACGAATGAATAGAGAATTTCTTTTAATCATCTTCTTCTCATTTCTTTCAAATCAATATATCATTTTGTTCTTATTTAAAAGCCGCGGTTGTATGAACAATTTTAAAATCCAGTTTTCTTGAAGTTTCAAAGGAATGTCGTAAATTAAATAACCTTCTAATTTGAACGGAAAACGTTGTTTTGAAAAAAAAAACAAAAATCTGCTATTCAAGAAAGCAGGTTCACGCCTCCTAGAAAATACTTCAATTTATTTTATTTTCTACGAATTCGTTTATTTTAAAATCATGTCAAATCTTTTTCAAACAGGAATATGGGATTGGAATATTTAATGGCTTTATAGTTTGTAGTAACAATCTTATCTATGGAAATGTTAATCTTCAACCGAACTTAAAAATGTGGTATGAAAATCTTTTAATTAGTATTGGAATTCAAACAGACGGAGTGGAAATTGTGATTTTTATAAAATTTCAAACTTGAATTTAAACTGTACCACTTGACACCTAGAGTATTCTATTGCCCTCAGCTATCTTATTTTTGCACCATTACACGGAAATTCAGCCGAAACCTCCTGAAAATAGCTCTGAATCTGTTATCCATTTGCAACACCAAGAGTCTTAGGTCACTGTTGGAAAGCGCACTGAAATTTTCTACCCTTTAATTGACAATAGTCAAAAGACTGAAGATCCGGGAACAAACAATCTGTCTTTTCAAAATGAAGTGTAAATGGCAGTCCAAAATACACCTGAACCTACTCTTCGGAGTAGCCTTCGTAACCGAGACGGGAGATCCGCAAACTTGACGACAGGCGATGATTAACAGCAAATGAAAGATTCTCTGAACGTTAATAATATGCGAAAACCGCGTCAAGTCTCTTCCTCGCATCGCGACAGACCCAATTCAGAGGATGACTTAAACGATCCTCAAGCTTCAGAATCTATAAAAATTGTGGCAGTCACTCACAAAATGACTATTAAAGAAACGCAAACTGAGGATTTCTAAAACGCCAATGACGATTCATCAGATGAATCCACTGTTCTTTGTAAGCGGAAGCCATTAAGCCCAGGAAGTTTTGCGGAACTTGATTCCTAATCAAAAAATCCTGAACCCCTAATCCCGGAGGGTATTGCCGATTTTGCTTCATTTTTGAAAAATAGTCCAGTTAATCGGACTGAAGCTGTTAAGAATAAAAGCGCAAAAATGAAGAAAGCAACTTTGAGGAAAACGTTTTCGACGCCTAGGAGTCACACCAATCGACGTGAAACTTATTTTTAGCCTCCTTTCATCCCACACACACACACCCTACCATCCTATCTCTCATCTTCAACGTGTTGCACCTTCCAGCCGCGATGTGCGTCCATGCGATGAGGTGTCCCACAAGTTCATTTTTCAGGAGAATTAGTGAGTCGAGACTAGACAGCATTTTTAATTGATAAATCTGACGAGGCAATGGTCGTGTTGCCTATATCTTTGGTTGGAAGAAACTTATAATCTGGAAATTGTTCTGAATTGTAAATGAAAAAGTGAATAAATGTTATTAAAAGAGAAGTATGTTGTGAGTAAGACATCGCTGAAGAGCCGGTGAAAACATCAGAGGCGGACATGCTTGAAAGGAGTTATAAGTAGGGGTTCCTGTAACTGCTCTGCGTAACCGAAGCATTACAACAAAAGTGATATCCAATTTCAATAAAAATATAAATTTGTTCATATTTTAAGTTAATTGATAATTTTTAGGTCTCTCTTATGAAAATTAAGTACTACCTACTGAGAAGGACCTTCAGTTTACAAGCTGCAAACTCCACAAGTCAATTTGGTATAATGTAATGTGAACCAGGGGATTCCAGATTCATGCCACTCAGTGCACCATCAGTTTAGCTGAAGTCGTATTATGACTATCTTCTCCCAACTAAGCGGGGAAAGTGTTTGGAATATGCAATTAAGAAGTTGTATCACAGAGACGGTTTATTAGGTGGGATGGCAATGCTAACTGATATATTCATAGTTTGACATCTTAAGAATTACGCACAATGGCGTCTTATCTAGCTTAGGTCTCAGTTTATTCCGACAAGACACATTGGCGAGGTCGGGTCAATAGGCATTCTCTCTCTGGATGCCTCGTTTATTTCTAATAATGGGTATCCACTTAATAGAAACGCACGACACGATCGAGGGGTAACTCTTCTAACTAGGGCTGGACCCAATATGGAACTGGAAGTAATACGCAAACTCATCGCTCCACAGGTGGCGAATTCAGATTCAACTCCCACTTCGGTTGGTTGATACTTGGTCAAATTTTGTAATGTTGCATTGCATTTGTTTGTGAATTTCGATTGGCTTCGATCGCAATTGAATTAATCTAATCTCTATTTGCATTCCGTGCTCTTTTAAGTGCTTCTCAAAAATCGCCTTTTGAAAGGGATGCACATGTTATGCACTTACCGCATTCAGTTGAGTGCTAGGATCAGTAGACAGCAATGATCAAGCGGATCGCATTAAAGAAAAGTGAAACGGAAGTTACTCCTTAATGCCGGCATAGTTGACGTGAATAAATATTTTTGAAGATTTCACGACATGAAAGAGTGCAAGCACAATGAGCCTTGCTCGGTGAAGAATCTACCGTCGAATTACATAGAAACGAAATATCTCATTAACTGTCCAATAGTGATGATCCATTTACATCAATGTGCACATTTCATTAATATCTAAGTGAAATTGCTTCGGACTTCTTTCAACCAATTTGTACGAAGTAATTTGTCTCAGTTATTTGGAGGAGTTTATCTTTATTAATGCTGGAATTAACCCTTAAATGGTTCACCATTAGCTTGACTGAATATGCATATCCAATTTTTAGTATTGATGAATCTAATAGAATTGCGTCGAGGAGGAGAGTTGGAGTTTATGACAAAATCAAATGCGGCACCATTTTGGAGCACAAAAAATTGAATTAATGCTTAAATAAATTTTAGTTGCACACAGAGACGAGTAATTTGGAAAGTGGTAGATGCTATTACCGATATTCCAACTAAGCAAGAGCATGTGATATTATTGCCATTTCAAATTATTTTGAGTAAAAGAAGTTGTTTCGTCCGTTAATTGAACGATTGTGGAGCACCTGCAAATTATTTGTTGCATAGCATATTCAATCTGTAAGTACAATTTAATATACAAAATGGCAATTATTTGAAAATAATTATTTCAAAGCTCAGTTGATTATGATAGTTTTTGAAACAGTGAAATTCGTAATTCCGCCAGTAATTTAACATTTCATTAGGAAGCAAAAGCTTAATGAAATTTCGAAAACGCCAATAGTGATATGGTAGGAAGGACATTAATTTACACCTCTACAAAGACTCCAAGTTGACTTTCTCTCCAACGCAAATTCGAATAAGTTTGCCAAGTTGACTGGAACTCGCCTTATCGGTCTCCAGGGAAAATCGCAGTACATACATTATTTCATGCATTTCTACATGCAAGTTAATCAATTTGCCTTAAATCTAAACACGAAAATTCGAAACACAATTTTCGTTTAACCAGCGCTTGGGAGTGAGTTTAACGAAGTTATTTTTGCATTATATTTGATGAGTAAACTGTGTGATCTCTTTCAGAAATTGATTTGTGGGTTTTGAGCCTAATTGGTTACTCTATGTCGCATTTTGCATGTACAACATTTTGGAAAATGTCCAAAGAATTGATTGGCACACTTTCCATAGATCAAATAAAATTCATTGCCCGTAATTCCATTTCCATTTAATTTTACTGAATAAAAAGAAGTCAAAGAGGTGTGCAATTAATCGAGAATTTGAGGTAAGTGTAAAATTACCGCAATGGCGCGCAGATTGTATCAGGCCAGTGATTTGTAATTGGGCAAGTTTAGATGACATCCTTTTGGGAATTGAAGACAACTATTTCCTTCAACCAGGCGTATATAATTTTTCGTTTATAAAGACGCAAATAGGTGCACAGTTTACATTTTATTATCTAAATCTTCAAAATTCCAAATTAGTATTTCATTTCTCACTGTAGGTCTAGTGGGAACTTGCCTGCACACGCACTAAAGCATATCGTTAGAATCTTCTATCTACACTGCAAACCACCTGGGTGATATTTCCAGCCAAAAAATAACCTTTACAACTGGTTTGTTTGCCATCCACTTCGAATTTGTTCAATTTGCTGCATCGTTGATAATAAATGAATTAACAAAGCAGTCTTCAATAAATGGAACGGTTCAAGCACTCCCTTTATTAAGATATGACTTATAAAATAACGCATGGATTGTAGAAGAATGGCCCGATTATCCCCCCGATTATGTTATGGGAAAAAGAGATGATTGCTTTTATATTTGCTACAGGAAGGTAATGTGGTTAATTTGTGGTTAATTGTGACCTACTGTATTAATCTACTGTGCTCTCCTGCTAACATGGTATTTTTTCTTCCCAATTCTCTTAATTTTTATTGTGCTGCTTTTGTTTGTTGAGATCTAGAGGTGAAGACATACCTATTTGTTTTTTAATTATGCTCTTTTTGATATGACAGACAATTACGAAACGTTGTGTGACTGATGTGAGGCTTTGCCATACTAGTGCCTCTTAGTATTATTTGCATGTAAATGAGGAGAGGTGTTGGGTAAGTAATCTGGGGGATGCTCTTCTCGAAATTCACCTTCTACTACTCGTTATTGGCAGTATAAACTCACATTGATATCTTGCTAATATTCCCTCCTAACCCAAAACTATGATCATTATTTCTTGATGCGTATTTGCCGATTTTAAACATGATTGTCGCAAGTGGATCAATATAACCCATGCTAAGGTGAGGAAGTCTCAGTCTTTATTATCTTATAAGTCAATTCTACTATTTTGACATTGTTTATTGGCTATTTCACAAATTGACGACGCGAAAATCGAACTTCATGATTCATCATCCTCTGGATTTCTGAACAAATTTCTATCCACTAGTTCAAGAAGTAATTGACTGTTTAATAAAGTTAGATGGTGTGTCTTAACACTTGAATAATCGTTTCTTTTCCATCATATACTGGGAAAGCAGAATGCGAGGTGTATAGAGCGTGTAGCCGAGATAAGCTGTAGCATTCGAAACACAGGATAACTCACCGAATACAAATGAATGTGAATTTCAATGCATTTCATTTTTGAATATTTAACTGCCTTATCAAGGATGTAATGCAATGGTTGTTGGAATGAACTTAAATTAAACAGACTTCGTAAGGACAACTTTTTACTTTAAAATGATTAATTGGGGCGATCGGTTGAGGGTCAATTCACTGAGAGGATGATGGCAAGCTCTATCCAGTTGTTAAGACGAAAGTGTGTTCACTTACTGATAAGCCAGACAGGCAACCCCGTCGTCCAGGATAACGCTAACACCTGAGTAGAGACTTACGGTTTTTATTGGTCGTATGCTAGACCATGGGAAGCAGTTAGGAGGTGTGCCCACCGTCGTGAATTTTGTTGAGAGTGCGAAGTGAGGGTTTTGGAGGGGGTGGTGATGGACACCATTATGCCCACATTCTTACTCAGTTTCCCTAGTAATGTTCTTTATCCCATTAATGTCTTATCGGTTTCCATGCCCTTCCATTCTATACTATTAGGTCTACAACATTGTTCCCACCGTTTTCCAAAATATGGCGGTAGTGATCGTTAGTAGTTGAAATATATAAATCACAGATGTGGAACACTTTGTTTTCACATTTGTAAATATAACCCTACTTTGCTATAACTTAATTTGTGTTTGCATAATAATACAATTTGTAATTGAATATGTCCTAATTTAAACCGAATTCTCACCATTTGTGGGAAGTATTGGGTTTTCATGCTTCAATATGAAAGAATTTGTGGCTGAATATCCGTGGCTTAAAAGTCATGGTTTGAGTTTGGTGGCACCACCTTGGCGTAATTTATTATGAGTTTCTGAAACCGTCTGAAACCATCACAGGTGAACGTTGTAGAACGCAATTGATGCGCCTGAGCCGTGCTCAAGAAAAGAGGAAATCGGCCACAGTACAACGAGAGACACGATAAGATGCTTATTTTGCAGCATAATAATGCTAGACCTCATATTGCCAAGTTGGTGGTGAAAATATATCTCCAAGTGTTGAAATGGGAAATTTTACCTCACCCGTCGTACTATCAAGATGTTGCTTCGTCTGATTTTCACCTCACTCACCTCGCTCAATGGTACACGGTCCGGCTGACCAGCACTTGAGCTCGTATGGAGAAGTGAAAAATTGAATCGACTCATGGATCTTATCGAAAGATGAAAAATATTTTCGCCTCCGTATTCGCCTGCCGCCCGAGAGCTGAGCCAAAGTGGTAGCTAATGATGGACCATACTCTGAAACTTAATGTATGCAATGTAATAAAGACTCAAGTTAAAATAAATGGCGGGTCCTTTTAAAAGGGTCCTTTTAGAAATCTCTCCTAACCTTCAAATTCGAGTTATTTCATTTGTCATGCGTTCGTCAGTGCTAGATAAACATAGGCGTTATCCGCGCATTCAAATTCAGCTTTAATCCTGTGTTACTGCCTCAGTCATCACAAATCAAGTTTTGTTTACTGCGGTCGTCTATCGATCTAATAGTTGTTTATATGCAATGAATACCTATTTGATGCGGTGTTTTTAACAGGGACAACCATTTTTATCTGCAGTCTGTTTATTTAATTCTAGTAACATCAGGATGTCCACATTTTCATAAGAAGTTTAGTTCGATTTTTAATATCTTCATGTTCATATTTAATAATTTGACTCCCAAATTCATGAATGAGATTATGTCCACGATAGGCAGAGCATGTTGAAAGGTCACAGTCAAATGAACTAGCCGAGGAATAGGAAAAATGGTTTATATATATAAATAGTCATTGACATCATTTCATTTCGAAATACATTGTAGTTCAGGCAATGGCAATCAAAATACCTTGTTATTTTGAAATTTATTGGAACGATGGAGACGTATTCGACCGAATACTTGAACATACAGTTCTCCCAGTTGGCAACAGAGTTACCGAAGTTGACACAAACGTGGTAGCCCGCATTTAGGTTTCGGGAAAGCTAACTAGAGTGTATATCCAAGGTGATTTAACTTTATCCAGGTTTCCTAAGTAAGCGTAATTTCCTGATTTGTTAATCAAGACCTGGTTGGTGTTGTTCTAGGCCATCGGTGATGAGCATAATCGATTATCAGAGCTCTGGAACAGGGTGATCGTTAGAGTTAATTGTCTTGGCTAATCGGTGTCAGGTCTCATTTAGATCGCATCAAATTTATCTCTTTTGAAGTTTTGGTTATTATTTTCGGCCCATTTACATCAGCCGAGGACATGATGCTTGTATTTTGGGATGCGACACTGTGAAATATCCGCTAAGTCTGATCCATTGACTTGATACCGCCTCCTCTGCATTTGATACTTGGTGGACTTCACATGACCGATTTGAGTTACTTATCCACGTTGGTAAAACGTGTGATTTCTTGCTTCTTCTTTTTAGAATATTGAAAAACTTGAAGAAATTGACATGATTGTTGGGTGTGGTTCCGTGCCACTGTCCTCAATCCTCGCAGACCACGGTGTTCAAAATATGAGGTAATTATTCAATAAACGCGAATCTTTACTCGACTGATTGGAATTTGACATTTTAATTAACAACTCTTTCTCGTTTTGAAAGTCAAGTTGGGAGAGGCTCGCCTACTGCACTAATCTCCAATGTGAAGCTCTATGTAGGTGGACTTCGCAGAACTCACACTGAAGAACATTTAAAAGGGCATTTTGAGAGTAAATATGGTCCTTTGGTCGAATGCCGTGTGGTAAAAGACTTTAAGACTAAGGAGTCGAGGGGCTTCGGTTTCGTAACTTTCAGGGAAGCCATTCATGCATCTCGAGCATTGGCCGAATTTCCAAATTTCATCGAAGGTGTTCCGATTCAAGTTAGACCCTATAAGTTTGCGAATGCTAATCGGAATAAGGCCCCACTTGGGTAAGTTCGTCATTTTCTGATTAAGAGTATTTCAGTAAGAATTCAAGAGTTAAGCCTTTTTTGTATCAAATTTAAGGGATGCCTCATCACAACAGACCAAACAAAAGCCTCCCAGACACAGGGTTGTGGTGGTTGGGGTTTCCGATACTACAACAAAAGATGCCATTAAAACTGCCCTATCGAAAATAGGTCCAGTTATAAACGTCGACAAGGAGCCAAATCGTGGATTTGCAACTGTGAACTTTGAGAAGCCCGAAGCAGTCGACCAGGCAGTTCTTCTTAGTCAGATTCGGATAAATGATAATGATTGTGAAATTTATCCTTATAATGTTGGGAAAAAAGTTATAAGGTAAGTCTGCTTGTTTCTTCATTGAGTCATTTCTTGGAATTCACCAAGTTTTGTACATTTTTGTTTACAGAGATAGAGAAGGAGGGGAAAAGGGTTCGTCTGAAGAGGTTGCCGAACTGAGATTATTTGTTGGTAACCTGAATCCTTCAGTTAGCAGAAAGATGTTAAAGGAACACTTTTCCAGATTTGGAAGTGTGACGAAAGTCGACATAATTTATGACCACGGAAGTTCAAAACCACGTGGAATGGCTTTTGTAAGCATGTCTACTGTGCAGGAGGTGGAGGCAGTTTTGAAAGCACGTCCACATATACTCGACAGTAAAGAGGTTATTGTTCGAAAAGCGTACAAGAAGAAATCAGAGTAAGTGCTTGATTTGCCTTTTCGATTTAATCGTTTGTGAATATATATTGGGAAGTGAATTTGTTTGGCGAGGAAGTAATGAAGACTCTGTTGAATTCAAATAGACTCTAATACCAAATCGCAGACATGTCATTCATAGGAGCGTTGGATTCTATGGCGATGAAATAACTTGCGCAATTCATAAAAAAATAACGAAACCCTCCAAGGAGACACTAAGGAACAAAGAACTGTCAACTCTAGAACCATATGAGCGACATATATGTTGGACAGCGTCACGAGCCAGAGGGATATGTGATTGTGATCTGACCGAGGTTGGAAGATTTTCGTCTACTATCGAGAATCCCAAGTGGGGGCTGCTTGGGGCCAACACGTATTCTACTTTTGCAATTCACCTTCACATACTTATATTCCATTACACTGTGTACCCTTTCTCTAGTGAACTCCTGTTCTACTCATACCACTTGTTACATCAAGGAATCTGTCAATTAGAGTTAGCTAATTAGTTCATGAGATGGTTCTGGGTAATTCTTAATTTGTGCTCAGTATGTAGTTCGTCCACGAAGCCTAGAAGATATGTAGAGGTTGAAGGTAAGACCTGAGAAACAAAGAGCACGAATTGTGAGAAGTAGTATCCACCTTGCCAAGGTCTTCAGAGACTTCGCCAAGGCTTACATGATCCAATAACTGCACCAACCCCACTGTTCAACTTCTTCATTAGTCTACTCTGCATTGTAATATAATTCACACCGGCTTTTCTGTAATTTGCCGTTTTAAAGAATAAATATGGAGAGTCTAGCTTCAACTTGTTCTTGAGTTCTTATTGCCGACTGTTTGTCAGGTTGGGGGTTGTTCATATTCCATAAATGAAACTTTGTGTTTTTTTCGTCTGGATTGCAGTCGGTGCTTGTCTTTAATACTCCATGCTTGTTGAAGCAATATGGGTGTCTTCTCAATTAACAAAATTCATTTTATTTTGATACCGCCTATGAATACGAACTGCCATAAAGTTGCCAATTTTCAAAAGTTCTGGCCCGGTGACTTGACTATAATAGTGAACGCAAGCTCAAAAAATGAAAATTTCATGGTGCTTATGAAGGATGGGGAATTCTACATTGGATTGAAGGTCTTCACGAGTCTGAAAGCTTGAATAGAGAACTACCGAAGACGTCCGATTTTCAAGAATGAACACGAGAAACACTTCCTCACCCAGCCCTTCCACCATCCTGAGTGTATTTTTTCCTCTCGACTGCGGTTGACAAACTATTACACTCATGATAAATCCCTCTTCCCTTTCTCCTTCCTCTTTGGAGATTTTACTACCAGCTTAATGTTTTCTTATCCCTCTTACTTTACACCTCCCCCCTCCCCTCCTCCCTCCCATCTACTTATCGTTTTCCGTTATTGAATCAACCACGTACCTTCCATTTTATCCCTCTTTATTGTTCCCTCTACTGATCTAATGCCATCACTAGTTCGCTTATATCAGTCAAAGTGTACCCATTCGAGCATGTACACATATATCAAAGCATGCATCTTTGTCCATTGAAGTGGAAACTTGATTGATACTTGTTATACTTGCTGTAATCAGAGTAATTATACCAAAGGAGGGGAATGCAAATGCCGGATCAGGTAGTGTTTTCATCAATGAGAGGACTATTAAAACCGTTTCGAATCGTCTAAAGTCATATGGCTAGGTTCAGTTGGTGGAAATAAAGAAGTCAAAGTGAAATAAGTCTTATATTCGATGTATAAATCAGCCAATGGGTTTATGAGTACAAATATTGACCTGTGGTGTACGCAGTCCATCGTCATGACCACAGTTAGGATTTTGCTATTAAGGTTCGCAAAATTGTGCCAGAGGTTTTTAATAACTAATCATGTTTCTCAATATCATGATTAGTGATAAACATTTCGCTTCCTTCTCGCAGTCACTGCGATAGCCTTTCTGAATAGGAAGAACCGCTACTGTCATTTCTGAGCACAGTCGAGACTTATTAGAGTCGATAGTGCCTGCGTTGGCTCTTGATTCCTGAGTTTCTCGTAAATTCTCCTCAGTCAAGAGGAAAGAACCACACTCAGGATGGTGGAAGGGTTGGATGAGAAAGTGTTTCTCGTGTTCATTCTTGAAAATCGGACGTCTTCGGCAGTTCTCCATTCAAGCCTCCAGACTCGTGAAGACCTTCAATTCAATGTAGAATTCCCCATCCTTCATGAGCAAACTTGAAATTTTCATTTTTTGAGCTTGCGTTCATTGTTATAGTCAAGTCACCGGGCTTAGAAAGAGAAAAAGAGATATTTTGTAATATTATCATCATTAATCGTCTTTATACTTTTAAAAATGACAATCTTATGTCAATTCGTATTCATAGGTGATATAAAAATAAAATGGTCCGCCAAATTAAAATTCCAAATCAATGGCTATCAGCAAAAGAAAAACGAAAGCCACTTCACCGTAAAAGAGGATTCAGGGTATCCCCCTCCCTCCCCTACCTGTCTCTTTTCAAATCAACCGAATGGGTTTTAAAACACTTTCCTGAATGGTCAATAATGTTATTTTTTTCCACTTAAAAGTTTTCTATTAAACCAATCAATCGGAGAGAATGGTCAATTCGTAGGCACGGGACACTTTTTCATAGCATGCTCTGAATTTAACTATAACCTTCCCCCCCCCCCCCCCCCCCCTCCTTTCCCCACCCCTCACTCCAAACCCCACCCACTGACTTCTCTCTTTTACCGAGAGAAAATGAAGAGATTAGATCTATCAATGCAGCTCTTGGCCATTATTAAAAATACAATTTACGCTCAAATTGGCGAATTCAAAAATCATTACACCAATGCTTCTTGAAGGTGCATTTAAACAACAAGGAATTGAAGCGGTAATTGGCAATAGATTTTTTTGCTAAGATCAGTAATTAAGACAAGTTTATCAATCCTTTTAATGGGCTCGTCTAATACAGATAATCGTAAAACTGGCGATAAGCTATCATTTAATCAAAACCAAGGGAAGAACTGCTTTCAAAAAGTTTATTGCAAATTATGATCATGAGAAATGTGATTTATTACCAAATAATTATAGCATAATTTTAATGATGTCTTATAAAAGCAGATTTACAAAGCTAGATATTGGGATTCGTTTAGGAAATAATGCAGTTAATCATCAAAGAAACAGACTTCATTTTGGCTACTATGAAAAGCGAAAACTAAAGCCATAAAAGGCTTTGGTTTGAACATGACTAAACATCCATCGACGTAATCTTCAGTGACTAATACTACAACTCTCATCTTATTGGAATCCGGATGTCTATCATAAAGAAAGTTACGCTCTTGCACTGTTGACATGACCACTCTTTCTTGGACACAATGAACAATACCTAATTCCAGTGTCCGAATTCTGGATGTTTTAAGCCTTATAAAAGTCAAGGATGGTTCAAACATTGTATATAAGAGTTCCCTTCACAGTGTTGAAAGAGAATTCAGCGTATGTTCTTAGAGGTTAAGAAGAGATGAATTAATGAACCTAGTTCCCGACCCTTTTAGAATATTTTGTCTTTGCAGCATACCCGCCTGTCCAATTAATAACCATATTCTTCTGGATTAATATTTCAGTTATTTAATAAACAAATAAGCTTATTTATTTAATGCACTCTTATCAGCACGAGTAATTGGGTTTTGAATGCCAGGAATTCGTGAACTGGTAAATAGAAATTATGTTGAATTTCAGTGAACCTCAATCGATTTCAAACTTAAAAATTAATATTTGGAATGAACTAACTCACTGACTAGTCGACGATTTGCCAATTTTGACTGATTTATGTTCGCAGCTTCTAATTTTACTTCGAAAAAATAAATACAAGTGCCACACTGGGTATTACAAATACTTTTAAAAGTATGCCGTATAGTCCTAGTCGTTGTGGAGGTGAGTGTATTTCCCTATCAAAGTCAGCCTCACACCCTGGCTCTGCTATCTTCTTCATTTATGCCATTAAGCCATACGGACTTTTGCTTCTCCAAGCTGCTTAGGTCTCTTTGACAACAAGCGCATTTCATTGTGTTATGTTTTTTTTAGGGCCGCCTAATTCAGTCAGGCAAGTAAACATATCCAAAACGTAAGGCTTCCATCTACTAATGAGGATGGAAGACAAGGTCCGAGTAATAGTGCTGGGAATTTCCTGGAACTAAATTGTCCAGGTAAATGAATTATTTTGGCTCTAATACTTACGGTTAATGAACTTACGGTGGATGAAAAGATGAATGGAGACAGACTACCGCGGTAGTTAAATAAGAGAAAATACACAAAGAGGATTCAGTCAATTAAATGCTGCTCGTAGAAGGCTTATTTCTAGGCCTTCTACAACAGGAATAGCGGCAGAAGGGAATACTGCAGAGGAATTGACCAAAAGAAGGAACGCGGTTATTGAATGAGACGGACACTCAAAGTTTCATTACCACCCAAAAGCCGATTTACGTTAATCGATACTCACTTCCGCACACACCTATTCCAGGTGTTGAATGTAAGTCCCAACCACCAATATATGCGTATTTATGCATTTTAAAAAACCCCTCACAAATTTATTAGTGCACGATTATCAAAATTTATGTTCGTTTAAGTCTTCCATCTGATTTGATTTCGAAATTGATGCTCTTAGTTATTTTATTGTCTTTTTCTACAAAAGCATTTTAGAGGAATAAACAGCAGCCACCTAGAGCAGTAACTGTCTAACAATGCGCGCTTTAATGTCAAATTTGACAAATTAGCATGCTGAAACCAACGTCATCAGCGCACTTTTGAGTTTATGCTTATCGCATTGAACGCATAGAATAAAAGAAATTTGCATTGCTTCGGCATCAACGCTAAGCAACCTAATTAACCATTGTAAGGAACAAGTTGTAGTACCTGGATGGATTTTAAAAGTGAATCATTTGGAACAATACCATCAAGTTGGTGAAACAATCAAACTTCAAAGTTAAAAGTTATTGAATAGTGCAATATTCTGAAAAGTTTAAAATATAAAATGCAAGAAACTACCATTTCTGCATCCACATTCTTCGAGTAGCCGTTCACTCTTCTCTCTCTCTCGCTGAATGCAATCGTAATACCATGGGGTTGAAGAAAATGAAGATCATGGAAAACAGGATACCGCAAGTGCTTCTCCATTCCGTATTGTTCCCTAGAGAGGAGGGGGGGGAGAGATTCTGTTAAACACTTGTACCTTGGAATGTTTTGAAGCTAATCGAATTTACATGGGAAAGAACAGCAACCATTGCAGGCATGATTTCATACGATTGTGAATATTCGAAAGAATAATATTTTAGATATGACAATACCTAAAGCTGTTTTTCTCATCCTCCACCTTCTTTTTCTTCTAAATCATCATCGATGTATAAGAAAATGAAGTTGGCAAACCATAGTTCTATGAGTTCTGGGACCTTGAACAATGTAGTTAGACACACTGCACGAATTCCTGAATTGTAGGCAATTAGTGGATTAAAATGAATGCAGATATGCTAACCCTCGAAGCAGATTAAATGATGTCAGACTAGATAATGTCTGTTTTTACTAAACCCTGCAGGTAGCCTAAATTTTGAAATATTCGATAGAAAATAATTACAATAGGCAACACAAATGCATCAAATTACCCTATTTTCATGGTATATTTCTGATCCAACTTTAAATACTGTAAGAAATGATAACAAATTTAAATTAGGATTTTGTTAAATCGTATTTAAAGAAGAGGATAAATGTCCTAGCGGTAGATATGGCTAATCTCCCTCAATTTCATTATAAAAATAGGAATAATTAACAGAGGAAACAGAGCAAACATGTTATGAGTACTAGACAATGTCGCTAGAGTCGCTAGATTTTGTTCTAAGTCATGGCTATGACAAGCAAAAAAGGTTGCCAACGTCAACCAGAGGGGTTGGCAATGTCAATTCGCATTTCTAATATCCTAGCCCTCCTCCTCTTGGAATGAGTTCGAGTGAAGGCAACTGATGTGCAGAGTTATCGATTTTATTTGAATATTTAGAAACAAGTAATAGTTGTGAACCAGGTGCAACAATTAACATGGGTGGCCTTCAGAATGCCATCTTCAATGGTGTTATCATTAACTTCTATTCAACTTACGTCAATAGACAATTTGAAAGGTAAAAGCTCATATCTCTGATCTAAAGAAAAGTAAATTCCTAACAGCTATAGCCATACTATAGACCGATAGGTCAGAAGTATCATTTTACAATATCTGAGCGGCTTTTTGTTTATTCTCCTAAGATATTGAACACTAGGATTTTGGATGTCCAATTGTGTGTTTTATAGGCTTTAAAAGATATCGATGTTTTATAACGTCAGCTCCCATAATGTGATTTCAAATGGGAGCATTAAGTGCAACACAAATCTACAACCGTGCAACTTTGAATATTGAAAGTCAAATGCGGTTTTATAAACAAGTATAGTAGAGTAGATTAAAGAGATTACAGTTTCCGATAAAAATATGAAAATAAAACTATGTTTGCTGAATCAAAATTTTCTACCTAGAGGTGCAATTGGACAATGCGATTGAACAACGCATTTTACCTGCTGTTCTCAGTAGGCACAAGTGGTTCTGAGCGGAACAAACTCCTGCCGACCACCATGCGGTGCGTCATCAACCTATGCAGCGTTCTAAAGCTGTATAGTTCAAGGGTATGCAGAACTGTAAAAGGAAGTGCTAGACGGAGGTGGCGAGAACGGCGAGTGCTTCGCTTGCTTGCTCTCCTTTTAACCATCTCTCTCTCCATTTAGGATGTAGACAATGCGCCAATGTGTGTACGCATTCTCAACTCGAGTTTGTGTGTGCTGATGTGGGCAATCCAGTTATCTGTGTTAGCGATCTACCCACGGATGGAGGCGCAGTGGCGTGGTACCTAGCTCATTAGCGGTGTAACAGCCCCGATCTACTTTTGTGCTTGTGCGCTTGTATCAGATAAGCGGGCTCATATCCCTGGAGGTGGAATAGTGCATGTGCCTTAGTTGTACACCAGTGACGTATTATGAGATTCAGGTGCTTTGAGGCGTAGGACATTTGAAAGGTGGTGCTAATGTAATAAGAGAAACATCTTGCCTTAAGTAGCTTCACATTAATGCTTACTGAAGCCCACAAATTAAAAATAAGTGGACTAAAGCATTAGAATTGTCAATTCACTCCACCTAAAAACATGCGGTTTAAAGAATCCCAAATTAGAATAATAAAATTATGCTATAAAACACGACGCCATGCTAAGTATCATTTAGCGCGGCGTTAAAATAATCACACACGTGGCATAAAAGTTTTAACACCTTCAGAAATTTACCACCCCATTTGAATAATCCTTGAAGCAGCAGTCGAAACCTGTTTACGCTTTTGGAGAAACGTGAAAGTTTGTCGGCTTGGCCACGAATTCTTCCATCCAGAAGGATGCCAGCGAGTTCATGAGCGGAACTATTTTCGTAAATGATCAAGCAATCCTCTTCGTCATTCGAGTCGCTCAACCTAGAACCGGATTTTCCTTGCGACATGCTACGTAAGGAATATCATATACATTTACATTTGCGTACAGTCAAATCTATCAACCTGTTTAGACTTCTTCTTCAAGGAGTATTCAAATGGGGTGGCACACTTCTCAAGGTGTTAAGATTTTATGTCATGTATATGATTTTTTAAACGCTTAATGATACTTAGCATAACGTCGTGTTTTATAATATAATTTTATTACTTTAATTTGAGAATCTTAAAATCGAATGTTTTTTAGGTGGAGATAAGTATATCTCGCACATCTTAATAATGTAAGTTTTAAAGTTGAGATAAATACTCTCCATGGATGTTTCATCTACCATTATCTTACCGTTATCTTTTATTCATGCATATTTCAAAGCCGTTCTGGCCCGAGCATGCTAATATAAAGGCCAAAACTTCAAAACCGGTAGTAATATTCAACATATGATAAATGAAATGTTCCCCTAAAGTTTTTCAACACTATTTTTCATCAGCATAAGACGCCTATATATTGCCTTAGCTATTAACCTTCTACACACATCTAAACTGATCACCAATCACAATGCGTATTACACCAACAATAGGCACCTATCCATTTCCATTTTAACGAAAACTCTATCCGACTTGTCCCATCACCAAATACTCATTTTCTTAATTCCTTTAAGTGCAAATATGCCCACTTTCGCTCAACCCTTTTCACATCATCCACACGGTAAGCAGCACCAGCAATTAATCAATTAAAGGCAGCCATTAGTGTCATTGGTTTTACTTAAATAGCAATCATTTTGAATATTGACATATATAAAGACAAATAGCTGCATAGGCATCTTACAGAAATCCGGGTGAAAAGAGGGTGTAGAAAATACGGCTACATTTTTAAGGTTTTGAACAAATTCACTTGGATACCTCTTTCTCAATGGTAAGCGATCGACATCATGGGGATTGAAAAAGTTGATCTGGACCGAGGAATGGATGGCGTAAAAACTCGAACCAGTGAGTGACACTTTCTACTTTCTACCTCCTCCTATCTCATGTCCAGTATGAACGAGTATCATAACTAAGTCTATTTCATTTTGTTTTTAATCTTGCAATTTAAAATAAAACACTGAAATCAAGTCTTTAAATATAATTTCATTAACTTTCTAGTCAGTGATCAGATATTCACCGCCTACAGCTTCGTATTTCAGTTCGTAGAAATGTGCTTTGTCAGTGATTAAACATGCATTTTCGGTAAGAAAGGATTTCCTGCCGCTTGACATTTACATATATCGGAAATCGGTCTCAATTTTTTGATGCCATGCCAAATCTATCATCTATAATTGCTTGTGTTAGAAGAATAGGCGGTTTTGCACCTCAAATATACGTTTCCATATGACTGTAAGCCATGTTTAAGGTTCTTTAAATTTTATACTTCTAAGAGTACTTTGTTTTTTATATAAATCTTTTGGCGACAATCCAGACTTTGAGTAATAAATTTATTAATTTTTTTCTGATTATTAAATAATAAGTAGGCAATTTGCTTTCGTCTTATTTATATCTACCTCTTATTCTTGATTATTTAAGGAATTTTAACTTGGCAAAGTGTTGAAAATTTATTGATAAAATTTAATTTCTGGAAGAGCATTACATTTCGCGGCATTCGGGGCGCTGGTTCAAATCTGAATTGTGTATATTTTGAGAAAAATGTTAGCTTAGTAACAATAAAGAGTGATAAATGAAAAAGAAGTGAATAGGACTTGTGTCTCCTTTGTTTCCAAAATTCACCTCCTACTTCCTGGCACACGGCTGAAAGCATTAAAGAAGCGATAGAATTAACAACTACTATTCATGAAATTCATGAAATTTTACTGTTTCTTAAAAGCTCAACATTTTGACATCTTTCACGTTTATTTTCAATTTCCTAATTACCGAATAGAAGGCTTTGTTTTCTTTCAAAAAAAAAATATTTTATTGCAAAAATTTTGGAGTGAATTTAAAGCATCAAAACCTAATAAATTCGTGCGTATTCTATGATGTTTTTATTTGAATTATGATTTGTAAATTAAGGTTATGTTAAACTTGTGAGAAAAAGTTCCAAATTTGATTCTATTTTATTCTAGAAATTCACTTATTAATGTTTCTTCGCAAAAATCAACGTTTAGGTGCAATTAATTATGCTAAAATTGTATAAGTCACGGTGTGTCAACACGACTTCGTGTTGTACTTATCCGTCACGTAATGAATCATGACATTCAAAAAGGGTTTGCTTATTTTAATTAAGTTACTAACAAAAGCCGTTTTCTATTATTCCACAATACTTTTTGTTCAAATACATATATTTCTTGACCAATAATCAAGTGAAACGATAAAAATAAATGGTGAATGCATGACATGATATTATAAAAATAAATAAAGAATCTGAAGGAAAAGTGAACAAATGCGAAATATTCCTTAAATTAAATGCACCGTTTCATTAGCTCAAATGGACTAAAAATGACGCCCGATTTATCGTTGAGCATTAATAGTGGAATAAGGTACACTGTATCAACTTTACTTCAATTCCTCTCTTCATTGTATCTCAAAATAGCTGCCTTAAGATTTTTCGCCGATACAAGACATGCCAATACCAATTAAGTGAATGGTTAAGATGAAGCCTTTATTAAATATATAATTATCGCCTTTTAATTATGCTTTCAAGTGTTAGATAACTCAAATATTCTCTTTCACTTTCAACTATGGAAATGCATTTATAAAACTTGTTTTTAAATTAGGCTTGAGATAATCTTTTCATTTTATTTGTGGACTAGAAGTGCTATTTTCCACTTTTACCCTTCGGCTCAATTAGTTTTAATTGTTAACAACCAAGACAATAAGAAATAAGACTCTGTTTATTTCTAAGTTAACACCTTTGCCGTTATAAAGAATAATTTGCCCTATACTCATGAGAACAAGAGGAGGCTTTGAGATCATCCGTGGGATTTGGTTATCGCGATAAACATTGGCCTAGTGTGGTACCAATGGCCATCGTGAACTCTTGTATAAAATGACACCACCCCCTCTCTCTATCTCCTAATCCAAGATGATCATCAGAATACACTTTCTAAATATGCTTTGGAATTATTATTTTTATTATTATTGTTACGCAATTAGGATTGGAACTTCGTAAGATTTTCGACTCAGGAATTTTTATTTCTGGTTTCGTAAGTAAGAATTTCGCAATATATAATTCAGTTGCATTTAGTTTCAATACCTTGTACCTATTATAATGGCTGGTATTGATACATGTTTCTGTATAGGTCAACATTATTTAATCCATTCCTCTCCGCGACGCATATTATTCAATTCAGGAATTTTAATCTATAACCAGAACTTGGACTGATTTAGTACAGGTTAATTTGATCAAACCCGACTTGAGCAAATGATGAAGTGTCAAATAGCAAATCTAACAGTGAAGTAGAGCCAACGTAGAGTAGGAAGCGCAGAAGATTGAGTGAATATAGATGAAGGCTTTACCAACTCAATCACTTGGTCTTCATCCACACCTAATTGGTAATTTTTCTAATAAGTTTACTTCGATTCACAATTCTCACATGCACTCAAAGTGATTCTAATACTTGGTAATAACATTTGGGAACACGTGTTTTCCTCAGTCCTTTTCATAAAATAGTAGGAGGGGGAGCGAGTGTAAAGTCAACGAAATATCTGTTGATCGAGAAGTAAGGGGGATCACCAAATGAGTTGTGTGATCGGAAGGGGAATCGCAGTGCAGCGAGAAGTTGTTCTTCCGCTGAGCGTATGATGAAATCAGGCTTGAATCACGTCAGAGTCACTAATTTCTAGCGGATTAGCCACCTTAATAAGCCTTGACTGTACTCAGAAACCTCAGTGGCAGATTCTTCAAGTTAGCAAGTCTTCCAGAATAGAATAAAAAGACGTATGCCGTGAATACGCTTATTTAGTACGGCGTACTGTATGTAAGTGTGATATTTATATTGGCGCGCTAACGTGCTGTGCGTATTACGTGGAAATTAGTTATTATGTGCACTTTATGTTATGATGACCTCATATAATTTGGATCATTGATTGGTCGGGTAATCGTGTACTGGAATTGACCATTGATTGGTCGTATTGGTATTGGTAATTGATTCTGTATTAGTCATACCCACATTCTCTTTTGGAATATATTTGTTATGGAACTCCCATGCCAAACAATAGCACCTATTGTGTAAAGGGAGAGAGATTTTAGAGATTGTAGCTAGCCAGCAATATTTGAATCAGACACATTGATAGTGAAAAGAAGACCAGTTTATGGTAAAAGGAGAATTGGTTAAGGAAGTCAAGAATGCTTCAGAAATGTAATGACTAAACAGAAGAATTCGATTAAGCATAACCCGATCAAAATCAATTAAATCTCTCTTTGCTTACAATTTTTCATTATTATTCCATATAGGTTAACCAGTCATTTGTTTACAAAACAAAATAACAAACAAACGACCATTTAAAGTCAATGATAACAAGCAATGAAATCAACAGAAGAACATGCAAAATTACGATGGCAAAAAATGCGCACGAAGCAGGAAGAAGGACAAACGTTAAACACATGAAGAAGCATTGGAAACTGAGAGCTATAACCTTAGTAAGGAACGATTTTATTCAAGTCGGATTCACAGAGTTCCAATATCAATGATAAAGGTTGGTTAATTTGATTGTCCAAACGAATAAAATAAATAACTGCCAACCATCACGATTCAATTGTATCTAATCATCACGGTACCTATAAACTGTACACAATGGCTGAATGAGTGAAAGAAATAGTCACCTAATGTCATCAAAAATATCAAAAAAGGATAATCTAAAAGAGTGTTTCTGTCAAAGAATTCACTCAATATTTGTTGTTTACTCTGAGATATTTTCAGTGATGTGGTTAACGCCTAGGAAATCTCACCTAAGTCAGTTAGTTCGAAATAAGCCACATAACTTAAGTCCCATTTCCACGGTTTTGAGTTAGATTTTTCTTCTGATTCATCGGCGCGAGCACCTTAAAAAACGACCATCGGACTCTCAACCGGTGATGATCGGTCAAGAGGGAATCGAGCAAAAGTCAAAAATTCATCCAACTGCGTGGTGTGATGTTCGATTGATTCCACTGGTAAGGGGAATTGCATGTCGACCCTTCACAAGGGAGGAGGAAGAGAAAACTGATCAAATCTTGGTTTGTATGAACTTCTAGTAGGTAAGTGAAACACACACATGTCACAACTTATGACGCTCTGTTTCTATACCCGATATTTGTATTAATCACATTAAAATCTGTCTCCCATTTGCCTCCTGTTTGCATAACAAATGCAGTCCTATTTTTTTGTTTCTAGTAAAAAAAGAATTTGACGATCATATAAAAATTTCAAACCTATTCAAGTAACTGGTACTTTATTTCAAACATATTAATACGTGAAATACAAATTTGGATTAGCAGGAGAGATTGTAGTCGAGGTTAAAGACACTAAGTTGTTTTCACATGGCGGTTCTAACCGTCGGTTATGAAGTGGCCATTCGTTTCACTTTATCTGAAAGAATTCATTTTTGAGACCTCTAGAGTGGTCAGTATCTGCAATATTTAATAATAGTGTTACTAACTAAAAATGAGTACAGAGTTATTTGAACGATTTATTATAGAACCATTACTTGGTTAGCGCATTTGCACTTCGATCACGTCGAATATTTCCAAAAATAAACCGGATCTCAAGGAGGATAGGCCAGTTCGCTTGCGTAATGTTACGTATAAGAAATATAGAGAGCGAGATGCTTTATTTGGAGTTTCAATGTTTGAGTGCCGTTTAACTAATGTACTTGGAAAAATATTCACAGCTTCCTTTCTAACAAATAAAGATAGATTTATTCGATATTAGGCCTAAAAATTGAATAATACATTTTTTGAAAGTCCATTGAGAGGAACATTGACAGAGACCTGAGAGGAGGCAATGCATTCTGCTGCACTTCTCATATTAACTTGAGTGCCTTAGATTAAGTGCATGCTATGAAAGTGGCCGTGCTTACGAATTGATAAATCATTATTTCCTTCAAAACCACGCTTAAACGTTAATCAATATTAAAGCAGGTGAAAATGTCTTGAGCACTTTCATTTTCTCTCGTTTTCATTGAAAGTTGATTTTAAATGTTACGCTTAAACTTATATCCGCATAATAAGCATGAAATAAGCATATATGTGAGACTTTCATTATTCTATTCAAGTATTTGTCAAAATTCGTTGCGAACCTCCATTAATAGACAACGGAAGTTTATTGAAGGTTTAAAATTTTACTGCAAGTATAAATACTGAGATTGGTCTTTTTAGAGCTCCATAATTTGCATTGAAATTGTCCATTTTGAGTTTAAGACCAATAAGAAATTAGTTGATTCTAATAGAGACGGTGGTAAAGTGGAAGAGATAGTGTTCAAATCGTATTCGCGAGGCTTCTGCATTTGTCATGCTAAATTTGTGTCCCCGCAATACTCCCCCCTTAGAGCGTTTGTAGGCAACTAAAAGGTGGAAGAAAACGCTCGAAAGTCCATCAATGTACATAATCGGCCAACCGAGAGGGGAAGGTAACTCTTCGGCCGGAACGAGTGTAATAGGGTTCGTGATGGAGAGGTGAAGGTGTTGAAACTGAAGGGGTCGAAGCATCTTCGGAAAGGGATGGTAGCGGTGGGGGGAAGAGAGTGGTACAGTGACTTCAGTTATTTGAGTAGGAGGTCTAGGCAGGTGTGCTTTAACCTCGGGCGCCGGCGTAGGAGGAGGCTCCAGATAAGCCGGTTTTAACCTATCAATACTGACTCAATCCTTGGTACCATTGCGGTCAAGAATAAAGTATTTGGAATTGCGTTGGAGTACTTTGTATGGTCCGTCGTATGGAGGCTGAAGGGGCTTCTTTACTGTATCTGCTCGAACAAAGACGAAGGGGGATGTAAATAAGTCTTTATGGATATATCTAGGCTTGCTATCCTGACGGGTTTGTGTGGGCAAGGCAGATCGGAAGTGTTCTTTTTATCGGGTGGCATACGATGAAGGGTCTACAGAGACTCGGTACTGAGATTCACAGATCGTTTCCCCAGAAAGCCTTAAGAGGGTGCTGAGTACAAGCTCTGCCGGACAGCATCCCAGATCTTCATTTACTGTACTTCTAAGTGCGAGAAGAATGATAGGAAGACGTTCCACCCAATTGAAACTGGAGGAAGTAGCGATGGTTGCTGATTTGAGCTGCCGGTGAAAGCGTTCGACGAGACCGTTAGCTTCAGGATGGTACGCAGTGGTACGGATGTGTGTTGAGCCTAATAGTTGGGTTAGTTCCCGGAATAGGGTAGAAGTAAACTGTGGTCCTCTGTCTGTCGTGATGACTGATAGAACACCGAATATGCATATCCATGAATCTATCAGGGCTTTAGCCACCGACACAGAAGAAGTGTCGTGTAAGGGGACGGCGATTGGCCAACGCGTGAAACGCTCAATGCAGGTTAGGATGTACGAGAAAGTGTTCGATGGTTGGGGTGGGGGAGGGGACCGATAATATCACCGTGGATATGGCGGAAACGGGCTTCAGGAAGAGGGAAACAAGCGAGGTAATTTTTGGCTCACTGACGGACGTCCTGTCGTACGCGTTTCCAAACAAAACGTTCAGTGATCAACTTCGTTGTAGCGCGAATACTTGGATGCGACATCCATGGAAGTGATCGAAAATCTTCCGGCGATACGCCTGCGGGACGAGAGGTCTCGGCTTGCCGGTCGAAACATCGAAATGGATCTCCGTGTTAGAGTCCGGTAAGGGTAAGCATTCGAAGCGTAAAGAAGGATTGGAAGTGATTTCTGTGAAATCCGGGTCTGATCTTTGTTCAGAAGCAAGAACTTGCAGATCTAAAGAAGGCACGACGATTTGGTTCAGTTCCAAACGGGACATGGCATCTGTAACGACGTTACTGGTACCATCGATGTGTCGTATATCATTAGTGATTTGCGCGATGAAGTCCAAATGTCGTGTTTTTCCGGGTGAATGGTGATCTGCGGCTGCCTGAAAGCATAGATTAGGGGTTTATGATCGGTGAAGATCGTAAATTGACGTCTCTCCAGTATGTGTCGGAAGTGTTTTACTGCTAAATAGATTGCGAGCAGTTCTCGACCAAATGTGCTGTACCGCGTCTCCGTGGTTGTGAGCTTCTTCGAGAAGAAGGAGAGAGGCTGTGTTTCACCCTTGACCGCCTGTTGCAGGACTGCTCCGACGGTCTTTAGGGAGCGGTGTGATTCCACGACCGCTGATGTGATGACCCAGGAAATCGATCTCTGTATGATCGAATTTGCATTTCTCGTGGTTGACCATGATTTCATATTGTTGGAGACGTTCAAACACTTGTCGTAAACGTTGTTTGTGCTGGTCCGGATTGGAGCTAGCAATGAGCACGTCGTCGATACAAGTAAAAACGAAATCTAGCCCACGAAAAACTTGATCCATGAAGTGTTGGACAGTTTGAGCCGCAGTGCGTAAGCCGAAAGGCATACATAAGTATTCGAATAGACCGAATGGTGTGATGACGGCCGTCTTAGCAATATCTTCCGGGGCCATGGGAATTTGGTGGTATGCGCGGACTAAATCAAGCTTGGAGTACATGACCTTGCCATGGAGATGCAGCGAGAAATCATGTATGTGCGGTATTGGGTAACGGTCTGGGGCGATAATTCTGTTGAGGGCCCGATAGTCTCCACAAGGTCTCCAGTCACCGCTTGTCTTCGCGACCATGTGCAATGAGGAAGCCCATGGGCTGTTTGAAGGTCGAACGATGCCTAAGGATGCCATGTGTTCTTGTTTAGCTGCACGTAGTTTGTCGGGGTGCAGGCGACGGGCTCTAGCAAAAAAAGGCTATCCCTTGGTGGTAATGTGGTGTCGTACCTTATGTTTGGGTTCCGAGATCTCAGTCTGGGGACGGTAAATCGAAGGAAACTCAGATAAAATATATGAGAACGGATTTGCAGAGGGTTGGAGGGTATTCAGGTTATAAGAATTACGGATCTGAGTAGGGCAAAGTACTTGGAGGGAGGTGTCGCCTTCGTGTAGGGTCCTGTCTCTGAGATTGACGAGCAATCAGAACTTTGAGAGGAAATCAGCGCCTATGATTGGTTTTCGAACTACTGCAATTAGGAACACAAATGGAAACTCCCGGCGAAGCCCTAAATCGAGGTTGAGAAACTTTTGAGAGTAGGTGCGTATCGTAGTGTTGTTGGCGGCGAGAAGTGAAAGTTCGGTTGCTTGCAGGCAGCGTTTTTCTACTGAACGAGGGATAACGCTGACCTCAGAACCTGTGTCTACCAGGAATCTAAGTTTCGAATTCCTGTCGACTACCTAGAGGAGGCGATTGGGGAAATAACCAGGCTCAGTCGTCGCCTTTACTGTCTGGCTTAGAATTTTCCCGATGGGCTGAATGTTCTCCTCTTAACATATTTGCAACCAGGCATTTGTCAATCTAAATTTGTGTCCCACATTGCTATACACCCATTTACTCAAATTACTAATAATGAAAATATTTGCACATTTTTTCGAACATGGCACACGATTTCGGACTTGATTTGTTTTCCAGTTAACAAATATGAACTCCGTCCGTGAAATTACCTCATAGATTCATGTATTAAAAAATGAAACTCGCAAGTATTTCAATAATTATTACCTTGGCACAACAAAATACCTCTTGAAGTTCAAATACGGAATGCGTCCTTTTAATTGTGTCACACAGAATAAGATCCCTCTCTATTTTAAATATTCTGTGAGCTTTTGCTCCAATTTTGTTCCCTTTGATAAAATTTCAGAAAAGGCTATTCCTTCGAGAACTCTTTTCCTATTCGTTGCCTTATTGACCTTGATGCTCATTCTAAGAGTCAACAAAATTCTAATTTAAATAATCAGTAAAAAAATTAACATTTAGTTCTTGTTAAAAATTATAATTTCTAGATTCAAAATATCAAATTGCTTATTGCTTCGAAAATGTTTACACTTGTTTCAAACAGATGTTTCTAGGTCGATATTGGTGCTTATTTTGGCACGAAGCTAACATATTATTGCGGCGTTCAAAGCATACCAATAATATAAGAAGGGCTTTAGAACATGGCTTTTTTAATATTCGGGCTCCATATAGGATAACTAGTATATCAAACGCTAACATTCAACAACCAATGAAATTCTAAATTAAATGTATGGCAAAATCCTCCATCATGGAAAGTAAAAGGAAACTGGGAAGATCCAAATGATCCGGTAAGTGATAAATAGCATGTAGTGAGGGAGACTTCGAGAGACTCCAGGTCCACACGCTCTTTGCCTTATAGTAGATATCAATCTCTTTTCGCCTTGTTTTAATTTAGCTCATCATTCTGGGTCCTAGTGATTACTCATCAGGCAGCGGTGGTTGGAACAGCAATCTGCGTCAACGGCGAAAACTGGCGGCAGTTGTGGAGGAAGTGCATATAATGGGAATAAGATGCTGCTCTCCTATTGTCCCGGGGAAAACAGCGGTGCTTCGTACCGCACCGCTTTATCTGGGAGAGGACCTTTTGAGTGTCCCACTGGCGTTCTCAACATCTTCCGACCGGCCAACCCAAGTGGAGGTAGTGGTGGCGGAAATGCCTCTAGAGGAAATGAAGCAAGTAGTGTCACTAGCACTTAGGGTGGCAGTAGCACCTTTGCCAGTCTCTCTGGCGTTCCCAACATTACTGTCATGCAGGGCAGCAACCCCGCCGCTTCTGCTGTGGTGGCGATCTCCGGTGCTGATAACCAACGTGTCGTCGTGGGGCGAGCTCAATCCAAAAGGATAGTCACAATAGAAGTACGTTTATCTCCGGACTCACGGCTTATAAATGTCTTAAAAGTGGAAACTGGGTGTCATTCCAAGCAACATTGATATTGAAGTAACTAAAAAGGTTTCTCTCAGGTTCACTACACCATTGGTCTCTATCCCTAGAACTCTACATCTAAAAATTATTGGATTGAGGCTTCTCCTGATGCTATGATAACTGACAAATTCAACATGGTTGTCTCAAGGGCCAAGAAGTAGTGTGATGTCTATTGTTAATTTCCTACAAGAACTAAACTTTATTTCCTCAGTGAATGCTGCATTTAAGCATCTCTCTTTATTTATTTTTCTGTCCGACTCGATACGGCTATTTAACGTTATTTTTCAATTTAAATATTTTTGGAGCACTTCGGACATCTTTGCCTCTTCTTATTTGACTTATAACCTTGATTTAAAAAGTGTTTTCTGCGCTATCCCCTCGGTGGGAAGTTACCATACAGCTTAATTAACGTCAAATTCCTGGATTCGAAACCGGATCACCCTTATTCTTGTTTTATCCCTTGCGTAAAAGAAGAACTTAAATTGTGGACACAGCTGCGTTGATTCCTCAGTCAGTCACATATCTACATATGATATAGTCGATAGCTCACTTTTATTCTTGACTTAATTTTTAACTTCTTAAATTAATCACCTAGGCACAGGTATTCAAATTTGGACTTTGCTTTGTTCTTTCCTTGATACACAGAATGTGTGACATATAAATTCAGTATTAGACTTTGACGTTTGCTATTCGGCATTCATTTGTCGAAAAACTTACAAGTTGGTGACTTATTCTACTCCGTAAGTTGTATTTTCCACAACATTACTGATACGGTGTTAATTCTTACTGAGGTAATTGGGATTGGATCTAAAATTGGCAGCGATGACATCTCAACTGCGCTTCTCTTTAACGTGATTGAAAACCAAGTTGGATAATCCGCTGCTATCTCATTGAATTTAGCCAAATAAATCCCAACCCGCGTGAAGTAAACTTCGATTTCCATTCCAATTAGTGTGACAGGCACCTATCTTGACTACAGAGAAAGGTTTATAATTAGGTAGTGCGATTGGCTATCTTCATTACTAGATGTGGACCCATGAACATCCAACTCGCGATCTCTGGTTTGCCAGAAAGTGGCTATTATATTTAGTTTGGGCTGTGAAATAGCATTCTAGAGGCGCTCTGCTGTGATTTTTGCACTATTCTACCTAGTCTTCCTGATAAATGTGCAACCGTTGATTATTACTCGATCGATGGATGCACTTAAATGTACTTCTGCCATAGTGTTGAATTCGAGCTCTTGCAGAAACAAAGATGTCTCAGTTCTAAAAGAAAACCTATAATTCTAATCAGCGTTGAGGTTGCAGTGTAGTGGCGCAGTGCTTAGCAGTAATACTCGGCATTGTACCGAGGATTATGTGTTGAGTATTATGTGCACATAATACCTAACACATAATGTGATTAATACAAATGTCGGGTATGGGAGCAGAGCGTCATAAGTTGTGACATAAATGGAGTCGAAGATTTAGCAAAGAAGTCAGTTTAGTGAGAAGATTTATAAATGAAGGTGGTGAGAGCTGTCTACAAAGCGTGATAATAGGAGAGGTGATGAAAACTGAACCTGGTGGTAGGAAATTGGTAGAGAATGTGGCTGTGAGAGTTAGCCGTTGGGTGCTGAAGTTAAGAGCCTAGGTAGAAGTCGAATAGTAGGTGATGTTACCAAAAACCATTGTCAATTAAGAGTTTAACAGTTGTGTGCAATGAGAAATGCATAAAGATTGCGTCATTTGCATGCAAATTCGTTTACAAATTAACTACAAATATGGGTACACTTCTACTTGAAATAATGTTTATTGCCTTCAAGCATTTAATGCAACCACCATAGCTCATCGACAGTTAGAGTTTTGGCCATGCCCAAGAAGCGTTGAAGTGAACATCGTAGGCATTGTACATTCTGTATTCATGCCCTATTGGTGAACAAATTAGGAGAGTTATTTACTAGGTTTCAACTTAATTGGTAGTGGCCGGTATATTGGTGAGCAGATCACTACCAAAGAGGATCTCAAATCAACACTTGACTATAAACGAATACGGGGATTTGTGACGAATTTGCATGCGTCTTAGTAAATATAACAACAACAACAACTGCACATAGTTAATATTGAAGAAGCAAACTGGAAATTCACCAAGATTCAGCGTCTCTAACATCCATTTTGATAAATTCTGTATCAAATAACTCATACGTTCCCGTCTCTTCTTCTGTGTGGTATTAATCTTACTCAGAGATTTCTCTCACAAGAAAAAGCAAGCTTTAAACTCACTCCCAAAAGCGACTCCTGTAAATCTTTACGCAAGTTGCAACGAAAAAACAGGTCCGTGTCGACTATTTAGGACTCATATAGCACATTGCTGACTCTAAGTGCAGGCGACCAGTATAATTCATTCGCTCAGTGAAAACAATATGTAAATAATGCTGTGAGCATTCTACAGGCTGCAATATCAACCTAGTCTGCCCAGTAAGAAGGCACGCAATCCCGCTTTCGGACTAACATGGCTAGAACATAACATATACTCAACGGAAATCTCACACTGCCGGAAAAGTTTTAACGATTGTTGCAAGGTGACCGCATTCTTTACCCTATCATACTGCTTGGTTCGTCTATCATCTTCTTCTAGACCCTTAATTTGACAGTCACTGCTTAACTGAGTGCAGTTTCGTGCACTTTCAGTGTACCCACAAGGGCTTCATGAGCTTAACTCCCCATATACGGAATTTTCGATAATCACGCAAGCGCGCATTCCCGAAAATGAAATCTTGCCAACGCTGAAAGTGTATTTGCTTAATCAGAAGAATAGTATTTTTTCAAAATAAACTCCATAAGCGTTGAAATTGTTTCCTAGTAAAGTGGAGAAATCGTTGTTTATGCCACAGATCTTCTTTTTATTCGTTCTTGGAGCCCAAAAGTGCACTCATGGTGGAAGTTGAGTAAGCATCTTAGATGATGTCAATAGCTACCTAACGTTATATAGCAGTAAAAAATTCGTTTTATGGTACCTGACGACTTGAGAAACAATGAATGGGCATGTCTAGCCCCAAGATTTAATAATCCTCAATGGATGCAACCTAGGACAATTTCATCTTTCTATATATCTTCCAACTAATGTAAAAACTTTATCGAGTGGTCATAAAGGAGAATTGATTGCATTCTTGCCAAACGGACTAAATTATGCAAATGTCTCGTCAATTTTTTTACATACACACCTTAGCGGGGTTATACGGTCTACTACAATATTCTTTAAATGTTGCCACGTTTCAGTAAACGATGACGTCAATTATGAGCTCCGCTTTACATTGAAGCACTCTACTGTATTCAAAATTGAGGATATTGTCTCAATTCAGCATGCTTTGATGGTCTTGATTAAATATGTTCGTCACACATAGGTTTGCCAGTTTATCGGAAGCTAATTATCAAAAGAAAATGAGTTTACTACAATTGACATGACCGACATTTTAATCCTCGTGTTAAATTAGCCATGAATACTATGGATATGTAATAGCATCCAAATCAGACTTTACATCTAGAAAACTGATTAATAGGCTGTGAATACAAAATATTAAGCCCACACTCAATAAATTCAAACCCCTAAGGAAAAAACTGACACCCTGATAAACCGGATTTCTGATGACTGGGGGTTTTCCTGATTTCCCTTTCTACTTTACTTCGCCTAACCGATCTGCTGCATAAAACGAATTTTCTCTGCACACGAAGGATCCCGCAAAAAGAGCCAACTGTACCCAAGCTCTACCACATCTGTAGATAGCTCAGAATGCTGCTTCAGAGGTTGACACATTTACGCTCAAGTCAGGAAGAATATTCGCAAGAAGTTACGTGTTCGCCAGCGTTGGAGGGTATGAAAAGAGTTTTATCCGTTAATTTGTTAGCTGTCACAGATATTTATCAAATAAATCGTCTCCTCTTCATGGTTAGAACTCGAGTTTCGGCTTTTTTTGCGTGAATTATGTGAAAGAAACTACAGAAATTTCAATTCACTTTAATAATTTAAAAGAGACTGCAGATTATCATTAAGAATAATCAAACTTTATTGGTTCATCGACCACAGTGTACACAAACCAAATATGATTTATAAAAAATGTCGTCGAATACCACAATTTGTTTAGATCGAAGATTATATTTATTGGAAATTCATAAAGTCTGTTTCTCAGTCATTATCATATTTTAATTGTGTATCCTGCTTCTTTCTTTAGCACTAAAGTTCATCTCCTCTCATGCACTAGGTCCTTGTTCTTTCAAAGTAGTGACTCAGTTGTGAACGTGACCATCAAAGCGATTTGGTGCCAAATATGGAAAATGAATTGAATGCAGTTTCCGATAAAAATATGAAAAAAAATTAAAATAAAACCATGTTTGCAGAATCAAGTTAATTTCACAATTTCCTACCTAGAGGTGCAATTGGACGATGCGGTGGGACAACGCATTCTACCTGCTGTTCTCGGTAGACACAAGTGTTTCTGAGCGGAACAAACTCCTGTTCTACTGCACAATAGATAGTGCAAACAACCATGCGGTGCGCCACCATCCTATGCAGCGCTCTAAAGCTGTGTAGTTCAAGCGTATGCAGAACAGTAAAAAGAAGTGCTAGAGCACTTGCAATATTATTTTGACGATGGTGGCGAGAACGGCGAGTGTTTCGCTTGCTTGCGCTCTTTCCATCCATCTCTCTCTCTAATTGGGTTGCAGACAATGCGCCAATGTGTGTACGCATTCTCAACTCGAGTTTGTGCGTGCTGCTGTGGGCAATCCAACTTTCCGTGTCAGCGGGGTGGAGGATGGAGGTGCAGTGGCGTGGCACCTAGCTAATCAGCGGTGTGGTAGCACCGGCCTACTGTTGTGCGTGTGCACTTGCTTCAGATATGCCTGTCCATATTCCTCGAGGTGGAAAAGTGCATGTGCTTTAGTAGGGTAACAGTGGGGTGTTATGGGGCTCATGTGCTTTGAGGCGTAAGACGTTTGAATGATGGAAGCGCTAGAGGCTCACTCTGATGCTAATGTATTAAGAGAGAAATCTTGTATAAATGCCCACTCAAGCCCAAACAATTAAAAAATAAATGGACTAAGGCGTTAGGATTGCCAATTCACCTCACTCTTAAAATATTCAATTTAAAGAATCCAAAATTTTGTAAAATTTTAATGAATTTAATTTTAATAAAGTTAAGTTACATATATACATAATATTGATTGAGATTTAGTAGCAAGTAAGGCATGGGGTAATGTAAAGATTATTTAATTAAAGGAGAATATCTTTACGATCCATTTAGAATAACCGAGGACAGATAAAATTAAGGTCATTTGTAAATTTCATAAAGAGAAATTAAAAAGTAGCGTTCTTGTTCATACATCTATCATTTTGGATTCATTTGAAGAAGTTTTTCGATGAATTTTAGTATTTCGTTTAGTATTCCATAGAGTACCTTTAAGAATGTTATCAAGATTATAAGTTTTGGCGAATTTGCTAGCGGATTTCGTTTATTAAGGAGCTACATGTGATCTAAAAATGATCAGTCAAAATGAGCAAATTCTAGTGAACCCTAATCGATTTCAAGCATAAAATTGAATATTTTGAATGACCTTACTCATACAAGGCTATTCGATGATTTGCCTCATTGATAATAAATGCGTTTGAAGGTATTATATTTATCTTTGATCACATTCGGCACCGTAATAAACAAAGTCCGCTAGCAAATTCGCAAAAAGTTATAATCTTGATAATATTTTTAAAGGGACTTTTGGACTCCTAAACGAAGCATTAAAATTCATCGAAACACTATTTGCAATAGTCAATAGTCCAAAATGATAGATGTATGAACATGAACAGTGTTTTATAATTCCTCTTAGTCAATTTACAATTGGCCTTGATTATATATATGCATATGGTTTGATGCCGTGCATTTATTATTTACTTGAACTGATGCCAAAAACTTAAGAACTAATTTTAAAATGAGCAGTTTCAAATATAAATATCACATTATACTACTCTATTAATTTTAAGCTTAAAGCATTTCAAACCAATTTCAAAAGATCAAATCTAGTTCATTGACCGTACATTGACTGTTGTCTATTTCGATTGCTTACGAATTCAGGGGTAATGGGTTTGAAACCCACCAGTGCATGGGTAATGAGTAGAATGGACAAATCACATTGCGCAAGTCTGACTAATAATAGAGATTGCGGAGCATCTTCTTGCAATTCCCCTTAATTCTGATGTCAGTTGGCGGTAAGTTCATTTCTGCGTATTGCTCTTTTCTTCTGTTAAGTGACTCGACTGCGATTGTTGAACAGCATGATACAAATCAATTTGCCCAAAATGAAGCGTTTGATTAATGGACAATGTATTTGATTTGCCAACTGTTATTTCTTCCTTTCCAGGCTAAGAGTGAATTATTGCTGCTCTTGACTAGCCGAGTATCGAGTAACTCATTAATGTCGCGCTTACCCTATTTAGCGAAATGATTATGCCGTTTATCTCATCTCTGAATTTTCAACTACTTTCTTGATCATTTAGCGCTAAATATGTCCTTTGTGGAGTTGCAATGCTTCTTGCGCATTTGATCCGATTTGGCAACTTAAAGTTACCCCTACTTGACTCGACTTTTCTTTTGCGTTTAAAGAAAATAGAGGGTTATCTTAGTTTCTGATTACGACATTAATTAAATTACTCGTCTTCTGTTCCCCAACTTTCTTAAAACATCGGATGAAGGAATTTATAACTTTTCTCAAAAATGAAATAAATTTTATTCTGAGCAAAGAGATAAGGCCCTTTTGATTAATTAATTTTTTCCGTTCCATTTTCGTCCGAAGACTTCAGGGAAGTATTCTTCCAATTTATTCGTATATTCTTTGATAAGCATTACACTTCCTTCATTAGCACACAGTACTGTTAGATGAAGCTTTCGTATTTGAAAGAATAATGTAACCAATGCTACTATTCAATGGATGAATAAGCACATCATCAATGGAAAAGATTTGGGATGTGGAATTTCAGTCTAGCCTTTTTCACTGCATCACTTCACTATTACTGCAACTACTACTATCATCATCACCACCGCCAGCATTGTTTTGTTATGCAACAACTTTTACTATTAAGCCCACCTGTCTGTCTGCCTGGGAAAGGCGGCATGTGGAGCATCATGTTCCCTCGAAGAGATTGCCACTAGAAGTAGATGAGATCAGACTGTTTGTTTATTAGGCGGCAAGTAGGAGTGGAAGTGGTAGTGGGTGTAGGAGCACAGATCGATGAAGCCATACGACTGAAGGAGAAAGTGTGGCCAGTTTGTTGGCTCAAGTAAATTTGATGAATATTATTATATCAGATGGCAGCTTTTATAATAGACGCAAGTTTTTTATAATAATGGTTGGGCAAATTGGTGATGGTGACGGTGATAGCGATGTCGAGGCGAGAAGGTAAGAAGGTGGTAGGGTTGGAGGTGGCGATTGGAGGCTATGAAA
Organism: Hymenolepis microstoma; assembly: GCA_000469805.3. Lineage (NCBI taxonomy): Eukaryota > Metazoa > Platyhelminthes > Cestoda > Cyclophyllidea > Hymenolepididae > Hymenolepis > Hymenolepis microstoma. Next base: position 33,454,558 of record LR215989.1, on the reverse strand, counting down.
GGGAGAGAAAGTGTAGGCAATGGGAGTGATGAGAGTGGCGATGAGGTAGTGGGGGTATGGGAAGGAAGAGAGTGATTGAATGTGGTGGAGAGCGACATGGCGTGAAGTGCTATAGAAAGTGGTGTTTGGGTGGCGCGCAAGCATAAACGGAGTGATGGTTGTTGTTATTTTTCAGCTTCTGCTACTTTCTGTCAGATAAAAATGCCTGGAGGTGGTAGAGGTGGCAAAGGTCAGAAAAGGTCTGGGATCGTAATTAAGGTACTTATCAATATTAATATGCTCAAATCTCACATTTGATTTACGTATATTTCTGTTTACGACCTTTGCCTTTATTTGGAGAAATTTTCCTTAGATTTTTAACATCTGACAATGAAGGACTTTATTAATAGTCAAGTGTGCAAATGATTGAGTATATTTCTCATTTTTCGACATATTTACCTTCCATTTGAGTCTTTTCTTCGACTCTCATGATCAGGAACTTTTACCGGCGCACAATCGAAAAATGAAAAAACTGACCAACTCAAGATGAGACCACTCTATGGCAAGGAGAACGAGGTATACAAATACGCTTTTATTTTCCGAAATTGCCGTTAGTGACTGATTGAAGGGTAACTGAGTTTATCTCAACAGCTGTCTGCAAGAGTTTCGAGAAGCTTCCCATCAGCAGGTTTGGTCGTAATTTCTGACTGTCTCATGACTATCTTTCACGAGCTTGTTTGAAATAAATTTAAATTAATAAGTAAATGGGACATTAAGTCCTCCACGTTGCTTAATAAGTTTGAGTAAAATTTTTACATTGTGGTCATGATAGGTGTGAAGTGTTGACTTATGAATCGAAGGGGGTTGGTAACTAATTTTAATATCCGCTGTGAACTCTTGAATGCTCACAATATTGCTATTCCTGGTATTCTCTATTTCCCACCACCTGGTGCAATGCAAAATGAGCCCAGCTAAATTTGTTGTCTTTTCTACTCTACGGAGCAACTCGCCCAACGCATGCAATGACAACCAAACACATTGAAAACATTCTACGGTGGGAAAAAATGCCTCACCGTTGGCTCTGTCCGAATTAATATTAAAATGATAATTTGAAAAGGTGTCACGAATTAGAGATAAAATAGCAGTTTAATATAAGAGCGATTGGAGGACAATATGCCTCAATCAAAATAGCACGACCTAATAGAGACTACATATTAAGAATTAACCCATCTTAGGCTGGCATAAACATTTCCCGTCATTATTAAGGAAATACAAGTATATGGAATAAAGTTGCAGGAATCGGACAAGGTATTTTAGAGAGACTTCCGTTGGTGCAAATGTGCAATTTACACATCAATTGCTCACATTGATATGTTGAAACAATGAACTGTAGAAGATCATGAAGGATAATCTGCTTTCTCGAATAAAAATAACTTGAAGTTACAAGAAGCTTTGAGAATCAATAATAATAAATAGGGGTATGATTCATTAATAATGCAACCAATGAACAATCTTTTTATAATGTAAATCCCAACAGTTACAGAAGGTCAATTGCTGTTAAATTAGAAAAGAGAACAATGATTAATTTTGTAACTTTTGTTGATTTGAACATTCGTTATTCGAACTTTCAGTGTATTGGAGTTACTTAGGTGAAAGGAGGAGCGTAAGAATCGGGTCAATTAAGAGATTAAGGAGGAGAGATAAGCTTGTCTAGACATGACAAATAGATCTTTGGGTCATGAGGCCATTAAGGCGAAATTTCAACATGTTTGCATAAAATAATACGACTGAGAGGTAATCCATAAGGAGTTATCCCCCAAGGTGAAAAATGAGATACACAGCAAGTGTCTAAGAGCATACAGCGCACATAAAGTGTACAGCTGAAATTCTTTTGCATTTTTCCTTTTCAGAAAATATACAACGCCACAACCGCAGTTCAGATGTCTATGCGGATATAAATGCAGGCAAGGAGACAAAGAAGTCACATAAGCACCAAGACAACCCAAAGGTGTAGTCATGAGCGCAAAGACTTCTCAGTAAGCCACGAATCAATTGCCTCTGCTCTGAGTAACAAAGCCTTCATTGTATTATATTGACTAAGCCCCACGTCAGTGACACACACCCCTACTAATCCTATTCCACGTCATACGTCTGTTTCTTCTATAGCTCCGAGGTAGCCTAACTAATCCTGAGAGCCTTTCCAAACCAGAAGATCGCTTAGTTAGTTGAAGATGTAGTAAATGCAAGTCGCAAACACGCCTTTAGCTAATGATATACAATCACAGTGATTGAACATATTTCAATTTTAGGATTAAATATATCATCAAATTAAGAAGCTGTGTGCATTTTGCACGCATTTGGAAACGACTAAAAAGTGTGCTTCAAGGAATCATACACTTTGGAATTGCAAAAGCAATGCTAAATTAATCTCATTTAGTAAATGAGCAATAATTCATTAACACTGATTGGAAGAATATTTTAACCAATTCTAGTCGAAATAGAAATAAATACTTACATTCTCTTACAGTTTGAGCAGATAAGATCTCGAGGAATACTCATCATTGTGTTTGACAAAATATCGCCGATACAAAAAAGAGAAATAATACACATTAATGCCAATTGAAATTCTGCTCAAGATATGTTAACGAGATTGATTGATCAATTTTCTCACTGACGTCACCTCTTCAGCAAGCCCTAAACAAGACGCCTTAAGATTGGCGCGAAATACCTCATTTAAGTGGCAACAAAGCCCACTATGTCTTTTACATAACTGTTAGTGCACCGCCACACAATCAACGAAATCGGCTCACTTCTTCTGCACAGTTATTGGCTGATTCACACCAAGTTGGCTCTCTATTGATTCGTCCTTTAGCTAGATTTTAACCAATAAAAATGATAGCGACTTCAGTAAGTGTTTTAGGCTGTTCTGGAATTAATTCGCAAATTCCAGTCGTGCAATGCAGTCGACTTTGGAGGAGCTAACTTGTGGTGCATGCTCAAAATTGTGAGCCATTTTTTGTTTCTTTTTTATTCCAATTTTCACTCTCCAATATTTGCGCTTTTATAGTAGCATCTTCTTTCCGAAGGGCATAAACTTGAAAACGCATTACTTTATTTGATGCAAATTTTTGCATATAACAGCGAATGTAATCTTTGCTCTGCAGGATCAATGATCCCTACAAACTACCTTGCGGGCATACTTTCTGTCTACGACCTTGTATCTTGGCTCATGCCGAAGCAGTGAAGGCTCGATGTGTCACTTGTAATCTTGAGTTCAATGCCTCAGAGCTGAGACGGAACTATTTAATAGCGGCAAACCTCCACCTTAGACTCCAGGATAAGTCGGAGAAGGAAAATAATCGCTCTGAAACTCCACAAGTTTTGGATCTTGTCAAGAGTAGGAATCAAACTCGATGCAGCGTCTGCCAGAAATTGACAGATGAAAATGAGCTGAAGTATTGCCAACATTGCCATCGAAATGTCTGTCAGACATGCTTGGAAATGCACTTTGATTCAGTAAGAATCTTGTTTGGACATACCACTAACTAATTGTTATTGCTTCTGATTGAAGAGCAAAAATAGTGACACTGAGTAATTGATGGAGTTGTCTAAATTTCAGTAATAATTTAATAATGCGGAGTAGAATATAATTAGAGAAGTTGGTTATCGGTGGAGCAAACAAGCTTCAGAGCAGCCAATGAGGAATCTGCATTCCTTGAGTGGTATCCAGGTTACCGGTAACTTTTCTCAGTCCGCCCCGTACTCGGTGTCGGTATCTCAGTTCAAAAACATGTAGACCCATAGTAAATGTGGTTAACTTGGAAGAGAGGAGGATTGATAAACGAAGGACCACCAAAAGTATGACCTTCCTGGCTTGATGCGAACTTAAGAGATACTTTTGCTTTTAACTAAAGGATTTTGGGGCTAACGCCGATTTGCCCATATTTTTTACCTTCGTTAACACGGAGCGAAATGTCAAGACCGTCTCTTCATGATTGAATGAACCGGTGAGTGAGCACTGGACATCGTAGACACACATTTGCTGCAATCTACTGAACGAATCATGGAGTTTTAATTTTGGAACAGGAATTGCACATTTTGTCAATATTTCACGTTGCGAGACCCTAATTTAAATGTCATAAGTCTCTGAGTTCCTCCTTACATTCTTCTGACCACTCCTCCTTTACAATTCGTTGGTCCTACTGTTATTCAATTTCATTTGCCTTCCACAAATATATATTGAGCGATTTTTTCGCATCATCACAGCTTAAATTAAAACAATAATTCTAGAATGATAGATTAAGTGCTTGCCTTTGAAGTCTAAAGTGGTGAGTTCGATGGCCATCGATATACTTCCAGTGAGGAGAAATGCCATCTCCAGAGGTTATCAATGGAGTCAGGCAGAGTGCGATCTGGTACCTGTTCGCAATGTGTGTTCAGAAACGCTGTTCCTGTTGGTTTTGGGTGGCGTGGGGTGGATGTGGGGGTTTCAGATATAGGGTGTTCTTGAAAGAAGAATTTTATTAGTTTACAAGATTAGGCGAAGGTACTTACTCGTGTTAAAGTTTTTTTTCACAAGCTTAAATTCAACATTAGTTTTATCCCTATCTCTCCTTTTTAGTACAGTTTACAAGTACGAATACAGTTGACTTCGATGCAACGCAAAGAAACAGAGCTGAAAACGAGATTGAAAAATTTGAAAACTAAATTGACTACTACTTCTTCTGGGCCAACTCATCCTGAAAAGGCGGCTATCATCTCGCATTTGGATGAGGCCATATCCCAACTCAGAGCCGCAATTAATCAATCTTTAGACAATACATTGAGGAAAGTTGAAGTACTGGAGATCGACGGTTCAACAATTCTGAAAGTTAAGGTCGACGGTCTGTTAGCAAGTAAGAATGATCTGAAGGAGATGATGAGAATTTACGAACGATTGGACGATGGTACTATTGTAAGGAATACTTGTCGTAAATTTTATTGGCCGAATATCTATTCTTCTTGCCTAAGATACCCCTTTTTTAAACAGAGAAAACTTGAAGATGCGGAGAAGATATTTCTGGATTTGAGGGATGTTAAGGAGAAGGCAAGAAGTTTGTTGGATTCTTCCGATCCTCCTCCTATTCTGCCAATTATGCAATTCGAACTATCGAATCGGGTTCAAGAGGTAAATTCAAGTTTTCTCACATTGATATCTTGCTAATATTCCCTCCTAACCCAAAACTATGATCATTATTTCTTGATGCGTATTTGCCGATTTTAAACATGATTGTCGCAAGTGGATCAATATAACCCATGCTAAGGTGAGGAAGTCTCAGTCTTTATTATCTTATAAGTCAATTCTACTATTTTGACATTGTTTATTGGCTATTTCACAAATTGACGACGCGAAAATCGAACTTCATGATTCATCATCCTCTGGATTTCTGAACAAATTTCTATCCACTAGTTCAAGAAGTAATTGACTGTTTAATAAAGTTAGATGGTGTGTCTTAACACTTGAATAATCGTTTCTTTTCCATCATATACTGGGAAAGCAGAATGCGAGGTGTATAGAGCGTGTAGCCGAGATAAGCTGTAGCATTCGAAACACAGGATAACTCACCGAATACAAATGAATGTGAATTTCAATGCATTTCATTTTTGAATATTTAACTGCCTTATCAAGGATGTAATGCAATGGTTGTTGGAATGAACTTAAATTAAACAGACTTCGTAAGGACAACTTTTTACTTTAAAATGATTAATTGGGGCGATCGGTTGAGGGTCAATTCACTGAGAGGATGATGGCAAGCTCTATCCAGTTGTTAAGACGAAAGTGTGTTCACTTACTGATAAGCCAGACAGGCAACCCCGTCGTCCAGGATAACGCTAACACCTGAGTAGAGACTTACGGTTTTTATTGGTCGTATGCTAGACCATGGGAAGCAGTTAGGAGGTGTGCCCACCGTCGTGAATTTTGTTGAGAGTGCGAAGTGAGGGTTTTGGAGGGGGTGGTGATGGACACCATTATGCCCACATTCTTACTCAGTTTCCCTAGTAATGTTCTTTATCCCATTAATGTCTTATCGGTTTCCATGCCCTTCCATTCTATACTATTAGGTCTACAACATTGTTCCCACCGTTTTCCAAAATATGGCGGTAGTGATCGTTAGTAGTTGAAATATATAAATCACAGATGTGGAACACTTTGTTTTCACATTTGTAAATATAACCCTACTTTGCTATAACTTAATTTGTGTTTGCATAATAATACAATTTGTAATTGAATATGTCCTAATTTAAACCGAATTCTCACCATTTGTGGGAAGTATTGGGTTTTCATGCTTCAATATGAAAGAATTTGTGGCTGAATATCCGTGGCTTAAAAGTCATGGTTTGAGTTTGGTGGCACCACCTTGGCGTAATTTATTATGAGTTTCTGAAACCGTCTGAAACCATCACAGGTGAACGTTGTAGAACGCAATTGATGCGCCTGAGCCGTGCTCAAGAAAAGAGGAAATCGGCCACAGTACAACGAGAGACACGATAAGATGCTTATTTTGCAGCATAATAATGCTAGACCTCATATTGCCAAGTTGGTGGTGAAAATATATCTCCAAGTGTTGAAATGGGAAATTTTACCTCACCCGTCGTACTATCAAGATGTTGCTTCGTCTGATTTTCACCTCACTCACCTCGCTCAATGGTACACGGTCCGGCTGACCAGCACTTGAGCTCGTATGGAGAAGTGAAAAATTGAATCGACTCATGGATCTTATCGAAAGATGAAAAATATTTTCGCCTCCGTATTCGCCTGCCGCCCGAGAGCTGAGCCAAAGTGGTAGCTAATGATGGACCATACTCTGAAACTTAATGTATGCAATGTAATAAAGACTCAAGTTAAAATAAATGGCGGGTCCTTTTAAAAGGGTCCTTTTAGAAATCTCTCCTAACCTTCAAATTCGAGTTATTTCATTTGTCATGCGTTCGTCAGTGCTAGATAAACATAGGCGTTATCCGCGCATTCAAATTCAGCTTTAATCCTGTGTTACTGCCTCAGTCATCACAAATCAAGTTTTGTTTACTGCGGTCGTCTATCGATCTAATAGTTGTTTATATGCAATGAATACCTATTTGATGCGGTGTTTTTAACAGGGACAACCATTTTTATCTGCAGTCTGTTTATTTAATTCTAGTAACATCAGGATGTCCACATTTTCATAAGAAGTTTAGTTCGATTTTTAATATCTTCATGTTCATATTTAATAATTTGACTCCCAAATTCATGAATGAGATTATGTCCACGATAGGCAGAGCATGTTGAAAGGTCACAGTCAAATGAACTAGCCGAGGAATAGGAAAAATGGTTTATATATATAAATAGTCATTGACATCATTTCATTTCGAAATACATTGTAGTTCAGGCAATGGCAATCAAAATACCTTGTTATTTTGAAATTTATTGGAACGATGGAGACGTATTCGACCGAATACTTGAACATACAGTTCTCCCAGTTGGCAACAGAGTTACCGAAGTTGACACAAACGTGGTAGCCCGCATTTAGGTTTCGGGAAAGCTAACTAGAGTGTATATCCAAGGTGATTTAACTTTATCCAGGTTTCCTAAGTAAGCGTAATTTCCTGATTTGTTAATCAAGACCTGGTTGGTGTTGTTCTAGGCCATCGGTGATGAGCATAATCGATTATCAGAGCTCTGGAACAGAGTGATCGTTAGAGTTAATTGTCTTGGCTAATCGGTGTCAGGTCTCATTTAGATCGCATCAAATTTATCTCTTTTGAAGTTTTGGTTATTATTTTCGGCCCATTTACATCAGCCGAGGACATGATGCTTGTATTTTGGGATGCGACACTGTGAAATATCCGCTAAGTCTGATCCATTGACTTGATACCGCCTCCTCTGCATTTGATACTTGGTGGACTTCACATGACCGATTTGAGTTACTTATCCACGTTGGTAAAACGTGTGATTTCTTGCTTCTTCTTTTTAGAATATTGAAAAACTTGAAGAAATTGACATGATTGTTGGGTGTGGTTCCGTGCCACTGTCCTCAATCCTCGCAGACCACGGTGTTCAAAATATGAGGTAATTATTCAATAAACGCGAATCTTTACTCGACTGATTGGAATTTGACATTTTAATTAACAACTCTTTCTCGTTTTGAAAGTCAAGTTGGGAGAGGCTCGCCTACTGCACTAATCTCCAATGTGAAGCTCTATGTAGGTGGACTTCGCAGAACTCACACTGAAGAACATTTAAAAGGGCATTTTGAGAGTAAATATGGTCCTTTGGTCGAATGCCGTGTGGTAAAAGACTTTAAGACTAAGGAGTCGAGGGGCTTCGGTTTCGTAACTTTCAGGGAAGCCATTCATGCATCTCGAGCATTGGCCGAATTTCCAAATTTCATCGAAGGTGTTCCGATTCAAGTTAGACCCTATAAGTTTGCGAATGCTAATCGGAATAAGGCCCCACTTGGGTAAGTTCGTCATTTTCTGATTAAGAGTATTTCAGTAAGAATTCAAGAGTTAAGCCTTTTTTGTATCAAATTTAAGGGATGCCTCATCACAACAGACCAAACAAAAGCCTCCCAGACACAGGGTTGTGGTGGTTGGGGTTTCCGATACTACAACAAAAGATGCCATTAAAACTGCCCTATCGAAAATAGGTCCAGTTATAAACGTCGACAAGGAGCCAAATCGTGGATTTGCAACTGTGAACTTTGAGAAGCCCGAAGCAGTCGACCAGGCAGTTCTTCTTAGTCAGATTCGGATAAATGATAATGATTGTGAAATTTATCCTTATAATGTTGGGAAAAAAGTTATAAGGTAAGTCTGCTTGTTTCTTCATTGAGTCATTTCTTGGAATTCACCAAGTTTTGTACATTTTTGTTTACAGAGATAGAGAAGGAGGGGAAAAGGGTTCGTCTGAAGAGGTTGACGAACTGAGATTATTTGTTGGTAACCTGAATCCTTCAGTTAGCAGAAAGATGTTAAAGGAACACTTTTCCAGATTTGGAAGTGTGACGAAAGTCGACATAATTTATGACCACGGAAGTTCAAAACCACGTGGAATGGCTTTTGTAAGCATGTCTACTGTGCAGGAGGTGGAGGCAGTTTTGAAAGCACGTCCACATATACTCGACAGTAAAGAGGTTATTGTTCGAAAAGCGTACAAGAAGAAATCAGAGTAAGTGCTTGATTTGCCTTTTCGATTTAATCGTTTGTGAGTATATATTGGGAAGTGAATTTGTTTGGCGAGGAAGTAATGAAGACTCTGTTGAATTCAAATAGACTCTAATACCAAATCGCAGACATGTCATTCATAGGAGCGTTGGATTCTATGGCGATGAAATAACTTGCGCAATTCATAAAAAAATAACGAAACCCTCCAAGGAGACACTAAGGAACAAAGAACTGTCAACTCTAGAACCATATGAGCGACATATATGTTGGACAGCGTCACGAGCCAGAGGGATATGTGATTGTGATCTGACCGAGGTTGGAAGATTTTCGTCTACTATCGAGAATCCCAAGTGGGGGCTGCTTGGGGCCAACACGTATTCTACTTTTGCAATTCACCTTCACATACTTATATTCCATTACACTGTGTACCCTTTCTCTAGTGAACTCCTGTTCTACTCATACCACTTGTTACATCAAGGAATCTGTCAATTAGAGTTAGCTAATTAGTTCATGAGATGGTTCTGGGTAATTCTTAATTTGTGCTCAGTATGTAGTTCGTCCACGAAGCCTAGAAGATATGTAGAGGTTGAAGGTAAGACCTGAGAAACAAAGAGCACGAATTGTGAGAAGTAGTATCCACCTTGCCAAGGTCTTCAGAGACTTCGCCAAGGCTTACATGATCCAATAACTGCACCAACCCCACTGTTCAACTTCTTCATTAGTCTACTCTGCATTGTAATATAATTCACACCGGCTTTTCTGTAATTTGCCGTTTTAAAGAATAAATATGGAGAGTCTAGCTTCAACTTGTTCTTGAGTTCTTATTGCCGACTGTTTGTCAGGTTGGGGGTTGTTCATATTCCATAAATGAAACTTTGTGTTTTTTTCGTCTGGATTGCAGTCGGTGCTTGTCTTTAATACTCCATGCTTGTTGAAGCAATATGGGTGTCTTCTCAATTAACAAAATTCATTTCCTCTAATAAAAGGAGGAAGCAAACTTGTTTTAAATGAAGTATATGGCCTCACAGTATCAGTGATATATTCCCTTTGAAACTTGTTCTGCAAGTGGATTTATTTAATAAGGCAAGTAGTAGCCACTTCTGATGGACGATAAGAAGATATGATATAAATAATTTAACAATCCAGGAAATCGACCGTAGGGAGAGAGGAGGGGAGGGGAGGGGGCAGGATGGGAAGGAGATGAAGCGTTCACAGCGTCTAGAATCTATATATCTGTAAATGAGAATATCCAAGATTTCTTAGGGTGAATTCAAGAATCAAAACCGATATTTTGGCATCTGATTTTCGCTCATTTATTTTTTCAGCATGCACCATGCTACCGTAGTGCGATGCCCTCTGCCTCTTCCCAGTACTTCGAAATCAGATCCACCTCCTGCTGAAATAAATGAAGCTATTAAAGAGAATGCTGCAGTAATACAACCGCCTTCTTCGTTAAAGTATGTTTGGATAAGATTGTAATAATGTAATCTTCCCTGGTTTACTTCATTGACTCGTAACAAAATATTCAAAATCAATAATTTAATTCACTTGGGGAGTGTCCAACTCTCTTTTTTTAAATTGGCTTGAATTATTTATATGGCTTTTTGCCTACTATGAATACTATTTTTTCACCTTATCTTTCCCTATTTATTTGTGTCTCAGATTATATTCCGATTATATATGTATGTACATATAAGGTACTGAAGACGACTGCATTATCAACAGAGACACCGATCTTGATTATTCTTTTTGGAAGCATTCCAACTAGTTTGCCCATGTAATTTGTTGTATGCAGTCACATTTCGTCTTAGATTAGTAAAGTTAACTCGTAAGAGAAACTTTTATTATGATGAATGTACCTTCTATGGCGTGAATATTTTAACATTTTTATTGCCCATGAAGCGAAGCTGGCCACCGAAAATCAGTTGAAATGAAGTAACGGACTATTGGACATGCAACTTCTCCCCAATTATAATGCATACTAGATGAAAGTAGTTAATAGTGGGAAGAGTGATGCTGACCGTGGCGCTGTTGTGATACAGTGTGAACCACTGCTGGTGAGACGGAGGGGTTGTGTTGGGACATGAGAAATGACAATATCAGGTAGGGAGGTAGATGGCACACCTCTTATCTTATCGGTAGTGTCGCGGTGGGCGATTGAAATGACTAAACACTGGAAGGTGTAGTACAAAGACATGGCAATTCATGGATTGAAGAGTGTGGGAGGGGATGGGGGTGGGGAAAGTGAAGGTTAGTGGACGTTTATCTGAGTCTTCGCAGGTGTGTTGGTAGGCAGCATGATGTATGCATCGTCATAAGGTCATATTAATTAATTAATGAGTAATATTCCAACAGTCATCAAACAACCTAGAAATGGTAATGCAGACTCCGGTAACAACCTCTTATATTTTGATCGGTCAGTAGTAAGTTAATGGTGCGTTTCCAACTCACCGGCAATGCTATGCGAAAAGGCGCATAGAATTCGTCCTTACTCGATAATGTCCAAGCTAAGACTGCAGGTGGAGGGGTGGAAGGAGTGAAATGAAGAGTCCACAGCTCTCGGGCAGCAGGCGAATACCGCGGCGAAAATATTTTTCATCTTTCGATATGATCCATGAGATCCATGATATTTATAAATTTTTACTTTTCTTTATTTTTTCAGATTGCATCATGGTATCATAGTACGACGCCCTCTGCGCCGTCCCAAAACTTCAAAATCAAAACCATCTCATGGTGTAAAAAAAGTGGACTCTAAAGTAACAAAACGGTCTTCTTCGTCAAAGTATGTTTGGTTAAGATTGTAACGATGTGATCTACCACGTTTTACCTTATTGAATCACCGCAAAATCTTTAAAATCAACCAATTACTTTACTCGAATAGAGTCCACCTATTTTTAAATTGATTTGATTTGATTTATATGCGTTTTAACCATTTTTGCATGCCAATTTTTCAATTTAACTTTCCCTATTCAGTAGCGTCTCAGTTTATTATTTTAATACATATGATTACAATGATGACGTCATTTTGAAGAAAGACGTGGTCTTCCTTTTTGCGAGCCATTATAACGATTTGCACGTGCAGTTACACTCCACGTAATCACATTTCGTGTTCTGGAAAACGGCACCTAGAAGTCGTCTTTACTCGATAATGGAAGGGAAGAGGAAGGTGGATGCAGTATTCCCCAGCGTCATGAATGCATATGTCCATAAATGAGAATATCCGAAAGTTCTTGGAGCCAATTCAAGATTCGAAACTGATATTTAGACATTTTAACTTTGCTTATTTTTTTTCAGAGTGCATCATGCTACTTCAGTGAGACGCCCTCCGCCTCGTCCCAAAACTTCGAGATCAAAACCATCCCATGCTGTTAAAAAAGTGGGCTCTAAAGCAAAAAAACGGTCGTGAGTTTTCTTTATTGGAGCCTCTTCAAAGATACGATTGTGTAAATTCGTTCCACAAAGTCACATTTTGTGTTAAATTATTCAAAGAAACTCTTACGGTGTTGAAGGTTTCTTCTATGCTTTGAATATTGGAACTTTGGTGCATCTGAAGTGAAGCCGTCCTCGCAGAATCCATAGTTTTGGTATACCTGTCTATTCAACACTGTAATACTTCCGAGAATTTTGGTTTCAGCCTCCTGGATGTCTCTCGATCTACAGTTAATTCGGACTCGAAGAGAAGTGTTACTGAAGTGAAGTTACTCCAAGTCATTTTGTTAACTTGTCCAAGACAACACGATATATCTCACTGTATGTGGAGACCTCAACGATAACGTTTCTGTCCCACGGATTTGCCGGCAGCAGCGGTATGCATATGTGAGGAGTGCTCATCTCGAGACCATGCTTAAACACTACAACTGAGTTGCCCATCAAATAGTTAAGTTAAGCGAAGCAAGAGTCCTCTAAGCTAGGTACAGTTTGGTATTCAAGGTTGGCCTTTAATTTGTCATTAAGAAGACAGCTTTACAAAGCTCGATCGAAGGACTCCAATGACCACTATGTTTAGCTCTTGAGTTCTGCACAGTTGCCTACGTAGTGATTAAATCCTTATTCTAACACTTTTGGTTTGGTATTGGAGTAGTTATTTATGCCGTCACATGCAGTACTGTATAGCAGAGTGGGGATTAGAGTCATTATTTTCTGTAGGAAAAAAACATGATTAATGGAAAGGAAGGAGAAAATGATAAAATATAACTTGAATGATAAGTGAAAAGTGAGAAGGAATACAGATGACTGTGAAATGCAGTAGTTAGATGATAGAGGGAGGTAGAATGGAACTTGCCGATTCAGTTACGTATAAGAGCTTGAAGTGTTGATAAGCTCCATATTGGGGCAATTCTAAAGTCGCAGGTTCAAATGCATTTTTAAGAGTCTACCCGTGTCTACAGTGACCAAGAGACATAAACAGGGGTGGTAACGATTTAGGTCTGCTACTCTGAATCTGAGTCACTTGTAACAAAGTAATATCAACCGAGGGGGCGAATCATTGCGATCGAAAATCAGGGTTCTCTGCAATTGTCACAGTGCAGAAGAGGTATGCTTGAACTAAAACTTCCCAGCCTTCCATTGTGTTCTACGGAGGTGGTTGTACCAAGCTAGAAGAGTGGTGCTTTAAACAGTACTCAGACTATTGCTGTCGGACCAAACAACGAACTCTCTGGTTTACGGCGACTAGAGTAGAATAGGATTAACCTCCTCCTCACTTTGTCACGCTGTTTCTATGTGATTGACTTAACGTAGGACTTAGTAGTTGGGGTGCTCTGAGGGTCGAGTATGCGCCAAAAAAATACAAAAAGCAAAAATCTGCAGGTGAAGAATGAGGAAGAAGAGTATGTAGAAAATTGTATTAACAAGGGGGAATGCTCGTAAATGTACAGTATCTTCAGTCAGTCATTTGCCTTTTATACCAAAATCTTGCACGGTTATCATCACTGCAGGAGAGAAATGCAGCCGTTGTCGGAGAGTGAACGAAACACCTGATTGGTCCATTGTGATCTTTGTAAGAGTGGAAGAATGAGTTAGCAAAATAGAACATCAGAATTCAACTCCAAATTACACACGCTACTTACTAAGTGGAAGTAGACGTTGACGATCAGCATTTCGTGAATCCCAACAACACAGACTCTTAGTTGCTTCGTCAGGAAAGAGAACTATAAATAGAAAGAATCTTTAAGTCGGAAAATCAACACTACTGATATTTTCTCATTTATATTAATGATTACTATGATAGATACGTAACTAAGTAAACGAATGTTCCCCACTTCGTCACTTACCAATGTTATTTACAATGCATATTTATTTATAGTAATTATTAATTACACTCACGTCTCGGTTCTTAATCCCATCAAAAAGGTGATTTCAGAAGATGATGCATTGGTGATCGAAATTGGATAACGTTATTATAACATTTGTAGACTTGGAATGCACATAAATTTGTCTCACAATTCCCTTGTGAAAGTCTTTTTGTACTGCACCGGACTAGCTACCTTAATAAGCCTTGACTGTTCTCAGAAACCTCAGTGGCAGATTCTCCTAGTTGGTTAGCCTCCCTGAACAGAAGAAACAGACGTATACCGTGGAGCCCGTACAAGCGTGATATGTGCTGGCGCGCTAGCGTGCTGTATACTGTATATGTATGACGAGGAACTTAGTCATTATATACACTTTGTGGTATCATGACCTCATATAACTTGGGTCATTGATTGGTCGGGTAACCGTGTGCTGGAATTGACCGTGGATTGATCGTATTGATTAGTATCCAATTATGATCTGCATATTACTTTGGAAGTAATAAAGGGATAGAGAGAAATGAGAAACAGTGTAGATTTCTACTGCCTCATGAATAGATAGTGAGCTCTGGTGTTTGAATGTGGCAAGTAGATTTATTCATTCAGCTAATTCCCTGATCCCAATTTTTCGAACATTCGGAAAAAAACCTCAATTGCATAAGTGGGCGCTTCCATCTGTGCATTTGCATCTCCGAATTTATACGTCCAGAAAAATTATGACGTACGATATTAGGATTTTTCGAGCAGTTGGTGATGATTGAAAACGTGAATTTTCTAAATTAAAATGCGCATGAATGAGAAAATAATAGATTTAATATTTAAAATAATAGATTTCTGACAATATGGCTCCCTATTGATAATATTTTCTCCAGAAAATTGTTTGTTGCAGAGAATTCATGAGTTCTATTCTTGAAACAATCGCTGAAAAAAATTGTCATGAGTGAGAGTAAAATAATTGCCTTTGATAATCAAATGTCTATGCGATACGTGATATTACGCTGTTTACAAATATTGATAAGTGAAACTCTTATCTTGATGCTAATAATTTTCCTACCTAAAAACCGGATTTTTAAAAGTAAGTTCCTTGTAGAAAGTACGTACATTGTGTGGATTAAGAGTTATGAAACTTTTATATTTACGCAACTATCACAGAGAAGCATTGTTAAATGCAGAAGTGAATAATATTTTATGTCCTATACCAACTAATTTTAGATCTATCAGATTGACGTCATTTTAGCGCACGCTAAGTCATTTTCTATCACATCGGCAACATGTTTGTCTTAGAATTGCAAATTCACCCCACCCCCAAAATATGCAATAAGTTCTAAGATAAAATTAATAACCTTACAGTCATTACATTTCCTCGCCACAGGGAGATAATTCTCAATGCATTTAATCTAGCCATGTGAGCTAAAAAACATAATACCATGAAAAGCATTAGTTATCAATGAAGCATTGTAGAAAGACGGTCCAATTGGTTATAATTCAAGATTCTATAAATTGCGCTGATTCTCCAACTTGTTTCATGGTATTATATCATATTTTAGCCCATATGGCCAAATTGAATACATCGAGAATCCTACCCATATAGCGAGGAATCATACTAATTATTAGGTTAATAAGGTTAATAGTTAAGTTTTAACTATTTTAGAACTTACAAGAGAATATCTAGTATGGTTAAAGGTTTTTAATAAAAATTTTATGACCATAATTTAATACTCTTTAAATTGCACGTTTTGGGGGTGGGATGAATTTGCAATTCTAATATTTCAGTGCATTTATTGTTTAATTTGTGGGCTTCAATGAGCATTTATGTGAAGTTGCTTTATACAAGCACTCTCATAATACATTAGCATTAGAGTGAGTCGCTGGCGCTACCATCATTCAAACGTCTTACGCCACAAAGCACATGAGCCCCACAACACACCACTGGTACACTACTAAAGCACATGCACTATTCCACCTCCAGGGATATGGATTATGTAATGTGAATAACCTCCAGTTATCAGAAACTTAAAATTTACAATTCTTTCCTCCTTTCAATTACTTCTTCCCTACCTCAGGCAATTGTGCCTTCACTTGTTTTAACACGAACCCATGATTTTAATTCTAATTTAATAGCTATACAAATTTTGCTGATGATATTATTGTGCATATATACCCTACCTAATGTAATACCGATCGTGAGGTAACTGGAGGGTAATATACAACGACTGCCATTGGGTAAAGTAAATTAACGCGCACCACCGTCAACCTCCACGTCATATCATTGACTAAATTAACGTTGAAACATACAATTTCCCTTTAATAGCGACAGCCTGCTACCTCCTAATTGTGGCAGACAAGTAATCGATTAGTCGGTTGAAGCTGTAGCAAATGCACGTCGCAAACACACCTTTGGCTAATGATATAGAATCATAGTGATTGAACATATTTCAATTTTAGGATTAAATATATCACTAACTTAGGAAGCTGCGTGCATTTTGCACGCATTTGGAATAGACTAAAAAGTGTGTTTCGAGGAATCATACTCTTTGGTCAGCAATAATTCATTAACACTGATTGGAAGAATATTTTAACAAATTCTAATCGAAATAGAAATAAATTTTTACATTCTCTTACAGTTTGAGCAGATAAGATCTCGAGGAATACTCATCATTGTATTGGCCAAAATATCGCTAATACACACGTTAAAACCAATTGAACTTCTGCTCCAGATATGTTACCGAGATCGATTAATCAATTTTCTCACCTCTTCAGCGAGCTCTAGACAGGACGCCTTAAGATTGACGCGAAATACCCGATTTAAGTGGCAACAAGGCCCACTATGTCGTTTACAGAACTGCTAGCGCACTGCCACGCAATCGACGAAATCGGCTCCCTTTTACTGCACAGCTATTGGCTGATTCACACCAAATTTGCTCTCTATTGATTCGTCCTTTGGCTAGATTTTAACCAATAAAACTGAAAGCGAGTTCAGTGAGCGTTCTAGACTGTGCTGGAATCACTTTGCAAATTCCAGTTGTGTAACGCAGTCGACTTTGGTGGAGTTAACTTGTGGTGTATGCTCAAAATTGTGAGCCATTTTTTGTTTCTTTTTTATTCCAATTTTCACTCTCCAATATTTGCGCTTTTATAGTAGCATTTTCTTTCCGAAGAGCATAAACTTGAAAACGCATTACTTTCTTTGATGCAAATTTTTGCATATAACCGCCGATCGTGATTTTCCCCTGATTTTGTGAGAATTTCTTCGAGATATTAATTTACTCCTTTGGAGACGGCAATATACATCGTTGCCTGGGTTAGCTATCACAACCCAGTTAAACCAAGTGCTCTTTGATTGATTTATCTTTCCGAATGCTTGACGAAAAATGTTCTCTTCAGTTATTTCGTATACCTGATAGCTCAAAGGAAACTCCGATGAGACTTTTCATAGAATCCCTAAGTCAAATTCTTTTCTGTTGAAGATTGTTCGCATAACTAACTCTAATAGCTTGTTATCTGATTTGATCTTGAAGCTCTAATCCAATTTAAGTCCCATCTTAATTCTATTTCCTGTTTTTAACCATTAGACTCTGGACCTTTGCGCTTCACTGATGGAGATAGTTTTGATCCATCAATTTGACTTTATTCTCGATTGGACAGTGTCTCTTTGTCTTAAGTCTCGACAACTTTGTTTATCTATCATTGGTGTGTCGGCCTAGTGCGTCATATATGCCCATTCCGCCTTCTCATTGGCTGAAACAGACAAGTTGTTAAGCCATTGAGTCATTACAATTTGGACTTCGTTAAGGTTAATTTAGTCCCACCACGAGTGTATCCTTACTTACCTCCTTGTTGGAAAGCTGATCAAATATTCTCATACCTCGTGCAGCAGGTTATAGACTATTGGATTCCCACGCTCACACATGGTTGACTAATTATTGGCTAACCAAGTGTTGATCCGATATTTCAAATCTGCGTGGAAAGAACAATAATTTTGCCAATAGAACAGCTAATATTTGAGCTTAAAGTCTTCTATTTTCACATTCTTTGGGTCTGAGTGACTGTAACCTCGGTAGAGAGTAACTAGGACGTTATATAACCTCGGTGTCAATATTTTTGAGGGCAATGCGAAGTGAGTTGAGAAATTATGATAATTAGCATGAGCTATAGAAAGAGGAAGCTAGCTTCAATTTTTTTGATGCAATTTGAAGTATTGAAACAAATTAGACAGCGAATAGTTCTAGGCAAGGTTATCGTTTGATAGATTCTGGCCTAGCAATTGACATGTACTCCTGTTAGGTCCTTTATCATAAATACAAAGTACGCAGTATATACCAGTAAGTATATATATATATATATATATATAATTTATTTTGACATTCACTTGTGGTTCAAGAAATTTATAAAATCCACATTTGAAGTTCATTAATTTCGAGAATTGCTTATGTAATCTTTGCTCTGTAGGATCAACGATCCCTACAAATTACCTTGAGGGCATACATTCTGATTAAGACCTTGTATCTTGACTCATGCCAGATCAGAGACGGCTCGATGCATCACCTGTCACCTTGAGTTCAAGGCCTCAGAGCTGAGGCCGAACTATTTAGTGGCTGCAAAACTCCACCTTAGACTCCAGGATAAGTCGGAGAAGGAAAATAATCGCTCTGAAACTCCACAAGTTTTGGATCTTGTCAAGAGTAGGAACCAAACTCGATGCAGCATCTGCCAGAAATCGACAGATGAAAATGAGCTGAAGTATTGCCAACATTGCAATAGAAATGTCTGTCAGAATGCTTGGAAAAGCACTTTGATTCCGTAAGAATCTTGTTTGCATATGCCACTAACTACTTGTTATTTCTTCGGATTGAAGAGCAAAAATAGTGACACTGAGTAATTGATGGAGTTGTCTAAATTTCAGTAATAATTTAATAATGCGGAGTAGAATATAATTAGAGAAGTTGGTTATCGGTGGAGCAAACAAGCTTCAGAGCAGCCAATGAGGAATCTGCATTCCTTGAGTGGTATCCAGGTTACCGGTAACTTTTCTCAGTCCGCCCCGTACTCGGTGTCGGTATCTCAGTTCAAAAACATGTAGACCCATAGTAAATGTGGTTAACTTGGAAGAGAGGAGGATTGATAAACGAAGGACCACCAAAAGTATGACCTTCCTGGCTTGATGCGAACTTAAGAGATACTTTTGCTTTTAACTAAAGGATTTTGGGGCTAACGCCGATTTGCCCATATTTTTTACCTTCGTTAACACGGAGCGAAATGTCAAGACCGTCTCTTCATGATTGAATGAACCGGTGAGTGAGCACTGGACATCGTAGACACACATTTGCTGCAATCTACTGAACGAATCATGGAGTTTTAATTTTGGAACAGGAATTGCACATTTTGTCAATATTTCACGTTGCGAGACCCTAATTTAAATGTCATAAGTCTCTGAGTTCCTCCTTACATTCTTCTGACCACTCCTCCTTTACAATTCGTTGGTCCTACTGTTATTCAATTTCATTTGCCTTCCACAAATATATATTGAGCGATTTTTTCGCATCATCACAGCTTAAATTAAAACAATAATTCTAGAATGATAGATTAAGTGCTTGCCTTTGAAGTCTAAAGTGGTGAGTTCGATGGCCATCGATATACTTCCAGTGAGGAGAAATGCCATCTCCAGAGGTTATCAATGGAGTCAGGCAGAGTGCGATCTGGTACCTGTTCGCAATGTGTGTTCAGAAACGCTGTTCCTGTTGGTTTTGGGTGGCGTGGGGTGGATGTGGGGGTTTCAGATATAGGGTGTTCTTGAAAGAAGAATTTTATTAGTTTACAAGATTAGGCGAAGGTACTTACTCGTGTTAAAGTTTTTTTTCACAAGCTTAAATTCAACATTAGTTTTATCCCTATCTCTCCTTTTTAGTACAGTTTACAAGTACGAATACAGTTGACTTCGATGCAACGCAAAGAAACAGAGCTGAAAACGAGATTGAAAAATTTGAAAACTAAATTGACTACTACTTCTTCTGGGCCAACTCATCCTGAAAAGGCGGCTATCATCTCGCATTTGGATGAGGCCATATCCCAACTCAGAGCCGCAATTAATCAATCTTTAGACAATACATTGAGGAAAGTTGAAGTACTGGAGATCGACGGTTCAACAATTCTGAAAGTTAAGGTCGACGGTCTGTTAGCAAGTAAGAATGATCTGAAGGAGATGATGAGAATTTACGAACGATTGGACGATGGTACTATTGTAAGGAATACTTGTCGTAAATTTTATTGGCCGAATATCTATTCTTCTTGCCTAAGATACCCCTTTTTTAAACAGAGAAAACTTGAAGATGCGGAGAAGATATTTCTGGATTTGAGGGATGTTAAGGAGAAGGCAAGAAGTTTGTTGGATTCTTCCGATCCTCCTCCTATTCTGCCAATTATGCAATTCGAACTATCGAATCGGGTTCAAGAGGTAAATTCAAGTTTTCTCACATTGATATCTTGCTAATATTCCCTCCTAACCCAAAACTATGATCATTATTTCTTGATGCGTATTTGCCGATTTTAAACATGATTGTCGCAAGTGGATCAATATAACCCATGCTAAGGTGAGGAAGTCTCAGTCTTTATTATCTTATAAGTCAATTCTACTATTTTGACATTGTTTATTGGCTATTTCACAAATTGACGACGCGAAAATCGAACTTCATGATTCATCATCCTCTGGATTTCTGAACAAATTTCTATCCACTAGTTCAAGAAGTAATTGACTGTTTAATAAAGTTAGATGGTGTGTCTTAACACTTGAATAATCGTTTCTTTTCCATCATATACTGGGAAAGCAGAA
The DNA here is from genome assembly GCA_000469805.3 of Hymenolepis microstoma. Classification (NCBI taxonomy): domain Eukaryota; kingdom Metazoa; phylum Platyhelminthes; class Cestoda; order Cyclophyllidea; family Hymenolepididae; genus Hymenolepis; species Hymenolepis microstoma. The sequence goes on along the minus strand of LR215989.1, from coordinate 33,433,282 downwards.
TGCGAGGTGTATAGAGCGTGTAGCCGAGATAAGCTGTAGCATTCGAAACACAGGATAACTCACCGAATACAAATGAATGTGAATTTCAATGCATTTCATTTTTGAATATTTAACTGCCTTATCAAGGATGTAATGCAATGGTTGTTGGAATGAACTTAAATTAAACAGACTTCGTAAGGACAACTTTTTACTTTAAAATGATTAATTGGGGCGATCGGTTGAGGGTCAATTCACTGAGAGGATGATGGCAAGCTCTATCCAGTTGTTAAGACGAAAGTGTGTTCACTTACTGATAAGCCAGACAGGCAACCCCGTCGTCCAGGATAACGCTAACACCTGAGTAGAGACTTACGGTTTTTATTGGTCGTATGCTAGACCATGGGAAGCAGTTAGGAGGTGTGCCCACCGTCGTGAATTTTGTTGAGAGTGCGAAGTGAGGGTTTTGGAGGGGGTGGTGATGGACACCATTATGCCCACATTCTTACTCAGTTTCCCTAGTAATGTTCTTTATCCCATTAATGTCTTATCGGTTTCCATGCCCTTCCATTCTATACTATTAGGTCTACAACATTGTTCCCACCGTTTTCCAAAATATGGCGGTAGTGATCGTTAGTAGTTGAAATATATAAATCACAGATGTGGAACACTTTGTTTTCACATTTGTAAATATAACCCTACTTTGCTATAACTTAATTTGTGTTTGCATAATAATACAATTTGTAATTGAATATGTCCTAATTTAAACCGAATTCTCACCATTTGTGGGAAGTATTGGGTTTTCATGCTTCAATATGAAAGAATTTGTGGCTGAATATCCGTGGCTTAAAAGTCATGGTTTGAGTTTGGTGGCACCACCTTGGCGTAATTTATTATGAGTTTCTGAAACCGTCTGAAACCATCACAGGTGAACGTTGTAGAACGCAATTGATGCGCCTGAGCCGTGCTCAAGAAAAGAGGAAATCGGCCACAGTACAACGAGAGACACGATAAGATGCTTATTTTGCAGCATAATAATGCTAGACCTCATATTGCCAAGTTGGTGGTGAAAATATATCTCCAAGTGTTGAAATGGGAAATTTTACCTCACCCGTCGTACTATCAAGATGTTGCTTCGTCTGATTTTCACCTCACTCACCTCGCTCAATGGTACACGGTCCGGCTGACCAGCACTTGAGCTCGTATGGAGAAGTGAAAAATTGAATCGACTCATGGATCTTATCGAAAGATGAAAAATATTTTCGCCTCCGTATTCGCCTGCCGCCCGAGAGCTGAGCCAAAGTGGTAGCTAATGATGGACCATACTCTGAAACTTAATGTATGCAATGTAATAAAGACTCAAGTTAAAATAAATGGCGGGTCCTTTTAAAAGGGTCCTTTTAGAAATCTCTCCTAACCTTCAAATTCGAGTTATTTCATTTGTCATGCGTTCGTCAGTGCTAGATAAACATAGGCGTTATCCGCGCATTCAAATTCAGCTTTAATCCTGTGTTACTGCCTCAGTCATCACAAATCAAGTTTTGTTTACTGCGGTCGTCTATCGATCTAATAGTTGTTTATATGCAATGAATACCTATTTGATGCGGTGTTTTTAACAGGGACAACCATTTTTATCTGCAGTCTGTTTATTTAATTCTAGTAACATCAGGATGTCCACATTTTCATAAGAAGTTTAGTTCGATTTTTAATATCTTCATGTTCATATTTAATAATTTGACTCCCAAATTCATGAATGAGATTATGTCCACGATAGGCAGAGCATGTTGAAAGGTCACAGTCAAATGAACTAGCCGAGGAATAGGAAAAATGGTTTATATATATAAATAGTCATTGACATCATTTCATTTCGAAATACATTGTAGTTCAGGCAATGGCAATCAAAATACCTTGTTATTTTGAAATTTATTGGAACGATGGAGACGTATTCGACCGAATACTTGAACATACAGTTCTCCCAGTTGGCAACAGAGTTACCGAAGTTGACACAAACGTGGTAGCCCGCATTTAGGTTTCGGGAAAGCTAACTAGAGTGTATATCCAAGGTGATTTAACTTTATCCAGGTTTCCTAAGTAAGCGTAATTTCCTGATTTGTTAATCAAGACCTGGTTGGTGTTGTTCTAGGCCATCGGTGATGAGCATAATCGATTATCAGAGCTCTGGAACAGAGTGATCGTTAGAGTTAATTGTCTTGGCTAATCGGTGTCAGGTCTCATTTAGATCGCATCAAATTTATCTCTTTTGAAGTTTTGGTTATTATTTTCGGCCCATTTACATCAGCCGAGGACATGATGCTTGTATTTTGGGATGCGACACTGTGAAATATCCGCTAAGTCTGATCCATTGACTTGATACCGCCTCCTCTGCATTTGATACTTGGTGGACTTCACATGACCGATTTGAGTTACTTATCCACGTTGGTAAAACGTGTGATTTCTTGCTTCTTCTTTTTAGAATATTGAAAAACTTGAAGAAATTGACATGATTGTTGGGTGTGGTTCCGTGCCACTGTCCTCAATCCTCGCAGACCACGGTGTTCAAAATATGAGGTAATTATTCAATAAACGCGAATCTTTACTCGACTGATTGGAATTTGACATTTTAATTAACAACTCTTTCTCGTTTTGAAAGTCAAGTTGGGAGAGGCTCGCCTACTGCACTAATCTCCAATGTGAAGCTCTATGTAGGTGGACTTCGCAGAACTCACACTGAAGAACATTTAAAAGGGCATTTTGAGAGTAAATATGGTCCTTTGGTCGAATGCCGTGTGGTAAAAGACTTTAAGACTAAGGAGTCGAGGGGCTTCGGTTTCGTAACTTTCAGGGAAGCCATTCATGCATCTCGAGCATTGGCCGAATTTCCAAATTTCATCGAAGGTGTTCCGATTCAAGTTAGACCCTATAAGTTTGCGAATGCTAATCGGAATAAGGCCCCACTTGGGTAAGTTCGTCATTTTCTGATTAAGAGTATTTCAGTAAGAATTCAAGAGTTAAGCCTTTTTTGTATCAAATTTAAGGGATGCCTCATCACAACAGACCAAACAAAAGCCTCCCAGACACAGGGTTGTGGTGGTTGGGGTTTCCGATACTACAACAAAAGATGCCATTAAAACTGCCCTATCGAAAATAGGTCCAGTTATAAACGTCGACAAGGAGCCAAATCGTGGATTTGCAACTGTGAACTTTGAGAAGCCCGAAGCAGTCGACCAGGCAGTTCTTCTTAGTCAGATTCGGATAAATGATAATGATTGTGAAATTTATCCTTATAATGTTGGGAAAAAAGTTATAAGGTAAGTCTGCTTGTTTCTTCATTGAGTCATTTCTTGGAATTCACCAAGTTTTGTACATTTTTGTTTACAGAGATAGAGAAGGAGGGGAAAAGGGTTCGTCTGAAGAGGTTGACGAACTGAGATTATTTGTTGGTAACCTGAATCCTTCAGTTAGCAGAAAGATGTTAAAGGAACACTTTTCCAGATTTGGAAGTGTGACGAAAGTCGACATAATTTATGACCACGGAAGTTCAAAACCACGTGGAATGGCTTTTGTAAGCATGTCTACTGTGCAGGAGGTGGAGGCAGTTTTGAAAGCACGTCCACATATACTCGACAGTAAAGAGGTTATTGTTCGAAAAGCGTACAAGAAGAAATCAGAGTAAGTGCTTGATTTGCCTTTTCGATTTAATCGTTTGTGAGTATATATTGGGAAGTGAATTTGTTTGGCGAGGAAGTAATGAAGACTCTGTTGAATTCAAATAGACTCTAATACCAAATCGCAGACATGTCATTCATAGGAGCGTTGGATTCTATGGCGATGAAATAACTTGCGCAATTCATAAAAAAATAACGAAACCCTCCAAGGAGACACTAAGGAACAAAGAACTGTCAACTCTAGAACCATATGAGCGACATATATGTTGGACAGCGTCACGAGCCAGAGGGATATGTGATTGTGATCTGACCGAGGTTGGAAGATTTTCGTCTACTATCGAGAATCCCAAGTGGGGGCTGCTTGGGGCCAACACGTATTCTACTTTTGCAATTCACCTTCACATACTTATATTCCATTACACTGTGTACCCTTTCTCTAGTGAACTCCTGTTCTACTCATACCACTTGTTACATCAAGGAATCTGTCAATTAGAGTTAGCTAATTAGTTCATGAGATGGTTCTGGGTAATTCTTAATTTGTGCTCAGTATGTAGTTCGTCCACGAAGCCTAGAAGATATGTAGAGGTTGAAGGTAAGACCTGAGAAACAAAGAGCACGAATTGTGAGAAGTAGTATCCACCTTGCCAAGGTCTTCAGAGACTTCGCCAAGGCTTACATGATCCAATAACTGCACCAACCCCACTGTTCAACTTCTTCATTAGTCTACTCTGCATTGTAATATAATTCACACCGGCTTTTCTGTAATTTGCCGTTTTAAAGAATAAATATGGAGAGTCTAGCTTCAACTTGTTCTTGAGTTCTTATTGCCGACTGTTTGTCAGGTTGGGGGTTGTTCATATTCCATAAATGAAACTTTGTGTTTTTTTCGTCTGGATTGCAGTCGGTGCTTGTCTTTAATACTCCATGCTTGTTGAAGCAATATGGGTGTCTTCTCAATTAACAAAATTCATTTCCTCTAATAAAAGGAGGAAGCAAACTTGTTTTAAATGAAGTATATGGCCTCACAGTATCAGTGATATATTCCCTTTGAAACTTGTTCTGCAAGTGGATTTATTTAATAAGGCAAGTAGTAGCCACTTCTGATGGACGATAAGAAGATATGATATAAATAATTTAACAATCCAGGAAATCGACCGTAGGGAGAGAGGAGGGGAGGGGAGGGGGCAGGATGGGAAGGAGATGAAGCGTTCACAGCGTCTAGAATCTATATATCTGTAAATGAGAATATCCAAGATTTCTTAGGGTGAATTCAAGAATCAAAACCGATATTTTGGCATCTGATTTTCGCTCATTTATTTTTTCAGCATGCACCATGCTACCGTAGTGCGATGCCCTCTGCCTCTTCCCAGTACTTCGAAATCAGATCCACCTCCTGCTGAAATAAATGAAGCTATTAAAGAGAATGCTGCAGTAATACAACCGCCTTCTTCGTTAAAGTATGTTTGGATAAGATTGTAATAATGTAATCTTCCCTGGTTTACTTCATTGACTCGTAACAAAATATTCAAAATCAATAATTTAATTCACTTGGGGAGTGTCCAACTCTCTTTTTTTAAATTGGCTTGAATTATTTATATGGCTTTTTGCCTACTATGAATACTATTTTTTCACCTTATCTTTCCCTATTTATTTGTGTCTCAGATTATATTCCGATTATATATGTATGTACATATAAGGTACTGAAGACGACTGCATTATCAACAGAGACACCGATCTTGATTATTCTTTTTGGAAGCATTCCAACTAGTTTGCCCATGTAATTTGTTGTATGCAGTCACATTTCGTCTTAGATTAGTAAAGTTAACTCGTAAGAGAAACTTTTATTATGATGAATGTACCTTCTATGGCGTGAATATTTTAACATTTTTATTGCCCATGAAGCGAAGCTGGCCACCGAAAATCAGTTGAAATGAAGTAACGGACTATTGGACATGCAACTTCTCCCCAATTATAATGCATACTAGATGAAAGTAGTTAATAGTGGGAAGAGTGATGCTGACCGTGGCGCTGTTGTGATACAGTGTGAACCACTGCTGGTGAGACGGAGGGGTTGTGTTGGGACATGAGAAATGACAATATCAGGTAGGGAGGTAGATGGCACACCTCTTATCTTATCGGTAGTGTCGCGGTGGGCGATTGAAATGACTAAACACTGGAAGGTGTAGTACAAAGACATGGCAATTCATGGATTGAAGAGTGTGGGAGGGGATGGGGGTGGGGAAAGTGAAGGTTAGTGGACGTTTATCTGAGTCTTCGCAGGTGTGTTGGTAGGCAGCATGATGTATGCATCGTCATAAGGTCATATTAATTAATTAATGAGTAATATTCCAACAGTCATCAAACAACCTAGAAATGGTAATGCAGACTCCGGTAACAACCTCTTATATTTTGATCGGTCAGTAGTAAGTTAATGGTGCGTTTCCAACTCACCGGCAATGCTATGCGAAAAGGCGCATAGAATTCGTCCTTACTCGATAATGTCCAAGCTAAGACTGCAGGTGGAGGGGTGGAAGGAGTGAAATGAAGAGTCCACAGCTCTCGGGCAGCAGGCGAATACCGCGGCGAAAATATTTTTCATCTTTCGATATGATCCATGAGATCCATGATATTTATAAATTTTTACTTTTCTTTATTTTTTCAGATTGCATCATGGTATCATAGTACGACGCCCTCTGCGCCGTCCCAAAACTTCAAAATCAAAACCATCTCATGGTGTAAAAAAAGTGGACTCTAAAGTAACAAAACGGTCTTCTTCGTCAAAGTATGTTTGGTTAAGATTGTAACGATGTGATCTACCACGTTTTACCTTATTGAATCACCGCAAAATCTTTAAAATCAACCAATTACTTTACTCGAACAGAGTCCACCTATTTTTAAATTGATTTGATTTGATTTATATGCGTTTTAACCATTTTTGCATGCCAATTTTTCAATTTAACTTTCCCTATTCAGTAGCGTCTCAGTTTATTATTTTAATACATATGATTACAATGATGACGTCATTTTGAAGAAAGACGTGGTCTTCCTTTTTGCGAGCCATTATAACGATTTGCACGTGCAGTTACACTCCACGTAATCACATTTCGTGTTCTGGAAAACGGCACCTAGAAGTCGTCTTTACTCGATAATGGAAGGGAAGAGGAAGGTGGATGCAGTATTCCCCAGCGTCATGAATGCATATGTCCATAAATGAGAATATCCGAAAGTTCTTGGAGCCAATTCAAGATTCGAAACTGATATTTAGACATTTTAACTTTGCTTATTTTTTTTCAGAGTGCATCATGCTACTTCAGTGAGACGCCCTCCGCCTCGTCCCAAAACTTCGAGATCAAAACCATCCCATGCTGTTAAAAAAGTGGGCTCTAAAGCAAAAAAACGGTCGTGAGTTTTCTTTATTGGAGCCTCTTCAAAGATACGATTGTGTAAATTCGTTCCACAAAGTCACATTTTGTGTTAAATTATTCAAAGAAACTCTTACGGTGTTGAAGGTTTCTTCTATGCTTTGAATATTGGAACTTTGGTGCATCTGAAGTGAAGCCGTCCTCGCAGAATCCATAGTTTTGGTATACCTGTCTATTCAACACTGTAATACTTCCGAGAATTTTGGTTTCAGCCTCCTGGATGTCTCTCGATCTACAGTTAATTCGGACTCGAAGAGAAGTGTTACTGAAGTGAAGTTACTCCAAGTCATTTTGTTAACTTGTCCAAGACAACACGATATATCTCACTGTATGTGGAGACCTCAACGATAACGTTTCTGTCCCACGGATTTGCCGGCAGCAGCGGTATGCATATGTGAGGAGTGCTCATCTCGAGACCATGCTTAAACACTACAACTGAGTTGCCCATCAAATAGTTAAGTTAAGCGAAGCAAGAGTCCTCTAAGCTAGGTACAGTTTGGTATTCAAGGTTGGCCTTTAATTTGTCATTAAGAAGACAGCTTTACAAATGTCTATGCGATACGTGATATTACGCTGTTTACAAATATTGATAAGTGAAACTCTTATCTTGATGCTAATAATTTTCCTACCTAAAAACCGGATTTTTAAAAGTAAGTTCCTTGTAGAAAGTACGTACATTGTGTGGATTAAGAGTTATGAAACTTTTATATTTACGCAACTATCACAGAGAAGCATTGTTAAATGCAGAAGTGAATAATATTTTATGTCCTATACCAACTAATTTTAGATCTATCAGATTGACGTCATTTTAGCGCACGCTAAGTCATTTTCTATCACATCGGCAACATGTTTGTCTTAGAATTGCAAATTCACCCCACCCCCAAAATATGCAATAAGTTCTAAGATAAAATTAATAACCTTACAGTCATTACATTTCCTCGCCACAGGGAGATAATTCTCAATGCATTTAATCTAGCCATGTGAGCTAAAAAACATAATACCATGAAAAGCATTAGTTATCAATGAAGCATTGTAGAAAGACGGTCCAATTGGTTATAATTCAAGATTCTATAAATTGCGCTGATTCTCCAACTTGTTTCATGGTATTATATCATATTTTAGCCCATATGGCCAAATTGAATACATCGAGAATCCTACCCATATAGCGAGGAATCATACTAATTATTAGGTTAATAAGGTTAATAGTTAAGTTTTAACTATTTTAGAACTTACAAGAGAATATCTAGTATGGTTAAAGGTTTTTAATAAAAATTTTATGACCATAATTTAATACTCTTTAAATTGCACGTTTTGGGGGTGGGATGAATTTGCAATTCTAATATTTCAGTGCATTTATTGTTTAATTTGTGGGCTTCAATGAGCATTTATGTGAAGTTGCTTTATACAAGCACTCTCATAATACATTAGCATTAGAGTGAGTCGCTGGCGCTACCATCATTCAAACGTCTTACGCCACAAAGCACATGAGCCCCACAACACACCACTGGTACACTACTAAAGCACATGCACTATTCCACCTCCAGGGATATGGATTATGTAATGTGAATAACCTCCAGTTATCAGAAACTTAAAATTTACAATTCTTTCCTCCTTTCAATTACTTCTTCCCTACCTCAGGCAATTGTGCCTTCACTTGTTTTAACACGAACCCATGATTTTAATTCTAATTTAATAGCTATACAAATTTTGCTGATGATATTATTGTGCATATATACCCTACCTAATGTAATACCGATCGTGAGGTAACTGGAGGGTAATATACAACGACTGCCATTGGGTAAAGTAAATTAACGCGCACCACCGTCAACCTCCACGTCATATCATTGACTAAATTAACGTTGAAACATACAATTTCCCTTTAATAGCGACAGCCTGCTACCTCCTAATTGTGGCAGACAAGTAATCGATTAGTCGGTTGAAGCTGTAGCAAATGCACGTCGCAAACACACCTTTGGCTAATGATATAGAATCATAGTGATTGAACATATTTCAATTTTAGGATTAAATATATCACTAACTTAGGAAGCTGCGTGCATTTTGCACGCATTTGGAATAGACTAAAAAGTGTGTTTCGAGGAATCATACTCTTTGGTCAGCAATAATTCATTAACACTGATTGGAAGAATATTTTAACAAATTCTAATCGAAATAGAAATAAATTTTTACATTCTCTTACAGTTTGAGCAGATAAGATCTCGAGGAATACTCATCATTGTATTGGCCAAAATATCGCTAATACACACGTTAAAACCAATTGAACTTCTGCTCCAGATATGTTACCGAGATCGATTAATCAATTTTCTCACCTCTTCAGCGAGCTCTAGACAGGACGCCTTAAGATTGACGCGAAATACCCGATTTAAGTGGCAACAAGGCCCACTATGTCGTTTACAGAACTGCTAGCGCACTGCCACGCAATCGACGAAATCGGCTCCCTTTTACTGCACAGCTATTGGCTGATTCACACCAAATTTGCTCTCTATTGATTCGTCCTTTGGCTAGATTTTAACCAATAAAACTGAAAGCGAGTTCAGTGAGCGTTCTAGACTGTGCTGGAATCACTTTGCAAATTCCAGTTGTGTAACGCAGTCGACTTTGGTGGAGTTAACTTGTGGTGTATGCTCAAAATTGTGAGCCATTTTTTGTTTCTTTTTTATTCCAATTTTCACTCTCCAATATTTGCGCTTTTATAGTAGCATTTTCTTTCCGAAGAGCATAAACTTGAAAACGCATTACTTTCTTTGATGCAAATTTTTGCATATAACCGCCGATCGTGATTTTCCCCTGATTTTGTGAGAATTTCTTCGAGATATTAATTTACTCCTTTGGAGACGGCAATATACATCGTTGCCTGGGTTAGCTATCACAACCCAGTTAAACCAAGTGCTCTTTGATTGATTTATCTTTCCGAATGCTTGACGAAAAATGTTCTCTTCAGTTATTTCGTATACCTGATAGCTCAAAGGAAACTCCGATGAGACTTTTCATAGAATCCCTAAGTCAAATTCTTTTCTGTTGAAGATTGTTCGCATAACTAACTCTAATAGCTTGTTATCTGATTTGATCTTGAAGCTCTAATCCAATTTAAGTCCCATCTTAATTCTATTTCCTGTTTTTAACCATTAGACTCTGGACCTTTGCGCTTCACTGATGGAGATAGTTTTGATCCATCAATTTGACTTTATTCTCGATTGGACAGTGTCTCTTTGTCTTAAGTCTCGACAACTTTGTTTATCTATCATTGGTGTGTCGGCCTAGTGCGTCATATATGCCCATTCCGCCTTCTCATTGGCTGAAACAGACAAGTTGTTAAGCCATTGAGTCATTACAATTTGGACTTCGTTAAGGTTAATTTAGTCCCACCACGAGTGTATCCTTACTTACCTCCTTGTTGGAAAGCTGATCAAATATTCTCATACCTCGTGCAGCAGGTTATAGACTATTGGATTCCCACGCTCACACATGGTTGACTAATTATTGGCTAACCAAGTGTTGATCCGATATTTCAAATCTGCGTGGAAAGAACAATAATTTTGCCAATAGAACAGCTAATATTTGAGCTTAAAGTCTTCTATTTTCACATTCTTTGGGTCTGAGTGACTGTAACCTCGGTAGAGAGTAACTAGGACGTTATATAACCTCGGTGTCAATATTTTTGAGGGCAATGCGAAGTGAGTTGAGAAATTATGATAATTAGCATGAGCTATAGAAAGAGGAAGCTAGCTTCAATTTTTTTGATGCAATTTGAAGTATTGAAACAAATTAGACAGCGAATAGTTCTAGGCAAGGTTATCGTTTGATAGATTCTGGCCTAGCAATTGACATGTACTCCTGTTAGGTCCTTTATCATAAATACCAAGTACGCAGTATATACCAGTAAGTATATATATATATATATATATATAATTTATTTTGACATTCACTTGTGGTTCAAGAAATTTATAAAATCCACATTTGAAGTTCATTAATTTCGAGAATTGCTTATGTAATCTTTGCTCTGTAGGATCAACGATCCCTACAAATTACCTTGAGGGCATACATTCTGATTAAGACCTTGTATCTTGACTCATGCCAGATCAGAGACGGCTCGATGCATCACCTGTCACCTTGAGTTCAAGGCCTCAGAGCTGAGGCCGAACTATTTAGTGGCTGCAAAACTCCACCTTAGACTCCAGGATAAGTCGGAGAAGGAAAATAATCGCTCTGAAACTCCACAAGTTTTGGATCTTGTCAAGAGTAGGAACCAAACTCGATGCAGCATCTGCCAGAAATCGACAGATGAAAATGAGCTGAAGTATTGCCAACATTGCAATAGAAATGTCTGTCAGAATGCTTGGAAAAGCACTTTGATTCCGTAAGAATCTTGTTTGCATATGCCACTAACTACTTGTTATTTCTTCGGATTGAAGAGCAAAAATAGTGACACTGAGTAATTGATGGAGTTGTCTAAATTTCAGTAATAATTTAATAATGCAAGGTGGAACATAATTAGAGAAATTGGTTATTGGTGGAGCGAATAAGCTTCAGAGTGGCCAATCAGTAATTTGTGTTCCATGAGTGGTACCCTGGTTACCGTTAATTTTTCTCAATACGCCCCGCACTCAGTGACAGACTCTCAATCCAAAAATATGAAAACCCATATTAAATGTGGTTGACTTGGAGAAGAGAAAGATTGATAAATGAAAGACAACCAAAAGTATGACCTTCCTGGCCTGATGTGAACTTAAGAGATACTTTTGCTTTTAAATAAAGGATTTTGTGGTGAACACCGATTTGCCCATATTTTTTGCCTTTGTTAACGCTGAGCGAAATGTCAAGACTGGCTCTTCCTGATTGGATAAACCGGTGAGTAAGCACTGGACATCGTAGACACACATTTGCTGCTATCTAATGCACGAATCACGGAGTTTTAATTTTGGAACATGAATTGTCCATTTTCTAAACAGTAGATATTTTGAGGCCATAATTTAAATGACTTAAATCTCTTAAAACCTCCCTACATTCTTCTGATCACTTCTCCCTTTCAATTCGTTGGCCCCACCGTTATTCAATTTCACTTACCTTCCTCAAATATAAATTGTGCGATTTTTTCGCATCATCACAGATTATATTAAAACGATAATTCTAGAATGATAGATTGAGTGCTTGCCTTTGAAGTCGAAATTCTTGACTTCGATAGCCATCCCTATACTTCCAGTGGGGGGAGTGACCATCTCCAGCGGTTACCAATGGAGACAGGCAGAGTACGATCTGGTACCTGTCCGCAATGTGTGGTCGTAAACGCTTTTCCTGTCGGTTTTGAGTGGCGTGGGATGGAGGTGGGGGGTTCAGATATAGGGTGTACTTGAAATAAAGATGATTTTATTAGTTTACAAGATTAAGGGTTGGTACTTGCTCGTGTTAACGTTTTTTTTTCACAAGCTTAAATTCAACTTTAGTTTTATTTCTGCTCTATCCATTTAGTACAGTTTACAAGTACGAATACAGTTGACTTCGATGCAACGCAAAGAAACGGAGCTGAAAACGAGATTGGAAAATTTAAAAACTAAATTGTCCGCTACTACTTCTAGGCCAACTCATCCTGGAAAGGCGGCTATCATCTCGCAGTTGGATGAGGCCATATCCCAACTCAAAGCCGCAGTTAGTCAATCCTTAGAGAATGCATTGAGAAAGGTTGAAGTACTGGAGATCGACGGTTCCACGGTTCTGAAAGTTAAGGTTGACGACCTGTTAGCAAGTTCGAGTGATTTGAAGGACGTGAAAGGAAGTTACGAACAATTGGAACATGGTACAATTGTAAGGGATGCTTATCGTAAATTTTATTGGCGAATATCTATTATTCTTTTTTAAGATGCCATTTATTAACAGAGAAAACTTGAAGATGCGGAGAAAATATTTTTGCATTTGAGGGATGTTAAAGAGAAGGCAAGGAGTTTGTTGGATTCTTCCGATCCTCTTCCTCTTTTGCCAATTATGCAATTCGAACTATCGAATCGGGTTCAAGAGGTAAATTCAAGTTTACTCACATTGATATCTTGCTAATATTCCCTCCTAACCCAAAATTATGATCCTTATTTCTTGATGCGTATTTGTCGATTTTAACCATGATTGTCGCTAGTGGATCAATATAACCCATGCTAAGGTGAGGAAGTCTCGGTCTTTATTATCTTATAAGTCAATTGTACTATTTTGACATTGTTTATTGGCTATTTCACAAATTAAAGTTCCAAAAATCGAACTTCATGATTCATCATCCTCTGGATTGCTGAACAAATTTCTATCTACTAGTTCAAGAGGTAATTGACTGTTTAATAAAGTTAGGTGGTGTGTCTTAGCACTTGAACAATCGTTTCTTTTCCATCATATACTGAGAAAGCAGAATGCGAGGTGTAAAGAGCGTGTGTGCGAGATAAGCAGTGGTATTCGAAACGCAACATTACTCACCGAATTGAGGTCAATGTGATTTTAATGCATTTTATTTGCGCTTATATATATATAAATAGTCATTGATATCATTTTAGTTCGAAGTGTATTGTAGTTCTAGCAATGGCACTCAAAATACCTTGTTATTTTGGAGTTTATTGCAACGCTGGAGACTTATTCAACCCAATCCTTGAACCTACAGTTTTCCCAGTTTGCAAACAGATTTACCGAAGTTGACACAAATGTGGTAGTCTACATTTAGGTTTCGGGAAAGCTAACTAGAGTGTATATCCAAGGTGATTTAAATTTATCCAGGTTTCCTAAGTAAGTGTACTTTCCTGATTTGTTAATCAAGACCTGAGTGATTGTGTTCTAGGTTATCGGTGATGAGCATAATCGATTATCAGAGCTCTGGATCAGGGTGATCATTAGAGCTAATTGTCTTGGCTAATCGGTGTCAGGTCTCATTTAGATCGTATTAAATCACTCTCTTTTGAAGTTTTGATGATTATTTTCGGCCCATTTATATCAGCCTCCTCAGCTCTGCTATGTTAAGATACGTCATCCGAGGACATGAACTTTGTTTTTTGGGGTGTGACACTGTGAAATATCCGCTAAGTGAATATTGTGTTCCCCATAATTCAAATATAATTGGCTGGTACATCGACTCTGTGTTTAAAACCTTGATACCACCTCCCCTGCATTTAACATTTGATGAATTAAACATGACAGATTTGAATTACTTATCCACGTTGGTAAAACGTGTGATTTCTTCTTTCTTCTCTTTAGAATCTTGAAAAACTAGAAGAAATTGACATGATTGTTGGGTGTGGTTCCGTGCCACTTTCCTCCCTCCTCGCAGACCACGGTGTTAGAATAAAGAAGTAATTTCTCAGTAAACATGGTCGGAGTTTGAAATTTCACTTAACATCTCTTCTTTCGTTTTGAAAGTCCCGTTGAGAGAGGCTCGTCAACTGCAATAATCTCCAAAGTGAAGCTCTATGTAGGTGGACTTCGAAGAACTCACACCGAAGAACACTTGAAGAGACATTTTGAGATTAAATATGGTCCTTTAGTGGACTGCCACGTGGTAAAAGACATTAAGACTAAGGAATCGCGTGGCTTCGGTTTCGTGACTTTTAGAGAAGCTATTCATGCTTCTCGAGCACTTGCCGACTTTCCGCATTTCATCGAAGGAGTTCCGATTCAAGTTAGACCTTATAAGTTTGCGAATGCTGATGGGAATAAGGCCACACTTGGGTAAGTTCGTCTTTTTCTGAATAGGAGTATTTCAGTAAGAATTCAAGAGTTAAGCCTTTTTTCCTTCAAATTTAAGTGAAGCTTCATCTCGCCAGACCAAACAAAAGCCTCCCAGACACAGGGTTGTGGTGGTTGGGATTTCCGATACTACAACAAAAGATGCAATTAAAACTGCCCTATCGAAAATAGGTCCAGTTATAAACGTCGACAAGGAGCCAAATCGTGGATTTGCAACTGTGAACTTTGAGAAGCCCGAAGCAGTCGACCAGGCAGTTCTTCTTAGTCAGATTCGGATAAATGATAATGATTGTGAAATTTATCCTTATAATGTTGGGAAAAAAGTTATAAGGTAAGTCTGCTTGTTTCTTCATTGAGTCATTTCTTGGAATTCACCAAGTTTTGTACATTTTTGTTTACAGAGATAGAGAAGGAGGGGAAAAGGGTTCGTCTGAAGAGGTTGACGAACTGAGATTATTTGTTGGTAACCTGAATCCTTCAGTTAGCAGAGATTTGCTCAAGGGCCACTTTTCCATATTTGGAAATGTGACGAAAGTCGACATAATTTATGATCACGGAAGTTCAAAACCACGTGGAATGGCCTTTGTAAATATGTCTACAGTACAGGAGGTGGAGGCAGTTTTGAAAGCACGTCCACATATAATTGACAGTAAAGAGCTTATCGTTCGAAAAGCGTACAAGAAGAATTCAGAGTAAGTGCTTGATTTGCTTTTTCGGTTTAATAGCTTGTGAATATATATTGGGTCATTCTTCACAATTTGAAGTAAATTTGTTTGGAAAGTAATGAAGATTCTGTTAAATGCAGATGTACTCTAACACCAAATCGCAAACATGTCATTCATTGGATAGTTGGGTTCTATGACGATGAAATAACGTGGGCAATTCATGAAAAATTAATGAAATCCTATAAATGACACTAAGAAACAAAGAAGAGTCAATTGTAGAACTTTATGAGCGACAGGTATGTTGGACAGCATCACGAGACAGAGGGGTATGTGATTATGATCTGACCGGGGTCGGAGGATTTTCTTCTGCCTTCAGATACTTAAATTCCATTACAATGTGTACCCTTTCTCTAGTAAACTCCTGTTCTACTCATACCACTTGTTACATCAAGGAATCTGTCAATTAGAGTTAGCTAATTAGTTCATGAGGTGGGTCCAGGTAATTCTTAATTTGTGCACACTATGTAGTTAATCCACGAAGCCTAGAAGATATGTGAATATTGAATAGATCGAATTGATTGATCGAATTTATTTAATTTCTTCGCCTCCCAAACAGCAACAATACCTATAGCTCAATGAGAACAGGTAGTACTTTGCTTCAACTTGTGCAGGGCAATGTCTCTGAAATTTAGCTCATGTTAACGAATAGGTGAGTGTTGTCGGCAATTGAAATTAATCTATTTTTTTCAGTGGTTAAAATACTCCTTTTTTATCTAATATCTGTCATTAACCGTTTTAGTAAAACTCAGTCTTATGGCGGGTACTACGTACATAGGCTCCGATTAGAATTTTACAACCCTCTCTGGCAAAATCTCCAAGAATAACGTTGCCCCTGAAGTTAACCAAGCTATATTCAAATTAGCGAGAACATAATGTACAAAGTGAAAAGCGTGTGTTGCTTATGTGACCAATCGGCCAACTTGCTTAGTCATTAATTACAATCCAAGTTACGCGTTAACTCAATTGCTCCTTTGCTGAGAGATCAAGTCTCTTTTGTCTTTGTAGACAAGATATTAAGAATTATTTGCTTGTTAATTTGGGCGATAACTACATGCATAGAACAATGCAGCAATCACAAGGCCAGGGATAGTTAAGCGCAGAAATTGGATTAGAATCTAATTAGTTGGCAGGTTGGGAAATGCGAAATAATCTGTCATAGTGGTAGATGCAAACTATTGCAAATATTAGCTCAGTCTTACACATCTCTACAAGCATTTTGTTTTATTGTCACGTAATTGATTTACTAATCTTCTCCAATTTAAATTGATTTTAGACAATCACAACCATTAAAAACTACCGAAGGCTTTAAAGACACTACAATGATTATATATGACATTCCAGTGAATACGAGTCGTCAAGATATACTAGAGTGCTTTTCGAAATTCGGTGTAATAACCAGCCTTACAGTTCAGGATAAGGAACGCAATGGAATCCTTTCTTTTGCGTCGCCTCAAGCTCTACAGGAAGCTCTAAAGACCTCTTCTCATTCGGTTCGAGGTAAAAATTTACGAGTTGCGTGCTATCAGAATCGCTTAGCTAAGTAAGTCAATTTTTGAATAGTTGTGCTTTTAATCAGAAGACAATAATCAATGCGTAACATACCTCGAGGATAGAAGAAAACGTTTATTTCTTTGTCAGAATTTAGCCCTTGGCAATGAATTTTAGTGGTTAGGAGGGGCGTAATAAAAATTGATTAGTGATAAGACCTCAACTAACTTGATTTAATAATACCAAAACTACTCGACTTTCATCATCTAAAGCCATCTCATCAACAGAAATGGAATTAAATGTCTCCAATTTTTGTTCCTTTTAATTACTTTGGGATTAGAAATACTTCTTTACGGGGCTAAGTGTTGTGCTTAAAAGCTACAAGGAAACGGCAATACTTCCTAGATGAGACAACCAAGGGTTAGTATGGAACACATGCGTTGTGGACAAGAGGAGGACCTCGGAGGGTAAGTAAAAACAATTTGAATAAATTCAGTGTGTCAGCGCTTAGCGAGTGGAAGCGGATTCGATTAAGGCAGAACAGTAGGGTACGCGTAATATGCATTATTTGTTCGCATTATGGGCAACCGTAGGAAGAAAGCTTTAAAAACATCACTTCACCTCGAAAGGTAAGATGCTAAATAGAATATATGAGAGATGGAAATTGGACCAAAGGAGCAAGAAAATATTGCAAATGATGAGAGAAGGCGGTCATTTTGTCCCATAACGGTAAACTTTCTAATTAGGGTAAGAGTATCTGATGACTCTATGGTCTGATCTAGAAAGTGATAATCCTGATTTTCCCATCGGTTTGCTCTGCATGCAATGACTACATAACTCTAGTCCAGGGATATTGCAAACCTAACTCCAGCAATAAGTGTCGTCATCTGAGAGTTGGGACGCGGCATAATACCTTCTGAAGAATGCTGCAGGGCTATGACGAGCATACCTTGAGCACAAGAATACTCGTCAGATAGGTCGACTGTCTTTACTTATCAAATTGGAGGCATCTTCTTGGTGACCGGTCTGTATGCTTACTGAAATTTGTATAATTATGAAGGAGGCTAAAAGTTCCCTTCTGTTATTGGAATGCAACAAAGGCGGCAAAAGATCAGGGTATAAGTATAAAGCGTTTTCATTTAACTCGCGTTATGATATAGAAGCTGAAGAAGGAGACAAATTGAAGCAGAAATGCATGAAGATGCCAACTAATTGGGGTTGATATTAGGAATTATTCGACCTTTGATTAAATAAAGGTCGCCTACATGAGTAAGAGCATATACATCAGCCCTAACCGCGTCAGTAAAGCTAATTTATAAGGGCTTCATCAAATGAATCTAGATCTCCCCTCATAGGCCTAATTCCCAAATACAATGACCAAGATTTATGTTGGCCCACAAATCAAAATGAATGAGGGGTTTAATTAGGGAGGAGGGAGTAGGACTCGAAATTGGGAGAAAATATGAAATGCGTCTGACCTGAGCGAGACAGTTCCTTTTTGGGAACATACACGAGTGTGGGTACGATGAGGGGTTGTTCGAATACACACCCATTATTTGTCTAGGAACGACCAATCAGAAATCAACGCACAATTAAGTAGAGACAGTGAATCCTATGGGTTAAAGTGAGGAGATACAACAATTTGAACACAGACTTCGATAACTGCATATACGCAAAAGAGCTAGGTTAACCTCGGAAGTAGAAAGATTCACTCACTTATCTTACTGGAGAGATTGTCACGCGTAAATCGTTTACGAAATTTCAGATACATACTATCTTTGTATCACAGAAAGGAGAACTTACGCGAGCTAACTTCTCTTTTCTCCTCACAGTTATTCAACCGAATCAAAGAAGACCTTGTGTGTTCGTGTTGGAGATATTGCACCTTAACTACACAGCTTGAATTGAGGGTCTGTCTGGCACAATTCGGTGGTGTACTAGAAGCCTCTGTGGTTAAAACTGGTACTCAATTGCATGCGATCGTTAAAATGATCTCATTTGAGGCAGTCCAGAAAGCGTTGGAATCGAAAGATCTTAAAATCTGTGGCCAATATGTCACAGTTCGTCGATTTTACCCTGAGTCAAGAATGAGGTAAAGTTGACATTCTCTCGAAATTATATGGTTATAATTTGTATTATTAATAGTAATACTCAAAATAATACTAAATGGTAAAACAGTTTGACAGACAGTCTGTTAAATGATAAATGTGAGTGGGGCTGGGGGGTGGGGGAAGGTGGAGCGAAAAGATTCTGAGAGCAATTTTAGAGCAGCAAAGTGCCTTGCTACAACTTAATCTTGAGTTCGGATTGCCAAGTGTTTGTCACGAGATGGGGCTTGCCCATGTTTCCAAAATTGAGACTTTGTAATTGGTCCCTTGGGTTGCAGTTGGCGCTTGTCTCCAATGTTCAATGCTTGTTGAACCAAGATGGATGTGTCTTCCCTATTAATGTAATTTCTTCTTCTTCTAATAAAAAGAGGAATCAAACTTGACTTAAATGACATACAGCAACTTACAGTTTGAGTGATGTATTCACTTCGAAAATTGTTTTGAAAGTGGATTTATTTAAAACGGCAAGTAGTAGGTGGTGATGAGTGAAAAAATACCAGATCTTATGAATGGTAGGAAAACTCCTGAGGATAATAAGTCAGGTATGTGAAGCCAGAGAGATGAGTAATTTGGTTTACTTGGAGTAGATGGTGTAGGTTTAAAAAGAAATCAGGTCTCGCTTTCAGTGGATGTTTATCCCTCCGAATAACCGATTATCATTGAAAAAAAAATAGTGATATACTTGTAAAAATAAAAATATAGTAATAATCCAGATAAACGTCTGTATGATGGGAGAAGGGAAAAGGAAGGAGATCGAATGAAGAGTTCACCGCGTCTAGAATCCACACACTTGTAAAAGGGAGTAACCGAGGGTTCTTGGAGGGAATGAAAAAAATCGAAACTGATATTTTGAAATGTAAACCTTGCTTATTTATTGTTTTAAGCACGCGTCGTAAAAGTTTACGACGACGCCGTTTCCCCATTCCCAGTACTTCGAAATCACACCCACCTCGTGCCGAAATAGAAGAGGCTTCTAAAGGGTGTTCTGAAGTAACAAAACGCTCTTCTCTTTTAATGTACGTTTGGGTACGATTGTAATAATGCGATCTACCCTATTTTACTCTGTTTACTCACTGCAAAATCCTTTTTGTCAGCTTTTTTCTTTACTCTTTCCTATTTTAGGAACGTCTTAGATCATTATGACATAATTGATTCCCATGGTGACGAGATTACCAACGGAGACGCATATCTTTGTCTTCCTTTTTGGGAGCTATTCTAACGATTGTCCTATGGAATTTTGTTGTACGAAGTCGCATTTCGTGTTAAATTAACAAAATTAAAACATAAAAGAATCCTTTACAATTCTGAATGTTTCCTCTATGCTTTGAATTTTCTAACTTTGGTACCCCTAACGCGAAGCTAGCTCACCTGAAATCGGTAATTTCGAAAAGCACGAATATTCTGCCCTGTTATATTTCTCGCAAACTTTGATTTCTGCCTCCTGGATGTCTCTCGACTTACAGTTAATTCGGACTCGAAGAGAAGTGCTACTGAAGCGAAGTTACCCCAAGTCATTTTGTTCACTTGTTCCAGGCAATACGATAACAAGTTGTCTTTATCTTACTAAATTCGGAGACCTCAACAATAACGATTCTGTTCCACGGATTTGCTGGCAGTAGCGGTATGCATATGTGAGGAGTGCTCATCTCGAGACCATGCTTAAACACTACAACTGAGTTGCCCATGAAATAGTGAAGTTAAGCGAAGCAAGAGTCCACCAAGTTGGGTACACTTTGGGAACTGGAGAATTGCAATGAAGATTACTTGCCTTCTGTGACTTGAAGGAATCAACATAAGAGGCAATCTGATATGAATGCACGCACACACAACTGATTTCCTGAAAAATCTGCTGCAGAATTAGGGGTGCTGGATAAATGTGCCATTGGGATTCAGGATTTGTTGCTTTAGTCACTCGAATTTCGCAGTCTTAGTAGTTGGGGTGCTCTGAGGGTCGAGTATGCGCCAAAAAATACAATAAGCAAAAATCTGCAGGTGAAGAATGCGGAAGAAGAGGGTGTAGATAGTTGTATTAACAAGGATTAATGCTCGTAAATGTACAGTATCTTCAGTCAGTCTTGCGCGGTTATCATCACTGCAGGAGAGAAATGCAGCCGTTGTCAGAGAATGAACCAAACACTTGATTGGTCCATTGTGATCTTTGTAAGAGTGGAAGACGTTGACGATCAGCATTTTCCATTTCCCGATTTTGGTAGACTTTTAATATTTCGATCAATATAATATATTAAGGATTTGAATGACTTATTTTGACATTTATTATCAATTGGACTAAATTTGTCATCAGTGGGATAAACTTTTCCATACATTGTTGTTCCGCAAAACGGTGTGAGCTTAATCTTCTGCGTCCATTTAAATGAACCCAAAGTCAAGTTTTTATTCGATCATGGTGAACTGCGATGTGATGATGAAATTTCCGACTTGAGTTGTGCAATGAAAATGTTGGCACCTTTGTCCAGTAATGTGTTCTCACGTCTCATTATCTTTCTTTCAGCTCTAAAAACATCTTAAATAATTATAATTTATAACTGTGGCGGTTAACTGACGTTTGTCGGATTTGCAAGCTATAATGTTAAAATACTAAGATAGCTCTTATAGTGCTTTTCTGCTTTAATGGTCTTTAAATTATCCCATTGTATTGTATTCTATTGTATTGTATTGACCATACTAGATATGCTCCAAAATCGAACTTATTAACCATACAATGGCGGAAATTCCTCGCCTCAGGGAGATAATTCTCGATGCATTTGCTTTGGCCATGAGAGCTACAAGACATATTTGTCATGAAACGCATAATTTAATTAAATTAAATTACGCTGCTTCTCTAACTTGTTTCGTGGTATTATATTCTTTTAGCTCATATGGCCAAATTATACATCTCGAGGATGATAATGTCATTGTGGCGAGGAATTTCAGCCATTGTAAGGTTAAGAAGTTCGATTTTAGAACTTATAACCGCCATAATAGAGCATATCTAGTCTGGTCTTTGGATTTTAAATAAAGCTTTTATTGCCACAATTTGATATTCCTTAAATAGCATATTTTGGGGGTGGGGTGAATTTGCAATTCTAATGCTTTAATTCATTTATTTCTTAATTTTTTGGCTTCAGTGAGCATTTATGTGAAGTTGCTTTACACAAGATTTCTCTCTTAGTACATTAGCATTAGAGTGAGCCGCTAGCGCTACCATCATTCAAACGTCTTACGCCTCAAAGCACATGAGCCCCATAACACACCATTGTTGCACTACTAAAGCACATGCACTATTCCACCTCCAAGGATATGGACCAGGATATCTGAAGCAAGCGCACACACACAACAGTTGGCCGGTGCTGTCTGCCACACCGCTGATGAGCTGGGTACTACCCCACTGCACCTCCATCCGTGGGTAGACCGCTGACATGGATAGCTGGGTTACAGGCAGCTGCACACACAAACTCGAGTTGATGATGCGTACACACATTGGCACACTCATGTATACGTTGCCATACTTGCATTGTTCTTTGTGTTTATTTTGTTAGGCATAAAATGACAAAAAATACTTTGCGAGATTCCATTATTTTTCTTTGATTAGATCTCTCTCAAGAGGGTGTCATTCAATTTCAAATATTCAGTGCCTCGGTATCCTTGTCACACTTTCTAATGTTTCGTCAGATCTCTCTTTTATCTACAGAATAAGCATAAGTAGGAAATGCGGGTTTCCTTTCAAGACCAACATACAAGTTGGGTGAAGGATTCCTTAAACTGATATGCACAGCGAATTGGCAAGACTTTTATTCCATGAACGGACAAATTTATCTCATTCTCTGGAAATATATACATTATGTTAGTGAAGGTGAGAAATTGGTACTGGGTATTGCTGGGTTTATTGGCAAGGCGACTAATAATCGTCCTAACATTGGCAAAGTTACTCAGTGATTTTACAAAATTAGCGGCTGCATATCTCACTAGGACTAGATTTGTTAAGTTCCTCATAAATTTTATTAATTGAATATGAGTCGATTTGATCTGCTTAGTGTTTGTTATGTGATCCTCTTATATTACCGTTTACTAGTTTAATTCCTAGGTCCTGGCCTATACCGGAAATTTCTACTCAAAATGGCACTTCAGTGAAATTCGAGTCGTTTCCATGCGTCGTCATTTACTTCGCCATATCGCACTCGAAATATTCCTCACAACTCGAAGCAAGATTTTTGTGTACAAACAGTTCTTCCATTTACATTCAGCAACCTTGTTAGTTACCTTCAACTGCAAAACATCGCCCCATCCTTCTAATTAGAAGTGACACCGAAGTTATCTACATTACTTGAACGACCTTAATTTCCGTGTTATGAATCCAATCATTGCAACCGCCTCTTAAGTTCCCCATTTATCGAAAGTAAAGTAATGCCGAGTGCAGTAAAGAATGCATAGAGTTGACATTTGTTAATTTTGTTGAAGAATTTTATGAATTTAATTGTCTATTGCCTGATAACTTGGAATCGTTATTTCAGCATGGCGATGGGAATTTCGAAAATGATGGGGAGAATTCCGAGCCGTATGGTGAAATAGAAGTAAGTAGAAGTAGATTCATTCCTGTTTTCGGTGTAAATTTAAATTATATACAAGTTAATCATATTATTTCTCTACTTCTAGTAGATTTTGACCTTCGATGATTATGATCACAGTTTGACTGTTCATTATGCAATAGAGATCGGTGACCGCAACAAAGACCGCTGCTGCGACTCCATTGAAGACACTACGTAGCCGTATACGGACCGCAGTCGTCTTTGGCACCTCAAAATAAATACACTGAAGCATTAAAAATTGTCAATTAACCCCAACCTAATAATATGCAATTAAAGAATCTCAAATTATATTAATAAAAGTCCATCTATTTGAAAATATACATGCTATTATGTTAAAAATTAGATCTTCCTGATGATGAGATACAGTAGCAATAGCATGCAGGTCATCGTTAAAAGTATGACAAATATCGATTTGAGCAAAATGATTCATGTGCCGCAATTTCCTGGAGCCTCTAGACATCCAAGGGGTAGTAAAAGTCGAACTTCCTGGACCTTAGAAAAAACGTAGTAATGCGAATTTGGTAAATTTTGAGTGCTTTCATTTTACTATGAAAAAATATATATAAGTGCCATACTGAGTATTGCAAATACTTTTAAAAATAGGGCTTTTATTCCTAGTTGTTGTGGAGGTGAGTGTATTTCCCTATCAAAGTCAGCCTCACACTCTGGCTCTGCTATCTTCTTCATTTATGCCATTAAGTCATACGCATTTTTGCTTCTCCAAGCTGCTTATGCCTCTTTCACAACAAGTGTTATATTGTATGGTGTTATATTTTTTAGGGTAGCCAAATGTATTTACTCAAGTCAGTATACACATTCAAATTGCATGGCTGCCCTCAAACAATTCAAATGAAAAATCAGGTCTTAAAAACGGGATCTCCTAGGACTAAATTGTCCAGGTAAATGAATTATTTTGGCTCTAAAACTTTCGGTTAATATTTCCCATAATTTTGGATATTCGTCTTACATTTATCCCGTCTTTTCTGCACTAGGAATGCCTACAGACCGGGAAGTTCGAGTTTTACTACCGATCGGATACCTGGAGGCTCCTTCGAAGTGCATGCTATTCCTACTGTATCTCATAATCAGAAAGATCTAATTGGCAACATAATAGCATGTAAACTTTCTAATAAATGGGATTTTATTAATATAATTTGCAATTCTTTAAAGTGCATATTTTTAGATTGAGGTGAATTTGCCTAGCGACCGCTTTATTAAACGTGCTCCATACCTGCGTGCATTGCATCAAATCGTTCGAGTATCTAGCAAAGGGATTACCTAATGTTCACTGAAAAAGCATCATTTGCCTCTCTTAAATTGTCTTTTATGCGTCACTAGCATATAATTGAAAATCCTTTTTTCTTCAGAAGTTAAACCAGTGTTGCCAAAATGCATTTCAGTTTTTGTCAATTTTAGCCTCTTACCTTAACTTAGTAGATTGCATAGCTTATTTAAAATGCTGACTTCAAAGCTCTGAACTGTATGCCTCGTTCTAGAGCAGATGAAGACTCCGATTCAGTGTATCCAACTTTAGAGGAGTGGGGCTGCTGAGTGTGCTTTTACGGTCTGCTTGTCGTACTTTTAACAAACCGCTCATTAACTGAGTTGGACACAAAAGCGTGTACATCATGACCCCATAATAGAACAAGACGGATTTTACCACCTCACATTTAGATTAAAGTAATTGAATGTGAAAGTGCAATTTATATGGAATTACAAGAATAGACTTCTAGTGGAATTTGAGATAAATTAAATTGTCTCCAAGTATTTCATTGACATAACTTGAAGGGGAATTTACATTCTTTGGTACATCATGACAGCAGTGGCTGTAGACAATCCGGATATATTCTTTATGCTACCATGCACGAGGAAGTTGCAGTTGCATTGTGAAGTTAATATTTCAAAATGTCCCACCACTTGGAGTCATCCAAAAAGTTCGGGTATACCAGAACCGCTCATCACTCACCTCTATATGCCCAATAAAGTGGAGGCGAACTTCTCACGTGAAGAGCCGAAATATCTAGCTAAAGGTAGTAAGAGTATGTTTGTGATATGTAAATTCACTTTGTCGTAAGAATAATCGGACTATTATATTTGATCAGCTCACTATCTCGTCAAGCAATATATAGCTCATCGAATTCGAGACAAATTGGGCTTGTTCCTACGCACTTGCAAGCACTCTAGCGTTGCTATTTGCTCTTCTGCATACGCTGGAGTTGCATAACTAAACCTCCATCAGTGAGTAGACCTCTGACACGGATAGCTGGATTACCCACAGAAGCATAAAAAACTTGCGTTGATAATGCTTTCGCACATTGGTGCATTTCTTACAACATAATGAGAGGGATGGGCGGATAGAAAGCAAGCGAGTGTAGCACTCGCCGTTATCGCCACCACTGCTCTGACAACCTGCTCGCAGCCACCGCTATTTCATTCCACCCATGTATACGTTGGGATGAGCGGCCACTAGCATTACGCCCCCACCACATAACTGCACACAACAATACAGTTGTATTGCATTATTGTGAATTTGGGGCGTTAAAGTAATGGAAACAAGCTTCGAACCGGCAACAGCACATGCTCTCGCTAGCAAAATATCGGCAACTTCAAGTGAGCAGCCAGGATAAAACTGCGCTTGCACGCGAGGAGCCCAGCGCCTCCATCATCTCACACACGCGAACAAGCATCATTGACGGTAAAGCAAGTCTACACAAATACACCCAGCGCAGTCACGCTCCTCGCCGTTGTAGCGAGAGAGTAAGAGAGTGAGTGAAATTGGTTTTGTTCCATAGCCTACGCTCTAGCAAGCACTCTAGCACTGCTTTTTACTGTTCTGCATACGCTTGAACTGCATAACTCAAGAGCGGTGCACAGGCTGGTGACGCATCGCGTAGTGGCCCGCATCTCATACTAAGGCTGGAGTTTGTTCCGCTCAAAAACTCTAGTGCGTACCGAGAACAACAGGTAGAATGCATTATCCCACCGTATTTTCCAATTGCACGTCTAGGTAGAAAATGACAAATTAACTTCATTCTGTAAACATGGTTTTTATTTCCATTTCTTACCAGAAACTGTCATCGATTCATTTTCCATATTTGGCACCAAATCGGTTTGATGGTCTCTTTCACAACTGAGTCACATCCATTCACTGTACTCCTCTATGCCTACTTTGCAAATGCAAGTGAAATGCCCTACATTTATTTTCAATTCGAAAAAATAATGACATAGTGTATGAGAGGGGATGGAATTTAGTGCCGAAGGAAGAAGAAGAACATACAATTAAAATATGATAATGGTTGAGAAACAGCCTTTGTTAATTTTCAATAAACATGACCTTGACTCTGAACAAGTGTACAATTGTAATATTGAGACCCTGAAACTATAGGTAAATAACAATTTCACCTAGTGAAATGTGTTCAGTTATCTTTCAAAATGAACTTCTCATGAATAAATGAGTGTAGAGGAGTAAAATGACGCTAATCGCTTCCCAAATTCAGAGATATCTCCACTTTTAAAGAAAGATATTTACGTATTCCACCCTTTACCCCCATTGGCAACTGCAGTGTTTGAGTTGTGCACTTGTTTGTCTAATTTCTATTAAATAACTTAAGAGAAATTTCGAACTAATGCCAATTCCACCTATTTACTGTGCACCAATTTTAAATGTGACAATTCAGCTTCAGTATGATAAGCGTGCATTTATTTCATTTCATTTGTTTCGAAGAGGTATGTCCTATTTGTCTTTTTGACGTGTCCAATCAAAATTAAAATGAATCACGTCCACTGTAATGGAAAAAGCATGAAGATTGACCTTCATCGTTTTAAAATTTGATGATAAAAATATCTAATCCTTATATGTTGGGAGGGGAGAGGAGTAAGGCGACGTAAATCAGAGCTGACGCCTTTCTGTTCATCGTTCAACAAATGGGAAGAAGGAACCTGGATCCAAGGTTAAGCAAGAAATTAATAAATCGAATAAATACCCAAGTTCACCTGAAACAGCAGTTCAAAGTGTTTCAAAATGTCAACTAATAGAACATTCGGAAGGGTAGTAAGAATAATGGTCTGGGAAGAAACCGATACAGCCAAATCTCCATGATTCCACTTATCAGCATACTTCTTGAAGAAACGGAGATATCTCAGTTCTAAAATAAGCCTTTCAATTTCAATCGGCGTTGAGCTTGCAGTGTATTAGCACAGTGTTTAGTAGTAATACTAGGCATTATATAGTTTATTTCACGGTCAGATCTGTTGAGTATTATGTGCACAGAATGCATCCCATATTTTCGTGGTCTTTTTCAATGAACTGTCAATGATGCAGCAATTGCACCAATATCACAATTGTCAATTAATTCGCATTTTACAGCCAATTGTCCTGATTCGCCCCTTTTAATGGCAAAAGCTTAACTTAACTGCAGTGGCGATTTAGCGTCCTTCAAGTCATGCTTTTCATCTCACCTTTTGACTAATTGCTCTAAATCAAGGACGCCTAGTACCCATCCACCAAGATGATCAACAATACATCAAGACAATGGCTTAAATTTTGTTTAATTTGCAAACATATCAAGAAATGTGATTTGCAAGAAGAACAGGGAGTTAAGTTGGTCTATCAGCAACATCTAATTCGCTTGAGTTGAAATTAAACGGCCTTGAATATTCTGTTTAAGGCCTCCCTGGTAATAATGGATGAATGCTGTAAGTATTTAGGATAACAAAGCGATTGGCAAAATATGAGACACGAACTTTACTACATTTTGCATTTTGAATTAAACTCTCCTTAAGCCCATTCAATGAATCGGTTGGATGAACGGTTAGGTCACAAAACCGTTCATTGAAATTAGTGCATGTACATCATGTTGACTATTCTCAGAAACCTCTATGACAGAATCTCCTAGTTGGTCGGTCTGCCGGAATAGAAGAAACAGATGTATATCGTCGAACACGCCTACTTAATATGAAGTGCTGGCGTGTTGGCGCGTTAGCGTGCTGTGTAATGATAATGTATGACTTGGAACTTAATCACAGATGTCAAACACTTTGTTTTCACATTTGTTAATATAACTCTACTTTGATATAACTTAACCTGTGTTTGCATAATAGTACAGTTTTTAATTTCAGATGTCCAAATTGGAACCGAATTCTCGTGATTTGTGGGAAGTATTGCTTTTTTATGCTTCAATTTGAAAAAAGTGTGCTGAGGCTGAGGCTGAGGCGGAGGCTCACCGAATTATCTCAGCTACTTATGGTAAGACGGCTGGCCATTAGTGCGTGACAGAACGTGTCGGGGGGAGGGAGGGGGGGAAAGGGGAGGGGAGAGGGAGGGAGGAGGGTGGATGCTTGCAACGTTTAATAAAGTGGTGAGTGGTGATTTTGCTGTCGAAGACCGGCACAGTGGTGGCATAGTGGGAAAACGTTGTTGAAGATGCAGAACTGGAGGCAAGCGATTCTTAGTGAAGACTCGTGTCTCGACTCGACTCAAGAAGAATCATTAGAATCATTGGGTGGGTATCAGTGGGCAAGCAATTTCAAAACGCCTGAAACAGGTGGGAATGATTCATTGACAGTTTTTCCCTTTTATTCTCTTTAATTCCTCTACTTGTGAAGTCTAATTGCAGTTAAAATTTTCTATTATATATATAGGAGCCAGCGTGAGTGCATTTGTTAGACAGATGGATATAAATTAATCGAATTAAAGAATTCTCGAAAGAGGGATGAACCGAATGATCCGAATGTTTCCATCCGAAAAGAACAAATACTCCTTTTTATGACAATCTATTTGAGAAGTAAATCATTTAAAACTCAACTTTCGTGAAGTCTTAGTGGACATCCACCTTGATTTGTTGCTAATTGGTGCAAAAGATGAAAATATGAGTTCAACATTTTTAACTAGCTTTATGAATTAATAATAAGTAAAGGAAACTTGAGGAGGCGAGGTCAATCTATCCACATATTTTTCCCGTTGATTTCTTCATTTTCTTGAAATGTGCACAAAATTTGGAATGCTTTTTAAGGAAAATCAAATGGAGTCGGACTGTTTAATCTTTCGTTGTTCGACATTTTCAATTCAAATTTATCAAGTTTTCTTTCACATTCATTACTAGACCAAACGGATCATTAACAGTCAGAAAGCATAAATCCTAATTCGGCAGAGGCGTATATAGTAATCAATATCGCGAGATTATGCGTGGAGAAATGAGTGAAAAAAGGAGATATATTTTTGGCAAAATATTTTCAAATTACACTTGAAATGACACTACTCGATGAAGAATTCGCTTCAATTAATTTTAAACGGGGAAAATTAATGCGTGGAGTGCATAACGCTATCTTAGCTGAACATTCTGGAACGAGCGTGTGTGGTCTTGTGAGTGTAGAGACCTCTCAGCTAACCAATAATCAGTAGCCACAGCTTGGGCAGTACAGCCAAAATGGGATATAATGACTAAGCTTTGTGCCAGTAGTATACAGCCCAAAGAAACACGATCCACGCTATATGTCTGTTTCTTCCACAGTCTTGATGGGATTGTCATTATAGAGATCTCCAGGAAATCAGATAGTAGTGAACAATTTTGCCATTCTGAACGCCCCTCCCAACGCTCTGTCAAACCTTCCCAATTTATCGTTTACTCCCTATAAGTGTGTTTCATTTCTGGTTAACCTTTATGAAACTCATCAACTGGTTGACTATACCTTTTAATATTTTACGCAATACAATAAAGTACTTCATGTTCACTTCTTCTACTGGAAACTCTAAATTCCCTAACAGCATCTAGGAATAGACCGGCAAGATCACGAGGACTTTTCAATGGGGAGAGGAGGGAGGGAAGAGGGAGAGTGATAACGTTCATATCTGGTAGAGCGTTTTTGTGTCCTGTGGGGATCTTGGTAATAGAGATGAAGCAGGATAAGTCAAGGCTACAATCCGACTATTGATAATATTTGATTTAGTTGAAAACATCCTGGGCTGTAAAGTACCTGTAGTTTTGATCGATTTACGAAAAAAGATATCGCTAATTTATTGAACTTTTAAAATTATGCCTGCTTCCTATGCATATTCCTGCCAAACTTAAGAAGAAGAGGAAGAAGAAAGGAAATTTATGCAAAATGAAATAACAGAAGCTCACATTTGTTAGATTGAGCTTTTTCATTTGAATTCACTGGAATATTTCCAAGTCCTGATGCTTCGCCCATGTAAAGAGCAATAATCCACTGTCGCTTTAGAATGGGAAGCAAAATGTACTCAACAGCAAATAGCAGACGACCAACTTTGTTAATTAAATCTTGTTCATTTGAAATGACTGAAATTTATCTAAATTCTGTGTGTTGACACAACCGCGACCATTACTCATCTGTTCCTTAAGAATGGGAAACAAAGTGTACTCAACATCAAACATCAGACGACCAATAGACGGTGAAATATTTATTGCATATCGCTTGATTCATTAAGTGCCGAAGTGGGAATAGTAGTTCAAATAGTTTAACTAGTACTAAGAGAAATCAAGAAATCAAATAGAAGATATCCACACTGTATACCACCGAATCACCTATCACACACGTATCCCCAGCACAGCACGCGCTATGAACTCGGAGCTGCCTGATTGGCCCAGAATGAGTGTGTGTGGTGTGTGTGTGTGCGTGTGCAAATAAGATATTATTACTCCTACCGATCCCTCTAACGATCCAGCTCCCTCTCCCACGAATCCACGGACCAATCCGGCCGATTTTGCTAAATTGCGGGCCCTCTGATAGGTTGAGAGAAGAATCGGCAACCCTATACGCATATTTGAGAATGGGCAGGCCTCCAAACCACGCGTTTACGCCAAAATTGGGGCCCTCTCATCGGCCCAGAGACGAATGGGCAACATTAGCTTGCGTATAAGTAGGCTTCGTACTACGCTTATTTACGTCATCATTCACTTTGCTCAAGTCAAATTCTGTGCGTCATCAGAGGGGGGAGAGGAGGGGAGGGCGAGGGGGAGGGGAGGGTAGAAGGGGACAGGAGGAGCATGAGTACACATGTTTTGACGGAGTGCACACAGCCAACCTCCAATCAATAGCCTCGCATGGTTTAGCAAACACGCCTTAATAATAATAATGACTAAGCTCCCTTTCTGCAATACACCACACACACACACACACGCACATCCCAAATGCACGCGTTCCGCGTGATACATCTATAGCTTTGTGGTAGCTTAGCTAGTTCTGGGAGTCTTTCCAAACATAGGCATAGTAGTGCAGCAAAGTCCCTACAGTGGTAACTGTTTGTCAACACAGTGAGGTATGTGGAAAATTTTGAATAATTTTTCTCTATGTCTGCGTTTTGGGTGGTATTGAACATTCATCTTCACTTACTAGCAGTTCATACCAACCAAGATTTGATCATTTCCCTCTTCCTCCTCCCTCGTTGAAGGTCGGTAATTCCCCAGACCCGTGGAATTAGTCAAGCTTCACTCCGCCCAGTTGGATGGATTTTTTACCCTTGCTCGATTACTTCTTAACCGACCAACACCGGGTGGGTGAAAGTCTGACCGTGTTCCAAGGTGTTCGAGCCGATGAATTAGAAGAAAACTCAAACTCAAAGCCACGGAAATGGGCCCTTATGGTGTGTGGATTAGATCGAACTAACTTAGTTTGGCTTTCTTAGGCGTTAAATATATCATCGTCATCGAAAATATCTCAGAGTAAACAAAAAATATTGAGTGAATTCTTTGACAGGAACACTCTTTTAGATTATCCTTGTTTGATCTTTGATGATGACATTGGGTGACTATTTCTTTCACTCATTCAGCTTTTGTGTACAGTTTATGGGTACCATGGTGATGAGGTTCGAGTGAATCGTGATGGTTGGCAGTTATTTATTTTATTCGTTTGGACAATCAAATTAACCAATCTTTATCATTGATGTTGGAACCCTGTAAATCCGACTTGAATAAAATCGCTCCTCACTAAGGTTATAGTTCTCAGTTTCCAATGCTTCTTCTTGTGTTTAACGTTTGTCCTTCTTCCTGCTTCGTGCGCTTTTTTTGCCATGGTAATTTAATCTTGCTTTTTCTTTTGTTGATTTCATCGTTTAAATGCCTGTTTGTCTGTTTGTTTGTTTTGCAAATAAATGAATGGTGAACGTATATGGAATGATAATGAAAATGTGCAAGCAAAGGGGGAGAGAGAGAGAGAAAGAGAGGGGGAGAGAGAGGTTATGGATTTTGCTGGGGTTATGCTTAATCGAATTCATTACACTTTGCATTCATTCTTGACTTCCTCAACAAATTCTTCGTTTTTTTGATAAATTGGTCTTCTTTTCACTATAAATGCGTCTGATTTAAATATTGCTGGCTAGCTACAATCTCCAATCTATCTTTCTTTGCGCAATAGGTGCTATTGTTTGGCGTGGAAGTTCCATAATAAATATATTCCCAATGGAATAATAGTAATATGTTTGCATACTATGGTCTGATTTTTGTGATTAGGACATGATTTTTCATATTCCGTTGCATCATGTGCTTTGGGATTGGTATTTGTTTGTCTTTTGCTATAACTCCAATAATGGAATGTGTGAAATTCACCTCAACCTCCACCTCCACCTCTGTTGGACATTTGTTACCTATTTGAATAAGCTTTTGACGAGCTTCAATTGTGTCGGAAAACCGTCTCCACTTATTATACCATTTAGTGTGTAATGAGAGTTGATGAACTGAATTTGCCGTTTCATTGGCATGAATTCGATTCTGTACCATTTGCAGTTTTATGCAGTTTTGATGATCATGCCTGCAGCATTCATCACAAATAATTAAGGTGGGGATGTTCCCTGAGAGCTTAATGGGTCAGTGCTGAAGGAGCATTTGTTGTGTTAATACATCTAATGCAATAGTAATACTAGTTGAATGCTGCCCACTTGACACCTAGAGTATTCTATTGCTCTCACCTATCTTATTTTTACACCATTACACGGAAATTCAGTCGAAACCTCCTGAAAATAGCTCTGAATTTGTTATCCAATGGCAACACCAATAGTCTTAGGTCACAGTTGAACGGCGGCCTAAAGTTGACAACCCTTCAATTGACAATAGTCAAAAGGCTCAAGATCCGGGAACAAACAATCTGTCCTCACAAAATGAAGTGCAAATGGCAGTCCAAAATACATTTGAACTTACTCTTCGGAGTAGCTTTCGTAACCGAGACTGTTCTTTGTAAGCGGGAGCCATTAAGAGCAGAAAGTCGTACGGAACTATTCAAAAATTCCTGAACCTCTAATTCCGGAGGGTATTGCCGATTTTGCTTCATTTTTGAAAAATAAACCAGTTAATCGGACTGAAGCTGTTAAGAATAAAAGCGCAAAAATGGAGAAAACAACTTTGAGGAAAACGTTTACCATCCTATCTCTCATCTTCAACGATCGCGCCTTCAAGACACGATGTGCGTCCATGCGATGAAGTGTCCCATAAGTTCATTTTCCAGGAGATGAACTGGCTAAACACTGGAAGGTGAAATACAAAAACATGCCAATTCATGGATTGAAGAGTGTGGGAGGGGGTGAGGGTGGGTTTGGAGAAGTTGAAGGTTAGTGGACGTTTATCGGAGTGTTCACAGGTGTGTTGATAGGCAGCATGATGTATGCATTGGCATAAGGTCATAGTAATTAATTAATAATTAATATATTCCAAGAGTCACCAAACAATCAAGAAATAGTAACGCAGAATCCGTTAACAACTTCTTATATGTTGATTCGTCAGTAGTAAGTTAATGAAGCGTTTGCAGCTCACCGGCACTGGTATGCGAAAAGGCACATAGAATTCGTGTTTACTCGATCATGTGCGAGCTACGATTGCAGAGGGAGGTGAGGTGAGGGGAGGAGGGTGATGATAGGAAGTGTCCACAGCGTCTAGAATCCATATGCCTGCAAATGAGAGTATCCAGGTCTTCTTAGAGGGAATGCAAGAATCGAAGGGGAGATTTTGACATTCTAACTTCGCTTATTTATTGTTTTCAGATTGCATCAAGATGCTTTAGTGCAACGCCGTTTCCCTCTTCCCAGTTCTTCGAAATCACACCCACCTCGTGCCGAAAGAGAAGAGGCTTCTAAAAGGGGTTCTGAAGTAACGAAACGCTCTTCTCTTTTAATGTACGTTTGGGTACGATTGTAATAATGTGATCTACCCTATTTTACTCTGTTGACTCACTGCAAAATCCTTTTTGTCAGCTTTTTTCTTTACTCTTTCTCTTTTAAGGACCGTCTTAGATCATGATGACATAATTGATTCCCATGGTGACGAGATTATCAACGGAGACGCATATCGTTATCTTCCATTTTTGGGTGCTATTCTAACGATTTTCCTATGGAATTTTGTTGTACGAAGTCGCATTTCGTGTTAAATTATTAAAATTAAAGCATAAAAGAATCTTTTACGATTCTGAATGTTTCTTCTATGGTTTGAATATTCTAACTTTGGTACCCCTAACGCGAAGCTAGCTCACCTGAAATCGGTAATTTCGAAAAGCACGAATATTCTGCCCTGTTATATTTCTCGCAAACTTTGATTTCTGCCTCCTGGATGTCTCTCGACTTACAGTTAATTCGGACTCGAAGAGAAGTGCTACTGAAGCGAAGTTACCCCAAGTCATTTTGTTCACTTGTTCCAGGCAATACGATAACAAGTTGTCTTTATCTTACTAAATTCGGAGACCTCAACAATAACGATTCTGTTCCACGGATTTGCTGGCAGTAGCGGTATGCATATGTGAGGAGTGCTCATCTCGAGACCATGCTTAAACACTACAACTGAGTTGCCCATGAAATAGTGAAGTTAAGCGAAGCAAGAGTCCACCAAGTTGGGTACACTTTGGGAACTGGAGAATTGCAATGAAGATTACTTGCCTTCTGTGACTTGAAGGAATCAACATAAGAGGCAATCTGATATGAATGCACGCACACACAACTGATTTCCTGAAAAATCTGCTGCAGAATTAGGGGTGCTGGATAAATGTGCCATTGGGATTCAGGATTTGTTGCTTTAGTCACTCGAATTTCGCAGTCTTAGTAGTTGGGGTGCTCTGAGGGTCGAGTATGCGCCAAAAAATACAATAAGCAAAAATCTGCAGGTGAAGAATGCGGAAGAAGAGGGTGTAGATAGTTGTATTAACAAGGATTAATGCTCGTAAATGTACAGTATCTTCAGTCAGTCTTGCGCGGTTATCATCACTGCAGGAGAGAAATGCAGCCGTTGTCAGAGAATGAACCAAACACTTGATTGGTCCATTGTGATCTTTGTAAGAGTGGAAGACGTTGACGATCAGCATTTTCCATTTCCCGATTTTGGTAGACTTTTAATATTTCGATCAATATAATATATTAAGGATTTGAATGACTTATTTTGACATTTATTATCAATTGGACTAAATTTGTCATCAGTGGGATAAACTTTTCCATACATTGTTGTTCCGCAAAACGGTGTGAGCTTAATCTTCTGCGTCCATTTAAATGAACCCAAAGTCAAGTTTTTATTCGATCATGGTGAACTGCGATGTGATGATGAAATTTCCGACTTGAGTTGTGCAATGAAAATGTTGGCACCTTTGTCCAGTAATGTGTTCTCACGTCTCATTATCTTTCTTTCAGCTCTAAAAACATCTTAAATAATTATAATTTATAACTGTGGCGGTTAACTGACGTTTGTCGGATTTGCAAGCTATAATGTTAAAATACTAAGATAGCTCTTATAGTGCTTTTCTGCTTTAATGGTCTTTAAATTATCCCATTGTATTGTATTCTATTGTATTGTATTGACCATACTAGATATGCTCCAAAATCGAACTTATTAACCATACAATGGCGGAAATTCCTCGCCTCAGGGAGATAATTCTCGATGCATTTGCTTTGGCCATGAGAGCTACAAGACATATTTGTCATGAAACGCATAATTTAATTAAATTAAATTACGCTGCTTCTCTAACTTGTTTCGTGGTATTATATTCTTTTAGCTCATATGGCCAAATTATACATCTCGAGGATGATAATGTCATTGTGGCGAGGAATTTCAGCCATTGTAAGGTTAAGAAGTTCGATTTTAGAACTTATAACCGCCATAATAGAGCATATCTAGTCTGGTCTTTGGATTTTAAATAAAGCTTTTATTGCCACAATTTGATATTCCTTAAATAGCATATTTTGGGGGTGGGGTGAATTTGCAATTCTAATGCTTTAATTCATTTATTTCTTAATTTTTTGGCTTCAGTGAGCATTTATGTGAAGTTGCTTTACACAAGATTTCTCTCTTAGTACATTAGCATTAGAGTGAGCCGCTAGCGCTACCATCATTCAAACGTCTTACGCCTCAAAGCACATGAGCCCCATAACACACCATTGTTGCACTACTAAAGCACATGCACTATTCCACCTCCAAGGATATGGACCAGGATATCTGAAGCAAGCGCACACACACAACAGTTGGCCGGTGCTGTCTGCCACACCGCTGATGAGCTGGGTACTACCCCACTGCACCTCCATCCGTGGGTAGACCGCTGACATGGATAGCTGGGTTACAGGCAGCTGCACACACAAACTCGAGTTGATGATGCGTACACACATTGGCACACTCATGTATACGTTGCCATACTTGCATTGTTCTTTGTGTTTATTTTGTTAGGCATAAAATGACAAAAAATACTTTGCGAGATTCCATTATTTTTCTTTGATTAGATCTCTCTCAAGAGGGTGTCATTCAATTTCAAATATTCAGTGCCTCGGTATCCTTGTCACACTTTCTAATGTTTCGTCAGATCTCTCTTTTATCTACAGAATAAGCATAAGTAGGAAATGCGGGTTTCCTTTCAAGACCAACATACAAGTTGGGTGAAGGATTCCTTAAACTGATATGCACAGCGAATTGGCAAGACTTTTATTCCATGAACGGACAAATTTATCTCATTCTCTGGAAATATATACATTATGTTAGTGAAGGTGAGAAATTGGTACTGGGTATTGCTGGGTTTATTGGCAAGGCGACTAATAATCGTCCTAACATTGGCAAAGTTACTCAGTGATTTTACAAAATTAGCGGCTGCATATCTCACTAGGACTAGATTTGTTAAGTTCCTCATAAATTTTATTAATTGAATATGAGTCGATTTGATCTGCTTAGTGTTTGTTATGTGATCCTCTTATATTACCGTTTACTAGTTTAATTCCTAGGTCCTGGCCTATACCGGAAATTTCTACTCAAAATGGCACTTCAGTGAAATTCGAGTCGTTTCCATGCGTCGTCATTTACTTCGCCATATCGCACTCGAAATATTCCTCACAACTCGAAGCAAGATTTTTGTGTACAAACAGTTCTTCCATTTACATTCAGCAACCTTGTTAGTTACCTTCAACTGCAAAACATCGCCCCATCCTTCTAATTAGAAGTGACACCGAAGTTATCTACATTACTTGAACGACCTTAATTTCCGTGTTATGAATCCAATCATTGCAACCGCCTCTTAAGTTCCCCATTTATCGAAAGTAAAGTAATGCCGAGTGCAGTAAAGAATGCATAGAGTTGACATTTGTTAATTTTGTTGAAGAATTTTATGAATTTAATTGTCTATTGCCTGATAACTTTGAATCTTTATTTCAGCATGACGATGGGAATTTCGAAAATGATGAGGAGAATTCCGAGCCGTATGATGAAATAGAAGTAAGTAGAAGTAGATTCATTCCTGTTTTCGGTGTAAATTTAAATTATATACAATTTAATCATATTATTTCTCTACTTCTAGTTGATTTTGACCTTCGATGATTATGATCACAGTTTGACTGTTCATTATGCAATAGCAAGAGGTCTGCGACGTGTTTACTTCTCAGTTACATCTTATGAAAGCCCCATCTACTCAGACTCAATGATGAGGAAACATGAAGGCTCATATTAAAATTTAATCAGATTTAATTTAAGCATACTAAAACATCATTGGCTGCCGAATTAGCCAGTGATTACAGCGATGTCCTCTCCGCATATGGTGTTACTTATCCTACTCTAAGCTTGCGAATTCAATAATCAATAATCAATAATCCAGTGTGTTGGAGAAGAAAACTGCGAATTTCTCTCTCTCGCACAGTATAAATATTTGATTAGACTTCCTTCACATTTTTTCATAAATAAACGAAGAATTCGGTGATAAGTGGAGTTGTTTGTGATTATTTTTAACTTGAGTTGTTAATTCAATCATTGTCATATAGTTTTCTTCTCACAGTTGTTATATATTTTAGTGCAATATTCACAAGATACTATTGTAGTTAGATATCGTCATTTCGCAAGCAAATGTTTTGGATGGTGGCTGAACATTTTTCCCAAATTTTAGCAACAATATTTGGTCATTTCTGGAATCTTTGTTTCCTCAACTTAGCGAAGCTTTGAATGATTTTTGCTCCTCTGAATTTGTGCTTAATTTTCCACTTCTGATCATTTTCTTAATTTCTGTCTCAATAAGCTTCTCTTTTAAAAGACTGTGCAAATTTAAAGTTGAATGTTCACAAGCCACCTATTCTAAGGCTTAGTTCTGTTTAATACAGGAAAACTTTCTCAAGAATTTTAAATCTGAGGATTTTTCTTTCTTTACTTTACAGCATTGACTTGAATTGACATGTGTAGTACATCACCAGCACCCTCGAGCCCCAATGGCTACAAACAGTAGGCTTCATTAATTGCCTAGGGAGAAACCTGAAGTCACAGTTTAGAAATTTGAACGTCTCAAGATGAACAACTTCATGGGCCAAGCCATCATTCACTTAGAGTGTAAGCTTCACTAATATTATCCATTATATTATTAGTTATAAAATAATTCCATAAAATTCCATTTAGTAAAAGAATCTAAATTTTATTATGTTACATATTAGGCCTTTTTGAGAATTAAATAAAATAATAATAGCATGAAAGAAATCATGAAAAATATGGCAAATATCCATTTGAGTAAAATGACGAGGATTTCGCACTTTGATGGAGCCTCTAGGCAAACAATGGGAAGCAAAGGTCGAACGTCATGGACTTGACTTTGAAAAAATACATACAAAAGCCACACTGGGTATTGCAAATACTTTTAAAAGTATGCCGTGTATTCCTAGTCGTTGTGGAGGTGGGTGTATTTCCCTATCAAAGTCAGCCTCACACTCTTGCTCTGCTATCTTCTTCATTTATGCCATTAAGTCATACGGATTGTTGCTTCTCCAAGCTGCTTATGCCTCTTTCACAACAAGTGCATTTCATGGTGTCATATTTTTTTAGGTCAGCCAAATGTACTTACTCAAGTAAATATCCACATTCAAAACGCATGGCTGTCCTCCAACAATCCAAATGAAATACCAGGTCCTGGCAACGCGACTTGCGATTTCCTAGGACTAAATTGTCCAGGTAAATAAATTATTTTGACTCTAAAACCTTCGGACAATCCGGATATACTTTTTATGCTACCATGCACGAGGAAGTTGCATTTGCATTGTGAAGTTAATATTTCGAAATGTCCCACCACTTGGAGTCATCCAAAAAGTGCGGGTATACCAGAACTGCTCATCATTCACCTCTATATGCCCGGTAAATTGGACACGCACTTCTCACTTGAAGAGCCAACATTTTGGCTTTTGGCCTCATTCTAATGAGAACTTCCAGGTGGATACAGTCTTCTCCAGGAGACCTTTGCATTTTAGACGTTTTATCGCAGCATTGAGTTCGTGAGAGCTGAATGGTTTAGTGAGTAACTTATGTGGTATTGCTGCGTCTTCCTTAATTTCATCAAATTTTGTTTCTTGTTTCCTCATATCTCTTGAAGAGTTGCTGACAAATGAATGTTCTTTTGATTGTTCGAATAGAACCTCGCGAGAAGGAGTTAGCTATTTTGTAGTCAGTAGTAAGCAGTTTATTGTTCAAGCATATTGGTTCCTTCTTGGGCTTTTTCTAGTTGTTGTTTAGGAGAGTACCCAGGAATTTGAATGTGCGTTGGCTATCGCGAGGCCAATGAAGGGGAGAAAAGCATAATCATATGCGTTAAACATTGCGCGCGCGAACTCGTTGACATCCTTCAGGGTGCAAAGAGAAGGGCTTCCCTCTGCACATTTACATCTCCGAATTTAGACATCCTGAAAAATTGTGACGTAGGACATTAGGATTTTTTGGGCGGAAGATGATGATTAAAAACTCGAATTTTTTAAAGTAAAATGCATATTAATGAGAAAATAATAGACTGCAAAATTAACTATCAATCAAACACCTGGACATTAGAAAATAAAACATCAAGATCCAATGAAATGTAGCTAAACATACTTGGAAATACACCTTGCATGTGATGAAAAATCATCATCGGACAAAATGCGATTCAAAAGTCAATTTCAGTTCTTCTTGAGAG
Source organism: Hymenolepis microstoma (assembly GCA_000469805.3). Lineage (NCBI taxonomy): Eukaryota > Metazoa > Platyhelminthes > Cestoda > Cyclophyllidea > Hymenolepididae > Hymenolepis > Hymenolepis microstoma. The sequence continues at coordinate 33,392,229 of LR215989.1, read as the reverse complement.
AAGGAAGACGTGTTGCAAGCGGAACGTTTATTGCAAATTATGATATCGAGAAGCGTAATTAGTTATCAAATAATTCTAGCATATTTTGAGTGAACGTTAATAGCAATATATTAGAGCGGTTCTCTGCACGCACGACCGCACACTCCAAAAGTTTCGGGTACGCATTTTCTCAAAATGTTAGATTTCAATTCAGGAGTTTAAGTGAAGCGGCCCATAACTCCCCACCTGTCTCAAAATTACAAGCTAAAGATAAGGTGACTGAAAACCCTTCGATAAAGAGGAATGCTGCTATTTGTGCATTTATTCTGGGAACCCTCAAGTTAGAGACGTGTGTGTGCGGATCCTCTGATTGTTTGGGAGGAGAATCGACAACCCTATATACGCATATTTGAGAATGGAGAGGCCTCAAAACCACCCGTTTACGCCAAAATTTGGGGCACTCTCATTGGCTCAGAGACGAATGGGCAACATTAGCTTGCGTATAAGTAGGCTTCGTACTACGCTTATTTACGTCATCATTCACTTTGCTCAAGTCAAATTCTGTGCGTCATCAGAGGGGGGAGAGGAGGGGAGGGCGAGGGGGAGGGGAGGGTAGAAGGGGACAGGAGGAGCATGAGTACACATGTTTTGACGGAGTGCACACAGCCAACCTCCAATCAATAGCCTCGCATGGTTTAGCAAACACGCCTTAATAATAATAATGACTAAGCTCCCTTTCTGCAATACACCACACACACACACACACGCACATCCCAAATGCACGCGTTCCGCGTGATACATCTATAGCTTTGTGGTAGCTTAGCTAGTTCTGGGAGTCTTTCCAAACATAGGCATAGTAGTGCAGCAAAGTCCCTACAGTGGTAACTGTTTGTCAACACAGTGAGGTATGTGGAAAATTTTGAATAATTTTTCTCTATGTCTGCGTTTTGGGTGGTATTGAACATTCATCTTCACTTACTAGCAGTTCATACCAACCAAGATTTGATCATTTCCCTCTTCCTCCTCCCTCGTTGAAGGTCGGTAATTCCCCAGACCCGTGGAATTAGTCAAGCTTCACTCCGCCCAGTTGGATGGATTTTTTACCCTTGCTCGATTACTTCTTAACCGACCAACACCGGGTGGGTGAAAGTCTGACCGTGTTCCAAGGTGTTCGAGCCGATGAATTAGAAGAAAACTCAAACTCAAAGCCACGGAAATGGGCCCTTATGGTGTGTGGATTAGATCGAACTAACTTAGTTTGGCTTTCTTAGGCGTTAAATATATCATCGTCATCGAAAATATCTCAGAGTAAACAAAAAATATTGAGTGAATTCTTTGACAGGAACACTCTTTTAGATTATCCTTGTTTGATCTTTGATGATGACATTGGGTGACTATTTCTTTCACTCATTCAGCTTTTGTGTACAGTTTATGGGTACCATGGTGATGAGGTTCGAGTGAATCGTGATGGTTGGCAGTTATTTATTTTATTCGTTTGGACAATCAAATTAACCAATCTTTATCATTGATGTTGGAACCCTGTAAATCCGACTTGAATAAAATCGCTCCTCACTAAGGTTATAGTTCTCAGTTTCCAATGCTTCTTCTTGTGTTTAACGTTTGTCCTTCTTCCTGCTTCGTGCGCTTTTTTTGCCATGGTAATTTAATCTTGCTTTTTCTTTTGTTGATTTCATCGTTTAAATGCCTGTTTGTCTGTTTGTTTGTTTTGCAAATAAATGAATGGTGAACGTATATGGAATGATAATGAAAATGTGCAAGCAAAGGGGGAGAGAGAGAGAGAAAGAGAGGGGGAGAGAGAGGTTATGGATTTTGCTGGGGTTATGCTTAATCGAATTCATTACACTTTGCATTCATTCTTGACTTCCTCAACAAATTCTTCGTTTTTTTGATAAATTGGTCTTCTTTTCACTATAAATGCGTCTGATTTAAATATTGCTGGCTAGCTACAATCTCCAATCTATCTTTCTTTGCGCAATAGGTGCTATTGTTTGGCGTGGAAGTTCCATAATAAATATATTCCCAATGGAATAATAGTAATATGTTTGCATACTATGGTCTGATTTTTGTGATTAGGACATGATTTTTCATATTCCGTTGCATCATGTGCTTTGGGATTGGTATTTGTTTGTCTTTTGCTATAACTCCAATAATGGAATGTGTGAAATTCACCTCAACCTCCACCTCCACCTCTGTTGGACATTTGTTACCTATTTGAATAAGCTTTTGACGAGCTTCAATTGTGTCGGAAAACCGTCTCCACGTATTATAACATTTAGTGTGTAATGGGAGTTGACGAACTGAATTTTCCGTTTCATTGGCATGAATTCGATTCTGTATCATTTGCAGTTTTATGCAGTTTTGATGATCATGCTTGCAGCATTCATCACAAATAATTAAGGTGGGGATGTTCCCTGAGAGCTTAATGGGTCAGTGCTGAAGGAGCATTTGTTGTGTTAATACATCTAATGCAATAGTAATACTAGTTGAATGCTGCCCACTTGACACCTAGAGTATTCTATTGCTCTCACCTATCTTATTTTTACACCATTACACGGAAATTCAGCCGAAAGCTCCTGAAAATAGCTCTGAATTAGTTATCCATTTGCAACACCAAGAGTCTTAGGCCACTGTTGAAAGGCGGCCTGAAGTTGACAACCCTTCAATTGACAATAGTCAAAAGGCTCAAGATCCGGGAACAAACAATCTTTCTTTTCAAAATGAAGTGCAAATGACAGTCCAAAATACACCTGAACCTACTCTTCGGAGTAGTCTTCGTAACCGAGAAGGGCGATCCGCAAGCTTGACGACAGACGATGATCAACAGCAAATGAGAGATTCTCTGAAAGTTTATAATATGCGAACACCGCGTCAAGTCCCTTCCTCGCATCACGACAGACCCAATTCACAGGATGACTTAACCGGTCCTCAAGCTCCAGAATCTATAGAAATTGTAGCAGTCACTCACAGAATGACTTGTAAAGAAACGCAAACTGAGGATTTCTAAATCGCCAATGGCGATTCATCAGATGAATCCACTGTTCTTTGTAAGCGGGAGCCATTAAGCCCAGGAAGTTGTACGGAACTCGATTCCTATTCAAAAATTCCTGAAACTCTAATTCCGGAGGGTATTGCCAATTTTGCTTCATTTTTGAAAAATAATCCAGTTAATCGGACTGAAGCTGTTAAGAATAAAAGCGCAAAAATGGAGAAAGCAACTTTGAGGAAAACGTTTTCGACGCCTAGGAGTCACACCAATCGACGTGAAACTTATTTTTGGCCTCCTTTCACCCCACACACACACACCCTACCATCCTATCTCTCATCTTCAACGTGTCGCACCTTCCAGCCGCGATGTGCGTCCATGCGATGAGGTGTCCCACGAGTTCATTTTCCAGGAGAAGTACTGAGTCGAGACTAGACAGCATTTTTTAATTGATACATCTGACGTGGCAATGGTTGTATTGCCTATATCTTTGGTTGGAAGATATCCTGAATTGTTCTGAATAGTAAATGAAAAAGTGAATAAATTTTATTTAAAGAGAAGTATGTTGTGAGTAAGACATTGCTGAGCAGCCGGTGAAAGCATCAGAGACGGATATGGTTGAAAGGGCATGTAAATAGGCGTCCACGTAAATGCTTTGTGTAATCGAAACATTACAACATAAGTGATGTATAATTTCAATAAAATATATATTTGTTCATATTTTAAATTAATTGATAATTTTTAGCTCTCTCTTAAGAAAATTAAGTACTACACTAACCTAAGTACTCTCTACTGCTCATTATTCACCTCCATATGCCCAATAAAGTGGAGGCGAACTTCTCACGTGAAGAGCCAAAATATCTAGCTAAAGATAGTAAGAGTATGTTCGTAATATGTGGATACACTTTGTCGTAAGAATAATCGGTCTATTATATTTGATCAGCTCGCTATCTCGTCAAGCAATATCTAGCTCATCGAATTCGAGAGAAATTGGATTTGTTCCTACGCACTTGCAAGCACTCTAGCGTTGCTATTTGCTCTTCTGCATACGCTGGAGTTGAATAACTGCATCTCCATCAGTGGGTAGACCGCTGACACGGATAACTGGATTATCCACAGCAGCAAGCAAAACTTGCGTTGAGTATGCATTCACACATTGGCGCATTGTCCACAACCCAATGAGAAGAATGGGTGGATAGAAAGCAAGCGGGTGCAACACTCGTCATTTCCGACATTGATATTATTGTGCATATATACACTACCTAATGCAATACCGATCGTGAGGTAACTGGAGGGTAATATACAGCGACTGCCATTGGGTAAAGTAAATTAACGCGCACCACCGTCAACCTCCACGTCATATCATTGACTAAATTAACGTTGAAACATACAATTTCCCTTTAATAGCGACAGCCTGCTACCTCCTAATTGTGGCAGACAAGTAATCGATTAGTCGGTTGAAGCTGTAGCAAATGCACGTCGCAAACACACCTTTAGCTAATGATATAGAATCATAGTGATTGAACATATTTCAATTTTAGGATTAAATATATCACTAACTTAGGAAGCTGCGTGCATTTTGCACGCATTTGGAATAGACTAAAAAGTGTGTTTCGAGGAATCATACTCTTTGGAATTGCAAAAGCAATGCTAAATTAATCTCATTTACATTATTAGTAAATCAGCAATAATTCATTAACACTGATTGGAGGAATATTTTAACCAATTCTAATTGAAATAGAAATAAATACTTACATTCTCTTACAGTTTGAGCAGATAAGATCTCGAGGAATACTCATTATTGTGTTTGACAAAATATCGCCGATACAAAAAGAGAAATAATACACGTTAATGCCAATTGAAATTCTGCTCAAGATATGCTAACGAGATTGATTAATCAATTTCCTCACTGACGTCACCTCTTCAGCAAGCCCTAAACAAGACGCCTTAAGATTGACGCGAAATACCTCATTTAAGTAGCAACAAAGCCCACTATGTCTTTTACATAACTGTTAGTGCACCGCCACACAATCAACGAAATCGGCTCCCTTTTACTGCACAGTTATTGGCTGATTCGCATCAAGTTGGCTCTCTATTGATTCGTCCTTTGGCTAGATTTTAACCAATAAAAATGATAGCGAGTCCAGCAAGCGTTTTGGACAATGCAGATATTACTTCGCAAATCCCGATCCCGCAATGCAGTCGACTTTGGAGGAGTTAACTTGTGGTGCATGCTCAAAATTGTGAGCCATTTTTTGCTTTTATTTTTCCAATTATCACTCCCCGATATTTACACTTTTATAGAAGTATTTTCTTTCGAAAGGAACTATCTTAAAAATGACTCCAACATTTCAAAATTGGCATCTTCAGTAATTAGCTCCAACTGAACTTTGTCATCATTACGGATGGCATTCTGATATGCAATGCTTTAAACGCCTTTTCCTCTTTTAAGATAACCGATAATTGGAAACGGGAAATACTGGTTGGTTGCTTGCTCTTCAAAGACTTTAAGAAGAATTCCCTTAAGATATCAAGTTACTCCTTTAGAGCCAGCAATATGCATCGTTACTTAAGTTAGCTACCACAACACAGTTAAACCAAGCGCTTTTTGATAGATTTGTCTTGACAAATGCAAGTCGAAAGATGTTCTCTTCATTTCTTTTCGGTACCTGATAGATCAAAGGAAACTCCTATGAGACTTTTCATAGAATTCCTAAGACGAATTCTTTTTTGTTGAAGATTGTTCGCCTAATTAACTGTAACAGCTTGTTGTGCGATTTGACCTTGAAGCTCTAATCCAATTTAATTCCCAAATTAATTTTATTTACAGTTTTTAACCATTCAACTGTGGACATTTCCGCCTCACTGATTGAAATAGTTCAGATCCTAGCTTGTCAATTTGACTCTATTCTCGATTGAAAAGTGTTTCTTTGACTTAAGCCTCGACAACATTGTTTACCTATCATTGGTGTTTCGGCCTAGTGTGTCATATATGGCCATTCCGCAATCTCATTGGTTGAAACGGACGAGTTGCTAAGTCAATGAGTCATCACAATTTTGCCCTCGTTAAGTTTCATTTAGTCTTGCCACGAAAGTATTCTTTAATAATTAAACGATTATTCATCCACGTTTTCAGATTTGTGAAGATAAAGTTATTTTGCCACACATGGATGACTAATTATTGGCTAAAAAAGTGTTCATCAAATATTTCAAATTTGTGTGAGTACAATAATTTTGCCAATAGAACAGCAAACATTTGAGCTAAAAGTTCTATATTTTCACATTCTTTGGGTCTGAATGACTGCAACTTCGGTGAAGAGAAACTAGGATTTTATTTAACCTCTGTGTCTAAATGTTGAAGACAATGCGAAGTGAGTTGAGAAATTGTGATAAACAGCATGAGCCAGAGAAAGAGGAAGTTAGTTTCTGATTTCTTGCTTCAATTTGGAGTATTGGAAGCAAGAAATCACTGTATATATATAGACAAGGTAATCGTTTGATAGATTCTGTGAGTCAAAATACTTTAATGGCCTGTTAAGGCTAATATCATAAATACAGAAATACGGATTCTTCAAGTTATTTATGAGGGAGAATTTAGTCAACTTCAATGGCCGATAGGTTTTGAATTTACAACGAACAGGGCAATCAGCCAACTGTGTTTGGCCTAGGGCTTATCTGCTTCATTGGCAATTTATTTAAGTTCATATTTGCCCGAGCATATCCTAATCGCTAATACGTTTTTTCAAAGTTATGCAATGGGAATTGACATTGAGACGACGGTGAGTATTTATCTCCTTTGATTGTGTCAATTTTAGCAGGCGTTTTGAGAGCGATTCTTCCCGGTAAATTCAAAGGATGTGCTCTTAATTTAAATAATTTTGTTTGAGAGGAAAAATACTGTTCAAATTTGAACAAACCGGCAAAAATGTTTTACAAGTTTCAAATTACATAGATATATGCATTTGTGCTCTTGATAAGTGGCAATATTATTGCTGGCTTAGATTTACATATTGCGAAATTATTTATTTGCCGTTCTTATATGGAGGGAAGAAACCTATAAAATTCATTAATTTCGAGAATTTCCTATGTAATCCTTGCTCTGCAGGATCAATGATCCCTACAAACTACCTTGCGGGCATACTTTCTGTCTACGACCTTGTATCTTGGCTCATGCCGAAGCAGTGAAGGCTCGATGTGTCACTTGTAATCTTGAGTTCAATGCCTCAGAGCTGAGACGGAACTATTTAATAGCGGCAAACCTCCACCTTAGACTCCAGGATAAGTCGGAGAAGGAAAATAATCGCTCTGAAACTCCACAAGTTTTGGATCTTGTCAAGAGTAGGAATCAAACTCGATGCAGCGTCTGCCAGAAATTGACAGATGAAAATGAGCTGAAGTATTGCCAACATTGCCATCGAAATGTCTGTCAGACATGCTTGGAAATGCACTTTGATTCAGTAAGAATCTTGTTTGGACATACCACTAACTAATTGTTATTGCTTCTGATTGAAGAGCAAAAATAGTGACACTGAGTAATTGATGGAGTTGTCTAAATTTCAGTAATAATTTAATAATGCGGAGTAGAATATAATTAGAGAAGTTGGTTATCGGTGGAGCAAACAAGCTTCAGAGCAGCCAATGAGGAATCTGCATTCCTTGAGTGGTATCCAGGTTACCGGTAACTTTTCTCAGTCCGCCCCGTACTCGGTGTCGGTATCTCAGTTCAAAAACATGTAGACCCATAGTAAATGTGGTTAACTTGGAAGAGAGGAGGATTGATAGACGAAGGACCACCAAAAGTATGACCTTCCTGGCTTGATGCGAACTTAAGAGATACTTTTGCTTTTAACTAAAGGATTTTGGGGCTAACGCCGACTTGCCCATATTTTTTACCTTCGTTAACACGGAGCGAAATGTCAAGACCGTCTCTTCATGATTGAATGAACCGGTGAGTGAGCACTGGACATCGTAGACACACATTTGCTGCAATCTACTGAACGAATCATGGAGTTTTAATTTTGGAACAGGAATTGCACATTTTGTCAATATTTCACGTTGCGAGACCCTAATTTAAATGTCATAAGTCTCTGAGTTCCTCCTTACATTCTTCTGACCACTCCTCCTTTACAATTCGTTGGTCCTACTGTTATTCAATTTCATTTGCCTTCCACAAATATATATTGAGCGATTTTTTCGCATCATCACAGCTTAAATTAAAACAATAATTCTAGAATGATAGATTAAGTGCTTGCCTTTGAAGTCTAAAGTGGTGAGTTCGATGGCCATCGATATACTTCCAGTGAGGAGAAATGCCATCTCCAGAGGTTATCAATGGAGTCAGGCAGAGTGCGATCTGGTACCTGTTCGCAATGTGTGTTCAGAAACGCTGTTCCTGTTGGTTTTGGGTGGCGTGGGGTGGATGTGGGGGTTTCAGATATAGGGTGTTCTTGAAAGAAGAATTTTATTAGTTTACAAGATTAGGCGAAGGTACTTACTCGTGTTAAAGTTTTTTTTCACAAGCTTAAATTCAACATTAGTTTTATCCCTATCTCTCCTTTTTAGTACAGTTTACAAGTACGAATACAGTTGACTTCGATGCAACGCAAAGAAACAGAGCTGAAAACGAGATTGAAAAATTTGAAAACTAAATTGACTACTACTTCTTCTGGGCCAACTCATCCTGAAAAGGCGGCTATCATCTCGCATTTGGATGAGGCCATATCCCAACTCAGAGCCGCAATTAATCAATCTTTAGACAATACATTGAGGAAAGTTGAAGTACTGGAGATCGACGGTTCAACAATTCTGAAAGTTAAGGTCGACGGTCTGTTAGCAAGTAAGAATGATCTGAAGGAGATGAAGAGAATTTACGAACGATTGGACGATGGTACTATTGTAAGGAATACTTGTCGTAAATTTTATTGGCCGAATATCTATTCTTCTTGCCTAAGATACCCCTTTTTTAAACAGAGAAAACTTGAAGATGCGGAGAAGATATTTCTGGATTTGAGGGATGTTAAGGAGAAGGCAAGAAGTTTGTTGGATTCTTCCGATCCTCCTCCTATTCTGCCAATTATGCAATTCGAACTATCGAATCGGGTTCAAGAGGTAAATTCAAGTTTTCTCACATTGATATCTTGCTAATATTCCCTCCTAACCCAAAACTATGATCATTATTTCTTGATGCGTATTTGCCGATTTTAAACATGATTGTCGCAAGTGGATCAATATAACCCATGCTAAGGTGAGGAAGTCTCAGTCTTTATTATCTTATAAGTCAATTCTACTATTTTGACATTGTTTATTGGCTATTTCACAAATTGACGACGCGAAAATCGAACTTCATGATTCATCATCCTCTGGATTTCTGAACAAATTTCTATCCACTAGTTCAAGAAGTAATTGACTGTTTAATAAAGTTAGATGGTGTGTCTTAACACTTGAATAATCGTTTCTTTTCCATCATATACTGGGAAAGCAGAATGCGAGGTGTATAGAGCGTGTAGCCGAGATAAGCTGTAGCATTCGAAACACAGGATAACTCACCGAATACAAATGAATGTGAATTTCAATGCATTTCATTTTTGAATATTTAACTGCCTTATCAAGGATGTAATGCAATGGTTGTTGGAATGAACTTAAATTAAACAGACTTCGTAAGGACAACTTTTTACTTTAAAATGATTAATTGGGGCGATCGGTTGGGGGTCAATTCACCGAGAGGATGATGGCAAGCTCTATCCAGTTGTTAAGACGAAAGTGTGTTCACTTACTGATAAGCCAGACAGGCAACCCCGTCGTCCAGGATAACGCTAACACCTGAGTTGAGACTCTTACGGTTTTTATTGGTCTTATGCTAGACCATGGGAAGCAGTTAGGAGGTGTGCCCACCGTCGTGAATTTTGTTGAGAATGCGAAGTGAGGGTTTTGGAGGGGGTGGTGATGAACACCATTATGCCCACATTCTTACTCAGTTTCCCTAGTAATGTTCTTTATCCCATTAATGTCTTATCGGTTTCCATGCCCTTCCATTCTATACTATTAGGTCTACAACATTGTTCCCACCGTTTTCCAAAATATGGCGGTAGTGATCGTTAGTAGTTGAAATATATAAATCACAGATGTGGACCACTTTGTTTTCACATTTGTAAATATAACCCTACTTTGCTATAACTTAATTTGTGTTTGCATAATAATACAATTTGTAATTGAATATGTCCTAATTTAAACCGAATTATCACCATTTGTGGGAAGTATTGGGTTTTTATGCTTCAATATGAAAGAATTTGTGGCTGAATATCCGTGGCTTAAAAGTCATGGTTTGAGTTTGGTGGCACCACCTTGGCGTAATTTATTATGAGTTTCTGAAACCGTCTGAAACCATCACAGGTGAACGTTGTAGAACGCAATTGATGCGCCTGAGCCGTGCTCAAGAAAAGAGGAAATCGGCCACAGTACAACGAGAGACACGATAAGATGCTTATTTTGCAGCATAATAATGCTAGACCTCATATTGCCAAGTTGGTGGTGAAAATATATCTCCAAGTGTTGAAATGGGAAATTTTACCTCACCCGTCGTACTATCAAGATGTTGCTTCGTCTGATTTTCACCTCACTCACCTCGCTCAATGGTACACGGTCCGGCTGACCAGCACTTGAGCTCGTATGGAGAAGTGAAAAATTGAATCGACTCATGGATCTTATCGAAAGATGAAAAATATTTTCGCCTCCGTATTCGCCTGCCGCCCGAGAGCTGAGCCAAAGTGGTAGCTAATGATGGACCATACTCTGAAACTTAATGTATGCAATGTAATAAAGACTCAAGTTAAAATAAATGGCGGGTCCTTTTAAAAGGGTCCTTTTAGAAATCTCTCCTAACCTTCAAATTCGAGTTATTTCATTTGTCATGCGTTCGTCAGTGCTAGATAAACATAGGCGTTATCCGCGCATTCAAATTCAGCTTTAATCCTGTGTTACTGCCTCAGTCATCACAAATCAAGTTTTGTTTACTGCGGTCGTCTATCGATCTAATAGTTGTTTATATGCAATGAATACCTATTTGATGCGGTGTTTTTAACAGGGACAACCATTTTTATCTGCAGTCTGTTTATTTAATTCTAGTAACATCAGGATGTCCACATTTTCATAAGAAGTTTAGTTCGATTTTTAATATCTTCATGTTCATATTTAATAATTTGACTCCCAAATTCATGAATGAGATTATGTCCACGATAGGCAGAGCATGTTGAAAGGTCACAGTCAAATGAACTAGCCGAGGAATAGGAAAAATGGTTTATATATATAAATAGTCATTGACATCATTTCATTTCGAAATATATTGTAGTTCAGGCAATGGCAATCAAAATACCTTGTTATTTTGAAATTTATTGGAACGATGGAGACGTATTCGACCGAATACTTGAACATACAGTTCTCCCAGTTGGCAACAGAGTTACCGAAGTTGACACAAACGTGGTAGCCCGCATTTAGGTTTCGGGAAAGCTAACTAGAGTGTATATCCAAGGTGATTTAACTTTATCCAGGTTTCCTAAGTAAGCGTAATTTCCTGATTTGTTAATCAAGACCTGGTTGGTGTTGTTCTAGGCCATCGGTGATGAGCATAATCGATTATCAGAGCTCTGGAACAGGGTGATCGTTAGAGTTAATTGTCTTGGCTAATCGGTGTCAGGTCTCATTTAGATCGCATCAAATTTATCTCTTTTGAAGTTTTGGTTATTATTTTCGGCCCATTTACATCAGCCGAGGACATGATGCTTGTATTTTGGGATGCGACACTGTGAAATATCCGCTAAGTCTGATCCATTGACTTGATACCGCCTCCTCTGCATTTGATACTTGGTGGACTTCACATGACCGATTTGAGTTACTTATCCACGTTGGTAAAACGTGTGATTTCTTGCTTCTTCTTTTTAGAATATTGAAAAACTTGAAGAAATTGACATGATTGTTGGGTGTGGTTCCGTGCCACTGTCCTCAATCCTCGCAGACCACGGTGTTCAAAATATGAGGTAATTATTCAATAAACGCGAATCTTTACTCGACTGATTGGAATTTGACATTTTAATTAACAACTCTTTCTCGTTTTGAAAGTCAAGTTGGGAGAGGCTCGCCTACTGCACTAATCTCCAATGTGAAGCTCTATGTAGGTGGACTTCGCAGAACTCACACTGAAGAACATTTAAAAGGGCATTTTGAGAGTAAATATGGTCCTTTGGTCGAATGCCGTGTGGCAAAAGACTTTAAGACTAAGGAGTCGAGGGGCTTCGGTTTCGTAACTTTCAGGGAAGCCATTCATGCTTCTCGAGCATTGGCCGAATTTCCACATTTCATCGAAGGTGTTCCAATTCAAGTTAGACCCTATAAGTTTGCGAATGCTAATCGGAATAAGGCCCCACTTGGGTAAGTTCGTCTTTTTCTGATTAAGAGTATTTCAATACGAATTCAAGAGTTAAGCCTTTTTCCTTCAAATTTAAGTGAGGCTTCATCACGCCAGACCAAACAAAATTCTCTCAGTCACAGGGTTGTGGTGGTTGGAATTTCCGATACCACAACAAAAGATGCAATTAAAACTGCCCTATCGAAAATAGGTCCAGTTATAAACGTCGACAAGGAGCCAAATCGTGGATTTGCAACTGTGAACTTTGAGAAGCCCGAAGCAGTCGACCAGGCAGTTCTTCTTAGTCAGATTCGGATAAATAATAATGATTGTAAAATTTATCCTCATGATGTTGTGAAAAATGTTATAAGGTAAGTCGGTTTGTTTCTTTATTGAGTCATTTCTTGGAATTCACCAAGTTTTGTACATTTTTGCTTACAGAGATAGAGAAGGAGGGGAAAAGGGTTCGTCTGAAGAGGTTGACGAACTGAGATTATTTGTTGGTAACCTGAATCCTTCAGTTAGCAGAGAGATGTTAAAGGAACACTTTTCCAGATTTGGAAGTGTGACGAAAGTCGACATAATTTATGACCACGGAAGTTCAAAACCACGTGGAATGGCTTTTGTAAGCATGTCTACTGTGCAGGAGGTGGAGGCAGTTTTGAAAGCACGTCCACATATAATTGACAGTAAAGAGCTTATCGTTCGAAAAGCGTACAAGAAGAATTCAGAGTAAGTGCTTGATTTGCTTTTTCGGTTTAATAGCTTGTGAATATATATTGGGTCATTCTTCACAATTTGAAGTAAATTTGTTTGGAAAGTAATGAAGATTCTGTTAAATGCAGATGTACTCTAACACCAAATCGCAAACATGTCATTCATTGGATAGTTGGGTTCTATGACGATGAAATAACGTGGGCAATTCATAAAAAAATAACGAAACCCTCCAAGGAGACACTAAGGAACAAAGAACTGTCAACTCTAGAACCATATGAGCGACATATATGTTGGACAGCGTCACGAGCCAGAGGGATATGTGATTGTGATCTGACCGGGGTTGGAAGATTTTCGTCTACTATCGAGAATCCCAAGTGAGGGCTGCTTGGGGCCAACACTATGATCACGTATTCTACTTTTGCAATTCACCTTCACATACTTATATTCCATTACACTGTGTACCCTTTCTCTAGTGAACTCCTGTTCTTCTCATACCACTTGTTACATCAAGGAATCTGTCAATTAGAGTTAGCTAATTAGTGCATGAGATGGTTCTAGGTAATTCTTAATTTGTGCTCAGTATGTAGTTCATCCACGAAGCCTAGAAGATATGTAGAGGTTGAAGGTAAGACCTGAGAAACAAAGAGCACGAATTGTGAGAAGTAGTATCCACCTTGCCAAGGTCTTCAGAGACTTCGCCAAGGCTTACATGATCCAATAACTGCACCAACCCCACTGTTCAACTTCTTCATTGGTCTACTCTGCATTGTAATATAATTCACACCGGCTTTTCTGTAATTTGCCGTTTTAAAGAATAAATATGGAGAGTCTAGCTTCAACTTGTTCTTGAGTTCTTATTGCCGACTGTTTGTCAGGTTGGGGGTTGTTCATATTCCATAAATGAAACTTTGTGTTTTTTTCGTCTGGATTGCAGTCGGTGCTTGTCTTTAATACTCCATGCTTGTTGAAGCAATATGGGTGTCTTCTCAATTAACAAAATTCATTTCCTCTAATAAAAGGAGGAAGCAAACTTGTTTTAAATGAAGTATATTGCCTCACAGTATCAGTGATATATTCCCTTTGAAACTTGTTCTGCAAGTGGATTTATTTAATAAGGCAAGTAGTAGCCACTTCTGATGGACGATAAGAAGATATGATATAAATAATTTAACAATCCAGGAAATCGACCGTAGGGGGAGAGGAGGGGAGGGGAGGGGGCAGGATGGGAAGGAGATGAAGCGTTCACAGCGTCTAGAATCCATATATCTGTAAATGAGAATATCCAAGATTTCTTAGGGTGAATTCAAGAATCAAAACCGATATTTTGGCATCTGATTTTCGCTCATTTATTTTTTCAGCATGCACCATGCTACCGTAGTGCGATGCCCTCTGCCTCTTCCCAGTACTTCGAAATCAGATCCACCTCCTGCTGAAATAAATGAAGCTATTAAAGAGAATGCTGCAGTAATACAACCGCCTTCTTCGTTAAAGTATGTTTGGATAAGATTGTAATAATGTAATCTTCCCTGGTTTACTTCATTGACTCGTAACAAAATATTCAAAATCAATAATTTAATTCACTTGGGGAGTGTCCAACTCTCTTTTTTTAAATTGGCTTGAATTATTTATATGGCTTTTTGCCTACTATGAATACTATTTTTTCACCTTATCTTTCCCTATTTATTTGTGTCTCAGATTATATTCCGATTATATATGTATGTACATATAAGGTACTGAAGACGACTGCATTATCAACAGAGACACCGATCTTGATTATTCTTTTTGGAAGCATTCCAACTAGTTTGCCCGTGTAATTTGTTGTATGCAGTCACATTTCGTCTTAGATTAGTAAAGTTAACTCGTAAGAGAAACTTTTATTATGATGAATGTACCTTCTATGGCGTGAATATTTTAACATTTTTATTGCCCATGAAGCGAAGCTGGCCACCGAAAATCAGTTGAAATGAAGTAACGGACTATTGGACATGCAACTTCTCCCCAATTATAATGCATACTAGATGAAAGTAGTTAATATTGGGAAGAGTGATGCTGACCGTGGCGCTGTTGTGATACAGTGTGAACCACTGCTGGTGAGACGGGAGGGGTTGTGTTGGGACATGAGAAATGACAATATCAGGTAGGGAGGTAGATGGCACACCTCTTATCTTATCAGTAGTGTCGCGGTGGGCGATTGAAATGACTAAACACTGGAAGGTGTAGTACAAAGACATGGCAATTCATGGATTGAAGAGTGTGGGAGGGGATGGGGGTGGGGGTGGGGGTGGGGGTGGGGAAAGTGAAGGTTAGTGGACGTTTATCTGAGTCTTCGCAGGTGTGTTGGTAGGCAGCATGATGTATGCATTGTCATAAGGTCATATTAATTAATTAATGAGTAATATTCCAACAGTCATCAAACAACCTAGAAATGGTAATGCAGACTCCGGTAACAACCTCTTATATTTTGATCGGTCAGTAGTAAGTTAATGGTGCGTTTCCAACTCACCGGCAATGCTATGCGAAAAGGCGCATAGAATTCGTCTTTACTCGATAATGTCCAAGCTAAGACTGCAGGTGGAGGGGTGGAAGGAGTGAAATAAAGAGTCCCCTTCGTCCGGAATCTATAAGCCTGCAAATTAGAGTATCCGAGGCTTCTTAGAGAGAATGCAAACATCGTAACGGATATTTTAAAATTTCAACTCTGTCTATTTATTGTTTTTAGGAAGGGTAGTGATGATTTGCTACAAAATTCTTTTCACTCTCCCAGTGCTTCGCAATCAAACCCTCTTGGTGAGGTGAAAAAGAAGGCTTCCATAGTTACAAAAAAGTCTTCTTTATTAAAGTACGTTTGGATAAGATTTTAATCATGTAACTTATCCTGTTTTCTTCAATGACTCTCTGCATAATCTTCACAATTAACCAATTTCTTTATTCGAGGCGAGTTCAGTTAAATTTACTAGAACAATTTGTTTGCGTTCTCACACAATTATGCATACAATCACAGTTCAATTTATGTTTCCCTGTTTAGAAGTGCCTTAGATTATTATGATCATATCAGTTCTACAACTTTGCTCCCGCCATTTATTTTAATTTGAGGCTTTATTAAAACAAAACGATTGCATACATTAAGTTCCAAAGTATTGTCCATCGATAGCTACCACTTTGGCTCAGCTCTCAGGCGGCAGGCGAATACGGAGGCGAAAATATTTTTCATCTTTCGATAAGATCCATGAGTCGATTCAATTTTTCACTTCTCCATACGAGCTCAAGTGCTGGTCAGCCGGACCGTGTACCATTGAGCGAAGTGAGTGAGGTGAAAATCAGACGAAGCAACATCTTGATAGTACGACGGGTGAGGTAAAATTTCCCATTTCAACACTTGGAGATATATTTTC
This sequence comes from Hymenolepis microstoma, assembly GCA_000469805.3. Classification (NCBI taxonomy): domain Eukaryota; kingdom Metazoa; phylum Platyhelminthes; class Cestoda; order Cyclophyllidea; family Hymenolepididae; genus Hymenolepis; species Hymenolepis microstoma. The sequence goes on along the minus strand of LR215989.1, from coordinate 33,375,740 downwards.
ACCACCAACTTGGCAATATGAGGTCTAGCATTATTATGCTGCAAAATAAGCATCTTATCGTGTCTCTCGTTGTACTGTGGCCGATTTCCTCTTTTCTTGAGCACGGCTCAGGCGCATCAATTGCGTTCTACAACGTTCACCTGTGATGGTTTCAGACGGTTTCAGAAGCTCCTAATAAATTACGCCAAGGTGGTGCCAACAAACGCAAACCATGACTTTTAAGCCATGGATATTCAATCGGCCGAGGTGTTGACTTGGCAGTATGACCACCGGGCAATCCCCATGAGTTGCTGCGTTTGGGTTAGAGTTAGGATTATTGTAATGTACCCATTTTTCGTCCCCAATAACAATACGATGGAGAACTCCCTTTCCCGCCTGCCTTTCCAACAGCTGTTTACAAGCAAACAAACGTCGTCACTCGACATCTCTTCTGGGTTTCAACTCGTAGGGCGTGGGGTACCCAATAACCCTTTTTTTCTCAATGAATCACTCCCAACTATTTCAGACGTTTCAAAATTGCTTGCTCACTGATACCCACTCAATGATTCTGATGATTCTTCTTGAGTCGAGTCAGGGCACGAGTCTTCACTAAGAATCGCTCGCCTCTAATTCTGCATCTTCAACAACTTTTCCCCTCCACCACTATGCCGGTCTTCGATAGCAAAATTACCGCTCACCACTTTAAGCGTTGGAACCATTCCTCACACATTCTGTCATTAATAGCCAGTCGTTTTACCATAAGTATCTGAGATAATCCAGTGAGCCTCAGCCTCAGCCTCAGCCGCAGATTCTTTCATATTGAAGCATAAAAACCCAATACTTCCCACAAATGGTGATAATTCGGTTTAAATTAGGACATATTCAATTACAAATTGTATTATTATGCAAACACAAATTAAGTTATAGCAAAGTAGGGTTATATTTACAAATGTGAAAACAAGTGTTCCACATCTGTGATTTATATATTTCAACTACTAACGATCACCATCGCCATATTTTGGAAAACGGCGGGAACAATTTTGTAGACCTTCTTACAGACCATGCAAGGATCGAAGCGGATATCTTGAGATTTTAACTTTACTTATTTATTGTTTTCAGTTTGGATCAAGATGCTTTTGCGCAACGCCGTTTCCCTCTTCCCAGTACTTCGAAATCAGACCCACCTCGTGCTGAATTAGAAGAGGATTTTGGAGTAATAAAAGCGCCTTCGTTAAAGTATGTTCGGATAAGGTTGCTTGTGTAATTTCGTTTTATGCAGTCACATTTCGTCTTAGATTAGTAAAGTTAACTCGTAAGAGAAACTTTTATTATGCTGAATGTACCTTCTATGGCGTGAATATTTGAACGTTTTTATTGCCCATGAAGCGAAGCTGGCCACCGAAAATCAGTTGAAATGAAGTAACGGACTATTGGACATGCAACTTCTCCCCAATTATAATGCATACTAGATGAAAGTAGTTAATATTGGGAAGAGTGATGCTGACCGTGGCGCTGTTGTGATACAGTGTGAACCACTGCTGGTGAGACGGGAGGGGTTGTGTTGGGACATGAGAAATGACAATATCAGGTAGGGAGGTAGATGGCACACCTCTTATCTTATCAGTAGTGTCGCGGTGGGCGATTGAAATGACTAAACACTGGAAGGTGTAGTACAAAGACATGGCAATTCATGGATTGAAGAGTGTGGGAGGGGATGGGGGTGGGGGTGGGGGTGGGGGTGGGGAAAGTGAAGGTTAGTGGACGTTTATCTGAGTCTTCGCAGGTGTGTTGGTAGGCAGCATGATGTATGCATTGTCATAAGGTCATATTAATTAATTAATGAGTAATATTCCAACAGTCATCAAACAACCTAGAAATGGTAATGCAGACTCCGGTAACAACCTCTTATATTTTGATCGGTCAGTAGTAAGTTAATGGTGCGTTTCCAACTCACCGGCAATGCTATGCGAAAAGGCGCATAGAATTCGTCTTTACTCGATAATGTCCAAGCTAAGACTGCAGGTGGAGGGGTGGAAGGAGTGAAATAAAGAGTCCCCTTCGTCCGGAATCTATAAGCCTGCAAATTAGAGTATCCGAGGCTTCTTAGAGAGAATGCAAACATCGTAACGGATATTTTAAAATTTCAACTCTGTCTATTTATTGTTTTTAGGAAGGGTAGTGATGATTTGCTACAAAATTCTTTTCACTCTCCCAGTGCTTCGCAATCAAACCCTCTTGGTGAGGTGAAAAAGAAGGCTTCCATAGTTACAAAAAAGTCTTCTTTATTAAAGTACGTTTGGATAAGATTTTAATCATGTAACTTATCCTGTTTTCTTCAATGACTCTCTGCATAATCTTCACAATTAACCAATTTCTTTATTCGAGGCGAGTTCAGTTAAATTTACTAGAACAATTTGTTTGCGTTCTCACACAATTATGCATACAATCACAGTTCAATTTATGTTTCCCTGTTTAGAAGTGCCTTAGATTATTATGATCATATCAGTTCTACAACTTTGCTCCCGCCATTTATTTTAATTTGAGGCTTTATTAAAACAAAACGATTGCATACATTAAGTTCCAAAGTATTGTCCATCGATAGCTACCACTTTGGCTCAGCTCTCAGGCGGCAGGCGAATACGGAGGCGAAAATATTTTTCATCTTTCGATAAGATCCATGAGTCGATTCAATTTTTCACTTCTCCATACGAGCTCAAGTGCTGGTCAGCCGGACCGTGTACCATTGAGCGAAGTGAGTGAGGTGAAAATCAGACGAAGCAACATCTTGATAGTACGACGGGTGAGGTAAAATTTCCCATTTCAACACTTGGAGATATATTTTCACCACCAACTTGGCAATATGAGGTCTAGCATTATTATGCTGCAAAATAAGCATCTTATCGTGTCTCTCGTTGTACTGTGGCCGATTTCCTCTTTTCTTGAGCACGGCTCAGGCGCATCAATTGCGTTCTACAACGTTCACCTGTGATGGTTTCAGACGGTTTCAGAAGCTCCTAATAAATTACGCCAAGGTGGTGCCACCAAACGCAAACCATGACTTTTAAGCCATGGATATTCAATCGGCCGAGGTGTTGACTTGGCAGTATGACCACCGGGCAATCCCCATGAGTTGCTGCGTTTGGGTTAGAGTTAGGATTATTGTAATGTACCCATTTTTCGTCCCCAATAACAATACGATGGAGAACTCCCTTTCCCGCCTGCCTTTCCAACAGCTGTTTACAAGCAAACAAACGTCGTCACTCGACATCTCTTCTGGGTTTCAACTCGTAGGGCGTGGGGTACCCAATAACCCTTTTTTTCTCAATGAATCACTCCCAACTATTTCAGACGTTTCAAAATTGCTTGCTCACTGATACCCACTCAATGATTCTGATGATTCTTCTTGAGTCGAGTCAGGGCACGAGTCTTCACTAAGAATCGCTCGCCTCTAATTCTGCATCTTCAACAACTTTTCCCCTCCACCACTATGCCGGTCTTCGATAGCAAAATTACCGCTCACCACTTTAAGCGTTGGAACCATTCCTCACACATTCTGTCATTAATAGCCAGTCGTTTTACCATAAGTATCTGAGATAATCCAGTGAGCCTCAGCCTCAGCCTCAGCCGCAGATTCTTTCATATTGAAGCATAAAAACCCAATACTTCCCACAAATGGTGATAATTCGGTTTAAATTAGGACATATTCAATTACAAATTGTATTATTATGCAAACACAAATTAAGTTATAGCAAAGTAGGGTTATATTTACAAATGTGAAAACAAAGTGTTCCACATCTGTGATTTATATATTTCAACTACTAACGATCACTACCGCCATATTTTGGAAAACGGCGGGAACAATTTTGTAGACCTTCTTACAGACCATGCGAGGATCGAAGCGGATATCTTGAGATTTTAACTTTACTTATTTATTGTTTTCAGTTTGGATCAAGATGCTTTTGCGCAACGCCGTTTCCCTCTTCCCAGTACTTCGAAATCAGACCCACCTCGTGCCAAAATAGAAGAGGCTTCTAAAGAACATTCTGGAGCACCAAAACGCTCTTCTTTTTTAAAGTATGTCTGGGTAAGTTTTTAGTGATGTGATCTACTCTATTCGCTCACTGAAAAATCTTTGAAATCAACTTTATTTTTGCTCTTTCCCTATTAAGGAGCGTCTCGGATTATTTAGATGAAATATTTGATTCCCATGATGAAGAGATTATCAACTGTGACACCGATCGTGATCTTCCTTTTTGGGAGCTATTCTAACGATTTGCTTGTGTCATTTCGCTGCACGGTGTTTCATTTCGTGGTAAATTATTAAAAGTAAAACATAAAAGAATATTTTACGTTTCTGAATGTTTTTTCTATGGTTCGAATTTTCTAACTTTGGTACCCCTAACGCGAAGCTAGCTCATCTGAAATCAATAATTTTGAAAAACACGACCATTCTGCCTTGTTATAATTCCGAGAATTTTGATTTCTGCCTCCTGGATGTCTCTCGATCTACAGTTAATTCGGACTCGAAGAGAAGTGTTACTGAAGTGAAGTTACTCCAAGTCATTTTGTTAACTTGTCCAAGACAACACGATATATCTCACTGTATGTGGAGACCTCAACGATAACGTTTCTGTCCCACGGATTTGCTGGCAGTAGCGGTATGCATATGTGAGGAGTGCTCATCTCGCGACTATGATTAAACACTACAACTGAGTTGCCCATCAAATAGTGAAGTTAAGCGAAGCAAGAGTCCTCTAAGCTAGGTACAGTTTGGTATTCAAGGTCGGCCTTTAATTTGTCATTAAGAAGACAGCTTTACAAAGCTCGATCGAAGGACTCCAATGACCACTATGTTTAGCTCTTGAGTTCTGCACAGTTGCCTACGTAGTGATTAAATCCTTATTCTAACACTTTTGGTTTGGTATTGGAGTAGTTATTTATGCCGTCACATGCAGTACTGTATAGCAGAGTGGGGATTAGAGTCATTATTTTCTGTGGGGAAAAAAACATAGGATTAATGGAAAGGAAGCAGAAAATGATAAAATATAACTTGAATGATAAGTGAAAAGTGAGAAGGAACACAGAGGACTGTGAAATGCAGTAGTTAGATGATAGAGGGAGGTAGAATGGAACTTGCCGATTCAGTTACGTATAAGAGCTTGAAGTGTTGATAAGCTCCATATTGGGGCAATTCTAAAGTCGCAGGTTCAAATGCATTTCTAGGAGTCTACCCGTGTCTACAGTGACCAAGAGACATAAACAGGAGTGGTAACGGTTTGGGTCTCCTACTCTGAATCTGAGTCACTTGTAACAAAGTAATATCAACCGAGGGGGCGAATCATTGCGATCGAAAATCAGGGTTCTCTGCAATTGTCACAGTGCAGAAGAGGTATGCTTGAACTAAAACTTCCCAGCCTTCCATTGTGTTCTACGGAGGTGGTTGTACCAAGCTAGAAGAGTGGTGCTTTAAACAGTACTCAGACTATTGCTGTCAGACCAAACAACGAACTCTCTGGTTTACGGCGACTAGAGTAGACTAGGATTAACCTCCTCCTCACTTTGTCACGCTGTTTCTATGTGATTGACTTAACGTAGGACTTAGTAGTTGGGGTGCTCTGAGGGTCGAGTATGCGCCAAAAAAATACAAAAAGCAAAAATCTGCAGGTGAAGAATGAGGAAGAAGAGTATGTAGAAAATTGTATTAACAAGGGGGAATGCTCGTAAATGTACAGTATCTTCAGTCAGTCATTTGCCTTTTATACCAAAATCTTGCACGGTTATCATCACTGCAGGAGAGAAATGCAGCCGTTGTCGGAGAGTGAACGAAACACCTGATTGGTCCATTGTGATCTTTGTAAGAGTGGAAGAATGAGTTAGCAAAATAGAACATCAGAATTCAACTCCAAATTACACACGCTACTTACTAAGTGGAAGTAGACGTTGACGATCAGCATTTCGTGAATCCCAACAACACAGACTCTTAGTTGCTTCGTCAGGAAAGAGAACTATAAATAGTAAGAAGCTTTAAGTCAGAAAATCAACACTACTACCAAAGTAGCATCTAAGTAGAGTAATATCGCCACCAAATTAATAGATACACACAATGGAAATATTTTGGCAGTTAAAAAGAAGCGCACCATAATCTTCGGTATGATTAAACACAGCATTGGAACGGTGCAAATGAAGACCGATAGATCCTGCACCAGTATAGCTGATGAGACAACGGCTAGTTGAGAGTTCCCACAGTTTGACCACACTGTCCTTTCCCGAAGTCAGGACATACTGTAAACGAGAACAAGGAGGGAAGCTGAGGAGAAATTCAAAAAATTAGTAATTGCGATATAACGGAACACCAATAACGGGCACCAATAAAGGAATATCAGTTACGCCTGTTCATTCCGACTTGTTTTGAAGGCGTAGAACACGGTTCCGTAGTGTCGAAATCTTCCACACCGACTTAATGTACCATTTAGGTTGCTCAAATTTACATTAAAAAGAGTATGAATAGAATAAAAGCGGTGCAGTAGCCGACGTTCGAGCTAGTGAGATTAGAGGTCGCAAATGCGAAGCTTATTGCCACAAGTGCGACGAAAATAATGATCATCTAGACAATCGAGGGAACACGGTATTGTCATTGTCGGAGAGGCTTCCGTTTATCCAATCTCAGATAGAATTTTAATTGATTCCTATAAATTTTCTTGTAAGTGGCTTGACTCATTTCTTCGACAAGACAGTAAAACGCGTTCCCCATCATATATCTTATTTTTATGCGAAGATGTTGACTCACCTTAGAATTTCGAGAAAAAATAGCCGAACAGACAGGCACACCATCATGAGCATTTTGGAAGGTGTTGACACATCGACCAGATATTCCGTCCCAAATCTTGAACGAGCCGTCATTGGATGAAGAGACAAAGTAATTGGCATTGGGTGCCCACCTCACCATGGTAACGGGAGCACTGTGTTGATCTTCAGGGACTGCGGACACGAAGCACTGCCCAGTAACTACACTGTAGATCCGCACTATAAGAAAAAAAGGAAAGTAGGGGACTTTGTTCCCGTCGAATATTTTATGCATACTCGAGTGAAATCCATGGGTTGGGTTACAGAGTAATGACTCTCTAAGTTTGCAAAGATACCAATAAAGCTAGAATTAAAGGAATTACCATGGAAATTATTGACTAGCCAAGCAGCCAACTCTACGTAGGCAAATATATTTCAATAGTAAAATAAAGCCTCCTAGAGCCGTAGGTATGCTGCATTCTTCTTTCAAAGGGACTGGGAAGTTGCCCAACTAAGCCTCATTAAACTTTGGTAGGATTATTAACTCCTCTCTTCACTTCATAAGATGGCAATATAGAGAAATTTAAAACGGCGTCATGCTGGTAAAAAAAAACAATTTACTTGCAGTTAACCTCTTATTTGGCTCTGTAATCCATGTCCAATTGATGGTGTTTTCACCTGAAGATCGACTGGTAGAGAGAAGTCATTACAGCTCCAAATCTTCCAATATCTAACGTTAAAAACTTAGGGTTTAATTACAGTTGACTTCAATTATTTTGATAAGCTAAACCTCCTCAGGACGTTATCATGAAAGAATATGAATGATGGGGATAAATCGGTGGAGGGAGTCCAAATGAGGAGGCCATGAAGTGAGGGCAACACAGGTTTTGTTTTAAAAGAATTCGGAAACATATTTTTGAAAGCGGACACCTCTCCTTGGGATTGCATAATGTTTTTGAATTAGCTTCCCTTGAATCCCAGTTTCATGGATGAGATTTTAGCCATAACATTCAGAGTTCGGTGGTGGAGTAATTCATTTACGTTTCTATCCATTCTACTCCAATTAATCTGCAACCTATTACAAACAAAAGCAAGCCCACGACATGACGTTTTCACACTATGCCCACATACTTTGTATTCAATGTAAATTACCATGCCCACTTCCCTTCTCCATACCATCAGACTGTGGTGTCTTTCGAGGCATTTCGAATGGAGTACGATTATCTTCCCTATGACACCACGACCACGTCGACAAAACAAATGTGTCGGGCAATATACAAAGATATGATATGGTAAAGACATAATTTCCGAGATCTTCTGAATCTTTTTGTGCTAAATTTTCAATACGATAAGCAACCTATTGGCAAACCACGTAATATCACTGAAATTCATAGATCAACATTGAATGCAAATGTTTTCCTCTACAAAATCGTAACAGAATTTAAAGAAATACTATTTCCATAGGCGTTCAATTTTATAATGTTTAAGAGAGACAGTAAATCCTCAGGAGTCATCTAACTCCAGAGAGATTAAAGGGTGAAAAATTATTCAATCTTTCACAAATAAAGCCTAAAACCATTCGACAATCAATGGAATAAGATCAATTTTTTACCAGATTAATAAAAAGAGAAGAAAATTGCAACATACGAGTTTTCTGATGTGTTCCAACCGTGAGATAATCTCCAGAGGGATGGAAGTGAAGAGTTTTGATGGGCGAAGCTTCAGGAAGGCTGCGTTGTGCCTTTTTCACTGATGGATTTGAAAAGTCGAAGAACTTGATGGTGAAATCCTTGCTTCCACTCGCAAGAATCTGTTTAGAGGCGTCTGGATGGAAGTCCACACAGGTCACTTCCTATGAAACAGGAGATGAAATTCTGATAAGAGATGAACGTTGAGGAAATAAACCAAGGTGAGGCAATTAACGCATGAATCCCAAGCTCACAATTGGAAAAGGTTCTTGAAGAAGCAAAGAGACGACATGATTCAAATGAATTCGTATTCATGTTTGTTAATAAACTTACAAACCCTTAGTTACTGCACGTTTATGATCACCCAAAGATTTCAAAAAGATATAGTAGATCTTCCAAACAGAATGCATATAAAAGCATTCCAATTGGAACTAACGAATCCGCTCGTACCTAAACGAGCAAGTCTAGACATTCGTGTGCAAGTTGGACAAGACGATAGCAAAAGGATGGAAAGTTTTACAACGAACCGATTTCAGATTTTAATATAGGTGATCGATATGTCAAAACTTTTTTATGAATATCGAAAAGGAATCAAATCTAAGAAGTAATTGAGCATCAAGAAAAATCCCTAGATCTATCAAAGTCGCTATAAATTCAGACAGGAAATATTCTTCTCCAAATTATGCACACTAATACATAAATAATAGAAAAAATGCAGCAACCGAATTGATGAAAATTTTTACCGCAGTGTGATCATACAGAGTCCGGATGACTGGATGAGATTCCATTTGCTGCTGAGGCGTTTCCTGAGTAGCATGCTCTGGACCGGTGACACCTTTAGCCAGCATTCTCTCCACGTCTAGAATCTATAATTTCAAAAGTACTGATAATTCGAAGGAATCAAAAACTTGCCTTTATTGAGGAGTCGTGGGAGCCAGTAGCAATCAACTGACCTATTCAATAAACAATCGTCAAACAAGCATTCGATGTTTTGCAATTGAAGAATCAAGTGAAAATAAGCCTACCAGTGCTGTTAAATGCTGCAGTTCTGCAGGCTGCCTTGTGAGCAGTAACATAACACGTTTCATAAAGAGCAGCTTCTGGTGCCATGGTGGAACCTTAACATAAATTTTATGAAAATATTAGAAGTGGGTTAAATAAGGAAGGGAGAGAATTAACAACGAAACTGACTCACTTTCGCTCTCGATTTCTAAGTCGATGCCAGTTCCAGGGGCGATATTATCACCCTCAAGAATGATGGGCTTTTCCTGTTCATCTAAAAATGTAAAAATATATAAAAACAGGAGTTCAAAGCAATAGAGAAAGTGGAATATGAACGCACCATCTGCGATCGAAAGTCCAAGTTTGGTTAATTTAAGGAGTCTGGCAGAGGGACCGCATGAACTTGACGGATTGACTTCATTCATCAAAGCTATGGCAATTCCCTGATAGCCATCATGAAATAGCTGGCTAGAGCATTTATTAAAAAAATCAGAGTAGATTAAACCTTATAATAAGTCGATAAAGCTGATCCCGATCTCTCAAAGACATCGAAAAGTTAGTAGAAATACAGGCTGAATTGGAAGGCAAATTGGACCAATCAGAATTCCCGTTATTTAACTAAAGCATGTTTGTTCAATATTTTAAATTTATCCTATCATTTAATTTTTAAAAACTATTAAAAGTTTTATTTCACCTGATTTATGTGATATTTTATGACTGGATTACCCTTTTCAATATTCTTGTTTATATCGTCATGTAGCATTTAGTCATTTACAATATTTGACCTTGTCTTCACACTTCGAGCTTGCTGGTCTTTTTGCTGTATCCTAACATATCGAGTGCTTTAAGAATGTCGTTTGATGACGATGAATTGGTGCCCGAAATTTTGAATTTTTTCGATGAATTCTGTTCTCGCATTGATGATAGGCAGCTAGAAAGTATTTTTAATTTTCGTATCATAATTTTTTAGTTAACGGCCCCAGTTCGTCTAGTAATCCATGTACCAGCGTTCGTCGGACAAGGTCTAATAGTTCTCAATCAGGAGCTCCATCACAAAGACTTCGTGTTTCATCTTTAAAGCTAACCAGAAGGTCATCATTAGGTAGACTCTGTGGAGATATTTCTTCTTCCCAGCTTTCTGTTATGTCAGTAAACTCCAGATATCTCTTTGTTTTTTTTCCAATTCTATTAATCGGTTATTGTTTGAAATTTAATACAGAACCAAGGTTCCGGTTGCCTTGACTGAAAATGTGGATTGGAAAAAGAAGGTTTGTTCATTTTATCGTAAGTATTATTTTAATCTCTTTTCTTCGTGTGTTCACTGGAGTATATTTGCTTTAGTTTGAAGAATTGCAAAGGCAATATGATATGAAATGTGGTGAACTAACTAATACCGCTGAATCTGCAAATCAGAGGTATAATTCTCTGTTGTCAACCATTCGTAATCTGGAAGGCACCCTAAATAATGAACGACTGGAGAGTATTAAGACTATAAATGCTCTCCAAAGTCAGTTGTCTTTCAAGGAGGCCGATTATCGATTAATCACTACCGAGTTACAAAATTGCAAGAATTTACTTCTTCCTTCACAATCTGCTTTAATCAATAAAGAGGCGTTTCCACTCATCTCTCAAGGTAATTTTTGGTTGCCCATTTTGTTGTTCATGTTTAAATATCAAAAAGATATAACTATTAAAACTATAATAAACAATTTTTTAAAGAGCTTCTTTCGAAATTTACTATATTAGTGACTATTTTAAAATTTCACTTTATTGTCTCCTTAAAATTTTTCCTTCTTGTCGTTTCCAGTTCCTACCCATAAGTTTCATAACTTGCTTCAAATTTTCATAACTTTACAGCTAAAATATCCATACGTCCTCTCGTCGCTTTAGTATTTTAAAAATTCAAGCCACTAATGACAAAGGCATCATTTCTTGCTTTTAAGATCTGCTTTCTAACATCTCTCGTTTGTCCCTTTTGAATAGCGATAATCCTCTTATCACTGACAGCTCTATCTTTTATTAACACGCGAGTAAGCTCTGTTCAGGAGGTTGTCAAGTATTTCCTTATTCGTGGTTCACTAGCTTATAGTTTTGACATAACAGAGATGTGGTAGATAAGTTTAATCATCTCCGCAGAGAGATGTCCCATTATAAATTTTCAATTTAGTTGTTGGCTTTTGGGATATACTTTAGGAAATAATCGAATCTTTGAAGTTCTCCTGTTAATGTAAAAGAAGATATGATCCTTACTAAATTATGAATTTTTCAATCTTCGTAAGTGAAGGACACTTGTTTCCAAAATGTTGGAGTTTTTCGGATGTAAGAGATTAAGGTTTGGCAAAAATCACTTCACATTGGTAAGGTTGGGGGAGGATGAAATTAAAAGATAGAGGATATGTGAACTACAGTGACATTGTGGGAGTATTTTATTCGCTTCTTGATTCTCTCTTGAAACCTTTGGATTCATCTGCTACTTTTTCTTTTGCTTTTTTGTACCTAGTTCCAAATAGTGCAATTGCATCACCAGGCTCCTTTCTCCTTACTCAGGAAGCCGAACGCGTGGAAGCCAATTTTTCAATTCGTGCTGGACCCCTTCCTAGAGCAGTATCACCTGTCGCTACACGAGGACCCCTGCCTAAACGCCCTCGTCTTTATGGTGATGACCGTCAAACTTCTACCTCCACCTCTTCGGGAATGTTAGTCACTTCACCAAAACGGAGCGGCCCCCGACCCTCTATTCCCCTTCCGGATCTTTCAGAAAGTGCTAATCCACCGACTCCTACCAGGTCACCAAAATCTCGAGCTCAGGATCCCTCAGAACTGGATAATTCATTTTTGATTGATGCCTCACCTCCATTCCGATCCCCTGCTCTCCAAGGGATTGAGAAGTCTCCTTTTCCGGGACAGAAAACGGAGGAGAATGATCAGCATCCTTCAGCTTCTTCATCAACCCTCACTCCTAGTCGATCTAGCGCGTCTGAATCTGAAGCTCTCGATTCAGTTGATAGTTTGGACTTTCGACTCCGAACAGGACGACAACAAAATAAGGGAAAGCATTTGGAGAACGTTTCTCGGACTGTTGTTGGTCAGCTGACGAGTCTCTTGGCTAACAGTAGAAATCTTCCTCGCGACCCTGAGATACCGGGGTTCGTTTGTTCCATATTTCTTTTACTTAAACTATTGAAGCAGTTTATAATTTGTGCTAGTAGTTTTGGTATATTGTAGACATAAAGGGTTACTCAATCTACGCTTTTCTGTCTTGAAAAAGGGAATGCGAATTAATTTCCCTTTGTGTATCTAAGCTTACCTCTCTAAATGCCTTTTCTCAGGCCATACAACTGCTCTTCAAATATCTGTAACGTTATTGCAATTTAGTCTAACTAAACTTGCTACTGCTAAATCGATAAGTAGGTCATATATCTTTTTTAATAGATCTTATGACCTATTTTCATTGGTGATAAATGTTCATTGTTTTAGGAGTCGAGCAGAATCTTCAAATCACTATTGTCATGCATTAAACTATATTACACCCACATTTCAACCTAATGGTAACCAGCCAAATGGCATTGAAGGTTGTGAAGCATGCAATGTTCCTGACTATTTTATTTAAGTCCCAGTACTTCTATCCCATTCGACTTTTGACTAGTCTCAGTAACATTTAAGAAAAAGAACAATTATTCGTATAACTTAGTGAGAGACCAGTTAAGATTATAATTTGAGATTTGAGATCTCTTTTTCATACTGTTTACAACGAGATTGTAGGGATCCTTTTTTCAAATATGCATACTTGTTAAGCCTCTTCTTGCATTCCCTGCTAAAGCTAAAATATTCGCAATCAAATTTACATTTTATCTCGATTTGTTCATACTTAATCTCTCCCTAACAGAAAAGTCTCCATCTCATCAATTAGGCAAAAATGAGACAGAGTTGGAGGTCGAATAGAGAGGAGGTAACAACCTTGCCAAAACTAAAACTCATAGCCCAGATGTCGGATGATAAACAGTAGTCGTCATATACTCAAATGGGCGGAGTGATAAGCTGGATTAAAACCAATCATCTGGTCGCAATAACAGACCCATGGGGTTCATGGGAAGCTCTACTCATGAGAATTGACCTTCTTCTTCAGCTTCAGTGACTGAGATTTAAAGAGCTTGTTAAAGTTAACCGTTGATATTTCTTACATTTTGACACACAATACTAGTATCTCTTAAGTAGTACAGTACGTTTAATTTTGAATAACTTAACATGTTTTTTTTCAATGAAAACCAAACGACTTCGTCGAAAAATTTTGTTTAGCCTCTCCGGCTATAGGGTTTTGTGGCAATTTAATAAATGTACTTTAACCTCTACAATTTTGCGATTTATCCTAGATTTAAGGACGTGTCTAAAATGCGTGTTTCCACACAAAGCAACATTTTCGAATCTAATTTCACTTAAATTATACCTCGCAACGAAATTGTGTCCTGTCACTCCAAAAACTACAATACAATCAGGTAGGAACGCATGATGTATTTAGTACTATAAGAGCAGTATGTTATTTGACTTCTGGAATCACTGAATTGTCCATTTAGCAATAGGGATATATTGAATACTGGGTTGTGTCACATTTATTCATTTGTATCTTCCCCTGATCTGGAACATTTTGTTGGGATTAGCAAAGATTTTAATTACAGTAAGGTTCTCTCATTCATTTGAGAAATACTCAAGTAACTACTGAAAATAAACTCATTACCTTAATTATTCAAATTAGAGATAATAAATAGACGAAAGAATGTCGAGCAGTGAACATATAGCTGGTTATACCGTTGAAGGAGTCAGATTTCTCATATGGATTGACCTTCTTTATAGCTAACGAAAAAAATTACGGCATTGAACCCTTGGTCACTGATGTGGCAAGGGTTTAAGTTAGAGCTGGAGCACCACGTATTGTTCAGTAGTATGCGATACATTTGTAAAAATATCTGATTAACTGTTCCCCCTTGATGCATGCATTCACTATACATTCTCTACTTTCTTCCTATTTTGTCTGCAATAGAGATCATAGATGAAAAAGAGCCACAAATTTGAAACACTTCTTTCTAAACCCCTAATTCTTTTAAGTAGCTTTTGTTAGACTTATTGGAAAACCCATTCTCTTTTCTTGCTTTTGGAGATAAAATTGCCGTTATCCTTATCCTCTAAATGTTTTTTTCCAAAACGTAAATGCACCTCCTACATTACTAATTCGAATTTCGAGTTGCCGGCCTTATAAACTGAATTGTCTACTGTTAAAATTTTCCAACTTTCATTCTTTAGTAGCATCTCTTTTACGACTGCGTACAATTAAAAGAACAAGGACTCTTTAGTCCATTTGTACTTTAGGAGGCAATTTGTAAAAAAGTACAAATTAGCAAACTATGAATATGCCTTTTGTTATTTTAACATAGCATGCAGAACCTAATTTCCACTTTTCCATTTGTTTACCTGAGGGCCAGTTCAAAACCATTAATTACTTTATGGCTGCATATAAGCCTCTAACAAACGTGGTTTCTTTCCGATGAACGTCACGTCATTAGCAATCACTAGGCTTTCGCGTGAATGTAAGATTTGGCAGCATGGTAGAAGATCCAATGACCAATCATTTTAATGCTGTGCTGTCTAACGACGCCGCCAGCATATTTCCTGGGTCACGCCTTTTGCACACAACGGAATGGAAACTGCAATGATTGACAATTTACCAAAGATAACTGAAATTTGGCTAGATGTCAAGTGGATTACGGCTAACTGATACCATGTTAAAAGATACCATGTTAAGTCATTTGGAGACAGTTGTTTAGATATATTAGTTTGTTCTAATATGGACGAAACAAAAAAGTTCTCCGGTCAGGCACAGCTAAAGAGTAAGCGATGGTATTCGATAGGGAAAGTGCTTCTTCGAGAAGTGGCAAAACTTTACTGTTTTAAACGGTAAGAGTACAGCGTACTTCTCATTACACGAATAGATATTTAGCTAATTAACAAGGTCGAAAAGCGGTCATATTTAAGGATTCAGTGAAGTCGACAGTAATATTTTCCATAAGAAACTATATTAGAGGGGTCTACTACGTAGTTAAAATATTTAGATTTAATTGATAAAACGTCAAATTTCTAAAATTTTTAGAAAACCTAAGCCGATTAACTCACGAAAATATTCCTTTCCTGGTGTGAATGATAAGTTCACTGGGGTACAAGGATCCACTTCCCAACTTTCATGCATAGAATTCCCTTAGTTTTCGTCGCTAAATTAGCAAAAGTCAGAGATCGTGTCAAAGCGTCTTCATTGCAGGCAGCGACGATGAAAAAAGAGAATGACCGCCACATCCACTTACTCTCGAACCAATCAGCGGAGTCCATATAAACAACAATCTGTAATTTTCGTGATTGGTTAAAGCCCTATTTGGGCTAACCAATTAACTGCGAATACTAGGTTCTATAAATGAAGCACGTGTTGACGTGTGAGATCCATTTTGCCGGTGAGAGTGGTGGATATTTTCTTCCTTTGTTTTAGGCAAGATATCACCCTAGCGTCGGAGACTGAAAAGGCTTCAACAGAATTTGATTTCTTCAAGGGATTAAGCCAACTCGCTTTGAATTCAAAGGACAGTAGTAAAGATGACTCTTTGTCTTTCTTCAATAAGTGTGTTCAGCTTACTTTACCACAAATACGTCTCCGCTTTCGGGTTGGTTTTTGTTCTTTGGTTTTATGCTTTTCTTACATGTAATTTAGGAATATGTTAACTTCTTTCGACTCTTCCGGGAAAGGATTTTTGACCACAGATTTACAGAGCACTGGAAAATTGATGAAATATCTCGTGAGGAATGTCCAGTGTCTATTGATTCAGAGTCTTTCAGTTTGGAAAATCTTGGCGAAAATCCTTTTGCTGGCGCACCGGCATCTCAACTGGTCACTATTCCATCACGTAAGATCGCTTATTTAATACATGCATTTTTAGTTTCTTATCCGAAAAGCGCTTGCATGAGCCGCTCCTCTATTGTTGAGGTTAATGAACCGTCTACGTGGCTGGAATCATCTGCTAAGCAGGCAAATGAGGGTATTCTGGCATGTCTACGCCAGGCAAAAGTTCTATTCCATATTGGTGACAACCTAGATAACGCTTCCATTGATGCAATCGGCGCTTTCATTCTAGAAGTTATTGATTCCTTATCAGCAATGCTTTCAATTACGCCTATTGATGATGAAGTTGTGCTCAATCCTCTTCCACTTTTGTGGATGTTGCGGTTGACACGTGTTATCTATGAATGCTTTGATTTTGCATCACAATTTGCTCTTGAACTTCACAAACTGTCGAAAGGTTCTTCTCAAGGGCAATCACCTTGGTTGCCTTCAATCCTTGACGTCTTTATCCTCATAGTATGTTCAATGTGTTCCAAGACTACACTCGAGGATCCACCGATTTTACTCCCAGCTTTTCGTTTGCTAACTCTTCTTCTTGAGTCAGGTAACTTGGAGTCTCCTCCTGACCCAGATATTCAATCTGGGTCGGCGTCGAACCCTAGAGTTTACTGGTTCTCATCTGATAAGGATCCTGGACAAGGTTTTGAACTCCTTTCCAAGTTGGTTGAACTTGAAAAGAGATACGCTGAACGAGATCAAACTTACATTCCCTATTTTGCCTCCAGATTCCTATCAAAAAGTAAGTCAGTTCTTATTGCATCCTGTCATGGTCCTTTTGTTTTCTAGAAATCTCCTCCTCGACCCATTTAAGATGTCCTCTTCTTTTACTATGTCGTCTACTCTTTATTGAACAGCACATGCTTAATGATGAAGATACTTTTCAACACTGTAGGCTGCTTGCAGAGGTATGTGTATTTTTCGCCACAGTTAATTTTGTAGTTTTCCAAGTTTACAGTGGCACTGACTAAAACCAAGGGCTGGGCTCAATATCCTTATTCACCGGAGATCTATAAGGCCCTATTACGGCTTTGTAAACTTCCATCAAGGTGGCTGTCCAGATCTTCATCTCTTTCCGTGGAGCAGAGGAGTCTCTGTATGGGCTCTTTAGGCTGCGCCGTTAAAGCACTTCAAGCTTTGCTGTGCCATCATAAGTACAAGCGATTCAAATACATCACCGATCGAATTCCTGGTTTTTTCACTACTATTTCCACGCTTTCGCATGTGGGTGAAACGAGAGCCCATCTTGTCCACCCCGATCTCGTTTACGAACTCTACGATTTCGATCGACCTGCAAAATCCAAAAAGCCCAAGAAGAGAGCAGCTCACAAACCGGCTTAGTGGTGTTCGACTCTCTACTTTTATTATCCTGTTCCCTCATTTTTTGTATTTCTTTGTAAATAAATTAACATTTTGAAAATTCTGTGCTTGGGTTATCTTCTGTTGATAATACGTATCGGCAGACTTATACCTCAAATGTTTTTCCCTGATTTTTAGATGAATTTGTATGCCCAAGTGCCCTCATGCTCTTCCCTAAGTGATGAAAAGCGTCGATACTTGGCTCATCGCCTGTTCGAACTCGGTGCCCTCAATTTTAGCGGGGTTCGACTTAAGACCGGTGAGGTGACCCCTGTGTACTTCGATATTCGACTTACAATGTCTGAACCTCTACTACTGGTGAGTTCTTGAGACTATAATTTGATGACCCAGAGGCGCCCACTCAGGACAATATTTGACTGATTTTATTAACGATGTGTAGCAAGAAATAACCCATTCCATGTACGAGATGGTTAGTTGGCGTACGTCGGGTCATAAATTTGACCTTGTCACCGGTGTCCCTGCCGCTGCTGTCGCTTTAGCTACGGTAAGTTGACGTATTTATTTGGCTCACTTATCTCGTTTTTTATTTTGACCCACATGCCTATTTTGGTATGCATATTAAATTAGCATTTTTAGATTTTTCGGAAAATAGAAAGTGAGAAAGAATTTATTCCTTTATTATTTCCGTTTGTAACTGAAGGGCAAGAACACAATTTTATTCGAAAAAGTGGATGTATAGCTACTGCATAGAGAAATTAGTTTGGCGATGGGAATGGGAAGATTTGGTCAATGAGATCCGGGCTTCGTAGTTCTTATCTCGGAAGAATCCGTTGTCAATATTATGGATGTCATTCGGACATGTGGCGTTTCTACCATTCATGTCTTCTAAAAATCTTAAAGCATCGGAATCTGACACTGATCATCTCCTTATGATCGTGATCCTGGTGATACTTCAAGACACAGTTGACAGCTTCACCTCACTGGATCTCTCTCGAGATGGAGATTTATGCTATTGGAAAGGTATTGACGATGTTTCCAGGTTTTGGTCATGAAGATCCGATTAAAGCAAAGACTCTTGTCGTGTTAATTAATTCATATGCTCGTCC
The DNA here is from genome assembly GCA_000469805.3 of Hymenolepis microstoma. Lineage (NCBI taxonomy): Eukaryota > Metazoa > Platyhelminthes > Cestoda > Cyclophyllidea > Hymenolepididae > Hymenolepis > Hymenolepis microstoma. The sequence goes on along the minus strand of LR215989.1, from coordinate 33,356,931 downwards.
TTTTTATTTCTTTTTGGAATCTGGCGGTCAATAGAGGTTTTAGCTGAAGTAATCTTGGAATTCGTCTTCGTTGAAGCTTGGCTCGGAAGAATATGCCTAATTTCTAATGCAGTCTTCTCTTAGCGGTAAGGAGGCCTTTAAGCCTATTGTTTTCGGACACCTCGTACTATTCTAGAAAGAACGAGTTGCTATTTGGCTCCGAAGATGTTGCCTGTTTGCACTTTCGGTCATTGATTATCTACTTTAGTTAATTTTTGCGTGTATTTCCTTTTTTTCCAGAGCCTTTCCATTCAGCAGAACCTCCCAATGATTCTTACCCGTAAGGCCGCCAAGGATCACGGAACCAAGAAGTTGATTGAAGGTGTTTGGACTCGGGGTCAAGAAGTCCTTGTAGTTGAGGATGTTGTCACTTATGGTGATAGCATCGTCGAAACAATCGAGGTTTGTTTCAGCTACTTATTTTTTTAAGTAGCTATTGTGGTCTAATTTTCTTTCTTTTTCCTCCAGCTTCTGCGATCTATGGGCTTAGTTGTGCACCATGCCCTCGTAGTTGTTGAGCGACAACAGGGTGCCACACAAAATCTTCTCCGTAATCACGATATCCATCTTCACGCGTATGTTTCTTCTTTATGTGATAATAGGAATTGTCCATTTATTGACAACGTTACTGGTCGAACAAGTGAATGGATAGACTTTCCCGATTGAGAACACCAAGAATTTCGTAGGACTATGTGTATTTTAGACAGCCGTAAAGGGATGAGATAGGTAAAGGACAATTTGCAATTGAAAGGAAAGGGCAATAGGGCAAGTGGAACCTGGGTGGTTATAAGGAAAGCGAATTAAGGTACACTGTAGTGTATAGGTAACTAAATTTGCGTTCTTTGCCCTTGAGATGAACAACCGATGAGAATCATTTGGCAACTGGGCTAGTGCACTGTTATGAGTCGACATAATGAAATACTACAGAACATACACTTGGGTCGAGTGCGGTGTTCATTGAATACCTGCGCCGCCAAATATTAACTACTTCAATTGCCGTAGAGGAAACTAGTTCTGATTGTGAAATATCAGACCGTAAGTAAATTCAAAATGGTCAGTAGATCAAAGAGTGGTAAATCAGGGCAGAGCTATCCGAAATATCTCACGAATCACTAACCCTCTCGAAATATTTGATGTTTATACCAGTCACTTCTTTTATTATTTTCGTTAAGTTTCAGTAAGTACCTCCCTCTTCTAGACTTCTTACCTTTGACGAAATTCTCAATATCCTACAAACCGATGGGCTTGTTTCTGCAGAGCGAGTTGAAGTGGCAAGGAACTTTATTGCTAGTGCTCAGTTCAATATGCGATCCAAACGACTCACTGATGCTCTTTCTCCTATGCCACGTAATCTACTAGGCCTCAAGTCAATCAATAAATGCCTTTCAATCGACGTTCCAATGAGCCCGCATAAAATTCTTGAAATTGCTGAAAAGGAGGGAGGGTCGATTGATGCACTTGAGATCACACCTCAACTCGTACAATATGATTTCGAAAATTTCACCTCAGAACTTGTTCGGATTGCTGAGTCGCATGGTTTCCTTCTTATTGCCAACTGGTAAGTGGACAACTGTTCAGTAGCTGTGTGATAAAATTATTGTAGGAATAATAAATCCATTTGAATAGATTAGACTCGTCTTTTACGAGCAACCTAATGTCTGCTTTTATCTAGTTTGAAAGAATTTACTTGTTTGTTTTTTCATTCATTTCACCTTATATGCTTTAATGAAAGTCGGCCTCGTGACTTCCGACTGACGTCGCTGATTTGATGCCCTAGTGAGCAGAATGGCCAGCTGCACTTGTTAAGTCTGGCAAAATTTGAGTTTCTCATCAGAAGGTTCCATGGTGCCAGTACACCCAAAATGAATGCAGGAAAACATTTGAAAAGGAATGTGGGAGTTATTTGGTAATGCCGCGGTGTTTGAATATGCTTCGTTCTTTCTGAGTCCAGTAGAATAGAATTTATGTGTAAAATAGGAATAAACACAATGAAACGAATTTAACTAGGAGTGAAATCGATTATCTAAATATGGAGGACTATTATGATGTAGAGTTATAAAGGAGTGTGCAACTCGTCGACGCATATATCAGAGTTTAAGATGTAGCTAAAGGTTCGGTGAAGAAATGTATTAACGTACCATGACTTCATCAAGTAGAAATAAAGTCTTTGATGACAAGGAATCTGAAATTAATAAAGGTGTGGTAAGATCTGGGTTTCTCTCGAGAGTGACTTCAATCTCTTTAATACAATCGGGAATTTTATTCTATCAGTTTGTATCTGTATAGCCTTGTAATTTCACACTTCCTTTTAGCAAATTGCTAGGAGACGAATCCTCTGCACGCGCAGCGTTGAATGAACGAAGTTATCTCTCACCAAGCAAATGGGCTGATATCGTTACAGTGTGCCCCCTTTCACCGCCAGAAATATTCAATGCCTTCCGTCTTCTGAGGAAGAGTTCTTTCCTTAAAAGCCACCTCTCTGTCTTATTGATCGCTGAATTCGGCCTCGAGGAAAAATGTGTGGAAATGGCTGAAAAGAATCCCGATGTTGTGCTAGGATTCGTGTCTTTCAAACCTCTCAGCGATCTTGTCACCAGTAACGGCGATTATTCGTCGCCATCGGTGATTTATCAAATCCCTGATCTTCACTGTCCATTAGAGAAGAATGGTCACACCGCCACTAACGACCATCTTATTACCAAAGACAAATTCAAAGACCCCTCTATTGGGCTTCTTCGCACTGTTTACTTCTCCTCTATGAATGGTTTCTAATCCATACACGCCATGGAAGTGATGTCCTCTAAGTCATTCCCATTACTCTCACCTCCCCCCCCCCCCACATCTCTTTACCCTCAAATCATATATGAAAATGACAAAAACATTCTGTCGATCTCTAATGTAAGTGTAGTATGATTACGTTCCTACTCTTTTTGGGTGTATTTATAAATAATCAAAATAAAGTGCATTAGTTATTGTGATGAATTTGCTGATCAGGGGTTAAGCGAAGCGGTGGGTTCCTTAAATCGAATTTTCTGCATGTACCGTTTTGAATGTCAGTGTTGAGGATAATAGTCAACGCTTTTACCTATTTCAACTTATAAATCTAGAATCTGGCCACAAATGGTTTATTCAAAACTAATATGGTTCGTTTCACTTTAAATAAATCGATTTAAGTACGTTATTTTCACTTTCGTGAAAATACCTGTTTCATTGTCCTTCGAAAATGTGGTTCACTTATGAAATCAAAGCAAGTGTAGGGGCTTTCCATTCTCTCCTAATCTAGCTCTTGCCCCTATTGACATAAAAATGCCTCCAAGTAGGACAACACTGATCCAACTGAGTTGAAAAGCGGTTCACTCAGCATTTCTAAAGACAGGGAGAATTAGTGTTTTATTTCCATGGCTCTAATTCCGACGGTCAAAATGGTTCCTCCTGGAAGAGAGATGCATAAGAACTTTTTCTTAATTGCTATTTGTAATACTTTTCACTTTGCCATGGGTAGCAACAAATTAGCAGTGCAAAGGTGAAGTCTTGTTCTTTGAAATTGACAACTGAATTTCCTAGGGGGATAGTCTGAGAAAGTTCTGTGAGATTGCCGTCCTGGAAATAACCTCGAGTGTTTCAAGTTGATTATTGTCGTTCACCATATAATCTTCATCTCTCCCTCTCTAAATAAATGACAAGACTAGCGCCTTGGGATTGTACGTTATAATTCTCAAACGTTCTCTGAGAAACCTGATTTATTTAACTTTCTTAATGGTTGAACTTAATTAACGTTGTTTATTTAATTTCGTCAATGAGACTGATCTGTGGAATGCTTTGACTGTGTAGAGTTTACTCCTCGGGATTTCGCAGTTGAATAAAGACCGGGAAGCATAGATGCCAAACAAAGAAAGTAGTAGATTCGCTAATGAGATGACTTTAATGAGAATTGGCAGAGAAGACACAGCGGCTTCATGTTTAGCATTTAGCGTATTCCGGAGATATGAATTAACTACAGAAGTAGAGAAGAGAGAAGTCGGGGTTAAGGTAGCTATCTACTGTGTATTCGAAGCCGGTACAAGTTGAACTTCAGATGAAGTGAAATTTTTTTTGTTATATACTTTTAGTTTTGCATTTCAGCTGTCCAGTTGGAAATTCTCTTTATATATTAATTAACTTTAGTTAACTGCGGGTGGAATGTGTAATTCTAACACGATGGAACTGGGCACTGTGCGTCGTGCGTAGAGAGGGTTTCTCAATTAGTCAGCTATTAATGTTCATTCCAGTCATGTTAAATGTATTCAATTACTAACGATGTTTTGGAGTAGTCTAAAATTCAACAAACGCCTGCTTCTCCTATATCAATGAAATGATATTAACCCATTCCGGAACCAATTCATACTAGGATATTTTGCTAAAGGCCTTAATGAGGTTAAGTCAAGGCTAATTCGCGTTGCAGTCTGCTACATGATTGGTGACCCTGACGTGATCGACTAAGCCTGGCGAGATCTGCTAATCCTGTGTGATCTGCTATACTGTCAATATTCTTGCTTCCTTACCAGTTTACCAACTGATAAATTGTACTCACCATTATGCCAGGTAGTATCTCATTTAAATTAAATTAAATTTCGTAAATTCGCATTGCTTTGCAAAATTAATATCTTTTCTGCCTGCCCAAAGTCCAAAAATCAATTAAATGTTTTTCAAATTAAAGGAGGATGTTAATCCATTAGTAGAAATGGCTTCAGGAAAACTCCTAAATCATTTGCTTTCTATCGTCTTAATTCTCACCTTCCTTTGCATTCGTCAAGCGGATTGCAATAAAGAAATGGGAGGCGAATTCGACAGGAAAGATAAACGCAATGTCCTACTTCTACTGACCGCCAAAGGCTTCTTTTTATTTTCTTTCGCAATCTTGTTTATGTGGAGTTTAAATTGAAAATAATTGGAGTGTCGGTTCATTGACATTTTTGCAACTTAATGTGCTCTTATAAGTTTTGATGCAATAGTAGTTTAATGAAGTAATGTATTTGACTTATTTTTACAATTAATGGTTTTATTTAGATCTTCATTTAAAAGTGGCCTCAGTGACCGTATTTGTTCTAGCTACACGCCTAAACCGAGATTATGAAAAAAGGAGACGTAATTGGCTATACAAGTTGGTGAGACTGATGGTGTAGCCGATTGCTACACTAATAAGCCTTGATTATACTCAGAAATCTCTATGGCAGATTCTCCTACATTTGGAAAAATCCCAGAACTAGCTAAGATACCGCAAATCTGTAGGTGAAACAGATGGATGACGTAAGCACATTTATTTAGGAAGTGGCCTTGTGGTGTGTGTAAGGGCAGAGAGCTTAGTCATTATATCAATAAAGCGGATTTGATAAACCAAGCAACCAACCAATTGATTGACTGTGTTGTTGGCTGTGTGTTCACCGCGCTCACGGCCGCGCTTATTCCCTATGCAAATTTGCATGTCGCATCTTCATGTCATGAGATTACTTTGTTCAGCGGTGCCGGAGTTGTGTGCTCCACAATGGTGCGACAACTTTGCCATTTACTTAGAGTTGGGGTAGGCGACTAAAATCAGTTAACAGAAAATTCCAATAAAAGGGTCTCAACATGACGTTTTGAGCAACACTGACAAGGCAAAGGCTGAATGCCTGTGTTAACAAAATTTCATTATGTTTATCACTAATATCTGAGGCCTACTTATTTCAATTTCGCAGTAGAGCTCAATTCAGTAATAACCTCAAGATCACTGTTGGGAACCATTGTCTCCCCAAATTATGTCTTAATTAGCAAGAGGACGATTCTATGAAGTGCACAGCGCTACCAAAAGGATGCTCGCACACCCTAGAGTATTCTGAAAAGTGTGGAGGTACTCTTGGTTTCCTAGTAAGCAAGTGCCGAGGTATGTGAAAAGGCCTCACCACTAATCAGCTATCAATGTTCGTACAACGTAGTGTACAGTTGGTTGCACTTAATGGCTAAGCATTTCTGTAAATTCCTGACTGCCCACATCTGCAATAACGCCCCTCTACTCGGCACTTTCGATGTTCTGCCTATTTTGGTAGCAACATTATGCAAGAGGCTACTAGTACCTGCCTGGAGCTAATGGAATCTCAAGAAGGATTACTAAGGTTTAGCAGCGATTAGATGTCGATATTTTATTGGCAAGACGAGATCATTATTTTTCATCATGAGAATGCAACTGAAATCGGGCAACAATAAATAGCAAAATAATTGCTGAAGGTGATGAGAGCAGTCTTTTAAGCGACGAACTACCGTCTCCTCACTTCTTTGATGAATTCCAAGAAGTAAAATAAGCACTGGAGGGGGGAGGAGCTACAAACGACCACTCTTACTGGCGGTACCGGGCACAAATGCTGGAATTAGGTCACAGCAATAAGCTGGTTCAGAACACGACACTCCCATGCCGAAGTGCAGTTTTAACTACTCAGTAGACGAGCTTGCTGTTTCGGTCACAAATCCGTCTTCCTCCCATCCGCCTTCTTGATAAGCATTGTTAAATCAAGTAAGGGTAATGTATAGAATAGTGACAGGATGCATATAAAAATTTCTATCTTTCAGATAAATTTTTCCAAACGTATCTCATATTTTGCAAAGTTTAAAATCTACGGCTGAGAGGTAATTTTCAAATGTTCCCAAATAGAAGCTAACAATGCAACATGAAAGAATAGAGTAAAGATACTCGTACATTTTTGTAACAAGGAGGTCAAGGGTACAAACCACGACCTCATGAGCTAGTTACCTTCCGTGCCCATGACGTCGGAGGTCACAGACAGATGTCCGTCGTTGAAAGCCAAGTAAGGGAAATAGCAAAACGCACTGGTTTCATCTTAGTTAATAAAGTGGCAGGAGCAAAGTTTTCCACCGGAGAATGCAGGATGCCTAATTTCCACCAAAACGATCATGGAATGCACTTTCTCACGTCTGCACAGGAATTTTTTGAAAAATCCCAAATAGGACCCGTTCAAAAGTTTTGCTAATGTGGAGCCTTATCGATAATTATAAAAGAGCCACAAATAAATGCAACAGGAAAACCAACACCTTTCGCCAATAAAAGTAAGATCTACTTAAAATTGGAAAGTAGCATTAAATAACTCAACTAAGAAATGAGAATACAATTTCAACCCCACTAAACGTCACAACTATCCAGCAGGTTTGAACTAACCTACAGTAATGAACCAATTTCAAGCAAATTGAGCAGTCAGAATATAACAATGAAATTAAATATGAACAATATACAGAGGATTTGCATATGAAAAAGTTATTGACCAAAGAAGATTAATTGAATAATGGAGCAGCAAAAGTTCGCATACTCGTCTATTTGAAAAATTTGTTTTTCGTGATAACAGCACCAAAGCCAATAAGAGTAGCAGCTAAAAGAGCTACAGTTTCGGATTGAATGATAGGACTGAGCCAAATACCCTAGAGAAAGGATCGTGATAGGAAATTTAAACTACCCTATGATAGACTTCAACACTAAATACGGACTTCACACTGTCAAGAGGCCGTCCCTGGCTTTGAGCCTTGAGGAGGTTGAGGTAGCCAACATCGTCATAGAAACGAACATAATAATATCCCTTAGCGAACTTTTTGTGATCATTTGAGAAAGAAACTTGAAATTCATCAGTTTCTAGATTCCGACTGACAGGAACAATCTTATCGCCAAGAGCAGCGTACAATTCATTCAACTAGAAAGAAACATAAACAAAAAAATTTTCAACACACTTCATCATTTTTGCAAGTTGCACGGCCTTCTACGATCAATACAGTTTTAGAAGAGAGTAACGAATCAGAGGAAGTATAATATCGTGATTGTACAGTTGGATTTTCGCATCCAAGAGCTACAAAAAATAACAATTTAAAAGAAACTTACCCAAATTTAAGCCTAGTAAGAAAACAGTGAGAACGATCAACCTCATCTCCACTCAAATAGCCTGCCGGCAAGTGAGACGTGTTTTACCCCTAATATAGATCATTTAAAGTAATAGCAAGATTTAATTTAGTATATTAATATTAACACACATTCTAAAATTTATTCAAAAAGTAAGTACGGGACGTTTTTGCTGACTTATTTTCTTAGTCTAATTAAATCAAGACTAATGCTGCCCTTAATGTTGAACAATTGAGGTATTTGACATAAAAGCATTTGACGAGATGCGGACTCAATGTTTGTTGAAAGTACTCCCATACTTTTGATCTTATCACCATGTGTGTACAAAATATATTTTGTTACATCCTGTATTTTACCACATATTCTATACATTCATCCATATAAAAATCTTAACTTATATGATTTTAATTTCTTGTTATAATTAGCACCATTATAAAATTGATATTATGTATACCAAATTGATATTTTTATAGCTGTTAGGCTCATTATATGTATTTAATAATTCCTTAAGATTTCTTAAGGATATAGGCTATTCACATTCGGATTTATAGAAATTAACCCTTTTGTATAGATATTCTGGCAAAATGACATTTTACAGCCATTTAACTTCAAAGTTTATAAAAGCTACTTAAACACAATGGACCAAATTTATTTCACTTACCCAAAAATTTCTGTATCTCATGTCGCTTAGCAAGAAGCTATTGCTTTAATGTTCACACTCAGTTGCTCTTCTAAACCAAGTATAAAGAATTTTACCCAATCATTGAACAGGTATTGTTGGTCCTCATCACAATTAATTATTGTTGTGATATTTCAAATATGCATATCAGTCCCTAATGAAAACAGGAAAAGACTTCTTTCAGAATCTACCTATGAAAATCAGTATACATTTCCATGGAATTAGGAACCTGAAGATTTTATTTTTGTGTCAATGTAGGTGTTTAAAATCAGCAAAAATATAGAACTCTAGTAATAACATCGCATTTAGACTACCAGAATGCGAGCCCAATACTCTTTACATCTATCAGTCACCGCACAGAGACACCGGTGCTGGATACTATCTTTTGCATATGTATACAGTGCTTGCGTATTCCCGTCCACTTTTCATCAGCAGGAATGATCATCTAGATAAGTTTTATAAGGGCAATAGTTACCGTAGTTGGTCTGATAATAATATTTTATCGACTTCTATAGGTGCACAAAAGTAATGCGGAACATCTTTATTAAGTAGAAGGAGTGAGTCGAGTAGCTTATTTCGCTCTATCAACTAGTGAGAAGCCGGGAAGCCACTCTACTTTATTGTTCAGTTTGTCTCAATATAGAAGTGTATTTTCTTAAAAAAGCATTTCTTTAAATCTACGTGTACGCGTGGTAATTAACATCCATAATGTGTAAGTAGAATCAAGTTTATTTAACGAATATTGTCCCGAACACTTCCATTAAACCTATCCATTCTCTATGTCGTAGTTATTGTCGACATGCGGGACATGGTTCTTTTGATAGATATTGAAAAGAGGTGCTTTGTCATCGAAAACAGAACCCAACTTACCGTCATATCAGTCATGGACTCAAAATACATCAAGCTTAAATTTCGAAGCAAAATGATAATTTGAGTGGAATGAACGAGATCTGCCTTGCTGTTTTCATAATTATCGTAATATTGATTATACCATTATGAGGATGTTTCCTCTTTATTCGGATTATGTTGAAACTAAAACTTATTTTTAGGATCATTTGTCGATGAATGAATAACTTATCCGGATTAAATTGGCTTTCACAAAAGACGAGATTTAACTTTCCATAACTGCGTTGTCAGCCTGCATGATAGACTCATGTTCACCTGCAAGTAATCGACACAATCTTTTTCTAAAATTGATCAACACTTAATCCAGTTATTTTACGATTAAATGAGGAATTACCTGCAGTACTTAGCATGCAAATATTTAAGGTGCCATTTTTTCAGGGAAGTCAATGTTTTTCTGTACATATTGTGGGAATTTGAGTTAGTAAAAATGAAAACTTATGTTGATGATAGATGGTGATCTAAAATAACCCTCAGATAGATCTTTTTTAAATAGATATGCCTCTCGAACTTTAAAATGCAAACCACGAATATTTATTTTTAATTCAATGTGAATCTGACATGTTTTATAAATCGATTTTATCTACTTAAACATATTTTGCGCAGTAGTTTAGTAGAACTATATTTTCATTTATCATAATTCACGGCTATTAGAGGAAAATAACTCAATCGTGGTGACACGATCAATCATCATTTATTTCACTTGGTTCATGAACACTGAATATCACGAACATGAGTAAAAGTACTACGCTCTTATTGTACGGTATTACAATTTCGTCTGATCAGATAATATATTATTTTAAGTCGTAGTGACATGACCTATTCCCCCCTGAAGGTAATCCGATACCCAGATTGAATAAGTAATTGCATTAGTTACAATTTCAATGCGACAATGCAAAACGATTCAAAGCAAAAAATGTCGCATACTTCTTATTGGGTGGCCTGCCCATACAGCATTGTTAGCTCAATGAGTCATCTTGACCCGACTGATTGATTACCTGCAGCCGTCTGACCCAACCAGATTATCACCAGGCCAATACATCTCTCATCAGCTATAATGATACTAGCAGGTCTTGCTAATTGCAGATGTAGTGATACATTTATGCACGTGTTTTGGCGTTTATTAAACAAGTGAAAACACTACTGGGCACGTTGTTCCCAGTGCTACAAAATGTAAGCCATCAAAAGAAAAAAAGAAAAGAGTCGAATCGATAACTTTATTTTACTGGATAGAGTACAAACGAGCAAGATCACTGCGAGGACAAAAAGTCACAAAGATAATACAAAAATTACACCAAAACCCAAAGTCAAGTAACAATTCAAGGACGCGACGACAAATAAGTATACTCTGATAAAGAAGGAATGTAAATGAAATGTAAAGAGGGAAATCAAAACACAGAAATGAGAGATCAGAGTTGCAATTTCGACAGCAATCCACTTTTCTCAATGCCGCTATTTGATAGACCTCGAGTCCTCAAAATTCGCCGACGTAAGTGGCTCTGAGCAACGGCTTTTGAACGAGGACCCTCCTTGTCAAATCGACCGCGCTGGCGACATCGACCAACCAGAATGCCAAAGAGACAGGAAATCAGACCCAGACCAACAGCTAATAAGATTGCTGCAGTATGCCATTGGTAGCCACTACGAACGAATGAACTTATTGGTGCTTCGGCTAGAAAGCAAACGAACAAAAAAATGAACTACTCGTAGGTTTATTAAATGAAATGAATGTAATTAAAGTTGATATAATGTACACGAGTTGGAGATGGGGCGTACAGATTTCAGCATTACATTTAAGTAAAAATGGAAGAGGGTATTATTGAGAATGAAAGTCTATTTTAATGAGTTTCAACTATGCCGCAATCCAGCAAACTTCAAGAGTCAAAAGCAATCAACTGATCGTTTAGAATTGAAAACCTGAACCCACAACAAAATCCATGAGACAAATACCAATGGGCTGAGCGTGGCGTAATCAATTCAAACAGTGCTTATGAGTTGAAGGAACTAAGTAATGAAAGTGAATGAGAAAAACAAGATTAATAGACACCAATAATGCTGTGGAAGGATAAGAAATTTGTGAATTGCTCTTAAGGCGATATTACGATTAGCCCATTAACGACCTTAGGACCGTACGGTGCTCTTTCAAAATAAACTCCATTGGTAAGAGACTCGTAACAGAAGGCGCTTTTGACCATAGAAGTATGTTCAAGACGTCTATAACCTTCGCCTGATACGACCAAAACTCACCACGTCGCCGGCATCAGTCTGCTGTAAGACACGCGTGAGTTCGGTTGGATGCATTTTTCGGGGGGTTAAAGGGTTAATAAAAGATTAAATTAATGGATTATTACTTGAATTCGAGAAATAAAATTCGACAGTGAAAATCATTTGCTCACTAACGTAAACAAAGGCAACTTAGTAGTTTAAATTTTATATTAAAAAAATAGTGACACAACAATTGGATAACCCACTTTTGTCAAGCGCGCTTCTAATGTTCGTATGATCCTCGTCTATCAAGTGTTTCCCTTTAGTTCTGGAGTCTAAAATATAAAATTAATGTGGAAAAATTAATCAAAATTGAAACAAACGTTTGTACGACTCTTTGAATACGAGGAAGTATTAATTATCATTACTATTGGCACATTTTATGTTAGAAATCAATGAAAAAATTCATACTAATATCTATTTCGTTTAATTAATTTCATCAGAAATGTCAATAAGTTGATGTCTTTGTCAAAATAGGAAGTTAAAAAAGAAGCGAAACAGCTCCAGATTTTGCGGGGAGAAATTCGAGAACTTGGCGCTGAGAAAATGAGCTCCAGTGATATCCTGGCCCTTATTCTATCGGTTCGAAATAAGTTTTAAGGATGAATGGTTAATAGTTGGCATTCAGTGGCTATTTATATTAAAGGAGTATTTAAAGTTCGCACATTTTCGGAATTATTCATTCCAAAGTCATTTAATGCCACATTTGGTATCAGACAGAAGCATGCGTTCGGTAATGCTCAGATGTTATCAAAACTGCTAGTGAGCACACTCAATCGTTGAGCAGCAATTTGTGGCTAAAACAAATAATATCGACTAATATCAAGGCTCAAAAATGTTCCATATTACAAATAATTTTAGTAGGTGATATGACATCTGCCCAAAATGCCACAAATTAAGCATAAAATCTCTGAAAGAAGACACGCTTTCACCCAAAAACAATAGTTGAAGAGAACATAAAAAAGAATTGACTAAGGCCACCAAGAGAAGAACCTAACTGATTTCATTTCGCAGTTATTGAAGAATTAAAGAACGACACGCACTAGGTGTTTGTAAGAGCTCCTAACATAGTACTACAGGTAAAACTAACACAGATCAAGAAGAATAAGTTGAGGTACATTATATTTAAGGCACTTTTTTAAATTCAATTATGAGTGCTCGTTGTGATGGAAATCTTTCCACGATTGTAACACTGGTGGAGACGTAATCTATATGCACGTTAGCCAGTTCAATGATCAAGAGATCAGAGCTCAAAGGAGCACATCCAGTTATGTGGATGATCAACCGAGTAGATTAATTCAGAAAAGTAAGAGAGGCAATAGAAAAAGAGTTTCGCATAATGGCAAAGCTAGAATACCTTAAATTCCGCTTAAGTGTGTTTAAAACTTCCCATAATCATCTTGATAAGTGCTAATATGAGTGTTCACCAAATATAACAAACGCGGACCGATATGCCAATTTAAAAGAAGCAAAAGAGGCCAACTCTTGTTGGTTTGCGAAAAGTCAATATTAAGTGTTGTTAAGAAAAATAATAAGTAAAATCTTAATTTCCTGAAGAGAAGATGGGTAAGATAAATTTACATTTCTGAATTGACACTAAAGTCCAAGACTTTAACCATTCGTTCGGTCCAGCAGAGCTTGAAGAAGTCACGGACAGGATATACACTAAAACCGCGCAATAATATGGATAGAGACGACTTGAAAAGAAAGCTGTTTATTGGTGCCATAAACTTTTCAATTAAATCTCAATTGTATAAAATCATGATAGCTATCGTCTTTCAATTCGATAGAGAGAGCAACTATTGGCAGCACCTAGTGTGACAGCTCGCAATCAGGCGAAGAGAAACTAGCTGAGTATAAATAGTTTGTCAAAATAGACCACAAAAGTCGGAACTTAGTGTTAACACGAAACCTGGAACTAAGTAAAATAATTTAATCCTTCTTAACAAGTAATCAAATCTTATAAACAATCGCAGATAAGTTGCTAGGTTAATTTTTCTTGAGTAAAAAAATATTAATTTTTATCTAACAGGAATGTGCTCATCAGAAGGGGACAGAAAAAAAGCCGAGCATACAAATTGGCGTCTCACGAGAATTCTCATATAGGAAGCTTAAGTTGTAAAACAAATGAAATTTATATGGTGGAGAAATAAGTTCTCCGAAATTTAGGCGAGATGGATAAAACGTTAACAAGGAGAAAAACTTTTGGTTTTTCATGGAAATAATTAAATGAAGAGTTTTGAAAAAAAGGACAGTTTTAAAAGAGTTGCCCGGTAAGAGTGAATTGAACGAGCTTTAAACGAACTCGTACACGTCCAAATCATTTTAGTATTAGGCATAATGCATTATAACTTGACTTGACTGACCAAACCGGTGAATAGCCTGGTTAATGAAGCCTGAAAATAACTAACATTAGGCAATTCGGTTAACCAGGTGCGACTTCTCGAAATTCGAAATCTGAGACGATAAACAGTGAAACATATGAGGAAAATTAAACAAATTACAAGCTAGATTCCTTTGATAACCTTACCCTTTTGCCTAACTTTTACTTCTTCCCACCGCATCACATCTTATTGAACCATTTCATCCTATTACATATGCAGCCAATTTTTCAATTATTGCAAATTGCACTTTTACTTTGCGGATGACATTGACAATAATAAGGATTCCAACTTCAAAAGCCGAAGCTTTGACGAAACTTCCAGTGTTTAGCTGAGTAGGCAACGCGATTCAACAATGGTCTACTAAAAACAAAATTGCAAACTTGGCTTTTTGGCATTGGAAGCAAATAAGAAATAAATTCGTATTTTAGCGTTTTCTTTAATATAAACTCTTGTGTACCTCTCTCTGTTGAAATGTAAAGAAATGGAAAGGAAGTTATTAAGATTTCAGACACTAACTTGGTAAATGAAGATAAAGTACAAAAAATCAATCTCAGGTGCAAATCATGACATACTTAGGTAAATGTTCACATACTAAATATATAAGATTATTTATTTAAGTAGAGAGTATCTGCTCCGTAAATTAATAAAAGCACTCACCTGATGAATGTTTCTGATGACGTATTGGCTTGCGTCTCAAGAAACCACGGTGCGTTACAAAGCCAGTCTTTCGAAGATGCGGAATTTCTACCTCCTCTTCTTCAGGGCTTAATTCTTGAAAGGCTCCAAAATATGAACGTCCTGGAAGTCGGCTATTCTTCCTTTGACTTAGCTCAAAGTCCAGTCCCTCCACTGGATATTGGGGTTCCTCAAGGAAATTCGGATGCGCATAACTAACACGAGTTCGAAGATGACTTGATGGACGGTCTATAAATGAATCCAAAGCTTCATCAGATAAAAATGACTTTCGTCGAGGTTCTGAAGCTATTAGCGTTGGTTCATCCGTTCCAATGGTTGAGTAATAGTCAGGAGACGGATATTCTCTTCTGTTATCATAAGATCGCCTCGATGGCAGATTACGAATTATTTGGAATGTTCTACTAGGGACCCCTTTCAAAGAAGAGTCAAAATCCGCTTCCGGAGAATCGCCATCAATTCCGGAATGATAAAGTAGCCGTGAAGCACCAGGAAAATGATTCCTTGAAGGAGATGAAACAATATTGTGGAGAGCTGCATTCGATCTTGACCCAACTTTTGGTGATTTCGTAAACGATGGTTTCACTGAAATTAACGGAGGGGGGAACGCAGATTTATCACAGAAGATTTCATCCGAACCATCTCGGCATTCAGTAATTCCATTACAGACATTGTAGAGCGCAATACAAGCTGTCCCATCATCACATTGAAACTGTAAGTCTGGTTTACTGCAAAGAGACGGAACTAAGGAGATATTTGGTAATGGAAACTATATATGGCCTACCACACTTGTGTCGTTTTTCAATGAAACCAACTTTGCAGACACATTGTCCAGAATCACAGATTGTGTTTTCACCAACACAGGGATTGCGAGGGCCACACATACCACGAAGGTCTCCTATAAAGTTGATAATCAGATGAATAATAATAGATAGGTCCCAAAAGTAAATATATGATAATTTAATACAAAGACTTACCTGGAGCAAAAGTCTCAACTTTGTGAATTTTTGGAGAGAGCGGATTTGAATCTCGTTGAATGAATACAGTATAACCCATTTTAGTAGTAAAATTGCACGCGTTTGGTTCATGGCAGTTAAAAAGAAAACAGCTACCAAGGTTCTAAATAGGATAAAAGGCAAAAAAATTAATGTAAAAATGAAACAACCATACTCTTCCTCCAAAAACTCCAACCGAACATTCAGTATAATCACAGCAGTATTTTACACATTCCTCCAAAGTGTCAGCTGATAATTCATGAAGAAATGTTGACCCATATTTCTCAGATTCATGTGTGAGAATAACCGCATTAAGTTTTATATCAAAATTTTTCTCACATTCCTTTGCTGTAACCAATAAAAATAGTGTACATATTTGCAGAGTTAAAAGGAACATTGTACTGACAATCCTAATTTCACTAGTGTCACTATATCGCGGACATCTGTGAAATCCTTCTTGGCGCGCTTAATGGAAGGTATTAGCTGCTGTCCCCAAGTCATCAAAGGTCACCTGTTTACATACTCTTAATAAAATCATTAGTGAAAAATTATTTAAATAATATAAATAAATATTCTAATGGTACATATTTTTGGAGTGTAGCAAATATTCGTACTTTAATTCTCCAACCTTGAAACAACAATGCGCTTCGTTTAAAACTAACGGCTTGGATAGTTTGGTTCTGGTACGTAGTCGCTGTTTCCATATTTCCATGCAAACTAATTTGAATGGCTCTTCGCTACTTCGCTGTTATCAAAGAATTATTTTAATCAATTTAACATCCAGTATGCATTATGCAGAGAGATTTTGAATATTTGTCACACTTCCAGCCTTAGATAACCGTTCCCAAACTTTCTTTACGTGTTTATTTACTAGTTTCTTTTTTGTAATATTGAATTGAATTATGAAGGGTTCAAATCTTAACTGTCTTAGACTTTTATATTTTACTTTTAGACTTAAAGACTTTTTTCCTTTTTAATACTTACTCAAATCGCTTATTTTTTCAGGTTGTATGCTTGTTTAAAGTTACTCTCTACTTTTATTCCTATGGTTGCCTCATATTGTATGCAATATCTATGTAATCGTGCTTTTATATGACATTTATTTGAAATATTCTATCATTTTATATGGATCATCCTGAAGAAACCAATCATGTTTACTTGATGTTAAAATGCCAACGTAAATCATAGTAATAGTTATAATTTATCATTTTAAGAGTTTCTTATGTTGTATTCTCTTAATTGAAATCTGATCTTGTATTACTGTCAGCCATTAGATATATTTCATTTTAATAATTTTTTTGTCAACTATCTCCTGTCTTAATCGCTAATAACTTCTGTTATTACTTGTGGATGTGTAATTCGTCCTTTAGCCAACACGCAGTGCGTCCGTGATAGTGCGCGCGAGTTTCGAATTCCCCATACACTTGTCTAATTACAGCACCTTCCTTTATCTTCAATGTGGCTGCTGCGCGTGCTACTTGTAAATGACTCATGCCTCATCGTTACAGTAAAATTATTCAGACATCACTTTTAACAGTCTTCCCTTTGAGCTGCATTTGCTTTCAGAACGATGCTCTTTACGAATTTAAAATAGTCCTTTATCTTGCAATTCTTTTTTGTGATTTGCGGTTAATATTTAATTTATTCCATTATAAGTGGCTGCTTAGCTCTACGGTAATCAACTTCTATTGAATTTGAATTTTTGTATACCAGTTATTATGCCCATCTACAAGATCAGGGGTCACGGGTTCGACGCTCAGTAAGTAAAATAATGTCGGAAAAACACTTTCCTAACTGGCATTTGAATATTGGTCAGAGAAAATTGTTTGGTAAATACTGTTAATACTTTTTTAAGACTTACTAAGGAACGTGGCTAAATCTGCCTTCTTAATTTCATTTGCTGGATTTCTTTTAATGGTTGCTTATGGTTCGAGTGCATAGTTTAATAGCAGTTTAGCATTGGAGCTTACTTAAAAGCATTTAGTTTGTCACTGAAAATTTTTCACAATCGCGGATAATTTCGTGAGGTTAGTTTCCTGTTTTGGTTGGGTAGTCAGTATCGTTCCCATGCTCTATTTGTTTATTTAAGATTTTGTTTAAAAGTGATGTTTCAGCTTTCATTTTTACAAGTTTTCAATTGCGTTATTGGTCTATCCTAATTAGCCAATAACAATAATAATAGGGTGCTTATCCAATCAAAATTTGACGGTTCCCTATAGGCTCTTGCGATATAAATAATTGCTCGGATCATCTTCTGACTCATTGATGCTACAAGTTTTCAAGGTGATGGAGTTACTTCTGGCTTTTCAGAAAAATTTGGATTTAACTTTCATCCCTTCTCTACTAAAACTTGTTTGGATTTTCCCCATAATTTTACGACTCTTACGCAAATCAGGTGTTTCATTTGCGTAGATATAATCATTTGAACAGAAAAAAACTAATTCTTTCATTTCACACCTCCACCATTTTCCCACATATCGATTTTAAATTGCGCATATTTGTCGCGAATTTACTCCAGGAACAAAGGTTATTTTCTTCTCCATTTAGTTAATACAAAAGTCTTAAATTGTTGCTTTTTTATGCATGAATTATTTGTACGCGATGACTAATCACTTCCCTTTTGCCTAACTGATAGACGGGCTCCTAACACTGCAATGACCTTGATAGTAGCTTACATTAGGGACTGTTTTAGCTTCTCGCTTCTGGTTCCCTGTTATTAAAATTCTTCTAAGGGTGCTTTAAGATTGAAAAATAATTTGCATTTCCTTCAGACCCCTTGATAAATTAACTATGTTCTCGTTGACAAATTAAATGAATGGTAGTAGTCATTTAAGTGAAAGTATTCTTGCAGCATTAGTTACACGGAAAAGAAACACAGTAATAATTTTATTGCTCTCACTTGATTGGTTTATTTTCGACTAATGGAAAATTTGGCAGGCGTGTAATTAAGGCCTTGTGCTATTGACACTATCCACGTTAAGCCACAACTCTATTTATTTCCCTTTCTTCATTCACTGCCTCATTTACTATCGGTAATTCCCAAGTCACTTCTATTAAGATTTTTTCTGATGTTTAAATTGAGCAGAGGACAGAACATCCCTCAACATTCCTCTAACTCGTTGTGTGTCAACGTAAACGAATGGCTTAATCCGGTGTTTTAGTGTTAATTTTTGCCCTTTTCGGAGTTGTCTGAAGTCTCAGTACCTTTTTCTATTAATCTTCTGACTTGAAATGATGTTGACGTGCATGAGCATTGTCTCATGTAACCGAGGCCACGGATTTGGATTTCGATAGTATTTGCGCAACGAATGGTTCTCTTTCCATTGAGCGAGTGTTGAAATATACCCGCCTGTAAAATACTGACAAGCTTTGTGTGTGGTTTGACAAGTTATATATGTTGTCAGGAAGCCGATAGAGGGATTAATACTATGAAATGTTGTTTTAAAATTACTGCTGTTGGAAAACATAATTTTAAAATTTAGCTTTACAGAGTTTATTAATGAAGCATCTCTGTTCTATAAACTTTAACAATAGGGTGCAGTATTTTCTAAGAAATCTTTTAATTTTTCAAATTTAGCGTAATTCTTTTTAAGAATTTCCATTACCTTATGCTCTTCTTTTCCGAATAGTTTAATTTTTCGTGTTAAATATTGCCAAAAGGACACATTTCTCATTATCTGAAAACGAAGCTAGTATTTCTCCCAGCCCAATCTCCTTTCTTGTGAAATGCGTCGGTGTCATGGAATTTCTCATTTTTTCTTGAGCTCTTTTGGTAGCTAGATCTATTTTTATCACGTACTTCGGCAAGAGGGCTCCTTTTTCGAGTTTCACTGAATCCTTTCTTTAGGGAGAGATTGTTCAAACTGGCACTATATTCAATCAGTGGATACGCTACCATGTAGATTGATGCATTACTCCTTACAGGACCTGGGTGAATGAAAGTTTGGAGAAAAATAAAGTGGTAATGGGATTGTGGTTGAAAGAAGACCAAAGTACAGTACAGTTGTGGGTCTTTAATTTGTCTGATGAACAATCAAAAAAAATTATCAGCTGACAATTTGGGCAGAACAGACCGAACAGAGCCAATACGCACGAAATATATCCCGTGAAAATGTTATTTGACAGGTATCGACTTTCTTATTGAGAAGATGATAGAGCTTTTAGTATTTTCTTTTCTTCATCACAAATAAAGTAGGAAGAAGACAGGGACCACTGTATAATTAAATATTTTAGAAGTGAACTTGGCCTTTGGTAAGTTACAAAACTTTGGGTGCATAGAAGAACGAATAGCGATGGACGAAATGGAGGACCAATCAATTAGTAACGAAGGGAACTCTTTTATCGCATTAAAATTATTAACCATACTTGGCGTAAATAGAGGAGTCTTCCCTACGATTAATTTGCATTCTGCCACCGCTCTTATTAACCAAGGCGGTATGCCGTCCACATGAGCGTTGATCTCGTGATCACTGACTTGACGGTTGTGCACGCTAACATTGAACTACCGGCATAAAGTTATTTACATTTTGTATGCTCCAAGGCCACCGCAACTGTTAATCAGGGGAAGGCGGAGCCGAGGGGTGAAAGCTTCTCTCTTTAAATCTCTAACCGAAAACTTTCTGCCGGGTTCTCCACAAAAAGCCTTACATATAACCTAGTAGAAGATTAAACTGTTGAATTATTAGTATAGCAGACCGTGAAAAAAAAGTAATGAAAAAATTTGCCTCTCAGTACATTGACTTGCGCTCAAGTAGGATATTTTGACTACCTCTTAGCTTGTTAGAGATTGTCAAGTCTGCATTAGCGGTAGGCATAGATGGACTGGAGTGAGTGTGAGAGAGAGAATTTGATTCATGTCTTTAGCATAAACAAACAGCGTCTGTCCACTGAAGTGAAACTTAGGGAACGGATATGGGGCAGAAGGAAGTGGATGCGAAAATTGAAATAGGAGTGACAATAGGGAGAGTTGACCAAAGTTATGTAAATTAAATTATGGCTTAAGCAGCTATGTTAGGAATGCGGCCTTCAGTTCTAAAGGCGCTACTTGAGCATATGAAAGTCTGTTTGGCTCTTTATTATTCCTTGTTAAATAAGTGGAGCCATTGATTTTTCCCCATGAAGTTCCATCTAAGTCGCAAAATTTGTACTCTTATGGCACCTTTCTATAGAGCCCTATTGTCCAACCCAGTCGAAAATTATGCAGAATCTTTGCATTTTTTATCCGTCTTTTCGTCTGCGTGTTTCCTATTGGTTTATTTATTAGTGTTCCAGTTAGGCTTGAAATAGAATTCTCTTCTCTTCTTGTTTTTCATAGGGAAATTTGGTTGTGATTTGTGCCTTGTTGTGATCTAAAAAACCAGTTTATACGATTATCCCTTCATTGTCTACTTTTGTAAATTGGTATCATTCAATTTCATTATTCGTCATAGTTTCCGTATTTTCCATAAAGGAAACAGTTAACTGAGTTACTACAGCGCTCCGATCTTATTGGCCAGTTGATTAATTATACACATCAATTTTCACCTATCTCCTGATGGTAAAGAACAGCTTTGGGTAGCATAGATTTTCTAACAATGCATGTAAGATTCAATACACTTGAATCTCTTAGCATAAATTTGAATTAGCTTTTTTTGATTTGCCATGGATCTAATAAGTAATATGTATTGCTAGGACTCTAATTAATTTAAGTATCCCCTTTCTTCAAATTATTCAATAAAATGAAAATGCAGTGAAATAGTTTACTTTATACATCCTTAATTTTTACGGCGCTCATTTGGATCTTACAATTAGTGTCTACCAAAGACTTTTTGTTTAAATTTTACTTTTTTGAGAAGGCGTCTTCCTAGTTTTCTTTTCAACCGACTTTTTAAAGTTAGTCCTCTATATGGGCAACTATTGCTGAGTCCTTTCTTTAAAACCCAGTAGTTACTGGAATCTAATTAAATTTTATATTATAAAATATTAGTAATGGTTAAAAAAATTAAGCATTCAGGTTTAACTTTCAACCTGGCCTGTTTGAAGTGCCTTATTAACACAGACTAAAGATTACCTAAATGTCCTGGGAAAAAATTACATATTTCGGTTGTTTACGCCAAAAGATACCGTTTTTATAAATATTTACGTACCAGTGGGGTTTCCAATTTTATTGCCTCTTTAAAATGCCTTGTGCGGATTTCCTAATCTAGTAGATTTGCAGAATCCTGTTCAACAGTCAATAGGTGATTAGGATGTTTTTTTCTCTTTTCGTTTTGCTATATAGTAATCTTGAATGAAACAAAAATTTGATTCACTCTCCAAGTGTCTGCGAAACCCTCTCAAATTTACCATTACCTGACGTGAAATCCAGAATAATCTAACGGGCTTGCGAATCTGCCTAACAGTTGTCTTCAATTCATCAAGTTTTCTTTTGATCTTTGAAAAAAAACTAGGGTCATAAGTTCGCGTTTTTAGATTATTACCTTCCTGCTATAGAATCGAAGTAGAACATATATTACAGGCTCTTTGGCTGATGAAAAAATAAAAAAATGATAATTTTGTTAAAAAGCGTGAATTAAAAAATATATTTAACTGATTAAAGTGTAAATAAATTGACGTTATTTGCAAGTAAATCTAAAAATCGATCGATTTTCTTCACTTTTGCTAATAAATAACTTTAGACATAAATTTTCATTTTATCCCAATTAAACATAGAAGGGAGATTTTATTTTTGGGTGCTTTAAAAAAAGAAAATATAATCATAAAAATTGGAATTTTGTGCATAGATTAGCATTTTGGCCTTTAAAGAGAACTTTTTATGATAGACGGTTGCCTAAATTTTATTGCTTTTTGGCTTGATTAAATCGGCGTTTCGAATTAATCTTCATTATCTCCTGTTCGTTGATTCCTTGAGCCTATTTTTAATCGCCGCTCTTTGTAAATAATCTATTATTTATTCTAGTAATTGATGGATCATTATCATCCTCCAGAGCGTAGCTCCCGAATGGAGCTTCGACGGAGCTATTTAGATCATGCTGTACGGCGTTCGGTCTCCCTTGACGCCCGCGGTTTTAGCCCGCAAGGTCATCACTATGACAACCACAGTTTGGGGGAAGAAAGTTTTGATTATGACGAGGATGATCAGCGTTGTCATAGCCCCCTGCCATGCAATGAGGGTTGTCGGGACCTGCTCACCAAACTCATGTCTCCCATGATCAGCTCAGTCGCTATAGCTAGATCAATTTCATTAGGAAGAGAGGAGTCCCCCAGACAAGGAGATCTCCACCTTGAAGAATACGAGGAAGAATCAAGGCCAATAAAAAAAATTTTCCAGTCCGACACTAAGCAAGCTCTTTATGGTGCTCGAAAAAGCGTAAGAGGTGAGGCTAAACTTAAAAAATGACTATTCATTATTTTATGTTTGCTAGTAGTGTAGCGGTTATATTTTAATTTATGGTTCACGCATTTGATAACCACTTTTGATCGACATGTCTGTTAATGGCTTGCCTATATAGTGATAAGAGAACCATGAGAAACTTCTTTCCTCAGGATGCCTTATACTTGGTCAGTTTGATCGAAAAATGATAAATCATTCACGATAAAATATCTGATCGGGGAGAAAGGGGGACGTAAAATGTTCAATATTAAATTTATTGAATGAAAAGGAGGGTGAAGTATGCAGATTTTTTTTGTTCAACTGTGTCTATTTCTCGGAAGCTCAAGTCGTGATTTGCCCACCTGCGTTCCGTACACCTTAGAGGTATTTTTTTGGTTTGGCAGAAGCTTGCACTGAATATTGGCTTTCATTAACAAAGTTCTTCATTCACAAATCTTCTCAATGCAGACGAAAGCTTTTATTTAGATTTGCAAAAGTTCGAAGATTAAGTGGTGGGGCGCCACTTTCTTCTTTCTGCTAAGCTATCTGGAGTTTACAACATGGTAGAGTTCAATTCACAGATGATGTTTACGGCACAATTGGGAATCCTTTTAATTGCCTTATTGCACCGATAACGCGATGGTCAACATGCCAATTCAGGGGTCAAGATATGAACGTTCACCCAGTGAGGTTAATGGCGAATCGCATCGTTTAATTCTGAACGATATAAGGAAATGTTAGAACGCGGGTTTCTAATAAAAGCAGCTTAGGGGAAATTTTCCTCTGCTAAAGTCAATTGTGGTTAACTATGCTTGTTGGATAGTTGATGGTCATTGGAATTAGTAATACAATTACTATGCATAATCTAGTATAAGACCAAAACTAATTTCCCATTCTCAGCGGTATTCTATTGCAGTTGACCCTCTCCAGTAGCTTGTTGAAGAACAAAACTTAATTTGGGCTGACTTGATTTATTTGTTTCTGCTGCGTGTACAAAACAGGGAGCTTATCGTAAATTCCTAACTGATTCCGCATGTATTTCCATTCTCTGGATGTGTTTAAGGTAATAACGCAATCAATTTTACTTCCATTTAATGCGTTATCTCCACGATACTACTAGTAACTCCCAGGTGTTTAACCTATGGGCACCTTGTATAAATAAGCAGTATCATGAAGGCTCCTTGGGCACCAGTAGGTTTCAAGGCCACGACCTTTGACTTCATGCTAGTGTTACACTATCGCTACACAAAGGATACGTTGGCTATTTTTAGTAAGGCCTATGTAATTGATGATTTATGGCCACCCCATTACCGAGGTGATGAGAGTTTTATCCACTCTAACTGTTAACATGTCAAGAATAGAATATACCCTCATGCTGATGGGAATGACAAGTGACTTGTAGATAATTTATCTATTGTGAATTTTATGCAGTCAAAAACATGCCAAGGAATCTGTTGGCTTGAGATATAATTGTCAGCAATCTATCATTCGGTAATCAGCACTAATCTCTGAGGTTTATCATACAAATCGATGGATATACATCTGCCAGCCTCGAACACATGTCTCCTAATGCTTAGTTAAACATGTGCGTGATATGCCATTTTAAGATGCTTTCTTGAAATGTACTTACTACTTATCAGGAGTGCAGTGCTTTACATATCAATTCACTTTGCTGACATGTGTCATGATTGACAAATTCTTCAAGCACATGTCAATAAATCTCTAATTTTCTATTTTCCTTCCTTTTTCTGTAAAATTTCGATTGTTAACATTGTTTTCAAGAAATTAACAAACATTGACCTCCTCCCTACTGCCGCCAGTGTGCTTATTTTGATTGGTAAAAATTGTATTCGCATATATTTTTGTGGCGTTGAAAACGGAGGGTAGTAGTGGATGTCAAATGGCAGCATGCTATTTAAATGATCAATTATTAAGTGTGTGGCCTTAAAAAGTGGGTCTCAATCGCTCTCCTTTCTCATTATGCACAGGGTATATTCTATTGTTTTATGAAGTGATATTGAGAAGCTGATTGCAGGTCAGAAATATTGTGCATATTAATTCGAGTAAAAGTTTATTGTTATAAAGCTCTTACATTTTAATTCTTATTTTCGAATAACTGTTCAATCATATTCCAACTGAAACGTTTACGAGACTTATTCTCTATGTCGGGACTGCCAAGTGAACTTTAAAATGATCATTTAAAAATCTAAGATATTCTTTTTTTACCATTTCATATTGGGGGCTAAGCCTGAGGACACGTCTCTAGACTATGTAGCTTCCTTTTATATTGATTCCTTTCCCTAAATTTAAATTGACAGAAAAGATGCACCCTATGACGTGGGGGAAGACGCACTGTAATCGCCGTATCTCAGCGGAGTTTAACATGTGGCCAAAAATGAAGGTCCTAAATATCACCGGCATATCTTAGTCTGTACTTCGAGGCCTCTCAACGTTATAACACTGCCAGATTCTAGAAGTTTCTGCCCCATTTCAAATCTGGACCTCAACGAATGTATAAGATATTTCTCTTTATGGTTGGAGTTATGGCGAATTTTTGCTGAAATTATCTTTATCAGATTACCTCATCATCATAACTTCTAGTATAATCTCTCCGCTTGATAATAATCTAGCAATATCTATGTCTTATCAGCTATTATTGAAATTATTAGCTACCTCCATGGTTCAAGGAACGCATCCAGGCTCGTGGAAGAAGTAAGAGGACTTATCACTCAACGAAAATCTTTTTATAGTAATATTCTAACCGCTTAAATAAAGTCTTGCATAACTGGAGTAATTGGCTGGTTGAGTAGTCATTAATTTTTCCTGCAGCGAGATCAACTTCCCATATATGGGTGTAGAAATCTGATAATCAATGATTATTTGGATTAGGGACAAAGCCTGTCAATTTTATTCCGTTACACCGAAAATTTTCAATTCAACTTCCACCAGATAATCGTAGTTGCATGGTTTTGGGGCAGGTTGGAGCCATCACTGGCTTTCGGTTAAATACTCTGTCCGTCTTAGTGTGAGGAAGCTTAATAGAAAATTGTTGGTGCACTCGAATGAACCTCTCAAATATTCGCCTTTTATTTGCCTATTATTGGATCGGATCCATGCACTCTCACCTGGAAGATCGCCTGTTGAGAAGTCTTCGCTGTAATTATTTTCTAACCAGATAACCAGTCACTTCAAAGTGGATTAGCTTTCTAATTAACGAAAACTTTTTTTGCACTAAAATTCTTCTTCATTCTCCTTGTGGTCTGGGAAACGTGTAACCCTTATAGAGGTCATCTAATCAAATATGTAACTTAACAATAGGTATTTCACTATATTCTATTCAAATCCATATTTGAGAGTAACATAAAGATGTATTTCTACAAATGAAAAGTTACTTAGCTACCAATGTAATCTGAACTCCCCATACAATGGCTACTCCTTCTTTAACTTAAGAGCAAGAAGAAGATTTAGGGATTTTCTTTCATTACTAAGTATGGGCACGAGCTCAAATGTAGCTATGATCATTTGAATTGATTTAGCTGCCAGTAATTGACCAATGAAGCGAAATAACATCCATCAGTCAGATAGTAGATCTAGCACCACTAAAAACGAATTTCATTCAAGTTTCATGCATTCCAAAAAGAGAATCAAGGATATTCAACTCTGTTTATTAGTTAGAGGAACGGTGTATCTTCTCCTGTTCAGAATTTGAATATGAGTAAGTTAATCGGAGGACAAAAAACAGACCGAAACTTTTAAAATTTCACCAAACACGTAATTAGAAATGTGTGAGTGGAAATAGTTTGTCTCAAGATTAACTGAATACATGAACGTTCGCTGAAATTGTGGAAATATGTCAACATTGTGAACACTGTGATCTAAACATTATGAATTCCCGCGGGTAAAGTGCAATTTGTAGTATCTGCGTAAGCCGGTCCGGAACTCTGCCATTAATCAAACACCCACTTTTATTTAAATAAGCACTACCGTTAATTTGTTCCTCTAGTCTTTAATTAGATTTTATTGGATGATGACCTACGTGTTTAAAAAATTGGAGAAAGGAATTCAGTCATCAATAAGATGATGGAAATCATGTTTTAAATTCGAAAATAAATAAGGTAGAAAGCACAAGTCTCTTCTGATTCCTCTTCAGGAAGTTTCACATTTCAAAAGGGCTATTAACAGTATTGCAATGGGTTCATACTGCCATTACTCGGGTTAAATGATGGAGGGTTGATGCTAATTATATTCTTTTAACCTTTTAAGGCCCGAATTATTTTTTTGTGAAAAAGCACCCAACCGCATTTATGCGTGTCTCACATCAGACTAATACCGACGTGATGAGATTTGGTGGTATCAGGCGAAGGCTATAGACGTATTGAACATGTTTCAAACGGCAACCAATGGAGCTTATTTTGAAAGATGACCGAACGGTGCTAAGGGCGTTAAAGGGTTAGTCAATGTTAGTGGTTATTGCTCGTTTAAAGTTTGAGGAATTACTTATGAAATCTCGAAAGGTTCTACAGTTAAAGCGTTACGCTTTGTTATTTGGCAAATACAGCTGCTCAGATGGATAAATAAAACAAGAAAGGTTGGTCAAACTTAAGTCGTCGTGCCTCCAAAGAAGTATATGCTGTGTTCCGACAATGAGAACCTGATTACCACTATTAGCATTGTAGATTAGGCCTGGCCAGGGTGCGAGTGCTTTAAGGATGCCCAATTAAACACTGACTATTTTGGCCTTGATAAGCGTTATTTGTAAGTGTTTGAAAATGTCACACCTAGAAAATGGCGCTGACCGCCTGAAGATTTGAGTTTGTGTTCAAATACCATTTCTGATTCAAGGAGTACGAATGATTATAAGAGATACGGAGTTCCAATTCGCTACTCAAGTCTATGGGGAGAATTTACTGACACACCTGATTTGGTCAATGGGAAGATTTTCTGCTGTCACTCCAATGGGAAGCTCCCGACTTACTATCCTCCTATCTTGTTCGTCAGAATCAGTCGGATGTATTCGTTACTGGATGTGCACTATTAAAGAGCGATCTTGTGATCTCTGGCCTGACAGATGTCCGTGTTGATTACAAATGTACTTAAATAATGGCAATACCTGAGTCCATTTCGAAACTGATATCGGAAAAAATCGAAGATATTTTGAGCGTGTTATTGATGAAGAACTCCCTATTGATCTCTCCGCTTATTTCATATATTCATTTTGAACACGTTTTCCCTAACCTTTTATCTTTGACTTTTTAAAAAAATCATCTATTTTTCCGAAATTCCAATTCTTTTCCTTAAAAATTAATTTGTACTCATCCCAGGGGAATAAATTTGCAAGTAGTAACCGTCATTCTGAGAAATACATTGATATTAATGCAATTTATCCCTCCCTACCTCGTTTTTAGATGAGCGGTCTTCATACAAGTTTATCACTTCCAAATTACAATTTCATTTTGAAAGTCTTTGTTGAACTTCTCTAGACTCCATTCAGTTAGCTTTTTGTAAGCTTCCAAGGCGTCTCCGTTTTTGATTGTGTCTCTAGATCTTATCGTGTTATGACCCTCGTACGCTAGGCCAATGCTGTTTTGGATTGAGGCAACTTATGATTGATGGGTTTCATGCTAGGAGGACCAATTTTATAGGCTTTCGTTTGTAGATTTAGACATTTCTCACTTGCACATCAATCATCTGATGAAGTTTTTACTATCGCACAAGTGATTGGCTAAAAGGAATTTTGCTTTTCATGATTTCACAGTCCTATTTATGCAGTGTGGACAAGATAAGAGAGTCGTTTTGAATTGAACACTATCAATTCTTGTTGTGAACTATTGTGTTTTCAATGTATTGTTATTTGTGTTATTCTGTATTTACTAATTTTAAGTACAAATATCCCTTTAATTTACCCTTCTTGGCCACAGGGTGTACGAATGATGGTGTGATTTATTTTTGAAGCAAATTATTCAATTCAATAGAATTGTCGCCTCCACTAAGTATTGATTCTATCATGTCAAAAAGGTGTATTTCTATTTAATTACTTTGAGGTAGGCTAAGCTAGTGACCTCGCTAGGCAGTACGGAGACTAGCAGCTCAATATTATTGCTTGGTTCCCATGCTGGGGAACTGGTCCACCTCTTTCACATACTTGTGCCTTTTCGTTTTGAATTGCCTTGTCTGCAAGATATACATTAGAAAATACTTGCTTAGATCACTCTTCCTTAATGGCCTAGAGGCTGGAAATCTAGTGATATCTAAGACAATTTCTTAATTTTTGGTAATAACAATGTTGATTGATTGAAAAGTCATTGTATGCGCTGGAAGTTTTCCCCCAGGGTGAAGCTTGAAACGTCTAATGCTTGCCGAGACGATGAATGTGAAATAGTAAACGAAAGGTAAACAGTAATTGGCTCTCCAATTTTCGAGGCACAAAATAAACTAGCAAAAAGTGGTCGATTAAGTGCTCCCTCCAAGATATTTTTTTTGTCATATTTCGCAACATGCACGTCGCGTTTAATGTGCTAGAAAGTACTTATCTGTACTGATGTATTCAATTTAGGTTGAAACTCTAATTAGATTATTATTATATTCATTAATATTTGGAGTGTATGATTAATCACTTTAAATAAGTGTTTATGGGGTAGAGACGAACTGTTGCCTTTTTCGATCTGTTTTCTGTTTGCTTTGTCCATTCTTTATTGCCTCATTTGAATAATGTATTGATGTCTTGACACAGTGGTTAAAGCCATAGGTTCCGGGTTTAATGCCTATCGATTTGCATCCACTAAGTCGATTACGAACTAAGTAGTTACTAAGTCTAATAACGGCGGTATCAGAATCCAAGTGTCCCATCGGAGTGGTTCAGAAGTTGGGTACTGGAAAACACTCTTCGAAGTGGGTTTAGGGGTCACCTGTTTGAGTAAAGATGTGACAGAAGAGTACACACCTTCATGCACCTCATTCTCTCCTGCCTTCTATAATGACTTGTTAGCTTTGTGGCACAGTTTTCCATGCCAGTATGGCTTCGTTTAGCAACTTTCAGTGCCTTCACTTTCATTGTTCACTCCCTTCCAATTTTGTCACTCGAGGTTTATTATTTTAAGCTCATTCGCTTAAAGCGTTTTTTTTATTTTAGTCTTGTTCGATTTTGTATTAAATTCCTTTCAAGCTTTAATTTTTTAATTTTGAAATTCTTATCGAAAAAAAGATTCCTGTCTAAGTAAAAATCATTTACGCTGCCAGCCTTGCGCGCATATCAACTGACATTTTTATGTTTTTGAACTCCGATATCGTCTTGTTGACCACACTGACCGCTTATGAGGTTAGGTTTGTAAAAGTACTTGGCTTGTCTCTCAGACGGTTATATCATTTAACGTGGCATTTGAAAGTCTAATTAGTGAACAATTAGTAAAATCATGCATAATTTTTCTATTGTTAAAATGTCGATAAATACAGATCAAGAATCGTGAGCTTTGTCGATTTTCACATCTGTTTAGTTAGAAGCCACAAGATTATTACTCGTGATTGACGCTCGGTGCACAATCGATGATTTTGATGTTCCACCACACCAGTTCACCATGGTCAGTGGTCAGGAGTGGTAAAATACGCGTTTCATACCAAAAACTTCAGGACTTCTTTCCTCTACTCCTACCCAAGCGTTACTGACTCTCCACACAATTTGACTTAGCCAAGTTGACAAGAGCCCACTCAGGACGAATTTGTCATTGATCCAACTTACAACCTGTTTCACATCCTCTCTTTACACCTGCATCGCAGTATAATACTGAATCTGTAATTATCTTTCTGCATGGAATAATGTTCATTGTGCAAATGATTCAATATTAGAAATAATAATGCCCAACAGCAGGCACGGAAAATAGTACTCACACACACTATGAATAACCTGAACTCAGTTCCTAGAGAAAACAGATCAATTTAATTAATTTTAGTTGCTAATTCGATACACGTGGCCAAACTGTATAGGGCCTTCAATTGCCAATATTCCTAGAGTACATACCTAATTGTCTAAAGCCTGGGATGGCTGAATCGCCATCCCGAACCTATCAAACTATGAACCCAAATTTGGAAGTTGCTAGTCTTATTGGGTTAATAATCAGGTATTGTGTACTGCATATAAAAGGAGGTAAACATATCCCATCTAACTTGAAGTCGCCGTTAGATTCTATTAACGGTTTCAGAATGTAGTGTAGGGTTTGTTCAACGTATATTTTGTTGCAAGAATTCTATTTGGAATAAATATACTATGAATGAAAATCGAATATTTTGCGAACAACCAAGCTGAGATTTTGTGTTTCTGTTCTAGAAAAAGTATTAGTAAAACTATTTGTCGTGTACATTTGATTCCACTGCCATTCACCAGGTCCCTGGTTTACATTGGAATGTGCAAATAATGAACCTTGTTTGAAGAAATGATCGATTACTTTTTTTGTAGTCTGTAGCTAACCAATGAATCCCTGTTTCCAATCGCAGTAAAACCCTGACTGTGTAAAATATAATTCTTCTAATGATAGAATTGTTAATATCAAGATATCCAGAGGATTGGATCTAGACCTAATTTCAATATATAATCATTGATGCAGGCAACTAATTTCTACCATGCTCATATCGTCCATTTTGCAAACAGATGTTTGGTTTCAGGTTTTGTCTAGACATGGTGAAGGAGACAACTGGGCAATTTTTTTACTAGGATACATTTTTTTGTCAACATTAATTATAAGCAATTAACTTCATCCTTTATACGACACTTGCGACGCCACAAGGCAAGAATGACACCCTAAAAATTGCATGAATCGAGTTTGGAGGCCCTACCACATCTTCCATATTCACCAGCCATCCAATTATCGCCTTTTCAAATTCACGGAACATTAGCTAAGAGAAAAAAAATTAGAAATGCAAATGAAGTCAAAAAATCACCCTTAATGAGTACTTTTTTTCAAGAAAAAGAATCTTTTTTTCTCTCAAAAAGGTTAGAAAAACTGGAAGATCAATGAAAAGCTATAGTATTATATACGAAATTTGAAAATAAATGCTATTTGAATGTTGCTTTCAATGCACCTGATAATTGGGAGATTTCCGATTTTAGTAGATCTCTCTCTAGCTTTGGATTGCTTCTTTACGAAATTGGAGGTTTATAAAACCGTTAATATTACGATTTGCTTCTTTCGTAGAGCTCTACGGACAGCCAAGTTGGTGGGGTGACGACAATTCTGACGAAGGTAATGCTGCAGAAACAGAGAAGGAAAAACGGCCCCTTTCTCATTCGTGTTCTGTGGAGCCAGCACGTAGAGTGTCTCCCAATGTTCACACCTCTATCACTCCTCTTGGTCAGTTTCAGTTGATTTTAAATTCCTTCTAGTTTTTTAAAATAACAGTCTTGTGTTGAGATTTAATAGTAGTAGTACCATTTCAACAGAAAGTGATCAATAATGCGGTGAAGTTATCAGTCCTCCTCTCTTATAGCCTTTTTAATTCATTGCGCCTCCGAATTATATTTAAACCGTTTGCATGGATTACAATATTTTCTTTTAAACGGCGCGAAATTGTTTGCATTTCATAAGTCCTTTCCCATTTCTCATGATCGCTCATAATCGTAGAAAACACAACATTTAGTATTTTTCAAGCACCGTATTTAGCTGGTGATTTCGTTAAGCCAACTATGGCCTTCAACGTCAATGAGGAAAATAAACAACATAGTTTTGGCGTGTGATTCTTTGATTCTTGTTTGCCTTTTTCGGAATTATTCAAGATTGATTTTCTGTCAATAAGACTTCGCTTGCTATGCTAATTATTACCTCAAAAATTGTCTCTAGAATTTGGCAAATGACAAGGTTGGCAATGTGTATCTAGTGGCTATAGTTACTTTAAGGTTAAGTCCAACTTTGGAAGGAAATGATTTAAAATTAGCTGAAGTCTTATACGAATTTTCAAATGACCTACATTTTATTTTGCTTGGCTTTCAAACCGTACATATTAGCGGCTTAATTAATTGCACCTCAAATCGTTTCCCCTTCATGCACTAACGTGACGGTTGTGTCATAATTATTATTGGGAATGTGCGTAGTCCTAGGTACAGCAGGAGTTGGAGAGAAGTTGTATCAAGACAACTTCGTATGACCACTTTCTTTTGTCCTACCGATGTGTTTTATTCTCTCTCTGTTTTGCTAAAAGCCACGGTGAGTAGAGTATTAGCTTTAACAGTATAATTGTGGAACTTTTTCAATTTTAAGGCAGTTTACAGTAATTAAACGCCAATTTTTTATTGCTAATATTGATTGAGAAGCCCTTGGGCGATTTAATTTACACTTCCGAGCTTTCGTTGTTAGACAGAACATTTCCCTCAAATTGTCTCTTTAGTTTAATTTATACTGATGAAAAATCGTTTCCATGTTTTGCAATTCACGTGTGCCAAATTAGCGCCTTTCACACCCTATGTACGTACAATATTGGTTTTTTTTGTGGCTGTTAACGGATTTTTTCCCACATTTTGGGAATAAGTCAATAAAGACCATAACCTTTATCTTTTATATTGGCTCAGTAGTGATTAAGGAAGTGTCCATGGTTTATTTTTTGTTGTTTTATGCGAACGATTGCAAATCTGAAAGTGGTCTAATGGCAAAATGGCGTTTGACGCCTGTGGTCCTCTTAATTCACTAGTTTTATTGATTAGTTAAAAAAACACATGAAAAAGAAAACTGCGGATGTCTTTATAGTCGATATTGGTGATGTACATTCAGGTGCTCATGTAAAATTGCTAACATTAGTGATATAATTATAATTATTATTAGGTTATTTAAATTTTTTTGTAGTTTTTGTTGACTTGTAGTCAGAGAATCGAGATTGGAACAGAGAACGACCTATCCCCAAGATATATTCTTAAGATTGCACTGAAAGAGAACTATGATTATGAAATTGAAATAAGATTGAAATTAATGTTTGGCAGAAGTTGATTCTTGACCAATACAAACGTCTCCATTTCATTGATACATTTTCTCTTACTCTTTATCACTCATTAATATGACACCGTATCCAGTTGTAAGTTAAGTGTAAAGGGTTGCCTACTTTTTTCTCCTAGTTTTCTCGCGTTTGCTGGCAATTTTTAATATTTGCCCTTTGATAGAAACGTACTTTTAATTGTCAGTAATTAATTGGAACTTTCTTAATTGGCTTTACCATTGGTTGCTCTCTAGGTCATTTATAAAATAAACGAACATCTTTTCATGTTGTTTTCTTTTACTATTTCTTGGACGACTTCTCGAGAAAAGTACCTTTTTGTTTATGTGGTCTTATCAATTGTAACCAATTTGTTTTTTCTACTATTATATCAACCCTAACTGAAAATTTATTCTAGAAAAATTTCTACCCTCTTGAGAGGTAATGATTCCGAAGACTAAAAGAGAACATGCCTATTGTTGGTCAAGATACTTTATGGAACCTAAATTGTTCATAAAAAATTAAAACCGAAATCTTAATTTCATTTATTAGGAATCATACTCCCCATGCCTAGACGTGAAAACCGCTTACATAGTAGCCAAGTTTGCTGAATTATTATTAGTCGTCGTTTCTGCTTATTTTAAGTTTACATTCATTAATGATTTCTAGAGAAAGAACAGAAACCCGAAGAGAAAGTTGGTGTCTCCCAAGGTAATTTACCTGTGATACTTTTACTGCATACTTGTTGTTTTGTTAAAATCTCTTCTGTAATTGGCTAATTATGTTTTCTTTTCATTAAAAAGGTCGTTTTTTACCTTAATAGATAAGGGGAAAAAATCTGCTGAATCATTTATAATTGATTTGGATGCCACTGCAAAAGGTAATTTTGTACAATCTGTGACTATTTACTACATATTTATCAGTAGGCTATTTATTACGTAAATTGCAATTACTTAGAGCATGCGTTTGAAATGTGCCTAACCTATATTATAGGAGATAATCAAATACCATCAAAAACCAGCATTAATGGCACTACTGCTTTAAAGAGTAAGTTTTGTACAACACTGCTTTGTAAAACGCACTCGCTTACCTTTTATCGAACGCCTTCTCTGTTAATATGAGGTTATTTTAGTACTCTGGGTTGGTAATTTTCTCAAATGCACTCTTTTTTTTCTTTATGTGCTAAGTAAATTATCTCATTTTCAGCTACTCCACGTCGTCAAGCTGAAGCGTTTACTATTGATCTCAAAGGTGAAGGGGCTAGCAGCTGCGCATCTGGAAGCGTTTGCGTTCCAGAGAGACTTCGTAGGGCTCTTCAGGAGCGACAACAGTCTCAGAAAAAGCATTCCATTCCCACAGATAGGCCTGCAACTGCACCAACGAACAAGAAAGGTGTAAGGGGCATATTTGGTTTAAATTAAGTTTTCTCTTCACTGTTCATCACGTATTAGGACATTGGGGGCTTAGTATACTTTTTTCCTCCACACTTTAGCCACATAAAAAACCTGCAGAACCACCCAGACTGCTGTCCAAGCCCGGTCAAGCTGGAGTTGCTAAGCTACCTGCTCGACCTAAGACGGGAATTCCCAGGTCACCTGCTGCCTCCCCTATCGCTTCTCCTAAAAATATTCCCAGACGTACTACAGGGACTACCTCTGTAGCTCCCAAAGGTTTGTGCTGGCATTGAATAGAACGGAATCATTTTACCTCGTCTAAGTTCAACTTTATGCCTTGATTTGATACTCTCGATTTCATATTAAGGCAGAAACTAAAACTGCTTCATCTTTTGGCAGAGCTTGGACTATTGGTTATTGCTAACGTCGTATAACCGTAGTTCCCAACTTGAAATTCTAGGAATCATGAGTAGGTAAAAGTTTAGTGTGTAGAGAGGAGCATAGGTCAGGAGGAGGAAGAGCTTGCGAAATTTGCGAGTATGTAACCTGTCGTATGCGTGATTATGCAGGTAAAGTAGCTGAATCACCACTAATCAGTGACGAGTATAAATAAATTATAGGTAGGTCGCACCTGTGATTTTACTTTGTATATAATAAATGTTGCGATGGCATTCTGCTCAATCAAGTTGTCCTTATTCCCCTATGGAGTATAGTTCAGTTCGCACATTTAGCGTTTTGAACCTTTGGTTCATGCCGGTCTTCAGCCATTTGTGTTTTCCTCTAGCCAGGAGCAAGAAGATGAAACGGTTTTAACGTAGCAATAGTGGTAAGTGCATTTTCACACACGATTGATATTTGCCAGTATCATCCTTTGGTAGCCCTAGATAGGAAGAGGAGACTGCATGTCTATTGT
This sequence comes from Hymenolepis microstoma, assembly GCA_000469805.3. Taxonomy (NCBI): domain Eukaryota; kingdom Metazoa; phylum Platyhelminthes; class Cestoda; order Cyclophyllidea; family Hymenolepididae; genus Hymenolepis; species Hymenolepis microstoma. Next base: position 33,320,462 of record LR215989.1, on the reverse strand, counting down.
TGATGATGATCATGATATTAAGTGGATATGAAGAAAATCTGCGGAGTATTCGCCCAGAGGATATGTCTTTAAACTTCCTACTAGTTATATCACCATCAGCTTCTCTGTCAAATGCTAAAAAGGCTTTTTTGATAATTATAAGAAATCGTTGCTTTTAGTTAACAAACGTAGATATCAGTAATAAAAAAGACTCGATTTCTTCCTCAAATTTAGTTATAATAATGGTAATAAGTTAAGTAGCTTAAAGGAGCTATAATCTCTTCCCGTGCTACTTTTAAGGGGCAGGCCGAGTTCGGCTAGGCTAACACGAAAAAAATTTCCTTTAACGGGTTGAAAAATCAGTATTTAGATTGGACTGTGGTCTATTGGAGATCAGGACGTATGTAGAGAAATTCGGATTGTGTGAGTTCAAATTCTTTTTATGGAATTGTGTTAGCACACATTTATTTCATAATTCTTTTTCTTGATTACAGCTAATAAAGCATCTGGAATAACAACGGCTACCATTATTCAGAAAAAAGAATTAACAAATCCCAAAACTCCTCACGCTCCCAATCCCCTGACTCAACGAAATCGAATTCCTCTTCGTCAAGCTCCTTCTAAAACCTCTGCTGTAACAAAAACTAACGAAACACGAAAAACTGTGACTGGTCGTGTTGAAGCTTCTCCCACTATTCCTAGTAAGCTTCTCCTCGTGATTGCATATTTACTCCATTTAAACCAACTGAACTCTAGCTTATCTCGCCCCTTCAAGGTCTTTCTGCATCTCCTTCTGCCGTGAAAACCTCCCGTCTAGGGAATATTCCAGGAACGCCTGTGACCTCAACTGTCCAATCTAATCGTGCCCTTCTAAAGCGTGGGTCTGGGCAAATCCCCGAGGTATCAGGTATCAAGCGACCGATGGGTAGCCCCGTGACACGACAAATCACACCGTCTGTTCGCACTGCGTCTGGTGTAGGTAGACAAGCTACTCCAACCAGGACAACTATGTCGGAAAATAAACGCCTTCCATTGACATCACAGAGTGAGTTCACTCAATTCTTTTTCTTGGTGAAGCTAGAACTGTTATCGATCTCGAATAAGTGCGAAATATGCCATATACTTTTCCTTCGTGCAAACTGGGGGACGAAAAAGTGGGGGGGGGGGGGGGGGGGGGGACATTTGGAAGGTCACCATTAATTAACTGCAGACTTAAATTTTTTGCAGCGGGTTTTTATCAGACATTTTTCGCTGTTTAGATGCCAATTTGTCATTGATTTCTCCTTGATGTCTGCAACTGGATAGAAATATCGATTATATGGGTTTTTCCCCGTTTGAAGTGTGATAATTTTCATTAATTACAAAGATCAGTTGAAGACTAGAATGCAAAGGCGTCTTCGCTGGAATAGAAGAGGTAGATTTTTTTAGAACGAGCCAATAATGGAAGAGACCTCACTTTTCTGAGGTTATGGTCGTTACTGGTGTTTGACCACTTGACAAATTCCCTTTGTAAGCTTAAGTATGGTGTATCTAATCTATCTATCTATCTAATCTGTAGTAATTGATTCAAAGTAAAGCCATGCGAATTTGGCCACACCTGTTGCCCTTGGAGTCTTCTAGAATGTTCTACGTAGTCCCCAATGTCTTAATGATAGCTTAATTTATTGCAATAAAATTTAACTTTCACTCTGTATCGAATCTTACGGCTTCGTAGCCTTAAATACGTTAGTTGAATCACCACTCAATGTATAAAACATGGTTACGTTCCAGTTGACGCTTTCATTTTTTGTCATTCAAGGTTGAACCGTTTTGCGAAATGTGGGTAGGTGGAAATATGGTCAACTTAAAGCACTCTTCTCTTATAAAGTCGTTACCCAAGTGCAATTTTTATTCAACTGTCTTTGGAGCTAATTAAAACAAAATTAAAATATAAGTTTTGGCCTAGTGAAAAAAATCGCTGAACCACACTTTCGTTCATTTTAAATGAACAAATTTTTAAAATTATACTAAAAATGTTGCCGTCTGTTAGTATTACCTCGGTCTTATGGTTTCAGTAATACATTGCAGAAGTTATTAAAACTGACTTTTCTCCCTGCACAATTATAAATTTAATTGTAAATTTGGATAAAGTGACAAGCTCATTTTCAACTTATTGTACAATTTTTCCTAATTTTGGAAGATGGAGAGGTAGAATTTTGCCTAAAGGAGTGTGCTAGATACGACGCTATGGATGCACTTCTTAAATGAAATCAATATCTCACTATTCATTATTTAGATACTACACGTCTCACTAAAGCTCCAGCAGTTCCGAATGCTAATGCCGCTGTAGCCACATATCGGTCGAAACCAACTCGACCGCTATTTAATAGCATCAAGAAGCCAATTACCACAACTACTACAACCACGAATTCTAGTGCAGGTATCATCGGGCTTCCAACCAAACCTATGTTAAACGGAAATGCCATCTGTGATCCTCTCATTCAGGAGATCTGGTCTTACAAAGATGCAAAGGATTACGTTTTGGAAAAGATGTTCCAGGGTATTGCTGCTACCTACAATTTAATGACATCTTCCAAATCAACCACCCAATCAATTTTCGAGGAGTTCAAAGCCGCAGCGACACAATCAGCTGCTACTACGGCAGCGATTAAAGCCGCTGCTGGTTTGACAACGTCTGCGACGAAACCCGCATCACCGATTATTTGCACTCCTGAAGAGAGAAAAGAACTGCAGTTGTTCGAACGCGTCGAGGCAGAAATCGATAAACTTGGGGATGGTGATGAGGAAGCGGTGAGTGTTATTTTCATTGATTTTTTATTAAGTAAAATCTACCAACTTGCACTGAAATCTAAGATTAAAAAAAAAATTTATTGTTATTTAATAATATTAATTTGCCCTCAATTTGGTGTCTAGAAAATTCCTGACAGATTCGTTTTTTAATGATGTATTGTGATGGTTTTTTTATTTTCGATATTTCAATTTTCCCTTTTGATTAACCATTTTATTCTTGAAAATACAGACCAGTTCTTGTTGGATTAGCATGTGCTTCCTCCTTTGCCCGTGAGGAAAAATTCCGCTTTAATAAAAATCGACGAATTGGGAACTTGAAGCTTGTTTAGGTTATGCTATATTTTAAGTTAACTTACTTTCATTACGTATAAAGATCAGTTTTGCTCTGGGCGTTTCTTGTTTTATCATATTTGCAGAGAATTCCCAAGAGAGGACGGGAGAAGACAATGTGGCACCGTATTTGTTAAAGTTAAACCACAGGATAGGAAAGGAATTCTTTTTCCTGCGTTTAAATTGAACATTAGCTGTTTTGATTGTTGTTTTGGGATGCAATCTTATTACTACAAGAAAAAGACTCTTTACAGACCCAGTTTGCTTCAGGTTTTAATATTTACTCTTTTCCAACTTCTGATGGAAATTCCAAAATAATTTAGTGTGCTGGTTTTCGTGATCATTTTCGAAACACAGCCACCATCTTTGGCCTATTCTGATTGATGAGTGAAATATTATGCGCATCATAATTAGTATTAATATCGCTCTATACGCAAAAAAGACTTTTCTTAGACAGTGTCTTTCTTGATAAGTCTGACTGTCAAATGAAAAAATACCTGCCTTTTACAATTAGTGAATTAATTCGTTAAGTATTAGTACCGCTTTAAGGCTGAATCTGCGGAGTTTGGATGGGGTGGAAATTTACTCTTTAAAGAGACGCGCATTAGTTCTTGGATTCAATCCCTCTTATTTTGAACCAGAATAGCTAAGTCAGATAGATAGAGTTATCGGTTGATTTGACTCTACATGTTTCAATAAGTCCCTCCCACTCTCCCTTAATGCCTCATTTGGCTTTGCTTTTACCCCCAATATCGATTGCGAGACTGAATCGGTTTGTCTGTTTTTGCTTTTGTGCTTGCGGCGCAGACTTCCTTCCTTCTTTTTCTTATTATTTGGTGATCCATTGGCAATTGCAATTGTTCTCTCTAGAACAACGAATGCAATTGGAGAATTTGAATGGTCGCTTTTAATTGGATAATGGATGCATTTTGTGACCACTTGTACGATCTAATCATAATATTTCAAAGGATATTTTTTCTCATTTCAGCTAGTTAAAGTCTTGAGTCCTTTGGTTGAAGACTTCGGCAAAACTTGGATTCGTGGAAAGAATGTCAGCAAGTCTGTTGAAGTCTTCCATACTCCTATTGAAAAACTCCCAGTCGTGGATAATTCCAGTGATCCTAACCTCGGTATTCAAATCATGAGCACTGCGGCCTCTACTGTGACCCTGGAGAACCCCCTGACGCATTCAGGAGATCACAAGGCCGACCCTGATTCTCTACAGAATGCTCAGTCGTTTCAGAGCATTGCTGAAACTTATGTCCTAGATGCGAATGATACTTTGGCTGCAGAAGGAATTCCTCCTGTTGTAATATTTGATTCCATGGAGAAACTGCATATGGAGGCTAGGGGTAAGACGGATATAATGGAGACGTCGAATACCTGTACAATACCCTATCAAGAGACGTCGACAAGTGGAACTCCCTTACATGGAGAAGAGCCTGATGAAATACAGGCTCTGGAGATTTTTGAAAAAGAAATCAACGATGAATTCAAGGCTGAAGCGGATTCTTTATCCTTAAGTGAGGTACGAATGTCAAAAATGGAACTTGTTTGCTTTTGGCACTGACTTTATACGAATGCTGCAGTTAAATAGAAGTGGTGGTTGTTGGATAGGAATCATATCAAAAAGGCAACACTATTTGTGCATACAATGAGCTTACATTTAGTAGTTCGATTGTGGTTCACTGATTTATGCGTTTTAATGTGCTTCCCAAACGCTGAAGATAAAAAAGAAAACCGTACGACGTTGTTAGAAGTAGTTAATTAATGTAAGTAAATGTTTTTGCAAGAAAAAAGAATAAAGTAAGCTTTTTTGTGTTGATTGAATAGATTTTGTTAATGGGTTATCTTCGTTTGGAATGCGGAAGAGCATTTTGAAGATTTTAATGGTTTGGAATGTTAAATTATATCTATTTTCTGTCCGCTAGAGCTCAAATGGATTTTAAGAATTTTCATATAATATTTTTTAGACCGTAATAGCAAAATTGTTTGCTGTAAGTTGGTGATATTTTAAACTCTAACGCCTGGGGATTTCGCTGCCAAAATGCCTTGTTTGTCTTTGAATATCTTAAGTAAAGAGGTTGGCTTTTTTGTGAATTAATCACACTAGTGTTAATCAGGGAGCTGCCGAAAACTTCGAATATGTTGCTGCATTGCTGTTACGAAGCGTTTTCCTTATTTTGACCTTGGATTATCCAATGGCATTATATGAAGTTACTCGGGTTTTTTGTTATCCAATCAGAATACACCCACTTTTCTATTGGCCAGACTCTATGGTGGTCTAATCGGGCAAAGATTCTGATAGGGTTTTGTTTAAATTTCGTCTTAGCAATGTGGTATTATGAATTTACTAAAACCCTTCTTTAGGCTCAAAAAGGTTTGTTTATGTTTAAGTTTTGTATGTATCTTTTGTGTATGTTTTTTTATATGTTTGTGTACTTCGTAATTCTCATTTTTTCACAATGCAATTTTCTTTTGTTTTCTCTAAAACTTCAACCTAAACTTTTTAATTTTAGGCTGAAATTCCTTAGGGCTCTTGTGAGAAAGAGATAACTTGGAGTGATGCTTATGACACTTTGTACAGTATTGCACGAATAGATTGAATTCATATTTTTCTTACCTACTGACAAACTCATTAAGTAGTATGCAGTTGGTCTACTAACCCTTTATGGTCCAAATTTCCCCAACTTTGGATGCTCTAATGCACTTCAACCCCCTTGAATGCTTGTAATTATTTCACTAACATTTTTATGAAAAAAATCTCTCTACTTGACTTTCTTGAATAACCTGTGAAAATGTTGTATAATAAGATAAAAATAATTATTAAGTATTTAATTTACTATGTAAAATATCAGTGATCATACAAATGCTAGTAGCTATAATTAATTTAAAACAGGGTTATATGAAAGACTAAAAAGAAGGAATTGAAATTATCAGTAATACTAAAGTTTTATAAGGAGTAAAGAATACTTTTTATCTAAAATCAGGTACATCGAATTGAATCAAAATCAGTATATGATAGCTTAATTTTTGAGGCATCTTAATTTCTTTCCAACAAATTGATGATAGTGATTGCGTCCGATTTGGATTACTTTGTTCTAGATCACTGAAAATTTACTTCCCAACAGAATTCAGTTTTGAATTAGTAAACGCTGATATTAATTTTTATTTGAGGTAGGTATGTATGCCTTAAGGCGTAATGAAAATTTTACAATCGAAGCTAATTAGGTTTTGATTAAGAAACAATTTTTAAAATTGCCCATATTACATTTTTCGGGAGAAATTCCGCACGAAAATTTGCATAATAATGCCTTCATGATTAATAAATACTGAAATACTTTGAATTACTAAGAAATCTCTCATTTAAAATTTTAGGATTTGGACACCAAATCTAATGGAAGCGGGAGTGGACTGATTATCGGAAATTCTAGACGTCAGGAAACTTCCGCTGTTCCAGAATATCTTGTAAAAACACCTTGCTGGTCGGAAAAACGTGAAGGCTCAAAGAAATCACAAAATCAAAGTCGCCCTGACAAGTCATGGACAATTTCACCGCCAAAATCTGAAGCTTTAAAGAAAAGTTAGTTCATTACGTGATAATAATTAGTTTTTAATATTAAAAACATCGAAAATTATATCCAATACCTTTTTTTATAACGTTTGGTGTATTTGGCTATCATCTTTTTTCATTGCTCGTTTCTTCTAACGATTATGGAAAACTTAATGTGATTGAAAATATTTTTTTTTCATTTACTAAAAAATTAATCCTTTTGCGTTTAAGTTATTGCAGATTGCTATGTCATTACTTTTCTAAATTTAACAGTTGAGAGATTTCCTGAGGAGATATTTTACTCACCATGGTTATACGCCTTCCGTTTTGTCTCTCAAATCTGTGTGGTTTGACTAAGTAATCCAATTCTTCGCTTTCCAAAAAAATAATTGCATTGTTGTAGCATATTGAGTATAATGGTCTCCTTTGTTTCCGAAAATAAGCGTTAGTGGATATTTGAAGTACATAAGGTCAGGAGATTAATCATTCCACTCAGTAATATGTGCGAGTGTCACTGTTTTTATTTAATTAAGTGACAATTTCTTAAATCACTTGTTAAAGATACGTTTTCACAAAGACATGTTTATTCAGAGTTCAATTTATTCTAAGCAATTCTGTCTTTTAATGATTGCAAAATCAACCAGTCCTCCTTTTTGGGTTATAGGCTGTGTGTGGTATGAAAAAACGTTAAAACTTGTGCGACAACAGCTATAAATCTATTTAAACCGCAGAAATTTAAAATGTTGACATTTTCAATTTAATTCGCCTTCTATTTACTGTTATTATTTTAAGAGGCCAATTTCCCTGTTCTCTCCACTTTCACCACTTGTAATAGCTTCTGATATCTGTTGTGAAGTTCATTTGTTTTTGATATTTAGAGGGAAACTTACTCAAAGTGTATGTAAAAAATGCTGAAAAGTTGTTTGCGTTTAATGATATACATTTGTTTTTGTGAATAGCTGTGAAATTAGCGACTTATTATGATGACGAAATGCGATTTTTGACACAATTGAAAAGGATTTAATGACCTAAGTAAACAAGGAACGGCCCCATTTTTGTTCTTCATTATAATAAGGTGCCGAAATTCTTTTATGCTTCTTCGCTACAAGTAGATTAATTAAATTTCTGCACAAATAACGTTTTATATAAATCTTTTTAACATTCGCCTGTTTTGAAGCAAATGGTACGGAAGCAAAAATATGCTAATTAATCATTTAAACGGAATGCTCTTTTTTTAATTTTATGATTGAATACGAGATAGATATGTCTAATTTTCTTCCCAACTACATTAGTTAGGCAAATTTCTAATCGCATCGATGGTGGACCACTTTTCCTAGTAATTATTCAGGATAGATAGAATGTATTTCATTAACTTACTAATGCAACTTCCAATGTCCATTTAGCAAAGTGTTTTTCGAATAACGTCTTGTGTGGAGAATAACATCATACAAAAGCAAATATCTCCACTTGATTTCAATTAGGACTTATCTAGTTCGGTTGGATGCTCAGATCGTTGAGTGTGCTCCAAAGGGTCTCTAGTCGCAGAGGGGAAGGCTAACCGCCTTGCTTCCCGCACTGTCTCTCTGTTGATGAAATGTCAAATTTTTTATATTCCTTAAATGATCCTCCCTAGCTAACGCGGTTGATGACTTAAATCTCAGGATATGCAACTGATGACTCCGAATTTCTTGCTTCTCTTGGCGTGTATAGCATGTGTTTAGGACAAGAGGGATCACTAGAACTGATTGGGTTTTGAAAGCAATTTATGCAAGTGTATCGTTTGCCAACAAACTGAAAGCTTTTTACACACTCGAGTATGTCTTATCAAAATGGAGTATTATAAGAGGACATGTTTCTAAACATTTTTAAAGATGTGATGAGTCATATACAAATTGCAAATGTGGCGACAGTAAATGCTATTAAGTGGTTATGCAACTGTGAACGAACCCAAGTGTCCACAAAAGCCATTTTAGCTCATTAGCATCCCATCTTCATTGTCTATTAGAGTAATTAGAGTTCTTTCGTTTTACTCTTCTTTTCATTTACATATCCGCAAATATGCATATATAAATATACATATATCGCTAAATTCCACCCTACCATCTCGAGTCTTCTAGAGATAGGGTTTCCCAATTTGGTTATTATCAGTTTCGTGCTGAAACTATCACTAATTTCATTGATCCAAGCTTAGCTATTTTTCACTTAATTGGCTTTTGTTCTTCCTTGGTTGAAAAATAATATTATCTAGATTTTACCATATAAATCAGTTTTTTCCAAATCTTGGAAAGAGCTAGGTTTTTGCCTCCCCTCCACCCTTTTCTCTTCGTTTTTTGCCATTCTCCCGAGCACGTACAATTTCAGCGTGATTTAAATTTTAAAATGGTTTAGTTTGTGTTTTTTTCTTCCTAAAATGTTCTGATTTTCTCTATAATCACCATTTTTACTTTTAGCCAATAAGAGCCAATCTCCCATCTCGCCCCCCCCCCTCCCTCCTTCCTCCCCTACGTGTTATTATATTTCCAGGCTTCTCCGTCCATTCTTTGTCCGTTGCTGTCTTTCTTCTGTTGACTTGTTTTTTAAATTTTTTTCTTTGTCTAAAGACGGCACATTCGGTGAAGCAGACTTTTATTATTAGAGTTGGCTCATATCACCTTTTACAAAATCTATTAACAATAACAGAGAAAGGAAACATTAAAAATACAACAGAAAGCTTTTTGTTATATGCTATTCGAACTTGAACATTTTGAAAAAAAAAACGGTTATGAATTTCCGAAGAAGTGTTCCGAGAGAAATAAAATTTGCATGGATGTAATGAAAAATGGGACAATATTTGGCCAGCTGGTCTATTTTGAACGTCTGAAATGAAAACACTTTTATGTCTCAGTGGGTCATGAACGACGTTGCTTTGAAGTTTCTTAACATTGACAACATTTTTTCTTCGTATTTTTGAAGCATTTTTTTGTTGCATTATCAATGTTTTTTTACAATTGAAAATTTAACAGTACTTCATCTTGAAAGTACTTTTGAGGGGGATCATCGAATTTCCTTGATGTCTAAAAACGGTCATAAATGCTATGCTAAACAATTTGCTTTAACTGAAGGATACATTGGATTCTTAAAGAAATCCTCATACTATCCTAATGGGATTCTAGTTTTATTACGTGCAAAATGAGGTCTATTTTGTTAAACAAGTTGGAAAATTTCAGAGAAGTTAATATTTTACATCAAAGTCAACCCAAATTAATCCGGTGGTAAAGGATAATTAAAGAGGTATGCGCTGAGATCGATAGAAAGACGGTGAACATTCTCTTCGTTTACAAATACAAAGCGAAAGAGCCAATCGTACTTTCTCCACACCCTCTGGCTCACGTAGGGTTAGCTGAGTTCGGGGTTTTCATCAGGGTAACTCCATGATGCCATTCTCTACCCTAGTTGGGCTTCGAAAATGCTTTTCCTCAATGTACTTGGGTCTTATTATTCTCATACACAATTTTAAATAAAATTGATATTTCATTTCAAACAAAATATTCAAATGCTTTTTAATTGCTCTGCGTATATATCAAATTTAATATTTTAGGCAGTTAATTCTATATCTTAAAATCCTTAGTCTTCAAGAAGTGAAATTATCTCATTCCTTAAATAAATTCGAAATATCCAATGAGAACTCTTTTTTAACTCGAAACCTCCCCAAAACGTTTCACCTAAACTTAATTTTTTTTCAATAAATGCGAGATCTTGTTAGAAGGTTCCACAGACCAACGTTTTGTCCTTCAGGCGTGGAATTATAAGAATTCCTTTTCAGATTGGGGAAAATTAATATAAAATTAAGATATTCTGCATTCACTAATTAATATCTGTTGTTGTCAATTTTCCGCAAAGAGGTTGCGTTTTTCGTATCTGTGACGGGTACTAAATGCACTACTACAAACGATCAAAACAACTGGAATTTCCTAATACGTTATTTTCACCATTGATGTGGAGCGAATGGCAGCAGACGGGAATGCAAGCTTACTAATCTACTTTGCTTCAAAATGCACTCGTAGCCATTTTGAAGGAAATTTCGCTTCAGGAATGACTTGAAATTCTTCTGTGTTGTGCTTGCCCTCCTATGTTCGCGCTATTGTCAATTTTTAAAAGCATTAATTTAATCATGCAAGTGTTTTATAGAGAGTAATTTACTGGTGCTTAGCTTTATTGCCTAGTTTAACTTATTCTTATTGGAGAGTCAGATAGGCAGGTTTGAACCGATTTCTCTTGTATTAACACAGCTTACGGAGCTCCCATAATTTGACATGTTTAATTAACACATTTCCCTTATCTTATGACCTCTGACTGTATGGTCATCTACCTTCCCAAGTACTGACCATTATTGGTAACAAGGCTGTCAATAAGCACTGGGCATTGTAGGCAGTATTTGCTTCAATCCAGAGGACAGTTTATGAACTTTAAAATTTGGAGCATGATCTGCGCATTTATTAGTTTTGTACCACCCGAATCCAAGGATCAAATGAAGTAAAACTCTTTGATACATTTGTATTGCACTCACTATCCTTTAATAATGCTCTTTTGGAAATCATTTACAAATACACATCTTTTTTGTTTCACCCAGTGCAATTAACCAAATAAATAGACTCTGATTTAAAATATCACAATTAAGAATGGATTGCCATTTATGTTCTTTACCCAGCTTCAATGAAGGGAACTTGTGTAGTTGTTTGCAATGTCCAGAAACCTTAATTTTGAGCTCATACTCAGATTTTTGCCCTCTTCTAGTACCTCATTCGATTACGCCAGGTTGTACCGCATGATTGCTACTTGATGGAGTTTACAAACATGTCCTATAGGAATCGTCTAGGATTTGTACGCAATTACCAATTTTTTGGGAATTTGATGAAAGTAGATTAGCAAGAATCTTAATATCCCACAAATGAAATGCAGCCTTGACTGGCTTTGTCTTAAAGAGTTCCTCTAAATGTGTTTCAAAGATATTTTTTCAAACAACGGGTTAATTTGCCTCGTTATTTCGCAATGCTTTGCTTAAATGCAGCAAGCGATCACCGCATTTCACCTCCAACAAGGCGAAGTTTCGTCTCTTTCGTGCCTGTTTACGCTCAACACGTCCTCGTTCCCACTTTTCCGATTGCAATTTCTACTTTTCAACGTCGTCTTGTTCACACTAAACTTCGCATTATATTGATCTTCAAGTTTAGATGGTACTCTGCCTGTGTTTGGGTAAGACTTTAAACATCCTTTAAGGCACTTGGCATTATTGTGATACAGAATAAAGTCCAACAATCATGCTTATAAATGCTCGCGATTATCTCTTGCTAGAATTCTTACTGAATAAAATAGAATTTGACATCTATGCATCCATTTTTTTCAATTCATAACCCTGGTGTGTTTTTTTTGGTAAAAGGATCTCGTATTACCAAAGATTGGTTTGAAGCGATGTTTTTGAGCTTTTTACTGCAGAAAACTTCCAAGGCTTCTAGGTAAAGTGAACCCAACTGGAATTCAAGCTAACAATAAATCATATCTGAAACAAACTAGGCCAACTGTTGGGTAAATGTTAAATATGGGGGGGGGGGGGAGGGGGAGGAGAGGGGGGGATAGTTAGTCGTAGCTGAATAAACAAACTTTGCCTTCCCTACCTCCACGAGTCATAAAATCTTGTCTAACGAAAACACCGTATATTTCATTAATAATTAACACATAAAAGTCAATGCTACATAATGACCGAGGATATATTGAAGGTATCCAAATAAGTTGAACATTAAAGTATGCGATGAATTCATCCATGTGCCTTCCTTTTCGCGTCTCCTCCTTCTGCGGTTGGAATTATTACTGCCCTCAGCGATCCATAAATATTCCGTTATTTCGCGTTCATTTGGAAAGTAACTGATGGAATGTTGATTAATGCATGAATTGGAAGGGCAGTGTTAAGGGTATTTAGGGTTTAGTGAGGGTACCAAATTGTTATAGTTGATTCGATTTTTGAACCTTGGTTACACGATATTGGCTAATGGGTAATTTGCATTCCGAAATTCATATTTTATGTAGTTTCATGTTCACGGTATCCAATGCCTATCGTTTGGCCATTTTTGCCGCATCAAAATTAATTTTTTTGTTCTTTTAAAGGCTAAATGATCTTGCATTATTCTATAGAGATTATATGCTTTTGACAATGCAGGGCCGAAATAACGAATTTTAAACATAATATGATTCAACTAATAACCTAGTGAGTTGGTCGAAGTGAAGAAAAAAGACTTAAACTCCTTAAATTTCGTTGTTTCTAATAAAATGCTGTCTTAACTTTTGTTGAGAATTGACTTTTTGCAAATCCTCTCTCGTTTCTGGCAACGTTTCTTAGCCTAATTCTTTTGAACTGTGTACTACGTTTATTTGGGAGAGTTATTTTTCCCCAAGCGGACAATATTCTTGCTTTCTTTTTTAAACTCACTTGTTCTTCTAGAGCGGAGTTTCTACTTAACTGGCACTTAGTACATGTAATTTTGAAGCATGATATTTACTTTCGGACTATTTTTTTTCATGTTTCTGTCGTAGAACTTTTATCAGTATGTTTGTTTCTTAAATGCAAAGATGGCTTTGTCTCTATTTACTCATCGAGTGGAGTTGCTCCGAATTTTCTGAACTTATCACTTCTCTTTAATTTGGGTTTTCTTGTAACTTGTAATCGATTTATTCACTCGTTTTCCGTTACTAATCTGTTGTAATTTTTTCTTTTCTACTCTATTGCTTAACACGAAAAATGAGTTAAAATTAATGTCCTGTCTAAATAAATATCGTTTGGGAAATTTTCTTCTCATTCTTTTATTCTACTTATTTCTCCCAGTTGATTTCAGTGAGTTGAGGTGCACTATTTCTATGGGAGTGTTTTGTTTACCTATTCTCATGAGAATTTATTCCAGGCACGCGCTGAATTCGTTTGCTAACTAAAATAGTTAGGAATACCTAATTTTTTTATACATAACTTTGACAAGTATTTGGGTGACTCCTTGTTCCTTTCTCGTGCTGTATCGCAACTAAAATAGGCCTAATCTGCCTCTGCAGTAGACCCACTGAAATTTCACCAATAGCTACTTTTGCAAAATCCCCCAAAGAGGAAGAAGTATCTGTATTCAATGTAGTTTTGGACAAATGATAAATGTATATCTTCCCGATTAAATAATGATTTTATTTTTGTCAAAATTTCATATCTAGAATTGGAAGTCCAATGATCCATAATCCTTTGCACAAAATATTAGCATGGCAGACGTGTTTCTTTAGAACTTTGAACCTTGGATCCACCTTGAAGCCGCCGGAATTATGGTTGGGCAGATAATTTCTTTAGGCCTTCAGAGTATCGGGATTCTAAGACAATGGAAGTGACTGTTCAAATTCAATAAATTCACGATCTGGAATGTATTAATGCAATGGAAACTCTAGCTCTTGGCATCACCATCGTAGAAACTTGATGTTCCCGCTAAGCTGTTAAAGAATCTTGAATTACTCGTACCAAACACATCACCTCCAGTTGAACAATATTCTAGTTCCTCAAAATGGTCAACCAGTTCGTCTATTCATCGAAATCAAATTTTCTATTACCAAAGAACATATTTAAACGATACCGCGAAATGTCAACCATGGTGCAAATACCCCAAAACTAATGCAACTAATCCTCATAGAAAATATAATGACAAACATTGAGGGTGACGCTTGATCCTGATTCCAGACTCAGATTTCTTATTAACACTGGTTCTGAAGTGTGGGGGTTATCCTACATTTTTCAGATGCACGCCTTCTGCAATTCCACTGGTCTACCCCTAAAGCGGGAGGCCATACCAAGATCAAAACTTATGGTCAAACTATTATTCAACCTATTTTAAGACTCCGTTGTTAGTTTTCTTTTAGTTTGCTCTCTGCTAATGTCCAAAACCCATTATCTGTATTGACCTCTCTAACTGTCACTTACTCTCATCCGCCTCAAGGATCGTACCTTGCTTGTCTTCTTTACCTCTCCATTTTGTGTGCTACAGATTCTAATTCAAGTGGGCTTTATGTCCATTTCCCTGTCAACGATTCTCTCTGATATCCTATCTGTGTTTTCCTCAGTTTTTTTTGTCTCCGTTCCCAAATAGTAAATCCAAATTGGAGATAAGACATCATATCATTATCAATGGACAGCTGCTGGAAGAACATTTCAATACACGGTTTCTTTAGGAATCAAGTAGTTTACGGGCTTCTCTTTTGCACATAGTCACGAAGAAAAACAGTGACTGGAGACCACTTTTAAATATCATGTTCTTAATAAAACAACTCTGCCAGATTACTATCTCATCTCTCATATTCGCGATTTTCCACTTCGCGTCAACGGTCAAACTCTCTTCTCTAAACTTGATCTTATTCGACCATATCACTAGATTTCAATGATTCAGGCTGACATTGCAAAGACGACAGTAATCACACTGCAACAAGCAGCAATCATTTTAACTCTCTATGGACCTAGAATTCCGAGATCTATTTTTCTTCTTTACTTCTCTTGACGAAGTTCACAGTGCCATCTCCGAATATGAGAAGGGCAAACAACACCTACGGCTTGTATTTGAGCCTTTAGGTCTATACAGGATCACTGTTAATACCGAAATGTGAATATTTGGTCAGACTGAACTTGATTTCCTTGGCTACCACATCGGTGTCTATGCTATTCCTCTCCTGTTCGAGGAAACCCAAACTACCATGGATTAACAGTGAGAACTCTTCGGCATTGCCTATGTATGGTGAATTTTTTGGGAAAAATTCACTTTCAAACTGTAGTTGAATCCCATAGACTCTCGTGGTTCAACTTAAGAGCAACCCGACGCATTTTACTATGACACTAGAAGTCGAATTAACCTTTGCTGTGGTGAGTCAATAATAGTTCATAGCAACAACGTTAAATAATCTTAATACTTCCAATAGAATTCGAATCATCCTAATGTCGAAAGCATCTCAAATTTTCAATAGATTCTGTTCTACAATAGATTGAAAAGGTTAAAATTTAACCATTATCCTTTTTCTCCTAGTACCTAATGTCTTTCGAGACGAGATACAGCATATTTGGCAGAAAATGGCTTACTATCTATTTAACGGTCGAACGCTCCCTTCGAATTTTGGAAGTCCGCCAAGTCATCATCTCCATCAAACATAAATCCTTAATTTATGCTAGTCGAGTGCAGGTAGACGACCATTCTCCCTGTAAAATTCTTTAAACTTCATCTTGCGTTTCTCAGTGACATATCTACGACTTTAATAATATTGCCGAAACAATGTCTTGTATGGACCTAAATCAACTCTATCCAATACCCTTTGGCTTTCAGGAACTTGCTTCTTTGGAAGAGTCTATTCTAAAATTTGCGATGATTCCTTCGACCTTTTTTGACATTTCTAATGCTTACCCCCTAGTCACTTATGACACCAAAGTAAATCGTGATGTTTCGACCAGCAAACTAAAACTTTTTGTTTCATAATCACATAGCCGAAAGATTTTCGATCACTTTCGTAGATTGCCTCATCCGGGAATTCGAAGCCCATTCTCTTCTTTTCTTCCTTCCCAATGGCCGTTTTCGACATGTCCGAGGTGACATAGTAGCTTCTTTCCCCCCATGAAACCCTTTCGCATCCTAACCCGTGTTGACCCTTTTACGCGCTGACCTCTTGGAGTTCATCTGAATCTGTGGCTATGGCGCTAGTGGAGTATTGCATGTCTATAATCGATATACCATCTACAATTACAACAGGCAGAGGATCGCAAATTCACTTTCACTCTTTTCAATTATTGAGGCGTCTCATTGTTTCAATGCAACTTCAAATCGCAGCCTACCACCTCTGTCTTGTTGAAAATTTCCATCGACAATCAAAATTATCTATAATTATAACTTAATTTCTTCCATCTTTATGGTTGATCTCCGATACTGCCCGAGAGAAATTGTCTTTGGTACAACTCTCCATCTACCTTGTGAAAGACAATGGCAATATAGACCTCTGCCAAATTCCACGAGATATTATTTCAGATGTGTCCGCCCAATGCCCACATTCCTAGGTGATAGAGCAGCATAGGTCCAAAGGGTCTGATCATCATGTCTTTCTGCTTTTATTTGAGTGGATATAGTAGAGCAGCTTTTGAAGCCACCTTCAGACAGTTCTCTCAACATTCGCGCCATAAACATGTCAGATGGTGGCATGGTGAGGTCAATCGCTATCCATTGATCACTTTATTATTTAACCAACCATATTTTAGTACACAAAGCCTCAGACTCAACCTTTTTCGGCCAATCGCAATCCACCTAGGAGTTTATAGATAGATGCTAGGTTGGATTCATTGCATTGTCTGGTTAGTGGATAATCTTTGCATGAATTAACCTCTACCTTTTCTTCCCCTCTTGGAGGTTTGACTGAATAATATTGCACTTAATCGATCTTGCGAGTTCACAATCAATACGATCCCTTTCTAAACTAAGGGTTGTACATTATGTGCTATTCCTCTTTTTTTTTTAAATTGCCACTTAATTGTCATGAAGTGTCTCTTACTAATGTTCTTTTCGACTGTGCATGTATTTCAATCAGTTTTGGCAAATTTAGAAATCATCATGACCATTCAAATGTGTATGGATCAAGACTAAATACTCGATTAGTTGAGTAAGCCACGTAGATTGATCTAGTGAATTCCTACCGCTCTAATAAAACTGATTCCCGTTTGCTAAGTGCTTCGGTTAAATATCCTTGCATCGTTTTTTTGGTTAAAATTTTCCGTTGACCCTATCAGCAAACATGATTTTGATTAGCCAAATTAATGATATCTGTTTATATATATTGAGATAATGATTAAAAAAATGTCTTCCTGCTATTTTAATTGGTCCACATGTAAGGGAGATGGCGGAGCAGTTGTGACATTTCCATATCAAATAATTAGAATATCTCTTGGGTACCTCAATTGAAGATCAAGAGTAAGCGCCAACGGACTTTCTAAAGCCGGTTTGGTCTTGATTGTACACAGCAGTTCTTGGCTGTTGTTGTTCTGATCGGAGCTTGTAATTTATGCGACGTTCTTCCACCGGGTTTGCACGCCTACAACTGGTTTTAGAGCTTCAAATTGCGCCGACAACGCGAACACAGTCACTAACCGATTAAAAGTTTGGAGACCCATAGTGGGGCATTAAATTTTAACTGCTCTGCATTTAATTACTTCCGTTACGTTCCGGTAATTGTTACCCATAAAAATTATTAAATTCTCCTTCAATGTAATCTGGTTGTCACGTATGGATATCTATCAGCGTTTATTTTTAGGTGGTATTTCCAGATTTCACTGTTAGATCGATAATGGTTTTACATAGCAGTTAATAAGGTCAACTTTCATCACTCTCGATTTCAATTATAAAATTTTACTATCACACTTAAATTACAGTTAATTAGCCTTTTACGAATAAGGCGGGGAAAATGCCTGAAAAGAGGTGTTGAAGGAAACTGCATTAATCTCATTACCCATGAAGCTTTGCGATGCAAACATAGGGCTCTAAGTAAGCACTGAAAATATCTTAAAAATATTTATAAATATATTTTTATTTTGCATTTAATTAGACATTTGCCTGACTTCTTTTTTTCATCATTAAATTAATTCCTTCACTTCAGCTTGAAATTTTCTGTTTTATGAAATTTACTTTTCATTGGAATCGTATCTGATGAGCTCTTCTACAATTTGCAGTCTTTGAAGTGTGGAAAAGGGATGTTGCCGTTAAAGGACCCAAGTATGTGTGACGCTTGACTTGATGCTTTTGATAATTGTGAAATGAAACAGGAAGTAACATGGCAACGTCAAAGGAAATTAGGAATTACATCAACCACTTTAAATGGGCTATTAGCTCCAATTGCAGTATTTTGTATTTTTATTTGTGGTGCTCGTTTTTGGATGGAAAAACCAATTTTTCACACCATGAACCACATTACGTTTGTGTTTGCGCATTTTCCATCTTTTCCAACAAAAAATATTTATTTTATCAAAAAGATTGCCTGGAATCTACAAAAACGAGTGCGCTCTTTCTCTTCTATGATTCGCCTTATATTAAGATAATTTTTGCTCACAAAACCTTTCAAGCCCTTCAATGGTTCAAATTTGGCAAATAATTTCCAAATCATTCATAATTCACTTACTAAAATTTTTATTAAAATTTATGTAAACAGCAAATAGGAAAATGAACTTTTATAACTGCTTTCATTTTCTCCACGTGGCAGGCAATGCTGTTTAAATTCGCATTAAAATCGCCCAGTTTTAACAAAACGAATTAATGCAAATAATGCATCCAATTGAAATCTCCCGCAAGAATACTGAATGAGAGATTACTTGTTTCTCCCTTTAAAGAATGAGGAACGCGGAAATCCGTCAGAGTTTTCACTTTTCCAAACATAGCTTTCAGGTAATGCACTTTAAGGTGGTACCAGACTCTTTGTACATGATTATCTCATTATTGCCATTTCTTTGGGTATTTAAAGAAAGATGTCTTTTGCGATTTTTCGATGGGAAAACGGAATAAAAATTATAAATATTACTATTACTATTTGTAAATACTCCTAAATAAATGCCTCACGTTGAACTGCCTTCTCAATGTTAAAATACTTTCGCAGTTTCAACCTCTCTGATTTTGAAGTTTGATTCGAAATACAATTGAATCTTTCCATTTTTTTAATTCTTTCATTCCAATTAATTTTTTTACTTCCAAATGCGGTAGATTTAAAATTACAATATCATAAATCATTTGTTATACTTTACTTATTCCACGCATATATGTTAAAAGTTATGCTGTGATTGTTTCGACTCAATGGATATTTTATTATATTTTTAAGTATAAAAGTTTAATCTGCTTAGTTAATTATAACTAAAAGGCTATCGTGTGTAGACGTTATTTTAAAGAGAATTAAGCGTCATATATAATGTTTCTGCTCGGAATTTAAAATTACTAATCAGAACTTTTGAAGAATATGGTCTTTAATGAGTTTGAATGTTGAATTGTTCTTTCTTTATACGTATTTATTGAATACTTCTTGCGTTATTTGTTTTTCATTTTTGCAAAATCTAAAGCGATTTTTGTAATTGTTTTCCTTTAGCTGATTCTCACTTTGTCACTTCAAAGCACGTCGCTTCTCCAGATCAAGCGTCTTATAACGCAAAGAATTCAGGAGCTGTTTATCCCGATGAGAAATTAGTTGGCTATCCAATCTCACAAAAATCTCAAACCACTTGCGCCTCTAAAGCAGAAAATACTTTCAACCAATTATCACCCTCCAAGACCCTACCAACTCCACATGGTCGAATATTTGTCGCTGACGACCCATCTGATTTCCTGAATGCAGATTCCACATCGACTTCATCATCCTCCTCACCGCTGATTGATCACTTCAAGGAAGAGTTTTTTCAACCGATTGTTCAGCCCACTCCCCAAATTGTTTCATTCACTTTCGATAGGAAAGGTAATAAAACAAATGACTTTTAGTTTTTCTTACCTTGGAATTTAATTCCTTAAATTAAAACTTAGATCATAAATTTCTCTCTATTCAAAATTCGTTCTTTCTATCCATTTGTTGTGCACACTTAGAAAAAATTTTTTTATTGATAATTTTTCCTTCTTTATTAAACGTAGAAAATACGGGAAATAATTTGAATGAAATTTAATTGAAAAAAAATAAAGTCCACACGAATTCTCAAACTATTTTTTTGGAGATTCTAATTGGATCAACACTTTCATCGAAATCTGTGGTATTGGCTTTGGTCTGCGGTTTGAACATTCTGTGCACAAAGTCAATTTAAATGAAACCTTTCAATTAGTGATTAAAGAGACAGCAGTGAACAAATTAGGGTAGAAACAGGAAAATTCTTTCTTGTCAATTTTTCTCAGAAATCTCTAATCAGATGGATATATGCACTTCGTGGTATCCTTGGTATCAGCGCCGAACCCATATGGTCACCTGAACATGATTAACATTCACTGTCTTGAAATGTGCTTACATCGTCTACTGCCTCTTTGCTATTTTCAGAATAATTACTATGCGATAGAAGTCTCTGGGGTCTTCCGAATCTTCTTAATTGGTTCTCAATGGGTCCTATTTTTACTTTGAGATTTTTGACAAATTTTTTTTCAAATCACCGGAGTTTCATTTACCAATTTTGGGAATCTACTTACATTTTGTTCTGGTTTGATGGATTGGAATGCCAAATTGGTACATTTTTTTCTTTTCAGTTGCTAAATTGCAACCTGATGATTATGTGTTATCGTCTCGCAACAAGTAATCAGTCGTTTTGAAACTTAGCCAATATATTCTCAATTTGATATTTCTAAACTCTTAAATTGACGTCGTTATTTTAAATCCAAACTTATTATTGATAAAAAAATCGAAATTCCCAAAAAGTCCTTTCTAATTCCTTTAATTGCCATTTTGTTGGAAGAACTTAATCTTCTCACTTTACGTATACTACTTTTTAAGAAACGGATTAGCTTATTTAATCTCGTTTGGTCTCTGAATACCAAATGATTTATGTAAATAGTACCGAAATCTCAATCATTACAGAAAACAAATAAAAATTTAAATCTAATGAAATAAAGTATTTTCATTTGTTTTCATATTTGATTCTCCCGAAGCTCTTTCATATAAAATACCCTTTTTTGCTTTTCAGATACTGCAAGTAATCCTAGAACTCACTCCGCTAATGCCCCCCGTACTTGGCACAACGAAAGCAATTCATTGGAAGAGAACTGGAGTCAGCTGCGTCGACATGCGAGTCGATGTTCTGTTCAATCGGAGTTCGTGGAAAGTGGACGATCCCCAGTGATCGGATATAGCCACGGACATCATCGGCACCGGTATCTCTCAACGCAGAACAGTGGACGAAGTGTAAATAAAAACTCCGATGTTGTCTTTTCTTATACTACTGGACAGCAACCTCAAGTGATTCGACCTACGCATAGTACTGCTAGTTTGGACACTGCTTTGCTTCTAAGGGTAAATTAGAATTTATTTTATCCCAACTAAATGTATCAGATGCTTGACTTAATAAACTTGTAGACATTTATTCGAATTACTTGATCGTAAGATGTTATGGTAAATATGTGCTTTGTTTGAAAATTGACTTGTCCTTGAACATTGACCATCAATTTCAATTGGATTGTAGAGTGCTTGGCTTTAAGTCATTTTTTGCGCGACACTCTGTATCGATTTGATCATTTACGTCTCTACGTATAGTGAAAAAATCAGTTATGTGAACTTTATATTCTGTCATTGATTTCGTAACGTATCAGAAAATGTGAAATAGTAATTATACTTAGGTTAATTTTTTTCATTTGTTGTTTCCAAAGTATATATTGTAACCTTTTATTAAAAGTTGTTCATCCAAATGTTAAATCCTTTTGCATATTTTAAGCTGGAATGTATTTTCGCTATCCATTTTTTTCTTAAATTTTCAAATAACTATCAGGTTTGCGATCTTCTGATAAATAGGTATAAGTGAACCCAAGTTGTATTAAATACCCTCACCACGGTAGTAATTGCAAGTGAAAATCTTTATATTGGTGTTTAAAAATTGTCTCTTATTTTCAGAACAAATAACCTGTGGCCTAAAGAGGTGAAAAAGTAGGAATTTTTGGTGTTTAAAAGACTTTAGGATATGAATTGTGCTTCCGCGTGTTTTCTCTGCAAATAGCGATTTTAAATTTTATTACACTCCACAATGATTGGTGCGACTCGAAGTGGGAATATGCAGTAGTCACTCATTGCGTTATTTCCTTTTTCAAATATCAGATCTTTAAACTACATTGAATCAAACCTTTGACAATTTTTTGTATCACTTGCTATCTTGATTTTAATTTAATTATACTTAATTATTTTGATGCATTTTATTTTTTCGTTTTCTTCTTATAAACTCAATCTGTCAATTTCATGCTTAAGTTAACTAATTTGTTACAATTTAGTAAAATTTGTCAAATAAATTCCTGTGGAAATAGACATGCTAATTTAATTATGAATGTTTTAATCTTTTTGAAGAAACTAACTCATTTTCGTGCCGAAATGTATCTGCAATCGACTAAATTATTTAATTGACAGAAAAAACTCCAAACTATGTACGTTTGAGCATTTTGATAAGGCTTGAATTTTTACATTTAGAATGTCCACTAAACGTTAATATAGCAAAGTATAAATTTCAGTTTTCAATGAGGTAAAAGGAAAGAACATTTTTCGACTTTAATTGTCCACTTATTTAATTATTTAAACAATGGCCCCTTCGTGTCAAAGAATGACCTAAATCAGTGTTATTGTTGGTATATTTGTTTGTTTGCACGCAGTCCGGCGTGGGCTTAGAGTACTTTTTACTCATAATGGAGCGAAATGTTGGAGTGTTAATCAGAAGAAAACGGTAAAATGCCAAGTAATTTAATAAAGTACGATGAGGTAAGAGGTCAGGCAGATGAGAATAAAGCTAGGGCACTTGAAGTGTTGTATTTCATTTAGATTTGGAATCTATTAGAATTTTTTGACCTATTTACGTAATACAACTCCACATTTCTACAGTTTAATGGTCAACATTCAATCATCATGTTCTGAGCTTACTTGGTTGTCTGTTAAATTGTGCGCTTGGTTATTTCATCCTTTTATATTTGTTGTTTAGCATCTCTAAGTGTTAGCTACTTGGCTACGACTCACTGTGGTTCCAAATTCTATCCTTTTTAATCAAAATAATGTCTCTTGTTTCTCTTAACCTAGAATTTGCTTTATTTGGTCTTGATGCGTCATTACTATCAATATTGTAATAAATTTTAGCGAATTGTTTATTCGGTCACCTTCGGTCTTCTTAGCTAATGCTTTCCAAGTCGGTATAAAAAAAATTGAAAATTGTTATCTCAGCAAATGTGATTCCTTAACCGAAAACAGTAACTTCATTACTGTAAGTACTCAGAATTATCACTACGCGTTTCTAAAAGTTGATTTGTCTTATTTGCTAGGATTCACAGGAAGCTCTCAACGAAATTGCTCGACGAATTTATAGACAACCTATCCATCCAACCGTACCCGCATCGTCTATTCAACTTCCTCAGCTGCAAAACCTCTCCTCCTATCTTGCCAATCGTTATGCTGACTTTAATGGTGAAAAAAATCCTGCCATGGAAAAACATCGTCCAATGTCCCCACTTTCTCATGTGAGATTAGTTTATTGAATGTGATATTTATTACGTATGATAAGAGCAACAATTAGATGCTACAAATCGTATAATTGCGTGGAACTATTGAATCCTTCCCAAAAGTTTCACTAGGGAGGGCTTGGAGAGGGACCAATTAGAAATTTGGAATAATGGGAAAAATTTTACAAAACCTGATAAATTGTAATATATTTGATTTAAACATGACCAAATTCCCGAAAATGAAATTTTACACCTGAGTCTATTGTTTCATAGTGATATTCCTCTGCCTAATGTTTACAATTAGAATTTAATAGCTGGGCTAGCGAAGATTTATACGTTGATGGTACTGCTTTTAAGAATTAAAATCGTATGCGCAAACTTTTGCGACAATCCATTTTGAACTAATTTCTCATTTAATTAGGTTACACAAAGTGAATTTATCTTAACTACGTCTGTGTCCGCTTGCACTCCCAAAGATTATATGAACTCTGCAAAGTGACACTTATTTCTAAACTGAGCCTTAAACTAAAATTGTTGAGGATCAAGAGAGTTTTGATTGTTCTTACCTCTTTTAACATTAATTCCATATCTTTTCCTTAATAATATTGATTACTAATTTACGTTTTGATACAACCCACTCTTCGGATTATATTTTCGTAGTTTTACGCGATTTAACACGAATGCTTGAGGAAGGTAATGGGGTTTTGGTTTCAATCCTATTTTTTAGGAAAAAAAAGATGGTTAGTGGGAGTACTTTGTCATCTGAAAGTAAGCCTTTTTGATACAAGAACCATTTAAAAATAGACACAAAAATAAATTCTGAGGGAACTCGGTAGACTTGGAGGTTTGGATCTGTTGAAAAGATGATGTGCTAGAAACAAACACTGCATTTCCGACCCCATTTTTGCTTTAAGCTTGGCTCATATTTTTTTATTTTGAAATCATCTGTCTTAATGACTCTCGTTCAAAAGTCCTCTGATGTTATGGTCACTCTGCCGTAGTCGCTATGCCATATTTATAGCCCCTAAAATATAAAATAGATAGCCAGAGATATAAGCTTAGTTAAAATTTTATTTAGCCGTTGTTTTAAATATTAAATTTTAGCTAACAATTGGGGAAATTGGAACTCAATCAATTGATCGTTCATTAGTAGGCAGCAAATCAACCAATCAGCAACCGCAACATCTTTTCACGACTGCTTATTCTCTTGGTCAGAATGAGGCCCACCAATCAGCGAAAAACACGCCGTATTCTCCGCCTGTCTCAGCACCGCCTATATCTCCTATATCGATCGCTTCGGCTACTGAACCCGGATATTCTTTCCGAAGTAGTCGAAGACCTGCAAGCTCGAAGTATGTTGAAGTAATAGTAAAGCTGCCGTTGCTTTAAGCAGTATAATGAATTTACTTTTTGTCAAGCTAAAAGAAGCTTGAATCCATCTTGTGACAAATGTTATGCGGGAGAATAATCAAACCCTAGACGACAGAAGGCTTTTACGACCTTAATCGCTTCCATCGCTAGTAAAAGTCAACAAGAAATATCATTGACTGGTTCTGAAAATAATTTACTTAATAATAAATCCAATTTTGGGATACATATGGGAAACATGGTTATTAAAATGATTAAGGCTTTCCATTTTCTATTTGTAATAATTTTTTAGGAAAAGTAAAATCCTCCTGTTTAAAGGTATATTGGTTTTTTTTCTAATTAAAAGGAAATATTCGTATAAGTTGAGACTTCTTAAGCAATCACATACCAATTTGTCTATTCATTTCACAGCATTCACGAAAATAAGCTCTAGAAACAGCTTAAAGAGGAAATTCGCAATCGTTATCTTATTCCAAGCGAAAGATTACGTCAATAAACATGAGGTGGGTTGTTGAATTAAATTGAATTCAACTGATCTTATTGCCCTTAAATACCCAGCCAATAATTGCTTCAGACTTCGACTGGGTTATTCCTTTTGGTGTTAAGCCAATAACTCGCAAATAGGTCCAACTCTTAGAGCTAGGAGTACAGCTACCTTGCCCATACTGTTTTAACGCCACCCGACCAAATATACTCGTCTGTTTACTGATCAAATTCTTTCCATTCTTCCTATTTACTTGCCGATGATTGGAACATTGTGACGATTGGAGTTTTACATCGACGATTGGATGGTTAAATTTATTGAAATTGACTCTCGCAGCTGATGAAACGGAATAGCTTGTTGTACATTCTTTGCAATTGGACACGCCTTCAAGTGTTTTTTGAATGATGTCATATGATGTTTGTTTATTTAGTGAAGGCGGATGGAGCGGAACTTTTATCGCATCGCCCTCCTACGCAATTTTCCATTAACTCTAATGTGACTGTCAAAATGATATTACAGTACTTATCTAAATGTAAATCTTGCTCTTATGAATGAGTAAATCAGCTTTATCCTCATAGTAAAGGCCTATTGAAATGCCGCCAATATACACCAAAAAATTTTGGCCCCGCGCTCTTGGTCGTACGTAAAGTGTTTTTTTTTATAAGGTTAGTATAAGAATCCACAGTATTTCAGTTCTATGGGCTGTGTTTAAAATTGTGGTCAGAAGACACACTTATGAACTTATTAGTATCTAACAGATAAATCCACATATGAAATGGTTTAACTATTGAAGTCATGGATTTGATCTACTACTTCAGTTGGGGATACCATTGGAACGGTTAAAATTTCACGAGAGTCTTGAAGAGGGTGACATCTGCGATAAAATGGAACTATATTCCAAAGTCGGAATGTCGAGATTCTTAGTAGCTTTGAATTGTTGAAACACGGAATGGTTAACTTTTCCATAGAGTCTATATATATATATATAAACTCTTTACAAACCAATTTTCATGAAATCCTTTCTTCAGTCCATGTGCGAATTAATATTTTCGATATTTAAATCTGTTTGACCAGTTTCTGAAGTCGAATGGCATCCAACGTATCGTTTATGTTTTCGGCCAAATAAGCTTTTTTTTGGCCAATATATTGCCACATATTTGCAAATCGTGTTGGCTTTTGTTTCACCCGAAACTTGATTATGATCGCACATCAAATTTCCATGCATCTGGCATAATTGACATTAATGAAGTACACATGTGTGCGTTTTGAATGAATTTGCATTTCCGTAAAGTAAATTGAGAGATATTTGCTCTGTCACTATCAAATATTTCAATTTCCTTGTTGATGTAAGGCTGCAAGATAAATATTTTTCAAGTTCGTTTTTTCTTACGTCTTTTAAATCATATCACCTCAAATGTATTTACATTGGAAAGTGCTTTTTATTTACAAAATTTTAGCCTGTTATTCCAATTAGTTTCATAAGCTTAAAGCACCTCTGGAACTACTTCGAATTTTTGTTCATGTATTATACTAGCCTTAAATTTCTAATTTTTTTCTCCAGTTGAACTTGTTTCTTGTTAATGCCGATTCAAATTTTGTTTATTTACAAAAAAAACTTAGTGGTCACTTAATGGACCTAAGATGTCTTTACTGAAACGATGACTGTTTATTGTTGCTCACCTCTAGCCGCTATGTCGTTCGTCGGCATTCCTTGCGTAATTCCAACAACCAACGGATAGACAGTCCAACACCGGATGATATCTTCCCCGCCGAGCACAAAAATATCACTCCCGCCCCCCACGTCAACCCCCTTATCAGTCACACGTCACCCAAGGTGGTCACTGAGGTTAAGGTCATGCCAAGTCGACCAACAGGAATTAGTGTTACTACTACTGTGGCCCCGTTAATTTTACAGCGGAGACCTGAAGCTGATACTAAATCTTGTAAGTTACTGCTAAATTATCGAAAGGTTGTCAAATGTTGTTATTTTTTGACGGGGAGTTTATAATCCGTCACTTACTTTGGGTGGAAAACTCTCCTTTGAATATTTTGATTTCCGGACACTTCCGGTCAACCTTGGTAGGATATAAATAATAATATTCATGAATAGTACTTATTTTCAAAAATCTGATCTCCAGTTAATAATTCAAATACTGCATTTGTCTGCTTTGACTGAGAGCGCTAATAGCCCAATATCTTGACCAAGTGCCCAAATTGTTTTTTTCAACACGACTAAAGGCAAATGTACAATTTAAATTTCTTCCATTTTACATAATTTTTGTCTTGTCTTATGAGAGTGCAATTTTTCATATAATTATTAATTTATGATTTGCTTCGTGAGATTAAATTTAATAATTTCCTCAGCAATTTTCTTTTAAAATCTCAATTCTAGTAAAGGCTGCATAAGTAGGCTCGTCTGAAAGACTGTTTTATTTGTTATAAGACTATATCTGTTATTTTCTATCAACATTTGATTACAATTGTTCTATTGTCTAATTTAACGTGCCTCGGTGGATGAATGTTCTGTAAATAAGTCAAATTTCCTATTTTTTGCGATTTAATCCGAAGTTTAATCTAATTTTTCTCACACTATTTTATGTTCTTTTGTGTTTTTTGGAATTGTTCAACTAACATCCCACCTATTAATACTAATATGTTAGACATATTAGTAAATTTAAAGTTAAATTACTAATGATTTGCGAAATTATGCCCTATTTCTGATTTCTCAAACACTTTTAAACTAAAACTAATTATAATATAGTTTACCCATTTACTTAATCCACCAGCTACCATATGGAAATAGGAATATTATATTATTTTACTCTATAGTACTTCATACTTGATGTAAGTTGTCAAAGAAACCTATTTAAATAACTGTCAAATTTGGTGTTATGGTATACGAATTCCATTTTTACTTAAAAATTACAAATTTTTGCACATTTGGGCATATAATTAAATGAAACATCGAACGAGAGAAAAGTGAAGAGCGTTGTTTTAAATTTTCGTCTTGAGATATTTAAACCGTAGTCTTGAAAGTACATTAAGTGGTTAGTTTTCTGTTGTAACGGATCACTTCGTTTTTTTCACCTAAAAATTTAGCATTTTCTTTAGCACAATGCAGTTAGTTAATTCAGTCTACGAGATATGCATCGATTCTACAATGTTTCTTTTCTACAAAATTTCTGTCTATCACCGACTGTATCGTTTAATGGCATTGACTGGTGTGCTTAGGAAATAGACTTTTTGTTACTACTTGTTTTTTTCTACGTAAATAATGTTATTTTTTAATTTCAATGTTTAGTAGGTATTTCTTTACTTTCTTATTTCGAAATCATATAGCCGACCGATTCCAGAACTCAACTCACATTTGAGCAAAAATCAATAAACTACTCAAAATCCTGTCTTTGCTACCATATTAATAGTCACAAAATTTTATGAACGTGTAACAATGGATTGTCAATTTGATATTTCTTCTCCAACCAGATCCAATTTCATCTTTTCCTATCTCTCAACACGTCATGTCTCTGTAACCTGATTAAATGGGAGAGTTTAGTTAATAATCTATTCTTCACACTGACAGCGTTTAGCTTAGGGCTATCTCGCATGCTTTTATGCTAGGTGCCTAGATTAGGAGGCGAGGGTATTTAATATTTTATCTTTACGCTTTGGTGAAATTTCTATATAGTTAGCCAAAATGTTCCGTTTCCTATCGAAGTTGAAAGCATGACATTTTCTTCTACAATTTAAGAATTGAGTCCAGTTAAAATAACCATTTGACTCCACCGTTTTTCGTTAGTTTCCTTTGAAAGAAGTTTCAGTAGTGCGCAGAATTCTGAACTTGACAGATCACATCCATCATTTGTCGATCTTAGAAGTTTGATTTATGATGTTCAAGGAGTTAAAACATACAATTTTTTGTATTCAACAGTTGAGCAGCTAACCTCAGAAATTCCGTCTAAATATGTTAATTGTATAAGGTATTTTTTCCATGTGATATTGATGGTCCTTAGTTTATTTAATCATTGTGATTTATTTGGAATTTATTGCTGTAGATATCAATTTCAACAAATGTCTTAGTTAAAACAACTTTTATTTTAGTAGTCTCGAATTCTCATGAGAGTGGAGTTCTCTTAAAAATTGTGTCAAATGCAACTGCAACAGGCGCATAAAAACAACAGTGGACTATCCAGTCGTTCTTCTCATTTTTGGCGCTACTATTTATGTATTTCCTCTTTAGTTACTGCAAATTCTGGTTATTCCTTAAAATAAAGAGAAAACATTTTCATCTCCAGGAGTAGGTGGAAAAGGAATGCCAAGCTGCAGAAAAGACCATCACTATAGCCTCAAAACTCTCTATACAATGATCTGGGATTTGAAAATTATGCAGCCTGCTGTTCAATTTCTACGCTTTATACTATTTTTAAATGGGTCGATTTATTATTAACATTCTTTTACCACCAATTCGGAAAATGTTCGTCTTTCTACACACTTGAAAAAAAATCATACCAATTGAATGAATCTCGTTGCAGTGACCTTACCTTATCTAATCCGTTGGATTTGAGGTAGAGTGGTTTTAGAAGCAGCCA
Organism: Hymenolepis microstoma; assembly: GCA_000469805.3. Lineage (NCBI taxonomy): Eukaryota > Metazoa > Platyhelminthes > Cestoda > Cyclophyllidea > Hymenolepididae > Hymenolepis > Hymenolepis microstoma. The sequence continues at coordinate 33,290,177 of LR215989.1, read as the reverse complement.
ATTTGCAATCTCTTTATCAAATGTATTTAGTCTTCTACTCTTAATCCTACGGTTTGATAGGGTGAAATAGAAAGACTCATCAAAAGCATGCTTAAATGAAATATATACAAAATGAATTCCAAGGAGAGCAAGCCGGAAGTTTTGAAAATTTTTTTTGAAAGGCAAATCTGCCTGAACGCTGTTAAGACTTTTACTATCTTATTTATTCAAAATGTAAGGCTTTTATGTGTACTAACAGTGGCGTATTGAACATGCTAAACTGATCTACTTTAGACAACTTTTCAACTGATAGCCTGTGTGCCTCTCTGGGGCTGTTGCAAACCTACACGTCAATTATTTGTGCTCGTTTCTTCTCCGACTTCTGTGCACATACATATTAATTACCCGTTTTTTGTGACTGTGCATTCTGTTAGGTTATTTGCCATTGTAAATAAGGTCGCTTAGCAAGGCGAAATGGAAACACTTCAATCCAATTTTGTTTAATTAACGGAGAATAACTTTGTGCCCAACCTGACTATTTGTCTGTTTCGTCTAGTTAGCTAGAGATAAGAGTTTATCATAGATCCAGACGGGGTACCTTTAATTGCTAAAAACACTCCCTCATTATGCTCATATTCCCTATCTTATTTCGTCCTGATTTTTCACCCTTAAAAGACCTAAGTGTGAGTTGACTATCTGTCTATTATTATGTCGTTGTGTAAATCCCCCTACTTACTCAGTTGACGTGGTCAACCATTCTCCCATTTTCCAACTTTTGGCAGTTTGGGAGTGGCAATTATGGGCAACCCTGGGTGTGTAAGTTTGCACACATCCCCTGATTGTAGTCTGTGGCCTAGTGACAGCTAGAAGGTCTAATTGAGTGCATTTAAAGGCTGACGCTTGTAGAAAAGAAAACAACTGGAAAAATTTCAATACGAAATTCTTTTCCAATAAAAATTCTTTGACTATCGAACGATATTGCCCTCCAAGAATGCTCCATTTTTACCATTATTTTCATAAACTTTTGTTAGAAATCAAATCTAATTTTTTTTTCTAAAGGTACAGTATTTAACCCCCCCCCCCTCCCTCCTCTCTCCCTCTCCGAATTGAATTCTAGCACTGTAAATTCGCTTTTATTGTCTTGTCTCAACACAAAAGAGTGCAAAATTTGGGAAACTATTTTCTTAATTCTTAGGAAAGTTTTCTTGTAAAATAATAGCGTTAAAGCAGAAGGAGGGAACAATGCGTGAACTATTTCAAAACTTTTCCTTGCTGAGACAAAGTTACTGCAATCAGCGTAAGTTAAAATGGTCCGTTTTTATTTATTTAATAAAATGCTAAGTATCTCGACAGATGTTTTCTCATTTGAGTCTGTTTAATAGGGGCTGACATTGAAATTCCTTCCTTCAAAAACAGAATTCATCATGTGCCTTCAAGTTAATTTATATTCCCATATCTCCATTCATATTTCGTTGTGCCTCCTCTTCTAGCTTGTATAGAAGCCTGCCAGTTCCTTATGCTGCGCTATCGCTATCATTTTCACTCTTTACAACACTGGCCCGTGCGATTTACCGTTATTTGCAGTAAAACAACTACTTTATTGGCTGCTCTAACCCGCCAATTTTTTCTTCTATAATAAAGTGCCCGATGAATGGCACTGCAGTTATGCTTATTATCCACTTTAAGTGTAATTTCTTTTCAAGAGTTTTCTGTTTTATCATTAATTTTCAGCATGAAAATCTAAATCTTTAGTAATTATTTTTAAACAAGTGTTATTCGCACAAGCGTTTTTTTTCTAATAGAAACGTCGGTCAGTATCGCTATTGGTTAGGATTTTATGAGGTTCTGGAAGTCTCTGACAGTTTCAGACTCTAACATAAGCCAGGTTCCCTCTCTATTTTGTAGTTAAGGAAAATAAACGTGTGTTGATGTGCCGAACGGGCATATTTCATTCAGATCGAGGTCTAACTTCTGGTTTTATTTTATACTCACATGAGAAGTGGTCTGGAGAATTTTACATGAGACTTACACTAGTCCCTGCACATGTCATCTTCAATTAGGCTTAGCATATTTTTCTGTTAAACGTCGATGGAAATAGCACTAAAGGGTCTTTTGGGAACACGAAGAAAAATCGGTCATTATGGAGAATAGATTTGTTTGTTTTGATAGTGGAGTAAAAAGCAGTGCTGGGTAGCTAATTTGAAGCAAATAGTGAATTGCTATTCAATACAGCTACTTCAGTCACTATTGTCGTAATCCATTGTATGACAATGGATCACAATTTTAATATTAGAAATATGTAATAAGGGCAGTAAAATGTTTGGAGATCTGATGAAATGGTCGCAATTCATCGTTTTGACTTCGTTTCTAAAGATATGGAGCACCCTGTTGCTTCATGCACTAATTGTGCAAGAGGCAAATTTCTGGATTTCTTCTATGATCCCCCAAGTGAGTTTATATTACCGTATGATCAGGTTTGATGAAAGGGGTTCCACCTGCATGCAGTTCTTTGCGAATTTAACCACGCCATTGCCTAGAAATGACAGAACAGAATGAAGCTAACTCATAACTAACCGTATTAAATATAGTTATAATTTGAGTGACTTGCACTAGTATGTATATTGTTGCACAGGAGTTCATAAGGTCAATCTACTGTTTGCTTTCAGCTGCTAGTATGCACTGTGCATTTGTGATATTTCGCAATGATCACTCTTAATTTAGCAAGATATAAATGACATAATTAAATAAATCTTTTGGCGAAGAAAATTTATTTTCAATTCCAGCACACAAATTTTTTAGCTTTCCTCCTCTGACATTTCTTTTACCGAATAATTTAGGTCTGCAAACAAGCATATTTTACTGTTTAATGAGACATTTGCGAACTTCCAGCTACTGCCGGTGCGATGTACATTTGTCATATTTTCGAAATTATTTAAATTTTAAAACACGTTCTGAACATTATTCGCACTTTGTTTTAGAAAAATAAATATTGGAACTTTATTTTAATTGTTCTGGTTATGTTGTTTTTTTACTTTGAATCTAAGCGTCGTCTTTGTTCTTAAAATCTAAATCAAAGTGTTTCTCAAGAGTTCGTGGGAAATTTAATTTGTGGTTTCGAAATTTTCTGATTTTCGCTTTCAAGGTGGTTTTTGTCGATGTTATCATATCTATCTTTGCATACCATTTGATCCACTCTTGAGCCGAGTTAACTAATTGAAATTAATAAAAATTACATGAATAAAAAATGTCCTCTAAATTTTAATGGATAGTTGTGGATATTAATGATCGATTTATTGTTTTATTCTTATTTATTTCATATTCCAGTTCCCGCCGTCGCCATTTCGCCTATTGTTCGTGGCAGTCAACCTATGAGTACAACAACGGACGCCTCGGTAGGTTTAAGAATTTAGAATTTTGCCCCCAAACAAAAAAAAATAATTTACGAACAAAGAAAAGCTGAAACGGGTTTTAGCCGATGGAAAGCATCTAAACATAGAGTGTTGATACGAGTAAGACGTCAGATGAAAGTAAAAAATGAAAGCGGTGATTCAAGTGTCACAACCTATTTTAATTCTGGTTCAATTGATTTATGCCTTTCCTTATGGGAAACATATTTCATTGTCGAATATTTTGGTGTTCTAAAATTCAAATATCATGCCTTGACTCGCATTTTTCTTGGGTGCTAATGATTATATGCCTGTTTGTTATATGAAGTGTTTGATCATGTCATCTCGATCTGTCTGTCTCTTTTTTGTGTTAATACAAAGTGTAGAAAATCTTATTATCTGTATACTTGGAAGTTTGTGCCAAGTGATTGTGGACAGTTGTCGAAAATCGATCTGCATTCACACATCTTTTGCATATTTCATAACCGAATTCAAATTCTTTTGGGAGCAGATTTCATTGCAAAATTTAGAAACTAACGGCGCTTTCTTCCTCATGCCCCCATAGCTGCAAACCATTCATCTATTATAAGCTAAAATTTTTAATTACCCTGCCCATTGGCACGACTTATTTTCTTATCTTATGTTCACTACTTTTAATAGTTAATTCTCTGTTCCTTATTCAATTGCATCTCTCTACCGAGACAGATCGGAGTTAGATTGAAGTGGGGAGGGGAGGAAAGGAGGGGTTGGAGAAGGCAGAATTCGAACACACAATATTATTTTTACTTCTTAAAATGACAATTTTAGTTCGAGGCTAAGAATTTGTTATCTGCAGTTTTGTTGTTTTTCAGGGGATTAAGGGATTGTAATGATTAAAAGATGGGTGGAAAAGATCATTCCTCGTAATTGTGACCTCTTTCATTCTGGCGATCAAAATTAAACACCCTGGATCTTTCAAATGTACGAATTAAAGAAAGATAATTGATACTTAAACTGGAAATTTTACATTATTACCACTGTTGGTATTTGGGTGCTTGAAATTACAAAATCGCACACTTTTGTTCACTTCCAGCAATATATTAGATTGGATTATTAAAAATCTTAATAACATATGTAACATGTGGTAATAAAACCACCGGAACGGACCGTAACAGCTGTTTGGATGAGAACTCTCTCTCTCTCTATTGACAGAACAAAATTTAACATCCTGTTTATCACATGCTAGAAACTAATGTCCAGTAGGTGTTAATGGAAAGAGAATCAGGAAGATAGAGGCAACAATACTGAGAGTCAAGAGTCTTCCTCATTTGATTCTTAGTACGGCTATTAATAAGTTGAGCGGCTCACTGCTCTGCTTCAAAACCTTTAGACTTCTTAATTCATTCTCTGCTTTAGTGTACAAACTTCCGAAGACCAGTGTTCATTTACCTATTAATGAAGGTGTGTGTACTACCTCTTCAAGTCACTTATCACTTTTGAAGATTAAGCAAACGAAATGTCCTTCATTCTATATTTGGCAATTCACTCGAGTTATACGAAAGCGTAGAAATTCAGAAATCAGTTGTTTAAGTGCAGAAATGGTCACGAATTACTATTGATTTACTTACTCGAGTGAGCGCATCGTCCGCCAATGACTATCTTTTGAAAACCAGAATGCTTCAAGCAGCTACAAGCGACTGCTCGAGGACCTATTGAATTTCAGTTTAAACTTCTTCCAAACCGCAGTTTTTTAAGTGTATCACTTTTTATCAATCATAAAACTGCTTGAAGATACCTGTTGATTGTTTCACATATTTGTTCAAGGATAATTATTCATTTAGATAATATTTTCTAATAATCTAGGCATTGATTGCACATTTTGGCGAAATGTTCTCCTTTATTTTTCGCTAGATGACGTACGTATGTTGTCAAACTTGAGTAATTGCTAGGGCAGTCATCTCTTTGAAGTTAGCTTAGAAAATATTACCCCTTATTTACGATTTCACTGATGTTATTTTTCAAAATCGATATTATTTTCATAACTAATTTTTTATTAGTAATTAATTAATTGCTAATTAATTAATTTAAACGATTCACTTACTTCTCTGCTGTAATGTCATTGCCCTTAGCGAGAATCAACTTGGAATGGAGTGTACTATAACGTCAGTGCAGGAAAACCGCGTCAACTCATCAAATTACGCGCTTTATACTTAATCCTTATAACCTACTGCATCCAATAGTTCATATCGCTTTTTTTTCCTTTTTGACTCAAATATGAGTTCACCTCTTCGATAATTTGATGTTATTTGCAGTTGATTGCATTTGCTGGTTAGCCGTAACACCTTGGTACATTCGGTTTTTCCTATTGGCTAACAACAGCTAGTTCGTTTGGTGTTTAATAGTTTGAATTGATATCAAATTTTCGTCTCGAAGGCTGTGATTGATTTGACCAATGGAATCTAAGCACTTTCATCTGATGAACCTGAATAGAAAATAAGTAAATAACATTACGAATTCACTGTCTTGACCATATCTAATGAACTCTTACTAACCAATTTGTGTACGTTTTTGGCACATGCATGCATTTACAAATGTGGACTGCATCAACTCTGGCTGATTCTTAATGAATGTGTTCCCAAATTTCTAAAGAATTTCGTACAGTTCACGTTCGTACCCTTTTCCATGCTATTATCAAGCAAGTATATACTAAATAAACTGATTAACCGCTTTGATTAACTTGCACGTCTGCGAAGTTCGAAGTCACCTGTTCAGCATATATTCAGTGGACGCAATGACCATTAATGGGAGGGATCAGGGAGGCTTAATATAGGGTGCATGAGCTTTGGGTTTGTCATTATTTGTATATTTATTTTATTTGCCTTATGCCTTAAGATTGGAGGAAGTTCCTCTTCAATGAAAACTCCATCAACCGAGGAGAACCATGCAAACTCCCTTGGAGGCATTACTAAACCAGTGGCACGCAGATTTGATGCTCCCGCAGAAGATGTTTTTCGAGGATCTGCATTTTCCACTGTCCCTTCAAGTCGAGTTGCGATTCGACCGACTGAACTTTGTTCAACAGACCCTTCAGAACGGAATCGACGGTCGATGTCCCTTGGCCCAGTTGATACCTCCTCCAGTGGCGGTCCAGATGATGATGGGATTCTTCCTCTTCCGGATCCCTCTGATAAGGTATTCTTTTTCAATATTTTTTTTATATTTATTGTGCATTTCTTTAATGTACTTTAATCTATTCAAAATCGTGGGATTGTAATGAGAATACCTTGCCGACTCTAACGAAATTATTATTAGGGCGACCAGACCAGGTTCACTTGTCTAGATGTTATGATACTCATAAATAAGTAGTATGAGTAATAATAAACAAAAGTATATTCAAAATGTGTAAACTCACGAGATCAACATTCATCGGTACACATCCATTAGTGTGGATGGTGAACGAAACCAGTTAATGCTTTTCAGTAGAAAGGATGCTAAAATGCAAGATTGTCATGTGGTCGTTTCCATGCAAAGGTTCTTAGACACATGATTGCATCTACTAAACCGCTTATTTCAACTATTCAAGTAATTTCCATTTTAATTACTTTAATTATAGTTTTTATCAGTTATATATACATCGTATATCGTAAATCGTATTTTTATTTGAGGTTCCTTTTTTCTCTGGAGCACTCAATTTTCCCAAGTCACTGCATTTTAATTTTCCAAATTCTTTAACTTAATGCTAATTTGATTTTTTTTTCTATAAATGCAAAAAAATGCCAATTATAAGGATTATTAAAACCTATCCATTCTCTTATTTCGCAGTTTCACTTCCATTCTCAAAGGAGTCTTTGAATTCTGTTAGCTTCCATTATTTATGTCTAAATATTTCATGAACTGTCTAAAATTTTATAACCAAATCAGCTGCCAAAATCTCGCTCATAAATGCTCTGCCGTTGTTGTCCCCCAGGCATGTTCAAGTAGCTCTGTTTGATCTTTGTTTGACAGTTATTTTTTTGTATACATACATACATACATACTTGATTTTGGGTATGCTTTTAGGATAGGTTGCTTTCAGATAGAATTAACCTTAAATTGGTATCTGCCAACATCGCTTAGTTGAAAATAAATGTCCTTCAGTCTAACCATGGAGTACTTACTAAGGTCATTACTTGTGCTATTATTATGGCCTATAACACTGCAGATGCACCTTACAATTTTTAAACTGCGCGAAAGTAACTGAAATTGTGTTTGTGAAGTTCAATAAGGGGTAAAGTGAGAGGAATGAAGGGAGAACGAGACCCTAAAATGGGTCATTTAAATTTCGGAATTAGGTTGTAGAATGTTCACGTAATAGACAGGTCATTTCTCTTCCCCCTTCTAGGAAATCTTATTTTGTTTCTTGGAGTACTGGTCCTTTACTCCTTTCGAACGACATTCATTGCTTGAACATGTGCTACGTGAGGTGTTTCTTTTCACTTGACAACTCTCATCTCCAATTTCATATCACGTTAACAAGATTTGGGTGGATATTGGCTTGAGGTTTACTGGGAATATGTCGATGACAGTTCTATAAGGTTTTTGCTCTATTGATGATCCAGCATCCTCTTTGCTCTCGGTCGACCTGTTTTTTGAATTTCGTTGTGTCTTAATAGCAAGTTGTTGTTCTATTTCTAAGCCTGCAACACCCTAGCCGGCTGAACTACTAGCCCCAATCCCTCTGGAGTTTGAACGGGGATTGTGTTCCAATATACATATATATATAATCTTCTAAAGCAAGTTGTTCGAGACTGTAAGAATAAGGCGGAAGTCAGTTTCAATACTTTTTGATCCGACTGTCTTTTGTTAGATTATCTGTGAATTTTTGCTAAGTCAAATAGTGCTCTTACTTTGGCACCGATCCATCGTGTCTGGACGAAAGATGTCCGTCATGAGAGTTGTTGTTGCCTCTACTCTGCTTTAATCGAATTCACCTCCTCCCGACGGTTATTCGCGTGTTTGAAAGTTTTGAGTCTGTCGCCATTTAGCGGCAACTTTTTTTAATAACGTAGACTTAACTGTGCTCTAAATATTCGCAATCGTTTATCATTTTCACTTTAACTTGACTTGGCAACGAGATTAATTATAAGGACACCTTTTAGAACTGCAACATGGTTGTGATTGTTGGCTTCTTCTAGGAAATTTATTGGTTTACAAGAAGTTGAAATAAATTATTGCAAAAAATTGAAGATTTCAAATTGTATATTAAGACTTCTATGAGATATTTGGCAATTGGTCGTAAGATTGAACAATTTTATAACCTGCCATCCTTGTTATAGAGCAGAGACTAGTCCTCTTTCCAGAGGATTTTGATTACGACAATGTGCATGACCTTAAACACCCGACAAGGGTAGGAATCCTGCTTATCAGGACATGTGGCAATGTTTTTAGTATGATCAATTGTTAAATAGTGTTACTGCGGAGGACGTAGAAGGAGTCAGGTACTAGAGTTGTGGAAATAAAATATATGGTGACCAAGTTGTTCGGAATCCATATCACTTCCACACAAACGCCAGTTTAAAATTGGGAAATTTGTCTTGTTAGAATCCTTCTAGGTGCTTTGAACATAATTGCCACAATTTAGGCTAGAGATGGGCACAAACGGACTCAAAGAATATTCTGGGAGGTGAGGGTTGAAAGCAGCATTGAAATCAGTCAAATCGATTAATAGTTTAAAGCCCGAGGACTGAGTCACGCACAAAATGTCCTGAAAAGTGTAGAAAACAGCCTAAGTTCGAGTAACTGGGAAAATTCGGATTAAGGCAAATTTAATTTTAACCAAAGAATTGAACTACCACGGACTTCTGGATGCTAGAATGTGAAAACAATTCGATTTCTCTTTCTATTAATTGCCAAGTCCTTTATCCACTATCCTTATTCCTTTGTCACTTTAGAACTTAGTTATTCCTCTCTCCTGCTAATTTAATTGTGAAATTTTGGTCAACCTTGAAAGCTTGACTGAAAGTATTTATTCAACCTATTGATTTTTATTTTTGCATCAATGGCGCCAAATGTCACTTCTTTTTCAAAATCTGTCAAACACCATTGCAATTCGTAAACATGCCTTTAAGTCGGACAAGGCAAATCTGCAAAAAAAATTTCGTAAACTATATTTTGAATCGTTCACTGAATACGCAGCCTCCTCAATTCTTTTCATCTTAATAAGTTTAAAATATCGCTGTTAAGGCCTACTCAGTTACAGCCTGAAGGAAATAATTTTTAAATGGAATTAGATTTTGATAAACTGCAGTAATATTGTCAATTACCTTTTAACGCCCATGGCTACTTAAGACAACGTTTTCCTTCATTCATCTTGGGAATGAGGGTAGCGCATTGTGGATCCTCTCTTGTGAGAAACTTGAATTTTCCCATCACTTTTGCAGCTATACTTAATCAATGAAGTGAGCTATTTCATTTACTGGGTGCGCAAACATCGACCCTGGCTCCCCTGACCTTAAAAAATGACATGTTTGTCGCTTGGTACTTCATTAACTCATTGAAAATCTCGGGCCAAGGATTTGCTGTCGGAAATGCTCTCGATTGGTCAACCGCTTACGGTAAAGCAATAAGCGTTCTAATATACTTTAACGCGAAACGGTGGAGTCTTCATTATTGTTTCGATTATTTAAAATATTTTGAGTTATTATTGAAACGTCGCTTCCTCAACAAATTTTTCCCAAGACATCTCTCACCAGATTTTGTATGAAAAAGCCATTGTTTTCGGTGCTATTTTGTCTTTTAATTTTTGCGCAAATTATTGCATTTCTAGAAGGATTACGAAACTCAATAATTTATGCGTTTTTGTGGAATTCAATAGTTGCTTCTTTTGTTTAAATTTCGTTCGTTACTTGTCTGTACTGTACTTGTTTCCTTAGCAATAATGAAAGATTATTTGTTCTTCTTCCTGTCTCGTATTATTCATAACACTAACCGCTTTATTAAACTCCTTCTAATAAATGTCTTGACAAAAATACCCCTTGGCAGACCTGTAGTTATGATTACCACCGTATAAAGTATCTTGAAGTGAGTTATCCTGGTGGGGGCCATTGCATAATTGTACTGCAGAATGCAGCTTCACAATTGCTCTTAGGTAAGATATAATTGTCAGTTACAGAGAATTTTCCTCAGCTTAAGGCCCGACTTTGCAGTCACATGAGTCTGTTATCTGTCATCGCTACTGGCTTGTAGATTTTATCTAATTTATTATCTTCTTCACATAGTTATGTATGACCCATTCCCAGTTCATTAGGCAGTGTGCTGATTCCCTCAGTTATTTAAAGGTTAAGAATAAGAATAAAGCATCTTCTTAGCATCTTCCATACAAAATAGACAAGCAGTTAGTGGCCCAACAAAGTTTCAACTCAAAGACCTAGAAAAGGGGAATAAAGGAAAGGCTGAGTTTTTTCCTAATCAACCAAAATATTTCAGCTTCAAGAAGTCCAAGAAGGTTACTTACCTGAGGTCGAAATAGGCAACATAATTAAGTCAAAATATCAAATTGAATTCTTTAAGTGCTGAGCTTTCCACCGGGTAAAAGTGTTTTACAGCACCATACATAATATTTGGATGTTCCAAGAGTCAATCTTTACACTTTGACCTCTGAGTACATACATGAGTTCATACCCAGAATATTCCGAGCTTAACGTCAAGTAGATTTAATTGGTTATTCAGGCGATTCTGTTGCCCTTAGCAAACAGTACGAAGGAAATGTGTCTTAATAAAGGCACAACAAACAGACAAAACTGAGCCCAGTATATTTTACTCCACTTGAATTCAAATAACACCAATCCAATCCAAAGAAATTTAGATAATTATTCATAGCTTGAAAGAATTACAAACAATTGCAAAAATGGAAAAATTGCGGCTATCGATTTTTCGAAAACAAAATTTTAGTGTTTAAAGTAAGTCTCGCCTTAGATTTCTTGATTCTTCCTCGTATTCGTACTTATTTCTAACTTATGCAAACAGAAAACTCTTGAAATTCTGTTCGCGTGAGGGACAAATAGTCTTCGCGACGCGTTTCTCGGCAAAGTGAATTCTAAATGGGTGTGGGAGGCGATGCAAACGTATCACCCGAGAATATCTCCCTTTCCCTTGCTTAATCCACTTTTTTCGCCCGCTTTGACTCCACCGATTCATTCAGCTCTAATAACGTAAAATTTTTCTCGACCGCAGTAAAAACTTTTAACGATTAGCAGAATTTGATAGTTTAATAAAGCAATGCAGAAAGTGTGTGAGAAAGTTTAAGCCGAAATTGGGAAAAAATTTGGGGCTCCAAGTCGTACTTCACCTAACTTTCGAGATTCTCAAGTCTACTTCTCTACTTAATCTAGTTCATTACGTTATATAAGCATTTCTTCTGTCTTGCTTAGTGAATTTATTCTCACACTGTTCTCTGCTGATTGAGTATTTTAAAAAACTAAATGGTCTTCATGTCTCAAAGATCTAGAAGGTAGAATCGAGGGAAAAGCAGAATCGGTTAACCAGCGGCTATTAAAAATTAACCGTCTGTACTACTGGTCTTGCAATTGACATGTCGTTGAATTCTATTCGCAAAATCTGAGCTGTCGCACAAGAGGCGAGTATAGACTGTCAATCAACATTCTCCGAATTAAACGTTTGCAAACTGTTCGGATAAACACAAAATTACTACTGGTAAAAATTGTTAAAAGGACTCGTCTACTCACATAATTCTATAGCCAATAGCACAGTAACAAGTTTCATCAAGAGAGATATTTAAATAAGGAGAAGAGGGAACGACTCATCAAGGATGAGGGGGTTAACAATGAGTAGTCAGTGAGTACTGAACATCACACTCCTTTGTTTACCCATATTTGCAAAAGGAACGAAGCCGGCTTAGTGATAACCTTTTGATCAGTCTACGCTACTTGACCCCTAGGTTCTTGAGTGGGACAAGCTTCGATGTATCCAGAGTTTTTAGATCAGTCAGTTTGACTTAATCAAGGATCATGTCGCCTCGTTTGTTTCGTAGACGACGTCAGCAACAGTGCAGTTAACTTAAATGATATTATTATTATTTTCACTAAGATATTAGAATGATTTCTCGGCATGTTGTTCAACGATACACTTTATTCCAATTTAAATCAACTAAGGTAACACTCTTACGAAAGTGGAGTTCTTATGGCTAACAATAGACAACCACGTTCCAACTTTGGAGACCAAGGGCTGAGGGAGTGCAGTAGGATTGAGGTGGAGTGAAGAGAGCACCAAATGTTTTCGCCAAAGCCTATGAAAGTCAGGTAGATTAGCTGAATCATCATAAAGTAGAGGCGAGTTGATCTTTGATAAATATGACGAAAGTAGCCATTCAGATGTACGATTAAGCCATCTCAAAAAAAAATCGTTTTATCCAGTGGAGATTAGCTTTTGCATAACATGAAGCAAATGAAAATTGTGCAAATTCAAATTAATCCCCCATAGTTCTCATCAATTATTAAAAACGCCTATCATTTTTACTTCCAAGGTATAATTGATTGCACAAATTGTCCATAATTCCTCTAACGAAAAAGGGGTAATTATGTAATTTTTAGTATGGTGAATCTATTTGCTTTCGGAAAAAATCATCACTTCTAGCTTTGATGTAATTCGGAGTTATATACGGGGGTAATAGCTAAGGAAATGAGAACAATTCCGTCCATTTATGAATTTTATAGTTATAAGTTAGAAAGTGAAGCTACACGACATATCAAAAACGCGATTGGAAATTTGATTATTACTGTCCTGCAAGGCGATTTCTTATTCTCTTCCCTTTAGAACTATGAAACGCTCTTCGCCTCTTCAATTCTGCGTCTTTCTAATCGCCTTCGAAGATGTTCGGACAATCTCGCTCAAAAAATAGGGTCAGTTTCCAATATACTACTTATCTCAACGCAGTAGTGCATTTAACATTTATAACCTGATTCTATCCTTACAGCGCACCCAGCTCTGACACGAATTCTCCAGTGGGTCAAAGTTCCTGGAAGAGTAATCTCAAATCATCAACCTCTTTGCATCAAGAACTCAGCGACTCCTTATCCAACATGCGAACTGTGGAACAGCAATTACAATGTGCGCAATAAGTGATAAAAGCAGATGATTACATTAAGTTCAGTAGAAATAATTTTTTGATTCTGTTTTAGACATGGAAAATGTGCTATTTGGAGGACAAGGTAGCGTTGGCAGTGCAAATTCAACATGTGCACGAAGCAAGTCTTCAATAGAGACAAATTACCTCCAGGAATTGGAGCGTATCAACAATGAGCTAAGGGGTTTCGTACCAATTGGGGGAACTGCAATTAACCAACCTGGTGAAAGGGACACCACCACAGAGATATCTCATGTTTCAACGGAAGCTACAGATTCTGGAGTCGACGCCTCATTGGTTGTCGAACGTGGAAACGATTTAAAGAGCTCCGTCTCCATGGCAACGACAAGTGCATCTGGACTCAGAAGAAGTGATGAGGATCCAGCCTTTCCCAGTGGTGATTTTTACTGACATAAATGAAAGAAATACCTATTCCCCATCCCTAACGCAATTATAGATCCCATCACCTTTTGCCCAATAAACCAATATAATTTGAAGTAAAAAGAACAAATAAAACGCATATTTATACCTGTCTGAATTGCCTTTATTTTGAGTCATGTTATTATTTTGAGAATACATATTCTAGATCAAAAACCACAGTTTATTACTAATCATCAGCTCACATTCCACAAACGAAATGAACGACTACACAGGTCAAAGAAAACCCTACGAAGACAAATGTTAAAAAGCTTTCTTTAATCGGAAAGGTTGTTTGAACTTTATGAACTTGCGCTTTTGAAAAAATTGCAGATCATGTGATCAGTGATCAATAGCGCATATCCAGTGATGAACATTGATCAGCAAAAGAAGTGTTTAGAAGCGAGTTCCCAATCAGTAAGGCTTCCAGACACCTTTTAGTGACGACTCCGCCAGCAAGCACAGATATACTTGAAGACTATCCAAAGATCGTGCGCTGCTAGTTGACGAACTATTAGAGATTGACTCGGCATTAACCCCAACATTTTTAATAAATTTTAACAAAGTACTTCATATAGAAAAGTACAACTAGTCTTTAACTTGAAACAGTAAGGCCGTAACACAAATAGTAAAGAAAAAGAACATAATTACAAGACAGATAAATATCAAGGAAATAGATAAGTAGAAAACTAAAAAAAAATGCAAAATTTGCGAATTTGCTAATGTGAGTCTGGAGGTCTTACTCTCTTCTCGTAAGTTTGTCGAAATCCAAAATCATTTAATGTTGATTGAGTAGCTTGAACGCGATAAGGTGCCAGCGGAGAACAGTCTATGGATTCTTCGTTGTTATTAAGTTTTTCAATGACCGGAAGGCCCTTCAAACTGGCATAATATTTTCGAGCTGTTGCAGTCATTTCAGCAAAAGCATTAACTGGCCTGTTAGGGAAATCTCAAAATATTTTACCTGACTCTCGGTCCAAGTCTTCCCGAATACGCTTTCGGTAGGGCTGCCCACTACCATTCAATGAATCAAGTACACGTTTCATTGTAAATAAGATCTATAAGAGGTTAATGAAGGCATATAAGTCAATATGCTTCATCCATGAAGGGTAAGAAAATTAATCACGGTTTTGAGCGAATTAAAAAAAAACTCAAAAAGTTATGGCAATAAATGAAACGAGTAATATGACTCACGAAGAACACCTACACACTAGAGCTATAGTTTATTCAAATCAAGCACTCAGTCATTGACCCGTGATTTCGGTATTAAAACAAATAATTTGAGCTTAAAATACGAATTTATTTATATATGTTTTGCAGAGATATAAATTTTCCCGAATTCAAGAACCTTAAACGTGAGCAAATAATAGAGTTTGGATCATTGCCATTTGTAAAGATATAAAAATATGTAGATTTAAAAAGGAGGCGAGTGGGTCGCGTGTCACCTCAGATAAGAATAGTGCGTCTCTAAATCAGTTACCATTTTTCCATATCCAAATCGTCCCTGAAAATACACTGGAATTTCAAGATCAGAACTGCTGTTGAGTTTAATGTACAACAAAATAGGGCTCTTTATCAAATACATTTGATTAATGAATATTTTTTATCTTCCGACTGCCACTTCCAGCTGTGAACAATTCCGTTATAAACCGACTAAAACAAAATAATTATGTTTATCGCTCTTGTTTTGTGTTCTCCGCAGCGAAGCCTATGATATATAGTAAACAGTTTTTATGTTTCCAATTAACCATTCTTTCTCATCAATTGTTTTTCGAGCTCCAAACAAAAGTAATAGATTTATAAGAGTAATATTCTGGCCGTTTCGTTCGGTTATGTACGTTTTCTGATTATTTTGAATAACGATTCACTTTAATCTACTCATAAATTAAGATAGTGGCGTTTGCTTGATAATATTTCGCAACATAACTTATCATTACTTCGCCGCGCCTATGTGCATAAACTTTTAAATTGCATAAATCATTATTGGCAAGATATACTTATAAGCTTTAGATGTCATTTTTAAACAAAACAAATTCTCAAAAAAATACACAATGAAACGCAAATGCAACCGCTGCCTTTTAATATCTCTCCTCCCTTTTATGAAAATATAAAGTTATTGAAGAATTAATTATATGTAGTCGGTATAACTTTATTCTCAAATAGCCAAGAATCCCAAACCTAATTGATATCAAGGTCTAACTCAAACTTCTGTAGTTTGGTCTAGTTTTTACAAGGCAGCAACACTTCCATAAGAGTTTTAGCAGAGGATCGGTCGTTTAACACGGAAACCATCGTCATTAGACACATTAAGAATAACGCGTTGAGAGTCTCCTCTGTTGTGTGATTTCCGAAGTACCCAATTTTTCGAACCAATGAATTACCCTGCCTAAAAATTCAATTAATGGTAATATAGTTCATCGGCCATCACCTTACAATCTTTTAAAACCTTAGAAGTCTTCCAAATAGTCATAAGTTCCCCGATTTAAATGACAATACGAGAGTAAGGTAAACTTTCTCACTTAAACTTTGAATGCAGGTATCTAACTATATACAACAGCATTAGACGACGTGATGTATCCATTTTAAATTCGGATACACTAATGCGTGAGGTCAGCGAGGTCAATGACAATAACCTATTTGGCTTTTGACACTCTTTTCTAACTTTGACTTGTGGTTTTTCGTTCAGAAGGTCATATTCAAGAAAATGTTTGCTTTTAAATTCATTAAATAGTCTGCGATTTTCAATTATTTTATGAAATGGCACATTAGTTAGTGTAATATATTGAAAAAATGATTGCAGGTAACCGTCGAAAAGATTTTCAAGCAAAGTGTTTTTGAGTAGTTGTTATTTTAATCATTTTATAAAAATTTTTACTTCTTACTCATTTTTTTGTATTATTCATCCCATTTTGCTAACCCCTGTGAATATGTTAGCGAATTTTTGAACGAAGTATTTATGTCACTTATTGGAAGTTTCTATGTTTGAAAAATTATTTTAACATTCAATTTTGCTATCAATGTGTGCTACTTCAACTACTGCAAACTGGCATGTGGACAAAATTTAATTACTGGCCAAATCACCAAACGTAATCGATTAAGTGCCACTAGTTTCCCCAAGCTACGAGATAGTAGAGTAACTAGGTGCGTCTTAGTCAATGTACAATTCCTTTATATATGGGCCCTATTTGCCACAGTTTTTAACAAATACTTGCCAACTTTCGTACAATGCTTACGACCAAGCCTATCTGTAGGTCAAAATGGGTGAAGGATTTTCCATGAAACAAAAACCGAGATTATACAACTATTCTGGATTCAATAAATAAATTAGTGATGTCTATCCTAAGTAGGTACCCTTTTAATATTAAATATTTCATATAGGGTATAGGCAACCTTTAATTGCATATTTTGAATAATGATAATCAACTTTAACCTTTCTCATTAACAGATCTACAAGCGTGTCTTGAATTCTGGTAATTATTTAAAAATACTGGAATAAGTATGGAGCGACTCTGTCAATTCTGAACTACTAGTCTACCCTAGCCTTAATTCTGTTATAAGCTTACAAAAAGACAGGAAATTGGCATTGATTCCAAGCTAATATTAATAGAAATCTTCTCCTTTCAGGTCTGAATTCGTTAAAATTCGCTTCTTCTCACTGAATCTTTCACTGAAGTCTATACATTACCTTGCCCAAATCATGCCTTTTTAAGCGAACTCAGAAAAAATACTCTTTTATAATGGGTAACCATTGCAATCTTATAAAGTTCCATTTCAAGAATTTTCGTGTCGATTTTTGATCAATATTCAAGATTTAACCAGTTGCTCTATTCCTGTAGTTAATTTCTATTTAACAATTTTATAACTATCCTGTCGGGTTCCTTTTTAATTTGATGGATTTTAATAAGGGGTAGATTAGTTAGTAATTAACTGCAAAATCCCTTCTAAGTCTGAGGCTTGACGAAGGGAAGGAGGTCGTGTCTTTGAAAACATTCTCCCTACTCAGGGCTATGTTTTCGAGTGCTACTTAATCCTCTTCAGCGTTTTATGTTAATTGCTAAGGGAAAATTGAATGAGCCTTGACGATGAGGAAGGATACACTGACTTTAGGAGAAATGTTTCTAATGATTAGGTAACTAAAAATTTAACTCCTATCCTCCCCAAAAATACAGTAAATGTAAAAAAAATAAAACGATTTTAATAGAGACTCTAAGCTGAAGCTTATTCGTCACTAGGCTAACGATAAGCAATCGACTCTTGAATTTAGGCAACCCACTACTCTACCAAGAAGCTCGAGGAAAGATCGCCTGAATATCAATAAATGGTTTCTCTTTGTCATTCTTGTGAAAAAAAGTTCACTTTTTCATATGCAACTGTGGGTTTGAAATCGATTGACTCGCTAAGAGGCTTTGTTTCCAGGTGTGAGTATGAACGAAAAGTGGATGTAAAATTCTAGTACCCGGTAGCGCTGTGGTTGGTGTGTGCATCTGCTGTATCATAGGTCACGAGATCTAAGCTTACTGGGAACAAATGTAGATGTATGAGTTAATTCTGATCTATATCAGGAGTGGTATAAAGTGAGATGCCCGTAAGTGTGGCTTTAGATTACCTTCGCTCTCTCGGAGGTAAGTGCTATGAACGCCTTTCTTGAAAGTTTAATTATTTTGCGATAGTGAAATGTCTTAAATAGATACCTCTGTCAAGTCAGACCCGTGAGGTAGATGTTAATTGATGCATACTCAGCAAATGGAACTACCAACTGTATTCATAAAGGTAATGGCAATTGCTATCCTAAATGGAAAAGTAAGGTGATGGAAGGAAGTCTGACTATATCCGGTTCAGACGTATTTTGAACGGCTTTCGCCATTATAGGAGGGATTTACTTAACCAATAGCCACCATCATAGTATGATAAATAGCCTTTTGAGCCGGTAGTGGTCAGCCACTAGGGCTGCGCTGTCTACTCTCTTCATATTTCAGCCAGTTGACCTATCATAGTCACTCCATTCGTTTAATTAATCAGATATTACAAAAACGGCAAATAGCCCTGTTTGTGGTTATTTGATCACGTGTTTTAGCAAATTCTACCGCATCTGTTAAAAAATGTTGTTTTTGTGCTAAACAAGATTTTCGTGTTTGCGGTTGGTAGGTGTTCACGCATGTTTCGGCTATTAAATCCAAATAAAGCAAACAGGAGAGTAATTAGACTAAAGGAGTTGGTTGATCTCTTGTGAATGTCCATTATTATGAATGCTAACGAAAGCATATTATTGCAGGTATATTTTGATATTGAGAAAGTATTCGAACACCCAAAAGGGTAAATTGGCCAATAAGAATGAATACGTGTGGGAAAGTTAAATAACGTCGGAGAATCATTATATATATATATATATGTTCGATGGGAAGCCCCGTGTTCTCATGCCTAAATGTCAACCATTCGCATTTGTCCTCTAGGTTTTTAAGTGCATTCAAGGTCGTGATAACCAGCACTCATTGAAAAGTTGATTAATTTAGTTAGTAAATCATAGCCATTATTAATTCCACTTAACTAATCTTCTATAACGTAGGAATAAAGACCTTGACATTATTTTCATCCAAAACGACAATTCAAACTGGAGGAATTGCAAGAGGTTGGAAAATTAATTAAACGTAAAGAGTAAAATCATGTGCCAAAGGAGTGTTCTTTTGTATAGAAGAGGTAGAATGTTCAAATAAAAAATAAACACCTTTTGGCGACATTAATTCTTCGGTGTTGTTCTCTGTTTCCAAATAATCGGATATATTATTTGGCTTCATTTCTGTTTAATTCGAAGCACTTAAAAAATGTGGACGTGTGCATTAAAAGCTACAACTAGGGATTTTGTGCGCATCTTTTTATTCAAGTATATTGTGACGATGTTGACAAATTCTCTAGTAGTTTAGATCATTATTATAAGGTTTTTTTCCCAAAAATTGGGCAACCGTCTTTGTTGGAGACTTGATTTTCATGCTTTACGGTCAAAGAAAGGTAAGAAAGGGTCGAAATGGCCTAGAAATTAGGACGAATAACGTGGATGCTTGAAATCTGCTTACTAAGTTGAATTCTAAAATGCGCAATTAAACAACGTCTTTAATGGAACAATGTAGAGAATGTTGACTTTAGTGACTATCAAAATTTATTTCCATTCGAAGGTTTAGTTGAAGGGATGAGAGTAATTTCAACGAAATTAAAAACGCCTAGCTTGTCCTAAATTCTGCAACCATCACTTACCCAATCTCACTCGAAATAACGATTTGGTCGCATCAAGACCAAATGTTGAGAAACCGGCCAGCAGAGTTGTTGCTATTATTCGTGCAGTCGAGGTTACTTGACTTCCTCCATTAACCCTAAAAAGGTTTGACTTCCTTCCAACAGGTAATGGACAAACGAGTACCATAATATTTGAGGTGGATGCCGTCATATTTTTATGATGTCATCTCTTGTACCTTTTCTTTAAATCCGGTAGATTCAACTATGCGGTTCAAGTAGGCGTGTTTAATTAAATTCACTAAGTGTGAATCAGAAGACAGAAGGCTGAGGGTGTATTGGACAGTCGCAGTGCAGTGAAGAGGACAGAAAGGTGTATGGAAAATTGATAAATGGAATAGTGCAAGCACTGAGAGAATAGAAACTGGGTTGTGACAAATTGATTTGGGCACATTACTCTAACACTATTCCAGATTCTATGTTACAAGTTGGGATTTAATTGTGAATTTGGAAAGTGCTTTTGTTTGAATGTATATTGCCAAGTTAAATGTAAAGTATTTATTTATGCCGCTGTCGACATAATTGCGGTATATCAGATGAATTTGCACTAGATTCTAAAATGCCAGTTTACAACTTGCCAATAGATTAAAACTTCTGCTAGTAGAAACCAGCATTTATCAAATTCTTACACCCTTATCTTGAAATATTGGCTCCATCCAACCGGGAAACTATGTGGAAACCTTGACGTAACACCGAAACCTCTATTTACTCTTCTTTTTCTCCCATTAAATTTTATCTCGAAAGCTATGCACTTACTATCTTTAATACGGCTTTTTGTTAAAATGGGAAAAATCAGAGTAATTATTCAAATTTTGCTACCAGAACACTAGTGTTAGCCTCTGCTTTCAATAATAATGATAATGTTTTCCCTTGATTTCGTCAGAGAATAAAGTGCTTGTTATTAGCTCATTAATCCCCCCCCCCCCATAGGATTTCTTAATAACAGATACACCCCCCACCCGTTTTCCTACTCTAATCCTGCCACCGCCAATCAGGTGTTTAGTTAATCCCTCTCATTAAGAAGAAGCGCGCCAAAATTTCTGATCCATTTCTTCCGTTAATATGCCCATGACAACGACCTCTGCAGAGAAGGAATACATTCTCGATGATCTGGAAGCTGGACGGCGATCTTCATCTCCGGAGTATGGTGGTGTTGGTGGTGGTGGCGATGGCGATGGCAACCAAGCAGAAGAAATCTCAAAACACTCCAAAAACTCCAACTTAGAAATAGTTGGAATTGAGAATGAGGTTCATGCTGAAGTGGGAGATGGTAATAAAGGGGGCAGCGAAAAGAAACGCGAGAAATGGGATACAAAAATTGACTTTCTCCTCTCCGTCATTGGATTCGCTGTGGATTTGGGAAATATCTGGAGATTTCCCTATATCTGTTATCAGAATGGAGGAGGTGAGTATTCAACAAGCATTTCCTTAAAAATAAATCCAAGGAAATCGCTAGATTGGGTTTTATTTTTACTACTTTAAATAATCTTTTTATGGATTTGCATATTTCACGTAAATTCATCGAACAATATTCAACTAATTTGACAGTTAAGTCGATAGACATGCGATATGTTTGGTAAAATAAAGTTCAAATATGTGATTACAAAAGTATTAATTAATTTTTAGGTAATCAAATGATTTATTACGAAATATTGGTTGAAATCATCACCACAAAACAAACAAACTCCATAACTGCCTTCTTTTGCTGTTTTTCCAATATTAAAATCACAACACACCTTAACCTTTATGGAATGGTTTTCTTCGACTCACATTCCCTTTAAAATTATATTAAAAAATGGTGGAAAATAAGAGAAAAAAATGTTTTTCGGTAAATTGGCTCTTGAGTCATGAATTATGTATGAAAGACAGTTCATCAGTTCATTAATTCTCTGACAATACAGTGTTTGACCATTTAAACAAAATTATTATGTTTAATGATAGGGATTTGACAGAGCTGTAGAAAAGATGGGAAATTAGGTTGTTGGTTTCAAGGAGTTATAATTCTTAAAAAGCTCCAATTGTGCTTAGCTTTGCCTGTAAAAATGTTTCCATTCGGTTTTGAGAAAGGCTGGAGGTTTGCTTTCAAGATAATTGTGAGGAAGTTGTTGTAGTTGCTGCCTTTCAAGAGCAAACGCTTATATTCCTTTGAAATTCTTAATTTTGATGTTAAAATTCGTCTAATTGGTGTAGGAAGCGTACACTCACTTAGTTCAAAATTAATTGATTGGGGGCACGGCGCCACTCTCATCCTCAACATTAGAGGACCATCAAATTTTCTAAGCGCGTCATTAATAACATAAAGAGGGCTTGATAACATATAAGCTTTCGTTAACACATCACGCAAACCGCTTATTCTAAAGCGTTACTAACTATAAAGGTGGTTTCTTTTTGCTAAAATCGTACCCAGTGATTTGGTGGCATATTGGTCTTCATAAAAATCCACACAGTCGGAGTTCACGAATTCAGTGCACCTTGGCACAACTTCAATACCAAAGATTTTAAAAGTAATCACTCTAGAGATGGTAAAATTTGTGCTTCTCATCAACCTACTCTTTTATTGCGCAAAAAAATGAAGAATGTATTCTTCTTTGAGCATTTTATTCACAAGGGAACTTTTAGTGTATTTCAATTGTTTATTAAAAGTATAAATTATTTTATCATCTTAATTTTAAATATAATCGACTATTCCAAGGTTGTAGTACTCGGACAAGAAGAACCATGTCATTGTAGCTATAAATTGACAATTGCAGGAGGAGATCTCGTCCATTTGTTCAATACTCAATTTGCGGGCTAAAGATTGCTTTCCAAAATTCGGCAAATTTCATCGTCAGTAATTTCTATCACTCCAAGAGCTCTTAATAGATAGATTAGATTTGGGCATAGCGAAAGAATTGGGATGACATCTTTAAGGTGTCCTGCAAGACTTAAAGCACCCTACAATTGGCAATGGAAATCGTTGCTGATCCTTTTATTTGCGAAACAGTGATTCCCAGAGGGGATTGTGTTTAGGCATTAGTTTCTTCTGTGCCAATATTATTGACAACGGTGTATTTCACTTTTCTCTATGAAACTGCTTTGAGATAATTTATATCAAATGACAGGCATTATGATAGTTATCATTAGCCATTTAATTAACTTCGGGCTTCCCAGAGGGGAGGAACACCAAAGTCACAACAAGTCAAGAGGGAGAACAGAAGAGTGATTTACAGATGTAAAAGAGACAGACACAAAGGTGGAGAAAAAAAGGTAAGGTGGGTACTATGGAAGTGGAAGTGGTCGAATATGATATACAGTGGGGTCATGGTAGTTGGAAGTCAACTGGCGGTTTATAAACACTTTTGCTGTATGAGTATACGTAGCCCAGGGTGCCCCACGTGGAGGTAGGTCTATCGCGCACCCCCGGGCTTTGAAATAATGTTTTACGCATTGTTATACGGAAATTGACATTTCTTTTAATTTCGATCAATACGAATGTTCTCGAGTGATTAAAAAGCAGCATTACTATGCAAATCATTATGTTGGTGTTCAGAAATGCTGTCCTTTCATTTTCAAGCACATTTTTCTATTACCTTTAGCTGGCCATTTAGAGAACTAATTTTACTTTAATAACTTTTCTTTCTCAAATTCTATTCACCAGGTGCTTTCCTGATACCCTATATTCTGATGTACGTTTTTGGTGGATTGCCACTATTCTACATGGAATTGGCTTTAGGACAGTTCCAAAGGAGTGGATGTATCACAGTTTGGAGTCGTATTTGCCCATTTTTTACCGGTTAGTCCAATTTTTTTCGATTTTGAATAATGCAAATGGTGCCGCGACCGAAATTCACTCACCTCAAGTTAAAACAGTCAACTTAGCCCTCCTAAGTTAAAAATGTACCCTCTCAGCTCTATTCTTTTATTACTATGTGTGCTTGGTTTATTAGTATGCAACATATCGCCGCTTTCTCACCCTCCCCTTCCCTTGGAATTGGACTGAAGTGAAATAATAAGGGCGATCATTATAATTAGTCAGTTAGAAAGCAGGCGTTAGTTCAGTCATTCAGGAGTTATATCAGGTTACATTTGGTAAATACTTTACAACTGGAATGCAAATAAAATTAATATAAAGTAACCGTTGGGCACCTTGGTATTGGTCTGAACGCCGTTTTAATCCCTTGTGCTTGGCCATTTTTGTTATTTTCATTTGACGATTCCAATTGCTTCATACAATTGAAAATTGGGACATTCGTTTACACTATCATGAACTACAGTGACCTTCGCTATTTTTGTTTCATTAAATACGTAATTTTTCAAAATGTACCGGGGGACAATTTCGATGAAAGTTATTTGGTCGGTGCTAAAATTTTAGAGAAATCTGGAAGAGGAGAATGGTCATCTTGAGAATGCTTCTTCATCAGGTGAATGTAAATACTGAAGTGCGTTTATCATGTTGATATTCAAAATCTAAAAGGTCAGATTTATGTTATGCGATCCACAAGTTCAATGTCTCAGTTTTCAGCTAGTGACGAGCAGGAGTTGGATAGAAAAATTGTCAAAATTTTCTACTTTGTCTTATGAAATAATAATGAATAGTTACATGACATTGAATTGTTAAGGTAATTTTAACCCCCATAAAGTGTTCTTAAGCTCAAATTAAGTGGCGTTTACTTACAGTTCCTTCCTATTTCGAGTATTTGCTAAGTCTGTGCATCAAGGTGTTTATTTTCAAGTCGACTGTGCTCCTTCAATAGTCATTTTGAGGTAGATGGTTAGGAGATGTGTCGAAATAATTGATTACTTATCACATGTATCTAATGCACACTAATAGACACAGTTATTTCGTGTTTACTTGGTGGCGAATTCCAATCATATGAAACTGAAGTAGGAGCATTCCAAGGGGAAGTCGAGAGTAAGCTTAGTACAAGCTCTGTGACTCTGTGAGAGAGGAATGGTGAGATGAAAGAAGTCATAGGCAAGACACTTAGATAAACACACAGCTGGGCTAATTGGATTGATCAAGGACATCTTACTCGGGACACAGTGAACGAGCAGATAAAACGAGTGGCATGGACTTGTCAGGATTGAATATCTAAGATAAGGCCACACCTTATTATTGCCCACCATAGGATAACTACCTCGCAAATTTTAATCATGGGAAGACAGGTCTAATGGGGTATGTTGCAAAAAAGAAGTAAGTCAAAAGGCCAGAGTATCAAGAGTTGCAATTTGTTTGAATCATGGCAAATTTTTATTTGGCAATGTTTTCCTATTAAGTAGGATTCACTTGGTGATACCCTAGAGCTCCGATTTTATGAATTAATTGCGGTATTCATGAATGAGACCCTGCTTACAATTTTTAGAGTTTGGCTTCGTGGTTATATTTGCAGGTTAAAATGCAATATCGTGAAAAACGATACGAATGGATTTTAAATATACAATACAACAATTTTTAGTAACAATTTATTTATTTTCTCATCTTTTTAGTCAACTGAGATATACGTATGTTTTCATTAAATATGAACTGATTTGCACGGCGATGTCCTCAGTAAAATTGGTGAAGATAGCTAATGTAAGCCACCATTTGGCTCACCATGCACATATCAATGTCGATGAGAATCGGCATTGCATCGCATTGCTTAGACGCTCACTAAGTATCGACTCAAACCAAGAGAGAGAGAGAGAGATGAGGAAGATAGAAGTGTGTTCACATCAGGAAATATTCCTCATCTCCAGACGGCATGGACATCCCGACATTAAACAATGATTACTAGCACTGTTAGCACTGCCTCTCGTTCCAATTAACCTCCATAATTTGCTTGTATTAAATAATAGGCTTTGTGATAGTTACTATGAGCCATTTAGTTGACTTCGGGCTTTACAGAGGGGAGAAAAACTAAAGTCCCAGAAAGTCGAGAGGGAGAACAGAAGAGTGATTCACAGATGTAAAAGAGAGATAGGCACAAAGGTAGAGACGAAAGGTAAGGTGAGTACTGTGAAAGTGATGAAATATGACATACAGTGGGGCCATGGTAGTTTGAAGTCAGAAGTCAACTGGCGGTTTATAGACTTTTTTTTCGTATGAGTATACGTTGCTCAGAGTGCAAAGCGTGGAGGTAATTTTATCGCGCACCCCACCTCCATAATTAATTACTACTAAAGAATATTTCCTGACACCTTATCAGATATGATTTAGATACATACAATATTCATTAAAAAAATGTAATTTATCTCAAAAAATACAAGATTTAGATTTAATGACTTTCTTAAATCGTGCAGGTTTGGGCTATGGAATCTGTATAATTGCAAGTTACACTGCCTGGTATTACAATACGATTATTTCCTGGGCTCTTTTCTACATGTTCGACTCAATGCGATCGCGTTTGCCGTGGGACAGTTGTGACAATTGGTGGAACGACCCGAACACTTGCATCACTGTCTACCAGAAACTCGTCACCGGCACTAATGACACTACTGACAAACTTCTAAACGTTACCCGGCATGCTGTTAATACAACTGGTTATTATTCGTCCACTGAGCAGTACTTCTAGTAAGTTGGCAATTGTTAAGGAGCCAAACAAAATATATTCACTATATTCATAAGTGCATCTCTCATACACTTAGAATTTTTTTTTAACGTGTACTCTCAGATTGTAATAGTTACTAACACATGCGAAGAATCTATTTCAGTTACTATCTGTTAATCGTCAGCCAATAACTTATCCAGTATCTCATTCTAAATGCGTTTGTTTTCTCACTAGTGAACCGTTATTTAAAGTAAGAGTTTGAGTAATAGTTACTTTCTACAAGTGGGCAACGTATTAAGGTATACGATGAATTAAGAGTTAGATTCCATTTCTCAACTCCCCTCTTTGGTGAAGACTGCAGATAATTATAGTAAATAAATGAGCGAGTATTAGGGAAACACAATCAGTGCTTTGTTTGACAGATCGATTAATCGTTAATCGAAAAATTTCCTGCCTGAAAGATTTCAATGAAGGATGGCGAAAACTAGGACAGTGTTCTTGTCAGTTGCACGAACACATCTATGCTACACAGAGTCGGCTGAGAAGGAGTGCTATTTAAGAGAGGAAGTCAATGAACCGCTTAAAGCTCATTGGATTAGTTTTACCCACTACTTTGCACCGAAGGGATTCTACAGGATAAACTTCGTTAGATTCCAGCAACAGGTATCTTAAATGATTTGTAACGCAACAAAACTTTACTCATATGTTTTTTTCTGAATGGTAGTTACGATCATCTCTTCCTCGGTATTTTTGTTAGCGTTATTTCATCAACAAACGAGATGAATATTGCTGCTTTGACCTAGAAAGGCTTTATTAATGAGGAGATACCTGCTATAATAGATTAAAGACATCAGGGTATCCTACTGTTATGCATAAAAGGACACTTAAAATGATCATCAAAGCACAATCCATAATCATTTGGTTTAGAATATTTGATGAAATTGACACTAGACAGCGATTAGTATTACGATTAATTGAGCAAATTTCATAGCAGTAGTCGTTTCTCAGACGTTACATCTCCCTAATTTATTTAAGAAAGCTTTGGAGGGAGGTATATCATAACGAATCCTCCTGGCAGCAAACCCGAAAGCTTCCACACAATTCATTAGTCTTTCTGCTCACTGTGTGTGCACCGATTGGTATAGAATCAGTGATCTCTGATTACAGGCGCGTTACGTTCCTCTGATTCTGCTCGAATTTGAGTCTTATTAGGGCACAAATTCTCTTCATCGCTCTATTACTAGCTGATTAACACCTGTAATTCAGGCAATCACGGAATTCACTCAAAGATTTACATACCCTCTTAACCAATGCTCGAAGAGGAGCCCTGGTCCAGATTAAATTTTTTTACATTGTTCATCTGATTGTGCAAAATTGCGGCCATAGTATGCCTCATTAGACGTGTTAATTCATTAAAGTGGCTATGTACCACCGCAACTGTGATCTTAAAGCTACTTATTAGAAGTATTTACCCGGAGGATATTAGTCGAATTGAATTATTAAATTGAAAAAAATACTTCCAAGTGGACTAAAGCAATAAATGAGAAATCATTTATTTTAAATTATATTTGGCTACGGCTCATTATTTTCGGGCTGAAAAAAACACCATAGATTATTTTCAAGATAAAATATTTATTTGTAATATCCTACCTTATATATATCCATTTATTTACTTGTAGTAATCGGGTGCTTCAAATTCAATATGCTGACGGGTTCAACAAAATGGGAACCGTTCGATGGGAGGTTGCTCTTTGCCTCATGGCTGTTTTCACAACCGTCTACTTCGCTCTTTGGAAAGGCGTCAAGAGTAGTGGAAAAGTATCAGAAAAATATGAATGTTGAAATATTCAAAAAATATATATATTTACACTCAATATCTTCCTATCAATGGTTGACTAACTCCCAAGAATCCTTAGAGTAACTTTTCAAATCTATTGTGGAATGTTTAACATTAGCGTACCATTTAGGAAAGCGTTTTTCAACATTTAGATAAGGTATAGGTAAGACATAATAAAATCATTCAGGTGAGAAACTCGTATTCTACTATTGGTTTTATTGGCTCAACTTTAAGAGTTATATTAAATATTGGGCTCACTGGTGATGCACCAGTGGCCATTGAACCTGGGTTCTCCAAATTCACCGCCTATTTTGCCTTCCCAGTTGATATCGCTTTTTTCTATTCTGAAAGAACCATTTTGCCAAAAGTGTGAGTGGAATTTACAGTTAAAATTGTCCAACTTATGTCAAATTTCATAATAAAGTAAAGTTAGCATGGGGATTACTACTATCTTGGTCTTTAGAAGAGAAAGCGCAGTTTAATGGTATTCCAAATCAGGTCAATGAGCTAAGTAAATTAGTCAGTAATTTCTAGACACCTCGGAGATCAATTTACTCAAGTACGCAGGGATAAAATTGTGAAATTTGACCTTTGAAATATTATCACATAAAACAATGCCCTTTAGCCATCAAGTCCAACGTGTGAGACTTTAACTCCCTAGTCAAGTAAAACAATACTACTAAGATAATCTGATCATCCAATATAAGGCAAAGCAGCCTCGCGTCCAATTGGACTATTTGACTGTTATTCGCACGTAATTTAGTTGTTAAGACTGCAATATGATAATTTGTCCTTTCCTATGAGTAGGCAGAAACGATAACTAATAAAAAGTAGCATTCTGTACTTTCTTTCATAATATGTATTAATTGTGAGTTTATTGATAAGCTATGTATTGATATGGCAATTTTGTTTATGTTAATTGAGTAAAAATTTCAGTCTTTCATTGGTATTTTAGGCAGTGTGGATAACAGCTACTCTGCCCTATGTCATCCTATTTGTCCTTCTTATCCGTGGATTAACATTGAAGGGTTCGCTGATGGGAATTAAGTACTACCTCAATCCTTCCTTTGAAAGACTTAAGTCAATTGAGGTAATATTCCCTGTTATTGTATTTCATTAATTAATTGTTACAAACATGGTTGGCACGAAAGAGTATACTCTTTGAATTTGAAATAGCACAGTTTTGATAATTTGGAAATTATTAATAATTATGCTTTTTTAATTCTTAGGTATGGAATGCAGCGGCCTCACAAATTTTCTTTTCACTGGGTCCTGGATTTGGTGTTCTCCTAGCTCTGGCCAGCTATAACAAATTTAGAAACAACTGTTATCAGTAAGTAGTATTTAAAGTACTTTTTCGTATATCGCTAAATTGAGGAGGACGGGGGGAGGGTTTCTGGTGGATAATGACGGAGCAAATTAAGTGGCCCTATTTCTATCAGTAAAATCACCTTAAGAGCTTGACTGAGGAAGGTGCCGAAATCCTCTCATAAAATGATTGATCCTTCTCGAGGCTAACATCAAACGATAATCATTCCTAACTGCGTAGAGTAAGTTCTGCGTTGAACAACTTCAAGTAAACATAAAAAATCCTGACCGACAACAAATCAATTAGAAAAGTGATTACATAGTCAGTTGGTATTTTATATTCTTGCTATGTCCTCTATGAAGCTGAATAATTATTCTGTTCCTCTCAATCTCATACAGTGACGCCATGATAACAAGCTTCATCAACTGCGCTACGAGCTTCCTTTCGGGTTTTGTTGTCTTCTCAGTTCTTGGACATATGTGTTATAGAATGGATCGAACTATGGATACTGTTGCGAATGAAGGCATGTCCTTCCTTCTATCTAAATCAACTATTAGTAGCATATTGTGATAGGCTATTCTTTGCACTCTTAGGTCCAAGTTTGGTATTCATAGCCTATCCAGAGGCAATAGCTACTCTTCCAGGTTCAACATTCTGGGCGATTATCTTCATGCTCATGTTGATTACTCTCGGTCTGGATAGCACTGTGAGTTTAATGCTACCTATGACACTTAAGTAACGTTTATTCATCGCCGTTTGTTTGATAGTTTGGAGGATTGGAAGCGATAATTACAGGTCTATTAGATAGATGGCCAAAATTACGCAAAAGAAGGGAGATCGTTGTACTAATCATGATACTCTACTGCTACGTGGGGGCCCTTCCAACCACAACTAATGTAGGTTAAGATTGTAGATTTTTAAATACATAATTTAATTGAAATTTTGGAATTACATTTTTGCATTCTCAGGGCGGATACTATATCCTTACCTTATTTGACACCTATGGTGCACCCTTCTCAATCCTTTTCATCGTATTCTGCGAATCTGTGGCTTTATGCTGGTGTTACGGTAAGAATATATTATTACTTATTAAGATTTTTCATAGGGGTCGACAGATTTTTACGAGATGTCGAATCGATGATTGGTTTCAAACCAGGCTGGTTTTGGAGGATCTGTTGGACCGCTATCAGTCCAGCTTTCATGCTTGTGAGTGAAGTACTAGTTCATGAATCTTACAACTCCATATGTAGCCCCGTTTACTAAACTTGACTATATTTTAGGGTATCTTCATACTGAATATTGCATTCTTTGTACCACCGGATATTTCAGTTATGGGGGAGACCATCAGAGCGGAAACTTGGGTTCAAGTTATCTCCTGGCTTTTGGTCTTCTCATCTCTCATACCTATACCTATTTGCGCAATCATCATGTTCATTAGATCACGCGGAACCTTTAAAGAGGTAGGCAAATTGTTTGAAATACCACATGTCTAGTCCCAGTCGTAGCGATCAAGATGTCAACTTAATGCTATTACTAGATCACCGTTGTTTCAGAGTGACAGCGAAAATACAACAGTTTAATCACACCTAGATACCGTGCCATGATAATTTCAAGGTTATTTAAAGGATTAAAGGTTTTTTAAAATTGTGGAATTTGAAGTGTTCATTCTGTAAGAATCCATGGACGCGGCGACACCGAGCAACACTTTAATATTACTATTATTTTTCTACCCTTTTCTTTATTTGTTCTTAATTCCAGTGCAGACCCAGTGGTCGTAAGCTTACTATGACAGTTCTAGACTACCTTTGCCTCGTTCTACGAACGTGCGCACATAATGCTCCACCTCAGCACTGAAAATACGAGTTTTGGAACTTAGTAGTATGCTAGTTCCTTGGGGTACACTCTTTCTAATTTGTTGGGAATTAAATAGGGACAAAACATCGAAGACCCCAAAAAAGAGAACACTACTAGCCTATCTTATATAGTTTTCAACAACTTTGATTACAATTGATCATATAGATAAATAAAGCACATTACTCAAACCGCCGTTCTCTGACGGAATTAATCATGTGGTTCAACACTAATATATTTAATACCACATTCTTGGTCACTTATTGTGTCTTTTTGCAGTCGGAACCCATCCAATCACCTTAGACCTGATTTCGACTTAAATAAAATGATGGCAGTCTTCCAATTTCTCGATTGTCGTCATTAATAGAAAGAGTGTTGGGCCACTAAACTGGTTAATTCTAAAAATATTAAATATTAATCCAGATATATCAAAGCATTTAACCAAAACCTATGGATTAATTTCCTTATTTGTCCAATAAAGCGCCAGTACTTCACTTTTATAATTGTCTATTTAAAGAGTGCATTGGTGTTACGCATCTCAAATAGAGCTGACATGCTCTGCGGGTTTTAAGAAGTTCTACTTCTGTCATAAAATCTATTTTGACGATCTGACCAAATAAAGTTTGGAAATCCATTTACAAAACAAAAAACGAATGATCTTCCGAAGTGTTAGAAGGATGTAAAAGCCTTTCACGAGTAAAAGGACCAATAGTTAACAGAACCAGGCGTATATTTTAACAATTGAAAGTTATCAAGATGGAAACAAAGGGAGGAAAATGGGGAGGTGGGCGGGAGGGATTGAAATTTAAGGGGAAAATCGTCAGCACTGAGTCAAAATAAAAGGGAGAGATGTTCTTCCGTTAATTGGGCGTTATTGATAGTATTAGGAAAATTTTTTGTTAATAACTCGTTTTAGTGTAACTACGAATGTGACGGAAGTACAAATATGCAGTTGGAAGAAAGGAGGCTTCTAAATTGTCCATAATTTGGTAGAGTGAATACCTTGAAGAAGAAATATAAAATCAAAATATGAAAATTTGAGAGATGATCGATAATCAATTACGGCAATATTGTTTCCCACAAAATCACTACAAAACTATGTGAAGCGATTGCTCAAATTCATTTTAAATATCCTCTTCTTTAAATGTCAAATTTGTATTTAGAGGGATCATTTAATTTATTCTGTCTTTCGGTCTTTGTTGCATAGACTGTTAACTTAAAATTAAGGTACGTAACAGAAAGTGATTTTATTGATTCAATTCGCTTTCTTGATTAATTAAATGAAAATACAAACTGTACGATATTGAATTGGGCTTAAATCATAAAACTAACCCTTTTTTATCTGATATTTTTGGTTAAATTCTATTTTAGTTATTTCATTTTCATTTTAGCGGCTTAAAGCCTTGTTCACTCCTGGAGTTCGACCTTCATTCTCGGACTTCCATGTTCATCCAAATAGCCTCCACAACCCAGAAAAGATCGAACCAACGAAGGAAGTACAAAATACGCTTGAAGAGACGGCAGAATTGGGGAAAGGAAAAGAAAGTGATAAAAATCCTTCAGCAGATGATGCGTCTAATCATTAAAACTAGCGTGCATTCCTCTATTTCTCTCTCTTGAACACAAATCACGAATTAAACTTAACTGCTATTCTTACTGTCTCCGATGTTAAATACTTTTAATTCGACAATCTTACGCCTATTCCTCCTTCCTCTCATCCCCTTCTTCCTACAGATGCAGATCATTTTTGTTCCTACTTTATTTCCTTCCCATAAATAAATTTCCCAATGCTAATGTGTTGTATGTGATAGAAAATATAGAAATTGCCCTGGTTTCCTCACATTGAAACTTCTTTTGTGCCACTAAATACAAATAACGGCTACAAAAGATGTGTTCGTAAGGTCACAAAACAGTCTTCGGTTTGGCTACCTCATTACGACCAAACCACCAAATAAAGTCGAGTTCCATCACATTCAACTTCAAGTTGATTTATACATTAGAACAAGTACAAACGATGGTGTCACCTGTTCAAGAATGCTTGGAGAAAAGTAAGTAATCCATTTGGCCTGCCAAAGAGATCACTCATATTCAAACGTAACGACCTCGAATTCTTAATTTCCAAATGTTGTAAGTCTTTACATTGCTTATCAAAATATCATCTCAGTTCTAACTGGCTAACTTTGAAGTATTTTTAGAATTTCTGATGTACAGTCAAGTCAAATTCAAACAATCAGCGAAATAACATAACGCCACGTTATTCTTCAAACCAAGCTAATTTGAGAAGAGGCAAAGTTATTATTTTCATGGCCAAATCTTCTCATTCACTCCAAAATATTACAAATTTCAAGCCTTGAATTATCTTCTTTACATGATATAAGGTACATTGTCATATTAATAGAAATACGGCACACAGATAACACAATGTCCGTTTATGATTATTTTATTTTAGACATTGATACACGTTATTTTTTTATCACTTGGTAAAGTGTTAATAGGAAGGAAAATTTTAAATTTTGAATTTCTTGCACGAGATGTAACTGAAGTGGTTGCAAACATCTCACTTTACTTTTCTCTGCAAATATCTTCTGCCTTTGTACTCAAGTTATTTGATCTGCAGTCAAGACCGTAACCAAGTGTTTAGTTGATTGATTTAAATGTACCTTTCAAAAGTGCATGAAAAAAGTCGGTGCGACAATGACTTAACCTGATTCCTTTGTGTCGCAAGACTGCGTATCTTACTTAGGGTGCATCTGTCCTCCGATGAAAGCAACCATACAACGTTGAATATTGCTGTCTTTCCAAAATTTCGTTGAATATAACCAAAAAGAATAGAACTAATCGATTATTTACATGATTGAAACCATTTTAACTGTTTTTAAAACAAAATTTGTTATTTTTATTAACACTCATTAAAGGACGCTTTGGGTACCTAACCCTGCAATGGCCATTGATTGCTGATTGGCCGGGAGATCTTCGTACTCATGCCTCAATAATAAAATCTACAACAGTCGCAGAGACGATGGACTTCTTCTTTGCGATGTATATTACGATACGAAATTTTTATGGTCAAACAATTGAAACTCGTATACGCTTCAATTTAAAATTTACTCAAAGTTCACAAGTTCAATCGGAAATTCACTTGCAGTCTCTTGAACCCCTAGACACTTCATTACAGAACCTGTGCGGGGGGAGGGAGGGTTGCAGTTATTTGTACTCATCGACATACAAATTTCACTCTATTCAAATGTTTATTTGGAGTAAAGGCAATAAATGCAGGCCGATTAGAGGAAGGGGGTAGGATTTAGACTTATTTCAATCGGAGTTCGTCCATTCCCACTTAATGCGCATTAGTTCAGGTTTTGTATTACAGATTTTAAATTTCTCAACTTGTTCTCCTCCTCCACCCTATACATCTGTAATCTTTAGATCCAATTGAGGAAAATGTGCGTGCATAGTCGATAAAACAAAATAACAAGTGGCAGCCATCTCGATAAAGCGTCTCTTCTAATAAACGATAGACCCATTTTCAAGAAGAATTCATATAACATTTCATATGGTTTCTACTATGTTCAATTATCAGTGTAAGACAGAATTGCTATCTGGTGCCAGTTAATGAGAGTGGGATTCCTGTGTCGGGTAGATCAGGAATAGTAGTTCAAAAACTGATTACATCAGGATTTCTCATTCAAAATTTAATTAGTTGAACTGAGAGTCATTTGGAAGTGGCTACCCATCAATTCTATGCTTCCAGTAGCTTGCTTGCATAAAACGGTCCATGTGGTTGAATATAGTCGGAGAGTCAATGATATGGATTTGCTGAATTCAATGGCATTTAGAAGTGGAAAATGAGCAGGTCTTCACGCCTAATTCTCAAACACATCAAATGCTTATTTTCAATTATGAGTTGGTGTTCATAGAAAAGTCATTAATTTAAGTCATCCTTATCTTTTCCCTTGTGCTATTATTGGGTCATAGGGGAAAGTCTGAACTTCTGGAATTTGAAGTAGACTGCAATTAATCTATGGAACACGGCAACAGATTAAGAAGAATAGCAAGTCCGATGCGATTCTCTGCCTATGAACCCACTTGATCCTAAAATTGACCAAATCGTCAATAGCAATTATACTCTTCTTTTCTTTACTATTTTCAGCGTAAGAATAGTTCGTGATATTTATCGATTACCCTTTATTTATTTGGATTGTGATGTCAAGATTCGTCATTTTAACTTAGCCGTGATCGTAATGCAAGAAAAAGATGTATTTAGTCCTGTAAAAGCATCTAATAAGAAGGATTTTCACTCAGAGTTAGCGTGAGCTTGTACCTAATTGTTTCACAAATAAGCCTCAACTTATCCTCACTAATGCCTATGGCATGATAACCTAATATGGAAAAGCTCCCGAAGTTAGCTAATCTACCTTAACGAAATAGAGAAAACAGACATGTGAATATGTTTATTTGGGCTGTGTATTTTGTCATGACGCTTAATTATTAAATGCTGTTTGGGTATGCTGACCTTGTAATGACTATTGATTAGTCACTGTACCATAACGCGATCAGAATTACTCCCGCACGTTCCAGAATGTTAGAGCGCACATAATGTTGCTTAGCCTAATTGTGTCCTCCAAAAACTTGAGGTGAAAGAGAAATATCGCAAAAGAGTGTGTCCATGGGTAATTTCCTATCCTTTTTTCAAGAAAAGGAGAATTTATGGATATTGACATTCATTTATGGATTATTATAAGAATTGTCTTACCTGTTGACCTTGACTTATTGACTTACTGTCTGCGATCATGCATGGGTGTATAGCGAACATTACACAAATAAGCCTTGATAAAATCTGAACAATCTTATCTAGCAGAATCTCATACCGCAAAATATTTTCAATGTAGTGAGAACACAGAACACACTTACCAAAGCGAATCATTACTTTGTAATAACTTCTGGTTGCTGGTGGACTCACGATCGTCATTATTCGCCATGCGGATCAGTAGCAGGTGGTACCTTCCAGGTTGGTCTTTTGATCATCTCCTTGTAGCTTTATGTACTCAACGGGTGTTAATGAGTGGTCCTTCTCCAAATGTTTTGCCTTCCCTACAATACATGGGTAAGATGAAAACAGAAAGAATGAGGATTCTACAGCTACTTTGGATAGCAAATAAGATGACAAAAATTTTAAATTGAAAAATCGAATTTTTATTATTAGTCAGTTTAAAGAAAAATAACACCACCCACTCCTGTGGTAGTGCATATATCTAGCTTTGTGAGATTTTTATGAGTTTGAGGGGCAGAGATCGCTGGATCGAGGGCAATAAAAGTAGTAAATACGGGTCAAACATTTTTTGAGCTCAAAAGGCTAAGGTCTACCTACACTATTCTTCAAGTTCTTTAATTGGAAACACTGTGAGATACGAATAAATCAAATACTGGAATGGCATTTTAATTGAATTCCTATTCCTTCTCCATGCGAAGTTAAATTTCCGCCTACCATCGAAGTTCAATTTCGGTATATTATATTATCATCATTGTAACCGAATAACAAAGTTTATTCCAAAACAAGACAAATGAAGAGCTGGAAGGGAAAATTGGAAATAGAGAAAAAAAATACCATCATAAGAACATCTAAAAATGCGTTGGGAATAAAAATACGCGAATAAATCTTTCATTTCGAAGACAAAACTAAGTTCAGTCTAAGAAATCATTTTCTAACTGTGATAATGATTAAAAAGCAATAAGCGTCAGATACCACTTGATTGAGTAGAAAATCTCCAAGTATGTGAGTTTCAACAAATTCCCGGTGATTGAATACGCTATAGCCCTATGAAAGCAAATATTAAATCAAACTAAAAAAGCATTATATGCGAAAAACTTGAAAAAGATGTTAGGAAGTTATTAAGAGAAAAACAATCATCTATCTCCAAAAATGTAGAAAAAATGCTTAAACATGTGTTAATATCTGACATATTTATAAAAAAGCTCAAAATTAATTAAAATTGGACGCCTTTTCTTGCCAATTTCTATTAATAACTAGTGTATTTAAGAATGTTTTTTAATTAATAATTTTTAATTGACTTTGGGAAGAAAAAAAATAAAGCAAAACATAGGTCTGTCAATGATCTTAAGTATAATTTAATTATAACATTGTATGTTTCATAAATAAAATTAATAAAATTTAAAATCGAAAGAACTTCAGAACTAATTGTAATTACTTGTTTGAAGTCATAAATATTTACGTCCTAATTGACAAGTTTTAGGCGGGCTCGGACCTCGCGGGTTTTCAAATTAGCACTTTACCTTATTATCGCGCTGAGCGCCAGGCATTTTATCCACTTACATTCATTCTGAATATGTGGATCGAAAGTCATTGCATTCAGCTTAGCATATTCGCTCTGTTTGGTGCCTACGTTTACTACTTTTTCAACGACCACAGAAAGTAAATTGTTTCGAATGCTTGTTTCAATAATAAGAGCTCCCTCTGGTTCCTGTTTTAGTGATTTCTATTTTTTATCCTGAAAGTTAAATTGTTTATGATTTTTACTCATACAATATTCACAGTTTGATTAATTTTATTTTTAATTTTACTCAGCCATATCGAATTCAAGCTTGTTCAAGTTCAGACCTTCTTCCGCCATGGAGCAAGAACACCTATTCACCACGTAAAAACTCCGCTTACTGAGGTAGCTGATTTCGTATTTTAACCTACTTTAAGGCTCAATGGACTCCAGAAACAACTAAGGATATTCCCGAAATCCTTATTGCAGTCAAGTATATAGATATTATTGATGGGACTCCAATTGAGGAAAACTCCGAAAAATTTCATGGAAATAAAATTCTTCCGGTCAGTTGTTCAATATACTACAGTTTATACAATTTAGTTACGACTTTTTGGTCTTAGAATACTCATTCACGTTATAAGGACAATATTGTTTGGCCTTAATCATTCTTGAAGTAGAACTTTTCATGTAGTTATTTGCCTTAAATTAAACTCAAATATGCATGAATTTCTAAATTTCTAACACAAAACTCTCTTAAAATCCTGCAAATTTTAGTATATCTTATTCAATTTTTTAGCCACCTTATGCACGTTTTTATGGTTTATCAAGATCTTTTTAGGTCATTGGTGTGATTAGATAAAATATTTACAGTGAAGTGGATAAATTTCCTTTAGGGGTTGTTTACAGCATTTGACCTACGTAGAGAGAATATGCTATAGGCCTCCCGTATAGGAAACTCACATTGTACCACCTCCCTTGTTTGGCAAAATTGGCCACCTTCATCATCTGACATAAATTTCGTGATATCTAACTTGATTGATGCAGCTCAGCTTGATCACAGCTCAGCGGCGCAATAAAGTAGATATTCCTTGACTATATTCGCGTTTGTACTATAGCTTGCCATTTTCAGTACATTATTATAAAAATATTTGTATGGATGCTACTTACTAAGGAAAAGAGTACAAACCTGAAAAAGGTTGGTTATTTAAATTTTTTATCATTAATTTGAATGTTGGGCCGAATGGAGATTTTGTGAACAAAAGTCTTCATTTTTTACAAATCGGTTCCTACCAATTTGTAATTAATTAGGTGTTAATTAAAATTCGCAGTTGGTA
Organism: Hymenolepis microstoma; assembly: GCA_000469805.3. NCBI lineage: Eukaryota > Metazoa > Platyhelminthes > Cestoda > Cyclophyllidea > Hymenolepididae > Hymenolepis > Hymenolepis microstoma. The sequence continues at coordinate 33,250,905 of LR215989.1, read as the reverse complement.
AAAATCTATCCAGTTTATTTTACCTCGTCAAATAATAATACTAATGCAAATCCTACTGGGAATGAAGCAGCGTTAGTCGGGATGAAAAGTCAAATATTATCATACAATTTTTCTGGTCAAAAAATAATTGATACCGGAAATGAAATAATCATATTGCAATTAGTAACGCTTAATCAGATGACAACTAAATCTCGAACACCTATTTAATGTAGTAATGATATGTCGCTATGTAATGCTATAATGTTGACAGTTATGTTTATATTTAGTGAGGGGAAAAAACCATTATTTCTATCATGAAGAAGCAAATGAGTACTCAGAAAATCACGGCAATCACTGAGGGAGTTTGGCTCAATGTTAGTCAATATGTGCGCATGAGCTAGTTCCTCTAGAACGGAACAGCATTTATTGAACTAAATGAATAAAGCACCGTCCTACAGAGGAAAAATGATTTTGGTGTGTTATTAAGTAGGACTTCGGAAATGTGTATGTTAAAGTAATCGCAATGAATTTTATTTTGCACTGGAGTTTTTCATTTGTCATGTGCCTGTCATACTTGTTTCTGAAATGCGTCATCAATTCAGAGTTTATATGCTTATTCGGGGTTGAGGGTGGCATTTTTTTGACTCATCCTCGTAGCTGCATTCCCCCCATAATTACTATTAAATTCAGTGGTTAGTAAGTACCTCCATCCATTCTTCGCATTGTCCCGGCGTGTCACTCTATTCCTTGGCACAGTGTCTTTGAATAGTTCTGTTAGGCAAGTGTTTATCCATCAAATTGAGATGGCAGACAAAATCCAAATATAAAACATTTTGCATCGCAAATCTACAGATTCTAATACCATATTAACCAGCCTAAATATTAATCAACGGCGTCTTTTAAACTTCATCGTAGGGAGGAGAGACTGTTGGTGTGCTGACTACACAGGGTCAAAAGGATTTATACGACCTGGGGGTTCAAATGCGCAAGGCCTATGCTGGGCCAGGTGGTATTCTCTCAGATCCCCCCAAAATCACAGAAATCGAGTGAGTTTGCGGGTCATTTTAATTGTAATGCTGTTTTAACTGCTTCCTGCTTCATCTCTGAATTTGTGGCCTTGACTTTTGCATGAAAGTTCATGCTGTCCGATTAAAACATATATTTCTGCAATGACCATCACCATCTTTGCATTCCAGCAATTGGTCATCATTTAGAATAGGGCAGTTAAATGCTGTGATCTCTTTATGAGCCCGTGAATGTGACAGCATTGAAACTTCTGATTATTTGCGAAATTGTCTACGTGTGAAGTCACGGTTCTACCATTGTGATCTTCTCCTAATAATTTGGATCTATTTCACCACTTCTCCAAATAATCAAATTAGCCTGTTTATCTGTTGCAATTCATCAGTCCTCCTAATCATCTTCGTATCTACGCTTTTGAGTAAAAGTTTTTTTCTGTCAAATTTGACGCTCTCACTGGGAAAATGAAAAGTATTTGGTAACCACAAAATTTAACAGGTTTAGAGGAAATTTACTTGGCAAGGAAATTCCTCGATTTTCAAGGAGGGTTACTAAAGTTGACCGTTGTTAGCGTGTATTACAGCCTCTGTCCGGAACAGTCTGATTTTGCACTTTTCTTGTGAAGGGTCTCAAAAATTACTTCATTTCAGTCCATTCTTGGGCTTTATAATACCGACAAGCCGATTAGTGCTGTTATTGTCATAACAGTCCATCAGGCTCAGATCAGAAGGGGAAGGGGAGTTTGGAGACAAAGCAATTGGGACTGATGTGATGGAAAAAGTTGCCTGACTACCATTGTCAACTTTCTCCTGTGGTATGACATTGGGTCGAATCCTGATGTCTTGAAGATGACCTATTTTTAGCTGCCCTTATCCGTTATCAAGGACTTAACTGATACAATGGTCGGCAACTCCGCATAGGTATCTAAATCCCATTTAATCCCCTCTTGAAAAAAATGCGATAGACATAACTTGCCATCAGACCACCCTCGGAGGAGAAAACATGCGAAATCATGACAGTTGGGGGAATGTAGTCTTCGTGATTTGAGGGGTGTCCTTTGAACTGAATGAAAGTCTTAGGATTATGGTGTTGGTTCTGACAAAAGGTATTTCCTATTGGAAAAGAAACTGGTATATTGTTCTTCAGAAGGGTGCTTAACCTTACTTAGACACTTCTTCGTCTTCTACTAATGATGATTTTCGAGGACCTTTTCTGTGAGAAGTTGAATTTTGTGACAATTGTGATGAGCCTGTGGTATCCAAGATCTTTCACGCAGTCAAATGTTCAAATTGGTTTCTTTGATGAGATGCACATTAGTTTTGATCCACATTTTGGAACATCTATAGTACAAGGACTCATTAATAAATAGATCATTAAGTAGATACGTTTCAAATCACTCTCTCTCTCTCTCTCTCTCTCGCATTATTCCTCCATCCCATGATGCTGTCTATTTATATTTGATATGCTCATCTTAACACCACTGGTTTTCCTTCTAATGTTAGCCGAAATCCAATTGCAGCTCTTTCCACTACGTCAGGTGAAGCGAGTGGTATTGAGATTATATTTTAAATCTTTTATAACTTACTCAAGGTTAATTTAATCTCTTCTGTTGAGGGCTTTTATGATTGATTCGCATTTTATAGCCCCTAAGTTCTCACACGCTTATATCTAATACTTTTTATAATATCAATCGAAAAATAAAGAATCCGTTGCGGCCACGTTTCACTTGTTCATTTGTCAGTTGACTGGCTTTAAGTATTCCCTCAATCGTTTAAAAAGTGAATTGAATTCCCACTCGCAATGGTTAATTCAGTTTTAGAAAATGAATTCGATAGGATCTTTTTTGTGTATACCTAGTTCCCATTACGCCATGTTTCTTTTACTCCCTTATTTACAGGACACGGTCGACACGAGTTCAACGCAATCTCAAATCCATGCGTTCTCTAATTGCTGGTCTAACCAATGGGCACATCGACGGTAGGTTCGAATTCACATTTGCCGTCTTTGTTGCGACCAAATAAGTAGGGCCAAGATCTATCTCTGTGATGACAAACCACAAAGCTAGAGGAGGCAGAGGATGAAGTGGAGTTAGTGTGGTGGTACGGCTGTTGGGGAGCGACACAGAGGATAAAAAGGAGGCGAACTTGCCCATCTTTTTCCTTTCCAACTTCCTGCTACCTACAACGAAGCGGGTATGGAGAGGGGCAGAACGTAGTTTGAGAGATAAGAAAGGAGGTGGGTGGGTGTCTCATAGCGGATAATTCGAAGAGCGCTTTCGTAGGACAGAGTAGAAGTCAGTATGCGAGGTCTAGATAACTAGGAGAAGTCAATGAGCAATTAATCATAAGAATGAGTCGCAAATGAAGCTGAATGAATTGAAATATGACAGGTAAAACCAAAGGACATTGTTTAAATCTTTGCCAATGAAATAAATTTCGAAATTTAGTTAACCGCTATTATAATGCTCGACGTAGTTTGCTTTCATTTTTTCCTGGTAGGTACTTTGGAGATACCCTCAACTAACTATGATGAGGAGATTCTTTACCCAAACCTAAAACTAAATAACGATATTGGGGCGTTTTACGAAGGTGTTGAGGAGTTGCAGCAAAATGTCGGTCTGAAAGAATTGAAAGAAAAGATCAAGAAGGCCTTGAGTACGTTTAAAATTTTATCGATGATATAATAACTCCGTTTCACTCATTTCCGGGTATTTTATTTACAGACTGTGTTACACTTTTCCCTGAAAATTGTACAATATAAATATTTTTTTACTGATATATATACATATGTACCATTATCTTTTGGTGAATTTGGTCAATAAACAAGCGTATAAACTGCTTTTTTTGCCCTGAAAGCCCCAACTTGTGGAGACTGATTATCAAATTAATTGATCTGTTCGATGGGTTTGGAGTGCTGAGGGCATAAACAGTCACTCGGAAATCTAGGAGGTCAGATCTTTAAATATTAGCCTAAAAATATTTCGAAGCATAGTAAAGTGCATTGCATCCTGAGATCTAAAGGTAGTAAATCTGGTAGATATAAAATTTGTAAGTACATGACTCCTAAAACCCGATTTACTCTTATTGATCCCCACTTTGGTAATCCTTCATGAACTACTTTGAATTCCTCCGCACTCATTGCTTGCGTGTGATTTTATTCTGATTTTTCATGCGTCTTAATTATACGGGTACTAAATGCAATGAGCTGATTGCTAATGTCCTTCATCTCATTGATAACTTCAGGGCCTCATCTCGAGTTCAAGGACCTTATATTTTAATTGCTATATGTTAATTAGGAAAATAACTGATGTTTACAGTCCTTAAATATTTCTTGATCCACTAAAGCCCATGTTGGCAGTATTTAACTTGGATAGAAGGGAAGTATTCTAGAGCCTTTCTTATGATGTGACTGAATGTGCTCTAGTGATAATCGATCTCGTTGTCTCTATTGTGGCAAACATGCATAATGACCAGCGTGCAACCGATGATCAAATTATTCATTAATTTATTGGTTCGATTTCGTTATCACTTTCTTTGGGAGCTGCTGCCAATCTCTCGAGTTCAATTAAATAATGAATGACGCATGTATCTTGATCCCCCATGGTAATTGAAAATAACAGGCGGAGTCAATATGGAAAAAGTTATTACTTTTATACACCCACTAATTCGCGGATTTTCCATAATTTGGTTGTCTGATTGTGTTGTTCAAATTCTACCTCCCCTCTCCTGTTATTTTATTTTCAATCCTTTGAGCCCCTGTGTTAATACCACTTTTCATATAACAATAAAATTGCTATACAACCTAACCAAAAATAACAAACGAAATTCTCCTCTTTTTACTGCAAACTCCTCTTAGTTTGATTCCTGATTTAATTCACCAGTTTGCTCATAATGCTCGCTTTAGTAACTTCCGCATGTTTTAGTGGTGGATTCGCTTGTTGATGAATTCGATTCAGATCCGGAGAAGCACTTGAAGGATTGTCAAGTCTACTATGTGAGAGATGATTTTGCCGCTCGCAAGGTAAGCTTTTTGTTCACGTTGATCTATAAAGGTCAACCTCTTCAACTTCTATAAAAGCGCTGGGTTAGTTCAATAATCAGAAATCTGGCTTAGCTGAAATTCTAACAGAGAGGTCAGCTCGTTGGATTTATCATCCTAATAAGGAATGAATGAATTGAGATACACGATGATCTTGTAGAAAATGTAGCAAAATTCATCATAGAGTTATATCTGTGACAGTTGTCTACTCTAATGGGAATAAACTAAGGCCATTAAATCTTATATTGGAAGCAATTGTGCCTGATCCGGGTCACTTTGTTAACGTTGTCCTACAGTTGAACTTCTTTTTAGATAAGGTAACCTGAGTATGAGTGAATTTCCCCTCCCGTGCGTATCTCGTTAGTTTACCCAAAGAGTTGTAATTGACTCAATTCACTGTGATTTGATTTAGTCAAGATTTGTTCTCTCTGAGATCAACTGGGTCTTTGTGAGCAGTTCTCAAAGTGCTACAATCTCTAATACTTACCTAATTATCTCCTCTGAATTTTTGAATGCCGTGAAGATCATTTTGCCTTCTCAATCCTATTCTAAAAAAAACTGTCAATAGGCACTTAACATTGTTGGCAAACATGTGTTGAATTCTAGGGAGGGCTTTATGAAATTTAGAATGTGGAACATGGGCTACTCATTTAGTAAGTATTTTGCGACACGATTCCAAAGTCAATCAAGTCTCTTTAACGCCCTGACATTGATCTCAACTTCTCCTGAAACTTGTAACAGTGACTTCAAAACTGAATGACTATTTAATAAGGAAAGATCTGTAAGCGATAGGCGCTCGTAATTTCATTGGTTGTTAACTTATCACGTCTTTTTTTAATTTGACATTAAATATGCACTTTTACAAAAGTGCACCATGGGAAATTATTTTCCTGCATCATTTGGTCGATGAAAAATGTTGGTGGAAGGCGGTTACAGAATGATTTTTAAAATAAATGTCTATTTTTCACTTGAAATGGAATGTTGCATTGCATTTATTCTTTTAATGCTCAAAGTCTAAAGAGTCCAAGTTACATGAATTTTGGGGGTCGTTATAAGGTGAAGGTCGTGGGGTTCTAAAATGCCACATGCAATTATTTCCTCAGTAGTATCTTCGGATTGGTAAAAATATGTTTATTCTCTTGTTATATAAGAAAATTTAAACGGAAATGCACCCTCTAAGAAAGTGAAATTGGCTCTATTCACAACATCTCTTTTTGCTTCTTGCATATTTACTCTTTGGTCAAGTTTATTGCAAGCATAATTTTGGAATACACTTTTTCGTTATTATTATTTTTAAGCACCATGGCTTCCCTATTCCAAAGAGATTAGCAGAGCTAGAGGGAGATATCGACTACTACTCTGCAGTCGAGATTCTCAGCGAAATTCTTGGAAAACAAGAGTAAGCAATCGATTTCTTTTAATAAGCCCTGTCTCTAGGGCCTGGAGGTCTAGATTGGATATTAACATCGGACCTGTACTGCATATCATTCTCTCAAAGATGCTCAACTATACCAAGTAAGTCTCATATCTTTAAGGTCTCTTCAAAACTCATTGCAATTTCACTGAGCGGTCATTTACTGCCCTCCAACTTATCAATGTATGCTGATCTTGCTTGTGCACAATGGCATGGACCACTTCAGAAATTTCTTCCTTTCTCTTGTTTTGTTAGAGTTCCATTGATAACGTCTTGCAAAGATGGAAGAACAGTATCCTGGAGTTTGTTTGATTAAGATCTAGTATTTTCACCCAGCTTGTTGACCGCATCCTCGGCTGTAGCTCCTCATGCGTAGATATTAACAGCTGCGTCACCATCGCACATTTAAAGAAAGTGTTCTTCAACACCAATTTGGGCTGAGATATAGTTTTTTCAGAACCATCCTAGTGGTAACTCGAAAAAACATTACCGCTCAATATCTTACCCTTTCAGTAATCCTCCACTACAGTTGTATGCGGTACACGACTCTTCCATTCTGCCAATCCTCCTTGCTCTTGATAGCTGGGATGAGACATGGCCTCCCTTTGCCGCCGATATCACTTTCGAACTCCATCTACAAACATCTGGTCCTTCCTATAAACCCTCCAGTCTAAACAAAATCGTAGAATTTGAGCCTAACTCTCAGTTCGACTGGTCTTCTATTTCCTTCGAGAGATTGTGGGTCCGTGTACTTTATCTTGGTCAACCACTGCCCTTGACTTCCACGTGGATGAAGGGAGAGGTTGACTTGGTAGAAATGGTCGGCTCTGATGACTTCATCCCCCTGGCTGAGTTTGTGCGACGACTGGCACCTTTTACGCTATCTATGGAAGATTTTCAAGTAAAGTGTCAAGAGAATGTCAGTAAACTTGCAATGGATCATCGTAAACCTCGAAGTCCAATGGCCATATAGAATGTCTAAGTGCATTAAAAAAACGGCGATAACATACTGGAAATATGAAATATAACTATATTTTTTTGAAGAGCAGCATTTTATTACGGAAAAGAAACTTTTTTTCCTCTTCTAGATTGTGTATATCTCTTATTTTAATTGATTGAAATATATGTGCTTTTGATATGTGCGAGTAAAACATCCAAGTATTAATTCGTGTTTTCGTTGGGAGTAGTGGGATAAAAGACGTTTAAGGTTAGCATGTATATTTGTAACACTCTTCCTGAACCAAATCAATAGATGAAATCCACCCTTTAAAGGTGGTTGCTTATACAGTGGGATGTTTTAAGTATGTCTGACCAGTGGATTGTCAATTATTTGGCTGCTCGGGTAAGCAATCAGTTGCTTCATACCTTGGTCCAAATTTGCAATTTTCCTCAAGACGATCAAGCGCGTTGTTTGTGCTGTGGATATTTCCCCTTCTTCCTTCTGTGTCTTGGCAAACGTAATGATAGTGATTCTCCACTGAGCAGTTAGAGTTATAACTGAAGTCTAGGCCATATTAATGGCAACATGGTTATTAGCTAACTAACAATTGCAATTCTTGAAGACTGCTAGTTGTAAGGGATTGGTAGCAGAATGCGTTACTGAGTGTATTTGAGAATACTTCCTTATTAAAGCTAAGTATTGTGAGTAGAGGAGGACAGACAAAGGTATGTAGGGAAAAATACGGGGAGTCGTATTACTGTTTCCTTGTGTGACCTGTCATAGGCAGAAATATCGGACTTTTCGTTGTACTATTTATATAGAAAATGACCTAGACATCAGGAAGTTTGTGAACGAAGGCGAGTGTTGTTGGTTCTTAATGTTGGGGAAGGAGCCGGGTCTTCTCGACTTTGATTTTTCACCTACGAGGTTAATATACGTGGAGAAAGATGGGTAAATGGTAGAAAAATACCCGTAATCCAATTGGTGATGATAGTCTATCTAACTAGGATCCTCGTTTGTGCTTCTCGCACATTCATACGTATAGATGAGTCAGATGGAGATTAGGCGAACAGACTGCTTGTTGGTCAGTTTAATTGAACAATCAGTGATGTAAATACAAACGACTCCTTTTAGGAACTCATTTTAAGACTGAAAGCTACTCAATCATTTGCCAGGAAAAGTGAGGATGACCATCATTCATAATAGTCAGCTACATCAAGGTTTTATTGGGTACTAGCCAGGGCACACTTAAATGAACATTTATTTGTTTATCTCCCAATTTATCGCAAAGATGGTTCTTTTATTAGAATGCTTAAATGAACATTGTGACAGTGCACAGCTGTTTATTGAAAATATATTTTTTTTAGTGGGGAAAGGGAGCCCCAATGAATATAAATTAATCGAGTGGTACCATGTCTTGCTTGTTTGAAGCTTGAATTTTTTATGCACTTGAGATTAACCACTGAGAACCATTCCCACTCCAAAGGTGGAATATTTCGTAGCAAATGGAGAAATGAGGAAGTTTTTGATATTGGCTCTAGTTTTCGACGGAACAGATAATAAATTCGATTTACCATAGTCAGTATTTTTAGAATTGGGATAAATAAGGGTACTTATGCTCTTTAAAACTCCGATTGCATTAATTATGAAGTTATTGTTAATACTATTATTTCTCATGGCCTGGCAAAAAAAGTCTGAAAATCCAAGGAACGATTATTCACTAAGATGGAGTATGTTCACTTTTAAGAACAAATATTAGGGTTAATCTACACTCTCGTTGTCTTCTCGCTAAAATGAATATCGGAATATGACTGCTAGCTGGAAAATGCTGTAATAGTAAAATTATTGGAAACATTAAAGGGAATGATAACCAAACTCAAAGTCAAATGATGTGTCAGTTTGCTTAAAAATTAAATGGTTAATTTTCAAGTTATAACCAGTAATATGTGTGGCTTCTTCGGCAGTTATTCCCCCATTCATAAACACGCTTGAAAGCAATTTCCCTTTCGAAAGGTAAAATGGTAGAAATGGATTGTACGGCATAGAATAGTTTTCTATGTTAGTAGTTCAGAAATACATTGGACAAAGTTGGCTATCTTCGTTAGTAAAACTTTGATATGAAACCTGATTTACCTTCCGGACAAAGTATAATTGATTGATGTTCAGCAGTGGAAGAATGAATTTGGCGACACGAGTGACATAGTTTATTCCATTTATTCGATCGATGTAGCTCCTGTCCACACAACTTAATTGCATGCTTAATACAACTTAGACATACATTCCCCTTCCAATTGGGCTTAGTCTGAATTAATATCAAACTTTTGCCTGAATTTTCGCGCGTAAATATACCGGGGCAAATCTTCTACCAGAAACTATCTCTTTCTCCTCCACCCACTAGAGTATTCGTGAATCTTTATAATAACCATTTCCAAATTATTTCAGGTAGATTAACTATTTAAGGACTGAAGTTCATTTATCCGATATTCGTTTCTGAAAGTCAAATTTGTTTAGCTGATATTGTAGTAAGTACAAATGTCAAATTTGCTTACTGAATATCTTTAATTAATAGGGTCTGTCAGATTTCACCCTTTTCCGACTTAAGGTTGCGCATTGAAGATTATCAGCCACCTGGAATAAGCAACACTTGGCATCCATTTCATAAAGAATATAGCGATTTCACAAGCACTGACTACCTGATATCATCAATGGCATAAAATTCAAAAGCTTTACTTATTGCTGACTCAAGATCAACGGTATTTGATGTGTTTATTTTTCCACTTTTAAGTTCATTAAGAGGAAGCTACACAAATCACTGCAAATCATTTTTGTAACCAAATAGTCTCAAAAATTTGTGTATCGAAAGAAGCGTGTATTAACCATTCATATAACGTGCACACATAAGATTAGTGGTTTCTTGTAATGGTCAAACAACTAATTTGTTGATTTAATTCAAGATACCAATTCCAATTGCTGGTTACAAATAAACTTAACTCGGATATTTGGATAAAATATGCGCAAATATTCCCATTTACTGTAATGTATTTGAACCAAAAAATAATCCTTCTTCACAAAATGAATATAAAGAGTCATTGTTTCCCGAGAATCATTGAAAATGAATAAATATAGAAATCATTCTTTTTCGAAGTGTGAACTTACAATTAACTAGTGTGTAGAACAACTGAACAAATCGTAGACGAAGTTACAAATTTTAGAATTTACTAATTCGATTATGAGTCTAAAGAATGATCGTATTTCTTTTGGTTGGTCAATATTTTACAATGAGTTCGGTAGGTTTTATTTTCGGGCATTAGCTAACGTAGAGTGTTAAATTATATTAATAGAAGAAATGAATTCTTAAAATTAGACTTTAAAATGAAAAAGTGTCATGCACACTATTCAGGGTTACTTTAAAAATTTCTATTACGAGTTTAGCTTTATTCTCTTTATTAGTTAAGGGTCAAATAGTTTGATTGGCGGCTTAAACAACTTACATATTGCCGATCGCATTTATTCATCGCCTGCTACGTTGGATTGTCCCTCGCCTGTAGTTATGTGGGTTCGCAATCGTTATTTTCGATACTACTTAGTAGTTGCACTTGGAATTTGTTTATTCTACCTCATATTTCCGCCAGAATTGTAATTTTCGCTCCATACGAACTTTCGTTGTAGTACCGTTAAAAGCATACTTAAATTTCCATGCATTTTATGCATTGTTTGGTATATTTTACATTTACTACCATCATCGAATTTTTAACTTTTACTCAGTTAACTTAATACATTTGTCTGTGTACATTTAGGGTGGGTAGATTACTCGCGTTTACTATTCCAAGTTTTTCGTATGTTGATAAACCAATAAGCATTTATTTAAATACGGTGCTGTATTTCCCCCCAATTCTGTCGTAAATTTTGATCAGCATAACGTATTTACTCCAAGCGCTCCCTTTAAACAAGTTTAATCCCCCTTCCCCTCTCTCGTAATTTCCGTATTTAAGCTTTTTCTATTTTTATACAGGAAAGGAACCGTTCAGCTCTCGTAAGTTCTTAAATTGTAAGAACTGAGTATATTCCTTTTAGGAAGATTAAACTTACTCTTGTACAAGCCCAGGTTTTCTTCCGACACGGGGCAAGAACGCCATTGCATTTAGTGAAATCCTCACTTGCTCATGTAAGATTTAGTACCTTTTTTCAGGCCCCTTGGTTTTATTTAGTAACGTATTTAACTTCAATTTGAAATACCTTTCAGGCTGAATGGACCCCGGATACCACAAAGGATATTCCTGAGGTTTCAATCGCAATGCAGCACGTTGATATCCATAATCGTACTCCTGTGGATGAAGCCTCCGTTGATTTAATTTACAAGCCCATAAAACTACCGGTTTGTATTATTATTCTTACTTCATTGTGCAGGGTGGAGAATCTATTGGTATGCTAACATCGGTTGGTCAAAAAGATCTGTTCAATCTCGGGGTTGAATTGCGCAAACGCTATTCTGGCGAAGGCGGAATTGTATCTGATCCTCCAAAACTAAATGAAATCGAGTGGGTTTTCACCCTTTTTTGGTCTCTAATGGGCATGCTGGTTTTATGTTACATAACCTATTTTCTTCCCAGTTCATCGATTTTATAAAATGAGGTTGAGTTTAAAGTGCGTCACATTAGGTGTTAAAAATAAAATTTTCTTTTATTTCTGGTATATTTTTATCATCCATCGTGGAAGCGAATGAAATGCAGGCATTAGCTTGAGGATCATTACTTTTCCTCCCACTCAATGAACTCTCAAAGTGTGATGATGGATTTGGAATAAAAGGGGAACATTGGAAAATCTCGCTCAGCATATTGCTTTATTTGAAATTCTAACTCTGGTGTTCTTCTATGCTGCTGGTTCCCCGTCTTCATTGTGCTGCAATAATTTGACACATTATTTAGATTTAAACGTCTTGTGGTATTTCTATTTAGTTAATTTCAAATCTCTTTGATCATCTTCCTCTTTTGATTTTGTTTATTGTGAGAGGAAAAGCTTGGTATACAGTTCGTTTACGTACTTTTTCAGGATACTCAACAATTACTGGAAAAAGTCAATTGTTGTTGGATATCTTTTCAGGGTATTCAGGTCATGAAAATGTTATTTTTTGAATGCTTTGTGTTCAAATAGTCAATTTCATTTGTTCCTTTCCCCAAGTTTCTGCCTACTAGAAATGGCATATGCAGCTAAATGAATGCCGAGATTATGTCGATAGATTTGTGCACCTAATTTGTAACAACTAGTGAACATGAACCAGCCAGAGAAGCTAGCGGTAGCAAAAACAGTTCCAAAGGATAGGATGCCAAGGTCTGTACAGGCGAAAGTGTATTGAATAAATCACCTGAGTATTCGAGAGAGATGAGTGAGAAAGAGATTGAATAGGAATCATACGAACAGATAAGAGATAAACGTCTATATTCAAGTCGGAGTTTGGGCGTAATTGAAATTTTAGACAAAACGGGATAATTGATAGGCTTGTCTAGGGATGGTAGACCGGGATTCGAGTCATAGGGACATAAAGTTACTCAAGTGAATCCTTATCTTTTCTTCTAGAGTTCTTAAATTTATGAATTGTCGTCATTCTTTTCGTTTAGAACTCGTTCTACTCGTGTTGGCCGTAATTTGAAATCTATTCGTTCTCTTGTCGCTGGATTATGTGATAATAAACTTGATGGTACCGTTCGAAATTTTCTCGGAAGCATTCATTCATTCCCGATATAATGTGAATTTTATTGGTTTTTTTATTATTGAAGGCACTCTCGTGGTTCCCTCGATGAATTTTGACGTAGATGTTCTATTCCCGAATCCCAAGTTGAATAATGATGATACTGCTTTCAATGAAGGTACTGAAGAGCTTAACAATGATCCAGATATCCTTGCTCTCAAAAAGAAAATTTGTGAGGCATTAAGTGAGTTTGCTATTTTTAAATACACGGGTTGTTGTTCAACAGGTTTTACCGATTTTACCCAACTTCGAGCATAACAAAGCCTCCTAGACTTGGGCAATTAAGATGGTGACTACCATATCATTCTTGCTTCGGATTGTATGCTCTACAACTGGTAGCGATAAGAGATCGCACATTTTACAAACGGAGGTGTGTGTGTTCAATTTAAGTCAAGGCACGATGGAGGAAATAATCCCATAAGTTTTTTTTTTATTTATAAAAAACTAAAAGTGATTTATGATCAATAAATTTGGTTTTATTATTAAAGGTAAAAATATCCAGTCGCGGGGAGGGCACACACATTGAATCCCGTTAGGGCTAATAAAGCCGTTATACTCAAGTGCTTACAGTCCGCCTACGTAAAAGAGTTAAATCAGGGAGTGTGATTTTAAATGGTGTGCCAACATTAGGGTGATAACGCATTAAAGTTTCTGATTAAATCAGATCCTTGGTTGATTGTAGAAGAATTACCGAAGAGGCTCGCATATCCACTGTCAACTGTTCAATTACATTTGAAACACATTGGTGAATTATATAGGATGGGAATTTTGGCACCTAGTATAGCAAAGACGGGCGGAGAAATAACACCATTTCATTCCTTAAGATAAGGTTGACACTTCTTTTAAGCACTTATGTGTTGCATGTTGAATAGTCCATTACGAAAAAGTTGTAGCCGAATTTGATTTTTATTTAACATTTTGAAGACGTAAACTAGAAAATGAAAGATAGACGTTTCGGTTTATTTGAATTGATGCAATGGGGAATTTTTTAACATGGCAATGCTCAGTAGTCGTCACGAGGCATAAATGACACCTCAAAGTATTCGTCAGTCCCTCGCCCCCACCCCCATCCGATCATCTTCTTTTCAGACCCAGGGGAAATGATTTCGAGACGCGACTGAGGTCGAATACCACTTGAATGAACATTTTGATGCAAGAACAGCGATTTTTCTCAAAGCGGCCATAGTGAAACCGCAAGACTAATGAGGAAGAGCGGCAAATGATGGTGGAAGCTATATACTGTAGTATATATAATATATTATATAGTTTTAAGTTGCATGACATCTTGATGCTGTTCCTAAAACGCGCAAGTGCTTAGTGGGGATTTAATTGGACGCTTGGTTATTTCAGTTTGGCTAATCTTTGTCTTCTTGTTGCGGTACGATTCTCGTCTTTATAGCTACTAAGCAGAAAGTTTGTTTAGTTGTGATTATCTGATAAAGTTGAAGAACCGCATTCATCTTGAACGGAGAAAGATTGTGAAGACTACATGATTGTGATATTTCATCTAAATAATTAATATGGAAATCAACGAATTTATTGTGTATTGAAAGCTTTTTATTCTGCTTGGCTTTGCGATGCTTCCCTCGCATATTCTCAAATACAAATGAATATTTATTTATTTTGACTGTATTACTCACTCATTTCATAGCAATCTAATTAATCATTATTTGCTTTTTCTTACCACAATATTTTGATTACTTCTTATAAGACTAGTAAACTTTTCCTCTCTTCATTTTCAGAAATAGATCGACTGATTGATGAGTTGGATCGTGATCCAGAAACGAAGTCAAGGGATTGTCAAGTCTATTACGTTAGGGACGATTACGCTGCTCGCAAGGTAGGTCTGGTAGATCACCCATTTGAGTTGTATTTGCGCCCTGAGCTTGGTTTGTAAGGTTATTCAGATCTCCATAACAAATCCGAATGTTTGGTCGATTTCACCGTGATTTAATCTTTTCCATGCAGATTTAATCACTGCACAGCTTGAACCTCTTTTCTGTATTTAGGAATAAGTCAGTTTATGTCTACGCACTGGTGACCCCCTGTGGTCAACGTATTCGTTTGTCAAGTCAGTTGCGGAAAGTGACCCCTCTCGGTAAACACTTAGTGATGTGAATGGTCAATGTCATTGGCAAATTCTGATGAAGTGGGGAGTGGTGGTGCAGAGGGGGGAGGGGGGGGGAGGGAGATAATTGAACTTTTCAATTTGACTCGTTCGCGTAATCAATATGGTTCGATTTCCTTTGTATATTTGCAGCAAATGCTAGTTTGCTGCATCATTCTTTATGCCCATATGTGCCTTTAATTAGGCATCAATTTGTTAATCGTAAGTAATCCTTCTTGCCTTCAGGTTTGCATAAATATTTGTCTAGCAGTCTCTTAGCTTGTCCACTAAAGTGACCTAGAAATGGACGTGCAAAGGTAGATAAGTCGGCCAATTAGAATTCAATGCACCCTTCTAGGCTAATTGCATTGGTAGCTATTTCTCCATTCCTCACGTATGATCTTTTTGATCAATAACTTGCGGTTGGGATTAGGGTGTGTATATGGTGAATGATATGATTTGAATTAAATAGACTGGCAAGATATGACAAATCAAATGCACTTTTGCTTAACGTACTTTGCCAGCTATTTGCATACAATCGGTTTATACTTGGTGTTTATTGTGAGATTTTGCAAACTGTGTATTGCGCTCTTATTTAGAGGGCTACACAGTATGGAGAAAAATTGCCTATGGAGTTCTGAGTTATCACCCGTTTATTACCTAAAATTTATCTCACAAGTCCCTCGAATATAGATTTTCCCTATACTAAAACCATGTACTTGGGATGAAACTTTGCTATGCGACGAATTCACCTGTTCTTATCTTTTGGGCAAAACATTCAGAAATTGATTTCTTCAAGCTGTCGCTATCCATTATGCTTGCGGAATGGCGACGTCTTTGATAGTGCCAAATTGTGTGCGGCGGTTTGCATTCCCTTTTGCGATGTCGGTTGCATCATACCTTCTAAACTGGCTAGGTAACCGTATCATTTAGGTTTGAGTAACAAGGAGAGTGTCATGAATAGTTTCTCGACAAGGAAGCCCCTTGACGCCACAGATCTATCCAAGAAAATTCTTCCAAAATGCTGTCCCAATTTAATTTATTTGGTACAAAGCATTGCTTTCTATAACAAATTTGCATTCAATTGGGAATGTTGCATTTCATTAACCAACAAACGGTTTTTAACGAATTTTCAGAGGAAGTCCGAATTTTAGACTAATATCACTTGGATATGTAATCTGTATTCTCAAACCATTTTTTCTCTCAATTGTAATTGATTCTATGTAATTTTACCTTATTAAATGCCCAATTTTGCATTTTAACCCCTTTGCAGCACAATGGATTCGATGTCCCACAGGCACTCAACGATTTGGAAAAGGATATGGATCATTACTCTGCTGTGGAACTGCTCAGCGAACTTCTTGGAAAACGAGCGTAAGTTCCAACTTTATTCTTTTGATTCGCCTATCATGAGTTTTATAGTTGCGTAGATTGGTATAAAAGTGATTAAAATCTGCGTTTAAGTGGGGTAGAAATTGGTGTAATTTTCATAGGAAAATACCTATTTTTAGGGTAGTTGTTATAGGCTGTCTTAGACCTCTAAAAACCCTGATTTGTTAGCTGTGGTTAGTAATTTAAAAAATCTTAGGAAAATTAAATATGGCCTCAATTTTTTTTTTGTATAGAAGATTCAGAAGGTCCTTTTGTTATCGCTCTACTACGGCACAACACTTTGTGTGATTTATTTCTCTAATTTAGGCTAATCACTGAAATTGCATTATTGAACTTCTGGAAGCCTTGAGTTATCCACTTTTTCACCGTTAAGGATAAAATATAATTATGTAAAGTTGTTAAATATTTTTTTACTGGCAAAGTTAACATTTATCTTATGTTCTCCCCCGTCTCCTCCCCTCCCCCCCCCCCCCCATCGGCTATTTGGCCCATTATGAATTATGTTATATTATGCTGAGAAGTTTTCGCATCACTAAGGCCTAAGGACAGTTTTCCTTCTCTAGCTGGAGTTTCAGCTTGTAGATCGTAAAACCTATAAAGGCCGTAATTACTTTTGCAATACCCTGGCTTTTTAAGGTCAATGTTCAATATTTAAGTCTTACTCTCCAGGTGTGCGATATTCACAGCCACCTTAGCAGTAGTTTTAATTGTAATGTTTTTTTGCCATTTTTATCTGTATTTTCTTGCAGTTATTCAAATTTTATGTCTACAACCTTAAACAATTGATTCCTCATACTGTTATTGATGGATAAATTGAATGTGCCAGTAGCAGCAGTATTACTAACACTAAGCTTTTTCTCATTTGAGGAACTGGAGATCCAGATTGGATCTTAATATTGGACCAGTAATTCATTTGATTCTTTCGAAGATGCACGATTACAAAAGGTGAGTTCTCTCTTTTGATGCACATTTTCAAGCAGCCTCGGTTATTTGAAACATCGAGTAAATCCACCTCTTAGCCAAATCTAGTCTAGTAAACTAACCGAAGTAGATTCAGATTTACTATAACATAAGCCAAAATCACATGTTTACCTAAATGCAAAGGGCTGTTATCGACTTCTATTGGCTTAAAGCAACCGGTTGGACTTCGTTCCCTAATAGATAACCGGTTGATTTATTAAGCAGCGAAATGTATTTTGCCGGGAGGAGCAAAAATTTGTCAGTAACTCCATTTATCATTCACCTTCTTTCAGAATAGGCTGCATTTCTTTCTACGTCCTCTTTTCAAGATTGGACACCAGATTCGTAAATCTCCAGATATTGTTTGATATTTGTTCTGAGACCACGTGAACTCGCAGAAATACAGGTTGATCACTGCACCACCATAGTGCACAGATATCGATATTAATATACCTATAAACATGGTTGCTACCTATCCAATTGTTATCCTTATTATAGCGTTCCACCACTTCAACTGGTTGCTGTCCATGACTCCACCATTCTGCCAATGTTATTGGTTCTCGATTCTTGCTCTGAGATGTGGCCACCATTTGGTGCTGACATCACTTTCGAGCTCTATCTCCAGTCTCGGGGTCCGGTTTACAGGCCACCCAACGACCACAAAATCCCTATCGCTGAACCCAACTCGAATTTCGATTGGTCTGGAAACATGCTTGAGCATATGTGGGTACGAGTTCTTTACCTCGGTCAGCCCCTACCTCTGCTTACCAAGTGGTGCGATGATAAATTTATCCAGGAACTAACCGGTTCCTCTGACTTCATTCCTCTAATGGAGTTTATTCTTAGAATGACACCGATTGCTTTGTCTTTGGACGATTATCATGCCAAGTGTCGGAAGATCGTTGAGCAACTGAAGGCCGCAAAAGGTCAATCAGAAGATCATCATATACACAAGGGTCCGAAAAATATGTAGTTGATTGGGGCTAGAATTTGGCGCTAGTAAAGGAGGGATGTTAACTGAAATTAGACAAAATATACGATTGATGTTGTCTTGAATCCTCAATTGTTCTGGCGTTAGTGTGTTTCTACTTCCATCTTATAAGTAGCAGTTGTCAAATAGCTTAAATTGCGTGCCTGTATCCGGGTTGTTATTATCGCTAACCGTTTAAGCATATTGTATATACATGCGATGTTAGACGAAGTATGAAATATCAAGATGAAGAATAAGCATAATCAATAATTGTATTAGGTAAAATATCAATAGCTTAATGAAAATTCCTTAGATTATGCGCTTTAGTTTTTGTAATAGTTCATGTCTGAGGAAGAAGCAGGGCAGGGGTGAAGATTGGGGTTTTCGAGAGGGCAAGAATGAAAAGCTTTTCCAAGGCAAGTTAGGTTAAAATAGGCCTAACTGTATTATAACCACTAAACAATTCTTAATCACAAAACAGTAGTTGGTTTAGTAGCATGAGGATAATTTATTTATAAATCCAGAATGAAATGCATGCTCTTGAATGGAGTATTCATGGCAGATGCTCACCTCACTCAAGACAATAAAACCGCAATCCAAAGGTAAAATATGGGGAAATTAATGCAAATTTCTAGGATGTTAAACTGAATTGGAGCATGAAGATTCATTTTTACAGAAGCAGTTTTTTAGCAAGTTCAGAGTGAATAGTGATCGGAATCCATTAAGCTGGAGTAAATAATTCTTCGCTGTGGTATTATATGAATGGCAATAATAGTGCAAAATTTATTCATAATATATGTTTAAAACCAAGTATGTATGTTAAAACATACTGAAGCAAAAATTGTAATGTAACAGTAAGAGCATGCAGGAAGCATTTTTTTAACGCAGAAAAAGCATGATTGGTTGAAAAAATATAAAATTTTTCGAGCAGGATATGCATTATCAAGAGGAACAACTTATGATTTAATTGCTATTTATATCGGTAGTAGGGGTTTCCGATTTTGGAACTTTAGTGATCGAAAATTATATTAACATATTAAATATCCCGATAATCATAGATAAAGTCTGTTTCTTTAAGCAAGTATAACTTTGGTATTATAAATGAACCTTAATACGTTTTGATGAATATTAGTTATTTAAATGATTGAATTATATGTCTGTATTTATCCCTATTCCTTCAAACTCGATTACACGAAATCTTTCCTATCGAACCATATACTAAAGTTAATTGATATTATTCGATTTTTACGTTAAGTTGGAGAATATAAAATTGATGGCGGCGATTATGGCCTCCATTGTATTAATATATTTTTTAAAGCAAATGGGAGGCTTTATGATAATTACCATTAGTTCTTTAATAGACTTCTGTCTTTACAGAGGGGAGGAGCAAAAAGTCATAAATAGTCGAGAGGAAGATCAGAGGAGCGATTTACAGATATAAAGAGGGTGACACAAGGGTGGAGTAAAAAAGATATGGTGAGTGGTCGAATATGGCATACAGTCAGACCAAGGTAGTTTGAATACATTACCCAGAGTGCACAATGTGAGGGTTAGTCTATCGCAAACCCCTAATATATTAAAGTAAATATAAAGACGGGAATAGGTTCAACAGCGTCAAACTGAGGGTTAAAGGCCGAAAACTAGGAATATTTATTAAAAGTCAAGCGTACCACATTTCAGCAAATTTCTTTTACGGAAATTTATAAAATAGAGGAAATAGGGCCTAAATAAAACAATTTCAGGTCTGGCAAAGTAAATTAAAATTGGCAGCAGCTAAAACATCAAATTATTAATTCATTATATGCCACATAAATAAAGTGTTCAATTTAGTTCAATTTTATGGTTCAGTGATTCATAAGTTTTTTAGTTATCTTTTATCGCACATTTGTACTAAAACAACATTTCTGGACGACGCATTCCCCATTGCGCGTTATTCAAAGTTGGTGTGCGCTTTACCTTTCCTACCACTTCGTTAATTAGTTTGATTTTAAAGAAGCGTGTCTAATTTCCCCTTCCCGTATGTTTGCGTTTGAAAATAATGCTTAGTATTCTTAGATTTATTAGCGCTTTTTGAATTTATTCTTTAATCGGTCAAAATTCTGGACAAAGTATCACGGCTCGCCAGTAGTAACAAAGACTTGGCGAGCAGATCAAGCTCTCGGTACAGTAGATCTTCTGTCAACCAGCCTCAGTCGAATCCTGATAAAGCTAGGACATGGCAGCCTGTTGCAGATCAGCATTACGAACCCCTTAGTATTGAAGAAACTGCACGTAGGGAGGTCTTATCGTAAGATGCGATCATATTCTAATTCTCTCTTTAGGTCCTTAAATAAAATCACACCGGACTCATTTTACAGTTCAGCAAAAAGTATCTTAAATATTAATGTTGTTTCATCGGATATTCTCGACATCTTTGTTACTTTGGTAAGTTTTATTTAAATTCATTTATGACTTAAATTTTTTGTTGAATAGATTTTTCAGAAAGCCTCTAATGAGCCGAATTTCACCTATCTTTATTCTCAGCTTTGCGTAATTCTTTGTGAGAAAGCGCATAACTTTGAAATTGACAATATATACTCTGTAAGTTGATATTAAGGTGTTATAGCGACTCTTTCAAGTCTTTTAAACTTCTACTTCTCAAGCGTTGTGAAACTGAGTTCTTTAAACGTCATAACATCGATTTTAACAACCCCGCTCAACGTCAACGTAGTATCGGAGCTATTAGATTCATCGCTTACCTGGGTGTTGATAATGCCATACCGCATAGGATTCTTCATGACTGTGTCAGGACGCTTCTTCTCTGCAAAAGCACCACTATTACAAATCAGACGCCACCTATATCCGCACCACAGGACTCGTCCTCGTATCCGAAAGAAAACGAGGAAATCGCGCTGGATATGGAGTGTCTCTGTGAATTCATGAAAATCGCTGGTTCCCATTTGGACACACCGAAAGCGCGTAATCTGATGAACCAATACTTTGGTCGAATGGTGCAGATCGTTGAGCGGGCATCGCCTGACCGTCTGTGTGAGATTCGTAATGGCGCGAAGGGGGTAAAATTTGTTCCCCTGAGCACGCGCATTCGCTTCATGATCACAGATGTGGTGGATCTGCGAAAGAATAACTGGAAACCGCTTTTTGAAGGCCAGTTGAATGATTGCGGATATCCTTGGCATGCAGAAGATCTCATACGGGAGTATGAGGAGGTATGCTATGGTGAATATTTTTCCGCTTTGAATGTGTCGCATTAATCCACTCAATTTGTGTTTCTTCTGTTTTAATAATTCAATTTTCGACAGATTTGTTTTTCAAAATTATGACAGATGGTCTTCTAAAATTGCATTTGTTCAAATCCTATTTGTACTCACTGTAAAGCAGCGTTCGTATGTCATTAGTTTCGCAAAACTTGTTGCTGAATACTCAAATTTTCGGTATTTTTTGCATTTCTAACAGCTATTTGAATCGCTAGTCAGACTTCTTTAAAGTGTTATTAAATAAGGAAATAAGAAAAGCCTCCATTCAACTAGAAATCTTACTTTTGAGTTAGCTTCCTTATCCATAATAAACCTTAATAGATTGTCTAGAATTTACAGGTGGTTACGTTGTAGCACCTTAGTTATGACGTAGCATTAAATTAGTTATTCTGACAGTGAATTTTATTGCCAGCTTTATTGCTAGGATTCGATTTCTAAAATTCTATACTTTCAACGTTTCCAGTTGTCATTAGAAATCGTGATTGAAATTACATTAGTATTCGATTTCGTTTCTGTGTAGATAGGCATCACTCCCTGCCATAAAGCATCTTAGCGTTTTTTGTTTGTACAAACTTCGGAAGTTTTTTTCATCCGAAATACTGTTTATTTGTATGCACTGGTTTGGTCGGTCAGATCTCGAGGTCGATTCCGATCGATGCATACCCAATTATCGAATTGGCCGATTGTGCTGGGTTTAGTGGTATTAGTAAAGGACTCGACAGGATTTGAATTTCCTACCGGCGAAGCTTTATGGTGCTATATCTACCGAAGATTGGCGTTGTGAAGCCAGTTTTTTATAAAGCTTACCATTTCCGAGCATTTTTTAATTCAAATTAAAATCAATTGTCCTTTCCAAGTCAGCTACGCAGAAAAACTTTAGCAGCTTTCTTAAGGAGATTTTTGTGAGCCTTTTATCTATTGTTATACAGTGGCACAGCCCAGTTAAATTTGTTTTGGTAGCTTTTGAAAATCATTGCCAGTTTGCTTCAATTCAAGCAATGTGTAGTATTATAGCAACAATTGCTATTGTATCAGTGAAAGAAAAGGTTTGTTAAATTACCACACTTCAATATGTTATTCTCTTACATTTTAAAATTAACGAATGGCTTTTCCTTTGAGACAATCTAACTGTCCTTAATAATTATCCTCATTCCTTAATCTGGGTAAGATTTAAGAGCGCACCTCGAATTCCTCTAACTAAATACGTCTTTCCAATTTTACAACCCTTAAGCTATTTATCCTCTAATATAATGTATAACAATTAAATCCGTTCAGCGAAGCGTTGTTTATCGTTTATATTGGGTAAAGAGCTTGAATCATTAAATCGACTTCTGTCGCCACCATTATTAGCTGGTTTCAACCAATACGGTTGGCTCTTACACTCGCTGAATGTGTAACACTGGTCGTCGAACCTCATAGCTGAGCACGTTAAGTTCTGCTCTATCGATGAAGATTCTTATGGTCTGACACTATGACAAATCAAAGTCCTTGTTTACTTATGCACATACTCATAGAAGAATACAATTTATTATAAAAAGGTTTTTAATCTTCGTCAGAGTCTGCTCACTTATCCTCGTTCATCTTCGGCTATTCACGTCGGCGGCAGTGGTGGTGATGCTTTGGATCAACGCTCCTTAGAAAGTGGAACAGCCAGTAGTAGCATCAGTAGTGATTGGACGACTCTCAATCAAATGGGTAAGGCACTGTGTTCGCGTCGAGGAAATAAAGATATCGATCTCTTTGCTTCCTCATCAAATTCTAATGATGGCGGCGCATCGAGTTTATACTCTGCTAGTAATCTCACTCCACGGGATAGTAATAATGGTGGAAATTGCGGAGCTTCTGTTTGGGGGAGAAGGAATGCGGGAGGAGGCATCCAGGAGAAACGAGGCTCTACTCCCCTCTTTCGAGCGAGAAAAAGTCCAACACCTGTGTCCAAAGTGGTCAGATCTTCCAACAGTGCCGCGTTCTTTGAGGTTAGTTCGTCGTGACTACTATTTTAAGTTATGTCCATTTTCAAACTGGTTGATATGCTTTCTTTAATGGCAATTTCTAAAACAGTTTCTTTAACTTCCAAACCGATTTTCCAGATCTCATCTTGAGTAAAAAAATAAGTTTTCAAGTCATTTCAAATAAGAAATCATCTATGGGTTCTTAGAGCAGAGGTAAACATGCGCGCATGCAAATTCATAGGCCATATTTTCGTTTCTTATCGGTGAATAGTCGTGAAATGTTAAGTAACACTAGATCTAGTCAATGCAGCCACTTTAGTAGCCTAATCAAGATATTTCCTTTCTGAACTGTTTTCTTCTTCCAAATAAATAGGATATGACCGCCTTTTAGAATCAGGAGATTGAGTTGAACTTGATCAAGGATGTAGTGGATAATCTTGGAAGAAAGAGGGAATATGATAGATTGTTACAATTGGCAGAATTTGAGACGTCCTTCGAGAAAAGCCTTCCTAAATGGAATTGGGATTTTAAAGATCTATTTTGTACCGATGGCATAGTGGTTAAATTCAGAATTCACGGGATCAGTAGTCACGAGGGTCTGTCCAATGATGCGGATAGCCAACTACGCTCATTATTTCAGGTCAACAGAAGGCGTTATAAAATGTAAATTTTTTTCTAAGAGCGGCTCTAGAGTAATTCCCCCCTCCCTCCCTCGCTAAGTAAGTGAAGTGTTGTAATCGCCCTATAATGAGCATGAGAAAATCTATTATCTAAACAGAAGCATTCTACTTTAGTAAAGCAGATTAATAATCGTGTTGTAGTTGAAACTAGTGATGGAAGCATTATTGAGGTCCTACGTTACTTCATATAATGTTAAAACGCGTTGATGTGCAATTATAGCTTTCTGCTCCTAACCTAGAATGTTTACACCATCAACCTTCCAATGCCGATAAATTGTCAGCGCCAATCTATTTCAAAGAACGATTGAGTACGTCTAAAGGGGTATCAGATAAAAGGACCGTTTTGAGTTTTTATTTCACATAGTTTTAATCAAGAACTCATAAATGAGGACAATTGCATTGCACGGAGCTTCATATTATCCCAATTAATTAAATTTTCATTATTCAGCCTGATTACCTGCATTCCTCCGTGTTCCCTACTCTCCAAAAGTCACAAGACCATGTTCGGGGAAGCGGTGGGGCCACATCTTCCTGCGCCTCTTCAGCAGCAGTGACCCCAGCCACAGCGAGTCCAGATATTGACGCCATGATTACTGGTCGAGCAGACGTCCGACAGCTCTCTTCATCCTCGCTGGGTGGTGGGAGTGGTGGTGGTTTACCTCATAACCATGGGGCGGGAATTTGGCGACCATCACGCTTATATTCAATGTATGGACCTCCCCATCAACCGGCTCAACCACCTGGTATCATCACGTATGCTGAAAGGCCAGTTCATGTGGATGAGAATAAGGAGGCTGCAAAGTCAGTGGTAAGTGTCTGATTCGCTTATAACTACCATGCGCCGGTGACTCAACGACCAACGTACTCGTCTGTCAATCTAGAGGTAACAATGTCAGTGTCCGTCGAAGCACACCAGTGTTGTTGTTGGCCTACCTCACTGGTTAACAAGAGAGATTGTATAGAATGAAATTTTCTCATAAGAGTAGCTTTTGATTATCTTTCCTCAAATCAAGTCAAGTGGTGTTTCCTTAATGTGCATAGGATTTTTTAAAAATTATAATCCCCATGGTATGACAGAGAAGTCCTATTCCTTTGTCCATGGAGAGCCATCTAAATCAGCTGGCACTTCAGTTTTGAAATGAGGAAATTGGGTTACTAGTAGCCATCCCTCTCAATTTTTATATTATCTGTTTACTGAACGAAGGGGTCCATCAATTGATGAGTCGTCTTTGGATTTTAGTGACCGACACAAGGCTCCACGTTCATGCTTTCTTTTTTACACTGGCCTTCTAATTGTGGTTCATATTCAATAACATAATAATAGGATTTTTCATAAAATTTATCAACTTTACTTCGGCTTCTCCTACATTTTTAGTATATTTAGAGCTGCCCGATTTCGGTCAATTGGAACCGACATCATTTCGACTAGTATGTCACCTTCCATTTGAACTTTTAAATGTGGATTTGTTCTTTACTTTTGCACTTTCATGGCAGGCTTTATTAAGGGCTGGCACCTTTTGCTATTGAGGTTCGATATCTACGGCTTAGCAGTACTTTAAATGGCCCTTGATCTATTATCATCCACTTTACCGTAGTTAAACGCATAGAATGACCAGTTCGCCGAATGCTCCCTACTATTGTTGCTCGAATCCTACTCGTGGGATAGAATGAAATTGTATTGCTTTTCATCTTATGGGGTAGATAAGGAAGAGATCATGAAACATCTCGTTTGCTGTCGTCCTGTTGTGGAACAGTATTAACCGAGGGACTGATTATTGAGTCTCAAACTTGTCTCACTGTTTTACCCTCGGATATTGTTTTGCTTCGTTGATTTATACCGTTACTTCATGAGTTGATACCATAAGCCTGACAGAAACAAATATACCTCTAGAAATTTAGCTGCAAACTATAAATAACTTTTCAAGCTTTTCATCTCATTGCGATCTTTGCAGTCGACGTGTTCCAGAAAATGTTTTGGGTGACCATTCTTTTTGTCCTTTCCTTTAAGTTATTAGCATGTGAATTGCAGCTACTACCAAAAAACTGTTATTTTAGTTTTTTTTCCCCAATAAGTCATAGAAGTTTGATTTGAATGTCAACATTTTGCTGCCTTGCATTTTGACAATGACTGGGAAATTACTGTAAAAGAATTTAGATGGTAGAACGGGAGTTCCTTTACAACTTTAGCCAATGGATTGTTTAAACGATGATTTCTTCATGTAAGGCCATCTCGTATTTCAGGACAGCTATATTTGAACAGCATATTGCAGCTGCTTTAAGTGATAGAGAATTTTTCCCATCACTTATACTTCGGTTTTGTTGCGTAAACCAACCCAAATTTGCACAGTTTGTGAGCTATGTTTTTTACCAAGTGTCCGTGTGGGAACAAAAACATTCTTTTGGTGTCATTTCTACACTTTCCCTACTATTACTTCTTTGATGTCTACTGTTTTGTCGAGCTTAGAGACCAGAATTCTATTGCTGTAAGGGTAAACAACAAAGTGGTACCTAATTACTTCCCACATTTTCACGAAAATAACATTCTGTACACCATTCTAAAAAGATTTTGTCTTCCAATACGCAAATATCAGTCGTTCCTGTAGTTTGAATGGTTTGGAAGCAGTCTCAAAACTCACAATTTCCTCCTAGAAACCATATATAATTATAAGCGTACTCACGCGTGATCCTGAAGTCAACTGATATTGCAT
The DNA here is from genome assembly GCA_000469805.3 of Hymenolepis microstoma. Taxonomy (NCBI): domain Eukaryota; kingdom Metazoa; phylum Platyhelminthes; class Cestoda; order Cyclophyllidea; family Hymenolepididae; genus Hymenolepis; species Hymenolepis microstoma. The sequence continues at coordinate 33,223,745 of LR215989.1, read as the reverse complement.
TTCAAGCTGCCGGTTATTAATGTCGTTCTGTGGCCCCTATCGCTTATACGCTTGAAAACTTTTGACTGACTTGCATGTGGAATTTTAACGGACTTATTGGCGCAGTCTTTGATTCGTTTGAAACGATTAACATTAAAATAACTTGCCCGCCGTCATTTTAGGGCTTCAACGATGGGAAGTTCGGTTGTCCTACCCTTTGTGAAAAATCTTTCAATGCATTTCCAATCCTTAATCAATTTTAATACCCCAATTTTATTCACTTTAAAGATATTCACATTTCTTATAATTGTCACGGTCGTACATTTTCCTTTTCCTCATTTACAGTAACTTGCAAATAAAATAACAATTATTTTTCATCTGGACTTCTTGTTGCTGTTTAGCACTCAAACAATTTCATGATATCCTTACGACATTAGCGCTGATTTGATCAAAGCTCTTAAATAATTCGATTATTTTCAGTTTACAATTAATTATTGACGCTTTCCATGGCGTCGGACAAGTTCAATGGTGTGAAAGTAAACCAGTACAATGAGGGAGAAAGGGGGGAAGGGGGGAAGAGCATGGTGACGTCCGAACTTCAGTTATCCTTATTTTACTTCTAGGTACAACAAGCGATTCATTTCCTTATGACCAGGTATTGTTCAATGCTCAAAAATTCGAATCAAATATTCCCTGTGTGATTTCATAACAGCCATATTCTTCAAAGACTACTGACTAGTTGATTTACTTGAATGGTTGTTCATGCGGCTTTGATTAATTTGCAGCTTCTCTCAGCTAAGAACATGTTGATGAGAATGGCGTTGATGTTTTTAATAAGCCGGACCTTAGCATTATTTCAGTTTGTAATAATAATTTTAAAACGAATTTTTTCCTTAGATTGCAATTCTCTCAAGGACAAAAAACATTCAGGAGGCAATTGATCAGTTGGCTGACAAGGAACTTCTTTCCAAATTAAGCAAGGAAGTTATTTTGAAGTGTATGCTTCTTCTCTGTGATGGTACGTCGGATAAATCTTTTCGGAATACCCTCTTCCTCCTAAAATCACTTTTTTCGTCAATACAGTCTCTATGAAGCCTACAAGTACTGGTCTGGATCATAATAGCAAACGTGCAGCTTGTCAATTCACATCACTGCTCCTTTATGAGAGTAAGCATCGAGAGTCCTTTACACCAGCTCTTGAGAATTCTTGGCCTCTTGTGCTTCAACGACTGTCTGCCGCCTCGTCGAAAACAGCGCCCGCTTTTCTGGCTGCACGTCTTATTCTGACCGGTCAACTCAGTCTAGCTAAGGTGGCTGAGCCCCTTACCGCTGGTCGTCATCATCCACTCTACCTCCTCACACTCCAACAACTTGGCAAGGTGGCAGATTCAGGTGCAGCACCTGGGGCTTTCTTGCTTATAGAAGAGAATGGCAGAGGTGGGGAGAAGGCTGACGATGGAGAATTTATCCCGGAGGGAGTTGATTTTCTTGAGGGCAGCCAGGAGGAGAGGAGAAAGAAATTGATGGAGTTTGTGGGGAGTTGGGTGGTACTCGAAGAGATGCTACCGGGTGAGTTTTTCCCTGCTGTTATATCAACGCATAGGCCTTATTTTATCTGAAGTGCTAATTGTGCAACCTTTCGACAATAAACAGATTTATTTATTACTATCAGGATGAAAAGTTGTCTAATTAAGCTCTGCTTTGAGTCATTCATTTGTGGAAAATTCAATTGCTAGAGCGTAGAATTGAGTATTCAAAGGATTTTATTTGTATTCACTGCTAATAATGAAATTATGAATTTCAAGCTTATGCCATGTTTCTACCTGGTCTGAGTAGCTTTAATCACTCTATCCGGTGGTAGGCATCTAGCAGTCTAACAGTGGCATAGCGTCGACGGCTAAAGAAATTACCGCTTTTCAACACGAAAGTTATTTTTTAAACAGTTAGGATTATTAAAGCTTGGCGATGAGTTCGTTTTTCAATCGAGTTCGGTGTTGGCACTTGCCAAAATTGAGCTACGAGATAGGCCAGTTCCTGCTTATAACTTTTCTCTTCATGCCAGAAGCATGTTTATGCTGTAATGCACAATACTGTTTTTAGGCTTAATCTAGAGCGTTAACTTACATTTTTACACCTATATATATTTCTATTCTGTGGTGTGATAATGGATTTAACATAAAGTACGAACTATTCCAGAGTTGACTTATGCTGTTTTATTATTCATGACAGCGGAAGAGCTGTAATTGTTTATTCATACGCCTATACACCTAGTACAATAGAACAGCTCCATAATGGGGGGGGGAGAGAGATAGGTTGAAGTGGAGAATAAAATTCAGAACTTTTTGTCTGAACTGCTTATTATGTTGATTGCTCGCTGTTTCAAAGATTAGTCTTAACATGTCGGTACAACTTCCTCTTCAGACCTGTAATTTAATACCAATCGAGGAATTTTTAATTTATCTGAGTGAATGTAGTTTTTCTTCCCATTTTCGCGAAATTAGACCGACCGAATGCCACGAGTCATATTTAGTTGGCATAATGTTGAGTTGGTTTTGAACTTATTGACACAAATAATAGGTAGGGGGCTTAGTGAAAATTTTGCACTTAAAAATAAACCACATCTTTTTTTATCGTGAAGTACTTACTCAATGATTGACTCGTCTTACATCACCGCTTATGACAATCTCCTGTCATTCAATAGCATGGTAAGATTTTGAATTGCTGGTTCTATTAAAGCCCATTTTTTGGGGCCATTTATTGGCCTATCTCACTTAAACGGGGGGATCTCTTTAGGAAATTGGTTACATTTGGGGATTTTGTATGCATGTGTGTATGTTTATTTTGGAAATGCTTTTTTCGTGTGTAAGCTTTCATTATTGTTACTTTTATATGATGATGGTGATGATTTTATACCTCTGGTTATAAAGCTTTCTTCAATAAAATATCTCTCACTGGAAAATAACTTCTGTTACCTGGCACAGTACTTTATTATATTGAGAGCTACTTGGGAAGTTAGGTGTGTTAACTAATTATGAGGTGTTGAAGTCATAAGTCATCTCTATTTAGCGCTTCATTAAATTAGTAGACACGTTTACTGCACAGATCTTAGACTATTAATAATATCTGGGCTGCGATGAAACAGCTTTAACGTACGCCTCCATGAAGTCAGAGTTCACGAGATCGATAATTATCGATGAACACACCCCAACCATACTGGCCAAGGAGATGAAAGAATTCGAGTTTGTTATTAGGAAGGCTTCATGACGCCATCCTTCTACGCTAAACGAATGCTAGAAATGCTTTCTTAGTTGAACTTGGGAGTTATAAACGTATAATTCGAAGGAATTTTTCGGTGAAAAGATGGATGCGGATAGATCAAAGATCCAGGAAAGCTCTTGTCATAAGTTTAATTTGTGATTGCCTTATGTTTGGTTCATGCATTGAACCACGATAATTTTTGTCTCTATGATTTCTTCATTTTTAAGCAGGTTTATTTTTTTTTACCATGGAGAAGTAAGTATCTTTCAATTGACGAGTTACTGTGACGTACTCTAAATAAGGTAAATGAAAGAGAGGGCGAATAAAATGCTGTGTTTTTTAAAAGTTCTAATGTTCTTTTTTACCTATATCATTTACACGTCTTTTAGCCTAGGAATTAATTTTGTTATATTAAAAACTGATGTTCCATATTTAAAGTTCTTTTAAGCTGATATTTAATGCCAGTAATGTTTCGAGCTGGTTGACCGATGGATGGTCAAATTCTATGCAATTGGCCGCGTCTTCCTGACTTAGCCGGAGAATGGGTCGTTAATATTGCCTAATAATTGCTTCTTATTAATTTATTTTTTTATTACTTATTGTATGGGCGTTTTTACCTTTTATCTCCGGCTTTTGGGTCGATACAAGTTCATCTCTCTTGTTCTTTTTATATCCCCACATTTTTTGTCTAAAAGGTCGCCTTAGAATCCAAAATTGATTAATAAATCCAGGCACATTAGTAAATTAATAATAATATTAATAATGTAAATGGTCTTTTCAAAATGATTTTCTTGTTGAAAGGAACTAAAGCGATCACATCTCCCGCCCATCTCATGTCCTTCCAATTTTATACCGTATTAATCAATATCCATTTTGAAATTGGACCGATATTGAGCTTTGAATTAGGAGAGACTGCTGTGTAGTCACGTTTTTGATCGTCTCCCATTTTGATAAGAACTTTTGATTAATGTCTTTTTTGAGACATAGAGTGGTTCAAGGTGATGGAGAAGATCACCATACTCCATTTGTCTTTTTGACTCGATAAGTCAAACTTCATCCATCGAAAACGATGAAGGGCAACTGACTAAGTGAGTAAAGAGTTTTAATTGGTTGCGTGTGATCGATTGAGCCATAAATGAGTGAAAGGAAAACGTTGGGAGAGGGGAGTTGTGCACACAAGCTGATGTACTATAAAAAGGTCAGGAGGAATGAAAATAGGACGACTTTTCTAACCATCTATATTTTTTTGGGCTTCAGAGGGTAGTCAATCTCCAACCCAGATCCTTGAAATACTTGAAGAACGCGGCATCGATTTCCTCGTCCCACATTTGCGCCTTGTTGTCAGAACCCTCTGTCCTCTTCTCACCTTCGGCTCTGACCTCCGTACTTTCGCCGACCATCTTCCTACTCTTAAAGATCACTTGAGTACTGAGTTAGTGCATGCTATAATCGGAGCGGCCTACGAACGTGTCTGGTTGACTAGTTCCAAGATCGATATCTCTAAGGTCAGTGAAGAGGAACTAGAGGATATTGAAGAGGCTGTGTGGCGAGAAATGTTGGAAGAAGGGAAGTTGGGGAAATGTGTTTCGTATGAGAGGCAGTTAGATGTACTTCACGCTCTTCAGGTGTTTTGGAATGACAAGGGAAGGCCAAAAGGTAAGACTGATGGTTACTTTTGATCTGAAACTTGATATCAAGTTTCCAAGAATTCGCTTTAAATTTCGCCTTAAGAGCAATACCAATGCACGTCCATCATCAGTTCTTATCTTTCTCTCATTAAATAGGTTTTATGTTGCGATGTTTCCAGAATCTCTACCATTTCAGTTTGGTGGATAAACCAATTTTCTTTGAATGGCAAAAGGAAGAGAATCAAACTTACCCCGTCAAAGGGAAGGCTCTTTTCGAGGTATGTTTTCGAGAAAAACGTTGATAGAAACAGCTTTCATTTCCGAAAATCTTTTTGATGGTTAAGGTTAAGAATATAAGTTTTGATGGCTAAGTAATATAGTGATGGTGTAGAAAAAACGCCTCAGGTGAAAACAGTCAAAAACTTGCTAGGTCTTATTTTAGCTCTCAAAACTTTTTTTATCGAGGGTTAATGATTTCCTCCAACAAATTGTCTAAAAAATTATCCCTTCTTGGCCATACTATTTCATTGTTGACTAGTTCTATAGGGGACTTGTCCTTTGGCGGAATCGTGCCGAATATTTTCGATGTCTTTATTTAAACCCATACTTGTACATGAAGTCACTTCATTGTGGCATCAGTGATTAAACAGGCACCCAGTCAATTCCATTATCTAATTTACACATACAAGGAGATACTTTCTTTGTAAACTGCATCAAAGGCTTTCTCCATGTTAATCTAAGCGGTTTGGTTCCTCCGGGCTTCAATTTTCAGTAGAACAGCAGACAGTGACTGAGAATGGAGACATTAAGGAATAAGATCCATTTGTTGTCACCAAGATATAGCATCTTTATTGGCCATTTTACTTCTCTGTAGAGATGGAGACCTGTCTTGACCAGAGCGGTGGCTATCTGGTAATGATATGTCCGTTTGCACTATCTAGATAGATTTGTGCACAGCATTAAGTACATGATTTGGGAAAAGGATAGGTAGACTTGTTTTCTTCTGGGAGTGGTTATTTTGACTTCTTAGTCCCTCGTCTTTGAACAAAAAATAAACGTTGCGTTTCCAAAATATCCTTTCCATAGGCTCACATTGAAACTAATGTTAGCATTGAGAATATCACTCTTATATGTGGCTTTTCAATCACTGATGTCATGAGACTTAAAGAAACGGAAGTTTGGTTACTAAAAGTCCTTATTTATAATTTGCTTCAGGAACAGTGGTAGCTTCAGCTTGAATTCCATTGTTGTGCGGGTTGCCGGCATTTAGGCTATTTCACCATGCCAGTTCGGTTAAACTAAAGACTTCCTGGCATCTAAGTTGATTTGTCTTATCTATTTCTTTGCTTAAGCTTTTATTATAGCTCTTAATAAACTACTCATTGTGATCTGTCATATTATTCGCTCGGTGTTCATTGATTAGTATCGACCCCGCAACCTCAGTCCGTTCGGCCATGTACGTAGGTTGCTACGCGACCGATACCCATTGATTATTTTTACCATAGGAGACGCGAATTGTCACTTAGAATTACTTACTTAGAAATTATCTCATTGCAATGAATTGAAATTTTTCGGTCGTTCAAATACTGAACGTGTTGTTATTCTTTTGACTTAAGTTGAATTTTCTCATTTGTCGTGTTTAGGTTATGCGTTGGTTGAAGTGGCTTGAGACAGTCACGGAAAGCGAAGACAGCGATGGCAGTGATGCCGCCTCTGAAGAAACCGATTCTCCTCAAGGCAATCATATCGCAAGTTGCGATCTCAAAATGAGTGGCACTGAAGCAGTAACTGAAAAGAATAAGTCATTTACATTACCTTTGAATCATTTCGTCAATGACGGTGGAGACAATTTTAACGAAACGACGAAGATGACGTCTGAGAACTCAGAATAACACGCCAAATGCTTACCAAATTGACTAATTATCTGTTTAAGGAAAAAAGCGAAAAGAAAGACCCTGCCCCTGTTCCTTTTTCATCCTTGCGTCCTTTCTGTGTTTGCTTTTATTATTTCATCGTCATTTTACTCTTCTTACCTCCAAACGCGCTTCGCGACTACTGCCTGTCCTCTCTCTGTCACTTATTTAAAGTCTAATGAAGTGATCCTATCTCTCTTTTGTGGTATACTAAATGGGGATTTGCTTAAGACTACTTTGGCACATAATTTCAAACAAAAGTGATCGAAATACAGGCTGGCGGGGTGATGCATGATTTCCAATGGCCCCCGTCATGTGGCGAGGCCAAATAGGAATTTGAACACCGCCTATTTACTCTTGTTGGCTCTTTTGTACTTAGGACCTGAATGTATTGAAGATTTGAATTAATGTCAATAAATTGTCAAAGAAAAGCCGCATTCACATGCAATACCTCAGTTGCGCATTCGGGAAAAACTGTACTTGTGGAATGAACGAAACTGGAAAGATTGGATGGCGAAGCTGTTTCCACCTCCACAACTTTATTGCTGTTAGGAGCGTTTACGTGAAGTTCAATATAGCCATTTGCGGAACTTAGGTTTCCCATCAAGGAAGCGCTACAATGCTACCCCTCTATACGAGATGAGCGTTTGAAAACGATTCATAAATTGGTCTGGTAATTACCAAGCTGTTTTATCTAGTCCTACTAAAATAACTTCGATATGTAGGAAAATTAAAGGAAACTATTCCGTCTGCATCTTAGGTAGTGACGAATCTTAGAAAATATGGCGTTATTCTAGATCAGCTTTCGTGGTGTTTAATTGTTCTTATCGCTCTGACCGTTGTCCCGTGGCCCTTGAACTCATGAACTTCGGTGGGATAGTTATGGATGCTGTCGCTACCTCTCTCAGCATTCGTTTATGCAAAAGAAGATAAGCCTTTTGTAAAGTTTGAACTTTGATCTAGATTACCATCGGTTTATTACCTCCTTATTAATAACTTACTAGCAAGAAAGCGGATTTCGATCTTAGGTGGGCAATCTCGGTTGTAAACCAGTATCAAGCTATTAATTAGAAGAAATAGAGCCCCACACTTAGAGAAACATGAATGAATTACAGAGCTGTTGAGTCCATTTTTTAAAGTGTTTCATTGGACAAAACGTGAAGGCTGCTTAATAAGAGTTTTGACGGTACACTCAGATGGACCACCAAAAGTGACGACTAAAAATTGCGAAAGAAGCAGATCCATTTGATTAATCCAATAATTAAGTCGAATCGGAAAAGCGACATACCTGCTTACTGAGTCATTGAAAATCTTGCTCTGCAGTATCTTGAAAGAATCAGCGATCTAGCGTGAACCTCATTGAATGTGTAGCCAATTAGCTACCTGAATAATCCTTGACTATTCTCAACAACCTCTATGGCAGCTTCTCCTAGTTCGCAAGTCCCACGGAATTAGTTAGGCTACGGCGAGAGGTGTGACTTCACGACCGTCGATATGGTGGTCAAGGAAATCGATCGCAGCCTGGCCGAATTTACACTTTTCGGGGCTAACTGTGATTCCGTATTGTTGAAGGCGTTCAAACACCTGTCGCAGGTGTTGTTTGTGCTCGTTCGAGTTGGAGCTGGCAATGAGCACATCATCAATATATGCAAAGACGAAATCTAACCCAAGGAAAACTTGACCTATAAATCGTTGGAATGATTGGGCCGCGTTTGCGAAGGTCGAAAGGCACGCATAAGCATTCGAGCAAGACCAATGGTGTTATGACATCCAGCTTTGGAATATCCTCTGGGGTCATCGGAATCTGGTGATAGGCTCGGACAAGGTAGAGTTTGAAAAACATGACTGCCATGGAGTTGAAGCGAGAAATCATATATGGGGTGTGGGGTAGCGGTCTGGGACGGTCATTTGATTAAAGGCCCAGTAGTCTTCGCATGGTCTCCAGTCACGTTTTTTCTTCGCGACCATGTGCAAAGGAGAAGTCCATGGACTGTTTAAAGGTCGAACGGTGCCTAAGGATACCATGTGTTGGAATTCCTGTTTAGCCACACGTAATTTATCGGGGTGCAGGCGTCAGGCTCTGACGAAAACAAGCCGTCACTTAGTGGTAATGTGATGTCGTACGTCATGTTTGAGTATCGAAATCTCAGTCTGAGCACGGAAAATCGAAGAAAACTCACAGAGGATATTCGAGAACGGATCTGCAGGGGTAGGAGGGCATTCAGATCAAAAGAGTTAAAGGTCTGAGTAGGGTAAACTACTTGGAGGAAGGTGACGTATTCGTATAAGGAGCAATCTCTGAGATTGAAACTCCCGGCGAAGACCTAAATCAAGGTTGAGGAACTTTTGACCGTAGGTGAGAATTTTTCTGTTGTAGGCAGCGTTTTTCTGCGGAACGAGGGATAACACTGACTTCGGAACCAGTGTCTACCAGGAATTTAAGTTCCGAATTTCTGTCAACTACGTAGAGGAGGCGACTGGGGAAATAACCAGGCTCAGCCGTCGCATTTACTGAGGGACGTGGAATTTTCCCGAGGGGTTGCGTGATTTGCTCTTCGCATATTTACAACCCGACCGACATCTCCTGGCCTTGTCCCCATATGTTCGGTGGTAGTAGTAGACCTGGCCATCATGTCTTGATGGGCTCCGGTGTCTCTTAGGCGTAATAAGGTGCCGTCTATTGAGACGCGGTGAGTCTGCAACGAGCAATTCTAGTTTTTCGAGTCGATCCTAGAGGGCGTCCAGTCATTGCAAAAGCGTTTCAGCGGAGGCTGAAGTCTTCACTGCGTTTACGCCTGACCTATCGCTATGATTGTGAATTAGAGCAGCCTCTTCAGATAACCTATCAAGGTCGTCTCCTGAAGAGCTAGTAATTAAAAATGACACTATGTGTCCCGGTAGACAATTCATTCATAATTGTTCGAGCCTTTCGTCATTCAACTCACAACTACTAGCTAAGGATCGCATGTGAAGTAAGAGTTGAGAAGAACGATCTCCGAGTTCGACTAGTGCAAAAAGTGTTGAATACGTTCCGTCCGCGAGAGAGATAAACGATTGATAACAGCTCTTTTGAGTAGGTCATAGCAGATATCTTCTGGGGCATCATCGATGATATCGGATACTAATGACGTGAAATTGCATGGTAGAGCGGCGATAGCATGCCAAAACATCATTCACTGTTTGATAACTTCACTTAGTTTGAATCCCATTTCCAGTTTTAGAAAAAAGGTATCAAGGTATTCCAGGTCAAATGTGGGGTAACCAAGAGGAATACCAAAGGCGTTCATACCGAGGTCTGTTTTCAAATACATTCTGAGGGAGTGGGAGTGAGTCGCGCGGTCGGAAAGGAAATCGCAGTGGCATTGAGAGGTTGTTCCTTTGCTGGGCGGATAGAGTCAGGCTTGAATCACGTCAGGGTCACCAATTTTTATCGGATTAGCTACCTAAATAAGCCTTGACTATTCTCAACAACCTCTATGACAGCTTCTCCTAGTTCGTAAGTCCCACGGAATTAGCTAAGCTACTGCAAAGTCATAGAAGAAATAGACGTACTACAAGGAACACGTTTATTCGCGGTATCAACGTCGCGTGATGTCACACGGGAAGTTTAGTCATAATCAGCGTGGCGGATTTGATAAAACAAAAGGTGACTTTTGATTTGCTGTATTCTTCGCACTCAATACATACGCGAAGTTGCACGGCCGCACCCTCAAGCCTGTCTATGCGCGCACGCGATGACATGCCCCACGAATGGAAGGAGTAGTGTCTACAGGGATACCTCAATTATAGAATATATTTATGGTAGCAATTCTATGTATTCATGAGTGTTGCAGAAGAGAATTGGGATTTAACCGTCATGTCTAAGACAAATTGAATGGATGCATGAATACTATTTGCTAATTTTTTTCAACACAACTTGTAGAAGAGCAAAAATTTCAGGTTGTAAACCACAGCTTACGGCAACTTATCATTCCTGAGCTCTAAAGAGGCCACTAGTACCACCAAAAATCTTTCAAACGTCGGTTTTGGTCGTATTAATAATTTTTACACCTGAGGCATGTTAAATGCGGAATTACTAAGTGCAGTCGAATACAAATCCCCACACTTGCTCAAATGACAACTTTCACTTTGAAGTCCCACCTCTATCTTAACGCAACACTTCCGAACATTACGGAAAATTTGGCAGTGAAAATTTAGTTGTGCAAAGGTCGTTTTTAATTACGACACAAATCTCCCCATTTCAATATGACTATGCCGTATTTTTCTATCCTAAACGTATCCTTCATTGAATTACATGCTTCGATTTCCTGATAATTAAAAAAGAGACCGTTTTTTATCAAATAGTCAAGTAACAGACCTTATGAAAGTATGGTTCTATTGAATTTGAAAGATATTTAACATCAGTTTTGCGTTATGGAGTCAGCAGACTTTAGTGTAAAATGATTGGCTCGCGATCAACAGTGCCTCTATTCAACTTATGTTCTACCTACTCCTTAAAGATAAGTCGATTCAAGATGGGCACCTTCTTAACCAAGCAAATGATTTAGAAAACCCATTGGAATGGACATACTTTATTTTAGACTAATCATTGCAGCACACAGTCCGAGATTTCAGTAGACAGAACTAGTTTATTTTCCAAACCATATAAGATCAATTGACATGATTCGAAATCAATTTATCTACCAATAATTATATTCAGTGGAATTTCTACTGGTCTTTGTGTCATGAAAATGCCATAGTAATGACATGGCATCGCTATTAAATTTTCGGTGCGCAGTAAAGTATAGCTTTGCCTTTCTAATTCAAATAAAATATTCTCAAATGCCTGTTGTCATGGGAGATTTGCTAACAGAGCTTCAGTTTTACAATCAAAATCTTGAAATCTCGCTTCCACCTTATCGGTTAAAACCACTCTAATGTTATTGAAAAAATATGAAATCGACTCACCATTCAATCCAATTATTCTCGAAAATAGCCTAAATAACAAACATTTCTCGCTAGTCTAGTTTCACTCTTCAGTTGACTAAAATTCCTTTTTAAAGTCATTTAACTGATTTAATGGGTCATCGCAGTAAAGTACTTGATTGGTGGGTTAATCTATATTTATGAGTATATGTATATGAAATATGTATGGAATAACTTATCCGTCATATTGACACCAAAGTTATCTTCAGTTTGGGTGGCAAATAAAAGTTTGACTATGGTTCACAACGTTATTTCCCTTCATTCGCAGCCGTTTTAAAACTACACTTTTTACACAAATTTCATGCATTTATGCACATTTTTAGAGACAATCAGTAGATTGAATTGCTATTTTAAAATTATTTTCAGGAATTCGAAGTTAACCTACGAAAATGGTCAATTTAGGTTCTTCATACGATTGACGGGTGGTGGTGCTTCCCACACCCCCACACTAGTTGATTGGAGGGCTGGTTGTGAATTACTCATCAAAAGACAAAGAATCAAATGTGCGGTCTTTGTTTGTATCCTCTCGGCCATCCATCGGATTCAACACGATTTCTCCAAAAGAGTCATGAGATAGATAAGCCGATCTCCAGACCCACCCCTTTCACATAACCTACAATTCCATTTTAAACTTTGACCGTGTTCCTCTTTATGATTTTACACTTCCTATATATTTGGCTGTTTCCAGTGCTTAAAGAATGTAAGACTTTTTGCCCTTCTTTGGGAAATAAGTAAGGAAATAGTAAGTTAAAATCTATTGGAAACTAATTCAAAAATTCCTAATTTACCATATCGACTATTGATTACTTGCATTCAATGTTAGCTAAAAGCGTTTGTGACGATTTGTCTCCCGTCTATGCAACTAATAGACACACACAGACTGACAAATATCCAGGAGAATAGTGTCCTTCAACGGGTGATTTGGACAGAGGAGAGATAACGTAGAGGAATTCTAATGAGAACACAGCGTTTAATTGCTGATCTTTTGTTAACAAGCAATTTCTGTTTTGTGAATCTTTCAACTTGGAGGACATCACAGAGTATTATTATAAACCGTGACCAAGCAAAGGAGAACAACGAGTTGATATCATGAGAATCGACTGTAAGCATAAATAGTGATATAAGCAATTACTGAATAATGTGGGGCTGGAAATTTTCTGGTAAATCAAGCGTAGAGAGAAGAACGCAAGTTCTTATTTGAATTTCAGCCTTGAGTAACCTCTTCAAAGTTGCTGGGTAGTAAGGTGTGTATTAGAATTATTATAATAATTCGCACTTCCTCGCGCTTTCTTATGAGCTAACTTAAGTTATATTTAAGTTATATAAGTTTTCAATTCATACTGACGGTTCTATGTCGGATGCCTGGGAATTAAATAAATAAACGTTTCTATGATGCTGCCGTTCAGAGCAGAAATTCGTTTATCTTTCCCAACTATAAGTCTAGGTTATTTTTAAACGACAGAGTCTCAGTGATCACATCTATGCCATTTAGTCAATGACTAAGTAGTATTCAATTTTTGAAAACCCTTCTCGTCTTATAGGTAATAGTGCCTAAACTACACTCATCTTGGGCATGAGCTTTCCTTTTCATTTATACACTTGTCTAGAGTGATTTCCGGACAAAAGGGTTTTGACGTTCATAGTAGATAAGGAAACGTCGAAATATGATGTACATATCTAGATGATTAGTAGCTGTCTCCTATGCGCCATTCATTTATCAAAGGTCTGAAAGGAAAATTTCCCAAGCAAAGGCTACTTGACTTCAGCAGAAATAAAATAATTTGACCTATTTTGAAGAAAGAAAAGGAAAAAAGAATATTTACATAATTTGCCATTGACTAATGGTGGATCAAGTTTCGAAATTAAAATCTTTATATGTATCAACAAAAACTGCAAATCTCAACTAATATCGGCCAATTAGTCCGTAGCAAGGAAGAAGACAATAGTTTTGCTGCTGAATTTTCACAATGATGTTAGATCTTCTATGAAATGAAATGTGACTTCCATTCGATAACCACAAATTTCAACCCAAATTCCTTTGTAATCTGTTGTTGATATTATAGATCCTCATTCAACTAATATTTTTATAAGCACACAAATGCAAAAATCAATAAGTGATTTGTTCAAAGCAGTCAACATTAGTGTTGCCAAGCTAAATTACTTTATTTTAAAATTCTTTTCTTAATAAAATTCAAGGCTGCTTTTCGAATGACCGAATGAATTTAATGGTAATCTTGTAATTTCAACTCAATGTAAGTAGGAAAACGCGACAGAACAACAAAACTACCTTTAATCGTAACTCCAATTAAATCGAAGAGCGGCTATAGCCAAGATTCACATTAGGAGGGGAGAGGGTGGGGGTGGGGGGAGGGGGTGTAGGGGACTGACGATGGATTGAAGTGTCTTCGATTGAGGAACTCCCACACCTTGAATGAAAATGTCTAATTTATGACTTTTGCTTTACTGATTGAGAAATGACGCCCAGTTCACATCCCAAAGTGTGTCCTCCATCAAGTCAGATCCTCCATGGAAGGAAAATCCTAATAGAATCAAAAGTATTAATTTCACTACAAAAGGAGGGAAACACCGGAAATAACTAAGCAGCCGGAATTCACTTAATGACACAATAACAAAAATTCACAATCGATAAAATGTATTCGATCTAAGGCATATCAAAATAAGCTATTTTATGAGGAATGTAATAAACACGATAGGTACATCATGCTCAGTACAATTTATGGAATTACTTTTAAGGTCTTCCGTGGAAAGGTCTCCTAGGCTTGCTAGCGAGCAATGAACTTGCTCAAACCTCGTCATTAAATCTGTGAAATCTACGCAAAGGGTTTTGCCTTTGAATTCCCAGATGTAAAGTGTCACTTTTTGAAGAAGTCGAATCTGGAATATTTACAAAATCTTATGTTAAAATTAAGTTTCTTTTAAGAAACAAATTGCTTTTCAATTGGTTATGCATGGAGATGCTTGGGAAATTTCATAAAAGTGGAATTTGACGGGCTCATAATACATATTGGAAATTTATTTTGGCATTAAGTTATAATTTGGAATTGCATTTGGATACCCTTCCATTTGTTCACCTTTCAAATTTTATATTTTTCAATGATCAGAATGAAAAAGAGAAACAAGATAAAATGGAATCAGGTTTCCCAATACTCCTAAGAAAGTAATCTTAGTTGAAAATACTTGACGCTTTTCCTAAACCGATTTCGCAGGCAGGCCCATTCCGCTAAATCCAGGCCAGCCGCAGCGTATTTGCGTTCGAGCCTGTCTGCCCACACCACTAACCAATCCTCATTGAGATATTGACCGAATGCGAATGCGCACATACCTAATTAGGTCGATCTGTCCATCGCACTACCTTGCCGTATATCGTGTAGACTGGGGTAACCTAGATAACAGATTGCGTTTTTACCACCATGCCGTTTTGTTTCGTCAAGCCAGTAATGCAGGCCTTTCCCTTTTCGTTTTTTTCAAGATAAAGGTTACAGAGAATCTATATTTTTTGAAATTAATTTTGGAAACGAACGTTATTGTTGACAAATTTTGAATTCGTTTAGCATAGTATCGAATGTGTTAGTAATGCTCAAGTTTCACAAGGCTTAATGAAATAATCCTCATACCCAATTAATGTTAGTGAGTATCCAGAATCATTCTAGGTAGGGGAGAACATATTTACAGCTTTCTTTAATTAGAAAATACTTACTTAATCGGTTATGCTTTAAATAGGTCTGACCGACCCGTTGGGTTAATTCCAAAACCGAACTGGTACCGACAGAATCTGTATTTGAAGGTTATCCAAGGGCTACTATACTTATAATCTTGGTGTGCCATGTAGAAAAATGAGCCAAGAATCATTTATGATAATGGACTTGTATTCATTTGGAACTGCTGCAACACGTCTACTTATTTGCTTTAAGTAGAGATTTATTATTTTTATCCTTTGATTTCCCTTTGGCCTTTTTCCTATGCACTTGTGCTGTTGGCACTTTAATTTTCCGGAGTACTATCATTGTTCTCCACCAAGCTTGGACTTTAAAGATAGCTTGCAGAAGCTTCTGTTCATATTCTTCCTTCTGCCGAATTCTTTCCTGTTCAGCATCATAGTCAAGGACAACTTGATTGTATTCTTTGAAATTCTTTTTCAAATTCTCGTGGTTAAGCTTTAGTTGGTCCAGGCTAGTAACCAAGTTTTCAACATCATTAGTTAAATCCTGAACTTTCGTTTGACTCTGAAGATACTTAAGGTGAGTTGCATGTTCATCAATTGTGGATAGCATACAGCTTGAATCTTCATAGATAACCCGTTCTTCAGTATTCAGACGTTGCAAATAACCGCGCACCTCATCAGAAATGGCTCCAGTCTCCTCATTTCTAATTCGGCTGAGCTCTTCGGCTCTCTCTCTGTAAGATGCGTTCAAATACTTAAGCGTCATTTCTGATAACTGATTGGCTTCCTGTAATTCGTGTTTCAACCTTCTGATCAATTCATCATATAAATCAATCTGCCTTACAAAATGCTCCTGCGATGCATCGATCTTTTTTTGAAGAAATTTGATTAACTGATCATTATCAATGATACTTTTCGTTAAATGGATAGGAGTATCAATAGCTGACTTGCTATGCTCGTAGTTTAATTTAAGGGACTCAAAGGTACCAGTCAGATCAATTTCCCTTTCGAGAGTTTTGAATACAGTGATTTTAGAACCCAATTCTGCTAAAAATGCACGAAGATGGCTTTCATTACCACTTAACTTTTGACAGGATCCATCAGAATGACAAGCAAAATCTCCTTGATGGAAATCGTTAAGTTTCATGAGGGCATCAATGAAAATTTGGTTCAATTCAGTTAATAGGGCATCCGACTGTTCATTTTCTGAAAATTTTACTTGGGGAACTTCGTTATGACAAGACAATGATTGGTAAAGCATTGAAAATTCTTGAGCAGTGTCGAAAAAAATTGTTTTTAGGGCCACTCTTAACGATGGCGACAAATCCTGGGACTCCATTTTTATTTCATTGAGTGAAGAAATATTGATTCACTAGGTTGAGTTTAAATTGCCACTGGATTGCATGTGAAATTTTTTTCAACAAAAAAATCGATTAAATAAACCATGCTTTAATTAAATGTCACGTTGCAAAGGGAAGGATGATTGGTAAGCAACTTTATTCACTTGAATTCCAGACATGACGTTTGCTATTTCAGAGTGAAAGAGCCTTTTTCATTAAGAGAGGAAACAATTTCAGTGCTACCAATAGGCACAATGTATCTTGGTTTATTTCAGGAATATATACGCTTCTCCCAGGCAAGGTCTAGGTAATATACCTTTCCTTACACCATCTCTATTGCACAATTAGGAAAAGCTTTTAAAAATATATTGTCAAGAAACTGCGTATGTAAGCTTTGTACTTCCTTTATCTTTGTAAAGCATTGCACAGTAGAGAGAAACAAATGCCGAGTATGAATAATTTCTAAAACTTATTCGGGGACAGTAGGAAAGCATTCCGATGGCACTCTAATGAGAAATTCAAATTTCAGAGACCTTTTCATTGACCACTATCAACCAGTACAATTCAGTTCATGCAGTTCGCCGAAATTTTTGATCGCATCCTAGCCGACTTGGAAAACGTGCACGTTGACAGCTAAATTTATGGCCCAATATGTGGAAATAAGTTGTTTGTTGCGTAGCTATCAAGAATCTGATCGTGGGAATCATTCTGTGCTAAAAAGTATTGCGATGTGAACAAATGGAAGCAAAATAGTCAAACTCAAACATGTGTATTGAATTAATCAAAATTTATAAAAAACAAAAATAAACGTACCAGATAAATAGAAAAACGGTAATTATTACTTAATTTAAATGTAATTATTTAATCAATTTAATTATTTGTAAAAGGTAGTAAAATATATGGTTGATTAATTTGAAAGATGGAATTATAAAAGTTAAATGTCTTTTTGCAAGATATTTCAAGAAGCATGAACCTTATTTAAACTTGTGTAGAATGAAAGAAAAACAATTCAGAGAGAAACATACTTATTTGTATTCTTTCCTACTATTAACAGTTCTTATCAAAATTGTTAGAAAAGTTTTGACTAATTCTTTGTGTCTTTTTTTATATAAAAAAGATCGTTAAGGGAAACCTTGGGCGTTCACTTCTTTTCCACCTACTAAACCAAAAATTTATATCAAATGGGAGGCTTTATTGATAGTTAACACTAGCCCTTTAGTTGAGTTCTGGCTTCACAGAGGGGAGGAACATCAAAGTGACAAAAAGTTGAGAGGGGGAGCAGAAGAGAAAAAAGGTGAGGTGAGTATTGTGGAAGTGGTGGAAAATGACATACAGTCGAGTCAAGGTAGTTTGAAGTCTGAAGTCATCTGCCGTTTTATAGCTTTTTTTGCCGTATGAGTGTACGTTGCTCAGGGTGCACCACGTGGAGGTAAGTCTATCGCGCTTCACGAGAGTAACATATAATGTGGTAGATTTGATATTTGTACCTCATTCAGGGGGGTGAAAAGTGGAAAATGGGAGATTTAATTCCCAGAAGTTTGAGTTGTGATTAGCTTTCCTTGTCCTTTTCCCATTTGAGTTACTGAAGAAATTAATTTCAGGTGGATAATGGCCCACAGTATGATAGGGTGAGTAGCTTTGCAATATGCCAGTTTTCATAAATAAGAATCTGCTTCATCAAATGCTTCCAAAGAGGAGTCAAAGTTCTTGTGCTACCGGAAAATGGCTTGGATTTCAAGGTGCAAAAGTTTAAGCATAGTCCAATCAGAACTGATAAGTGTATTTGCAAGATGAGATTTGCATTACTGATGCTATTTGGGGTTTTTAAATTTATCTCAAATCAATACAATACAAAATCCAATTTTTAATAGAATATACTCATGACAAACTTCTATCTACAAGGCTCTGGGAATTTATGGGCAAAGCGAATTTATAAAGCTTATTTGAACAAAGAAGAAGAGGAATCAGTAGAGGTTGGTGGCTATTTGTTTGCCCAAATTTATGATAGACTCTGTTTGCCATTCCAGCCACCATGATGGAAACTCGCGTAGAACTAGCAAAAGGCGCCAGCGGAAACATTAGATTTACCTCTTTAGTACAGGCGTGAATCAGAAAAATTTTGTTTAGACTAGACTGCACTCATATGTAAGGAGAGTAGGAGGTAAGTGACCTGATCTCCGCAACTTTTTAGTCACAAGGTGAAGTGAGGTGACGATAGGCGAGATAGGTAGAACATTCAAACAGTACTCTAAATCAATTTTTCGCAAACAATCATGTATCTGATTGCAGTGATTCTTTTTACTTTTTCATCTCGCTTCTCTGAGTCTCCATTAAACACAGACGATTGCAGCGATATATCCCTGATCCGACTAATTTTGACAAAATTATCTAATCGATTTCTTCTCGCCTTCGTCTTAATTGATTTTCAACTACTTCCAACCATTTCCTTGTATTAACCTGTTAACCTGTTAAATAGATGCACACCTTTTAATTACTTTGGACTCTTGCGAGTTGTACACCCCCACTGATAATCAGTTGGATATAATTCATTTCCTCTTATTAATTAAAAAAACAGAAATATTCCATTAGTCGATGTCAATAAGTACTTATAGGTCAGATGTGGATAATTTCAAATGGAATTATAATTAGATTGAGATAAATCAGAATTAATTTTAGAATGTGCTGAAAATTTAACAGCAGAAGGTACTCCATCAGCGTATGACAGAAATTTTCATGTTTTCATGGATCAAAATGCCCTCATTTTGTCAAAAATATACTCATTAAATCGTGCTTTGCATTTAATTAACATACCGACTGAAATTTGCGGTGTACGAGTTTTTCCCAATTAGTTTGCATAAAATTTAATTAATTCTGCAGACAACATTATGATTTACGCGTTTGCGATTTCGCTAGTAAAAGTTTAAGTATTTTAGCGAATTATGAAAAGTTGTTTAAAATTTATGAATAAAAAAATTGGGCTGAATTTGGTAATCACTAAAGTTTGAAAAAGTATTGGGCCTTTATATCATTGCTCAACCGAATTGACACAATGAAGGAAAATAGGTGACATATTTTTCATTTTTTGGTTTGTAAATTGAAAATCTTTTGATTATCATTGTTTAGAAGAGCTTAATAATTGTTATGGGGAAAGAGATGGTTTAGTGATAGGATATGAGATTTATTTATATCAAATGGGAGGCTTTATGGTAGTTACAATTAGCCCTTTTTAAAATTTAGTTACAATTACGCTTATTTAAAACTAATGAAAACAGCAACTAAATAAAGACCTTCTTTCTTTCTTCTTTCTAAAAGAAGAAAAAATGAAAAAAACATTATGAAGCTTGTGGAGCGCGCAACGCTGTCATCGCGAATAAAGGAATCTCATGCACTCAAAGGTGCGATTGTGAGCGCGGAGACCACCCAGCCAACCGCCAATCAATAGTCCTCGGTTGTTGTAACAAACCCTCCATTGTAGTAAAATGACTAAGCTCCCTGTCTGTAACACACTTCTCAAATAAACGTATTCCACGTCATATGCCCGTTTCCTTTATAGCTTTGTGGTAGCTTTCCTAGTCCTGGGAACCTTTCCAAACATGGAGAATGTGCCATAGAGATTACTCAGCATAAGCCAAGGCTTATTAGTGTAGTAATCCGCCACAACCTGTCATTATGAACAGTTTAGTGTATTCATGCTTTCTACTCACTCTGTTGCAGCACTGTTAATGAATTAATGTGTTTTGCTAAGATTGACATACCAAATAAACGCACATCAGAATAGATCTCTTTTGAGCTAATTTTTTGTACAGTGATCTCGACAAAATTGGAAGGGCCTCTTTAATCTGAGTACAATTGGTTGACTGAAGAAAAATAATCGATCTGATCGAAAAGTAATACTACGATGAAAAATAATAATAATAATATAAATTATTAAAATTGTTATCGATACTTAAACGATTATCTATGGTGCTTATACGAGATTATGGGCGTCATTTTAAATGTAGATTTGTGACCTACGTAATCCATACGTACAGAACACAGCCCAGATATATTGCTATTAACGTTCGCGCGAAAATGACGTGATCACCTAAGCCCGAACTGATTTCGCTCAGCAGAGAAGCAATCTCTCCCTGGCACTGAGATAATTTCGATCGCAAAGCTCATCGGGTGATTTTCTCCCTTCTCGATCAAACACCACTTTGTCTACTATACATTCGCTAACTTCTACCACATCAGAATGTCTAAAGAAACTGATTTCGTCATCTCCCTGTCTGCTCCCACTTTCGATCCAGAACACCCCGATATCTGGTTCTCGCAATTGAAAAATCAGCTCCAGTTGAGAGGTATGAACAAGCCAATAACATGGTTTCAATATGCTGTTTCCTCACTCTCCCACAACATCGCCGTTCCTTTGCGCGACACTTTCTCTTCGTCGGTGGCAAAAGCCTTGATAAAATCATGGATATACATATTCAGTGTTCCTTCCGTCATCACGACCGACAGGGAATCGCAATTTACTTCTACCCTTTTGCGGGAACTAAATCAAATATTAGGCTCAACACACATCCGTACCACCGCGTACCACCCAGAGGTCAACGGTCTCTTAGAACGTTTCCACCGACAGCTTAAATCAGTAATCATCGCTACTTCCTCCAGTGTAAATTGGGTGGAACGTCTTCCGATCATTCTTCTCTCAATTAGAAGTACGGTGAAGGAAGATCTTGGTTGCTGTCCGGCAGAACTTGTACTTGGCACAACGTTAAGGCTTTCTAGAGAAATGATTTTCATCTCCTAAGATCAAGCTCTCATAGACTCAGCATCATATTCCGCGCAATTAAAAGAACGTTCCAAAATCCACCCGTTCGAATGACTAACCCACATATATTCATAAAGACTTATCTACTTGTTCCTTCGTTTTGTTCGAGTGGATACAATAAAGAAACCGCTACAACCACCGTACGATAGGCCTTACAAAGTCCTCAAACGCAAGCCAAAATATTTCATACTGGATCGAAATGGCACCAATGACTCAGTAAGTATTGACAGGTCAAAATCGGCACATGTGGAACCTCTTCCGACGACCACCGTTAAAACACACCTGTCTAACTCTGCAAACCAACCTTCTAATGACACGGTATCCCTTCCCTTCCTCCCACCGCGACAACTCATTCCCGAGGACACTTCGAACCCTGTAGGGCCCGCACCCGTACCATCTCCATTCGCATACCAGTACACACGTCGTGACCGAAGGGTTACTTTTCCACTCGACTCACCGATTATTTACAACTATCGAGCGTATTCTACTAGAAAACGCTTCAGAGGGGGATCTATGTGACGTACGCAATCCGAGCGTGCAGAACACAGTCCAGATATATTGCTATTAACGTTCACCCGAAATATGCTAGAAATATTTGATAGCTGGTCATTTTTCTCAATTTGCATAATCTGCAATAAGCGTCTTCCTTCTCACAATCGTGATAGCCTTCTCTGATTATGAAGATCAGCCACAGAGATTTCTGGGCGCATTCGAGGCTTAACTACAGTTTGCATTGCACTCAATTTGAAGAATTTTTTCAAATTTTGCAGCTGTATTATCACCCAATCGATTAATGGGACAACTGCAACTATACATTAAACTGATGTTACTAATATCACTACCCCAAAAAGGATGAGAGCATGTTTGGATGAAAAGTGGATGAGGGGTAGAAGATGCAAGTCAAAGTATGCTAGAGACTTCTTCATTATCTACGTCCCAAATAATTGACATAATTTAACATAACCTTCCTTCTTAGCTAAATGCACACATTTCTGCATTTGAATCATTGGTTTTGGCGTGTGTATTTGCCTCGGAAATCATTGCAACCTTCAATAAGAGGTTTATCTGTCCATACCAACTTGAGACAATCATCTATCCTATTTCCAAGACATGAGTAAATGGTGTAGCGGATAGTTGCACTAATAAGCATCGACTTTACCTCAGTAATCTCTATGGCAAAGCATCGTGGTATAGACAGGCTCTCAATATCGCAATTGAATAGGTGGAGAAGAAGTATTGCGAGCAAAGCGTTTATTGAAATTATGGTCTCAGCAAATACGATTTGTAATCGAATACATCTAACATAACTTGAGTGAACATTAGTGGCTGATTATCTGAGAAGTCTCTTCACGCACGAACGCCTCCTCCAGAATGTTTGGGTGCGCAGTTTAATTGTGTTAGGATTGCGTACTCTACAATGGTACTGGCTGAGCAGCTTTCAAAATGAGAGAGAAAATTAGATTCCAGTTAAGTTTACAGCTATTATATTTTCAGTTAAATATATTGTCAATAACCTTCACCTCAGGAATAGTCCAGTGGGGTCTGGATGTTACATTTTTTGGTCTCAGCTACCGAGTCATGGCATGAATCAAAGAAGTCTGATTACTAACTATGAATAGCGTGGATATAAGCTCCTCCAGTCACCCATGATTTAAATAATTAGCATAGGGCTTTGAAGCATCTAGATAAGGGCAAATCAGATTACCCCTCCCCTCCCCTCCCCCCCCCTTATGGGAAAGAGGACTGTCAAATGCTTGGAAGGGTTCCAATGTGTTGAAACTTTCGAAGTTTGGAGTGCATTATTTTCTCCTTATTTGATAACCCCCCGTTCGGCCCTTTTACTCCATGATTAAAATCATAAAAGATTTGGTAGTAGTAGGGAAGTTGAGATATTTCTGTTAGTGAAAGCGCAAGCATTCCATATTTGCGAAATTACTTTGCTGAGACGGAACTGAAGCAAAATCTATGAAACACACACATTTTGTCGTAATAAATAGACACCAGTAAGCAGTCAACAAAGGAAAAGTAGAGAAACAGTAACAATCTCATGAAGAAGCAGTTGAAGTTGATGGTCTCTTCAAACTGGAAAATTCTCAATTTGGAAAGAATGGCCTTGCATTATCTCAGTCATTGTGATGGGAAAAAAGTATAATAACCCAAATGGACAATGACTATAATTATTTCAATTATATCTAAAAATAGTTATGAAAGTCGGTATGAGGGAAGAAAAAATACAACAAGAATCTACAGTTATAATCTGTAGAGAAAATTCGGTCACTAACGTGGGCGTTCATATTGTCTTGATGTTAAAGCTAAAGCCCGGATTGGTTAAGTATTAATTTCCTTGTCTCTATACTATTAACATCAATGGGCCATAAGTCAAAAGTATTAGGAGTAACTGAAGAGTCCATTGCGTCGATACAATTAAGGGACTGCTCTATATACGATAGGAGTTAACACTAAGTATGTAGACTTCCAAGATCCTTCATGGAAATATCAACTGTATTTGAAATTGCCTTGAAAAAGAATGCCCTTAAATCACCAAGATTGGAAATTCGCCTTGTTGTGACTTTGTCTAACCAGGATAAACTTTTGCTGTTAACTTACTGCAACACTAGATCTGCACTCATCGAGGATCATGCCATGTAACTTGATGAGCATTTATTGAGTAGTGCAGTAAGGACAAATTCAATCCCATTAGTGCACACTTTGGCCATTTATATTGAAAGAAAATCATTTTAAAAGTTGAAGAAAACATAACTGGCTTCTCCGAAATCTTAAAACCCTGCAAAAGAGATGTTTCTTGCTCTTTTCCTGCTCCAAATTTCAAAGAATTACTTTCTTTACTGTAAACACTCGAATACAGTAGGTGGGTTCGAACATTACTGTTATTTGCATGAAGTCTCTCGAGGTCGGGATGGGTGGGTTTAAAAGGCGAAAATGGACAAAATGTACTCAGATAATTGTGGGGTGCTCTGAATACTTCTAAAGGAGAATTAATACATTACATTTCACTCCAATGGAGTCAAATAACAAGAATAAATTTTATTGGTTAAGTAAAATTGTGAATTGTTGGAGCTGATTTAACTAATGAATATTAATCTTATAGCATTAACGTCATTAATTCCAATTCTTTTTTAAGCTATTGTCATCCGTTCATACAGACGTAGATTTTAAACAGTTTCACTCGAGTGCCGATTAATATTCAGTTTCTTTAAAGGAAATTGCAGCTAAAGTGCAGTTGGAACAAGGAGTGTGCATCCTGCAATTTGAGGAAGAGTCGAAAATTTCCCAGACAAATTCAATAATTAAGTAGTTTAATAAGTGGTTACATTCATTTTTCTACATAGGCTCTATTGTTGTCTATACACTTTTGTAATTTATATTTCCACCCGTAAATTCTCTCATGGTAGAATTTTTGGTGACTGTTTCTGGTACCATGAAATTACATGCTTTTTCGCCTCATCTAAAGACGTAAATCGGTTTTGAAAACAAAAGTCCGAGAGCTAGTCCTAGACTATAAGGAGGATGTGGAATTGTTTCTTATTGAAATTCACTCAGTGGGGATCTGGCAGCTCTTGAAAAATGTGCAGAGGCATTCTCATAATGAAGCGAAATTCGCCTATGTAGTTTCCAGCGCCGAATTTTGGTGATGGATGTCTGCAACTTATTCAAAACGCCTTCATAATAACTTGAGATGACTGTTTTCTGTTTTTCTGGAAAGTCTATCAATATCACTTGTTTGAATTTTGAAAAATAGTGGCCATGACCTTCTTAAGACCTTGAACTTGACAGTTCCAGATGTTCCCTTTGGATGACACTCTTTTGATTGAATTTTTGGTTTTTGCATCAGATTAGTAGATCCAAGTTTTATTTTCGGTAACACAGCTCCAAAAAATTATCCTCGTTTGCATCTTCCTTTGCCAAAGTTGGTGAAGAAAGTTCAACTCTGGATCAGTGGCTGTTCCTGCAACGCTTTTGGAACAAACCGTGCCCACGGAGAGCTTGCTCAAGCCAATAGTTTCTGTGAGAATTGAAAATGCTGATCAGTATGCGATTCATACTTCATTGGGCAACTTCCCCAATGTTAACTCGTCCATCTTGTTCCACTAGGTTCTGCATAGGAGGGGTGTTTTCTTAATTTCTTGCTGTGGTGGGTCACCCTCCTTGTGGGTCATTATCAAGTTGCACTCTTTCCCCTTCCAAACGTTTTATCCAATTATAAATGATTGCTCTACACGGCGCAGAGTCCCCATAAACATGTTTTAGAGCTTCTATCATCTGAACAGGTTTTTAATTTAGTTCGGTTAAAAATTTTTAGCTCTGCTCTCAAAATTTGTCATTTGAAGGGTTGAAAATTGGTAGCTATTTTGATGTGCAATCTACCTTGATCTTGACATTACATAGAATGACCGGACAGTTGTACGTTATTAAGGAAGCTCTAAAACATGCAAATCTGTGTTCTACATAAAGTTATGACATTTGTCTGAGGACTTTTTGACTCTCTCTCACATTTTCTGAGGAGAGTTTCTGCACTCAGAAATACCCCACATTCATAAAGAGTCCCTTTGCTTTCAAAATAGCATATTCGGAGTGGCTTTCATGACAAAAATAATAAAAAGTGCTTATTTCCAGAAACGCGGATTTCAATTTAGTCTGATCGTGGAGGAAAGCATACGTCAAAATAGACAACGCATAATACAGTAGGCGGTGTTGTTACCACTTGCTTTAGAGATTAATGAAGTCGTTAGTTAGCATAAGGCAGCCTATTAATTTTAGATGAGAACGGGTAATTCGATTTGAATAAAATATGCTTTAATGCACATTCACATCAAAGGCCAAGTTCAAGAATAATTTATAAAAATAGCTTTTCCGATAGCAATTTGAGATTACCATTTTCCACGGTCTTAGCCAGTGGTTTTATTGAACTCAGTGGCCTTCCCGTAATTAAATCAAGCAATCTCTACGCATTGGTGTGGGTTATAACATATTGCAATGATTAGTTCAGTTATTCAACAAATGCATCCGGAGGAATACAGAGCTTATAAACTGAAATACTTAATTCTGTAGATCAACGCATCACTTCGTAGAGCCGTTTTGTCTAATTCTGTCACTACTCACATTTAGCTGCGTAAATTGTGAGAAGAACGGTTATTTTACCCGTATTTTCTTCACAGGCATGCTAAATAGAATTGAAAAGCGCCTTCAGATACTACCAATCTGCATTGTCAAGTGTTTGCAAATATTAAAAAAGACCAAAGTTTACTAAAATAAAGAGAGAGAGAGTGCATTGGTGCGAGATGAAAGTGCGTAAATTAAGGAGAAATCGCTAGAACAGTAGGTGAAGAGCCAATATCACATTATCACTTACCACATAAGCCAAGAATTAATAAGTTGACTGTAATTTATTTTACCCACCACTTCATTCACCAGCTTTCAGCATAACAGATGGAAAAAACTGACAATCGCCCACCCCCCCACCCCCCAACTCCAGTACCATCGGTCTCGAGAGGAAATACGTTCCGAAGACTGAAGAAGTGTTGCTTTCTGTTCCACCCACCGACCCAAATGAAAAGGTTAATAAACGTGGAAGTGAATCACTTTAATAAATAAAGCGGAAATGACTCTTGACATTAATTGCAGTGAATTGCAAACTGAAATTAATTTATTGGAAATTATTATTTGCTAATTATTAGCGATTTTTATTAGAAGTAAAAGAAGTAGTGGCAAAAAAATAGCGAGTTGAATTGCGAAATTGGTGCATTTAATGTATTAGAATTATAAATTTAGTCGAATTGATCCCATTACGCTTTTTTCTTGTCTTATAACATTGATAGCCAAGGGGGAATTGTAGATATCAATGAGACATTCATTAAAGGGAACTCAATTTATGCCTCTTTGTCGTAAACCTTTTCAGAAAATCGAAGAAATTTATTTCTAATAATTTTCAGGTGTCATAGCTCCTGCGGCTCAGTTAGCACAATTCCCCACTTGAAGGTTTACTTTTATCTGCAATTTTATCATCACACATATGCCACGAACTGGTTCTAATTTGCTGAATTGAATGAGGAAGTGTTTATCTCACATTTCAAACAAAACAATTGAAGGTTAGGAAGCCACAGTGCCCAAGAATAATGTTTGCTGCGCATCTTCCAGCTTTGATTCAATCTAAACTGTTCCAATTTAGAGGAATTTAACCAAGGTTCCTGAGTACTTGAAGTAGATTGAAAAATTGTGGTGATATACAATTTCATCATATTCGAAATTTGTTGGTATTTTGAATACGCTGCTAGTTCACAATCAGCTTCACATAAACTATTTCTAATTTTTTCAGTAAGTCTTACTCTAGAAAAACTATGAAAGAAGCATACAAGGTCCAATAAAATATGTTTGTCTCGATCTGGGCTGCAGGCAGACAGTTTTTTTCTAAATATTTATGTCGTCCTTGCTATTTTCATTGCAAATGTATTGCAATGATGTAGACGAGAATTGTGAACAAAATTCTTGTCGTTCTGAAAGCAATCTGTCAGTCAAGAAAAAAACGACAATTCCTATAAAATTAAAAGTGGATTTGACTTGCAGTTGGAGTTATTTTGCTTTCTTTTCCACTCAGTATATTTACTAGGGTATGCTGTGAAATACATTTTCATTTACTTTTATTGAGGTGTTCACAACACTCGAGTAGAACAACTCACTTTCGTCAAATTTTTAACTAATCAGTGTGCAGGGATAGACATCAACTGTACAATCTCCGCCTTAACAGACGCGATTGTTGACCACTTTGCCATCAGTGCACATTCAACATCAGAAAGTGGATTGAATATACCGCTTTAGTGACTGCATGTGATTACGTTTCAAATAGGTGGGCTTGCTAATATTCTTATCAGTAAAGTGACGTAACTGTCCTTGATCTCTTGACAATTGGCATTTGTAAAACTGTCATAGGTTCGGCGATGGGAGTGACATTAATTAGTCAAAATATGAGGATATTTTTCCATTAAATTATCTTAATTAAATCTATTGAAGCAAAGAACATCAGTTTCGCCTCAGAAAAATTATGTTGACTTTAAATCATTTACAATTGAAATTGCTCATTGGCGATTTAAGCTCATCTACGTTAGCCCCCATTGGCAAATTCGGAGGTATGTTTGCACTTATTATGTGGGACTTTCACTCTTTTGACTTCCTCATAAATAAAAGTATTTCCAACCTAAAAAATAGTGCTTATATTTGCACTAAATGCAAAGTTTCTTAAAAAAGTACTCAGTTAACGAAATCAATAACAAAAGTGAAGATATCAAGTAAGATAGGAGGAAGTTTAGTTCAATTCAAGCCATGATTATGGACTAAAAAGGATGACCAAAAACCTAGTTGAGTATGAAAGGGAAAGCTTCTGCAATGTCGCAGCAAAAGGGAATCGATCAGGACGCCGAAGATACCGCCACGGCTAAACAACCAAAGACGATAATCGCAGCTCTAATGCCGTAACCTTCTATGCTTAAGAAATTCGAGCATAAAGCGGCAAACTGCGAATGTTTTCCGAAAGCAAAGCAGCGGTCCTTACACTATTGACATGCCACTATTGCTCGAGTGCAATTGTCAATATGGTCTTCCAGTTTCAATTCAATTCATAAAAAAATTCACAAAAACGATGAGAAACAGTAGATATAACGCGTCTTAGAATTTCGTGCTCAGTGTTGACGGTGGATTTAATTTGATACCTTTAAAAATCGCTCAAAAGGAGGTAGCGTATATTCGTCACGTTGAGGAGATTAAAATTAATCACATTCCTACTATGAACCAAATACTAGATCTCCTGCTGTGGCTATAAGTCTGTCTGTTCAAGTAATTTATGTATATATATATATATAATTCCTAACTTGAGAGTGGACAGTTATAAAAATAAGTCAAATATGCAAATGCTACTTATTTTTTGGCTCAAATCTTGTCCATTTTCATTTACGTCCTTTGTTCAAACTTCATATTTGACTTTAAATTAAATATCGATTAGCGTTTTTTTTCAGTGTTTATATTTAAAGTGTCAACATTATCTCGCTTTGCACCTTTTACACCATACTCCATTTTTCACGAATAGGTCAGGAGTGATTGAATGACTAAATAGTTGAATGCAAACATTTGTGTCTATTCAAGGATTTCTGACCGAGTTCTAAATTTCTTGTTGCTGTAAAATGAACTAAGACAACCATTTTGTAGAGACTAGACAAGACTATAATTTATTGGCAACACCAGACAACTGGAGTTCGAATGAATAATGGCAAGAATTGGCTGAACCGGAATGGTATAAAATGGTATGAGAGACGCGAAATGTAGACGGTCGTAGATGTGTTAATGTGGATGCACTCTTTGAATAAACAAATTGTGTGGAAAGCGAAGAAGACTAATGATCATATCAGAGAATGCTAAAAGGCAGTGGAAGGGCGCTTTTAATTGGTTTTGGTGATATATGAATTCAGTTTGAAGGAATTTCTAGAATGATGCAAAAGCACATTAATTCCATCGGACATTTACTTACGTTTCACGACTTAAATGAAATGCTACCCTCAATTATCGGGTACCACGTGATTACGAGTCTGACCCTATTAACACTTTCTTGCTTTTGCGATTTGTAAATCGTTGAAATAATTATTTCAATTATATTTATAATTTAGTGTTTAGATGGCAAAAAAGTGCCTCGAACTCTAGAAAAATTGAGGCATAATATAATTGTCACTACATTCCTGAATGATTTGATTGATTTGCTTCCAAAAATTAATTACTATTCCTCCCATTGGTTAAGGAACTCTTTCGCACGTTTGAAAAGAAGTCCACACAATCACATAACATGATCAAGAAAATTAAACTGAGTTCTGCTCATTTATAAATGTGTATTTTCATCTAATTTTGGATCCAAAAGTGGTAAAAGCAAAGAAAATAGCCCAATTGATTAGGAATTTTTGTATTTATTTTGTATTTATTTTGTTTTCATTTATTTTTTTATTTCTCGTTGGATTTTACATTGAGCCAATTGCATTAAAAGACGGTATCTAGTGTAAAGTTTAGACAACGGGTGTCGAATGTTGAATTCAGTATGGAATCGGTTCAAAAAGTTAGAAGACCTTAGTCCTATTACCGGAATATTTGGTTCTCAAGGGAGAAGATTAGTATCTATCTACCTTTTCACAGCCCTACGTTTAACAAACCGTTTCACATTTACCCAGACGTAAAAGGAGACGTTCAATCATAATTAAATATTTCCAAAGGTTG
Source organism: Hymenolepis microstoma (assembly GCA_000469805.3). Lineage (NCBI taxonomy): Eukaryota > Metazoa > Platyhelminthes > Cestoda > Cyclophyllidea > Hymenolepididae > Hymenolepis > Hymenolepis microstoma. Next base: position 33,192,903 of record LR215989.1, on the reverse strand, counting down.
GATTGGAAGGGCACTCCCAATGGATTGACTAAAGCTATTATTTTAATTGAGCATTGATAGAGGCTACAAAGTTGAGTTGAGTTTGCACAACTTCTACCTCGCAATGTACTTGCATTAACACGTTTAAAACAAAGTTGAACAAAGGAAAAACAACTTAGTTAGGAAGATAGCAATCTTAGGAGATTCCCCCAAAGTTGTACAATAGTGATTGTGGAGTAATAAGCACAACAGCCAACAGAATCTCTACAGGTTAATGATGCTAATAAAACAACTTCTAGTAGCTGAGACCTAAGGCAAAATGTTACCTTATCTTAATAATTTTCTTATTTTATGCAATTTCTGAATTCTTTTTGCCAATTTCCTCAGCAATAGAACGATGTATTTTGAGGGTTAAATTTAATTTAATAAAGAGAGCAAAGTTTGCTCATTTCATTATTTTAGAAAGATATGCTCAAATCGAGGGACAGAAGGATAACAGTATTAAAATTTGCAGCTGCCGCATTAATCTTGTTAAAACAAACAAAAAGTATGAAATTTTTTAAGAGTTTTACTGTGTACATGAAATTTCAAACATTTGGTGAACAAATTACCTTTTTTTGTGCAAATGTATCGTTCTTTTTGGAGCATGTAACGATTGGCGTTCATACTTGCCGTTTGGCTTTACGCCTTCTCAGCTTCACTCTCCTCCACTCTACAGAAAGCCTACGTAATGAAAATATAATGTAATTGGAATATATTTTTTAAATAATTAAACTGAACTAAAGAAACAGCTTAATAAAAGCTGGAGAGTAATTATATTTTGCTTTCAGCCATCGCTATCTCTAAATACGAAATAGGTGGCGTACACTTTCCTATTCAGCCATTGGAATTAAAACTGGCACTATTAATGTAAATTCATCACTTGCTAAATATAAGAGAAATCAATGTGACGTCTACAGAATTCAGTTCTAAGGCCCATTTAAATTTTATGGATTCAAAATCGTACACCATAGGGCTATATGGTTAATTTGAGAGATTTTATATGTAACTATTTGGAAACTGCGTAAAGAATCCAAGTGGATTCTAGAGGGGTCATGAACTTATATTACAGCGTATTTTATTGTGCAAGTTACAACAAAGGGTATGTAATCATGCGCACAGAAGAGAGCTAGATGGGGCCAAGAACATCACATCACCGCTTTTGAGTTCATTTTATTCAAGGCTGCTTGCAAACAGGGCGCAGCTGTCTCCTCATATCCTCTTTGTAGACGAAATTTGATTACTTTTAATGGCAATAAATAGATTGATGGGTACATTTTGTGTCTCCCAACTGGTAATCGCCTCTTTTAGGCAATGTCCAATTTCTGCAATAAACACTGCTTGGAAACCTCATATTTTATTAATTCTTCTTTCCCAAATCAGCGAAGTCACGAAAGCAATTTTAATGATCGGTATCGTATTTTCTTTAAGTGGCAGTGGCGTGCTCTCATTGGACAAGTCCGGTCCGCTCCGTTTCTGATTACACGAAGTTCGAAAAGCGCTAGAGTAATTTGATGTCTATATATTTGGACGTCAGTTTTCACACATTCCAGTTTACCAGTTTGAAGTTCAGATATCTGCCATTTTAGAAATTGTCTTCCAATTTTATAGCAGTCAAGCACAGAGTAGGATTCATACAATTATAAAAAATTGTGACTAAAACGGGACTTCAATGTGTTGCCATTACAACATAATGGGAATTAAATACGAAATTCAAGACGATCGCAGACCACTTCTCACAACGCATTTTATTGATGAGATTGCAAATTTCAGAGGTCAAGTACAAAATTTAGAAAACTAGGCAAGACAAGAAGTTTATTTTTCAAAATCTCGCCATCAGGACCCCTTTTAACTCAAGAGGAAGCGCAGCATCATTGATGTAAAGTATATGCATTTCCTCTGTACACACACACGCCTTTTTTTCTATTCACCAAGAGCGCATTTTTTAATTTGCTTCCTCGAAAGCTGCACATTTTTTCATTGTTTGTAATATTGTTAGCTTCGTCGGTCAAATTAACGCAATTATTTGGAGTTGTTAGGGCTTAATTTCTTGCTGTGTAAATTTGGCACCAATTTATTTTACACTTCAAATTCCTTCCGATTTATGACTAATTGCCTCATTCTTCGTCTGTTTTAGTATAAAGGAAGATTTACTCCAGCAGTGGTGTTTCTATTTGCATTGTTTAATTCTTCGTAAAATCTGAAAACATTTAATATGATTTTGCATTTCATAAATAAAATTAATCATTTCCGGTGCGCCCATTTACTTTCCAACTTCCTGGTTAGTTTGACATAGTTAGATTTACAATAACAAAGTTTTTCTCAAGTCAGAAACCTTACTTGATCTGAACCACTCCTGCCTTATTTTACCTCTGTGTATAGCACAAATTATACATATAATGGTATGGATTTTCACTGATATGTAAAAATAGGAAAAAAGGCCCCTTTTCATCAGTCGACGCCAGTCTAAGTGATTTCTACGGTGGATAAAGTGGACCTTTTTGAGAAAAGTTTACATTTAAATTTCTTCCAACGTTTCTCTTAATTGGAAACTGAGCTATGAGATTGATTGGCTACTATCCCTACAATTGCGAGAATTTCAAGAGAAAACGGAAATATATGAATATTTTTATGTACGAGTCCTAGTAGAGCATCAGAAATACCCGATGCCTTCTAAAATTTATTGCAAAACTGATTAAAGTTTAATGAACACCTAAGTTGTGGCTAAATTTGTTAGAATTTTTAATCACTCAAATTACCCAAATCCTGTATCGTTTTAGTCACGGAACACTCTTTTCTATCATTTTCAGTTTACTTTTCTTCATCAATTCAGATTATAAATAAAGATAAGGACATATTGCATATATCTATATACAAAAATAACCACTCCGATTTTAAGGTGAAGTAGAAGAAAGTTAAGTAATTTTTCGTGGTGAAGGAAAGAGCGACACCTAGGGAAGGTCATTAGGGAATTTCAGTAGATGTGGGATCGAATAGGAATTTGAGAGAGAGAGAGGTTATTGACCAATCTAAGAAGGTTTGAGCTTTGTCCACAGAGGTGGACTATTTTGAGGCGATGTTGTGGAGGTGGAACTCGGGATAGAGTTTCTTCTTCTCTGGTTGTTAACAAGGATGGAGTGGCAATTGCTTGGGCCTGACGCGGCTTCGGCCTGTGTGGAACTGGGAATCGCACTACAGCTGCTGCTCATTTGATTATTCTCAAGGTTCTTGGGATTCATTCCAACGGCGAATTGTGTTATAATTTCCGAGGTTAAAAACGCCATTGAGCGAATTGCGTTTTTCGTTACCTCCTTCCCTGACTTTGCTACTGAATTAGAAAGAAGTGGAAAACTATCGCAATAAAACGTCAAAATATGAGAAATTTTCCCGATTTTATAAAGTCTACTAAAACATTCGTAGAAATTTCATTTGGTAAACTTAATTCAAGTCATGCTTAAAATCACGAACAAGCGAAATTGGACAATGGTGTGATATTTTGTACTCCATATAGGTTGATAACTTTTAAAATAGGTTTAATGCATCATGAATCATTCAAAACTTTAAGCGTAGTCTAGTGTTTTATCAGATTAAAGATAAGATTTGACACAGGTAGTCCAATTTTGAATGAAATATGTGCATATATGTGAGCGAAGTCGAATTTATCAATTTGGTCTAGCAAACTACGAATTTCTATGTGATTAGCGGGTTTGGTTTAGTGGTAGCTAAGCCTCGAATGCCAGAATAGGCGAAATGTACTGTTTATCTGGTTTTTATTAAAAAAGTACCCAGCAATAACAAATTAATTAAATGTAATCAACTGAAGTCGTGGCCGAACATAGAGTAGTAACTAGTTTTGTTAGATAGTGACTAGAACATTGATTTTTCCTATTACTTCAATTATACTCTCCTGCAAGAGAAAAATGGATTAAAATAACTAGTCGAAATATTACCCAACTTATCAAATTAATGAATAGATACTTTCACAAAGTGGGAAGCATTCGGTTAGATTTAAGGACTCTTGCCTGCAAACAAAATTTGGTCAAAAGACCCATTCATTGAAATTTCGTTTTAACTAAGATAAAAGTTAAATAAATTTTGTTCTAGCAATTTAACTAGAATTTCTTGTGAAAATAATACTAGATTTCACGATTATACGAATTGTGCTCTTGTGAATTATGCAAAGAATCTTGTTCTCTCCAGAAGAATTTACTCTCGAGGTAACTTGATTCATGCCGCACAATATAGGCATATAATAATTGTGGGACACGTCATCGCATGAGCGCACAGCGTGACTTGAAGGTGCGGCCGTTCAACTTCGCGTACGGATTGAGTGCGAGGACACACAGCCAATGGCCAATCAGAAGCCTCCGCTCGTTTTACTTAATCCGCCATGTTGAATGACTAAGCTCCCTCCCTTGTTACACTCCACGCCATGCATGTCTAGAATAAATGCGTTCTCTGGGTGCCTCTGTCTCTTCTCAGCTTTGCAATAGCTTAGCTACTTCTGGGGGTCTTACGGACTAGGAGAAACTGCCACTGAGGTTTCTGAGTACGGTCAGGTTTAGTTAGGTAGCTAATTCGCTACATAATCTTGTTATTTTTTCATATTGAAATGATAGCACCTTTAATTAAATTCTAAAAATTAAGTTAATAAATTGTAGCATTATAAATTGTCAATGAGCAAATCAAATCTTATCTGATATTGTTTTAAATAAATAGAATTTTGGAGAGTTTTAAGATGGGTGATGATATTATTACTTTTATTTATTACTACGAGATACCATTCGACGAAGGTATTTGGGAAGTTATTTATTGCCTTCTTCCAATTAAATTACCAATTAAAATTATTCTAAAATTGATACACTCTGAATTAATCATTCATTTCTGTTAATTAAAAAAATTAAAGGAGGTAGCGATTTGAAGTTTAGTAAAATGTATTAAACAATTTTTTTTCAACGATACTTTAATAAGATGGTTAAAATTAGGCAAAATTTTAATAGCAATTATGATTTTCCCGGAAAATAACGATTTATAATGTTCGATATTCCATTTTGAAAATGAAGCACAGTGAGTCTGTCATTACGACGGTAAATTCAGGCACTAAATTCCCGAGCTATTAATGATTAAGTTCGAACTTTGGAGCCTTTTTACGTCCACCGCCGAACTAAGAGTGAAACTTTTACTGAAGACATTGACTTTAAAAATAATAATACAAAGTACATAGTTTATACCATCAGTGACTATATAAATAAGAAAGTGAGAAATTATGGATACAGCAAAACAAAATAGTAAACAAACGATTATTTGCAACTGAATTAGCAGAAGTAATAGTTAGATGGTTTTATTGAAGAACTGAATCTCGCGATGACTGTGAGCCAATGAGAATTTATGCGTTTGAATTATTAAATATGTGCTTTTATTAAGAGATAGAATCATTGACGAAAATGCGCTAGACCTGCAACGGCAATAACCTGAATCGAGAGCCATACAAACAATACATCACCCCTACATTTGTGTTCATATTCTTTGGGATGATTTCTTTCCTTTTCTTTGAATGCTTCTTTCTGAAGGTCACACTCATAGAGGTATTTATTAAGTGTTCCTATTTCTACAACTTGACATTTCATAAAGCGGTCTTGATTGCTGATCAGTAATAAGAAAGCCTACACTCCACACTACTAGTAGCGGTCAAGTTCAGTTGTCAAGACCCCTTATTAAACTCATTTCAAACACGAAAATACATAATGGATCGTTTCGCAATAAAAGAGTTGTCATAAACATTGCCTTTTTCAATAGAATTTAATGCATTTTTTTTATTCCTATGACCTAAAAAAATTCATAATTTAAGTATATGGATAAAAAAGAGCTTAGATCTGTAAAAGACATTCAAATAAAATAGCTTTAATCTGATTAATAGATGATTCCATTTATAAAACAGATAAATAGGCTAAAATTACTATTTAAAATATAAGTATGATAACCCGATATAGGTAGAATGTTTCAGTGTCACGATTATCATCAAATTATCGCTATTAAAAGACTATTTCTAAATTTATATATGTATCGATTTTTAATATTTAATCGATGATACAATTAATTGAATTTGTTCAAAATTAGAATTGACAAAGACTTTCAATAGCTATTACTTACATGTTGGCCGACAAAAAATCAGCTGTTCTCTTGGCACACCTAATTCCACGCACATACTCTCCAAACTTTCAATATGCTTCTATAATTGGTGGAAAGATGTCACTGAATAGTTAAAAGTTCAAAGTTTAAATTTAAAATAATACCCACCTCCAAAATAATTATTTTTCCATTGAGAGCTTCTACCTTTAGCTCCGATATACGACGAGCCCTTTTCTGCAATTGAATTCGAAACTCATTTCTTTGTTTCTCATGCATCAGTAAGCCTAAAATATATTTGAAAAAGTCCCGAGATGAAGCCATAATTGTTGAATAATTACTTGAAGCTAATAAAAGGGATCAAACAAACGTGAATTCAATTTATGTCTGTTTTCGATTTTTTATGCTTTAAAGCCTAAAAGATTATCGAAATTTAATAGTATAGTCCAATTGTGGATTTAAGGTTTTAGTGACACTATGATCATTGTACTAAATCCATCTGCAAACTTTAAAAATAGCTATCACAATCATGATTAAGTCTATTTTAGATCATGCTTATCAAGAGCAGTTTTTTGGAAGATGAACCTCTAATGAATAAGAGTTTAGTGGGTGATATGAATAGATTTTCAATTGATTCCCCACCGATCAATGCCAACTGTCAAGTCAATACCAGAGAATGCGTTTTGTAATTAAATTACTTGTCAAGCGATAACTGTTGGGTTTTTGGTTGTGATGAAGTACAATTTACCAAAAACGAAATTTGTGCAAAATGAAGTCCAAGCGTTTTTTAATAAAGAATTATATTTAATGTGAATTTTGCCTTACTGTTGACGACTCGTATGATTCGCCAAATGAGGAAAACGATTATGAGAGTGATCTCATCCGAGGCAATGTAGACAAATATCGCATCCGCTATTAGAGACACAATAATAATTATCCCGTCCACTATCTAAAATATAGAAAAGGTCACAGTTAATGTCACTGTTGCACTCTATATCAAATGATGCATTTTTGGCGATATTAAAAATATCTCTCTCGATGTGAAGAGCTAGCACTGCGAATTCCTCTGGCTAATCCCATGGCCAACCCTCAAAAAATTGGCCTTCGACTTTGGACTTCCAAGGAAAATCTTTCCAATTCTCTTATTTAATCAAATACTAAGGGCAAAAATGTGAAAGAAAGCCTTCACAGAAACATGGCTAAGATCGCTGTTGTTTAATCAACAACAACAGTATCAATATGGTCTCTTAAAGCCCAAATACCTAACACGAGGAATCGAAAACTGGAAAAGTTGGAATCTGTAAGCTGTACAAAGTGCTGGCAAAATTGAAGGGTTGATCCAACACAGGACCAATGTTTCGTAGACGCATCGATTAGCTCCCTAACTCACACGGCAAAATGTTAACTCCCCACTCCCTCCCCCAACGTTGATCAAAGTCATTAAAAGGGCAGAAGCAAATAATTTTTTCGAGCTTGGAGACGTCAAAATCCTGAATCAAGTGGACTAAATTACCCAACGCTTTATCACAATGTAGCCCCTTCGCCATAGGTATTCACCTGTCTGTGCAACTCGTCTAATGTATACCAGAATTCCAAATCAACAAGCATCGATATAAGTATAACTGATTCTTCTGGCATTTTTTGCATTCGCTCCATCAAACGCGCATGAACTCGGGTTTTTACGTTGACCACTCGAATTTATAGCAAAACACTTCAAAACTTAGCGTGTCATTCAACGGACATACCAACTATCGATTGGCATTTATTGGGCATCTAAAAATTCAAGGTGCGAACACTCTACATTAGTTAACAAAGAGAAATACAAACGCAACGCACTGGCACGTGAATTATCCTTCTAAAGTTTGTTTTATGAGATAGAAAAGAATGAAGCCCGTGATATGACTGCTTTGCGGGTTTGTGGACTGTTACTAATGAAAAATTGGTTTTGGCTAACTTTGCGCCCAAAAAACCTTATAGAAATTAAATTTTCTCAAATTTTATTAAATATACAACATACATTCTCATTCATCTCTACCTGATTGGCCAATTTATACGATTAGAAGTCGTGCTTTTAGCGATCAGTTATAAATACTTAAGAATTTAATCAAAGATTTATCTATTAATTTTGTAATTTTTCATTAAGAATTCAAAAGAATTGCAAAATTATTCCTCACCTTTAAAGGCTCAGATTAAATACTATGAAATGAAGTTATAAATCTGAATTAACGCACCCTCGCTATCGCCAAGATTTCCAGAAGCACGATTAAACAAATATGAAATTATAGTACAATCGGGGTTTAAATTCTAATTATTTGCTTAAGGTAATATATATTTATATATGTGCGGACAAGTTTTAAGCTAAATTGTTTTTTATTTTAAGTGTCATTCAAACGAGTATTATACGTCTTTAATTGTTTTTTAATTAATTAATTCAAGGGATTTTTTGGAGTAATTGCACTAGCAAATATAGATTAAACATTTGAATTTATAGTCTCCGATACTAAATTAGAAAATAGGAAGGTAAAAAAGCAACAACTCAATCGTCAATTCAGAGAGTGATAACTTAGTTTTTGCACGAAATCAAATTTTTGCTACTATCTTCGAAACTCACCTCGAATTTTAGTCTAAAGAAGGCGCGACCCATACACAGCAATTTCACAGCCAATTGGAGTACAAATATGCAAAGAATGGAGATACTCAAGAAGTGGAGAATACAGGCAATTGTGTGATAGAAGTGGCAACTACCATAGTCTCCTATGGCTTCCTTGGGATCGTGGAAAAACCTTCCGAGTTGAGATAGACAGCAGGTCAGGTGGGAACAATGCTTATTAGAATCTTCATGCCATGGTGAAATGATAGCATGAAAGACAGTAAAAAGTTGCTGATCCCTTCGACCGCAATTAGAGCCAGGTTTGGCTTGACAACAGAGTGCAAAAGGTGAGCGAATAGCCTCAAAAATCACGCCTGACCGATTGAATTGACAGCAGGTGTCTCGAACAGAAGGAAGGAATATTGACTGCGGATCAGAGCTGCTTGTACAATAGTATCGAAAGGTTTTTTGAACTTTATGTTCTCGCTCATATTCCAAGGTTTTTTTCTCTGCTGTAGAGAATATAATAACATTAGATTAATATTGATAGTATTAAATTGAAAACAAGAATTATTAATGCAATAAAACAAGCTTCAATCGACCAGTAAATCAGCTCAATAGAAGGATGTTTTATTTTGCGTGGTCCTTCAAAATTAATCGCTTAAGTACTTTTGTTAGAAGTAAGGGCAAATTACTTGTCTTCAGCTTTCTAATTATTGTTTGAGTCGATGTTTGTTGAGTGGAAATTAAAGTCACTGCTCTGTCGTTAAATAATTGGTGAACTAATTTTTCAAATGCATGCCAGATATTGCATTTCTCTGATCCATTTGCCCAAAAGGTCCGTAATAGAGAATATGGAGCATTTAGAGATGAAAATAGTGAGGGGAGGAAAAAACTGAAGAAAAAGACTTGGACATCAAAAAACCATTGTTTTTCGTTTTTGCGATTGATTTCTCTTCTCTTGAGATACTAGTGAGCCTTCAATCTGATGGAGTTTAGTTTCGAAAGAAATGGAAGACACCAGATGATAGTTTTTAAATTGATGGTGAGAATCCTTCGAATTTATGTAATGTCGAGTTTTCACATAGAAACTAAAATTTGTCTGGTATTAACAATATGCCCACAAAGTACCTGCGCAAGTGAAATTTGAATATATATATATATATATATATATATATATATATATATATATGTAGAAACGCTATTTATTAAAGGCATTCTAGAGTTAGAAAAGAGCAAATTACTTGTTTACGACAGTCAAAATTGCTCCCTTTGAGATATGTGTACCATTCATTGTCTTTTTTTGAAATACAAGGCACCGAGTGTCTTATGTACATCTTCTTAAGACGTTATGATCTAAGCAAAGAAAGCCTTTGTCAAGGAACAGAAATCTTGACAACGTATTTTTTTGCCCTATGTTCTCTATCTCCCAAAAATCTGAGTAAAATTTTAGAAATATATGTACTCACAGCTATGAGAGATGTTACTGCACGAAGAACATCCAGTCACAACTCTTCACTAGTTTAACGTTCTATGGACCAATTACAATAAAAGAATGCATATTTAAAATAAACGCTTCGCCAGCTATTAAGGTAGGTCTAAATAGCATATGGCTTTAATGGAGAGAAAATATTATGTAATCTCCTTAATAGTATGTCCGACTTCTGATGGTCCTAATATGTCGTCATATCATTAATTGTACATGCATTTCTAACTGCTGTGTTACACCGATAATCAATTTACACCGATCTTCCTCATACTTACTTAAACAAGTCTCAATTTTTTGAGATTTACCTTCTACATAATTTCGGTATTTGTAACATTATGGTCCTAATATTTTTATCCTATTTTAGAAGAGTCTTTTAAGAACAATTGCACTTTTAATTGTTTCATTACTTAATTCAATCGATGAATGAAACTGCGAAGCATTTTCATTTCTGATGACTGTGCATGAGGTAAGAGTAAAATTGGCCTATAAACGGCCCAAAACTACAATGATTTTGCCAAATCAAAAATATTTAATGATCATCGGTTTACTAGAATTGAAAATCACGCAAAATTTCATAGGTTTACGAGTCAAATATTTTTCTTAAGCAAAATGCATGATCTTTAGAAAATATTTATTCGTCAACTTAAGACATTAAATCTGTAGAAATTCAATGCTGAAGGTTTTCAGAATTCGATTATTTCTGGGAATATTCAAAAATTCAAGTAAAATTTGCAACTGGTTCGATATTTCAATTAATTCTTGAAAGTGTTTTGGAATCTCGTTTCACAAGCGTTCCAGAGAAGAAACTTGAATTAAATAATATAAGATGGCTCGAAGTGTGTAATGTCACCGAGTAAATCATATTTCCATAATTCAAAACGATTAAGCTAATGTGGTTAGAAATGTAGTAAGGTATAAGTTGACTCGATGGGAGCAATTAATCATTATGATTTAAAACTCTTAAATATGTATTAAAACGTTATTATTGGCAGAGGACGCAATAACTCATTGAGAGACTATAAATAACCAAGCATTGTCTTGGTATATTGAAAATATACCCGTCAATTTTTTAAGCTATTCATGCATCGGTTAACGTGGTCTCTGACAAAGTTAACATGTGGAATTTTAATGGCATTAGCGAAGTCGTCGTGAGCGGAATTACTGAAGGAGGTTGATTATGGGTGTTTATAAAAACGAACTGCGCTATAATTAGCTTTTCCTGTCAGGGAGTCACCGGAATCCTATTCCATTTGAACTCCGAATGGATTTTATGTTTTTTATTTCGAATTCCAAAGCAAACCCGCAACGATGCTAGAAGAAGTCACTACCAATCGTATAAATCACAAAACCTAGCCCCTGCCGAACTTTAGACAGCAGTTTTTTCATTGCTTCAGTTAAGTTCGACCAATAAGGAACGATTTGATGCAATCCACCGAAGCCTGTGCTTTTAAATATCCTATCGTGAGGATACTTTAATAATTATTGCCCACTCTCCACTGACTCATCGGGGCTTGTCTTATCATCAGCCGTAAATTAGAATTATCTGATACTATGATGGGAAATAATAAAGACACTTTAATCTAACTACTTGCAAGCTATTTTAGAATCCACGACTCAATGATAAGATAAGGAAGTCTACGAGATATTTTAATCGGTAAATTATTATAGCAAAGTTCATTTGCTTTTAATTTATAACTTGAAGTGAAAGAAAATTTTTTTATTAGAGAATGCTAATAAAAGTGATTCTAAATAGGATCTTCCTTTTAAAGGATACCACAAGCGGTACTATTTCTGTTGAGCATATGCTAACTACTTGTGATTTAATAGCAGTAAATCGTATGCCAGAGTTGCCGTCGAAGGCGTGTCCACCTGCCAAGGCAGAAGTTATGAGATTAGAACTCGTCATAATCTGGATGAATGGTTAATTTTGGATGAGAAACGGAAGGTTTCCGTTAAAGTGGTTCCAGAATACCCTCCTTCTTCCCAAGACAAGTATTAGCAAAGCGTCTTCCGTTTTCTGCTGTATGCCATAATATAATTTTCACTGATTTCCGCCTTCTTCTCTTGGCAAAATTTAGGTCTAGTGAATCTCTCTTAGTAAATATTTTGCTCCTGGTTCTGTCTCTTTCCAATCTTGTTGCCTTGACGTGCGTACTGTTAGGCAGAGAAATAGTCGAAAAACCAGTCAATCCAACATCGGCATTCCACGTAAAAACCACTTACAGGAGATATTCGTGTTCCATTGCAGAACTCTTTACTAAGCAGAAATACAAAATCTTCACTGTCTTTCGACGCAGGGAATAATACGACTCACAAGAAATAAAACTTATAGTGAAGGATAATTCTCAATTCCCAAAACATTACGATATTTAAAATGAGTGATAAATAAATAAATAAAAACATTTATTTAAAAAAAAGATTTTCACAAAGATGAGTATGACAAGTAGCAAAATGAAAAATTTCGTTAAAGTGAGGCCCTCAATCCGCAAGTACCGTTCATTAATAACGAAACATCATTACAAATTTGCATAAAATTAAACTCTAAATTAAATAGACAAATATTGAACTAAAATTAAAATTTTAAAGTCGTAGTTTGCAAATTTAATTAAAATAAAACTACAAGGATTCAAGGAGAGGTTGCGTCTGACTCTTTAGCTTTCAATAATGATTCTGTCAAATTGTATTACCCTTATACGATTTGAAAAGAAGGAAGAATTATTTTTCCTTAACACATAGAGCACTAATTAGCTCAGCAAAATAAAATGACAAGATTTATTTTGGAAAGAGGAGAATAAACTTAAAAAAATAACAGATTTAAACCAAGCAACCAATTGCTTTGGTATCTGATTAAAACATCTTACTCAAGAATGGAGCATAGATTACTCAAAAATATTTGAAAGTTAGTGGTCTGCAGGAGTAGCACAAATCTTAAAATTGGAACCATCAAGTCAGACATAATTATCTAATTACACTAAGTTAGTCTATGGTTTACTTTTTAATCGCAAATCCGTTTTTCCAATTGACTAGCATTTTTAAAAGTTTTTTTTCAAGTTAATTGTCAGTTGATTAGAATCCTAGACTGTGTGATGAGTACTTTAGAATACCTGATTTGACATATTGGCGAATGAATGCATAAAATGCCAGTAATGTTATATATGCTGATATAATGCCCGGAAGCATGTGGGTATGGGGTACTGGAAAGGTTACCATCGTATTCAATCCCCTACTGAACCACTCGACCATATTTTGAGTTGAATAAGTTTAAGCAAAAAGAGGAATGAATGACGCACCTTTGACGGAATGAATTTCAAGAATAATCTCCGCGGAAACGATTAAGGCATCAATGAGGACAAGTGAGCTCATCACTAATTGAATTATAGGGCCCCGAATCATATTGAGCACTCTGCTTTTTAATTTCCTGCAAAAAGAATAAATCTGTTCAATAAAAAATATTCCTATAAATTACGTAATTGTTGAGATTATTTACTAAAGCTATTTTCCCACTAATTTGTTATTAAATTAATCAAAATTGGAGCATAATTTACATTGCTTGAAAAACTGAATTTCACAATTAAAGGTTCTGTAGTGGATAAGTGCCAAAGACTGCAACTAAATCTTTGTTCCATCTGAAGATAATATTTCATTTAAGAAATGGAGCACACATTATGCAATTCGATCAAATAGACGCATAGCTGCAGAAAACGAGGAAATAAGTCGGGAAAATAGGGCCTGTTCAATCTGAGAGAAGGCATGTTGCTGTTCTTTCGAAATCTTATGAGGAAACACACAAGTAATTGGACGGCAATTTCGTGAATGACGTTCTTACAAGAGGTCTAGGAGGCGAGAATTGCATATTTTGAAGTGCTGTTAATCGCTGCTCTAGAGAAGTAATGAAAAAATGTCTTCATTGAAAGAACATTTTTAGACTTTCCGTAACTGTTTTTCATGCGTATAATAACTGTACTTTGCTCAAATTCCACTATTGTGAGGAGTTTAAGCCCATAGACAACGAAGGTGATACTGCTGGTCATGAAAGTACAGTACAGCTCAAGACTGTATCTCAAGTTGATTTGTTTAAGCCGTGACTTTGTGTTAGCTTATTTATTACACTACTTTGAAACTAATGGTTAAAAGAAGCTTAAATAGAATAGAACTTGGAAAGTATTTCAAAGGAATCAAAAGAGTGAAATCTACTTTGTTGAAGCTTGTCAGCAGGATTTGCCAAGTGAATCCACTGAACCAATTATTCTCAATTATAAAGCATGTAAACATAACAGAGGTGTGATAACCTGTTATCTGACCTCTAATACATGCTTCGTGTTGTACAAAATGAAAACCTTCTATCCAAGGAAAGTTGAATTAACAGTTCGTTATTGAGAGTTCTATAGATTTGTTCATTTTGCAAAATGTGTTAATTAGCAGGGTTTGAGTCTTATATAGGAATGGAATTGCGCCTATCTTGAAGGCATATAGGTAACTTCTTTATTTATGAGATTTGTCATCACCTCGGAAGGCTAATAAGGTTATAGCAAATGGTGAACTCACATTATTTACCATCCATGACGAATGCTAAATGCCAAAGGCAGACCTGTCTTCGTTTTCCCAATAGGCAGTACATTTAACTATTCTTTAAACAATCTGTCAAAGGTTATTCATAGAAATAAAGGTTCTTCTGCAACAGTTGAGGCGAAATTGTCTTTTGATGTCTTTAACACATCAACCATCACTTTTTTCCTTACTTCCACCAAACTTTGCCATCTTTCTCCTGAATTACCTTTTTTCCTCTGGTTCTTTCTACTGTAACTCATGTAGCTAAATGTTTGCATGAAGGGGCACCCAACAGTCGGAGATGATGTGAAAGTAGTAAATCGTGAGGACTCAGTGGAATTCTTCAAGTCTAAAGTCATTCCATCACGGCTTGTGCTGAGCCAAAACCCTATTTTCTTGATCACCACACCAGGTAAATATTTCGTCCAGGTGGACATAATGAAGGCTGTTATGCTTTCACCTCATCCAGACCTTCTAATTGTAGATCAAAACGTCATTCATATTTGGTGTTCTAAGCGATGGTCACCGGAAGGATTTAAATAAAAGCAATCCGCGAAAATCCGTCTTGATAAAACCTTATTCTTATGCCAAGGGAATGTTATCAAAAGTGGTTCAATAAGAAGCAGGTGAAGTTAAACAACCTCTTGCATCTTTTTTATCTAGGACCTCCGTGTGTTCTCTTAAACGAAAGTTCCTTGGACTTCCATTAATTCCCGTCTTTCTGGAACTTAATCTCACTGGTCTGGATAAACAACTTGTTTGCAATATGAAAATACAATCTCTCGTGTCGGAAGGGAGGCGACACAGTGGAAAGATTCTTAACTTCAAGCGATTCAGTTACCGAACCACGCCTTGTAATGGTGTCCGAATCAGCGTACGCCATTGCAAACAGGCCCGAGGTCTCAAGTCTGTCCAACATAACTTCTTTATTTAAGTGATTTTAATTTTTATGCAGGAAAGAAGTAAGCTTTAGTAATTCTTCTTAAATACAAAAAAGGAAAAAATGAACACCAAAGTTATACTTTCTAGGAGTTTAATTGCTCTTGATCTGCCGATCTTCTTAATAGAACTAAGATAAGCGCTCTTTTACACGTTGCTCCCGTTACCTCCGACGTCTTTGTAGGAGTTCATCCATGTCCTTGATTAGTTTTCAAGACAATTGGTAGGAAATTGTAATTATCTTATGGTTCACATTCATTGCTGCTTATTTTGTAATTTGGCTGATTATATCTGTAACTACGCAAATTTGAAGAAAGTGTGGTTTGATTTCTGCGTTACATTTTAGCAGGTGCAAGGTGAAATTTTCAGTACTGAAATTGGCTAAAGTTTTAAAGTTAACAGAATAGTATTCAATGCTTCCATGGTGGTCACAGGGTGATGCATGATGGAAATAATTTATAAACTTTTAAATATTGGAATTTAAATGGCAAGGCTGTTTTACAAAATATGCACTTTTTGTATTTTTGAATATTGAAATACTGAGTTTAAAATGCCCAGAACTGATAGCCATTGTAATAAAGCTCAAATCCGCTCAAAAATTGTCTTATACTGTTTCTCTTTTACTCCGACTAATTTAAAGAGTATAAATCAAAGTATTAGTCTGTGTTCATATCATCAGATACATTCCTACTTTTCACTTCAATAAAACGGGAAACCATTTTGAACTTATTTGATTTCATGCATCCTTATTGAATAGACATCTGGATGTATCGAATTTACCACCAAATCCACAGGGAATGGCTGACCGACCGCATATTTAACACATTGTCGGTGGTGGATTGGAAAAGTGCATGTGAAATGCTGTCGTTTTCTTGCACATACACTGTCACATGGTTCGTACCCTGTAGGTACGCATTATTAAGCTCTTCAAGTTGTCTCTACTGTCATTAGTTATACTATTTTGCAGATCACAGCCTGTGAAGTGTTCCATTTTTGAAGTCATTTTTAAAAGCATGGTCCGCATAATTAGGTAAATATAGCGCAATGATGTTACTTCCTATCTATTTACTGTTCATAGCATCTGAAAAAATAGGTGTACTAAAATATTATAAAGGACGGTCCGAATTAATTTGTTGTTCGATAATTCCTGAGAAAAATTATTACATTTGAATTCCGGTAAATAAAGCGGTGTAGAAACCTGAATCCAGATGTCAACTGATATAAGATTTCCTTGATATCCCGACTTTATCTGAACCTTCCAATCTCTTTACTTCACTTCAACACTTAATTTCCCATTGAATCAAATAAGAATGCAATAGAAAGATAAATCACTTCGTTCTTTTGAGGAAGCAGTAGATTTAATACTGAAAAAGTAAGAATTTGCTTGAAGTACATGTGAGGTTCATCTTCTCCTGCCCTCGTGAACTTCTCTGATGGAGATATCTAAAGACTAAGCTGGCTTTACTTGAGCAAATATGGTGTTTTTGAGGCATATTGTAACAAAGATTTTGAAAATTTAAAACTTACTATACAGCTCAGGAAAATGTACATTTTTACAATCTAACAATATCTTGCAATATAAATAAAAAATGACTATTTGTTTTCATCTATTTGATATTCTCAACAAAAGTAATTTTAAACAAAATTCGCTTCTTTCCCAACTAAAAAATTTTAAATCTACACAAATCTTTGCCTTCTTAACCACTTTACGGACAGTAAAGGACAACTCCTTTGAAAATGTAAATATTTTGAGGTTGATAACTGGTAAAGTTCAAGATATAATTGTTTAAATGATTGTAACCTCACTCATATTGTGTTTAGATAGAAAAAAATTATTTCGGCTGCCTCCAAGTCCCCTAATTTTCATATTTAACGATTCTAGTTGGCAGAAATTGTCCAGTGATTTGTTAGTTAAGGTCAATCACTTGCCTCTTATAACATCCGATTCGGCAGTTTAAACATAAGACATCCTATAGGATGATTTATGAGTAAGCGGATTAGAGACGATTTTGTTTTTGTGAGTGAAGTCTTCGTGTTATTTAAAGAAGAAGAGCATAAATGTTTGACATACGTTCTTAAAGAGAAAATAGGATCCAAATACGATCTTGTTTTTCTTAAAGGGACAAACACGAAAATAAGGATTCAACAAAAACACTCGTCAACTTGGAAAATTATTCCGCTGCTTAACCTATAAATGCAGCTTTATTACTGACATAAATAGAAAATATGAACTACCTAAGGAACGCAAATTTTGAACTAATACACTTTACAGAAGTAGAATAAGTATCCGAGGATTTGTAGGTGAGATACACCATCAAAGAGGAAGAGTGAATGCTTTCGTAAATATTTGTTTCAAAAAGATAACCTGAATAAATGCCGAGTAATGATTTTTCATTTTCAAAAAAAACACATTTTAGATAGCCATTTCGGCCTTAATCTCAATTTTTAATTTTTAACGAGAGATTAGCTGCTGTGGAATTTTAAATTAGAGGGATGTTCCCCGTAGAGCAGTTGTTTTTCTCTCAAGTGATATTTCATGACGATAGGTCTCGCTGCATTCAGCATTTGAAAATTTTGACGGAATTTATAACGTAGAAATAGAATTGCGAAAAAGAATCCATCAAACCACCAACCTTCTTGCCATTAACCCGAATTGCCCGTCTCATATGCAAATTAACTTTGATACTCTTGCTAAATTCTGCCTAGAATTTATTCACAGGGGCTAGTATGCTTGTAAACTTTTGGTAGTTTCAGCTTCAGTGAGCTCGATACCGCGCCGCCTATCGATAACTTACGGCAGTTTGTTCTACCGCTAATTATTCATTGAAATAATTTTACACTAGCCACCACTATAAATTTAAATCTATTGATTTTATGCTATCTTGTCTTGCTAAGAAGGTGGATGTTAAAATATGTTTTAGAGGAGAGAGAGAGAGTTTACTCATCTTGATTAGTATCTAAATTGATCTCCATCAAAGCGAATTCATTTTGGTATAATTCTCGTGATATTTCCAACTAAGGAATATTAAATGAAAATTTTATTGAAATATAGTCACTAGGGTTGCTAAATAAATCGTTTTTTTCCTCGTGAAAGAATCCATGAATTGTAATATAAAATTTTGCTGAAAGTTTTGAAAAGAATGTCAGATTTGTAGCGATGAAACAATTTCACTCTTTGATAGACATGGGTAATTAGAATAAATTTGAGATATTTTACCGGTTTCCATTCTATTATTGAACCAAGCGAATAGGCATTAAGGGGTAATGACTGCTTTCCAATGATTCAACTTCCTCAGCAATTAGCATTCAGCTGGGCTTTACCTTTCATGCAAGATCGAATCACCCTGCAATTGGAAGTCAGAGTATACTGGTTACTCGATGACGTAAGTAAACAAAAAGCTCTATAATTTGCATGGGGCGCTCTTACAATTCTGTCAAATTGCTTTAAATTAATTAAAAAAGACTAGCATATACCATTGTTTGCTCACCAAATAGAATATATTGCACATCTAACATTCATGTACCTTTAAATTTGAATCGAAATCGAAAAAAACACTCAGATGAACATCCCACATCAATCGCAATCTAATTTATGAAGAAATCATGGTCTTTGGTCAAAATTTGCCATTTTACTAATATGCGTCTCTTTCTGGTTACATCGATCGAATCCATGAATTGGCTTTTAAATAGAATCGGTGAAAAGACATTTAACAGTTCAAACTTTTGTAACCAAAGCCCAATTCACCTTAAATACTTATTCTGTTTGACCTTTGCTCCTCTTTCTTGAATTTCGTTCTACTGGTTTCCTTATTCGACTTGAGTTTAAAAACGGCTATGAACTTATAACATATTTAAGTTATTTCGATACAAAATACCACGGACAAATGTCATATCTTTCAAGATTATGCACAATTTGAAATGAATGGTCTACACGAGTTCCTGTCCACAAATTAGAATTCGGCAAATTTAATAATTCTTTCAATAACTAAATTCTTACTTATTTAACCTTAGGCTTAGAGTAAATTGTTCTAATGATATTATGATTTATTTCTTACCCTTTAGCAAATTTGACCTCAGTTCTTTGAGACGCCTCTTGTTGGAGTAAGGCACAGTCAATGTTGTCTTTTTGCATCTGGCGCAGAAATCGACTACTTGAAATCCATCCAGGATAGAGAGTACATCTAAGTGACAAATAACATCGTTAACTGAAATTCGGGTTGGCATGGAAAAATTTCATAGGTGAATATGAATATAAGGTAACATTTTTAATTATTAAAAACACTGTTTACTTAAATTGAAGTGCCTTAACAGCTATCATATTAGTATAAAAATGAAAATATTTATTAACACTTTAGCCACAGTTTCTGAGGAAAAACATGTTAACTGAAAAATTGTTTAATATCGGAGTCTTATAAAAGAGAGACAACATTGAACACCTTAATTAATATATGATTGTAATTCAATGGATTTAATTTCATTCTAATCAGAAAACTTGACAACTTTTGTATCGATTTATTTGAAAATTTGAACTTGACGAGATTCGTTTTTCAACAAGAAAAAAATTAAAAATAATTTATAACTTTTACAGTCTGCAATCAAATTAAATGGTGCCTCTGAAAAATAGAGAATAAATTCACAAATTCGTGATTTGCTCAAGTCTGACTTCGAGTTTCACGCAGATACATATTCATATGTGTGCGCTTGTTATGACACTAATTTTGTTTAATCATTTCGCTTAATATTTGAAGGAAAGCATGAATCTACTTTGAAAAGTTTGGTAGCTTTCGAGAGAAATATCATAAAATTTATGTAGAAAGCTCAACTATTAATTAATAAACACATATTGTATTTACTCTTCAGATGATGCACAAGGCTATATATTTTAAAAGACACTTTATGATTTAAGCAATGATTGATTAAAAGAATTAACTGATATTGATAAAGTACGAATTAAAATTCATTATTTAATAATATTCTAAGAGATCTTATCTTATTTATAAATACGTTGAAATTTTGTAAAGATGATCGATTACCAAAGTTGTAATTGCCACAAAATATGTAATACTTGGCTGTAAATTCACTTGCATCAATACTCATTTTAAGAGATAATCTTGTCAGAATTTATAATAATTGACGTTTGGACCACACCTGAAACAAAACACCATTACGCTTTATAAAACATCTTTTGTTTTCCGTTTTCGTTTACCGCCTCTTCTGCGTTTTCGATTATTACTGCTAATATTGGCATATTGGTAAAGAGGGCGAATTGTTAAAATACCGTTCTTTGCATAAGTCAATATCTGCCTTAGAGGTGTCAAGCCTAGCTATTACCTATAAAATATGATGTAACTTGGAGTTACTCTGAAAGAATCGCAAAGGATGTTTCGATAAAAATGTTTCAATCCTCACCGACTTTGCGGCAATGAAATGTCTATGCATATATATATCAGTAATTAATTCAATATTTACTCTTAATTAATTTTCACCTAGGTTGAAAAGCTTAAAATTTAGGAATAAAAATTACTAAAACCAATAGATTGATATTAATTATTAACCATTTTGAATGTGATATTTTTCGCTAAACGTAAAATTGTGGGTTTTGGGAATATTTAAGACAAAATAATCTCAATAATTAAAAGGACACTTCAAAACTTCCAGAACGTTTTTAGGGTGTGGTCATTTACCTCTTTTGTAAAAAATTAAAATACATTTATATTTAGCAGTTGCTAAATTTACAACCTCCACTAATTTTTTAAACTTTTATTCAAGAATTAAATTCCATTTGATTTGAACAAGGCCTTTCATTATAAGCCCTATAAATTTAGCTGTATTCCAATTGTAATACTTACGAAGATAAATGCGAGACGATAAAACATCTGAATAATATATATTTTAAGACAAAAATTCGACAGATGTTTGACGTACTTGTAGCCGAGATTTCCATTTTTCGTAGGTTTTTGTCTGCATACTGGTGCCAGCATAGATTCCAAACCCTTGGTGGACATGTTAATTGAATTTAAAGTTTTAATATTTCACTCCGTAAAATTCAAATTAAGTTGCGTTAATCCAGTATGCGACGTCGCAGTAGCAATAGACGTGGAGACACATCGACAAGGAAAATATACATCCAGACGCTTCGAGATGAGTGTATAAAATGTGCCGTCTTTTGGTAGTATGCCTGTTTGTGTTAGCTGCTGCGAAAAGTGACTTCGTCTTTGGCGCATGTTACTTATGTGGGACACTCCTGCTCTCCCATTGGCCTATTTTCTCCCTTCTTTGGGGGGCAAATGCAGCGCTTTAGAATTAAAGTTGTAGATTATTCCCTCCGAGATAATAACTTCAACTATGTAATATTAACCTCTGTTCCACCTTGCACTGCAAATCATCTGCATGGCGTATTAAAGTAGAATGCCTCATGGTAAAGGTTTTTTGTTAAATAGATATGCTACAATAACAGAAGAATTGACTCAAGATTGCAAAGCTATTTATATTATGAGAGGGTGAAATATTTTGGTTTTTTCCCTAAAATTATTTTACTAAAAGTGAATGGAGTAAAAATAAGGTCTTACTGAGGATGCCTTTCCGATGGCATTTAAAAAACACCTTTAATTTAATTAAGCATCTTTCATTTCAAAATTAATAATTTGTGATCGATAGATAATGTTTGAAATCCAAAGTCAATATATTTTTCTGTACAGTCTCCTAAATGCAATAGGATTTTTTTTAAATAATAAAATATAAACCAAGTGGCAGGAAGAAGAAATTTCAATATTTTTAATTAAAAGGAATTCCACTTCAATTATTTGTAACTACACATTTTGTTCCATCTGTTTAAACGCTAGTTCACTAATCCCGTAATAAAAAAATCAAATTTTATGCTCTATTTTGTTCTCTTAAGCCACAGAGTAGAATAATTTTCTTGTTGTGAAGTGAACGTTGATTGGTCGGTTATAAATAGTAAGTTGATATTTACTGCCTAAAGATTGAAAATCTTTAGATAACAATAAATTAGATGATATATATATATATATATATACAGCTTTATTAAGGTGTATGAGGATCAGGTCAATGGAAATAGGAATAGTCATCTGGTGTGCTGCTGCTTTTCATGCAACCTTTTGAAGAAACCTGCATTGAACCTGCTATCAACACTGAGGATGATAAATGCCAGACACATGCTTGATAAATTAGGACAAACAAAAAGTCCCGAAAACAATGCGTTTATTTGCAATTAAGCAAGTTTTGGACAGGGTATTATACTAATCAGTACCTCCCTATGTTGATAGATGACAACGCCTCGTGGTTAACTAAATAGAGAAACTATAAAAGCAATAGTTTACAGGACCCAATTAAATAGATAAAGGTGATAGTAAATCGTTCTTTCTGAAAACTGACAGTGGTGTATAATTATAATTACACTCAATTATTTTCATAACTGAGCTCCACTCGAAATGGTAATTTTGTTCACAATTTTACTCCTCACTACTGTGTTATATTACAACGAGTTTTAGAGAACTGGAACAGATATGTACTAATAGTGGACACACCGAAGATGTGAGGATTAAAAAAATGTCATTGAGATTAAAGCCGGGATATCAAGAAGCTTTTGTTTGCAATCCGGTTGTGCACTATCTAATTAATGTTTAGCATGCATATCACATTTTAGGATTCAAAAACTGATTTGGTGACTGAATTCTTGATCGCAATAAGAGTTGGATTTGACACTGCGTGTGATGCTGACTTTGAAGAGGAGTGAAAGGATGTTGATCTAGCGTGATATTAAGCCTCATTTATGATTTTAACCTAACAGGGCAAGAATTGGTCCATCCCAATCTGTTAGACTAGAGTTAGATTAAATGTTTCAAATGGCCAAATACCTGAGATATTTTATGAATAGCTCGGCTAAATATTTGACTTCTTACCGGAAAGTCAAAAGTGTTAGCATCAAGACCAGCGATCCAACTCAGAGCTTCTATTTTATAAAACGCATGTGCCTCTTAGTAGAATGAGGAGTAATGGAACCTCGAAAGGACATTAACTAAATATTTGTAGAGAAAGCACGCTAACAAGGTATTATATTTGCAATAGGATTAATATTTCTAATTTAATTTTTTTCCGAATACTTGATAGGAATGCCTCTAAGTCGATTGGAATATATTTGCGTGTAGTTAGAGGTCTAATATTTGGGGACCGGGTTTGTAGACAATGAACTCGTGGTCTCGTCTAGCAATTTGACGTTTAAATTTCATTTCACAGCATAAAACAAATGCCTAAAAATTAGTACACTGTAAAACGCGATTTAGTGCAATTCTATTATTAATATTATTATTATTCATAGAAATATATAATATTTGTATTTTTTTGTAATTGTGGTAAGCAACTGAATTCGCCTAACAGCAAGTCCAACAAGCTCTAGAGTCAAGTAATCGTAAAGAAAGCAGAGCTTGAACTAATTTGAACTTTGGATTCTGGTTATAAAATACTTAATGCATGGATTGCTCAAATTTCATGGTTCTTTATGTGGGTTACAGCACTGCTTTCCTGCCATGTCCGGTGATTATTGGTTAAAATCAAGGCTGGTCGGTCTTGTCATTTGAGATCATTTTTCTGCCAATGGGAGGGGGGGGGGGGGGGGGGAGGGGGAAGAGGGAAATATGATTTATATTTTTATTCAGCAACTTATGATTTGATCAAAACAGTGATGAGCAAGACAGAAATCTTCAGACTATTACGAGTGTAATCCATAATAGTAGGAAACAGTAGCGCTGAAGCAAAAAAATAAGATGTTGAAGAGTATGCTGTACCTAATATGACAAAAGGCAAGCGTTATTTTCCTATTAGAAACCCTGAAGTTGGAAGCAAGTCCATTTATAACAATGCAGCAATAATAGGAGAGAAAGAAGAACGTGGAGAGATAAGAGGGAGAACTCGATAATCAAGCATCTGCACTTGCATTTATGAAATAGTTGCACATTTTTTGACAAGGGAAAACTGAGTTATCAAGAAGAAGTCCCGTTCAAGTCGCCAATCAATATTCTTCAACAAAATCAAAGGAACACACTGCAATCAAACGCTATAGAATGCATATGATTTGCAATCAAAGCCAATTCAATTAATATTGCCCTTTAAATTCATCAGGCGTGCAAAAAATAAGACGATCAAGTTACAGCCTCGAATACTCTCTATATTAATTCGCTGGAGCATCCTTTGCTTAGAAGTCCTGCGCGCCATGCAGTTCTTATTTTTTCTCCATTTATAAAGTCTTGGCTTTAGTTCTCAGCGGAGGTTAAAGAAGGAAGACGTTTAGAGTGGTAAAAAAATTTTTCGAACTATGGGTACATTTCAATATATCATGTGGACGAAATCCATTCTCCGTGATAAATCACTGTATAAATATTTAGCCCACATAATCGTTGATTTTCGAGAGAAAATTATTACAGATTGAAATTCCTATATGTTAATTAGTCTGGAGATGATGATGGTAGTAATGACGTGATAGTGAGTGAGAGAACATGCGTTTTAAAGAACATTATATGAGATCTTGGGACAAGTGAGTTGTGCAGGAGGCTAAGACTTAGAAGAGACTCATCGAGAATCAAATAAATGATCTAACATTCCCGAGAAAAAAGTACTTCATTGGAGAATTTCTTATCTTCCTGCCTATGGTCATATTATGGAACTTAAAATTTAAAATCCCCCAATGGGATAATGTTTGCAATAATGTATGTAGGACTTCACCAATGGTAATAACTTCTTTCAACTCAGTTTCACGAACACAAACAGTCACCTAAATGTATAAAGAGTATTTTAACGAACATTGAGAGTTTCAAGTACACACGATGCAACGCTATGCGTAGTTATAGAAACCAGAACTGCAACAGAATGCACCAACGTAATAATTACTCCAGGAAGCAATTCTCCGAGTGAGCCTTTGGACAGCGCTCCTTTGCCAGAAAGACTTGTGTCAATGTTTTATACCCTTAAGCAGTACGGAATTTTAAATGTTAGTGTATTTAAATAGGCATATTATGAAAAATTAGAAAGAATATGCTTTTAATTGTAGATAAGTGGTAAGAGTGGAATTTTGAAATTAAATAAAGCGAAAAGGGAGCGTCAAAAAGTTGAATCGTTCGATTTTTAGGTTCCGTTTCTTGACTAGTCTCTTACTGACAGTTTACCGTTTTGTATTCCACTAATGAAAGACCATATTCCGACTTCTGAATTACCAATCAAGTTCTTTTTCGCTGTCTCCAGCGACTATCAACAACTGCTTTATTCTGATGGAGAATTTTTTTCACTTCATTGCATTCCTTCTTGTTTTTGCAGAGTACGACAAGCATTACTACTGTAAAAAATGTAGCCTTTGTCACTCAGCTACAGCTAGTCAAGTTCAGGAATAAAGATGGGAAAAAACGTCTGGTTTAAAATGAAAGTTCCCAATGAAGGAAATAAATTTGGTCATTTAGAATTGGCTATTTGTTAAACAATTTTAATAATGGAGTTTTACACTACAATTATATAAACGCAAGGAAATGGTTATCACTAATATAGTCCACGAGGGGGGAAGCTCGTGGGTTACTTCTGAGTGCCTCAAAACTATTTCATAAATCTTTCTGATATGTTTTTTTCACAATAGTGTCTTGACATACTTTTTTCAATCTGAGATGAAATTACATAAGTTTGGTGAAAGTATGGTGCATTGACTACCCACTGTCTACTCATGTGTGACCCTTCCTCTTCCTCTTTTCCACTTCACTGCTTCACAGTAATATACAAAACAGTAATAAGCCCTGCACAGACTTTATTTATCCTTAACGCCTTTATTCCAGAAACATGGTCCTGAACGTTCTGATTGCATAATTAGCACCATAATCAAGTTAAAACTATATACGCACTTTTTGCATACAATAGGTGATGAGAAGGTAATAAATTTGATGGGAAAAACCGGGCAAATACGTGGAGATGATAGGTGTTTAAAAAACAAGGCGTAAAGCGCTTCACTTATTAACGAATTTTACTTAGTCCCGTTTTGTTGTGAGTCCGACAAATGGTACTTTATTATCCCTCTATTCCCGGTTTAGAGTCACACTATTTACGCGCTTGTTTTCGCGTTCTTTGTTCTCTTCCTCTCACTTTTCAATATTTATTTCTCTCTCAGCAGGGTTTTGGTTTCTGTTTCACAATAATAAATAGTCCAGCTATTAATTCTTGCGATTTCAATTTGGGAAAGCTTGCTGCCATTTTTAATAGCTTAGCCATCAGTTCCTGTGATATCCCAACCCCCCCCCCCACCCCCCGGGGTTCGTTATTGATTCGGAAAATCTGTCTTGATTGGCTCAGCCTCAAATATACATTTTCCCTTCCTTAAAATTTAACTTCATTTTTCCATTTCAATATTCATTCGACTAGTTCCAGCCAGTATTACTGCGTATGGAAAAGGAAAATAATCATAGAAATGCATATTGAAATTTGGAACCACGTCAAACATTAAATGACCTCACCTTGAAGTACTCTTGATTTAAATAATTAATGAATTACCGTGGTTGTTCATTTTGAGACTCAGCTGTTTGCATCGGCTTAGAACCTGGGTTTCGAGGTTCATAGGAGCATATTTTAGGGTTGATTAATCATTAATTTAGATTGAGGGGCTATAAGTTATGAAAACCGGAAACCTGCATTCTGCTCCATCTAACTCTTCAACGTGTGCATGTGACCCCCATAAGTAAATCCTAGATCTTGTTAGATGATTATCAGTAAATTGTAATCCGATCTAGTTTTGGAATGTAATTCAACTCAACCAAGTGAATAATGTCACTCAAATAAAATCACGACCTTGCCTTCACCTCTAACATATCTATTTCTCCCATATTACTGTGGTTTTATTAATATTTAATTATTAGGACGAAGCTCCACATAGTGCTTTAAAAAGGCGAAATTGCTCGTTGGTCAAAGAAAACATGACCAATAGGACAAAATTTTGTTGCTACGCGAGATGAAAATCGTTTGCCGCGATCATTATGGAAGTTTAAACATGTGATCCTTGTATGTGAAAAAAATATATTATTAGATAATGTAAGGAAATGAATTAGGTGAAGTACTGGGAGCGTGCGATTAACCTCGCAGGAGAAGTAAATACCAGTTTTTGAAAAGGAGATAAGTCAACTATTACATTATCATCATCTTGTGAAAAAGAGGCCTCCGAAAGGTATTCGGTGGTATATAACCCAGGGCAAAGAGTCACATAATGCTAGCAAGAATTGGATTAAATAAGCTTTTTCAGCATTTATTTCAATAAATCTCTTCTAGACTCTAGTGGAATTGAGGAAATAAGGATGTCCCGTTTGCAGGCAACCTCTCACTTAATTCGCATTTTTCCTAAACTAAAGTGCAATGTATTCACTACTCCCTCTCTCTCTCCATAGCAACTATCTCCCAAAATTTATCTAAGAAATCTAGTGATGCTGTCATAATGCGTTCTCTTTGAGGTCCCCAACAAGCTGCAACTATGTTATCCTATAAGGCCATTTTTCTTAATACCTTAACTTTGAATCATGCTCTCCAAGTGCATTGGACTAAACATGAACGGGCCAGTACAATCTCAAGGATTTCTTATGGGCTTCCAGGAAAGTACAATGTTCCTGCGTTTGAAATAAACATCTTTTAAAGTTAACTTTCCTTTATTCTTATATAAGTACAAAGCGATATGTGCATACAATATGATGAGTGTTCTATCAACTTGCTTACTATCAGAAGACCCTTTGAATTACCAATTAGAGACTGCGTTTAATAAATGGATTTGAGCTGCAGCTAGTGATGTCGATCCCTAATGTCTTCTTGATCACTTTGTTTCAGTCAATAGTCAGAAAGGTGACCAATTTATAAATGAAATAATTTATGATCTCCAAGATGATTCCAATCTCCTACCATCTATGAGTTGATAAAAAGAATGCTAGGAATTATTGGCTCTGCAAGGGTTCACAACTTCATTTATTGAAAAATGTCACCATAGTATTTCTATTCCTATAGAATTTCGTGTTTATTGTGCCTTTGGCATACCTCTTAATACCACATTGTGACTTAAGGCATTAGGTCTTTGAGAATAGGATCAACTTAAGCCTTCATTCTTCTAGCTATTAAGATCTATATAATCAAACAAGATGGAAAGAAGGCAAGCTGCTGGTTTTTGGGAAGAACCAAAGACCACAAGGATACGCAAAAATTATTGAGTGGGTTAGAGGTTTACAATATTAACTGGACGTCTAAGAGCACCCAACCTATCGACACCCAATAGCTAATGCTTCCTACAACTATCTATTTTGCTTCTATCCATGAAGCCTGACATTCCCACGCTTAATATCTCAAATCACTAAAATACGCGCTTTAATGCCTCCAAAGGCAAAGACTCAAAGAGTAAATGAATACCCATGTTAGTTTAAAACAAGAGGGTACCTGTGATTTGGGCGCCTGTCAAACAAAAAAAATATTTGTTAAAATTAGGCCTCACATATTTTAGTGGAACATTCTTCATAAATCTGGCATACGTTAGATACATACGGGAGGCTAGTGAAATTGAGTCGATTTGAAATAACCCAATCGATTGTCTTTCTTTAATTTCTAGTCAAAATATACCCATATTGACATTCAAACTCAGTTTTATTAAAATATATCAAGTCTTAACCAGTAAATTGAAATAAAGAGAGAGAATTGAGAGTAGCAATGCCTTAAAGTGCATAAGATATTGGACTATCGATACTGATCTTCCATATAAACTAACTTGATAGATTAACCTATCCAGTTTAGAGTGGCATATTGACTGAAATATCGCATTCTACTGCATTTAGGCAGTGCAGTCAAATGATCCGTTTAGACCTTCCCGACAATTTCCAAGTATATAAATAGTTTCTAAATGCGGTCAATAAATAACTCGTACTAGACAGGTCATGTCTGGCTAAATCTGTCTTTTCTCTCCCTGAGGTTTGTAGCGCACGTAATGACAGAGGGCCTGACTAGATATTATAACAAGCCAGTCTGCTTAATTGATTTATTAGTGCTATTATTATTAAAGCGTTTAATTTGCCATATCACCAGTCAAAACTGTATCTTTTGACTAAGTTAAAATTGATAAACTAAGCCAGGTTTTATTGAAACCAAATGGTTTAGATAAAATTTAAATTAATTTGTATAGGTATTTAAATTAGATATATAAATACTTCCGTAAATTAGTATTTCCCTCTCGTTTGGATTGTAGCTTAATGTACAAAATTGAATAATTTTCAGCTAACAAGGCACTTGAAAATAAAATCAAAACGCCCAATTAAACAATTATTTGATTACCACGGCATTAGTTGAAATTAATTAACTTAACCGCAAAATAAATGATTCTGCTGTTATGGAAACAAATGTCCTGGTTCTGTGTATAGTTTAATTATTTATGACTGAGGCATGTTCGCTGTAACCATGGTGGAAATGTTAATTGGATTATTCTTGTTTCCACAAATTGTTATGCCGCTCTAGTTATCTACCCATTTAAAGTATCCACACTATACTTTCTTTCGCTAATAAATTTCTAATACTTTTGTAATTTAGCGTTATCTCTGAAAATGCATTAAGCCAGGTGATAAAGCAAGTTATTTGGTGCAATTATGCCTAATTTATTAACTTAAACTCAATTTCGCCATATTCTATTTAAAATTCACTTCATTCAACTTCTTAATTGCCGTTTAGATTTCTGAATCAAGCGTCTGCATCAAA
Organism: Hymenolepis microstoma; assembly: GCA_000469805.3. Lineage (NCBI taxonomy): Eukaryota > Metazoa > Platyhelminthes > Cestoda > Cyclophyllidea > Hymenolepididae > Hymenolepis > Hymenolepis microstoma. The sequence continues at coordinate 33,162,442 of LR215989.1, read as the reverse complement.
TCTAAATACTATTTCAAAAATTGCATAAAAGGTTTTTCTATTTATATTTCATGAAAAAAATATATATTTAAAATTAAATGCTAATCTTGACATTTGGGTTCAAAATTGTATTCGTATTTTCATCCTTTCTTAAACCGATTGCGATTGGCCATTTCACCTCCCACATGGCGAAATCGCAGTTGCTGGATGTCGATTATTTATTTTTGCTTGATTTTCTCGAGGTGACTCATCTTTGACTGTATAGCCTTACACATGTCAAACTTAAGACTCAAGTTGCGGACTCGCAGATCTCAGGCCTCCACCTACTTTCTTTGCCTTGTCTTGTGCCCTCAGGTTTCGTTCTTCTCAATATATCTCTTTTAAGGTCTAATTGTTGCCATTCAATACACTCTCCTCACTTTGGACTCCAAGTTTTAGATTTAGAAGTGAGGGTGGCTGTTATAAGCCGTAAAATACTTCCAATCGTCCAAAATACTAAAGCAGTTTGTGTCAGTATCATTTATCTCCTCCCTAACACACCAGTAAATTAGCTTCAAGCAGTACAGAAGCAATCCATAATTTAAGACCATGAAGTTTCAACTGAAGTACTCGCATTAGTGATTAAAGAACAATATGAACTGCATAAGTGTCAGTAGCGTAGTGGCCAAACTGAAGAACTGGCAGCCTGAGGTCAAGATATGAAAGCACATCGGACCCAATGGAGGAGATAATTAATTAGTCTTATTTATTCTGGTCGACAGGTGGCATAAAAAATTCCCCTAATGGGGAACAATTATAACAATTACATGTTTCCATTTCATATTTTTCTAATGAATAGCATAAAAGCTAAAACTTAGTTCATGGTCCTTATCTCGCAATTTCACGGTTCTTTTCTGCTTGAAAGCCGTTTTGTTTACATATCGATGACTTTGAATTGAATTTGGTGATTATTTTGAAGATAGCATTATTTAGTTTGCTTAATTGGATAACCACTAGTCAATTTACGGGCAAGAAATAGCCGGATAAAGCTTGAATATATGAGAAGGGAATAAAAAACAAATTTAAATCAAAACGATGTTCTTTACTTGTTGACTTAAATTGTTTTAAGACTTTTACAAGTGGGAATTTTATTACTGGTTGTATATAATCTGCAAATATTTTTGATTTACTGGAGAATTGATGCCAGTTTGAATATGCAATATGGAAGCAATTAACCATTTTCAATCTTAGTTATCCTTTTTTGCATATGAATAAGAGAGGCAAGAATGGATAGCTCGGAAAAATATGACTTCTGAAATTGGCAGTAAATAATTTGTTACTCTGTGAAACTAGAAATCACGAGTTCATTGGTCTACACATAGTGCGATTGAAATGGCCACCCACACTGAAAAGGGCAGATTGAATGTCGCACCAGTGGATTAACCTTGAAAAATGCTTCCCAAGACGATATATGTCAGAAGTCACGCGGTTGATGTTGATTATGTATTTCCCTTGAATGGTATAGCAAACCACACCTGTTAAATTTGACAAATAGGTGGCAGAATTCGACTTGCTCACAAAAATTTCTCTATAACATTTCCTCTACAAGTGAAATAGGTGTCGAAAAACATCACATTAGAGAATATTGTGGACATTTTCAATAAGATTTTGGGAGAAGCACAAGTTTGAAAGTATTAACCTCAGATCCCTGACTGATGCTAATAATCGAAAAATTCAAAAAAGGTCCTAATTAAATCGATTTTACTTAGGATAAAGCTTTTATAAAGCTATATGCGTTTGTCGTGACGCGAATGCAAGATGCAGATACCAAGTCAGTCAGAAATTGCAGGAAATTGTGAGACAACCTGAATAAGTGTCAAAAATATTCAAAATAATAGACAATAGATTTTGAAGCATGGCTTTAGTGGTCATATTAGGGAGACTATTTGGAAATGGTGCAGGAAATCTTCAAATGCAGTAAAAAAGCAAACCTCTAATCGCCCATTGAATAGTCCTAAAATCTTCCGCACAAAATATTCTTTTTTTTAACTTAGTCAAAACACTAATTTCCTTGAAAAATGCAATATTTTATTTTCGTGAAGGTATATTCAAGACACATTTTTTTGCGTTTCACATTCTTTGAAAAATCCTCTTACTTCAAGTTCGCACAAATTACACAAATAATCCTCACCACATGCAGGCTCTATTTTAAAATTATTGCTTCGTACGTTTAATAGCCTCTGGAAGTTGTTAAAACCCAGAAAACTATTTCAGTGCATATTTTATTTTCTTATAGACACTTTTATTCCATGGAAATGCCCTTTGTCTGTAATTTCTCGGCAAATTGCCCTGTGTCTTGGATACGAGTTGTTAAATGTATTTCAATAGAATGATTTCAGTAGAATGATTTGGCCAATTTTTGCAACTTAGAGGTTAAAGGAATACATATTAGTCGATATTGATATAAAACACCACATGTCCTAAATTTCATCATAATGCTTTAGCGCTCTGATTATTTCGGGGCCGGAGGTAGTGTGATAAATCCTATTTGTACCCATTCATAGCATTGTTTGGCCAAACATTCACTCAGCACAAAGTTGCAGAAGGAGAGACAAAAGTTCAAATTTTTATGCAAAAAACTTTGTAAAATCTCATTGAAACCTTCATCAACAATCTTTGAAAGATAATTCTATTCGATTTTGTCTGAGTATCTGAATATTGAAGAAAGTTCATGTGTATAAATGAGGATTTCAATCATGTTTTAAGTCATTGAGGTCACATGTCTTTTAATATTACTTCATCAATCAATACTTAGAATTGCTAGTACACTATTATTTATAGATTAGCTTCAAGCTAGGGCAATCGACAAGATTGAAGTTTACGTAGTGCAAATCAGAGAATTATTTTGCTTACACAAGGACGAGTTTAAAATCTACGACTGGCGAACCAGGCCGAATGATGTGTTCGACGGAATTCTCAACCACTGTCAGGCAGATTCTACTGTAAATTGAACCGATATTCTTCAGGTCTTCTTTGGTATGGGCAATATTTATGCGTTTTAAGCATTAATTCCTAAACCCCGACGAATAAAATAAATCGGTAAATGAATATTTAGATCTTTGATATGAAGAGAGTTTAACATTTGAGAAGTTTACCTGGTGGTTATTAATTGGATTCCTAATTGAATAAACAGAAAAAATTGATTTATTGACAAGTGGCATAACTGTAGTTTTTCACTCAAAGGGTCCTACCATAATACTATTTTAATCAAAACGGAATGTATGAAAAATTATTTCTAAACGAGTGCGGAGTAAATATATTCCCACATTTTGAATACTTTGTCCTCTAAACTCGATGAAACGTTCAATATAAAGTGATTCAATCTGCTCATCAATTTCATTTCCTGCTAATCCACAGTACGATTCGTGTCATACTATGATAGCAATTTATTTTATTTATGACATTTGTTCTTTGTGATTCTAATATCCGCATAAGTTGATTAATTATAATTCGTAAAAAATGTAGATTGACTTTTATCTGTCATTTTTGGTGATTTGATTTGTATTAAGTTTCTTTTTAATTTTTAAAATTTTCATATTTTTATGATATGGTTAATGCATTTCATTTACCGATTTCGAGTTCACGTCAACCTACTACGATATTCATTTACGCTGTGGGTAAAAAGTACACATGCATTTTTTTCCTCAAACAATTCTAAGGTATTATCTAACTTTAATACTGTTTAAGTGCTGCGCTCTTGGAAACCATTCTTTGTTTAAACCCATTCTAAGTAATTATTCATAATATGTAGCAATATTTGCATATTGCAGAGGTAAACACATTGAATATTCCCCGGAGGATGAATTAATGACTATTTTGTTCTCACGGCTAACGCGGCTCAGTTTTTGGTCGCTTTTACGGATGCATAAAGTACTTTCCTGCTCGCTCTCTAGATTGCATTCGATAAAAAATGCAATGCAGCTATCTCTGGAACGGTGCAAAACACCACCTCGCCACCTTATCATTCAAAACGGAAATAGATATGAAGAGCTAGGAGAATAAGGAGAGTGGAAGTCGGATGTCCAGCTTTAATAAGCCTTATTTTTCCCGAAAAAAGAGATGATCTAATCGAAATTTCTGAAATTAAGAATTTGCTCAATTATATTGAGCATAGGAGGTTATATTAAGTACGCTACTGTAAGTTTCATAAACTCAGGCGATAGGGAAATTTAAAAATTGGGGCAACTTAGCGTCTTAATTACTTTAATTATTGGATCATTGAGGAATCTATTAAGGGACAAGGAAGAGTGATTTATGTCTTTTAAAAGTAACAATTACTCATTATTCTATTTACCCATAATTGAACCAGCTTGCAACCTTTTAACTTCAGCCCTTTCTTGCAAGTAAAAAACGTTTGCAATTTTCCGGAAGTGAAAACTATCAGAAAAAAATAATTAATTGTACTAAACGGATAAGCTACTTATTTTATTTCATATTTGCCATCCCCGAATATAAAATATAGATATGCTTTGATCTTCTCAGTGCTCACTTCATTCTTGTGATATTTGAATTTGAAAAAAAACAAATAAAAAATGCCCTAAATTGGCTTTTTTCTTCCTTTCACACCGATGCCACCTAAGCTCTTCCTACATGCCACTATATTGAAATTACTTAATGTCTCCATCTTGCTGCCGAACTGTAAAGTAAGACCTGTCATTTGTCATGTTGCTTTTATAAGTGCATGCCGTTGTGTGTTGGTTGGACCGAGGAATATCTTAAATGATCGATTGTCGGGCCTGACTTTTCTTTCTGTTGGCAGACAAAACTCTTAATAAGGTAGTCATTTACAAAATACCCATATTAAGTTGATAAGTATTTTGTCGAAAAAAATATCTATTCTAAAATTAATACTTTTAAATCATCATGAAGTGTGATTTTAAAGTTAGATTTCAAGAAATAACATTGCCAAAACTTGAATTTTAATTTTTCCTATTTTGTTTACTTCCTAGTCGTTTTATTACCGACGAATCCCTTTTTATGACCATGATAGAAATAGTAGACGCATCCAATTCCAACTTCATTAAGAAAATGAAGGTAACTAGTGGAAAGTTGCAAGCAAGAGCTGAAATAACCAAACTGGAACTAATTTATATTAAGGCAATCAAGCAATGCATCGGATTACAGTCTTTAAAGCTATCAACATTCTAATGTGTTCACTAGTGGAAAAATATGTGCCTTGAAATATCAATAACTCTTATCCAATTTGGTTAACCAAATTAATATGCACAAGAGCAAGGGAATGTGAATTTACAGATACACATTAAAGATAAATCAAGATATTTGAAAGTCCGAAAGGAAAACACGAAAAAATTGAAAAATAGTGGATCGAAATCATGTCAAGCAATTTGGTTCTTCTGGCTTTGGTCTGACTATGATCTCACTTACCCTCCATTAACTGCTTGTCGAATCGTTCTTTTGTTTTGAGTACAAATGCTCTCCTAAGCGAAACGTTTAAATAGTTTAAACGTGCCTCAAAATTAGGGATAATAAAATCGGCAAAAGCAACTCCTTCCAAAGGTAAAAATGAAGGAGATAGAGAGTGGAAACATCGAAAAGCTAAAAATGCACAAATTAAGTATGCTGAAGCTAAGACAGTTAAATAATAAGGTTTCAGACATTGGAAAAGAATTCGTAAATATCATAAGGATGAGCCGTAAGCCGAGAATTTCGATTAAAATGCGCAAATGAGAAGGAAACACTAAAAGGAATTTGTTAAATGCTGAATTAAAACAAATGTTGTACACAAATGATTAGGAAAGATTTCGTGTCTACTTCAGAAATCTAACAGACACGCTTTAAGAAGATTGTCGAAAGCTTAATCTGCTAAATGTGAACTATGCTTTTGTGCTTGTGAGAGCACAACTTTAGCACGCCAAATGCAGAAGCCTCCCCACCAATCAATGACCCGAATTATATGAGGTAATCATACCATAAAGTGTATATAATGACTAAGTTCCACGTCATATACACAGACATTATAAACACACGCTTGCATACAGCACGCTATACTAAATAAACGTGTTCCACGGTGTACGTCTGTTTCTTCTATTCTGTGAGACTTACCGACTAGGAGAATTTGCCACTGAGGTTTCTGAGAACAGTCAGGGCTTATTAAGGTAGCTAGTCCGCTACATGCTTATCGTGGTAGATCGATACAAGCACAATTGAGTGTAATATTTTTCTGACCTGCATAGATTTGGCATTCTTAAAATTATTATGCACTTGATTACATTCTATGATAATTTTATAAATTGCATCTCTTGAAAAAGAGAAGTGACGTTTACCTTTAAAGCATTATAATTACACCAGAGACAATTATTTGCATTCGAAAACATTTATAATTTCAATATTTGCTAAACCAATTTTTGTCTTATAAAGATAAAACATTCTTGTTCAAAAAACTGCTTTTAAGAAACATTAGAAGGTTTTGCAATTTATTTAATTTTATCTGAAATTCGAACTCTAAATGGGAAGTCTAAACAAACATTCAAATTCCGTCAAAGAAATTGTAGACTTGGATTGCGCAAGATTTGCTGTTAATCGTCTTTGAATCGATATAAGCATCCATCCTCGAATAATTGCGTCTGGAATTCTTAATGAGGTGATAGGAAAATTCTATTTTATAAAACAATTAACTTGCTAAATTTTGTTTAAATATACTGAATGAATAATTCACGATGTATATATTTTTATTGAATAGCGATTAATGTATAGATCACCATATTCAATGTTTGGTTGAAAAAAGCGCCTTTACTTCAACTACACTAACTTAATATATTCTTTGAGACGGATTTTTTGTACTTTTAATCATTGATGTATTTTAAATTTGTCCTCTATTAATTGAATTTAGCTTCTTAATTATATCAAATAACTGGAACAGTGTATTTCATTGCAATTCTGTATTTTTTTAATGGAAACGAGTTTCAACCTTCTTAGGAGAAGTTGGCTATTCAAGGATTTGCTTTAAAACCAAATAGCAGTCTAGACTATTTCCTTTCTTCTGCTAAAAATCTGGAAGCCCAAAGTCTACCCAGACGCTTGGTATTGCGTAGTGACGTATATCTAAAGGGGTTCAGGTTTATATCTGCCACTCAAGAATAGTTTTTCTCCTTAGTAAAAAGACCTAACTACAACAGCTTCCAAATGCGTATGAATATTGAATTCATTTTACCAGAATAAAGCAGAGTGACTAAGTTGCCCACTTCCCAAATATGCGACTTAAATGTAAATCGTAAATCTAAAAGGACATTTCAATACATTGCAAAATACTCGTAGTTAAATGATAGTAATAAACATACATTACTGTAATTACTTATGTGAATGTTTATTAGGCAATAATTAACAAATTTTTATCAAATCTAACGCAAAAAATTAAGTTATTTCCTTATTATTGAAGTCACACCCATGTCCAATTGAGGCAGTCTTTTAAGGAGTTTCCAATGAATTAAAAAATTTCTAGAATTATGTAAGTAGAAACGCATATGCATGTAATTAACCACGATTGTTCTTCACTCATTTTATAATCACTTCTCTAATAAAAAGTGTATTTTTGATTATGAATAATTACATATTGCAGAACAAGCCTCTCCAAGGCCTTCCTATTTTGAATTCCACGGCTCCTTTTCAACTGCCTTTTCCGGATTGCATAGTATTGTCAAAAATAAATGCTCAGTTTTTTGATAAATATGATCCCAATTTTCTTGACAGGCATAAAAGTGAAATGGGCTAATTTTCCTCCAGGAAATGCAAACTGCCTTGCAGCTCGATTTGCGAGTAATGCAAAAATTCACTGTTGACAATTTTCAGCGTGATTTCTATGCGGTAGGTAGTAAGTTTGTTTGTAGTAATGTCGAGCCAGTTTTTTTCTAACAAAGTTCTTCGTATTCGTACAACTTTCACTAACCAACCTTGTACATTTGAAGTGAGTATGAAATGTAAAAAAGTGACTGCATGATCCATTTTCAATACGTTATGATTTTCAAATAAGTTATTTTCATATTTTTAAGTTTTTATCACTGGTGACAAAAATATTCTGGAAGAATTATTTGAAGAGTGCGCAATTACTCTTTAAGCGGTTTGCATGACTCTACAAAGACCCCCTGCATAAAATCATGCAAAATTATTTCAATTTTTTATGATATTTGTGCTTTTAAAACTTCTCTTTCAATATAAATGTGAAAGCGAACAATGAGCAGCTTCAACTGAGTTTCCATTGAATTACATTTTTAATAAGTTTTGAGTTTATATGAATTTATCATACTGAGATTATAACTATACTGGTCTTGAAAGAATGCTTTAAGCTGAAATTTGGCAAACATTGACTTAAAAATTATAGAGGAACATAAATATTTACTTTGTGAGCGAAAAACAAAACATTTTAAGCTCCATTTTTAAGTTTTAAAAGATAAGGAGAAGAAAGTGTTTTTTTCCAAACGATATGTTGTTCTCCTTTAAACATTTAACTTTCTAGAATGGCGAACGAAGAAAATGTATTAGTTTCTAAGCTGTAAATGATTGGCTGTCCGAATAATCGATGCTTTCAATGATTGTCTTACAAAACCTGGCAGGATTGTGGTAGTCCAGTATTTGATAATCCAGTGTGGGTGATGTGAATCTTGCAAAATCCTTAGCAGCAAATCAAAAATAAATGACAGAGTTTCCTCGTGGTATTTAAACAGGTGTAGATGTTAAATTAAGTGGAACGGTAGGATACGTCGAACTAACTATGAGAACATTTTTTAAGCCTTTTAAAATGCAATGTGGCTTAAACTTTTCTCGAAATGAAAATAGCACCCTTACGACTAGCCATATGCGCAACAGAATCGCTTTTTCTAAGTGTCTGTTTATATGAGAGCTTCATCTCAATAAACTGTAAACTGAATTCACTGATCGATATCGCAAACATCTTATGAATTTATATTTAGGTAATCCCTAATGAATAAAGTCAGCCCAATGCCATTATTAATTAGTGTCAATTAATCTATTTATTTTAAGATAACATTATGTTTTGATTTGCGGGGTTTTGTTTATCCTGTCTGAATTCTGACGTTCTTAATATTTGGCTAAAAGCATATATTCATAATAGCGCTTTTTCTTTATTTTCTCGAGCAAACTGTAATTTTCAATTATTATAAATAGGCGAAGAGATGGAATGAATTTTGTATATTAATATTTGATTGCTTGATCAAGATTTGTTGAAGGTGTTTATGCACCCTACGTCTAATTTTAAAGTTTAAACGAAAATGGTTGATGACGAAAACTCATCTGGCTCATCCAGGGAAATTAATTGTACCTTGACACGTTGCTCCATCCATAGAAATGGGGAGGTTATCATTTATACTCAATAAACACTGTGAAATGGAACTTGTGTGAACCGGAGAATTGCAATGAAGACTACGAGGTTGATGTGGCAAGGAAGCGGTATAAGAGACAGTCTGATCCAATTTCTCTCGCGCAGCAAGTTACCATGAAATTCATATTTAATCCGCTATAGAGGCACACTGATCACTGTCAATGCAAAGTGCAAAGCTGATTGCAATGAACCTCTTTTTAGAAATATTTTATGTCGTAGTACAGTCTTTGAATGCCCTAGTTCCAGCATAGAAAGGCGCTCCAATAAGACAAAACTGGACTTTGGAGTGCTTAGTCAACACATCACAACAGATATCGATTTTTATTCATGATAGTTGAATTCCCTTGATAATGAATGTCAGCAAATCAGATTTAATATGAAGAATGTAATATTAACGATTAATGTAAGCAAGATAATGTGTTAAGTAAGGTTATATCTTTTGGTGCTTTATTTAGTTCGGATAATTCGTTTAATCGACATTCAATTGCTCAAAAGACGCAACACGAATAATTTAAATCGAATTATCGAGAGTTAAAATTCATTAAGAATAGCGTCCATTTGTCACAACCCACAAAACAGACCATGATCTAGTGATATCCACATGATAAATTCATCAGTATATTGTAGGTTTTACAAATTGAGGAAACGTTTAAGCCTTATCTTTAATTTTAAAATAAGTTCTGCTGATATTCATGCTAAAAACCACTCTTCGCTTCTACAGGTATCAAATAATATTATTAATAATTTTCCAATTTTACTACTCGGCGCACTCTCCAATTACGAAATAACTACAAGCACAACACTCCGAACTGCTCATTCTTTCCGTGATCCACTCTTAACCATTCGTGAACACCCAACATACTAGTGGTTCAATTTGATCGCATGTTTTAATGATATTGGAAAAGCTGACGTTCTTCTGTTGGCTTTAAACGAATCAGTTTAAAAGGCTGCTCTACTCGGGCATTTTTTCAACTTCATTGACAACTACGTCTCCACGTAGACGTGAATTGTTACTTTAGTTTCATTTTGCCAACGAAGCTCTATGTCTCTGCCTTATTCCCCCAGTTGTGAATCTCATAGAGCTATCTTAACTAAAAAATTGGTCTGAAGCAGCCAACTACTCGACAAACGTCAATAAATGTTGTGTTAACGTGACGCGTCGTGACAACTATGGTGAGAAAAGCCAAAAATCATCATTGTGTGCGTAGTGCATAAAATTCAGATATGGAAAAGAAATCGAATCTAAGAAAATGGTGGCTAAATTTTTGAAATGCTTAAAGTCTCCTTGACTTTGCTCTTCAAGTCGCTTTCTTATTCAGGATGTGCCCACTTTAGGCTACTTCTTTTCATTGACGAGTCCCTTAAATGTGTGAGCATATTACTATTGCTATCTGGTATTATTAATCGTAATTAAAATTACGTTGACTCAGGAGAATTAAAGTAAGTAGAAATCATGTTTCGCAATTTTAAACATTTATGGTGGATATTTTGGTCATTAGAATTGACTAGCAAAATGGAAACTTTTCCAATTCCCTGAATTTCACCCAATTTACAGACATTCGTTATTTTTTGAATTAGGACTGTTTTTTCTTTTGCAAATTTTATGTATTTATTTTTAAATATTAAGTAATAACAGGCTTTCTGCCATGTCACTTTTAATGAAGGTATGTAGGTGCATTGAGAACCATCAAATTTACCGGGTTGATTCCATGGTATTTTATCACAGTTATCGTGCATTTTAGAAGAGCAGTCTAAAAACATAATAATCGGTGGAAGGTTCACTAACTGGTCTAATGTCACTCTCTAATCTTTAGAAAAATTCCCACGAACTCGGGTAAACATGCCATCTTAAGTAAACAAATACATATTTGAATAAATATAAATTCTTTAAAGTTTCAGATTACGCGACTAAATGTTTGCGTAATTGTGCACACTTTAATAATTATCCAAATATTATTATTAAATTATAACAAAATTTTGATTTTGGGTAAATAGTAATTTTAGCCAAATTATAAAATATGCCCATTTCTCAAAGACCTCTATGATGTGGTGGCTTTGAGTAGAGTTGAAAAATTTAATTTTACGCTCGAATTTCTATCTCATCGAGAAAAAAACCAATTGAATCGTGCTAATAAAGTGCGAAATTACTGTTAATATTCTTAAATTACAGTCACTTGTTACCTTGCATTTCAATGACTTCATGCTAAGTGTTCAGTTAAGTCAGTGGGGACATAACTTTACCCGGACAAATGCAGAAGCCTTTCGACCAATCAATGACCAGTGCCAATACCATCAATCAGTGGTCAACTCCAGTACACGATTTTCCGACCGATCAATGACCCAAGACATATTAGGTCATCATACCATAAAGTGTATATAATGACTAAGTTCCACGCCATATACACAGCACACTAGCGCGCCAACACACGTCACACTTGCACGTCAGCTCGCCATACTAAATAAACGTGTTCCACGGTGTACTCCTTTTTCTTCCATTCTGGGAGACTTACCAACTGGGAGAATCTGTCATAGCGGTTTCTGAGAATAGTCAAGGCTAATCCACTACAAGCTAATCATAAAATACATTAATTTAATGGAGGTTAATAGAAATTGATTTGCATTATAAATGAAGATGAAAAGAGGCAACTTGTTATCCAAGATTATGTTTAAAAATTAGATTATGAAGATAAAATCATTCATAGTGTATTCCTCAATGACACCTAGATACATTGCTTAGATTGTATAATTCCCATGGAAATGCCTCTTTAATTAACGAGAGTTCCATGTACTTCCTTTTGTGGAAATTGCTCTTATTGTGGGAGGCTGCCTTTACGATTCTTTAGTCTTGAGTTGCCTCTACCCTACTATCTTCAATAAGAAGTAACTAATGAGTAAAAGCGATGTGACCACCTGTAAATTAAACCAAATGGATGCCATGTCCACGAATTCACCTCAAGTGGTATCTTGAACAGGGCTAAAATGAAAAAATTTATACGAAATCAATCATCATAAGTGAATCATTCTCAGCTTAATGTAAGCCATGTACATTTTTCCGTGCTGGAAAGTATCAAATTCAGTCTCTTCTGTAGTCACACTTTATTCATCCGATGATTATAGTCTTTGATGTTTCAGATGCTGCCTAACTCAAGCATTACTTCCTGTAATGTCTTTTTTTCGGGAAAATTCCAGCATCACTATGCATAGTTTGTATTTGATTTCAGACCTGTGCTCAGTCATACGTACATAGTGATGTGGCGTCTGTGGCCGTCTTAGGTGATGTTCGAATCCCACCCGTCATTCTACCATGTCTTTTTTGTTCGTTGGGGCATGTAATTGAGTCCAAATTAAGGGCAGATTTGATGAAGTAAATGGATAATTGTCCTTACAGATTTGTCTCCTGTGTGTTTCAGGAAATGAGGCACTAAACGAGATTCTCGCCTGCTCTGCCAAAATATTATATTTCAACAGCACATAAAGCAGACAGAACGAAAGCGGAAGCAGACGTCTGTTTAGCAGTAAGCCCATTTAATTAATGAAATTAATTTCTATTGAACTGCAGGGAAAATAGGATGTGAATTCCTATCAATAGGCTTAATTAGGTTGACTGAGCGTAGCACATTAAGGAAATGAGGTACCATCAGAGGGGATCAGATAAGAATAAATTTTAAAATCATGGTGTCTCAGACAAACACAGTTGGGTGGGCACATTACACACTGAAACAAGTGGACCAGGTCGTGAAACGTGAATTTTAAGGGGTTTGAATTCCGTAAAATGAATTATGACCTGTTGGACGAAATTGAATAAGTTTTATCCAAGAAAAATTGAATTAGCAGTTTATTATATAAGATTTATTAAATTTGTTCATTCGACAAAATGTGTTAATTAGCAGGGTTTGAGCCTTACGCAGGAATGGAATAGAGCTTACCTTGAAGGCATATACGTGATTCCATTAGTTGTGAGGTATGTGATCATTTTGGAAGGCTAATAAGGTTAGAACATATGAAAAACGCACATTACTTATCGTTTCTGACTAATGTCAAATTCCGAAGGCAAATATGTCTTCGTTTTCTCAACAGGTAGTGCATTTAGCTACTCTTTAAATAATCTGTGCATGTTTATCCCTAGAAATAATGGTTCTTTTGTAACAATTGAGGCAAAATTTACCCTTGATGGCCCTAACACATCAAATATAACAGTTTCTCCCACTTCCGTCAAACTTTGTCCTCCCTTTCTCTAGATGCCATTATTTCTTATGGTCCTTTCTACTGTTGAGACGACTAATGTTGACATGAAGTTACACTCCACAGTCAGAGAGAGTGCGAAAGTGGTAGCTTGTGTATACTCATTGCAATTCTTCACGTCTAAAGTCGTTTCATCACGTCTTGTGTGCGAAGTCACAATTAATCCCAACATCCTGTCTTCTTGATCACCACACAAAGCAAATATTTCGTAAAGATGTGCACACTGGAAGTTGTTGTACTTTCACCTTTTCCAGAGCTTCTAATTGTCCGCCAAAACGTCTTTCATGTTTGATGTTTTAAGCGATGGTCGTCGGTAGAGTTTAAGAGCAAGAAACTCGTATAAATCTGTCTTGATAAATCCTCATTCTTACATTAAGGGAATGTTATCGAAAGCGGCTGGAAAAAATGCGGGTGGGGTTGGACAAACTGTTACATTCCTTTCTATCCAGAACTCCGTTGTGTTCCCTCAAACTAAAGTTCCGTGTCTTTCCTTTAATTTCAATCTTCCTGCTTCCATCAAATGAACCTTTTATCCCATAAATGCGAAGTCATATTCATTAAATCTGCACACTTGCTTACATATGCCGAAGACCAGGTTCGTTGCCCCACACCATTCTAGAACAATTTATTTATTTTGTAATTGGAATTTGTTGCTATTTTGACTAGTAATCCAAATTTTATCTCGGAATTTTAAGGACTTTTCAGTGATATGAAAGTAAAAAACGGTTTTTTCAATAATCTTCCATAGATATCAGCCATAACAGCTAAAAATCAGTCATTTTTATAAAAGACACTTTAATAGCAACGCATTTTCATTTCAAATGCATTTCGACATTTACTATCAGGGAGTTGATATAGTGAACTCAAAAGCAGTGCAAAATCCATGAAGTTCCTACCTATTTCAAAAAGCTGTGCTTGGAACAAGTAGTTCTACTTCTTGAGATTGAGTTAAATGCAAAGACTTTTCAGATGAGGTTGCCATATAAACATCATGTAACTCACTGCACAGAAGTCTTTATAGACACATATTCGCATATTGGCAACGTAAATTGCAGAAACTTAACCCCTTTAAATAAAAATAAGTACAATGCGAATATAAAAGAAAATCAGCCTTTATATATTGGGGCTTATGTTAAAAAGAGTTCTGTCAAATCAAAACCCAAAAGAAATATTAGCTATGTCTAATCACATTTTCATTCCAGTAAGTGGAAATACGTTAGGTAGAAAAATAATTAATTATTTCGACAAAATTAACTGAAAATCCATTTAGCACAATGACTTACTACTGCCAAACTGAAATATGATTTAATTTTAATCAATAAAATAGGTACACTTGTCACGAGTTCCAAATTCAATTTTAAATAGGCGTAGGAAATTCAGTTACAAATGTCAAGTTTCAATGAGGATGAAGCCGCGTCATTACCTCTCATTGCAAAACCACCAGAGGGAGGAAATTTTAACAGAAAAGCATCTCAATTTGATTTCAGTAGTGGAGTCACTTTTAAGAACATTGATCAACTCTGCATAGAGGGAATTATTACAGCAACTGAAACGGCTGTTTTTAAGGCGAAATCCATGAAACTACATGAGGCGTTGAAAAGGTAAGTGGGTTGATCAGTTTAAAACTAATTTATTAACTTCGTATTTGCAAAAAAAATATATTTCTTAACTCTAAATGGCGTTGCAAACAGATTTAGATAGTCAGAGTTTTAGATTAAAGTTTAATTTGGTATACGTTTTACTTCATAATTGAAAATGACAATAGCAGATTTGATCATCATTCTACAGTTATGCATTAGGTTCATCATGAAATAAGCTTCATCAGCATTATAACAATTAAAATAATGGTCACTTTAGGAAGCCGAAAACAAAAAACCGTTTTTCCCCATATAGGCAGCTTTAATGCTGACGTCTTCTCGCTGTTATGCTACGAGCAATAAACCTGTTAGGACCGAACTACTGACATTCTTATATTTTATAGAGTAAAATGTTTTTTTTTATAAAACACACATTAATTAAACATATTTTTTCATTAAAAATTCTTTTAATCCATAAAAATTACTTTTTATATTGAATGTTTCAGGGCTTTACCAACATTTCCATTTCATAGAGAGTATGCATTTACCAAATTCAGAAAACAGACATTGAAATGTAATTAAGTAGCATGAATGTAATGATTATCAACGTTTTCTGGTGTTCACATTAACTCCTGGGTCAGATCATTCTGTGAGTCAATTAATGACTCAGTTAGGATAAAACAAATCAGTACTATTAAAGCTCTATTCTTTCCACTCTCTTACAGTGTAGGTAGCTTCTCCTTTCCCCCTGATTCAATTCCACACACCTTCAGTATTTAATGGCTGTACAATACGCTCATGGTGGAACTTAGTGTTGGGCTTGGAACTCTCATGTAGTCAAGTCGTTCCACTCTGTCATTAATTTCGTAATTAGTTTAATTTGGTGATGCTCTTAAGATAGCCTTATTTGGGGTGCTACAACACTAATATTAATATTAATAAAAAATATCGTGTAGCCAAGTTTGTTGAATCATAAGTAGACAGACTAAAACTGACAAAATGTGATATTTTTCATTACAAAACTTCCGCTATTGAGACAATTCCTTTTCCAAATAACTGTAGTACCAGAGCAAAACAGAGCAAAAACAAAAGCAAAATACTCGATACTTGATGAACTCTCTCGCTCCCTACAAGCAAGCGTCTCTATACACTAACATAAATCATTTGGAGACACTTTTTAGAATTACTGGCTTCCGTCTCTAAAATGACAGCTCATTTATAAATTAGCGTGCAAATACATTTTCTACAGTTATAGTGTGTAGATAACATCTAGTCACGTCCACCGAGGTTTAGTTCTCTCCCAATCCACTAATCCTTCACTATTTTTATTCACTCCTTTCTTACAATTACAAATACATCTAAAAATCCGTTGAATTCGCATAAATTATAACAGTGCTTGCAATAAGAGCTTATTACCACAGCAATGTTCAAAATATTGCTACGGTAAAACGTGGGCGTTGTTTTGCAATATTTGCCAAAATATGCCATCAACGAATTTCCAATTTGAGCGTTAAGTGATTAATACTACCCAGCACTCACACAACCATATTTGCGTTGTTTACCAGCAGATATTTGCAGTTCCGGCATGATCTGCGGCTCTACAAAAAAAAATTGTTGAGTCCTGATTTCATTGAATAAAGCGGAGCGAAAGAACGATTTTATTGTAAATACACAGCTTCATTTGTTGGCTTCCTAAATAACTTGCATATTTCGCACCGACTTAATATTATTACATTCAAAGAAATTTTAATGAATAGAGTCATTTAAATACACTTTTTGGAAAAATTGAAATCAAAGACCATTTGAGAATAATAGGTGCATAAGTACTATAATCGGAGCAGTTACCATTAAATAGCAATACAAATTTCAATGAAAATTAGACGCAAAATAAAATAAATAATTGCAATGGGTAACAAATTTGAATACTGTCGTAGTTAACTTTTGTTTCAAACTTCTCCACCAATCATTATTCAATAAAATTTGTCATTGATGTAATAAATGAGTGAGGAAATGGAAAAAAATGTTTGTGAAAATTGAGTTCGAAAGTGCTTTAATTCAATTTCGAAGCTTGGGAGTGATATTATACATGAAAATACCTCTAAATGACCTATTTAATACAACTTTACAGTTTTCCTTCTCTGACAGCATGATAATAAGCTCATTTATTTGAAGATTCTATTGTCGTTTCATACTAGACAAAAGGCTGTATGGCTTAAAGGGTTTGAGAAATTCGAAGAGATATCTCCTAGGGGTATTGGGTTTATCTATTTTTAAGTTATTCTCCATCTGTAAATTGTGATGTTGGAACTCTGAAGGTTATATATATTTACTGATTTTCTGCTTTCTGTGTTGAGCAGTTCTGAATTCCGAATAACTATATGACATTCTGAAGAGTTTTTGCGCAGCCAATTTCCTATTTACAAACATTTTTGAAGTCGATAATGCTATTTTTTAGCTAGCAGGACCCACCAGTGGCGGGAATATTATAAATATCTTTATTTTCTATTGTTCAAAATATACATTTTTGGCAATCAGCAATAAGCAGAATCCTTATTCCAGTTCGGTTGTATTTCCAAAACCCCATTTACTCAAGCCATGAAAAACAGTTAGAATAATAAAAATTATAAACTGCGAATTGAAATAAATGCAATTGCCTCTCTCTCTTGTCCTCTCTATATTCTAGTCAAGTCAGACCTGTACGGATATTGTCTTTGCGTAGTTCTTTCAATCAGAAAGCGTGAAGTTAGTGTATTGTTTTATGCTTAAGCACTTGAGATGAACTACTGATCTCATAGCAACCTGACGGTAGCACCGATGAGTAGTGTTGTATTAAATGAATCACTTATAATGCCACATATCTGCTCTCAATTTAATAAAAATAATAATAAATTAGGTGGCATGTATCTATATATATGTATATATAAAGGATCAATAAGATCTGTCGTTAGTACCCATAAACTCGTTAATGGACCTGAGAGTCGAATTATGCAGACTGAGCCATACGATACGATCACAATATAAATTCTCTCTATTTCGAAAATATGGGCAACTCAGTTTCCTCTTTTTTAAAAAAAATCGAGAAGGACATGTTTTAACTGACTTCGTTGTAATTCTCAATAATCAGAGGCAAAACTTTATTTGTGCAATCCAAACGCTCAATTCTAATTAGAAGTTTTGCTCAATGTGTATTTGACAAAATAAAGGTGAAGATAGGTCGCCATTATTGAAATATGCAGGTACTTTAATAGACATCCACCTAATTTCGAAAATTGTCCCTTCACCCAGTCGATCTCATGAGAGGCCTAAGATTTCTAAAACCATTATTAGAAACTCAATCCAATTTGGGACCTTCAAATTTCATTGCCGATTCTTCGAAACTTCCAAGAACAACTTTCTCACCTTATTTGCTACACATCCCCCTGTTCATCTGTATTTTTTTATGCAAAACAATTTAATAACTTATGATTATTAACTGAATCAAATGTAATAATTAATTTTAATGAAAAATTATTGCCATTTCAATTGGAGCGCTTTTGCATTCACACACACTATTTTTTATAGTTATGATAACTATTTATTTAATTTAGGTCACCCATCTTCACGCTGTCAATCAATTTGTCAAAACGCAGAAATGTATCAAATCTCAATTCTATCATACTAATGCTCTAGAATTTGGAAATTATATTTTAGAAACGAAGCTCTAGTTTAATTATGAAATATAAATTGCATATAAAACTTATTGAGGCAATGTGTCGGTTCGGATAGTGATACCAAAGGATGGAACTGGATTGATTAGTAAACATTATAAGGGAATATAGATTATCTTTCACTGGTGGAAACACCAATAGTAGGGAATTGTCATACAGTCCAACACTTTAACGCAGACAAGATGGTCTGAGGTGTCATAGGATAAAACTTATATATCAAACCCCTTGTGCCACATTTTGTAGATCGCGAGAAAATGAATTTAAACTTCACACCTTAATGAAAAATTGCCTATCAGAGGTGAAGCGCCAAGAATCCGAACTTGCCAAGGCTGATCAGTTTCCCGACAATGCCGGAACGGAACCGCTTATGCTACGGGCTGAGATAATTAAAACCTACAACAACGCAATGGAACTGGAAGAAAGGGCAGAAAATCTAGCTTACGAGGAAGGACTGTTGAGGGAAGAAAGAAAGCTTCTAAAGAGAGATTATTCGCGTCTACCCTTGTCGGAGGTTTGAATTATTGATAATTTCGCTAATATTATTATAAAATTATTAATACATTAATATTAAAATATATTTCTTTTAGTTGGAAACTTTGGGCGAAGATGTCAACATTTTCGGGGTGAGTTTGGTTTGAATTTTGCTTGAAATTACCGCAAGATGACGTGTGGAAGTCACGTGCTTTGTTTTAAAGGACTCGCCTAAATAAAACTCTTCACGGTTTTCATCAAGCCAAAATGGGTAGATAATGAAGCATTGATAATTAAAAAGTGGATACTGATTGGACGTAGTCTCTCAGTGAAAGGATGGAATTTTATAGACTTCGGAATTAAACAAATATAAGAATATGAGCAGAATAATGAATTTTAAAATAAGTATTCAAATGGACTTTCAGGAATGACTAGGCCAAGAAGCATATCTTTTTACGCACTAACTAGATCCATCTAATTGATGAACACCCAATGTAGTCATATTGAGTGACTTAAAGATCAATTGTGCTTAACGCTCTTGAGTAGGAAAATCACTTTAGATTAAGCTACGAAAGATATTTTACCCCATCCTTATCCTCTCGAATACCCTGAAGACACCTTCAGACAATAATTTTCAGATAAATATTTCGCTAACTCATTAAAACCTTGAAAAGTAAGTCACTTTCTAAGGCCTATTTCGAGGAAGAGGGAGTGTAGTAAAGGAAAGCGCAAACAAACGTCTGCATTGAAATGGTAAAATTTCAGGGATGATGCGAATGTGGATAAACCCAATTATGAATAAATAATTAAAGTTCTAAGTTAATATATACATTCAAATAGAAAACTTAATGATAGAAGACGATATGCAAACATTTGCATCATGAATAAACGCGGATGAGCTAAAGCAACCTAATTCAGGATTGATATCAAAGTGAAGTGTTAATACCCAATGCTTTCGAGTGTGGCAATAATTGCGCAGCCTATACGATTATAGAGGAGAAAATTTGGGATTAAGTCAAATGGCGGCCTTGAGTAAGCCAGCTGACGGATGCAAAGTACTTACACGTGCTTTAAAAAATAGATCATCGGATTGAAGAGTCGGTCCAAAAGTACATTATCAATACTCTCGAAAGAGCATTGGGATTTATTATCCTTAGAAAGAACTTAATAACTAAGGTTTTACACTTCTGGTTTACGTAAGAGTGGAGGCGATAAAGTACGATAAATCAGAACACAACTTGACGGATCCAGTCAACGGCTTAATACCGATATTTATAGCTCAGAATTTAACAACCAAATTCAATGTTAATGAGAAATTACCATCAAATATAACTAGTTTGACACCATCAGCACGAGTTTACTCCCAACAAGTTAATTTAAAATTACATTAAGAATTCCAAGTCAAAAATATAATATCAAGCTGAGGTAAAATATTGTAAGAAGGCCATTTTTCTTATTTCAAAAATTAAACTTTAAGTGATTAGAATTAATTCATTTTTTTAATAAATATATATTTTAGGTAATAGAGCAGCGTTTTAGAGACTTGCAGTCCCTGCATCAGGAGGCAGTGATGGAAGTTGAAATGTTAAAAATGGAATCCAAGCGATTTACTGAACAAGCTAGGATTGCAAAAGAAAATTTGGAGGACACCCTCTCCGAATATTCAGAAGTTCAAAGTCGGTTGAATCGGATTAAGGTTTGCTTTGACGGCCGTTTCGGCATACATGCGTTCTGATTGTTATTTCTCAGAATTGACTGATCAAATAATTTGATCTGATATGATTTAAGCAAGGAATGACTTTTCAGTCACGAATTCAGTTCATTTAGCTTCACCATCTTTTCAAGATTGCTCTCCTACCGATTCTCAACCGTGATGGACATTCTAACTGACACCATGGGATTACATGCTCACTACTTTTTTAATTTGATTTCGTCCGCAATTTGTTTCACCTTTATATTTTTTTTCTGTTTGACCCGAAGGTCTAATTTATTTTCTCTGAGCTAGAATTTTAATTGTAATATTTGTGAATATTGTAATTCAGTGTCGTCCATAATGTTGAATTGATTGTAAGCAGGGCGCCCAGATTACCTTTTGAAATTAGATCACTGATTTATAGACACATTCGCTTCAATTTCTCAGGAAAATGCAGAAAATTCTCCTCTATACTATTTCAAAATTATAATTTACCTCCTATTAATTGCAACTGAGAATTAAGCTCAGTGACTCCAAAAGCTCAAATAATACAATTTTAAAATTTTGTATAGCTTTCTTGCTTCTAAAAAGTAAACAGTGTAAAAAATGCCGACGTTGGGAGTGGAGTAACAGGTTGGCGCAATCTGGCTCTAAGCCACCGTTTAGAATTTGGTATCCAAGACTCGTGTTAACCCTCAAGATCTTCGCAAGCACTCATTATGAGTTTAAAATTTCTTACTTTTGTAAGAAGTATAGACGTCGTTCAAAGTATTGATGTCAGGTGACCCTACGGAATTAAGTCTGCCTTCAGTATTCAAAAAATGAAAATAGTTTTTAAAACCTTTTTCATGTTTATTGTGAAACAGTTTTTTTTGAAGTGACAGCCACAAAAATCACTTCTTGTAACAAATGAGGTTCAGTCGTAACCAACACGAGACTTAAGGTTCAAGGCCCATCTCCTGTTATCGCGAACTCTAAACAATATCAAACTGTTATTATGCAAGAAGCGTCAAATCTGAAATCTGAGCCCAGCCCAGTATTTTACAAAGACATTTACCCGGCAGTTGGAAGTGTTGCCTTTAACTTGAGAGGCTTGAAAGAAGGAATGGCTACAATGCCTGAATAAATTAAATTCAGGGCTAAAATAATTAAATATAGTTCTTTAAATGGGTTGACAGCAACATTTGCTATTTGAAATATTTGTGGTCGACTTTTTCTCCGTAATTACCACTGCGATATTACATATGCTTTCCCATTATAAGATAGTTGACAAATCACCAACATGTAATAAATTAAATATTAGAATTGTACCTTATTATTTTTTTCATTAAAATTACAAAGTGCTGAAATGTTTTCGAACTTCCATGGAAACGACGAGATCTAAATAATGTGCTCACAAAATATTTCAGTAAAATTAACTCACAAAGAGTGAGTGAAAAGTATTATCCGCAGTTTTAGGGTAGTATTTCGGAATAAACTAAAACTTCCGAATGGCATGTTTTTGCAGTTAAAGCTACTTTGGAAATGCATTCCAATTACTTAAAAAGACTGACGAAATTTGCATTAGGCAGAAAGGATTCGCAAAATTAATTCAATTTTACTAAATTTATATACTGGGCAAGTAATTTTGCTTTTTGTAAGTAGAATAATTGCACGCAGTTCTGGTTTGGGCTAAACCTGATGTAAGTGTAATGCTTTCCCACCTTTTTTATATCCTAATCATGAAATTTCCGTTCGTGTTTCCTTGAATTTATTTAAAATTTTTGCCAATTTTTGCTAAATATTATGCGGCTAAGAAGAAACAATCAATTAGTTAGCAAATTGTGACCCTTTAACTTATTGACTGAAAAGCTGTTCACTTTTTTTAAAAAAAATCCGCTTTAATCGAAAAAATCAAGACTTCAAGTATCATATCGTTTTATATTTGGCTCGGCAAAACTAATCACTACTTTTAAGGGACTTTAAGGCTAAAATAATTTTAAAGTCCAGGCGGCTTCAAAGTCTTTTAAAAACTATAAAGACTGCAGACTGACTATAGCTCTTATGAGGGGACAATGCCTTTGGTTAGAACTGAAGAATTAGAAGTTAAGAAATTGGGTAAATTGATGCGTTACATGAGGTATTCAGATATAAATAGCCTGAAATGTTCGGAATTCCAATCCCATTTCCAAATCTAATAGATTTTTGGGATCCAATACTTTGTATGGTTGCTTGCAAAGTTTTTGCAATTGCTAAAACCTATACAAATTTGACAATTACCTGGGAAATATTTTAATTCGTTATATTTTGTGCTCCCTTCTACGCTCGTGATCCATGGGATTCGCTCATCGAAGGCTTTTATATTTTTAATTTCTTCCCCCTTGGAATACCGTAGCAAAGGAAGAACCGCTTTGGTTAGCTCATATGCTTTAGTTAATCACTAGATTAACTCTACTTGAAATTTATAATAGACTGAATTGGCTATTAAGCCTTAAATGGATCATTAAGTTACAAATTTTTCCGAACTAACAGTAAAATAAATTTATAAACCGTATTAATTCGAAAGCTTTGGAATGTTATTAAGAAAAAAAGTCAGTAAAATCAAAATGGTTTTGAGTAGCAACTACCAATGTTGTCGTTTTGTAATACTTTTCTCCAATATTACTTAACCATAACCAAAACGGGTCTTATATTTTGTCTAATTGAAAGAAAATTTAAGAATAGTTAGAGTCAGCGTTGAACTTTTTTGGTGAATGGTGGCAACAATTCGTGATGTATTTACAAGTGGTCATGTGAGGAGCGTAATGCTTTCGTGGGCGCAAAAATTGGAAGAAGTGGAGTGGTGAGGCGAGGTGGAAGGGGATTTTTCTGTGACAATGATTAATCCTTCTTGTTGGTATTTATTACTGGTGTGATCTAGAGCTGGGCTGTTATTTTACTTCACAAATTAACCTATTTATCTCGCCTAGGCAAAACAATAACTCCCCATATGCTTGTAGGTAATAAATGCTAAAATTATTTAATAAAATTTAAGAAGTATTAACAAGAAAAATGTGTACTTTATTTATTTAATATACGTTCTTTGCAGTAGACTCGGTTATTAAGGTATGCAAGATCTATCTATCTTTAGCCTTTTAAATTTGAATAAATCGGATTTTCAATTTGCATGCAGCGCAATACTTTGCACTGAGAAAAATGATTGCAAGCAAAGGCGAGAGGACTCCATATAAGACTATTAGAATTAAGTTTCCGTTGCTAATCTCTAACACCTGTGCCTACTGCTTTAGTGCTCTTAGCAGTGGGTCCGTGTTTTGAACCAATCTTCACCGCTCATCAAACGTGATACTAAAACATATTAACGCACCTTCAAGACTGTATTTCTGAACACGCATTTTGTTAGAAAGATCATTAAATACACTTACGATTTTGAACACATTTACATGGAATTATATTTATTTCCCCTAATGTTAAAAGGTTTTACTTATTAAAAAAATCATATTTTAAATACCGATACAAACTCTAGAGCAACACTCAAATATGAATTTTCCAAAGAAAACTTATTCAAATTTTAAGAATGGCTTCGTGTTTGCGATTTCGCGAGGCGGGAAAAGTTATTTTAAACCTTCTCTTCACTAAGAAACAACCACACCATTTGACTTGTTTGTCTATTTTCTTACGTAAAAGTACCCCATTAAATATTTTAACTTTATTTATTAAGTAAATTTAAGTATGGAATTTCTTATGAAGGCAGAAAATGTCTTGGCATCTGCATTGCCTGGCCGATATATGAAGGAAACGGAAAAGGCCCGAAAATACAAGTCGTGAGTTGGCAAACTTGAATTCATTAAATTTAATTAAATTCTGCACACAGTATCAGCAGTCAGTTGAGATTTTTTGCTATTTGATTTGGAAATATTTTCCCAAATAATACAAATGTTTGCACCTCAAAAAGGCTTTCAAATTGCACTGATTAGTATTTATATATGTAGCGGAGTAGCTACCTAACTAAGCCTGACTGTACTCAGAAACCTCAATGGCAGATTCTCCTAGTTCGTAAGACCCCCCAGAATTAGCTAAGCTATTGCAAAGCTAAGGAGAGACAGAGGTACCCAGAGAACGCGTTTATTCTAGACATGCATGGCGTGGAGTGTAACAAGGGAAGAAGCTTAGTCATTCAACATGGCGGATTAAGTAAAACGAGTAGAGCCTTTTGATTGGCCACTGGCTATGTATCCTCGCACTCAATCCATACGCAAAGTTGAACGGCCGCACTTTCAAATCAAGCTGCGCGCTCATGCGATGACGTGACCCACATGCAGTAAAAACGTTTTTATATATCATTATTATTTCCAATTTCAATATTTCTAGGAAAGAATTTGTAATAAATACCAATTTTTTTGCTTTTTAGAATTTTAGTCCCAAAAACTGCTTATACGAATTTTTATTTATTCTTTCTTCACTTCAGAGATTTCGAAAAGAAGATGAAAAGCTTGGACATTGAACAAGCCCAATTTATCGACCAGAAAAATAAAATTGAAGATGACTTGCGCTCGATAATTTCCGACAACGAAATGTTGAAAAGGCAAGCCAAAATTTCAAGACAGTTTTTTTTTAATTTAATACAGTTTTAAGTGCC
Organism: Hymenolepis microstoma; assembly: GCA_000469805.3. Lineage (NCBI taxonomy): Eukaryota > Metazoa > Platyhelminthes > Cestoda > Cyclophyllidea > Hymenolepididae > Hymenolepis > Hymenolepis microstoma. The sequence goes on along the minus strand of LR215989.1, from coordinate 33,136,767 downwards.
AAACTTAGTCCATTAGATAATGTGCTTCTTATGATGCAAAACAAATTCAAATAAGGCAGCTTTTATAATCTCACTGAAACCTGCTCTTTAAAGTCTGATCTTCTTAAAGAAAAAACTAGAAGTAACAGTATTTGGCAAATCATAGAAAATACAAGTCCTGTTGTAGTAGTTGTGTACTGGACGAGAGTTGATAAAGGAATTAATTGTGAGATGCAGTACATGTCAAAGCCGTGTAGAATTGCTTAATACGGTAGTCATAAGGAGGCTGTCTGATTATGTAATCTTTGGTCTTTCATGATTAGCTGACAGCTAGAGCAGTTGAATAGGTCAGTAGCCTCATCATAAAGTGGGAGACCAATCAGACCAATGAAACACAGGGCATAGGCATTGCGAAAAAAACCAGGCACTCCCCTCTGATATACATATGCTTTCATCCAACCTTGTCTTGTAAAAACTTCAAAATTTACCAAAAATAAAACATAGGGTATTGCATATTTGGTCTCATAGACTGCCTCAACTATTTATTTAATTGCATACTTTGAAACGATCTAGAAATACCTAATGTCGATTATTTCAAAATTTCACTTGCCTAAAAAATTTAACCCATAAAGCATTGAAGTACTGGAATTTATTCGTGCGCACAGAATGCTGCATTTGCTAAGAAGATTACAACAGGCATATCCATTAGTGAATAAATAGGCGGTGATGCGAAGATGAATTCTTATTCAAAAGACCAAAATTTTGTAGGCGACTACTGACATTCATTTTGGTTGGTGCGTCACCACCATAGAGTCTCTCTGTTGAGAACTTTAAATACTAAAATCCAGTGACCACTGAATGGTTATCAGCGAAGATCATCGAAACGCTTTTCCATTTTAATATTACTAACTAAATGGGACTTTATCGCAATGGTTGAAGAAACGATCAAACAATTTAAAGCTGTTACATTTTATAGAATTATTGGGAAAGTGGAGTAGCTATATGTTAGGAAATCCATCAATTATTATCGATACACCCGAAGGAAATAATTTTCAACTCTTGAGCGAGATTATCGATTTTTTGGATTTTTGTGTCTACACCTGGATGTTTAAGACTGCACCGAATAATCACTTCCAGTAATCATTAGTTAATGAATCAATCATTTATAAGATTCTCTTCCCATTAGTATTATAGTCAATTTCTTAAGGGTAGGAAATCATCAACTTGACCTGCTAGTCAATTGAAAGTCACTTTGTACAGCCACTTTAGGATGGTCGTTTATGATCGAAATGCTAGTTATCTCACTCATTGGAACATCACTTCACATGTAAAATTTTGTTTCCAGGGAAATTGAAAGGAATAAAGAGATATTTAAAGAAAACAGGCAGAAATTGGAGGATCGCACTCAAGATCTAGCAGATTGGCAAGACCGTGAAATGGCTGTACGCACAGAGAAGTACGTAAATAACAATATGTCAATAAAATATTCATAACGTTTCCTTAAGTGCATTGTCAATCTTAGCTGATCTAATTATTGGTTTGGCCAGACTATCATTATTATACAGATGACTGATAAGAATTTTTTTATAAGGGACTAAGAGTTAATCATTAGTTTGGATCAAGTGTCGGTGATCGCTTCTGTATAAAGATTTGAGACAAAAAAACTTTAGCAAAATCGTATGTAAATTGGAAAGTATGTGAGCACGGTCGACTTTGTTTCCACGCTACAAACGTTTACTTTCAAGGTTTTATCTAGATAATTTCACAGAAGAGAAAAAAAGCATTGCATTGATCTGTATCTGGATTAAGTGCTTATGCACTCTATCATAATAATCTGACATAATCAAGTCAAACTGTAGACAAAGCAGACGGCAGTTTATTTGCATGAGTTCTTTAACTGTGGTCATTTGAAGAACCGCAATTGCTAGGATCGAGGAAGCACCCTAATTCACATAAAATTTTCATGTGAAATTACAATCATAGCAACGCTTCAAAACGTCTTTATGCTCTACTGCAAAGCGTAATTTAATGGTGGAACTGTGTTGAATTTGATTGATTGAAAGCTAACGGGCATTAAGTCGATTGAATGCGAGGCTCTGGTGACTTTTGAAGTGAGACCTTATACGTTGACAAAGTAGTTTGGTCAGACTAGATATTAACAGTATAATACATCAAGTAGGGGCCAAATATCAACTTCCGTTGTTTTGCCTTGTCCACCAAATTATCAGCAGTCAAAATCTGAATGTACCTGCACTTGGAATGAGCCCCAGTGAGCTGTCTGCATAAGCGACGTGTAGAAAAGCTGATAGCCGGCATCTAAAATTGTAAAGTAGGATATTACTTCCTCCCTTTAATCGGATTCGTTCTTCTCATGACCTTTTGACCTTCCAAATACTACAGCATGGATAGTTTTTACGCCTCATTTTATAAAGACTTGATTAACCTTATAAAATTAAGTAACTTTGATATGAGAATCTCTTTATACTTTCTCTCTTTCTCTTGATTAAGCACGTTTACTCCTCAATTTCTCGGGAAATTTGACGTATTCTTAACTTTTAAAATCGTTTCATGTTCAAAAGTTCCGTCTATTTTTTTTTTAAATTAAGGTACACTCCTTCGCTGCTCAGATTCTAATTATAAATACTTATCTCGCATATCATACGTATACTTATACCATTCATATCAAACTATTTGAATTTTTATATCACGGGATTGATTAGAGACACTAAATCTATATTTTAACCCCATATTGAGTGAATGTATCTTTCTGATTTATTTCAAACTGTTCAACTATATTGTTTCACCTTTAATTCACAGAACCGCAAAATCCAACTCAATTTTTTTGTATATGGCTTCTTGTTAAAAAAATTGTTTTCGTTTAACCGAAAGAATAAAAAAATTGTAAATTGCTCGAGCAAATGTTCATAAAAAATATCTCTCTATTTTTAAAACTCAAGACCTTTTTTGGCTAATTCTGTCTGTTTTCCAATTGAATTTGAGAGTGCAGTTCTTTCACTTTTTTCTTTCAGAGCCAAATTAGCTCAAAGATTGGACATCTTCGTGTCGGAGAAGAAAGAAGGCCAACAGGAGCAGACCAAATTGAGATGGGAGAAGGATAATTACTTAAAAAAACTGAAAAATTCTCAAGTTCAATTAGAGGCCGCGGTTGACAGCGTGAAAGTGTGTGGTGGAGTACTTTTTAACTGTCTAACAATTGAAATGATGTTTGACTAAATATTACCTTTCAGAACGCTACAACTGGATTTGAGAAAGCCAAAGCCCGTTTCGCAGTCGCTCCAAAATATGATAAAAATCTTCTGATAAGCAAAGAAAAGCTCGGTAGTCTCATTACTGACCTTCGCAATGAAATTGCTGATGAGGTGGGTGTTAGTTTTTACTTTGGCGGTTGATTAAGGACCTACTCAGTCTTCATTTCACTTTACTGACTGAGTAACTTGAGTATTGAGTGACAATTTTCAATCAAATTTCAGTTTGAAATAATTTTGCGTTCTTTGGCACTTGTTTTAATCAATAAATCGGGTTTGCAAAAGAGATGCTAAATACTTATTCATTCCTAGCCTTTGAAAAAAGTGTGCTCTAGCATAATGAGAATTGTATTTTTGAGTTGACTTATGGGGGATTATGTTATAGTATAGAGAATTAGATTCACTTTTCAATTACTTAGCTGGTCTGTTGTTCCGTTTTACAAATTTAAAGTTATTAAATCATTAGTAATATATGATTTCCGGGTTGGATTTCCTACCTGTTTAAATGTTGATAATCACTTTAATTTCAATTGTGTCTTGAAAGATTCGAAACCACTGATGACTAAAACTAGGTGCTCATTTAGGCACACAATCATATTTTTTGAGCTAACGGTGTGTCTATAGCCTGACGTTCAAAGCACTTTCCCTCTATTTCAGGTTATGGATTCGCTGTCCATATGAGTGTGTTGCCCAGCAGCACTAGTTAAATTTAACTAATAAAGAGATTAAAAGTTGATTTTCCTCCTCAGAGACGATTCATTGTCGTTGAAAACTGCCTTGAGTGATAAATGTCTTCATTTGGTCGAAATGTCTGAGTTTGAGCTGAGAAAATGTAGAAGTACAGAATTTGATAAGAATGTAAATGGATTTCAATTATCAGTGGATTTAGATTAGGTCATTTTAATTTTGATTTATTTCTCAACGAAAAACGGATGTTCACGGCATGTCTTCCACTGATTAGTACCTTTTGTCTGTTGTGAAAGGACTTGATATCATTTTTCCGTACATCACGATTTTTTGCACCATTTTCTATTCACGTGAAAAGTTAGTCAGAAAAGCAGATTCTTATTCAATTCTAAATTTTAGCGTTAGAGATCAAGGTTGATGAATGAAACTGATCATTGGAAAATAGACTATCCTGAGATAGTAAGAACTCCGTTCGATTGATCATTAATTATGAATATAAAAGACGTGAATTTTTGCAGAAACCTAGAGAAGGAGTTTAGATATTTGAACTTCGGAGTATTTGGGAATGAAGCAGTGAACTTTGCCCACGGGATAAAATCGTATAAATAAATCCAGAGTGAGGAGAAAAAGAGGGAGCAAATTTCGGTGAAGCTTGCGATGGCCAGACTCCCAACGAAGAGCTGGAATTTGCATCGATACACGGTAGCTTCCTCGTGCTGTTGGTAATAGCTAAGTTGCCCAATATCTCTTGTACCCAAGAGGTTGCAATTGCGATTGCACATCTATCCTCGTTTCCATACTTGTTGTGCAGTGGTTGTCAAGGCATTGACGTAATGATACTTTGGAACATCATATTTTTCTCTAATTTTTTTCCATTTTGAAGGAATGGAGCGCAATTTGGCCTCGTATCAGTTACATTTTTATTAACATTTTGTATTTGCAAAAACAGTTGGTCAGTCATATCTTCATTTCAAAAATTTAAATCTCAACTCTCATTTTCTAGTTCTAATTTTTCAAATAAACGAAATGATAACCTCGGTAATTGGTAAACAGGAACTCTCTAATGTGCTCTTTTTGATAGACCGAAATAGTATAAGTAGGTGATATTAGATCTTTTTTTCTCTTTTTACTAACTCAAGGCACACTCAAACGTTTAGGTATATAAAATTTATCATTGAATCAGCTAATGATTTGTAAAAGATCATGAGCACTTTAAGCAGTCAAAATTTGGGTGGTCCTACTCCCTACGCCTCTCACATTTCACTTCTCTCCACTTCTCAAGCATCTTTTAACTAACAGTGCTCGAACAAACAAATCGCCTTGTTGAATAAATTTTGACCAGATTTAATACGTATTACCTTGAGGCGTTTCTCACGTAAACTTTAAAATTCGTTCTGAGCAAGACTCGGAAGTTTGGTAAGGTGAATGGGATCTCTTTCTGTGAGATTAATGTATGTTAAATCATCTAATTGTGTCGCTTTTAAAGGTAAATTATTGTGAGATTATTAGGGTCTTTACACAGTACCAACATGCATGTCTAAAAGAAATATGTTCTATAAATAGAAATACAAGGATTTATATTTGGAAAGTTAAAATCTTTTTTTATGCCCAACGACACTTTAATTTCCACTCTTCCTTCGCATAATTACTCCAAATTCAAAGCCTCTCGATGTAATGTACTTTTTCCATTAATCTAATCTTTATAATTGACTGTCGAAATGAAGAATAGATATTTGTAAAGCATTTTAGAGCTCTCCTTGAAATGTACTAGAGAACATGAAGTATATGTGTCCAATTTTCCTCTTCATATAGTCTACGCGGTCTTTAAACAAATAGACTTTTGATGTTTCGAGTTTAGAATGTCTGTAGCGAAGACGAATAATGATCTCTAGGAAGGCAGTCGTTGGGAAAATGTCCTTCAATAATCTCCTCTTGACTTACTTGTAGAGGCCCTGAAACTTTGCTTATGCTTTGACTTACCAAATCGTGCAAATTCGTTTAATTCGTTCTTTCATCTCCATCCTACCGCGTTTGAAATGACACTCAAAATTTCGGATTTCGAATATACGAAAGACTGAATTCCTTCGCCATAGAAGATCCATGAATAACTTTGTATGCCAAAAAAACTAGAATAGATTGCCAAATATTTGTTTAGATTTCAGATGGGCTTATTATGACAAAATAAAATAAATCATTGCTTGGCATTTTAGGCCTTCCATGTCTCCCTATCTCTGTACAAAAGCGCAAATCTTCATTTTGGAGTCATTTATTTCACGTAACCCGGGATTTATTTCTGACTAACTTCGTTTTACCCTCCTATAGAATCTGCGAGAGAAGTAAAGCAGTAAATAAACTTGGACTCATGGAGGCACATTTTTTAGACGCGGGTAGCAAAATAAATCTTTAATAAAATGCGATTTCATTAATCGCAAGCGAAATCTTCATTTATTAATGCTAGCACGCAGTAACAGCTGACAGAGAATACGCTTTGGAATTTATGGCTCATTTCTTTTCGAATAGATGGGACATTACTAACCAATGTCACATAGTCTACCTGTAATAAATTATATTATTTGATAATATCTAATAGATTGCATGCATAGGTTTAGCAAATTAAGGCAATTAATCTTATGAGGTGGCGTTAAAAGTGACAGTCTATAGTTTACTTTCAAACCAAGTGCAGATTTAGATGGCTTTAAGTTACTTACTACTTTTGAGTTTGTACATTTGCTATTGAAGAGTGCAGTGAGGGCAATTTTCCACTTAGCACCCAAGGAACACCTCCAGAATATCGTTGTCATGCGATACCTAAGCTGATCTGCCCGACTCCTGTTTGGGCAAATACATGGTTTTCATGATCTTCTCAGCTGTTGATCTTTGTTCATACTTTCTCTTCCTCCCCCCTTTTTTGAATTTTCACGACCACTGTAAATTAACCTTGATCTGGTCTGATTCCTATACTGCGTCGATACAAACCTTTCCAATTTTGAGATTTCCTGATAACTTTTACTTAAGTTTGATGTATCTCCTCAACGATTTATTACATCTCAGGCAAATGGTTAAAAAATTCCTAAATAGAGCCTGCTTTTAGCTAGATAAACTTTCAATGAAGAACAAAAAATGAAGTTCGCATTTTCTTGCAATCACTCTTTTTTTCTTTCGTCTGGTTCAAATAAATGTGGTTTTCTCTTTGACCCTAACTGTGTCCATATGGAAAGTTGGGTTTACATTATATATAACTTGAATTTGAAAAATGATGTTCCGATGCCTTTTGATACTCGTGTATTTGGAGACTTAAATGATTTTAAAATAATGATGAAAAAAGGTGGAACTGGGTCTTTTCTCTGATACTGCTAACGGTTTAAGAATAAAGTCTTCTCAAAATTTGTAATTCATCCAAAGTGTGTGAATTTAATATATTTATATTGAATTCGAAATTTAAAAGGTGCAAGACATGAAGTTAAATCAATTTGTCTTCATCGACATTAGTCGTAAGGCGATGCATTACTTCTCCTCCAGACATACGTTCAAGTGACTTAGTGATTAACGTTTTATCATGAATTAGTACAAAGGAGAACAAAGCAAATTCATTCCATCTGACAGCAAGTAGCTTACATGGGGCCTCAACGTAGTATTTCGAAGGTAGATAAAATCACTTCCCTACCAGCTGAGCTAAAACCATGTCTATTTTAATTCTCATTAAATTTTTCATTTTCCTCTACTGAATTAGGTTTCTATTCCTTCCATCCTTTTACTCTTTTATGTTACTGGCTATGATCTGGCATTCAGTCGTGAAACTAGTGCATTTATTGATGCATTTCCTCATATTCATTTCCTGCTTTTACTCCACAGATGTGTGAGCAGGCAAAATTAACTTGAAAATTCCCAGGAATCGCACTCATAAATAGCATGCCATCTAACTAGATGGAGCTTCAAATTGGTGGTTTTGACGTTGAGCACCCTCTTGCTCAAAAACTCCCGTTTTTTCCTTTTTAGGAACATCATATAGAAGAGGAGCAGGTTCGGATTAATGAACTCGTATCATCTACAAAAGGGCGACTAAAAGTGCTAGAAAGTAGCAAGGCTGAAAATCTGGAACTTCTCCAACTAGCAACAACCATCTCTGAGGAGTTGGCTAAAGCAGTCTGTGAATTCACTAGCGCTTTTCATAAACACTCTCGTCTCGCAGAGGATTTCCAGGTCAAGAAACAGATAATTGAAAGGCAACTGGAGGAACTTAGCAATTTGGAGGTAAGTCACTCTCACGCAATTAGTAGTGTTTTCAGTATAACAATAAAATCATATAGCTCTGACCGTGGAAATGAAGTCATGAAGACATTGATAATAAAGTCAGGACACCAGGCGTCTATAAGTATCTAGATTCCTAATGCATCAAAGTGTTCATTTGACCTCAAATTGTAAATGTCGCTAAAGTGTGCTAAAATTTGTAGAGTTCATGAATTCCCTTTTACAAACTCACCCACCCACCCACCTTTCTGGAGGATTCAAAATTACAACCAATCGATTTAATTGTGTCGTACATTATAGCACTTGGATTATTTTTGTGTCTGTTTAAAATCAAGAGTAGGTCGAAGCTTTCTTATTATAAATAAAGTGCTCGCATTTATAATTCGGCCAAATTATAAGTTTAAATCATTACATTTTTCTGCGTTTATTTTGAACAATATAGTGAATGTGTTAAAATTTCCCTAGAAATGACACCCATATATTTATTTTTATTGTTTTAATTCAGAATTCTATCATTTATTTTGAGATACCTGTCTTCGTTTACACTACATAGAAAACGATTGTTGTGTAATAGTCTGAGTTGACGAAGAAGGCAAAAACGGTTTGAAATTTACGATTTTGGGTTGCTTGTTTCTAACAGCAACACAAATCTGCAATATGTAGCTGATCTAGGTAAATACTCACTTTTGGTATTCTCGTAATTATTGAATAAATTTATACAAATAGTGATTGGATAATTCATCGATTAACAGTAAGAATAATGTGGACAATTACACTTAATTGGTTGATAGGCATAATATTTTATTTTATTATTTGTGTCTGAAAAGGTCATATTTGAACATACATTGAAATTTAAGGTAAGTCGATGTCTATGCTCACTGCAGTCTATCTGCATAATATAGAAACCATTCCGAATAAAATAAGCAATAAATAAAATAAAATATTATCCAGATAGGAAATCTCTCAAATCTTAAATTTTGTCTTAATTTTCCTGAACGAAAGGGAAGTAAAGAATTAGACTCCAAATCAAAAAATTTTGCTCTGATTAATAAGTTGACGTATTATTTAGATATTCGTTCTTGAGCGTCTATTGTAGAGGCTATTCGGAATAAATTTGACCGAATATTATTTGATTGCCTTTCCTGATATGTTGAAGGTGATCAAACACACTACATTTCATTTGGAAGCCAAAATCCATACGTCGTTGATATACATAATGTCAACGAGAATGAATGGTGACCTGAACACACTTGAATCCTGGAAGAGAATAACTTACCTAACGTTGATACACATCGGCCTTCAAATTGATGAGATTATTGTCATTGCTCCCTTCTTACTGCACATCGAGAAAACAATCTGACATGAACTGGAAAATTACAATGGAGACTACGTGGCTGCTGTGACGGGAAGAAAGCAGGATAGGCCACTACCTTACCCATTTTTTTACTTACAGAATTTGGACGTCGTTCCAGTCTCTATCATCATGATTGCACTCAACGAAGATCTCCGTTAATATAAGCTCGTAAATGCGTGACTACGAGATGGTTTGACTTTCATAGAGTCCAAATGACGTTTCTCGAGTCATGTGAACCAAATTTCTTCAAACTCTCGTAGATTTTAGTTGTATCTCCTCCTCCTACAAGGGAGATGTAATGTGAGGCCACTCTTCTCACCTTTGTAAAGATAGGTTTGAGTTGAATTCGGATGCCTTCGTGAAATTGCATGCCACTTTAGTTGTTAAGACTTGGTTAATAAACGAATGGTTACGATGATAGGCCATATTTATTTTAGATTGATTCAACCCGTGGCCACACCCTAGGGAAAAGTCAACAGTCGATGTTAACAAATATTGTTCTTTAAATCAATTCTAATTTTGGGTTCTTGAGCTCTCCTCCCACTCCCATCTCTACTGTATGAGTTATTGTATCAATAAGTACACTAAACGGGGTGCCAGTGCCACAAAAACTAATCAATTGTTGGACAGAATTAATGCGTTTTTTAGATCCTTCCCTGAGTAGGTGCAAAATTAGCTTGCACCAGGTACCTGGGTCGTGAATGCGTTAATACTGTTATAGGCGCTACTACCGATTGTTTTGCGAAAAAATCTTTCACAATTTCCTTGTCTAATAAATTTCTTTTTAATACATTGAATTTTGTCGTTAAAAACCACAGTTTTTCTTTCCTGAACACACGGTCGAATTTATCCCAAGTTTATATATACTTTCCAAAAGTCATTTCAGTGAAAAAAGTCTTTTACAAGCATTGATCATGGAATTGCAGCGGATACTTGAACTTTAGATAAGCTTTATTAATTCTTTCGGAAGTCCTACTAGCCACAGACAAATACAACTGGTCCTAAGAAGTTTGCTCTGTTATAAATTACCTATGAAATCAGCCAGAGAAGTAAAAGCATGCAAATTTCCTTGCGGATAGAATTTATTGCAAAACGCGTTGTAATATAGGGTTCGTTGATTGGGACGTCTTTGATCGCGTCGTACGCGTTTTCTAGAGATTACTTTGATCACCCGTGGTATTTTGTACACTTCACGGTATAACATCTGACGATGACGGGTGACATCAGGTGACAATGACTAGAAGTCAAGGATTCTTCTTAATCTGAATTCTGAATTTGTTGAGTTAGCCACTTCGTCATGATGGGCATTTCTTAGCACCCAAATGCACCAACGCTCAATTTTCATGATTTTTCCAGATATCTACGTTAGATGATGTTGAATTATTTTGTTTATTTTGGCTGTTTACTTTCAATTAATGATTAATGTTTCTATTATATCTTTCTATGGTCAGATAGGATTAGCAAAAGTTAAAAACCATGGTAGAGCTAAGGAAATCTCATTCAGAATGAAATAAGTTTATAATGTTGTTTGTTCTAATTAGGATTGGTGCCTTTAGTCGCGAACACATTTTGGTGTTTGACTACCGTAAAATTCACATGATATGAATCCAACGGCACAGATATTATTTGCATTCTTTCATTTCTTCATTCTCTGATTCCCTCCAAAGTTACTTCAAAGAACCTCTGAATGGGCTTCAGATGCTTAAACTTTGGGTAATAACACCCAAAAGGTATGCTTATCATGCTGGATCGTTTTAAAATATCGGGGTAGAAATTGATCGTTTAATCAAAATTTAAGTTTAATTTTTGGAGTTTATAATCGCTAACCACCTACTCCATAAAGGAAAGCAAAGGAAACGAGATAGCTGCATCTGGGTTATTTAAATCGTTACACCAACGAATTTATGATCCTACCTATCTACTGAATGACATGTGATGATTAATAAAATTGAAGAAGTGAATAATACCATCACGTAGAAGGTTTGAATTAGTCACAGTGTCTGGACGCCCCTGATACTGTGCACAGTGTCCTCTCGTAGTGTATAAATTATTCCAATTTTGATATAGGTTCCAATGTGAGTTCACGTCCGCGAGATTCACAGCTTAATTCTCAGTTAATGAAATATTCCTATTTAGGTTTGGCTTCACAACTAATGACCTCTCCAACATCTAAGAGGAAACAGTGGTATATATAAAATGAGTGGATAAAGAAACGTTTTTGATCGACGCACATTTCGATCAATCCTAAAGCAATGAAGGAGGGAAAGGGCTACAAGGGGAAAAGTGAATAGGGAATTCGAATAAAAATGCAAAACCGATAGAGTGAAAAGGAGACGAATTAAACTATATAACAAGAGGGATTTTTTAACTTCCCCGATCTCTTGCATTTGAGATGAGCATTTAGGACAACGTGGAGCAGTATCATCATTAGCAAACCGCAAAAGAAAGTTTGTGTATTCCCTATTTCAGTTGTCATCAATTGCAAAACAAATAGCATCTTCAAGAATGAATTATCATTTTAAGACTTAACTTATAATCATCACTCTTTGCATGCCCTTTTCGTATTGCAATAGTTATCGGCCATTTCAAAAAATGATAACCCTTTTTCCACATGCATACATATATACTGATCATGGGCTTACTTTTATGGCTAATACATGCAAATTGTATTAATTCACAAGTTCTGTGAATTTAATGTTAACTGTTTAATCAGCAAAGTGAATTCTACCTTCAAAGAATATTTCTAATTACAATTCACAGACAAAACGGGTTTTGCTTTGTTAATAAATGCCTAAAGCTTGCTGGATTATTATTATTATTATTACTGAATAGAAGTAAAAATTATAAATATGTGGGGCCTCTGTCAAATTTAAACCACTTAAATAATGTGGCACTAATGACTGTAACTAGTGTCAAACCAGTCACTTCATATAGTCCAAAGTTAGGAAAGATGCTTTTTTTCACATATTGAGAATGTCGGGGTATCGAAAAAAAATCCATTTTCTTTTAATAATTTATTTATTATAATCTCAATCAAACCTAATTTCCGCCTAGTTAAGGTCATGCAAATTCATGCTGACTTTTAGTATTTGAAAGAAGAAGAGTTATAAAAATAATACAACCTTGCATTTCAACTGAAAATATGTGGAGGTAATCTGAAGTTTTCCATTTTTACGCGAGGTTTTTAACGCATTGAAATGGCTGTGTGGGTGTTCGAGGCTTCTTCGGTTCTTTGCCAGTGGTTGCGTGGTTGTTGCACCCAAACACACTACCAAACTTACGTGTCTGAGACTCATTTTAAAGCAAATTCGTTGGAGTGGAAGGAAGGTTTTTTCAGTTGTGCTGAAAATAAATTGTTTCGCAAAATATCTGAATCATATAAAACAATGGCAGTTCAATTTAACGGGAGAATAACGACGATCTCTACCCGAATTAATACCATGGAAATTCTAGTGCTCAAGAGTGATTGATTGGATGTGTTTTGCCTCTAAAACTTCGCATTTGCTGCTTGTTTGTGCGGAATATTCTAACACCAATAGGTTCGTTAGAAGGATTTTATATCATTGTCAAAGTTTCTGTCTCAACTGTGAGAGTTTAGGCTATACAAGCAGACTGTACCCTCTTTTCAAAACGATAGTCTTTCAATGTTTTTACCAGATTTTCAACTTATACTTTTCTTGTTTACAAGATTTCAACCTGTTTGTGCCTTATTATTCAGAGTTTTTTAACTGGCAGGCTAAATGGAAAGACAAAATAGCCTCATTTAAAAAAAATGTTAAGAAAAGTGAAACTAATATCTATTCTCTACAACGCCCCCCCCCCCACCCCAGATCTCCCATAACCGGCTTGTAAAATATCCTTCAAATATGTTCTATACACAAGTGAAATTTATTTACATTTAGACCGTTTTGGCAGATGTTTCAAACCAATACGTGGAGGTAAAGAAGGAGAGAAATAATCTCGTTGGTCTCCTTCAATCAGCCGTCCAAACTGCCTCGTTGACCCGTGAACGTCTCCAGCAACAAGCGAATGAATCCGAGATTCTTCTTACAGCGACTCAAAAGAGCGATATTGCACTGGCAGCCATTAGATCTGAGTTGGCAAAAATTTCAAGTCAGAGAGACAATAGGAGACGTGAGCTTTGTAAGGCAGCTGAATATTTAGCTGCTGACAATGAACAGAAGGAAGAGATGAAATTTAATCTAAAGAGCTTTGAATTGGTGCTTAATCGACTCGAATTGAGCAATAAGACGCTGGAGAAAGTATGTGAGCGACATTCAGAAATGCGGAAAGAACGCGTGGTTTGTATGATTGAGAGGAATCGGGATATCTTGATTTTGAAAGTAAGCATCTAATCATTTAAAATTTTATTTGACAACTGGTTTACAACCCCTCCTCCCCCCCCCCCTCTCCTTACCCTCGCCTCCCCCCTCCCAATAGTTCTTCTATAACATTAAAACCACAGTGCTTATTAATGCTTCCACGTTTTTTTTAGCTTCTAATATGGTCTTTATATAACGCATCTTTCCCTTTTTTCATTCTTTCAGACTGGGCAATTGAACTTCATTTTAGGCAATCAAATAACTCTAGAATTGTTCATAAAATTTGTCTTTCGACTATATTAAGGAAAACAGGGATAGAGAGCCCTCTTGAAGTCGTAGTTTAACTTTTTCGAATATCCGAAGAACATGCTAGAGTAATGTTGATGTAAAAATTATTAATATTTAATGTAATCGAGAAAAATATATAAAGTGACATTAATAATTTTATGAAAGCTTTTTCAGTAGTTTGACCAAATCGGGTTCAGAAATCTCTTCCTACCTGGGTTATGTTATATCTAAAATCGCTTAGCCCCAGAGGAAAGCCGGCAATACACCTAGACCCCTCACAAAAACCGTAAATATTTTAAGGAACTACATTCGCTCATAAAGTTGGATATAGAAAGAGCGACTTTTCAATTATTGCTACCACAGAAATCCAAAAGTCTATAATTTGGTACAGTAGAGATAAATTTAAAGAATTTCAACAAATCAAAAGAAGATACTCGTTTCTACTTCTTATCAGACACGAAACTCGAAAGAAAGCACTACTCTTCTCTAAGATAATTAATCACTAGAAATACAGAAAGTCTATTCAAACGCTATATATTCAATGGAATTTTAAATGAGATTTGGTACTTGTAATGACTCCAAAATTCTATTTGGCAAAATCTCTTTTAATCTACCTGCATCATTTCAAATTTATATTTAAACACCCAGAATTGAAATAAGGCAGCATTGTGTGATTTAGCATCCTGCCTATAAGTTTAATAAAATTCTGTAGTGGGTAAACAAGCTCACCACGCAAAATTTCATAGATTTTATTCACTTCCAAAATGTCTACACCTTTGCTTGTCAAAACTATCTAACTTCTGTATTCCTTTATACCCGTCACCAAGATTACATTTTTCCTTTCCAAAATGAACTCATCGCTCAGGCACCCCAAATTCTTATTTCGTCCGTCCTATGAGTGTTGGGCAAGGAAGGGACTAAAAGACAGCAGACTGAGTACTTGAAAAATTAAACCATGTGATTGCTCCTTGTCTTGACAAAATTTTAAATATGATTAATCAAAAAATTGGTTAAACTGATTTAACGGTGTTTTAATTTTGCAAATCATGCATTTAAAAGCGCTTTTAATTGGTTGTGCATCGAAATCAAAATCAACTTAATTTCAATTTTTTATCGTGACTTTATTTTATTTCATTTATTAATTTGAATTTCACCTGTTTTATAATTTTAGTACTCAAATAAATTCATTTTACTGTAATCTATCATATTTTCAGTTTTGGTAAATATTTGGGACCATGAACCCTAATTATTTGCATAATTTAAATTCACTTTGGAATGGAAAGAAATTCTTCGTAATTTAAAATCGAATTCCAAATATCGACTTTGAACATCTGTTCACGTCAGTGAAGCTTTAATTTCACTGAAGATTAATATCTTCCAGGTTTACCTCTACAGATGGGGAAAAATTCCCAATGATAGAATTTGGTGGCTGTAACGTCTGTGAAACTTTAAAAGTACGACCAGGGCAGTTCACTTAACGCGAATCATCTTTGTCACGTCGATATTATGAAAATATTGTCCAACCTTAGCTGTATAAGAAGTAATTGTACTTCTAAAATTCGTTGGAAAAAAATGGTGCTATTTTTGAGATAAAAATTCTCTTACTTCAAGATAATCAAAACTGCGAAGTGGACAAGAAGCAGAACGAAAGTAAGATAGTTCAATTTCAAACAGCCAAGTGGCCTTTGGGTTCACTCATATTTGTTCGTATTCATCCCAATGTATTAAGCCTCATTCTAAAACTAAACCACATGCTAAGCTATCCGGTTTGGAGACCAACGTCTTTTCCCGCTTCCTCTCTCTTTCTCTTCCCTCTTTAGATCGCATAAAGTACCATTTCAGAAGTGGTTTTGAAGCTATTCTCACACATTGACTGAAGGTTTATATTAATAGTAAACTCACGATTTCCTTTCATACCAATCTTGCCTGCTTTTCGGCGGTAGCTTGTGTTTCATGATCGGTTTACCATTAATTTTTTCAAGACACCGTTTCACTGGACACAAAATGTCAGAATTAATTGATACACTTCGCTTCGGTGAAGTATGTACTTTAAAACTCTCTGCAATCATACTTTTATATGTTCTGTTCAACTGGAAGCTACAGATTATTGCTAATTCTCCTATTTGTTCATTGTTGTTCATGATAAATTATTACGTAACTGGCGAAGCAGCTGCTACTTCCTCATAGAATGCGTGAAAAGATGTTAATTGAGATCGTTAATCAAACCAATAAACGAGAGTTTGAAAGCCTTGAAAAAAAATATATATATTTTCATGCAATGTCTCCTGAACCACCAACTACAAATATGGATTGGAAAATGCGCACCACACAAACCACCAAGGTGAAAGTTTTTATATAATTGAATACTCAGTAAGGCTACATCCAGTTCCCCTAAATCGGAGGTCCGTATTCAAGAAAATTTGTGGAGTTACCATGAAAAGTAGCCTTCTCAAGAGATTGCCAAGTTTCGCGGAAAAGAAGAAAGCTTATTTTGCATTTCATCGAGGCGACAGCTGCTCCACGTGCTTAGTGAAAAGCAACAAATTAAAGACCCGCTGTCAACATAAGCCGCCTTACCATAACGAGGATGACCATACTGTCTACATATTGCGGATATATTCGAGGGACTTCTAGCGGTCTATATTAAAATTTTGATTTTTTCTCATGGGTTAAGTATGCTTTCAAGTGCATTCTTGTCTTCGAACTGAGTAGTGGAAAGAAGAAAATCTCGAACTAAAAAAACACCTTTATTCAACTGTCCTCTCCTAAAATGAAAGCATCTTAAAACACACGCTCATTCGTTTAACTACTTTACAGGTATTATAAGTACATACTTCTCACCATCCTGGCCGTATTTCTCCAATTAAAATACCTCTCAAAAGTCCTGTACAAAATTTTGAATCTTTAAAACAGTAATATTTGAGTTGTTTTCTCATCGACTCTAGAAATTTAACTTTACTTACTTACTTCCACAAAACTAAAATTAATGCTAGATGAATATTTACGGGATTAAATGGAGAAGAGACTTGCTAGTTATAAGTTAATAATAATAATGCTTTTCACAGGAGCGGGAGAAGTACCTATCGTTGGCCCTCGCTTCAGCTGAAAGCAATCTTGGAGGACTGCAGATGGAGTTATCAGCTTCTCAAAAGTATTTAAAACAAGTTCGACAAGTGGTCGAACTGCTTAGTCGGCAGATTCCGAAGAAGGTTCAAATGGAAGGCATCAAAGGCGGTCTGATTCAAGAGGTAAAATCTCATTGTAACATTGGATAGTTATATCTCTGATTTCTTCATTGCTTCAGATTAGCCACTAGGTATTTGCTATTGACCATATGAGTGACCAGGGGCATTGAGTCTAATCAGTTTTTTCATGAACAAATAATTGAAGTTTGACTTGGAAGGCATAGAGATACTTTAATTCTGATTTGTGCTGATTTGTGTTCACATCAACTTCAATGAGCTTCAACTTCAGTATATAACAACATTTACAATTTATTTATATTTAATTAATTATAAAGCTCATTCGAATTATTTTAAGCTATTCATTATCTTATTTAAATGTCATTCGAAAAGTAATTTACCGCAATGTTACCATACGTATAACAACTCGTTATAACAATATACATATCTGCTAAGTCAGAGATCACGAAATCGAGATTCACCCGTCCTTATCCAGCGACCTGAGTGGTCAACCACAGTAGTTAATTCTAGCCAGTAACAAGGGTGGTCGAATGTGCGCTTCCCGTAAGAGCAGCCTTAGAGTACCGTCCTTACGCCCTTGGAGTGTTATTAGAGCTTTCCAAAATGGACATTTAAAGCAGCATGTTCACTAGAATGATGTTACGCTGTTTACTTTTAGCTGGTTGGAATCAATGCCCGGAAAGCCCAACTTTGTGCCTGGTTTGAAAATCCAGATCGTGAAGGTCACGTGAGAATGTTGGGAGGAGTTGATCCAAGTCAATCGGAGTTGTGGATCATTCTCGGTAAACTTGAAAGACGCCTGGCTGCTAAAGAAGAAGATCTGATAGAGAAAAACTTGATTTACGAAGCGATTGGTCGATTGGTGGATTCTCTTAAAGCCACAACAGATGCGAACAAGTACATAATTCACTAAAATTCGATTTATTAGTTAATAGTTTGGGATCCATCTCTAAAGTGGGTGGAACATTTTAATTAACTTTCCAAATTAATTTTTTTGACATTTTAGTTCACATATTTTCCTTTCCAACCCCAAATTAATAATATTAAATTTTAATTAAGAAATCAAGGCAAAAGAGAGGTAGGGGTTATTTAATAAAAAGTTGATAATCTCCATTTCTAATGGAGATTGATTGAAACATTCAACATCTATTTGATCAACAGGATTCCTTCGCAATGATTTACAATAGTACTGCTTGCATTCCATATTTTAAAAATTGAATTAAACTACATAATCTCTTAAGTTCGCGTTAAGGAAGCGCATTAGATAAGGAAAGAAGCCTGTAACGTGAATACTTCGGTCCATATAAATAAAGATTTCCTTGATCTTCTTCGCCAAACTCTTCCATGGCTTGAAGCCTGTCCTTAATGATCGAGAAAGTCGGATGATTTTGTATAGTCCTTGCAGATATTTCAGGAATTAGTTTCAATCTCCTTGATAGGCGAATGAGGAAATATGCTTTGGGGTATAACATAGGTAACCTGAGAACATTCTAATAAGGTAAAATCTCTGTTTCACTCCTTCATCCTCTTCCTTACGGAAAGACTGGAATCATGCTCAAGAAGAGACGACATAACTTGGGAAAGCCTATAATCTTCGAGCAGTGTCTGTTAATAGATTTCCCCTCTCCGTTGTTTAAAATACATCTACGGAATATCGACTTTCACTCGCCTCTACCTATTGGTGATTCGAGTAATTTTCCTGATTTGTTATATTAGCTACCTTATTATGGGGAAGCATTCTCTCTCGATCATTCTCGGTGCCACTGTCATTCAATAATTGATAGTGTCTATTAAGTTCATTGCATTTTAGATTGACAGAACTAGAGTGCTACATTATAAGCCCTTGTTTCATTTCGGCATTGGTGACCTTTCTTTTGATTAAATTTCTTCCAATACTGTAAAGAGCACAATTTTTGACTATCCTTCTTTCTTAAGAACGTTTTAAAATTGCAAAATAGAATTTACGACAAATTCTTCATTAAGATGGAATGGCATTGTCCTTATCATTACCAGTCCAATCAAGATGCATTAAAAAAGGTCATTCAAGGTTGAGCTAGTAGCGGATTGCTATTTTAATAAGCCTTGCTCAGTAATCTCTATAGCAAGGTCTCCTTGTTTGGAATAGCTGAGCCACCGCAAAGCTATAGAGGAAACAGAGGTAAGGGATGAAATACCTTTATTTGGGCTGATGTGACTGACAGAGAGCTTAGTCATTATTACACAATTTCGAGTGCATTGACCTCGACATGACTATTGATTGGCTCGGAGGTCTCTGCAGTGGTGATCCCATTTGCTCTCCTGTGTGATTAGCATCACTCCCGCACATTCCAAAAATGTACACCACTTTGGCCCAAACATGCTTCGTCGCCTAGGCTTACACATACTACCTGCGAAGATTAAGTACCACGGTTTTTCCCATTTAGATCGATCACAACCCAAAATGTGCAGACTGTCAACCAAATCCAGCATAGACTAGCTAATCTCCAAAAGAAATTAAAAACCATCCATGCAGAACTAATCATCAGTAGCAATGAACACAATATCCTCGAATCAGAGCATAAGGTAGGTATCGATTTGCTTAACATCAAATATTTAGAAACGTGAAAGGCAACTGGACCTGTATATGGTAAAGATGCTGAGTAACGTAGCCCCAAACGAGGAAACCAAAAAAGCTTACAAACTGGTTAAACGCGGTGAGCAGATTAAGAAAAGCAGACGAAAATTAACAGTTAGTATCTAATGTCTTAAAATTTCAAAAACAAGGCATTTACCAAAAACCAATGAAGAATTGGAAAGTGAAAATATATTTAGCAAATGAAATACAGCGAAGATAATTTTCACCATCCTCTAGCCGCCGTTTTGAGATTCCTAAAATAATAAAAACAGTTCCAAGTTTTGTCTCAGAATGTATCATTCAACAGGTCATTCAGCCTGGGGCGATAATAAGTCATCACAATTGCCGCCAACTTACCTGCTTCCATTTAGTTATGGATCCTGATAACTGTGGGCACCTGGAATACAAAAAAAATATAAAACCATATCAATCAGAGTTCAGAAAATATCATTCAACAGTTCTTTCAGACTGGGGCGATAACAAATCATCATAGTTGGTATTAGCTTACCTGAGTTACTCATTTGGACCTTTCGAAATTACCGCAAATTTGATTGAACTACAATAGTAAAAAATGCGCCTAACAAGGGAATCAGATAATATCATTCAACAAGTCTTTCAGACTGGGGCGATAGCAGATCATCATCGCAGAGACTTACCTTGAAATTTAGCTAGTCTGAAATTCTTCACATTTGTAGAGCATTATTGCCTCCTTAATAAGCCTCGACTATTCTCAGAAACCTTCATGGTAGTTTCTTCTAGTTCGCAAGTCCCACGAAATTAGCTGAGCTACTGCAAAGCCATAGAAAAACGGACGTACTACATGGAACACGCTTGTTTGCGGTATCAATATTGCGTGAGATGTCACAAAGGAATCTTAGTCATTAACAGCATGGCAGATTTGATAAAACAAACCACGTGTCACACAACACCCCCTTTCCCAGTGTCTGTAGGAAGTTAAAAGGGTAAAGAAAAACGCTCGAAAATCAGCTGACAAACACAATTGATCATTCGAGATCGTAAGGTGACTCCTCGGCCGGAATTGGTGTAACAGGTGCTAGAACTAAAGGATTCGAAGCATCTTCGCGAAAAGGTCGCAGTGGCAGAGAGGGGTAGGGGGGAGAAATAGGTACAACGTCGTAGAGCTAGACAGTTTTTCGAGAGGCGGGTGCAGATATAGGCTGGAACCCTAGATACTTACAGAATCCATGGTGCCATTACGGTCAAGAATAAATAATTTGGGTTTGCGTTTGAGGACTTTATAACGTCCACCGTACGGTGACTGCAGGTGTTTCTTTACTGCATCCACTCGAAAAAACGAAGAGGCATGCAGTATTGTGAGATGAAATCCAAATGTCGGGTTTCTCTAGGAGAATGATGATCTGCCGTGGCCCGTATCTTGACTAATTCTGGGTGACTTATGAACTAGGAGAAACTGCCATAGAGGTTTCTGAGTATAGTCAGGTTTAGTTAGGTAGCTAATCCGCTACACATTTGTTTGTATTCGAGCAACCCTGAAATATCAGAAATATTTTAGACGAATTCAGAGAATATCGTTCAACATGTCTTTCAGACTGGGGCGATAAAAATGGCATCATTAACAACTGATAAAACTCACAAAAGCACGAAGGAACAACGCCACGCCACGGATTTAATGAGTCATGCGCATGCGCTGTGCATAGAGGTTGACACTTAAACTATAAACTCTGTATATTTCAGTATTGTAAATCACAAAGAAATAAGAATTATTTTTGTAAGATATATTATTTAAGTTTTAGGCAATAATTTTATAAGTCGGTACATATGCACACTTGAATTATATAATTATATATATAATACAATTTACATATTCATTCACCTTTCCAAAAAAATCAAACCTCCTTCAAAGTCTCTTTGTGAAAATACACTGATTGCTTGAGTTCTTATAACTCCGTGTATTATTACTATATTAGTTGTTATTAGAAAGATACTAATGAAACTAAGTTGGGGTAATATGACACAAAGATACTTAGCTTTAACAATTTTCGAATGAATAAGTGGAAGAGAGAAAGAGTTGAGCTTAACTATTATTTTATAACATGCACAAACTACCTCTTAGTAGTCGAACTAAATGATGTTCTTATATTCAAACACGACTAAGTGACATTCGTTTGCGATATCAGTATGATTAAAATGTACTAATTGACATAACACATGCTCTTGGAAAACAAAATGGATTGCTTTCAGTTTTGGTCGATAAGATGTTCAACTACGGAAGGATTATAACTTTTTTGAACAATCTCTTAAGCATAAATTAGTTCGAATAATAAAGATACGATGAAACGTTTAATAAGAAATTGGCTTTGGTTATTACTTCCCAATTTCGGATTATTTCCTATTGTCATATTAATTGTATTAACGTTCAAAAAAGAAATCTTTGTAATAAAGGTCTGAGAACTTTTAATATAATACTTAACCTATTTTTTGTAAGAGTTAGGGTTAAGGTTAGGGCAGATCCTCCTAGTCGGAAAGGCTATCGCGATGATAGAGAGAAGGGAGACGTGCTGCAACCGAAGCGTTTATTGCAAATTATTATATCAACAAACATGATCAGTTGTTAAATAATTCTAGCGTAATTTTAGTGAACCTTATAGTTAAATATCTGAGCAGTGTTCTGCCCGTACGGCCGCACATTCCAAAATGCGCATTTTATCGTGTGCGGATTGCGTACGTCACAAATGGTGGCCACTTACACAGGAAGTAATAAAACGTTTCAGATTTGATTATAGTCCAACATATAGCTACCTAAAGGCCAAAAAATTAGACTTTGTAGTGTCTTATAAAACTAATGATCTTCCTAATGTTAGCATTTAGCAGCAACCTTTATTGAGTGAGTTGGATTAAGTAATTGGGAGGAAAGGGTTGGAGGAGGAATTAAGAGGAAATAAATGTCAATGTAAAGCTTGGGCAAGTCAGGTTCTGGTAGACAGCAATGTGAATTAACGCTTGAGCCACTGACGGTTTTATCCTGTGTAGGTCAATATGAAATTGTTTGATGAACAGTCTATCAGAAATCATCAACCGGTAAGTAGGTATGGAAGTAAAAATGAGACAAAGTAGATATCCGAGACAAACTGCGTGGGTACTATGCATTGATATGGAGAAAGAACATATGAAGAATATATAGGGCACACAATAAACAAAATTAGATTAAAATGTAAAGGTTGATGGAAACAGAGGTGCTTTAAAAGGAACACATTTAGTTTAACTTACCTAATCGTGGTAACAAAAGGCGAGGCTGGTTGTTTAATATACTTATAGCACAAGGAAGCTTTGTGGAAAAATGTTTATGTGGTCTCATTGGCGTAAGTATATAAGTGATGAAGCTCAAAGATAAATGAGCTAAAGTAAAGCTAAATTAGGTATCTAGTCGCTCTAAATTCCGTTACTTGCTTTTAGCACAATTTAAAGCGTGTTCAATGAATTTGGATAATAAAATCCGGTTTGGTAGTGGAAAGGATTTATGTTACTCTATAAGAATACTTGATTTAAATGTATTTCAATTAGCTCCATTCTCATCACCAATTTATCACTTTAAAAACCTACCCTTCTAGCTAAACCCTGTAATATTAGCCATGAATCTTCAAACAGAATGTGACGTGTAATGATCTAATAAGTCAGAGATAAAGAGAAAGGTGGTCATTACTATTATAGGAATGAAAAACCGTATTGATTAATATACGAATAATTTCAATTTCCAACAAAAATCGTTTGAATTACAATCATATCTGCCTGTATTCCACAAAAATGTTAAAATAACGCAGGGTTATATAAATTGAGCAAGCTTGCAAAGTATACGCTCAAATATGATTAAGTTACATTGACATAAAAAAGCCTTAAAATCTATTTAATTATAAGAACATATAATGGCTTGAAGAAATGTATCTGCGATATAATTACCAATCCAAATGGCTTATTTATGCTTTATTACCCAGATAAGATAACCGTTTGAAAAATTACCATATTATACTCAAATGTGAAATAAATAATTATAAATGGTACATAATTTACACAAAATGAATTCAGCGTTGTTTAGATAACGAGGAGGCAGTTTGCCTTTTAGGAATTCTATGAAGGTCCGATTGGTGCTTCTTTCCTGTAAGTATTTCATTTATTGCAGCCTCATTTCTGCACTTTAATGTTATATAGCGGCTAAAATCTTTATATTTTTTGAATCGCACGTTCAGCTTACTCTATGTTTGGAACTAACATTGATTTTTAGTTATTTTTTCGATTATTCTGTTGGCTTATCTTCATTTAGGTGGTTTTTTTATACCACTAAGGAATCTTAATAACTTACTTTTATAGTTTGTCTCATTAATCTGTTTAAATTTTGGCATAGGTCGATTTTATGTACTCTGCCAACATTTACTTGCTCATTTGTGAATACCATTTTATTATTTTAAAACATTGACCAAGCACTATGCATTATGGTCACTGACGTCTATTTATTGTCAGTATTATATTTACGATTTTAATTTGACATTTCCTTCCCTTAAAAATGTTTTTTATTCCGTAGACTAATGAATGGACCTCATGGTGATAATTTAGTTGACCACAATCTTTCCTTCGATCAACTTCGCATTTCAGATGTTCCGGCTAAAGATAAGATGGAGGCATCGTATTCCAATTCAGTATTGCTAAAGACTATATTACCGTTGCCTTAAGTAAAATAATATTCGACACGAAATTAAAAATTTTACCTCTTTCATTTTTTAGCATGAAAACGGTCTCTACACGCCAAAAAAGTCCTCGCGCAAGAATGTTCTTGTCAAGATCTCAGCTGTAGCCGAAGTTGAATCTACTTTTGCAGTTACTACATCTCCAGATTATGCTTCGCCTTCATTTGTAAATAATTCATTTGAGGTTAATTTCCAACCGGAAAAAGGTAACAATCTACTCTCGAAACGTGAATTTTTTGATCCTGATGATTGTACTTGGAACCCTCGACTTCATGTTAGTTGCTTTTTTATATCCTTGATTTTACTAACTGTACGAGGAGTGGCGTTTCATTGACTACATTCCATCCATAGCCAGAAATCTAAGTAACCTCCCATCCTTTTATTAATCTTTTGTTTAATTAGCGAATATTCCGGTTATCAAATAACGGATCTTTAAATATGCTTACTCTCAGCCGCTATTACATCTCACTAGGAGTGAATCAAAGAATAGATTTGGTACATGAATAATCCATTATTTGTATTTGTAGTTAAGTAATAAAAACACTTCAGTAAATCTGATTATTGTTTCAAACTAATTTCGTTTTTAAATAATTTTAACACTATCTCTAATCTTTATATACAATTTTCTGTTTACATTTATTTGAATAGTACTTGTGGATGAAAATGATGTTCTATTTAGGGTGACATTCATCCTTAATCGTCTAGGGTTTGAACTAGATATTTTCAATATTTTTCCAAGTATTGATTGACTAATCTAACAGTGGTTTTCATTATAGCGTTGCTCAGTAGCATGAAAGGCTGTTATAAAGAACGGTTGTCAAGGAAAGTACTTCAGCCATTGATGTAAATAAGTATTAAAAGCACATCTTGTATGTATAAAGTAATATTAAATGATAGCGCATAAGGTTCCATAGGAATAGGAAGGATAGATAGGTTTTAATTTGTAAAGGTGAGAGGAAACGACCAACTTCCTACAGTGACCACCAGTCATCCTAACGGCTTACAAGTTGCTTAAGTTCATAACTGCCGCTTGCTCATTCGCCACTGTCCTCCCATATTTGTGTGCTGACAAGTGTAACCCTTTTTTTGCCTGGAGACTGCCAGTTTAGCTAACGTTTAATGCCTCATTAGTTATGGGCTTGATGCATTTAAATAAAAAACGTTTTGAAGGTTACTAATCCTCGTATTCACTCTATGGCTGTGATTACGCCTTGAATACATGCAAGCATTTTCTCCCTCAACTTTTATCAATATACCGGAATGGATTCAGTATAAATGATTTATTTTAATCACGTAGAGCAACTTCACTTTTCTCAATGTACCATAAAAGACGCGCGCTAACTCTTTTCTATGATTTCTCTGAAATGTCCACGTTAGGGGTAGT
The DNA here is from genome assembly GCA_000469805.3 of Hymenolepis microstoma. Lineage (NCBI taxonomy): Eukaryota > Metazoa > Platyhelminthes > Cestoda > Cyclophyllidea > Hymenolepididae > Hymenolepis > Hymenolepis microstoma. Next base: position 33,110,704 of record LR215989.1, on the reverse strand, counting down.
TATCTTCATTTTAGAACTCTTGGCCCTCTTTAGCGTTGGCATTTGTGTAGAGTCTTCAAATCGACGAGTTAATAACCACTGTTTCTCACTTAATTTCCATAGGCAACGTCTGGTGGTGGAAGACGCTATCACTGTCGGTGTTGTCGAAAAAAATTTGTTCGCAAACGCGATCTCAATCGGCATCAGCACATCGTCCATGGGGTTCTGGCCTATGTCTGCAAAACCCGAGGCTGTACGGAGCGCTTTGAGACAATGACTGATCTTGCTAATCACCGCAGTCGAGTGCACCTCACTAACCGCACCCCGAGAAACTGCAAACTTTGCAATCGCAAATTCGTCACCGAAAAGTCACTTATGGTATGCTGGAATTTTACTCTGGGAAATTGTCGAAGCCTCCTAGTTGGGATATTTGTTTTTTCAAAACGAATGGATTCTGTTCCACTATTTTGGTCGTATTCACTTAAGAAGCATGTTCAGTAGTCAAAACTTGGTGTAAAATGCGCAGATGTAGGGGGTGGTGCAATAAATAACGTGGTCGTCGAGTAGTCAGTGGTCAGGGGTTCGATGCTTATTGGTACATACACAATGGGTAGTAAAAAGCATGGCTTGATTATAAGCTAGTCAGTTTCTGATACCAATCTTCGGTCACTGCTCGGGATTAATTCATTTTAATGTTTATTCTAACGATGTCAGTGATGAATTAATTTAATTTATTTTATGCCTAATGGTTTACTTTATAATGGGGTTTGCCTTATCCCTTAATGAATGCCTTATAAATGAATCAGAAGGGAGTTTTTTGTTTTTTAAAGTTTTTTTTTTTTTCAATTTCTAGAAAACCAAATGGTATTATTTTGCGACTTTTACAAAATTTTACAGCTTTCCTTCCTCGATATTTTTTTTCGAGAAAGTAAACTAATTGCCACATTATAGCAATTTTTCCAGATGGAAACATTTCAAGTCGATATTAGTTACATTCTAATTAATATTGGGCGAGGAATGAATTGGTAAGCTCCAATATTAACCCTTTAACGCCTGGATTATTTTTTTTAAAAATGTACCCGACCGCACTCATGTGTGTCTCACAGCAGACTGATGCCACCGACTTGATGAGTTTTGGTGGTATCCGACGAAGGCCATAGACGTATTGTGCATGTTTCGAAGGGCAAAAGCGCCCTTTGTTACGAGTCTGGTATCAATGGAGCTTATTTTGAAAGAGGACGTACGGTCCTAAGTGCGTTAAAGGGTTAATCACCTTTGGCTCAATGTTGTTTTTACTTCAGTGGTTGAATTGCATTTTACGAAGAATGTGAGTTGTATTTATCTCTCCACCTAGTTATCTTATTTTGAGGTCTGATTTCTAGACTCTCGATATGGAAATCGTTAGTTTATTCAAAAGCCGATATAAGTTCAACTAGTGTTCAGTGAATTTTGTCCACTATTTAGTCCAGAATGAAGAATGAAAATGTGATTTTATCACGTTCATCGGCCTACGGTCGTCAATATGGGCCGTATCTTTCACCTCTAAAGATGATCAAACACAGATTATTGACAAATTAGTGCTACTCCCAACAGCACACTCAGAAGCGCAACTTCAAACATTTTTTTTGTAGATGCATCTTAGATGGCACAACCTACGGCCATTCCGATGTAAGAAACGCACATTATACTTACAAACCCGTAAAGAATGGTCTGAACATCGGGACAGTGCATATCCGGTGGAAAAAGACCAAGCAAAACCGAAAAATTCTACTAAAAGTGCAGGTACGCTTCATTTATCACCTACGCATTTTTCTTGCTTCAATCTCTCAAAGCACAAGCCTTTTTCAGGTTTTATTCTTGTCTGCCTTCTCTCATTGTATGCGATAAACACAAATCGGCATCATTACCTTGCGATAATTAATCATGTGGTTATTTACTGAGTCAGTCGTTGCCCTCGAAAGAGGCGAACGATTTGAGTACTTGGTGGGACGAATTCGGTGCCCACTTGTGTTTGGTGCACATGAAGACATTAATTTCAACTGCTTTGGTAATGGACACAGGAATGAAGTGCATTTTTCAATATTTTTGGGAACGATAGCAGATGATATAACTTGGTCATTCAAGATATTTTTGGTTATCTTTAACGAGAAAATGAAACTGTAATTGGGCAAGACTACATCTCCGTGCTAGTACTTAACCAGATGTTTCACTTGAATTATAGCTCCACTTTCAAAGAAGGAGGAAAAAGAAATACAAGCTGTCCTTTCCAGGCTTCCAGCTATTTTGGTAACGTATAAGTTAAGATTTTTTATATCTTTGTAGACGTTTTCTAATTGTTGATTTATATTACTGTCTAGCCAAAACCACCACGAGGTAATCATCTCAAAATTCCTATTCCGCCATTCCATTCTGGTCCCTCTTCCGATTCTCGTGAACTCAGGCCTTTGATGCCCGCATCATTTGTCAATTCTTTTCCTGAAGAGAACTATGTTCCCATTTATTCCTCCCGTCCATCACCGGCCACTGACAATGTCTCCGAACAAATGGTAAAGTTTGTTCCTATTATTTTGGCTACTTAAGTTAATTCAGTAAAATAAATTATAATTGTAAATTTCAGGTCCACCCTCCCATTAACGCAATCCTTCCGCCTCAATATCCCCAAGCAAATTATGAAAATATCTACCCCATAGATTCATCTTATTACGTTCCACGTAAAGCTACCACTTTACCATTTAACTATTTGCTCTGCTCTACTGCTTCAATCATTATTCAATTCCTCATTGTAGCCTATCAGACTAATAGTGGATATGGCGTTCAAGTAGAGACAGATTTCGGAATGCCTCCCGTGGAGGTGGTTGATCTCAATACCTACCCCGTGGAGATTACGAGTCCAACAGACATCAATTGGCCGAACCCGGATTCCTTTGCAGTCGATCACAATCAGAACTGGGTAAGCGCTTGTTGAGAGTAAACTTTTCCATTTCATACGTTTTCAGGCGGTATCAAATTGGGATACTTCTCTTTTGCAGCTTCAACCGATAAACCTATATGAGGAAAGCCAGCAGGATGCAGAACTCATGCAAATGGTTGAGGAAACACTACAAGGCGACTTGAACCAAAATCTATAAGTATTCCGCTTGAAGCTACTGGTGCATTTATAGGATATATATGTATAATTTAAGTTGTCTTTCAATAACATGCGACCTAAAATTTTTCGTTATCAAACTTTTGTATTGTGCAACGAATAACTTTGGCTGATATTTAATTCTTTTGCTTAAATAATAATATTTCGCCTATTTTTATGATATGGTGGTAGTCTTTTTCTTATCTCACCGTACACACCGACGGGGAGTAATGATAACAGAGATCTCGTAAGAAAAATATCTTTTTACAACAAACAATTCTTTAGGTGAATGCAGGTATACAAAGATAGATTCTTTAGAATTTTTTTTCAAATAGGGTTAAGAATATTTTCGGATCATTTGTCTAGATATAATTAATACTTGAATCCAAGAAAGTAGATTAGAAGAAAAGGGGTGGGGGGGGGGGGGGGGGGGGGGGGGGGGGGGGGGGGGGGGGGGGGGTGGGGGGGGGGGGGGGGGGGGGGGGGGGGAGGGGGGGAAGGTCCCGACCTACTTCAAGACAAAGCAATTTCGAAATTGGTCAAGTGTTATTAGTTATTGGTGTGCTTTCTTGTCATTAAAACTGTTTTCCTTGCCCATGGGGTGGGGATGAAACACGAGAATACAAATAGCAATAGGATAATTAGAGTGTGGATTGACAAGGTGATTTGGCCGTCACATCTCTGCTATTTGCAAATTGTCAACCATTATATGCATGTAGGCTTAGTTTGTAATCTAAATCACTGGGGGAAGATTGAATTGGTCAAAATAGCCGGTGGGTAACACTGAAAATCTCCCGCTAACATTTGGTGGAATCCAGGCACAAATAATGAGATAAAAAATTAGGAATGAATTTTAAATCTCAAAGATATTATCTTAGTCAATGCGGCGCTTTCTATTCGAATAGAACTTCAACAGTATTTTTTGGAATAATCAAAGAACAAATTATTTTCCTGCAATTTCCTAATATTCATTGTGTTTGTGTTATAATCGGTGAGAAATGTGAGTGTATTCTAAGCGAACTTCTCAATTTGAAACCTTCGTAAAACCGAGTCCAATCGCCGCTTTGTTATTTGCATCCATAACGTAGAAAAATTGCTGTTAAACTCTATTGACTTTGAGGTATGCTTTGCTAAAGCTCCTTTCTTGTGATCTCTCTTTCTACGTGGTGTTCTTTGTCTAGCTTTTGCCTTTTCCCCCTCCCCTCCCCCCTCCTCCACCACTCTCTTCTTCTCTCTCTCTCTCTCTCTATATATATAACTACAACACTGCAAAGAGTATCCCAGCCTTGAGACCCTACATCAACGATTTTATATGTTTTACGGAAAGTTATATGCTCTGATTGAATTCAGGTCAAAGTGAGATGAAAGACAAAAGGCATGCAATCGATTTATGTTAGCGTGCGGTTGGGAAAAGTATTTGTAGGAGACTTTTAGGAAGTAATATATCAGCACAATTCATATCAAAATTTGTATTAGGAGGTTATAATTGTAGGTGGCGAAATAATGTGAATGTGAAAAACTCGGAGAAGTAAGGTCAATGGCAACTTCATCTCACTTAATTATGCATCGGTAAATTATTAATTTTTCAATAAATGCCGTCACTTATAAGATGAAAAATTTTCCTTGTTTTCTTAGACTAATATTAATAATTGATAGCTTCTTTGGGAAGTGTCTGGTATTATTTAAAATGACAATTTTTATCTTAAACAGCAAAAAAAAATTTATTTAGGTCATTAGAATTGTATAATAGCAAATGCTGTAAATAACTCGTGATTTTTTTAAATTTCATTAAGTTTCTTAAAAAGCGACGAAATTATCGTTGAAGGACGCTCTTTATTTCAGATTTCCAAAATGTCTAACACTTGAACTCTTTTCTTGATGGATGTGATAGGCATTGAATTATCTACTATAGAATTTTCGGCTCCACTAGATTTTCAAATGCAACAATTGCATTGTCGATTACTCAATTTATTCCACCCACAAGTAATTGTGGCACAAAATCTTTCAAGATGATTTCGATCTGAGCGACTGTGGCTGACATTAGGACCGAATTGTTCATGTGAGCTAAAGTTATGGGTGGCATGACTGATGATGGAGAGGAAATAATATTCTGATCTACAGTCTCTAAAACTCCTTATGGTGTAAAGGGGGATGAGATGTTGTTCTTTCCATTTCCCAATTACATTTATATTGAATCGATGTAGACGCGTTGATCGTGATTATTTTCAATGGAGTTGAGACTTATCCTCTTGTTTTATGTTCAGGTAGCAGTTTCAAAGCAAAGTGGTGGCACTCCTTCCCACAATACTACATTTGAAGGCACTTTTCTATTTCTTTGCTTCTATTTGAAAAGTCAATAACTTTGAGAAAACACATTTAGGAAAAGATTAGTGTGATTAGTATATCTTGGCAATCGAGCATTGTCCAATCCAAAAATCTCAAATAATCTCTTCATAGTCCCGAAAAGTATATGCCATGCGAACAGTCTACTTTCTATTGAATTGCCATTCCTTGAATGTTTCTGTGCAAATTTGAATAAGCACTAGTGGGTTCACCGCATCCAAGCGGGTAACAGCAACGGCGTTCTACTTATCTGAAGAGCTAAATGCACCGAAATTTCCAGCTTCCGGTTCATTATCTATTGCTCGATAAGATCCAACTACTGAAACCATATCCTATTTGTCGAGAAAGTAAACCCCGAGATTTGCAGCACTGAGTCAAACTACAATGAATCATTACCTTATGTGACTAGTAACCAACATGCAGTAGAAAGCATGGCTCCTGTAATGCTCCACCCCCCTTCAACCTCTCATCGTGTATCATTTTATTATAATGTTCACAGTAAAATAGCAAATAACATTAGTTATGGATAGTGTCTACCCACCAGCTATTTTGACCAATTCAATCTTCCCCCAGTGATTTAGATTACAAACTAAGCCTACAGGCATTTAATAGCTGACAATTTGCAAATAGCAGAGATGTGACGACCAAATCACCTTTTCAATCCACACTCTAATTATCCTATTGCTATTTGTATTCTCGTGTTTCATCCCTACCCCCATGGACAAGGAAAACAGTTCTAATAACAAGCAAGCACACAAATAACTTCCCACTTTTTCCACCCCGCTTGCTTAAATATATTTTACATTTGACCACTTTCGAAATTGCTTTGTCTTGGAGTAGCTCGGGACCCCACACCCTCCCTTTCATTCACTTTTCTTCTAATCTCTTTTTTTGCTTAAAGCCGCTAGAATGGGTTTTGTCTTTCCCCATGCGGATTACCATCGTCATAAATTTTATCGGCTTTTAAAAGCTTTGCGGTGGGTATGGAATATTCTCCACATTCATTGCAACAGCTGCGGCGTAGGAAAGTGTTAAAGGTTTATTTTTTTTTTTATTTTTAGTGGGAACTTAATGCGAAAATCTAGACTAAAACCCTATTCTTAGGAGGTGCTTTAATTGCTGCCTATTTCTACAAATTTGAGACTAATTCTGTATTAATAAAAAATTTATTTAAATTCTTTGTTTAAGACATTCTCTTCAGTGTCGCAAATATGGCACTATTTTAACACTATAATTTCGTTATAAAAATGGAGATTTTCCTATTATTATGGATATACGTGTCGACTACCTCCACTATTATGGTTGACTACTTTGATGAAATAGCGGACGAATGTCTTGATTCTCTTTCCCTCCTTTTGCGCCCATTTATGGAACATTTTGGCTATATATAGGTACATATTTAGATTTCCTATTTGTCTATGTAAGTGTTTTAACTGTGCACTTATTTTATTTTCCATAATATTAATTCTAGCCATCTGTTATTTCTTTGTACTAGTCAAATAAATCCAAAAACTGTGGTATCGTACTTGATTCAACTGAGAAAATCTAGTAAGTTAGTTCCGATATTCAAATTTTGCTCAATTGCTGTCGGCATTTTTGGCCTACTGAAATGAAAATAGGTTACTTCGGAGTTTAGTGTTAGCAGAATAATTACTGATAAAATTTCATTTACCAGTAGAAAGTACCAATAAGGCGCCGAAATATATCTAAGAGAAATAATTGTCGTGGTGAATGGCTCCAATTGATGATAAGCAGACATTAGGTCAGACGTTGGAGGCTTTGTCGTCCTCAGCGAAGGTCGACAAAAATGGAGTTCTGAAAATGTTAGATTCATAAATGGTAGGTTTTATCAATTAAGTGAAAGTACAAAGTGTTATTTAAAGATCGTTGAGCACGTTACTATCCAAATGGATTTTATAATTATTTTATTATTGTCCTTTTAAAAAAGTAGCATTTCCTTCTATGGAATGGTGAAGACTTGATGGTCCATAGCCTAATCATAAATATAACCTCTTTAAATTACTTAGTTATCTGGCGTACCAAATCTCTCAGCAACATTTGGAGAGAGTTGTAGTAGGAATGAGTTGGATTTTGTGAGCTGGATTGGTCATTAAGATCACTCTTTGCAGATAAGACAAGAACCACTCTTCTTTCTCTCAACCTTATGACAGTAAAATTTATGTGAGCTCATATTCCCTGGTATTATTGCTCCATCTCAAATTTTTCCCTTCGCTTACTTCTAAGTGCTACGTATAGAGATATATTTGTTTTTATAATATATTCGATGGGTAGGGACTGAAAAAGTAATTACTTATCCTCATAATAATTTCATCCAATTTTAACTGACCTGTAATGCAAGATCTTTGAAAGACAATAAACTGTCTTCAACGAAATTGTTTAAAACAGTAAAAATTTATTGTTTCACATAATCTGCCTTGAGTGCCAAAGATCGGTTTTCCTCTTACTCTTAAAATCACTACAAAAGTACCTTTACCTACATTCCTCAGAACTTGGAAAAATTTCTGAATAGTTTGAATAAATGATAAATGTAATATCCACTTAGTGAAAAATGTAAAAAAGTGATTTTGGTGTGTTAGATAGTGCTTGGTCTTGGAATCAGAATATTTATAGAGAGAGAGAACAAAAATATACATCCGGTTTTCATTTAATTGGTAAATTTGACATTCAACCAGGTGCTTTTTGTTATTTATGAAGATCTTGAGTAATAATAGATTTTTTTAGAATAAAAATTATCAATTACTTTTTTGCAAATTAAAAAAGAACAAATTAAGGGACATCTGCTATGCCCAAACCATGTAAGCTTTTTGTAAAAATTGAAACCCGTCACATAGTATTGGTGTGTTAAATTAAGAGCAAGGCAGTGCAGTGTGTCGCCAGTCCTATATACTCGCCCTTGACTGTGGAAAGATCCAGAAAAGTGGCAACAACCTTGCCAATTAGAATATCATAAAATGTGCCCTCCCTCCTTCTCCCCCCCCCCCCCCCCACATATACATAAATCAATAAATGCTCATGAATTAAATCAAGATACTCTAATTTCTACCGACTATTCGCCAGCTCTGTTTCATCCATTCTTCAGTCCCTTTGTCGAATCTTTTAATCTAATGCTTTTATCTGATTAAAACCCAGTGAAAGAATTTTGGTCTTTCATGCGCCTTTTTAGCTTTTCATCCTTCACGTCTTAACAGACTTGTATAGAACTTCTGTTATTAAGAAGTTTGTCTTCAATTGATTTTATAAGATATGTTCGATTTTTTGTCAACTAATCTACTGTTAAAACTGAATTTTCGATTTGTAGGAATGCTCACGGGTATTTTACAAATTTAAAATTTACACTTACTATGCTGAATTCTTAGGATAAAATAAAAAAGCCGTTGAATTAAGGGTATCATTTGATATAATTATAAGTTCAAAAATTTTGTTGAAAAGTGTAAGTGAATTAAGAAAAATGCATATTACGTGGCAAATAAAAATTTTGAACAATTATTGCCAAAATTTTGAATTTTATTTCATGATTAAATATGATTTCTTACTAATTTTAATGGGTTCAGCGTAAACAAAATTCCAAAATTGAAGATTTGAGAAAAATTGTTCCATTTAATTCTATGAAGTAAAATGAGAAAAAAATATTTTATGCTTCACAAAGAAAAACGTGTTAAAATGTAATTGTGGCTGATATTTACCCGCTTAAATGTCAAGTGTAGAAAGAAATTTTTGAAAATGTGCATATATTTAAAATGAAAACTAAATGAATTTTTTTTAATATATGAAGGTAAATATATTAAGCATATCTATTTGGTATTATATAATGATATCATATAACCGATGGTAACCAAAATCTTGCCAGTCAATACACTATCTTATTAAATAGAAATCTCTAAATTATGCAAAACGATAATATAAACTCAAAAACTATGTCCCGGAATTAGTGACTTATTGTCATTGCACAGGAACAAAAGTTTCCAATTAAAAATAGCAATCATTATGATATCTTTAGAATTAACGTAAGAACCATTTTCGTTTTTCTACCATTAGACCAATAGTTAATTATATTTACCCACTAATATGTTTAAAGCAAGACATTTTATAGCATGCATAGCCAATGAAAAAATATAAAAAGCATTATATAAATCACTTAAAGTAGAGAAACTGCCTTAAATGCTAAAAGTCCGCGTCACTTTATTAATTATATCTCGCGTAGTTAATTTTTGATTTGATTAGCTTAGTGATAATTGAGCAAGGTTCAGTGCTGCTCAGACCCATTCTAAACAGACGACCAGATTTCCATATTCAACATTCCTTAACTAACTGATACAAATGTCTAAAACTGTTTCTCTTACGGACATTATATCTTGATAGATCAAAGTATGAGAGAGGTTAACGGCATGCGCAACAAATCAAAATGACAACTTCATTTCATTGAAAGATTATTATTAAAGGTAAACTTAAATGAGCTCCACTTTGCGAACTTTCCTATTCTAAAAAAATTGTAAATTGTTTCAGGTGGCCAAAAAATAATAGAGTTTATAAAGCTGTTGAAATAAGGCAAGGCTGAACACGAAAAAGTAGTTAACCGTTCAATATTCACCAATAGTTGAAAGTTAAAATTTGATCAACAATCTGGATGACGAATTAAGAATTTTAGAACATGAAGTGGTGAAATGCTCGCTTAAATCTGAAAAGTAAATATGTTTGCTTCTTCGACGATCCTCACTCGATTCTCTTCCTCCAATTCCCTAAAATTTCTCCTTATTAGATTATTGACCATTATTGGGTAATTAGAACAAAATTATTTATGCTTTTAGTTTCTATTGTCAAATGATAACTTTGGATTGAAGTAACAATAAAATGCACAGGTCGTTGAAAACTTTATACTTTTTGGAGATTTTTCCAAAAAACACAATATAGGAAATTTAAATGAATTTAGTAGTAATAATAATAATATAGTTATTTGAATTCATGAAAGGGCGATTTATTTTTCCATTTAAAATCTTTTTCAATTTATTCAATTTGGTATCGGTTGGCAAGCAATTCCTTACATTAAAAATAGATTTTATATTTTCCAAAATATCCACAAATCTATAATTTTCAACTTACTCACGTTTGCCAATTATTTGACATATTTTCTCAATTTTTAACTTAATTAATCGTTCTTTGGTATTTTCATGATTTCTGGTGCAGGAAAAGTTATGATATTAATGGTATTTTCTTCAATTACCCAATAATTGATACACCAAATATGACACGAATAAATCAATAATCCGAACTTCGATTATTTGAGAGTTTTGTTGCTCTGATTATCTTGCGCATTTAGTTTTACCACCCCTCCCGAGCCCGGCACTGGTGTTGTACTCCTTCAGACACAATCAGCAATTTCATCAAAAATTCACGTAACTTAAGTCGCACATTTTTATACTAGTGAGTTGCCATAAGGCTATTCATTTTGAAGTATTTAAGGAAACATAAAAAACCCATAACATATAAGAGCTGTTTCAGCATATTTAACAAAGGTATTGCAAAGATGTAAGTAAACGTTCCCTAATACACCATGGCTCTATCATTTCAATAGTGCAAACCAATAAATACTATGTGCGTCATGATCTAAACCAACATGTCAGAACATGGGAAATCTTTTCGTAACAGATGCCGGTGTTAAAAAGAGGACATGAGTTAATTTGAGAGTGAACTGACCTAATCATAGGCATAGACCCTACCTTGTCAGCAATTCGTGGCTGAATATTTGGTGACTTTTGCATTGTTCAATTAAAATCAATTTTGTATCGTGCAGCCGTCTACCCACTGTCGTCTTTCCCTCTGTTAAAACCATTACTACCATTCACCCAACGTTATCCAGTTGATAATATATTATACAGATATGAAGATAAGAACTTTTTCAATCCCAAACCCCAAGGACGTCCTCATTTGGAATTATATATAAAATTTAAATTCTCTGACCAGTTGGACTAGTTAATTGAAATTCACGTAGATTTCATGGCATTATTTAAAACAATCAATCAGACTTAAATACATTATCAATGAATTACAAATTTTTCAAAAAATAAAAGAGCTTGATTTTATCAGTTGATGCAATGTCAATAATGTAAGAAACCGACGAACAGAAGACAAATACATTTTTGAAAACCAAATTGGAAACTGAAAGTTGACGAACTTGAGACTTTACATGTTATTATTAGGCATTACTAAAAACTATTATGCCTTGCCTGTTGCGTGCTCATTTTTTTGAGATATTACTCACAATGAGTAATTTAGAATAATTTTAACGCCGTTACTATAGTACCCTGGTAAATGCAAATATAATGTGTAACTCAACTTAACAAGTTGTCTCTCCCAACTGGCGTGTGAAGATAAACTTATCTTTTAAAGTGGCTGAGTCATGAAGAATATTTGTTTAACTATGGATATGGTTCATATCAATTGATCACGCAATTATGGATTTGAAATTAAATAAATTGTTTTTAATCTATTATTAAAGGAGCTTGCACATAATTGTGAATCCAAAATCCTCACTAAAGTAACAGTTTACTTAGCTGATCTCGACTTTCTTTTGAATAATTAGTGGTTTCCTATAACTCCATTTAAGCATTCTTTAAATGCTTTTATCTTAAAATAATCAGTTAACTAAATACTTAAATCTTTTCATACTGCAAATATGTGTTTGATAAGTTTAAGTTTTTCATTAAACAATAGTTCATGCAAAAAACAAAACCCATTTTATCTTAAATCGGCTTTCAATCAGTTTAAATGTTCTTTTCATTTCAGTTTGAGTAAAAAAATCTATATGTAAATAAAAGTTTTATTGTAAAGCTCTCCCGGTAATAAATCTAACCGACATTCGGAAAAAGGAATATGCATGAAAAAATCAATAAATGTTAAGTGATTTTAACAAAGTTGATTCTTAAACTTATATTTATGGGAGGAAACACATTGCTATTAATCATGATTTCCAATTATCTACCAATTAAGCAACAGAGAATTAGGATCTATTAAAGTCAAATTTGGAATTGAAAATTGAACTTGTTCAATGATTCCTGAAATATTGACAGAAATTCTGAATAAAGTTAACTTTGATTTTACAAATATTCTTCGTTAAATTTTAAGTAACTTTTGATTATTCATTATAAATTATAATTTGTTTTGTAAAATTTTGTTAAATAAATAAATTAAAATTTATTAGTTGCTTGTATTTTAATTAAATCCGATTTGTGAGAAGTAATGGCTAGTATAAACTTCAAAGAAGTACAAACCATTGAATATTCAAATTATCTTATATTACTACATAAAACGGCAGATAATTCTTTATTACTGCAACAGGTAGATAATTTTTTTCCATAAAATTAATTTCAGTTTCATTAAAGACAGTCAAATGATTACACAGTTTGAATAGGTAAGGAAACTAAATTAATAAAATATGACGACTCACAAGCGAGACACTCTGATTGGAGGTCGTTGGTGCGCAGCAAATTAGCGGGATTGGCAACTGGATTGGTCAACTTAGACTAATAAAAGTGCTCTCGAAAATCAGCTTTCCCACAGAGGAAGCTCCATGAATTCGCTTCTATTGCCGACGTGAGCGTTAGAAAATGCTTCGCTAAATAAGCTTGAAATTTGAAAAAAATTATTTCAATACTGGATCAAATTAATAGAAATGGGATATTTACGTTTGTCATTAGTTAAAAATTACCAAATGAAATATTAGCCTTACTTGTTATTTTTCACACTTAGGTTTTGTAAATAACCACCTTGTAAGTGGAAATAGGGAGAAAAGGTTTAAAAATAATTAATGCTTTTTTTCGAGTAGTGGATTGGAAGGAGATTAAAATGTTCCATAGAAAACCAACTGGTACATATTCGAAATTAGGAGCTCGAAGGTCAGTTGATATTGATATTGGATTTGAAATTTTGTCCAAACAACTCGCTGCACTATATTTCAACTATTCAGACATGATATCCGAAATATTACGAGGCTCATTTGAGTACGCTTAAGGTGAACTTTAAAAATTATTAAATTACTTTTTATTACACTTTTTATTCACTTACTATTATGATTTATAGTGTAAATCCAGTATCTACTTTAATTCCTCGATTCATTTCTGGTTGTCATGGATTTGTGAAATAATCTGCCAGAAGACTGGATGGAAGCAACTTTGAAACTGTTAAATCAAATGATTTAGTGTTAAATATTTCTTACATAACGAAATATAGAAATAGCACAATTAGCATAAATCTTATTGTAAGGAGATTTTGTATCAGCAAACCAGTTCCTTGCTAGCTCGATATGGATCCCTATTCTTTATGAAAGAATAACTTATACACTAGCTTCAACGATCCAAAACGTGGAATGTTGTTGATAGAAAATATATGCCGTTTATAGACTGGCCTTCTACCTTACGATGATATTTTAGAATTGTTCCATTCCAATGATGTTTCCAAAAATTGTTGCATTAAAAGGAATATAATCATTTTGGGTAAAAATAAATGTTCAGTTATTTCTTAAATTTAATATTCATAATGAGACGAATTATTTTTGCATGAAACAATAAAGTCGTGACGCGATCATTTCAGACGATTTATTTAAAACTTAAACTAGTTGCACTTTTGCTTTCGACATAAATCACCCACAAAAAACAAAAAGACTGATTAATCATTGTTTTCAAAACGCCATTTGGCCTGGTTACAGTAGGAAAACGATCGTTTCCTTGCTTTTGCCAGGAGGGAAGCGCTTGAGATCTTTTCCTACCGCCGCATATTTTTCCAAACATAAAAGTTTTAATTTTGATTGATATAATATTTTAAGATTTTGTAAAAATATATCAGATTCACGATAAATTCAGGTGAATCTTTACGAAGATGTATTGTGACAATTATTTCAAAATTATGAATGCAGACTGGATCATTTAATAAATGCCATTGTTGGTAACTTATAAAACTTGTAGTTTAATTAATTGTAGAAGATGTGCATTGAAACTTACCAATCTACCTTGTAGGTTAATCATTTGATCAATGAACTCTGCAAACCGAGAATCAGTGTAGAAAGGCTGAAAATTGTACGATTAAACATTAAACTAGTCTGCAGAATGTGCTCTACATGGAAGCCGAGTAAAATCAGAATCTCATTTAAAGCCTAGTCGAGTAGAATATTCTTCAGAGAAGCCGAAGGAAGCTTAAAGAATTTATCTCTCCTTCAGTGTATCATCGATTATTGGATTCCAATGCCCACACCTCGATATGTAGGGCAAACAGTGAAGAACCTATCACTGATGTTATTGGCTAGCCGGACAACCAATCATTAAGCAGATATCATTAGCAAATATTTGAATTTTTCTCCATAATATACAGACTAGAAATTTTTATTCTTCTCTTTAGGGTCTGAATAATTGTAGCTCAATTAGTGAGTAGCAGCGCGGCTAACATAAAATTTTGTAAAATTCTTCTATTTCACCAAAATTCAAATCATCGGTACTTCTTTTTGCCTTACTCTAGATATTTTTTGGCATCCTCGCATTCTGAAGAGGCCACCCGATAAAGTGACCTTCTTCTTTGCATTACCATGGATAATCAGTTTTAAATCATTAATTATATATATATATATATATATATATAATTTTACTAACTGAGCGTCATAAAAAAATTTGTCTTCAAAAGCATAAAGTTTGAGAAGATACATCCCAATAAGAGTGATGAAAATATTTTACCATAAGTTGTGCTATTACCATAGATGAGCTTGATCTAATTTAATCTGAATAGTTGGCTGATGATAGGGTGGTAAAAATGGTACCGCAGCATTTGGGCTATTAGATTATAGAAACTGATGAACCAGAAGGGGATTGTAGAATCTAATGGAAATTTTAACGATTAGTCAATAAGCAAAGCTTGTTGAATAAAAATCAAATCTAGTGTTCATGCGCACGAAAATTTATATAAATATGAATCAATTAATGAACAAGGACTGATAAATAAATAATATGCACAATTCCAACTTGTTTTACTAAATAAAGGACTTATAGTGTCTAATTGTTTTCGTTAATTTGCAAACTCAAAAACAGGAATATTTTTAATGATCAAAATGTGCGCAATTATGATTAATAGTGACATAATTTTAATTTTAAACGACTGTTGCTAAGACTAAGAGTGATAAATGATAAATGCTTACGGTTTATTAATAGAATATTACAGTTATAAACATTTTTTCTAGACAAAACTATTCAATTTCGAATATGTTATGACGTGATTTTTAGTGAAATATAAATAGATTTCATTAAAAACGATTCTTGTAGATTCTACTTCCTTTAAATTTAGAATTATATTCGTATTCGAATAAAAGGTGTGTGTTTAGAAATATATTGTGAATCTCATAAAATATTTATTGAACGCCAAAACTATGTTTACTATTGATTAGATGCAATATTATATGGTACATTTCAAATAAATCACAAGATTATTTAAAACAAATCTCTGCTAATTAATCGGGCATTTATTTCTTAACTATCCTGTTAAAATGAACATCAATCCATTGTATAAACACCGAGTTAAAAGGACTTAGATTGAGCTAGAATTCATTTCACTTCTCTGACCAGATGACGAATTTAGTTCGAAAGTAGTGCCATATTTTTTTTGAAGGAGCCTAAACATTGCAAAAGTTATATATTAGTCTAAATTACTGATTTTAAATCGGATAGATTCACACAAAACTGAACTAGTTTTCTTCTCGGCCACGGAGATGAATCCTATTGTTCTGGTAAAGCTCAACGAAGCTCTATGCAAATAGGCAAATAGGGGGCTATGCGTGAAAGCATGTATATAATATATACTGCGCAATAGCGTTAAGAGAGAAAGAGGGAAAATTATTACCATCAATTCATTTTGTTTACGCTTATCACACATTCAATGCGCGTCATTTCATGTCGAAATTCGTGTTAACCTTACCAATTAGGTTCGCATAAGTAAGTCTTTCAGTTCCTATCCATGTAGTCAAAATGATTTAAAGAAAACGTTTCCTAAATAAGCCATGTGGTTTAAAATACGTGGACTTTCGGTGCGTTTGTATTTATTAATATTCATTGGTGCTCATCTTGTGATGAAGGTATGCAACTAGCATTTAGTGGAGTAAAAATCTTCTTTGCGGATAAGTAAATTCCTTTTTCAAAACGCGAAGATGCATTAAAGCGTTTGCTTAATTTGCAAAGTTGCAGGAAATACACGTTTGAAAGCTTGAAACGCCAATTCTTTGGAATATGGCTGAGCTGAATAGGAATGATGTCATATACCACAATATTTTTTGTCATCTGGTGTTTTAATTTCAACTCCAGTGCATTCGCTTTTGAAGGTCATTTCACAAAGCAAACCAAAGTATTATTTTAGCCCGATTTTGGCATTTGTCTAAGTGTGGTATAAACACAGTTTGTCAAGAAATTAGTAGTTTCCATAAAAATGAGTAATTTTACATAAGCATTCAGATGGAGATAGAGTACAATAATGAAATTAAATAACTGCAAACTGAATAAAAATGCGTTCAATTTGCCATGACTTAAGAAATCGGAACAATAATTTTTGGAAAGTTAATTGAATATTTTGTGTAACACACAAAAATATCTATCAATTTTTCATCTCTTTTGTCCTTTTTTATTGAATATTTGATTGCATTGCCCGTTCCTGAATATGTAAGGTCATTTTTATAGAAGCCGTTGCTGTAATCATTGGCTAGAGCGGCAGCCAATCAATTAACCCGTACCCCATCATACATAAGGAGGTTTATCTTGTCTTTTCCTTTCCATTTCCATGGGTCTGAGCAGCTGTATCTTTGAAAAAAGAACAATGGAGAAGTTATAAATAAATAAGCAAGATTAGTGGCGGAGATAGCTTCCAACGGTTTTTGCCAAATATACGTAAGAATTTGGTATTATGAATAAATGTGTATTTTGATTATATTATTGGACAAATTTTTTTATGGCGTAAATTGAATGCATACCACAATTAAATTCTCGTCTATAATAAGGTATTAAGAATATTAACGAACTAAAAAAAACTCAAATAAAACAAATTCATAAATAGATGATAGATTAACGATAGAGATAGAGATTTTATGAAACGATAGAAAGACAATATAATTTTAAATATTGATAAGCGAAACGTTTTTGCCTAATAGTGATTTATTATACTCAAGAGTGAAGTTGAATTTGTGAACAATACAAGAGGAGTAACAAAATTATATCTAGATAGATATTTATCAAATCTAATATTTTATAAATTTTTGACCTAATTGAATATTGTTATTAAAATTTCTATTTTTCTTTGATGGACTCCAGTGAGATGAATAATGCTGAAATCAAATGAATTAAAATGCTCTAGTTGTGATAATAGTAGGATAATAGAATATGCTTCGGTCTGAGAAAGAACAAATGCATTTAAGTGGCAAAATCGATGACAAAATCAAACAATCGTCCTTAAATGAGATGATATTATTTAAAAGAAATCGACCAATAATCCAGGGAACATATAATGAAATTGGAGTTTTGAAAAGACAAGCGATAAATATCTCGTAAATGGAATAATCTACAACCCAAAATCCAATGGTTCGATGAAAGAGTTCTTTAGACACCCTCTTTCCGATCCCAAGTTGCATTGTGTATTGCTATGTGTTATAATACTATAATAAAAGGTGTTACTGCCTTTAAATTAACAAATCAGCAAATAAAGTGCAATGAAACTGCAATCTGATTTTACAAATTTGGAAGTAACATGCGTACGATGTGTTTTACCGTCAGCCCATATTGAAATAGGTTGCAATAAAAATCACAAATTGAATGCAAACCTTAGCTCTTGCCAACCAACCTCTGTTCCAAAAAATTGGTCGGCGAATGCCAAAGAACAAAGTCTGTATGGCAACAAAGCCCATTGTCGTAGTTTCAGTTTTGTAAAAAAATAATTTTAAAATTGGATTCAGAACCTAGATCACTAATATCCTCAAAATTCGTAACTTTTTTTAAATACACTAACGTTAGATTATCTTTTGTTTGGATAGATTATGTCAAATGTCTTTTCCACTAATTTAGATATAATGTAATGAAAATGTAATATTTGTGAAAAATATTTTTATCCATAATTTCAATAAATATGCAAAAGATGTCTTTTAATTGAGAAAATTTATTTGCGTTTTTATTAAACTAAATAAGTTGGTTTCAATGAAAATAATAATTTTTCGAAGTTCATCGACAAAATATCTACGTGTTAAGGCTAAAAAGTATTTAATAAAGCAAATCAATTAAGAATAATGTATTCCAAGCTGTAGCGGATTGGCTACCTGAATAACCCTTGACAACTCTCAAAAACCTCTATAGGAGAAGCAGACGTATACCGTGGAACACGTTTATTTAGTATGACGTGGAACTTAGTCATTAAATACACTTTATGCTATGATGACCTAATATGACTTGTGCCATAGATTGGTCGGGTAATCGTGTACTGGAATTGACCATTGATTGATGGTATTGGCACTGGTCATTGATTGGTCGAGAGGCATCTGCACTTGTCATGCTAAAGTTGTGTTCCCACAAAGCAAGGAAATCCCTTTTATGACCTAGTAAAAAACATGCTTTTAAAATGCTTTGAATGCAATTTTATTGTATTAATTTTGCTTTATGTTCGTGCTTAACGATTAACAGTTGTTAAAGGCACGCAAAATTGTTCTAAAATTTCAGATTACTAAAAATTTGTGTTTAGTTAAAAAACCTTGAAAACAATCTAAAGAAAAATATATGTTTTCAGATAAAGTCTTAAGTTAATTGGTTTTAAGGTGATAATTATCCTTTCAAAAAATTAGATTAAAGCTTAACTTTAAGGATTTCAGCAAAAATCAAACTGCTTACATTTTTATAAATAAATACCCGCGGCATATTTGAAGCATGGCTTTAGTGTAAAAAATTTAAAGCTTCAAATTCTATTTATTAATTAATATGGTTAAAGTTCCCTAATGTGCGGCAAAAATTTGGAGGTTTACAGAGTTTAATATGCAGTGATATAAATTGACTGTTTTTCTACAAATTACATGAAATCATAGGGATTCTACGATATTATTTTAAAACCTGCAGTAAAGCAAGTATTTTAAAGATTTTCACTCTAAGTTAACAAGGGAAATGTTTTAGGAGATAAATCTTCAATAATAATGAAAAACCACAATCCCAAAATCATAACGCGAGGCCAAGGGTGAGTGAGAGAGCTTGAGAAGGCGGGACGAAAGCGAGGAGATGGAAAGGGTGGAAGTGCCCGCTAAGGTCGAAGGCCGGGCGTTTGAACCACGGGTTCTGATGCCGATGTGGGTGGGATTACATAGATTTAAGGCCGAGTTATCGTGAGAATAGCAAGTGAAAAATCGATAAAAGGTGTGACTGCATCCTGTGAGAGATAAAATGCGACGATTGCACTCAATGCAGGTGTAACATAATTACATAAGACGCTACAAATTAACAACTTCTATGATAATTGTATAGTAGCATTAGTTATAAAAATACCAAGAGCCTTACTAAAATTTCTACTTGCGTATTTACACACTTCAGAATATTTTATTACAGTCAACTGATCATCTACTCTCTTTGAAAGGCCGGAAGATGTGACTAAAGCCATTTTTATATTCAAATATTATTAAATAGATTACTGGATTGCATGGATATGTCTGCCAAGATTATTCGACCTGCTATCAGTGCCTGGCGATCGGGAATAATAAGATCCTAACAACAGCATCCACAAGACATCCACGGTGATAGAAGGTAAGAAAATGCGATAATGGTAAATGTTAAAGCTTTTCAAAATTTAAAGAAAAAGACTGATAGAAAAGCCATCAAAAGTATTTCAAAGCCCAAGCAACTCTACAGCTTTATATCTTCAAACGCAGAGTTGGCAAGCGTCAATCTTCAATCCTTGGTTTATTTGACCAATTCGTTTGCCATTACCGAAGTGACACATACGAGAGTCGGTCAAAACGTTCTCAGACAAACGCCATAACTTTAAATACAACAAAGATTTACGAGTTTTGCAAGTCCAAACACGTCTTTAGAACTTCCTCGATAACATAAGGCTATCTGATCATTATATGTAAAGTCACGATCAAGACAAGTTGTATCTCAAAATGGCTAGCAATTTTCAACCCTTCAAATGGCAAATTTTGAGATCAGATCTAATGAAGAATTATAACTTATCTAAGTTGGAAACCTGTTCAGATGATAGAAGCTTTACAACAGATTTATGCGACTCTGTGCCATGCAGAGCAGTCGTTTTGATTGGATTAAACGCTTTAATGAGAAAAGAGCGCAAGTTGATAACGGCCCATCAGAGCAAGAAATCAAGAAAATATCTCTTCTGCGCAGAACGTAGTGGAACAGAGTGAACGAGTTAACATTGAGGAAGTTGCCAATGAAGTATGAATTGCACACTGATCAGCATTTTGAATTCTCACAGAAACTATTGGCTTGAGCAAGCTCTCCGTGGGCACGGTTTGTTCCAATAGCATTGCAGTAACAACCGCTGTTCCAGGGAACTGAAATGTTTTTAGCGACTTTTCTAAAGATAGAACAAAAGAAGGGTAAATTTTCAATCGTTATGAAGATGAAATCAAGATATACCAATTTGATCCTGAAAATAAAATCAAAACCAAAGATTGGCGTCCAAAGAGAGCATCTGGTCCTGTCAAGTTCAAAGCTGAAAGCTCTGTTAAGAAAGTCATGAACACACTTTTTTTGAGTTTCAAAAGGGGTGTTGGACTTTCTTCAGAGACAGAAAACAGTCATCTCAATTTATTATGAAGGCATTTTGAAGAAGTTGAAGACATTCATCACCAAAAATCAGCGCTTGAAACTACACAGGCAAATTTCGCTTTATCATGACAATGTCTCTCCACATTCTTCGATGGCTGTCAGGCCCCCGTTAAGTAAATTTCTATGAAAACACCTTAATAACCTTCTTACAGTTCAGGCCTAGCTCCTTTGGACTCCATTTGTTTCAAAACCTGAAAGAACACCTTTAACATACCCGATTTATTTCTTCAAGTGAACCAAAAATATGTAATTTCATGGTGCCAGGAACAGCTCCCAAAATTCTACCATAAGGGGCTTTACATGTGGAAATATAGATTATTAAACTATATAGACAACAATAAAGCCTAGGAGGAAATAAAAACTTAATAAGTTGTTAAATAAGTAAAAAACGGAATTTGTCTGAGAAAGTTTTGGCTCACCTTCGTATGCTGGAAGAAGCGGATAGTTTCAACCAAATGAGTACTCATTTAGCAATTCTTATAGCCAAGCGACTTGTAGAGAAGAAAACAAATATTTTAAGCAGATTTTTTTTCTCGGCGGAGAAACGACAATAAAGAAACCAGTGCTTGGGGTTGAAAACAGCCTGGTGTTATTTTATCGCAATTACCACTTTGTTTCAATTCTGGTCAATCAAATAAGGCTGAGGTTTCGGTAATTCGATTTATGATATCCTTCAAAGTTACTTAACTGTCGAACACTTTCTATATAGTGATGGCTTCGTAGTAGTATCACGTATGTTTTTATTTCCCATTCTCATTTGATAAGACGAAAAAATGTCTGTTTCGTGGTTATAAGAAAAATGACTGCGAAATCCTTTATTCCCTTCCACCTTTAACAATATTTCATTTCTCCTTATGAACTAAGGATCTTATTCCATTTGGATCAGAATTCTTAACAGTGAAAAGCTTAAATGTAGCTACTATTAAATTTCCAATGGACAGAAGCCTTGAATACTATAGCGCAATACTGAACTAAAAGAGTAGCACTGATGCGTGCCTCCTAAAGAGTAGGTTTAGATGATTTCTGAAAGACAAACTGCAGATGGTCAGCTGATGAGATTTCCTGCAACTGTATTTTTTTAAATTTATTTAATTGTGAGAGCCTTGGGTCACAATTTGTCTTTATTGATGCGTTCTTTTGAGGCTCTTTATGTCGTACAGCATTTATTGGACGTATTATATTCCACCAAGCGACATGATGTCTCCATTTTCGCGATCGCGGTTACGCAGATTCAGTTTTCGCCCGCAACGCTTTTATCCCATTTTCCATAAAGATTTATTATGTCAAGAATAAACTTTTTGAATTCAAGCAACAAGGCGGCGAGACTATCTGTGATACTGTCTTAGCTTAAGGAAAAATCTTAATAAAGTTATTAAAAGGTTAATGCTAAATTGAAAGCATAGATTTTAGTTGAAAGCCAGTTTTGAGGATGTCTTATATTCGTTGAAAGTTCCTTGATTCATTATTTTGCACAAAGCCTCTCTAATCTGAATGACTGTGAATCTTCGCTCTGGTTGTATATCGAAAGAGCTCTGCAATACCATTCTCTTAACACCTTCACCAGGGCGACTAGCTAGTAACGTGAATGAATGCTTGCTAATGAAATTTCTATCGCGACTTTTGCTTTGACAAATATGTATATTCATAAAT
This sequence comes from Hymenolepis microstoma, assembly GCA_000469805.3. Taxonomy (NCBI): domain Eukaryota; kingdom Metazoa; phylum Platyhelminthes; class Cestoda; order Cyclophyllidea; family Hymenolepididae; genus Hymenolepis; species Hymenolepis microstoma. The sequence continues at coordinate 33,087,763 of LR215989.1, read as the reverse complement.
ACCCCACATCACGAGACGGTTAATGCAATGAACTGCGTTTCAGCAAACTTTTCAGTAAGAGATTCGCAATGAAATTAGAAATTTATGATTTAACAAATTCTATTGCATGGATTGTTTTTTATATTAAGTTGCCAGTTGGAGGTGATATCTTGAATGGAAAGCGTTAAGGAATAAAGTAATTTTAACATATTCTAATCAAATTCATCTTTAAATAAATGAATAAGCGTTAAAGCACATCTTCCAAGCATTAGTTAATTTCGTGCATCTATAACAAGGTCACATTAATTTCTTCATAATAAAATTAGAATTTCAGACATCCAGGATATTGTCTATTTAAGGAAATAAACAATTTAAATATTCAAATAGGATGTGATCACCCATGCTTAAAATCCCCTGGGTAAACATTGCCTCAAAAAAAGATTTTGAAATTTATATATATATATCCGAAAATCATTAATACGAAATGAGGCTCGTTAAGTGTTGAACAATGAAATAAAGTGTCATGAAGCTTATAATGAACTGTCTTAACGCTTCAAATATTGAACTACGCGAATGATGGTCACATCTATTCTCCAAAACGTGGATTATTATTGTTAATGTCTAAGCTGCGAGTATGTTCATGATAACCTGTGCTTCTTTTGCCTGAATGTTAGTCTTTATTTTCACGGAGATGTCCAGCGTTGTGAAATAATGGCCTAGATCAGTTTACAAAACGGTAATAATGGACAGGTCAAAGGTGAGCAATAACTTGTAGCATATATAACCTAGAGTGAATTCACAAGCGCATACTAGGCTCCTTTTCCAGGTTTCAAATTTTCCTATACAATTCGAAATTTCGAATATAGAACAGCACATGGAATTAATACTTTTATCGCAAAGAAAATAGAAACAAACAATTCGCGTGACAAGGACGAGCCCATTTTGAACTATTTGTTGCAAATTTATTTTTATAATACTGAATGACGACGGTCTTATATGTCAGCAATAACAAAAAATTTCTTTAGAAGCAAGAACAAGCAAAGTATGTTTGTCAGAGCTTGGGATTTTGTTTGTCCACAGTCATACTATCCCAACCGACGTAGATCAATTCATATGAACTTCCTCAAGGAACGCTATTTTTAATACGCCGAGGATTCTAAATGCATATCTTAAAGGTAAACTACACCAGCTATGAGGTTATTTCTTGTTTCAATTATTTCAAATATTGACAATATATATGCATATATGTTGAATCTCTAAAGGAATCCTTTTAGCAAATTTAGAAAATTCACTGAGCTCTGGTGTTATATTACATGCATAAGTCATGAGAGTAGAACAAAAGTAAATTTTCAAGGCATTCAGATTTCGAAATTCCCTATTATCATAAGAAAGGCAATTGAAATATGATAGAGTGGTAAAATAGAGTTCATTTTCCGATTCTCCAAGGTAATTTTTGCTCAAATTAGTAGCGAAAGAGACACTGTTACCAATTTAATTTTCTAATTAAATTTTCTTCTAAAGTGTTAAGCGGCTTTCCAATTAATGCAGTCCTCTAGTTTAAATGCTAGTTTCAAGCGCATGACGAATTAAATGCTTATACAAAATAAAGGCACAATCAAAGCCACCTCGAGTAGCGTAGGCGCCAGTAAAATTTTTCAAAAATATTCATGCCAATTCCTGTTTATGGATAATTGAGTTATTCTGAGATTTAATCTTACTGAAAATATTTATGAAAATTTTAAAGTGCTTAATTTTTAAAATTACCGAATACGATCATCTTTAAATTTTTTTTAGAATCTAGACAATGAAACATGGATGGACAAATAGAAACTTTAGCAGTTAAATAAATATTGCTCAAACTTTACCATATATTGTGAATGAAGAATTTTTAATGATAATGAATTCCATTATTTATGCAAATAAATGAAAACAATTAGCTTGGAATTGAATACCCTCATTCAATCAAGGCCTCCATTCGTAGAAATCTAGGCTTCTGTCCCAAAATTAGGTATGCAATTTTCTATTTATCATATCAGGGCACTGATTTCTTTTGAGCACAACATTGAAAACAAAATCGTAATATTTTGCATTATGAGTAGAGAAAATATACCTTCCCAGGTCAGATTCATTTTAGAAAGTAAAAAGAGGCAGTAATACAGATTTTCGTATTAAAAAGTTGTTGGCATAGTATGTTGAATAACGTTTAAATGCCAGCACACATGATGAAAGTCATAGATATTGCAAGGTAATTAAATAAGAAAGGTGATCTGCTTTTCTGATGATTTTTACGTTTTTATTTAAATAAACCAAATATTGACACCTTAAATGCGAAGATATCATTGATCTAGAAACCTTGAGAGAACATTGGTTTGAGCAAACCACCAACTTAAACTATTTGCATTACACTTCTCTGATATGCTAAGACTGCCACTAGATGAATTTCTTGTAATGTAATGCCCGTCGCAACTAGTAAGGGAACAAGTAGTGGAGTGACAGGAGCAGTCTTCCTAATTACAGAATGGTCAATAGTCACTGTTTATTTCAGCATTTGTTGGGTGTATTTTTTAAAGAATCATTAAAAAATGCGAAAATTTATGGCCGGTATTCATCTTGACTAAGAAGTGAACTAGTTCAATCGCCGAACCCAAAAAATCAAATCCTTTCGCGGTTTCAGGAATGCAAGCTGATAGACACGGGTCTATTTAATAGGCATCGTTGAATCTCAATAATTATTATAAATAAGATGGTTCTAAATGTCTCTAAATCAAATTGTCATTTTTGACTTAAACAGGGTTGCCTGACATCATATAAATGGAAGATCAATGCACTTAGATTGACCAATACGAGTAATAAAGCTGGAAATTTCGAAATAAGTTGATTATTTTTAAAAAGGCCATGGAGACAATAGAAAAGAAAATTTCAGGGTTAAAAGTCGTCATTTGTTAGGTTTGTATTTGTGCACTTTACTTCTGAAATAAATTCCATTATTAATTTGTGATGCCTTATGCTTATCATTTTGAGTCTAATTCTTTCCTGTTAACCTCATTTTTACTGCTCTGGTTTCAATTTCAATTATTGACAGAGTTCTATCTTCCTAATTTGTTAAGTGCGCCTATCAGCCCCATGTTCAGGCATGTTTTATTCATATTTCCATTGCCAGTCTTCACTTCCCCCAATAAGAGAAATAAGTGGCCACATTTTATTTTCGGAGAGCGTCATTTTTTGTTCTTATCTTATCTATAATTCAGAACATCCGTTTCTATTCAAGCCTTTGGGATTTTATTCTGTTCCGATTCTCCGGCAAGCGAAATTCTGATATCAATGCCATCAGTGTGGTTTATTCGGGAAAAAAGAAGCAATTTCTCTTAAAATTATTTAGCGGTTTACTTTAACTTACAACAGTATCATAAAGGATGTTTCATAAGTCAATTTCTAATAAAAAATCTTAATTATTGGTTGTTCGTAGGCCCAATGAATGAAAATGGGCTCTACTGTAAAAGATAGGGAATGTGAGGCAACCTTCATTATTATTTTGAATATTCATGGTTTCGAGTGGCATTATCTAAAATCATTTGGAAGTTAAGGTGCTAATATTACTTGATTATTGATTTTACAGAATTATTACTTTTTGCGTTTACTACGAGTTTATTCTTGATAAGACCTTAGACATTTTAAAGGAAATTTTTTGATTAATAAATAAATTAACTAATAACTGGCAAATACGGTTGTTAATAATGTCGACAATTCCAAATTATAGATAGTTAATTTTCACTCTTGATTGTAAAGAATAAAGGACGATTTGACCTAACAAGTTCAATCACCTGAATTAATTTAAAGTCGATTAATACTGAACAATGTGGTCAAGCAAAATAGATCTTACTACACCTTAATTAAATTCAGATTCAAATATCCTCGACTTACCGTCAACCACTCTGCTAAAATAATTCTTAGTGGATTCTATTAATCACAATAATGTAAAAGAACCTGTCATTTTTTAGTTACGTGATGCAACTGAGATTAATTCATTGGGTTCAGGTTGAGCACCACTTACTTAATGCTTATCTGTGGCGTCCAGTGATTGTAAGGGTAGAGGGAAGAGAATACTCTTATAAGATTGCCTACTAGTCATTAATTTTTATCAAACATTTAGTAGGGCAATTAAAATGATAATAGGTGCCAAAATGAAAAAAAACTTAATGGTGCTTGAATTTTGCCATTAAATGTAAATAAAAATGTCATTCACTAACGACAAACTTATGAATATATTTGCGTAAAAATGCGAATTGATATTTAAATTCATTTAATCAGCTCTCAGTATTTTTTTTTCAATTTAATATTTTCACTCGTATTTGTGTTAATTTTGCGAAATTACCAGCTTCGTAAGGCTTTATGTAGTATTAATGCAAGTGCGGCGTTAGCGTTAAATTTTAAAGTTATACAAAGTTTTGAATCATGAAGGCTTGTTGCTCGTTTTCACAAACTTCTTCTTCAAGGAGTTCATGATTTTCTCCTGTTTTGCTCCAAATTAATAAATGTGATCGGTCATTTTTGTTAAGTAAATAGGATTTAAGAGTTCTGTTAAATATGTATTTGTTTATTGCTGTAAATAAACTGTGTTCTTTTTTATTGGAATACGGAAATGGCAGCTATTTATCGTTTATTTTAAAATGACAAAATTTCACCCAGTTTTGAGCCAATAAATAATAATGTCAAATGGCTAGCTCTCCATTTGCTTCGGGACTAGGCAATTCATTTGATTTTTGTTGCCAAAATAAGGAGTATTTTAATATTTTCACGCTGCGGAAAAAGAAATTAGGGAGTTAAAAATATGTATGAAATAAGCAATATAAAAGTGTCTAGAGTTTCCGATAAAATTTCTTAAATGAACTTTTTAAAAATTATCAATTCAAGTATGATGACTTTGTTGAGCATCACAAGCGAATGTCTTTAGTGTAACCGAAAGAAACTCACACCTGGGAAGGAGTCTCTGGTACAAATATTGACTAGCCGGGTAGACTTTCTCTTATCCAATCTCAAATACGTAGTTAGTAAATTTATCTACTTAATTCGAGAGCCGTAATTTGAACCGAAAGTCTTCTACTTGAAGTTTAAGTAGTTGTATCATTTTACATTGTCCTTATAGCGTTCATTTCGCTAAAACAAGTGCTGTGGCAATGAAATGTTTTATCAAGTCTGAAAGTGGTACAGTTAATGTATAAATATTCTTTCTATCTAATGTATATCTCTACTTTCGAATAGACCTTTTCATAGACTGGAAATGGAAGCTAAGACTAAATAAAGTTGGGGAATAGTTATTTCTTTTACAGAATCAGTGAATGTTACCCTGGCGCAATAAGCGAATTAGAGTAAATTAACCCCATAGGTTATGATATTATTATATGTATTACTTAGATGAGGTCTCAAACTACCTCAATACTACCCTACTATTCATTGGATCCATTTCATCTGTATATATTTTGTCTCGGTAGTTCCACTCAGCAAGATAAACATCACTCTAAACGACAAGTTTGAGTTGTCAAATTATTCCATAAATCACATTTATTGTTATGCATAGAAAACCCAGAAGTAATTAATCTAAAGTCTTGTTAATGGAAATGCCTTCTCTTCTCTCTGTGAACATTTCTATTGCTATTAAAGCTTTATTGCCTCCTTTAATCCCAAATCATCTTAGTGCATGAAATGACAACCTATCAATTTAAAGTACAATGAATTAATGTACTTCTTAAGTAAATGAATGCCGAGGGGGGAGGGGACTTTAAATACTCAGTGTGGACTTATTGACTTATTTCTGCTGCAATTGTGAATAAAATGCTCGTTTGCAAAATTAGGGGTCACTGTTTCAACAACTATCAGTGACCATCCAGTAGGCTGAATAACCAATGGCATTAAAGAGACCTGGCAAAATTTTAGTTTATCACCATGATGCTTCACTGATGCCATCGCTTCATCCAAAATCGGAGTTGAGAAGGCGTTGCTAAATCCAAACTTGATCGTGAAAAACATTATCATGAAGTGTCCAATGAATTGTAACCAATGTTCACAAAAGTCAATGTGACGGCTCCTAATTATGTCTCGGATAGAAATGGACTTATTGTATCTGAGGTTCCAGAGCTATTCTTACTTTCGGAAAAAAAACTCATCATATTTCAACCTTCCTCTCATTTTTGGAGCAGACATATTTAGAGCTGTTCATCTTATTCATACTACAAAAGTTACTTGACCATTTCCCGATTGAAGGACTTAATACTAGAATGCTTCTTAGAATGCCTTAGAGTTTTGCATTTTGAGTAGTTGGTGCTTCAAAGGGATCTACGGACGAAGAAAAGTATTGTAAAAGTTGTATAACCACTATATTATATTGCTTGCGCCAAAAGTGTATCATCCCAAGGGATACATTTTGCAGTATGGTACTTTGTTAGTCTTTTTCGCAACCATACTGGTTGTTATTCAAATAATGACGTGACTGCACTTGTTTATACTTTTTACCTCGACCACGTTGATAAAATCACATTCCAAGCAGAGAAACACGTGCTTCTGGAAGGCACACCAAACGATACTGAATGCGTGGTGTTATTGGCAGCAAATTATTTCCAAGCGGTAGTTTTTTCGTTAATATACATTACTTATAAATATACTACAATTCACTAGGTAAATGAAGTGTAAGTTAGGCAGCACGACTTCCAGTTGAACAGTAAACTTTGGTTAAAATAATCAAAAAGAGACAAATCAAAGATAAAGATGCGGTATTCTGTGTGGAGTTGCCGAGGGAGCTAGAGTAGAAAGCCCTTAACTGTGAAGAGGATATATGAAAATAGCGTGGCTGTTCTTTCCGTAGTTGCCGCCAAACAAAAAATAAAAGCATAATATGAAAGAAGGCAATGTCGGACGCGGCCTAAATTTTGAAAATTGAAATCATATCCTGATTGTCTTGAATTAATAAGTAACAAACGGATGCACTTGTTAAAAAGTGTAGTTAAAAAGAGCAATTCAAAGGGAATTTCTTTATAGAATGGTGAGTTGTAACAGCTTGTTTGCACTCGATTCGTCATACTCGTATTTTTGGCAGTTACTTAACATAACGTAAGGTCATTTGCTCTCTCGACCACTGGCAAGAATTTATCGCAAATGTAAGAATTTAAATTATTTCCTTAATAAGTATTATTAAATTCCAATTCAAAAATCAAATAGGGTAAGACTTTTGGTATCTTGGTGTTACCCTCGGAAATATTTTTAATTCAAATACCTTTACAATTTGTTTGACCTTTCACTTAGCTAATTGCAGTTGATTTCGCCAGGTCAACATTGGGAATATTTCCTTGAAAGAATTAAATTAAACTGCACATTACTGCGCAAACTTCAATAAGGTTAAAAACGAAATGATTAAACTATTAAATGCTGCTTTCTGCCAGCTCTGGAGAAAAATTGCTAGTTCCTAAATGAATGCCTTCAAACCCATATTTATTTTAATTTCCACAATTACTTTAAATTACTGGACATGTCACTGCTTAAAACGATTTTTCTCCAATAAATAATCATTTACCTAAATGCTATTCTGTTTTGAAAGTGTAATGGCAAATATATATCCCATTTATCGGGCTTCTGAGTAGGCAACATTTAATGCGAAACTAAATTACCGCTGGTGTGTTTGATAGAGCACGCAACCTTGCAAATTTGAATTTTCAAAATAATAAATGCTAAACATTTGTTTGATTTGATTTTCTCATTGGTCGTGGTATTAAAATGGCTTTTTACCAAGATAAATTTAGTAGTTCTTCTCACGGCTACTGAGACAATGTTTTCTACATAGTGATTACCAAACAAAGAGGAAACGTTTGGCATAAAATCAGTAAACCCGTTTTCCCAAAACACTTTCATGGCTTGGGAGTACGAAAATACTCAATTGCACCAAAGCCCAACTGTGAAGCCGATATGGATTTTCAAAATCCAAATTGTGTGCTTTTATATATGTCCATAATTCTGTGTTTCATAAGCCGATTAACATTTGTCAGATTTCAAACTGAAACACGATCAAATTTATCAGTTCCAAACGAATGGATACTGTTAAGAGTCACTTTATTTGAGTTTGGAATGCAGGTTGAAGAATTCATTTCATGGACAAAATTTTGCTCCGCGTTCCGGGACTTGAACGTCATAGTACATCTTCGCTCATACTGATTAAATTCTTATCCCACTATCGGATATATATATACTCGCACACTGCTATGTATGATAAATAAATTTATAATAATCGAATCAGATAAATGAATTGGAATTCTCAACAGTCTTCGTCTTTTGGATTATTCAAATACTCATTGAACAACAGTTGGCCATTAGGTAAGTCAAATTTAATGTTATTAAAGGAAAGGTTAACCGTTAATAATTAGTCCAATTAATTTTGTCAAGGGATTTTGTTAGCTTTTATTATTATGCTTAGTTTTAAGGGGATGTTGAGGGGCAAAACCCCTTGCTGTTGTATTTTCAAGGCCCGTGAATATATTAACTTACAATATCGTAATCTCACCTTAAATTGTTTAATTACTAATTTAAAACATTGTGTGCTTAAACTCACTTCAGAAATAGAAACTATGAAGACATTGAATGATAATTATCTATTTAATTTACCTCCGTTCAATCACAACACACTGGATCCCATTTCCAGCACTAAGTAACGAAAGGGGAAATTTGGCATGGATTTGGCAAATTTCTCCCTAATAGACCTCCAAGTTCGATGCATCAATCCGATTTAATCAAACTTTTGCGAGATAAGTTTATGGGCAAGCGTAACGGCATTCCCCAGAAAAGTATATTTTATAAAGCTTTACTAGTAAAAAGGCCAGATTCAAATGCAATATTCCATCTTTAAGTGAGACATGTTAAATTATTGCCTAATATTTCCCACAAGTAAACTAAAATAGTGAAATAAAAGTGGGTGTGAAGGATTATCATAAAACTAGTATCTCTGAAGAAATATTAGCTATGTAAACAACGATAGGATAATGAATATGCGTTACCATAAATTTTCTGTTCCAACGTCATAGTTTACCCATTCTTTTACAATAAAGTGCATTGATATTTGAATTTAGTGAGCCAAAATCGCGTCAATTGTTACCTTTCCAGTGACTATTTATTAATCAGATTTGAAGATTTCAAATTTCTGCAAACTCAATAAAAATTGTAAAGATTCATCTGACATTGATGTGCAATTCGCGTTTTTTTCTCTATTGTAAGCCCTTTGATTAGTTGACGTAGAAAAGTGAATCAACTTTACCTCGCAACTAGAAATTTTCGCAATTTGAACAAAATTTTTACCAAGCCGTGACTAACCGAAGGAAACGGGAGTTAATTAGCCTAGCTAATAGGCTGATTTAACTAAGTGATAAGTAACGATAAGAAATGGTCTGACTAATCGTTTCCTTGTAGGAATAAAATATTTAAAACTGAAAAAATCTACTTTTTTATAAAAATTTTTTTAAACAATTAGTCTAGATGATGGTGAAAAGACCAAAAACGGACTAATAACAAACATTTTGAGAATATATTTTAATATATTTAATATATTTTAATAAATATTTTAATAGCTCATTCACTCTTAGTAGACACAGCTCTCAGAACACTAAATATTTAGAATTTTTGGTTTTACTCATTTCTGCTATGTTAAAACTAATAAGGTGTAAATAGCATGCAAGATGATTTTGAAATGGAAAGACCGTCCAGCATGATTGAAAACCCAATCAATAATCACTAAACATTGTAGAAAAGTCTTCGCAGCGATCTAGAGCACGATTTAAATAATGCAAACTTCAGAACACGAGCTGCCAACTTGATAAATAATTGAATCCGAAAGCAAATAAAGAAAGACATTCTGCGTTTCCCTAACATTGTCTCACAGGATCCTTTGGATCATCTCTCCTTTATCATTTATTATATTTTCCGTTGTCCAATTTCAGTTGCTTTATGCAATTTAAATTTGCAGACTCCTTTTTTATAATTCTGTGGCTAATAAAATGACAGGATAATAAAATCGAGTGGCGTTGGGCAAAATACAAAATTGGGGCGGTTTTCCCAAAGTAAGTGTAAAATACCAGTGGGAATACCGAAGCAAAATATTTTTCAAGTGCGTTTGTCCTGATCTAATAAAACAAGTTTGCCTTTGTAGATTATTCTATAAATAAAATTCTCCTGAATTATCAAGTTAAATATAACATATCATTTTTTTGCTTCGAAAAATGTCCTTCGTCATCAATACAAGATGCATTCAAAAAAGGAGATTATGAGGACAAGCGTTTTTGGTCTGAAAAAGTCTCTTTTTAATAGAGTCAAATGATTCATGCATTTGGGCAGTATTTATAATCACTGTTCTTTGCTAAATATGAACTACAACAATCACAATTCTTTTAGAAACTACGAAAAGGTAATGTTAGTGAAGTTGTCACATTCGATTTCGGGAAGAGATTGTAAATTGCCAATCTAAGGGTCAATTCACTTCGCTTTCCAAGATTAATTTTACATGATTTTAAGCAGTTTGCATAGGCTTACAAATGTTTATATACATTTATTTATGTTCATGATATCGAAGAAACAGGTGTACAATTGGAATTTTTTTACCAACCATCGCCCCACACCAGAACGATTTTGAAAAAAAGTGCTAGAACCCCAAGAAACCTTTTTTGATATGCTTGAGAGAAATTCACGGACAGATCCTTCCTGCTCTTTATTCGTGATTATTGAATTTCAACACTAATCCATAGGACTCATGGCTGTTTTCAATGGCTGATCAGGCCACCAAAAGTGTAGTATATTTCCAATAATGTGTAAATTAATCAGTTTTCTTGTGAGTTAAAAATCCTTTCTCTTTTTCTTCTCCATGTGTTTTACTGGTTACAGACTAAAAGATGAGCATAAAAAGATATATGTAATAATTTGTAAAATTGCTATAAAGTATTTCACATAGAGAATAGAATAATCGGGAAAACCTACATTTCGTGAAGTATTGACCACATGTTTATTAACAACATCAATAGACCCGTTGTGTAGAAGAAAAATTACTTTTCAATTCTTTCCAAGCCTAAACATGAAAAGAATTTAATTGATGAACCTATAGACACGCATTTCTCATGGGTGATCTCAGATTCAGCCATATTGCACGTAAACAACTCTTATTTGATAAAGTTTCAGTTGCATTCAAATATGGAAACATGATGCGCTTAAAAAGGGTTGAGTAGAGTAAATTTGCATAAGGTGAAATTTTTGTAATCACTCCTAATTAAACGCTTTCAGCTTTATTATTTCAAATCTGCTAAACGTATCTCAATTTTGTTTTTTTTTCTAAAATGGAGAGTAATTGGGGAGGTTGACGTTAGTTTGACGTCACACTTAATTATAAATGCAATGTCAATTTCAGTGAAATGCACCTACTGTGCCAAAGTACGCAAATTTATTATTTACACTTGAATTCTCGATATTAAACAATCCCAAATCGAGTTAAATAATGTACTCCCATTATTCCAATAGTTATTATTAAAAAGGCATCCAAGATACAACGCTTCTTTTATGAAATTTAAGAAACGGAATATATTTCAACAACTGCGAACTCCACATTCAAAAGTAATTTCCTCTTTCACCAATTGCTATACAATATGAAAATGTTATGCTCAATGTCGACAAAAATCAAATAAAATCCATCTCTTGATGCCTTAACTTTAATGCTCACTTCCAATTAACTCCTCATCGTTCTCATCTTTAACTGAACTTAATTCCTCTACTTCCTAATCAAATATTAGAACTCGTGAATATTCAAAAGCTCTTTAATTTGATCTGTTAGTTGAATTTTCTGGCCCACTCTTAACATACACAGAAAAATCAATACAGTGTTAATCAAACAGGCGGAGTGGTTAATCGCATGGGTCAAATGAAGCCACGAAAACCTTTTTTGAGAATGGAGTTACCATTCGTGGAGACCTCATAGTGCTGCCATTTAGCCAAGATAAGGGCTGAGAAACACTTTCCTAAATTGACTTTGAAGATATTTGCTTATTTCCATCAGCTGGTATGCTGGTAGTTAATACTGAAACCTAAGTCTCTGCTGTGGTTAATATTAAACGCGAAATTAAAAATGTATTTCTCACTTTTCTCATATTCTTTTTTGGATCGAAATTAATTTTGTTGAGTGTGATATCAATCATTCCATTATTTTATTCGCATTCTTTTAATAACTCTGGCTAGTTAACTAATACTATTGTTAAATATACTTTTTAACGATTTTATTACATAAAAAAGTATCTAATCGTATTTTGGAATATATTTTAATTCGTGAACTGTAAGCCCCATGGAAATTCAATTTTCAATTGCAGTGCTATTGTCTACATTCTCCGATTTTGATTTTTACACTCATCGTGAGTTCTTCTTGTTAAATTTCAGATGCTTTAACCTTTATAAATGCGAGACATTTTCTGTCAACTATTTAAAATTGTTGTGCATTTATGAAAATAAAATTGCATATTGAAATATTTATTTTTGGATGACTATGAATAATGCGAAGTGTATTTAATCTTTCTTACTTTTTGCAAATGAGATTTATGTTTTTCTTGCGAAAAAGTACATTTAAAGCCTTTAATAATTGAAATAAGGTAAAACGTAATGTAATCGGTATATGGTAGGAATGTTCGCATGGAGCGGTTCATTAAATAGTATTTGAATTTTTACGATAAGTTAAGCTCTATGCAATCGTTGCTTCACCCCGCCCCCAAAATGGGTCAATTATTTGCAAAATATCGATTATCGGTTTTTCCTCTCTATGGTGGTAATTCAGCTTTGCTCGCACAATCTCACTCGTGATACAAACGATCAGCTCTTTTCGTTCTCTTTATCTCTCTTCGACTTTCTCGAATTGTAATTGCTGTGTTGAAATACATTCTTCTCAAATTTGGCCTCTACTTTCTTAATCTTAGTTGTAGACTAGCGTGCTCATAACAGATAAACTTTTGATTATCACTGTCAGTGCATCAATTCGAACGAGGAGTAAAAGCCGACGAATGTATTTCTTATAAAATACTATTATTCTGGGTGAATGAGATGAAGATTAAGCAATTCCTCAATTTGAATGTCTTTATTTACGCGATCATTATGAAAGTTTGCGGTTACTTAGTTAATGTGATTATATAACTGCGTGTATATCCAGCTATCTACCCCTTAATTATTAACATCACCTATTTCTTTTTCAAATGCAAACCTCAAATCCAACTGGCAGAGGTCATAAACTAAAACCGATTTAATGTTTGACAATAAAAATTGTCGAGCAGCACTCACACACACACACACATATAGTTATCGGGCCTGTGACAAGATTTAAAATTTATTGAGAGCTACAATGCAACAAAAACAATTCCATTCTAATCTTGTTTGTTTGCGTGATTGCTGGGAGCAATGCACGAAGCTTTCAGGCTGAAGCTAAAACTTGAAAATTGAAATTATGTTTATTTTACCCAATATGGGTGGAAAATAAGTGAATTAAAGTTAGCCCTTGGTTTGTTACTAATTTATCTTATATTCTCAACTTAAGTGCAACTGTAAAATAGCCTAATTCTATTAGAAAAGAACATTTTTAGTACGGAAGTAAATCTTCAGAATATATTTTGCGAGAAACTCCAAGTCTATCATACCCTTCATTAACTAGATTTAACCAGTAAAGTTTAACAGTCCACTACTATGGAGCTTAACAATAAGAATCCACTCTTTGATCCCTAATTTCGTCGATAAGCACATGACTACTGTACAGCTAGCGAACTGTCTATAATGTTTAATACCTTTGGACCTACTGTTTAAGAATCATGGTGGTCTTGTCACTTCAACACAATTTTGCTTTCCATGGTTGGGTGGGTAAATTGATTTTAATTTCGAATTCTTTATGGGCTTTCTATATGAATATAGTTGTCTTTATTCACCCAAAATCGTTGCTGTTGAAGGTTTTTTTATTTCAAATGTGCCTGAAAAATCTTTTGTGGTTATCTTTTACTACAGCACTTGCTGATTTCACTTCAGAATCTGAAGAATTTTATGCTGACACACCATGGTCTATCTGATATCATTTTGCTTTATCACAAAACTACTAAAAATAAGTCTTGAGCATTTATTAGTCGATCTGAACTATTTATTTACTAAAGCTGAACAAATATCCCCAGGATAAAAGGTTCAATATGTTTAGCCCTGTCTTCGAAAATAAATCGATATTGCTGAATTAATTAACATCTACTATGCCATGTTAAAATTATTTACATTAGAGAGTTTTTTATGTAAAAAAACTGGATGTGAGGAATATCTTGAACGCATAGACTTATGCATGAATTTTTGATGGCAGGTTGCGAATAGATTACTAATTGAAACCCGAAATATTGACAGAGAAGGTGTTGGCGATAGGTTCGGTAGTAAAATCAAAAAATACGATTTAAGGGAGCCCCTAATAGACAAGAAAACTATACGATTTTCAAAGAGTTTCACTCAAATAACCTCCATTAGCATCAGATATATCTTCCATTTACCCCGGAGCAAGTTGATTCTAGGCATTTCAAGAGGAGAGTTTCAAAAGTGGCTTGAATTCGGTTCATTCAAAGATTATTTTTTGTTGTACCGGGATGACGATTAGTGTTCTCCTCCACATCGTCCAGTATATACAAAATAGTTAACTGGGTCAAGATCTAGGAGTTAATTAGAGTTCAGAAGCCAAACATTTGGGTAGAGTGGACGCAAAAATTGGCCGAAAAACCTGATGTGTGACACTGAGCCAATGTGATCAATTTACAAATGTGTTAAGTGAAGCAACCCATCACCAACACGGGAGGAGGACATACATCCAAAAATCATGACATATGAGGGAAATTTAGTCTACAGGACTCAGGAATTGCCCTCTGGACACTATATAAGCCAAGTCAATTCTTATTCTGTTTGTGATGCTTTCATCTTGGCAAAACATTTATCGCATCGGGAAAGAACCATGTTGATTTTACTGCGGCAAAATTTTTCATGCTGTTTAGAAGTTTCTCCTCCTTTGTCAGATTATAATCCAGGCCTTTTATATGAAAAGTTGATCGCTGTCGCACTTCTGTCAGAGTTAGGAAACATACATCTTCATTAAGTTCAAGCTGTATGACAGAGTTTGAAAAATTCATCTAAATGTGAATGACAAAGAAACCTGCCGTGCTCAAACAATCTGATCAGATCGTCTCTGATGCTGCTTTCTTCGGACCACGGCATCCTTCTAGTCACCATAGATATTCTTCAATTCATGCAGGCCGTTTTCACAATTCAGTGTTCAGTGACCATCAAACAGCTAGAAAAATTTGCTTATATTGATGGCCGTCGCGAACTTTCAGAATAAAATCTATTCTCTTGCATGATTCAGTTGTGGTTTCTGTCGTCAATTACTCCTCTTGTCATCACGTATGTTAATAAAGTCGAGTTTAAACTTCTAAAGAAAGTGTAGTGTGACCGAATAACCAAACAGTATTTGTGAAAATTTACCCTAAATGTCCTGTACATTATTAATGCAATTCATCGACACCATTACGGCGAAATATATTCCATTATTTCTAATTGATTTATACATTAGATTAGATTCATTGGCTGACGTTAATTAATTTAATTCCTATTTCTGTTAAACTGTGACGTTCAAGCATTGCTAATTATTCTCAAGTTTACAATTTTTTCCTTATTTCCCAAACCGTTTCTTTATGGAAATTTTAACCGACATTTTCTAACGCAAAACCAGTTCGATTTTACTATTCAGTCAACATTTGGGACTTGCGTTCTAGTAACCAACCTATGCCAATATAGAATAATGAAACTGTTCCTCCCAGCTAGTTGACAACCTGTTGTCATCTGACCTAATTGGGTCATTTTAAGTTCTAAAGTATGTATAGCTTCAGTTTACGTTCGCACAACATCCGCCCCATCTATCTTGTCTAGATTCCGTTGAACCCATGATATGTGCCACCACCTGCAGATCATTGTATCTCTCCTCTAGTCTCCTATCCCTTTAAGAATATTAGATACGTATTCCTTCTATTTTGGTGTTGTAGTGAAAATTAGTGGATGATGGAAGAACCAAATGTGAAACCTACCTGAATGTAATACTTTAAATAGGTTGTGCAATGGAGAGACATCCACCCTGTCCATCAGAGAGTCTGCTCCTTCCGGGCATTTGTACGTTTGGTGAGCAAAGACTTGTCATTAAGACGTGCTAATTAACCACTTAACATGGACTTAGGACCGCACAGATATTCCCTTTTTCAGTTAGCTCTACAAATTCCTTATGCTATGCGGCAGATGCCACGCATGTCGTCTTTCAAGCCTTATTCATTATTTTTCATTCTGAAGAAACGATGGCAAGATTTTAAAATTTCGTGGAAAATTTAAATACGCTTCAAGTAAACTCCTTTTTGTTCAAAAAGGATATTTGACTGAGATTGACTGAGATGGCCTTTTTAATATATAGTAATCAAAATGGTTGCAGGGAGCCTAAAACCATTTCCAAATCAGAAGAACGAGAATGTGGAGTAGCTACTAGTGTGTTCGACCATTAAAAGTCCAGGGTTGAAAAGAAATTCGAGGTGCACGACTCAACGCTGCCAAATAAGGTGGACTTGAAGGGGTTCTCGGGCTTGATCTTCCTTTGTAAAAGTTGGTCTGTGACTGTTTAAGCTAGCGAATTCTCGACTTTCAATGAGATTTGCAGCAGTTTTATAGAAAGGCAGTTCTAGAAGTCCATTTTGCAATTCAAATTTATTAACAGTTGATATTGTATATTTATTCTCTAATGTTAATGTTGAATACTTAATTCCTCAATTCGAAGAAACCTCATTTTTTAAATATAGTTCACTTAAAACCCGCTCAATCTTTTGCGTAGTTCTATGCATATGAATTCCGTTCTTAGTTGATCGCTTCACATATGTGCTTAAAGTATTATAACAGGTTATAGCAAATACATCAACTTAGACTTGTTCAAACAAGACGAATTAAATAAATTCTTTAATATGAATGGCATTAAGCTATTTTATAATATAAATTGTCGTTTTTGTGATAAAACTTGTCACTTTCAAAATTCAAATTTTTTGTCGAGATGACAAAATCAATTTGACGCTTTCGCAATTAGGCCAAAAATCGTGTCATAAATTGGCTCAAAAAATTCCCCAATGAGGAAGTACTTCTGGCGTCGATGTTCCATAGACAATAGCAATTATCCGGTATAATTTTGGAGAACATATTGTTACTTATAACCAGGCCCCTCTGGTTCAGAAATCCCAAAGGCTTCTGCCAAATCTTTTCACACATTTCATGCAACGAATGCAGACTTTTTGATGGGAGAAAAATAATTTTAATTCGCCGATTAGCAGTTGAAAGTGCCCTCTAATTTACTTTTACAACATCTTTACAATTAAAACTTTTACTGAAATCATGAAGCCATCCAAATTATAAACAAGAGATTTGCAGCCCATTTCACATACTAGACTTGACTAGTGCGATCATTCTTTCCTCCACCGGAATATATTCTGATGAGCATTGAATTAATAATGTCTGGCATTGTTGACTCGTACTCACAGCATAATTCCACTGGAATACTACTTTACCTATCCCTTAAATTGCTGTTGAAAGCAATATTTTATCCTGATATCAAATTTTGCCCCGGTGAATGAAGATCTGCATTTTGGCGTTATTTTCAGGCTTTAATTCAATGACAAATTCCCTTCTGGTTGACTGAGTAGTCTTGAACTTAGAAAGATTTTAAGCAAGCACACATCCGGCAGCAGAAATTAGCAATATGTGTTAACGCTACGTTGCGTCGAACATACAGTAGTACGGGCTAACTTCTTTCAACAGCGTTCGAGCAGTTGTCAATGTTACATAGAAATCTCGGCAAGTTGACTAATGTTATGCTTTCATCAATCAACCAATGAGTCTTCAAACCGATTCTAAGTCGTCGTCAAATGCAGTAAACTAAGATCAAATTCTGAATTTATTCTCATAGACAAGCTGTTATTCAGTTTCTTCGGCAAATTGCTGTCTGTTCATCATTTCAATGCAAAACCTCCGCAAAGACAGCTAACAAGGCTTTTCATGATTAGGTTGTAAAAACATCATTTCTACGTTGGTCTAGTGTAAACTGCCTCCTCAAAAATAAAACCCGTCATGTTCGGTATACATCCACACATTAACTATAGTGTTATTGGGATGACTGCCGACGTCTATGCAGTTGGTTGTGAAGATTTTTAAGTACGCAGGATGTTTTTGCAATTTCCTCATTTTAAAAGGGAGTATTCGTGTCTGCGGCACCTATTTTGACTACCTAATCGTGCACGATTGTAAAAGACGCCTGTAAAGGTCGATTACATGCATATTCTAACAGCTGTTCCACATCTGGCCAATGTGTCAACAGAGCGGAGGTTTTTTCGGTTGTTTAAGTGGTTGGTAAAATTCCATCATCTTTTTGATTTATTACTCGCATATATATATATATATATATATATATATAGTGGGATGTGCGATAGACTTAACTCCACGTGGTGCACCCTAGGCAACGTATACTCATAGGGCAAGTCTATAAAACGGCAGTTGACTTCAAACTATCATGACCCCACTATATGTCATATCCGCCCACTTCCACAGTACTCATCTTACCCTGCCTTTTTCTCTACCTTTGTATCTTTCTCTTTTACATCTGTAAATGGCTCTTCTGCTTCCCCTCTCGGTTTTTAGTGACTTGGATGTCCCTGACCTCTGTGAATCCCGAAGTCAACTAAAGGGCTAATAATAACTATCACAAAGCCTGCCATTCGATATAAATATAAATGTATATATATATATATGTTGTTTTCATTAATAGGTAGTCACTCATAGTCTTTATTTAAATTAGTATTTCCGTCAACGAATTTATTCCAACTTATAATTGTCTGAATGATGACTGGGCACAATGTGGCGCGTGGATCGTGTGCCTGGAGGTGAGCCTTGGGCTCCCGTGTCCTATGCTTTAGGGTTCTAGCCATAGTGCTCTGATAAAGAGAATAGACAATAGTACACATAAATAACCATCTATCGTTTAAATATTGGTCATCAAGATCCTGGTATCCTTTGGTTAATTATGCAGAACATGGAAAGTTTGATCTGTTAGTAAAGGCAATAAATAAGAGAGGCCTACTTAAAGTTTCTTTCTTTTTATTCTTCGCTTAAACACGATTTGACGAAACTCGCTTCTATTAAATTTAACTTTGCACATAACTTATAAAGCTTTTTAGGCCACTATTTGAAGTTCAAATATGAATGCAATCAATATTTAATGTTCGGATTCTTTGGCATTTTGTACATAGGCTAAATTTGACGATCTAATTTTGCATTGCGTAGTCCCTATCACAATTCAGTATTTGATACTTGGTGACTGAAGTCATTCCCATCTAACCTTACAAATTCCAACTGTGTTTTAAGATTGTATAAATCGATAAAGATGACGCAATTCGCTCATACTTTGACCGTGTAGTAGTATTTTCCAAAATCAATAAATCCACTAGCCAAAGCAAAAATATTTACAAAAATCCATCAACCGGCCTACCACAGTATTTTTTCCTAAAGGATTTAGTATTTACTTAATCTTTAAACTTTTAGATTGAAATGAACATTACCAATTGAACAAAATATCATGGTTTCTACCGGCAAGATTTTTTTAACAATGTCAAAATGAAATAATTTACCGCAGTAATATAAAACAATTTCAACATATTGTCAAATTTTCCAACACGCTCTTGATTCCGATCAGATATTTAGATGCCGTCAAGGCTAATTTCTATTTAATAAAATTAAAAAAAATATTTGTATTGGCTGCAAATTTGTAAAATCATATTCGAGCCAAATTTGATTAAAAGAGTGTGTTTCGTTTTAATGACGGTATTAGAGGGCAAAAATATACATTGATAGGGCCTATTTTTTTAACAAAAAATGGGTTGCTTGCAACGCTTCAACGCCGAACACAAACTAGCATCACGCGGGTAGGAATATTTTTGAAAGTGTGACCGCACTATCGATCGCGTAGAGAGCAAATGCGGTCGTGCGTCTTGAGGCCTTTGCAGCTGATCTTGTCCTAGACCATAGATATAATAAACACTCCTCACTCTATGCGTGGAAAAATTTATTTTGATAACCCTGGCAAGGTTTCGTTAAAATCGCCTGCGGCTAGTTGGACTTCAAAGAGGTTTATCTATATTTATCAAAGTGAATTCCATATAAACTTAAAAAGGCCACCAAAATTGTCGGCAGTTTTTTTATTGATTATAAAATCTTGCAGTGATGTGTTTCTTCATAATGTAAGTCTGATAAAAGCGATTATTTTATAATTTCACCAACTTGTCAAAAAACTCAAATATCGTAGAAAAGCCTCGAAAACACTAAGGGTCAAATCGCATGAAAATTCCCCTATTATCAGTCAGTTATATATATTTCAGCTGACGCACAAAAATTTCGGACTTTTCAAGTATTTCAAAATGGATGGAAAAATGCCTTCGATTTATTGCTCAAACAATTCTTTATGAATTTACCACCAATAAAGTGACACATGACTTTGGTTTGAGCTATGTGCGTAGAAAGAAATCGTTAAATCTCTGACTTATCGAATTTCAAATTTCATCAATATAGGTATTTTTTCAAGAAATAGAACTGGGGTTTCATTGAAATTATAATTTTACCTCCTTATAACTGTATTGAAATTTTAAACGAAACTTTGAATAAGTTCTCTCTAAGACCTAATTATTTGCCTTTAATTTCCAAACTAATTGTTGCTTTCGGCCATTATTGTTGTTAATTATAATTAATTAAATTGGCTGCTATATAATTACCACAATGAAGCAAATCCACATAAATTAGTTTGAAATCACTTAAAATTTCTTATATTTTGTAAAGGTATGGCAGTGGAAAATCATTTATGAAATATATGATTGAATTTTATTTTTATTGTGAAGGAAGGGATCCTCCTTATGCTGGTAACATGGAATGTTAAACTTTATTTAAAATAGTGAGGCAGGGCAAAGCATAGAAAAAAAGAGATCATTAGATATAATAAACAGTTGGAAAAAATTAGCTACCTTTCAGCAATCACGAGTCTACTTTCACTGACAACTTCCCAGTGGCTTTTTGGAGACTCGACAGCCATTCCATCTGAAATTACCACGTATTCAGTAGAAGGTCGGAAGTGAACATTAGCTGAAGGGCTAGAAGCTGGAAGAACAGCCAAACTGACGATGACCGGAACATTTTGTGCACCACTCATTTCCTTTAGGGCAGAATGAGTACCACTGTTAATGGCAATTGAGCAGCTAGGGCTTTCGACCATTGAGACAGGGATAGAATTTATGCTTGGATGGTTATTCTGTGTGCCATCTGAGAGAGACTTTTCAAGAAGAATTTCATGAGCAGCGGAGGCAGGATTTGGATTCCAACTCTGTCTTGGTTGAAGTTTTAGTTCAATAGGATCAGCAGGTTTTTGACACAAAGAACGACTTCCACCGTGCATTCTCTTGCAAAGGACAAATGATATGATTGCGATGAAAAAGAGAAGCGTTAATGCACCAGCCGAAATGCCTATGATATGGATCAAGTTTTCCATATTCATAGGTGTGGTAGTGTAGTCAGGGATATCAATACCGGAAGTTCCTACGGGAGCAGGATTCGTTTCAACACCATCATTTTGAAGATTATTTGAACTCCCAATGGGGTTCATTTGAACATCCTGCATTTCAATAAAGGGTTTATCAACCAACGATATCAAGAGGTGAGCTGTGGCTTCCAAAGTGGGTTTTCCTTTATCAGTGACAATTAAGTCCAGACGATATGGAATCTCAGTCTGATTAGGAAGCGGTTGTTTAACACTCAATTTTCCAGTATGAGGATTAATCAAAAATAAATGTGCTCCGTAAAGAGAATTGGTCATTTGATCTTGAAGTAGTCCAGAAATGGGTAAACTTTTCTGTTGGGGTAAGATTTTGTACTCCAGGCCTCCATTCAGTATTCCAGAGTCAGCATCTAGAGCCTGAACACGCGAGACTACTGCATCTGGATCGGCGAACAAACTCACGGAAATGTGGTAGTCGGTAGGGGATGGAAACTGCCAAACGGGTGTATTATCATTAATATCTAACAGGTTCACGTGTAGAAGAGAAACCGATTTTTCTTCACCATCAGAGACAGATATCAATAAATCCACCCAACCAAACTGTTCTCTATCCAATCTGCCTGAAACGATCAAATCACCGTTAGATGTTACTTGTAAGGGAGAGACTGATAGCCTGTCAGCTTTCTGAGATTTGATTGGAACATAAGCACCCGCAAGTGAGAAAGTGAATCCCTGAGTTAAATTTGGGGTATCTGCATCAAATGCTTCGAGATGGTTGATGAAAAATCCAGGTTCTATCTCTTCCTCAACATCCAGTGAGAAGCATTCTTGGACTTGGTTATCATGCTCAATTATTGCTGAGATCATCTTTTGACACGTTTTATCGTCGATGCTCTTTAAAGACACTAATCGAGGTTTATTATCATTGACGTTAATTATTTCCACAACAACGGTGGCTGTGGCTGAAGTTTTGGAAGGACTGTATTCATTTTTGTCGCTTGCAGTTACGATGAATTTAAACGAGTTTTCCTTTTCATAATCCAGAGGTGAAATAAGTACCAGAGAACCACTATCAGATTCAATTATGACCTGATCAGTATCAGTAATGGACATTTGAGTACATCTTCCTGTGTCTTTATCAGTGACAGCTAATTCCATTAGCTTGGTCCCAGGTTTTGTATTCTCCTCTACAGATAATCTGTAAACTCCAGTAGAGTCAGGGAATATGAACTCTGTAGGAAACTCTTCGATGCCGCGTAGGGCGACATAGACTGTAGCTTCATCGTAAAGGGGTTTATCACCAGAATCAGAACAAGTTATTACCAGCGCAAGAAACCCAGCAATACCTTTACATTTCTCAGATTCAATTGGTTCAATTAGATGCCTCACTAATAAAGAATCCTCGGCATCAAGTGGTTTAGAAGAAACTAATCGGTACACAGTCATTTGAGGCGACAGTTGATTCACTTTTTTTAGTTCAAAGGCACTCGAAAATGGAGAATCTTTGAGATGACACGTGCACAACGCATTTGAACCTTCGTCAAGATCAGTAACAGTAAGATAAGCTAAAACTGTTGGATCTTTTACCTCTTCTTGTAACTCAACAACAAAACCACCTCCAGTGGTAGCATAAACGGTTGATGAGGAGTTACTAAAAGGCTTCATCTCAATTACTGGTTTATGATCATTAACATCAGCAACAAATATGTTGACAAGTGTTGTAGATCTCGTGCTTGTATTTGAATCATCAGTAGCCTCAACGATGAATGAATATTTCCTTGGCTGTAGATTTGAAAATCTCAAGAATATTTGCCCATTTTGCTCATCCACTGCAAATGGGAATGTTTCGGCATTCTGTTTATCAATCACGAGAGAATAGGAAACATTTCCAAATGGTGGATCATCGGCATCAAGCGCTTCAACAACAAGAACAAATGATCCGACAGGAGTATCTTCATTAATAACAGCATTATAGGTTAAATTCAAGAAAACTGGCTTGTGATCATTTACATTTTCAACATTAACGGTGACATGAATAGAAGAGCACATGTGCTCAAATCTCTGGTTCTTGCAGGCTTGAAGAAAGAAGGTGTACATTGGAACTCGTTCATAATCTAGCGGGCCAGTGAGGCGGATTTTTGGGGTGCTTCTAGTTTGTAGAAGTACAAAGGGTAGCTTCTCACCAATAATATGATAATTTACAGAAGATGCTGGCGATTCCAAATCTGGGTCAATTGCAATTGGAAGATTAGCGGTAGCTTCCCCAACTGTAGCTGCTTCAGAAAAACTTACCGAAAATTCTCTTATAATATGACCATTGTAGAAGAATACTGGAGGCGAATCGTTTAGATCATCGATAATAAGATGAAGAGTAACCAGAATTTTCTTATTAATAGATATCAAGAACGAGATTTTACATTCGTGAATTCGTTCACCTTTGGAAGTTAGTGGACAAATAATCTCTCGATCAAGAGTATTTCGACTTTCAGGGGATGTCCAAATATCACCATTGGAAGAGTCAATATTTACAAGGGTATTCCATTCCGCTTGAGGGGGTGATTCAACAGACATCGATTGAACCTCTGACTTGGGTAAAACGATAGACTGAATTATATTTCCAATCAAACTGCTAGGTTCTGGATGCTCGGTAACATGGAAAGTCAGATCAATGAATTTTCCACTCGAAATGGAGAGAAACCCGACTGAAAGAAAAAGGTAGAGAAAGTGTGGATTCGGCAGTATTGTTGGCATGGATAGAAGAATGCATTAAAACTGCTCCTTTAAACCACTCCATTAATGGGTTCTATTTGCCATTGATATGATAAAAAATCCAATTAAAAAGAATAAATTTATATGGAGTTTAAAATCGAGTCCGACTTGCATTCATTTCGTGAAATAATACTATCTCCTCGTAGTTGCGGGTTCGTTATAGCGTGTACCAGGGTGACTTTCATTTTTATTGGTCACTGGTAAAATAATTCCACTGGTTTACATCAGCCAATGAAAAACTCGAAGCAAATTTATGTTGTTCTAGTATTTTATACCTACGAAGATAAGTGAAATATTAAGCCAATTAAATGAATGAGCCATGAGTCAGCATTTGGGTTTGAACTTGAATATCTAGCCGAAATTCTTTCTGAAAAAAAAATAATTTCTTAAAGCTTATTTGAAACCTCATTAATAGTAGAATTAGTGGCATTACCGGCATTCACCAGAACTATCGCAAGTTCAATTTTTTAAAAATCTTAATGTCGTTTGAAAAGATTTCGGACTTATGGCCAACATTCTTGGTTATTTTGCCCATGAGGATGTGCAATTTTATACACTTATTTGAAATTCAGGGCTGCTTAGCAGGATAAAAGAAAGTATTTCCATGAATGTAACCCTAAAAAAATAAATCAGAGCTGTGACAGAAAGTATAGATATTAAAAAGGTAACTATAAAACCTTCAATCAACTATGCATCCTATTCAAAAAATTCATGTGGCCTATATAATACTTAAATGGATGTATTGATTATGTAATAGCGCAAATTTCAGCCCATTGAAAATAGGTACTATGCGGCATGAAACAAGGAACTGGTAGAGCCACCCGAGGTCACAGTTTACCACAAAAACTTGATTTTATTGTCAAAATTGGAGGACTATGGAAATGTATACCAGTGTGAAATCGTCACTCATTAAAATCGGTATCCAATGCGATAGTCAAGTGAATAAATTATTGCTGAATATCTCGAGTTTCGACAAGTTGCCAAAAGCAACCTATCTTACCAATGAAACTAAGCAAAAAAAGCTATTTACTGCAACTAAATCTCCTTCTCACTTATCATTGGACAACTTACACTCTCAAATGCACCCATTTACATTAGTTCGTTTTATCGAAGCACTCATCTGTCATGATTATTATGCAAGGGAATAGGAACTATCTTTTAACATTGGCTACCGCTAAATTCCCATTAAAATTTAGTGCAAATCAATGAATTGAGTAGAAAAAGTCCAATCTTTACTCATGACAGAAAGATTTCATTGAGAGGAGGGTCTAGTTTGGACGATATCAGATGCAAGTAAGGCAAAGACGACAATCTTACACTCGTTGTTATGTAAAGTAAAAAGTTAACTAGCAGATTAAATGTCGCGAGGGTGAGTCAATAAATCGAAAGTTAATTAAATAATTTTCAAACCGATTTTAACGGGTTTTGTAGATCAGGAATGAAATTCACAAACTTTTATGCAATTTTTAGCTTTTTGTTGATTATGATGACGAACGTGTGCTCTTTAAAAGCTGATATAAGTAGTATAATCTGGAATTTGCAGAAGGAACTCATTATTTGGAATACAATCTAGTTTAGAGTAAGATTGTGAAAATCAGTTGAAGTAATAATATAGATATGCAAATATGCAAATCCCACTTAAATTAAAATAAATGTAAAGTTTATAAACTTTTTTCTTCCCTTTAAGAGGAGAGCTTATTACCATAACCAATTCCATTAGACCTGACTGTCTGACCAGAGCAGTATTTTGCGCAACGAATGAGAACAATAGGTACTTAGTGGTTAGACAGAGGGGTGACAAAAAGAATAACGTCTTGAATAAACTTAAAAAGGGCAATTGTCGTCTGGGGTTTTTTTGCGCCAGTCATTTGCGAACATAGCATTCCAATTTAAATGGGTCCTAAATGCACCAACTCCCTATTGACGTTCAAAACATATTAAATTGGTTTCTTTTTGCTCTGAAAGTAATTAGTTAGCAAAAGGCAATTGTTTGCGTTAATAAGGGTCTTGAAGTTGTCTTGTGACTAATTTACTTAAGTGATATGTTTTCAGATACATTCGTTAATGACTACGCATGCTTTGCCCAAACTGTCAAATTTCGATGACGTTGGCTGATAGATAGCCTAACTAATGACTATTAACGAAATATGTTTTGGTTTTTTCAACACACCATGTTTTCCTCACTTACTCTTCCTATGTAAGGTTCTTCCTCCTCCATCACTCGTTTTTTCTCATTCCAATATACGTACCTCTGTTTGAGACGTAATACTTTTGGCAATTATTTGATATTTTGTGGAGATATCTATTGACCAAGTTTGGTTGGTATTTTCACCACGGTTTCATTGTCATGGAAATACCTCAACTGGACATTTATTAAGATCTTCATAATCCCAATGACTGGAAACAAGCTCTGCCTAAACAATATTTCTCACTTCACCTTTTATTAAACATATATCTGGTCGGCCAGACTGTCCGTCCTTCGTGTACATAAATCTACTTCCATGGGTATCTTACAAGACTTTTAGGGACTTGACTACAAGGCAATAACAAGGCAGTTTCATAACATTACAATAAGCAAGAGGGAGAAAAAGAGCGGTTCGGGGCGGAAATTTTCAAAAAAAATGAATGATAAAGGTGTATGAGTAGATTATGAAATTACAATAATAAATGACTCAAATGAAGGTGAGTCATTACCTTCTACTTCATTTCTCTTTCTCTCTCAAAACTCAGTTAGCTTGAAAATGATTGAAAATTTATTTTTTTCCTTACTTTGGACTAGACCCACAACTATAGCAAATTTGACATCCTTTCCTCAAAATCGTGTTATAGTATAGTCTATATACATTGAGCTTTCTGAGGAATTTTTCATTTATTCCAAAATAAACCCAAAAAATCTAAAAATAAATGAATTCTATTCAAATCAATCGCATTAAATTATCATCAATTTTCCCGCCTTAATGTCATTCTAAACAGACCATTTAAGGTGAGATTATTTCCAATTCCAAATCCGATTTTCCTCAATGATTTTTTAACGCAGTACTACTTCATTTCTAAATACTAAATCTAATTAAAAAATATTGAAAAAAATATGGCGTTGATTGATTCAAATGAAAACCCCACCCCCACTGTTTCTAACGTAGCACACGTAGATGGTATTTAAGTGACTGAATTAGGTCATTGTGGTAAATTTATGGTCATATTCGCCTTATTCATTTGCCCAGTAATAGCAAACACCAAATTAGTACAAATTATAATAAGCAAAAAAAAACAGGTGAAAAAATCCTCTCAGATTTCGCTCCGAAATGAACAATAGATGAGCCAATGTACAGTATGAATGCAAAGTAAAAAGTATTTTTTTGCGGTTAGAAACAAGATGACATTGGTTGTATGGCCAAGATAAGGGTAGAACGGTGAGTAAAAATTTAATTTATTGTTATTTCGGTATTTTCGTTTCCGTATTATTGTTACAATCCTCCATGGTAATGCAACAGAGCCAAGCAATAGCTTTTGAATAAGGCAAACAGGTGAAATTTTAGTAATTAATGAAAGGATATGTGTAATTGTGCTTATAATGTGGTTTTACTCTAAATTCTTGAAGTATTCAGTCGCCTTATTTGCAAAGTTCAAATCTTCTGGAGCCCACTTTGCATAAGATGATCTCATGATTTTTCTAAATGACATCGTGTCCGCGATATTCCGAGTTCGTATACTGGTTTATCGTAGATCGTGTAATTTAGATTCTTTTAAAACTTCTCACAGCCACTTGGAGCTAGTTAAGCCCAACTTGCCTGACTTTGATAAACTTGGAATTAATTCAGCCAACAGTTATTCTGTTTAATAAATTAATGGGATTCGTTTACAATGCCAACATAGAAGTCTTTTAATAATCCGGTAGGTGAACACCAATATGGAGTCTACTTCGTAGGAAGCTCAAATTCTACTTCTCATTTCATTTCACTCGTTTGGTGTGCTTTGAGACGAGTCGAATTCGTGGCTTCTGATTGCGCATAGAAAAATGGCAACGGCTATACCAAGACCTATATTTACTTTTAAATTGTATTACCATAAAATAGATTGACGCGGAAGGTAAAAGTGAAAATAGTAGTTTCCAATTTCACGCAAATGTTCTTCAAATGGATTCAAGCACTTTTTGTTAACATGAAATAAATTATTCAAGCGGTTGTTTGCCTTAAATAAACGAATGCTTAAGATTCCATTATAGAGTGAATTTGAAGGTCAAGAGTGACAACAAAGTTCCATTCAACAAAAAATTACTTCACAACCCCATATTATCCCAAATTATCAGTCAGAATGAGGACTGGAAGAGGAACGGTGTATTGGTGGGATGCTCCCTGCAGAATATGTACTAATAGTCGATAAACATTGAGTTGCTAATGCGCGTCATTCGTTCATTTAGATCAGTGAGAGGGAAAACGACGACCTAAGAAGGAATTATTTGAACTACAGTAAAGTGGTTCTGGTAGGTAGATAGACGGAGAGTGGTGACTGGAATTCCCAACAGTAGGAGTTTGTGGTAAGATTTAGACAAAAAGGAGCCGAGTAGATGAGTAATAAAAACCCCATTAAGGGTAATATATATATATATATATATACATAATTCAATTTAGCAAAAATTTGTAGCATTGTTAAGAGACAGTGTGAGGATTCAGCTAGTTCAGTAGATGTAAACGCTATTGGTTAAAATATTAAAAAGAATGTTTTTGTCCATTGAGTCAGCCCAACTTAAGATTTTGCAAGTAACGGCTCGGGTAATTGACAACTGGTAATTAGAAACCCGACTAAACACTAGAAAGTGTCAATGATTTACAATTCTTGAAAATTTAAACCAGAAATATCTCCTCATTTGAGAGCAAACAATGGATAAGCTTTGCAAATTCCAGCTCGATATTCACGGTTTTAGATGTATTTTTAAAACGATCTCAGGTATTTGTATCTAAATTGATTCTATATACTCTCTATTTTGGCGGTTTGTTTAAAAGCGGCTCTTAGAAATTTGAAGAAGGAGCTTACAAGTGAATGAAATAATGCGACGGCCACCCACGTGGAGAAAGGGAGAGTCTTTTCTCGGTAAAAGAAGGAAAATAAAGGGCAGGGAAGTTGTCCTAATGCAATTAACCTAATTGCATTTAATTTCTGGAAAGCAGTTGCAAATACCTCAAGCCAAGTAAGTAATTAATAAAGTAAAAAGGTGTTATTGAAAGATTAATTAACAAACTTACCTGAAAAGAGGAAAACAAAGATAATCATAGTCAGTTGACAATCCGCCAATAAATTACATTTCAATTTCCTATTGCTTAATCAACTTTGTTGCACTTGCTGAGTATTATTCAAACAATTGAAGTGGTATTTCACAAATTCTGAACAAAACATTATGCATTCAATTAATGTCCAAATTATATCCCATATGTCACACTCATGGTTGTGAAACAAATTTCGTCTTAATTGCAGTTGCCTATCAGAGTGATGTAAGGCGATAAAAGAGTTTGAATGAAAAGTAATGGAGATGATTGGTAGACTCGACAACATTTACATGACCTTGCAAATGTTAAAATGTACTTGTTCATCCATGCTTCCCTTGCCTGACTGCCATTGGATGTTTAATATCACTCACAAAAGCAAAACAGTCATCAAATCAGTTAACTAAATCTCAATAATCAGCTTTGAATTTTCATTGCTGTTGAAATTTCATAAATGATGTTACTTTTTGCTACCAAATATTTTTCATCTTTGTCGCTAAGTTTTTAATCTGTTTGAGAGACTGAGTTTTGCATATAATCATTTTAAAAAAATTATGAATATTCTTGAGGGGGATAAAAAGTAATCATTTTATAGGTAGAATTAAAAAAGTAGACACTTAAAATGCACAAATTTATCGCAGGTCAAATTGATGTCTGCCATTCGAAAGCATGAACAGCCAGTAAAACGACCGATGAGCGACAAGCACTAACTGCGTCTGTCAATTTCCATTTAAAATGATGAGTTTAGTGTAGATTTGGATGGAAATATATGCCAAGAGAATTTCGGATGTCAGTTTTGCCTCAGGTTGCTCTAAACTCATTCTCTGAACTGTAATTCGATTACGAATTTCATGTAAACTGACAAAACCTGTCAGTTTATAAAATGAGTTTAATGCGTAACAAACATCCATTAGAGCAGAAATGCGGCGATTAATGTCTGTAAATTCAGTGATCAGGAATTTAGTGTCCATCAGTGTATGCTCGGGTAGTTGAATAGGCGATCCGATATGTCTGGGTAAGGAATAGGGTTACTGGTGATGAGCCCTTGACCTGCGTGACTTTCTGATGTTTCCCCCAATTCAAATTAGGAAACGCTTTCTTAAACAAAAGTATTAAATGTTTGGTTGGAAACAGCATCGCGAGTAAAACATCGCTGATTGCAAATTGCCTTAGAAGGCAGAAATATGTGAGCATAGATTTAGCTAAATTCATTTCCTGCTTAAGGACCCAGGCTGCAAATAAACCAACAAGAAAACAAAACTTTTAAATTAACTTTAGCCACATGGAAAGAATAACTTGAGTTGTCCATTAATATCCTTACATTAGATAACAAATGGAAAGGCGATTTATTCTAATTTATCATCGTCTGAATATCAGAATTGAGAGTTTATATATAAAAATATATCTGTGCATAACAATTTTTTGAGGGTATTTTGTAATCCCTGTATCTAATTTGACGCTGAATCTGTCTGTCAAGCAAAGGAATTATCATAAAGGTAGAAGCAATTTGAAACAAAGAATGATTTGGTGGCCTTTTAAATGTGTCAGTAAATCGAAATAAAGGCATTTCGATTATACCCGTCAATTCAAACAAAAAATGTGTCAACGCTTTCGTAAATAATGTCATTAGGAATCATGTTGCCAAGCAAACAAGAGCGTTTTAATCAGGTTGCCTAAAATTCTTCAGAACAGGAACGGTGAGGCATTTAATACAAGAAGTTTGACGCAACTTCTGAAAACCTTCAAAACATGCGAATATGAAATTTTCTGCCTACGGGAGGTTCTGTGAAAATAGTCACCAACATGAGCATCTGCAAATACGCAACTCTGAGAACCAATGGTCATGCAGCTGGAAAAGGACTCAGATGTCTCCTTGATCACATGCAAAATGAGAAGGAAAATCAGAATGCTATCATTGAGTCCCAGGAGACAACCCATGCCTAGCAAAGTCAGCTATACCGCCAAATCTATAAAATTCCGTGAGATTTTGAATGTCAAATTCAACACACTAAGGCTAGACTGGATAGAAGAACTTACACTATTAGGCCGATCAATTCCTTTCAATAGACGTACTTTTACGGAAGGTCATTCCATGAGGACAATCCCGTTCAAGATACCTGCACTGAGAAGGAATCGAAGTACTGTCTTAAAAAGCCAGAAGATATTGTTTGATCAAAAACCACTTCATAAAAAAATGCACGGACACATATGATTTGGAAATGGAACTGAGAGGTTTTTTTATGATAAACATTGCTATGCCTGCACAAGCAAAAATCAATTTTTATTTAATGCCTTTTAATTTTAGGGAAGATATTTTTTTCGTCCACAAGGTGTTCAAAAATGTAATAAATTAATAAAATATTTAGTAAAATGCTTGGCCTTGTAATTGTAAACTATTTAAATCTTTCTTCACCTCTATGTGGTGCACCCTGAGGAAAGTATACTCATATGGCAAAAATCATTAATTGGCAGTTGACTCCAAACTACCATGACCCCACTGTGTGTCATATTCGACCACCTCCACAGTACTCACCTTACCTTTTTCTCTACCTCTGTGTCTGTCTCTCTCTTACATTTGTGAACCACTCTTATGCTGCCTCTCTCGACTTTTTGTGACTTTGATGTTCCTTTCCCACTGTGAAGCCCGAAGTCAACTAAAGGGCTAATGATAACCATCATAAAGACTGTTATTTGATATAAATATCTTCCGTCATTCACTAAAACACAGGAGGAATCTAATGAATCTCCATCAAAATCTAACTCTAAAAATTTATTATCTTTGTTTCCAAATCAATGCAACTATAAAGCACTGCTTTTAGCTTTATTTGCATCTGTAGAAATGTTGAGAAAATTTTCGAAAATTTATTCTCCTTCCAATATAAACAAAGGGATTTATTTCACCTTTTTATTGCAATGTAAAGCTATCAGGCGAATTAAGTTGGCTAAAATGCTTCGCGCTCATACGAGAGTAGTTTGATTTTAGGTTACGCTGTAACTTTTAGCGATTGCATCGATCTTCTTTATAAAGTATTTGTGTTATCATAGTGCTCTGCAATGGCATACAAATGGATCATAGCTCACCAATTTTTCTTTTCAATCAAGACCGTGAAGTTAGGTGTCATTTTACAAAAGACAAACAATTTAATTGAAATTTCACATTTTTTTGCAACTTTACGGACTCAAATTTTCTTTACTATAAAAAATTTTATTAGAAAACTTTATTAGAGAATAATTTGCTACTTTACATTTCTTACTTGACTCTTGATCACTAATTTTAAATTTAATTTCAAAATAATGCACATTTTAACATAGTAGAACACCTTGGAATTTGGCTATTAAATAATAGATTACTTTTGTGGAAATATTTTAATTCACCACCTCTTTTAACTATCCAATCGCTTACTTCCGAATATTGCGAATATAGACTCAAATTTGAATGGTGACCCCAAATTTTGAAACTTATAACACTCCAAATTACTGTTCAAACCACACTTAGGTTAAATCAACTTACGTTTTAAGTTTTTCTAAACTGAGAATTTCACCTCCCACATGGCGACTCGAAGGAGAAGGATACAGCTTTTTCATCTTCCTTTCTCCACACTAGCGGTGACTCTGCTTTTTTTTCTACAAATACCAAGTAGATCTTGAAACTCGTAGTTCAAATACTCGGCTCTTGCGATCTCTTCTTTTAACGTTTCCACTCCCTCTCGCTAATCTTTTGAATTCCTATACAATACAACGTTTTTTCCTCTCGAATCAATATTCCTAATGCAGGAAATTTAGTTGTCTTTCGTTAATCTCTTGACGCCAATTCAGAGACGCCGATATAATTGTTGAACTAACCACTTAAAGGGGGAAATAAATAGCCTTATGGATCTAAAATTAAAAAAAGACAAAACTTGTATAAGCACTCCACATAATACCTCCGGAACTTCTATTGAATTATTTCGTTAATAGATCAAGATATGAAAAATTATTCAACTTCTATATTAATAATAGTGGAAATTTTTTCCATCTCCCTGTTCTTTTATACTCAAATTATGTTAATCATATATCAAGTGCTTGAAATTCTGCAATAAAACAGCCATTGAATGAGGCAAGTATTATAATGCAAATAAGCATAAGTGCCAAGGTTACGAGTTATACGGAACGAGGTTAATTTTGTTTGTGGTATTTGACGTTCATTCTTCAAATAAGAATAGGAAGACATTTATTTGTTTGAAATTGAAGGAGAATTCACGATTTCAATCACAATAGAAGGCGTAATAAATGCAATAATTTTTTTGAATTAATTTTCATTCATTGCGTCAGTCCAGTTTCTGTATGCGCCATCAACAAAAGTAAATAAAAATAACCTAGCAGTGTTTTTTATGTGAATATGAATTATAGTAAAACATGTGAATATTTTGACTATTTTAATGAAGGTTTTCATTAATATTTTTAAGCCATTGCCGGTACGATATCACCATTTAGGCTCTTTCTTGAAGTCTATTGAACATATTTTAACGCCCTTTTGAACTACGCTCATGCCCTCGAGACCCTAATTTAAATCAAAGTAAGCCAACTGAGAAAACGTTTTGCATTTAATAAATTGGAGTTTCCAAGGTAGCTCAGTGCTCGAATCTTTTATACTGAGTCTTGTTCATTCAAATATATATAAGCGTTAATAATTCTAATTCCAGAAAAACCTCGTTTCTCTTTGGAGGAGACAGTTAAAATAGAACTTCTTATTTCCTACCTTAATTATCGCCTGCGGAGTTTGCGTTCTGTTTCACAGGCGAGGTTTAATATTTCTTCAGATGCATCTTGAATGAAGGTAGAAGCAGGACTCATTAGTAGACTTCTGATTTTCATTCTCACTACAGTATGATCAAGGAAACCTCTGAGTCATTTTCCAGCTGCATGCCGAATTTTATGTCATTGGTTCTCAGAGTTGTTCATTTCGGCAACTTCAACTGCTGCATTGTAAACGTTTTTTGTCTTTGTGGTCTATGACTATTTTCGGAGAACTTCCCACTGACAGAAAATGTCATTTCTTCATGTTTGGAAGGATTTCAGAAGTTGTGTCAAACTGTTTGTATCAAATACCTTACCACTCGCGTTTTAAAGAGTTTAAGCCCCAAGATTCCCTATGACATTATTTTCGACATCATTGACACGTGTTGGGAAACTGGCGGAACTCATCAAAATGCCTTTCCCCCTGCAACCTACAAGACGCTGAATGTTTAAAGACGACGTTTTGGAGAATTCGATTGACAACAACAGACTGAATGTCCAATGAAAAATTAATTTGTTTGAATTTGTAAATTTTGGCATTAATGTTGTGCTATTTTACCAATTCTCTATCCAATCACACCTAATAACATCATTGGTGTAATATTGGATGTAATATTTGGCTCTTTTTTAATTCGCTCAAAACGTCTTTAAGAAATTATTGTCTTTTGAAGATTGGACACCCCACACATACATTGAGAACATTTCACTCTGCTACCGGAAATATTCTAACCATCAGAACGTTGAAATTCTTTGTTTAGGTGACTTGCAAAGGCTTTCCAGTTCTCCTCTGGTTTTCTGCAGATACTTAGACCATTTATCTTGTCTTAAAGAATGAATTCAGTTCTTCAAAGCATTTTGATACTAATCCAGTGCGTTCCTATGATTTTACGTTTTTTATTGAATTAATAAACTCCTCATATTCGTTTTCCACCCCCCCCCTCCCCCACTCAATATTTTAATTCTATTTAAAGTATTTTATCGTCCGGAATAAAGTAAACGTTAGGAGAATGTACTTATATTCCTGAGACACGTTGGAAAAGAATCATGATTTTCTTCACCTATACGGAAATTACCTAATTGTTGTGAGAGATCGTCTACAATGGACTAAGTTTGAGTTAATGAGTCCTGATTATATGAAAGAAACGTTTTTTCGTCACTGTTTCTATTAGATTTCTCTTTGTCTTTTCAAAGTCATCTACTTGAACTTAAACGAGAGAGCGAAACTGTTCAAAGTTGAACACACTTTGGCTTTTTTATTACATTGTGATCAGTTATGTCAACTGTTACTTTAATACCGTGTATTTGTCTGTCTTAAAGCTACAGTTACTCAGACTCAAT
Source organism: Hymenolepis microstoma (assembly GCA_000469805.3). NCBI lineage: Eukaryota > Metazoa > Platyhelminthes > Cestoda > Cyclophyllidea > Hymenolepididae > Hymenolepis > Hymenolepis microstoma. The sequence goes on along the minus strand of LR215989.1, from coordinate 33,051,982 downwards.
GAAGATTAGCAGAGAAGACTTGTAGTTGAGGAGACATTTTGTGCTAACAACTTACTCTACCTATACAGTCTGGAATAGGTAATAATTGATTGACTGTCAGTTCATGAAAGAAAATATTGCGGTCTTTTCCGTGTTCAGCAAAAATATTACATTAGTCTTCTTCTCAGTAAACAACGGAAATGTTCCAAAATGCAAATAAATTGAGAATCCTAAAAAACGCTAACTTCTTTTACATTATTTGTAATAATTATTGCTAAGATTAAAGAACCGAGAACAGCTGATTGGGTATTATTGCTCAAATCCCCGCCCCTCTCCTTCCTTAATCATTGATTTAACAATTCGCCTTTTCAATACTTTAGAAAGTTTAATCCTAATGAGCAGAAGACTTTAAACTCACCGCAAATTTTTCCACTTAGAACGAGTGGCTTTTAAGATAAAAAAATTGGAAAAAACGGAAGTTAATGATTTGATTAGATTAGACAAGAATGGATAAGATAAACATCACATATGAAAAAATATATTCCACAATACACCCGACAGCAATCCATACAATCATATGAATTGGTTTGCTAACAGATTCCCCTAAAATCGAATTTAAAATGAGTGTATCGTCAGTATGCCAGGGAAGTAGGTATTGTATTTGTTGAAATAGTCGCATCGTTTAAGATCTTTAGAGATTTATTTGAACAGATGAAATGAGGGAAATATTTGTGCAAATAGCCAGACCAGACGTTCACATCCTACCACCACCCATATTGACCGAAGTCAACGAGTGTGGTCCGCCATCTTCATAATTACATACGTGGTAATGAGTATTGTTTTTGTGATATCCAACTTAGTCACGTTTACCTCTTTCAGTATTATTACAGACAACAAGCCCCATTTATTTTCTGATTGTGTTAAATGAAAACAATTGTAAAAATGGAGGTGGTGAACCTGTGCAATCGGTTATATTATTAAGGGTATGAATGAAATCCAAACTGCAAAATACGGGGAAAAAGACTGTTTCAAGAATTAGATTGGAAAAAATAAAATAAGTCAAAGATAAAAAAAATTACACTTGTATTTGAAGTAAATATCAGTATTTTATATGCTTTCTGTTTAGGATTTCCATTCAAAGGGAGGGAGGGAGGGTGAAATAGAGGTCAATGCCAATTTTACACTTTTATAAATAACAAGGTTGGATTATTTCTAATAGAAACCGGTTTGTGGGATGTTTGACTGCGAAAATCGACATGGAGTGCAGGCAGAGAGGATTCTTCTGAGAAACCTCACCGCACAATTTCGAAAATGCTGCTTTAACCAGCGGGTAACTTTAAATAAAAGTTTATCGTATTCTTGATTGCCGAAATTGGAAAGTTCTAAAGTTTCCCATGCATGAAACCGGCCTGGACAGCTCAACGTTGATGTGAATGAGGGTTTTGGTGAGAATGAGGGTGTGCCTTTGATTAAATCTTAATGAAAATTCCCCCTCTTCTTCTCCTATTCGCTGACCACAAATAAGGCATAAAGTGACATGTGCATTCAGAACTCGTTTGCATTGATTACACAATCAGATATCATCGCCATACAGTTCAAAAATCATAAGGAATAAGTCAAATGCTGACAAACTGATGATTTCAGGGGCTTTGTTTCCTGGATTGCTCTAAACTTTCACTGTCATTGTTACAACATGAGTAGTAATATCTAAAGCAATTATTTCAAAAAATGCCTTGCAAAATAATTTAGTTCTGCAGCAACCACCAATTTTTTTGTGAATGTGGAGGATAAGGTTATCCGAAAACACGATCCTTAGAAATATTCTAATTGAAAAAAATTAGGTCCAAGTCCCTTTCAACTATTATAAAACCAAAACACTACATCACTATCATCATCATAAAGCCTTAACTCCTCGTTGTATATTATTATTTCATTTTTTTCGCATTTAAATTAGCACTGGTCTAAATAAATATTAAATAATAATGAATTTGAATGATCATTTTTAGAATTTGTGAATGTTTTAAACTAAGCCATTTATTTTCACAATTATTTATTGAATTGTGTTGTAATTGCAGGTATAATTCTGCTACAACAAATAGCAAAGCAATTTCGATTAAGGTTTTTGTTTAAGTTATATCTTAGTTACAATTTTTCCCGGGCATTATAAGAACTAACATTAGAAAGGAAGCAGCTGTTTAATGGATCCACTGGGATTAGATAATTTAAGCATCGTTCCATGGATTAAAAAATAATTTGATTAAAGATGAACAATGAATTAAGATTTGTCTTTTTGACAAAATTCACGCAAATAAACGTTAGCGATAAATCGTTTTATGCAACAAATTATAGTTTAAAATTATTTTCTTGGATGAAATGTTTGTTCGAAATCACTCACTGTTAAAAATAAATGTAGAATGTCGATAATGTGATATAATTTCGAAGTCAATATTTATAGAAGTAATGCACTGTTGAGAATATTCTGCAGCTTCAAATTCTACCAATTATTACCCAGCGCATGACAACGAATTACGAGAAAGGTTTAAAAATGAAAAAAATGTATAAATTAAAGAAATGTCATCAAAAATGTCCAAAAATTTAAAAATGGTTTCAGTTGTTAAGATTTTACTTCTTGGATGTAATTCCTTACTTGGTGGTGTACTATTTCTTTGTCTGAATCCACTTCGAACTTTTGTGAGGAATCGTGTTTTCGGCGATGAGAGTTATGTGGTCAATTAGTCTTCAAATGTCACATGTTCTTGTCGAAAATCTTGCTTGCTTTAAAAAAGAGAGGTGTTGAAAATGGTTTAATCAAACCAGCTTCTTGCAAAAAAAAGATACTTATTCTTTACCAACACTTACTTTGTCAGTTTCATTCATTTTCCTAAATGTACTAAATATTTTAGAAAATTCTTGGAAAAAAATCTTCAGTTTCCTCAAAGGTCCGCTCTTTTTTCTGTCTACACTCTAATTAACACTTTTGAGATTTAAGTAGACTTTTGATGAATTTAATGTGCCTTATTTCGAGTATATTTGATGATCCTTCATTGCTTAATAAGAGACAATGATTAATGAGTAAACAATTGATAATAAGCTTTCAAGGGACAAAATTACAAGATCTGCGGTTCGGTTCCTTTTAATTATGCCACAGTAATTGAAACTCAAAAGGGGGTGGAGGGAGGGGAAGAGGGAAACCACAGCTGATGCAATTATAGCTACCGGCGAACAAGGAATCTAACAAGGCTCAAACAAAGGAATGTGTACGTGAGCCGAGTTGTTATTCAACATGTCTTAGAATTACACACGGCAAAGTCAAAGGAACAGGCAATAACGGAAAATTGATATCTTGCAACTGCGATTTGCCAATATTGGCGCTAACATATGACAAAATCACTCAGTTTAGGCTGTCATTAACTGGCATAAAAGCAGCTTGAGTTGTGAAAAAATAACTTCAGCAAAATATTATATTTTAATTGAGAAATACAAGGAAAAATAAAGCGTGTGCACACATTTTGTCCAACCTTATCTACATTTTGACAAATAATTAAAAACACTGTCTTCATGAAACTTTCTGCATCTAACTGTTGACCATTTAAAACGTATTCTGGAGAGACAAAATTTCCATTTTAGGGTCAAATCATTCAAATAGTCACATTTTAACATTTCTCTCTTGAAAGACATCTTATCTTAATGGGATCGTGCCCACATTAGCGCATTTTCCATATTGCCTTACAAGATGAAATCCCAAATTCTGCCAAGCAAATACCTAAGAAACAGATTTATGGCTGCTTATCCTGCCATCAGTGTGTTGAATGTATTTGAAAGCACCACTGAGATTAAGAAGACGGAGTTCGATTCGAGAAGCTTGGGGCATTAGGGTTTAGGAAGTAATAACTATCCAATTTGCCTTCTAAGTTTTAATTAAATATTTTCCTTGGCAATTTGTTAAGTGTGTAATAAAACATAAATACTTTTTTCTTCGAGGTGTATAGTGTTCAACAGAGGCACTTCTGGAAAGGCGTACCAAATTAAAAATAGATATTAGTTATTATTATTATTAGCAATATTTTAAGAAAAATTAAGTTTTATTTTTGGGAAGCAACCGAAATTCATTAATATGTTACTCCACGTGCGGTCACAAACTTGGCTCTTACAGCAGGGAGAGACAAATTACACACTCAGTTTTGACAAGTCATGAAATTTAGTAGCATTTATGGTTGTGTCTGTGACGAGTCATCATCAAAAGTTATTACATCCAGCTACTATATAACACTGTTGTCATGCCTTTTATTTTCTACCTTGTCATCCAAGAACTACTTGCCGTCTCGGAAATCTCATCTCCCTTTATATGCCTAAAACGCTCCCGGCCGCAAATGCTTTCAGTGATGTTTTCCATGCAAATCACATGACATAACAAATGTTCCTCGTTCAGCACAAAACTCTTTGAATATAAATATCGTGATTATCGTGATCCACCAATACCTGGATTACCAAGATGAAGGGGCAGTAATCGGATCAAAAATTCAGAGCACTATTTGAATAAAACATTTTAGTAGCTAAGATTAATATTCAACAGAGTTAGAAAGAGAGGTGACGTAGATTAAGAGGGAGAGCGAATGAGAGGAGGAGTATTTTTGTGAATCGATGTGAATCAATATTACAAGTTTAAACCCAATAATCTATAAAACGCCCTAAATTAATTTAAATCTGCATGAAATTAATTTGACAAAGTTATTCTACGCTCGTCTACCTTATTTAGCCTTATAATACTCTTAATTAGTTCGGTAATTTCAGCACCATTTGCAACGAAATTTCTCGATTATGAGGTCGTTTTGAGTTAATCATTCTCTAAACAGGATTGTTCCTTGTTTGAAAACTTAAATTACCTGATTTTGCTACTGGATTTCTGAGTCGATTACTATTCGAGGCATCACAGTCAATTAACTTTACGAAATTTTCCCCAGTAACGCTATTTTATCGTCGGTGTTTATTCCCGGAAAGATCGAATTTCATTTAGAGTTCCGAATTTTTCTATTTATCATTCTACCACATTTTTTGGTCATTTCTGACCGCAGAAATGGATTCTTTATGCGCTTGCTAGGTGAAAAGTATTTCCTTCACGTCAAAATATGCTGTATATCTGAGAAAAAGGCAACAACGTTTCTCATTTAAAATGTTCGCATTTGGAAAAAGTAACTTTCATGCCGTTGCAATCAGATGCATCCTATTTTGTGGTTAGTCAACTACTTTGCTCAAAGCTTAACACTATTTGAATATAAAAATATTCGGATCTTCTCAAATACGCATTGGGAAATTCGTAATCAATGTTTGCTTTCGAAACAGGGTTCTAACAATTTGACTCCACATTAGATATGCATCGCATGTTTTCCAACGATCAATGGGTCTCAGATTCGCTTTTTTTACATTACATTAGCTAGATGAAAAAAAGTTATTAAATAAAATGAAAGATGTGCTGACATTACTAAATTTTTTGTTCTCGTTGTGGTTTTATTTCGGCTAAAATTGTTACTAAGCTAAGTCTACTTCCTGTTAAGTGTTTAGTTATTTCACTTAAACAAATGGCTCTATCTTAGGTGATTTTGAGAAGCGAGTTAGCTGACCTTCAATGTTTGCTTCTTTGTCCTCATGACGTTCTCTTTGAGAACATTTTGCGAAACTTCGTTGAGAACCGTAGCATTTGTCTAAGCAGCTGGTGACTTGGAACAAGTTTCTCTTAATTAAAAATGGAGCGAAAATACAAAATCCATCAAATATAAGCTAGACTTGTGGAGCCAATAGGTAGCATAAATTATCGGGTACTTTATTCATCTTATATCGTATATATTTAAATATAAGCATATATAAATATGGATTTGGATCCGATATTTTCATAATATTTTAAGCCAAGGTTTTGTAAAACAGAACTAATCTTTTTTTAACCTTTTTTCCTTACGTGAGCCTGAGGAATCGAGTACTGAATCCTAGAATACAGTTTCCACACCGCAAATGTTAAAGCAATGTTGTACTAGCCATTTTCTTGACTTCTTTCTCCAGCAAGGTGTCATATTCAGCATACTCACAAAAGTGAAAGAGGAAAACAATTCTGAGTATAAGAAATATCAATAATTAGTCAATTAAGGAATGAAGTGGAATGAGGAGAGAATGGCGAATCAAGAGTTTTGACTAATTTAGTCTCAGAAAGCGTTGGGTTTTCCACTTTTTATAAGAGACAAAAATGGCATTTTATAGTGCTAAAATTGTGCCATATGAAAAGTACACAATCCTAACACGATTAAACTGCACATCCGAAGATTTTAATGGTTGCGGCTGCTCTCAGTTAGTCAGCTATTAGTGTACAATCAAATTATGTTAGATGCATCCGATTGCTAATCATGTTTTCTGAGATAATAATTCCATTGAACGCTTTACTCACAATACATCTTCATCATCTGTATCATTTCGATAGGAGAACTCACCGTAGAGATTACTGAGCATAAGTCAGGGCTTGTTAGTGTAGCAATCCGCTACACATAGTTATCAAAACCTTTCAAATCATAAAACGTTCGTTTTATTGGAACATTTTTTCATTTAATTTTTCCATTATAATGAAATAAATTTAAATTATTTTAGCATATATTGAGAAACTAGATGGATTAGTGTTATGATTAACTATTGAATTTACAATTACTATGACCTAAAAGTGAGCTTACCGTCGCCTGAGTTGCGTGTTTCAGGTTAATTCTGCAATAACTGTCGCGACGCCCATTAAGATCGAAGATTTTATCTTAAAATTTAACATAATTTTTCTTAAAGAATAGATAATTGAATTAAATCAAAATAACGGGCAATATTACAGTTCAAATGGTTTAAAACTGAATGAATATCATTGTAGGAGACTGATGAATTTCTAATTTCTTTCTGAAAACAATTTGTTCTGACCCTAAGAGGAAAATTCAGATCAATTTCGTAAAAAGGATTAACACTTCTGTTGCTGAAACTTTTATCGTCGTACTGGGCAGATATTCTCGTGAGGATAATAACTCTTCACAGTACAATTTTCAACTTAAATTCTGATTGGGTTAAGTCATCGAGTCCCATTATATCTGCGTGGGCTGACTTAAATCCAAATAGTCCCCCTATTCTAGACATTAATCTAAAAGGATTTCAAATAAGCCTAAACAGATCACTCCTTAAGTCTTTGTAAAATGTGTTTAGTTCAAGTATACATTAGGCAAGATGTATAGATGCATTCCAAACTTAGCACCTCTCATTAAAAGAGCCCTCCTTTTTCTAGGGTTTGTCGACGGTCATTGAAGTTAAACAGAACGAATGCATTATAGTAGTGATTATGCGTTTGAGGATGTTGGGCTAGTTGAGAGTGAATTGTGAGGCAGTTTGCCAGTTTTCCACTTGTAATTCTGCAAAAATTTTAGTATCAGAAATCGCCGAAATAAATTCTAAAATCTGCCTCATGTAATGTGAAAATTGAAGTATGTAAAATATACAAGAATCAGACTTCTTTCTGCCAAGAAAATTTGGGCTCAGAGGATTGGATACCGAGCTCACACTCAGATGGATTGCATTCAACCCTTAAGAGGTCGGATTGGTTCATCGGTGATACAGCGGCTAACATACTCTGCCTTAAATAGCAGGCAACTGGCATTGTGCCCATTAGTGCGTACCGAGTGAATGGAATACTCACTTGAGAAGACTAGATCTGGAATACGAAGAGGGGGGGGAAGGTGAGAGAATCCAAGTTTCCCACTGGCCATGACGGGTGCTGGGAATTTCTTTCCTAAGGGGGCATGAAAGTTGCTTGAGTCGAATGGGTTTAAATGATTTTGCTAATGCATTACTAAAGCTAAGTAATTTGCCTCAAGAAAAAGAATTAAAAATGAAGTTTTTATTCTTGTTATTTATTTCCTCATATCTCATATGTTACAGTGAATTTGTGCGTGGAAGAGAGAAATAATCGATCAAATCGATCAAACATTTTAAATGTTACAAAATGATGTTGATCACTTTAACATAAGTAAATACAATGAAGCGTTAGTAACTTAGAGTCTCTCAATTTAAAACCTATAAAAAAGAGAAGCAATTGATCAGGGAAATTTCATGAGCCCTCAAACAATATCTAAGGTGCGACGTGTTACAAACGCGTAGCGAGCCAGTGCGGTTGTGAGTGCAGAGACCACCAATTAACAGTCGCTGTATTTTTAGCGTGCCCTTAATTGAATTTTAATTGCCAAGCTTTGTGGCGGATACACAAATGTAATAAGCGCTATTCACACCATGTTCTTTGTTTTCTCGATACTGTTGAGGTAGCTTGGCCAATTTCTGAAGTCATCTCATGCAAGGGGACTTTGCCATAGTGATTGCTGAGGTTTGGTCAAGGCTTATATTTGTAGCATCCGCTAAGCAAGAAAGCCAATTTAAGTGAACCTTTGGGAGGCGACAGTTTTCAGAGAGGAAATTTGTCAAGATGTTGGAATTTTCAATTTTCGTTTGTTATTTTCACTTATGTTTCATCTTTAATGTATGAAAAATTTGACTAACTCGTTTTAACCTCATGTCAAAATTATCCTACTGTCGCAAATTCCTTAGATAGGTCATTTACTTTTAATCAAATGATCATTAGAAGAATTTGTTGTACTAACTCTACTGACATCATCTCGCTTTGCACTCATTTACGTTCCATTATTAATAACTAATCTACTAAATTAGATATACGGTTTAGTACCATTGGAAGTAATCAAACTCGGTTGACAGAAATTCCGACAAATGAAGAAGTAGAGGAGATCGAAAGGGTCCCAAAAGCAAAATCAATGTGGGAAATCGTTCTTCTTCATTTGATTTTTGAACTCCGGTTATTTACTAATTCCCACCCCCTCCCAGATTGTAAAAATGCTTGTCAACGATGTCTGTTTTTAACCATGACAGTAGAGCCTTCAGCCTCAAGTAATTTATTCTTTCAAAGGTTGAGAAGGAGAATGACTGCAAATAACATTCAGCAAATAAAATTCTGGATTAGAAGAGCTCTAATGGTTTCATTCGCAATTAATGAGTTTCACAATAGTTCCTTCATCCAATATTTTAAGTGTGTTTCTCTTCACGAAAGAGGAGTATGGATCTTGATATGATTTTAAATAATTAGTAAATAAAAAGGCAAGTAACTTCCAATATTTAATAGTGCCCTGCATAAATTCCTTCCTAAATGAAACAGTGAACCTCTCATTTTTATTAGAAAGGTTCATCTATTTTAAAATGTGGTCACAATTCTACTTAAAGTCAGATATAAACAACTTTCATTATTGAACAATGAATAATTTCAATTGTCACTTTGGCGAGGTAAATATCGATCATCACAGATTCCCTAAGCCTAATAAGCATGCTGTTTCCTGGCCCGAATACCTGCTAAGCTAGACCCCTCTCCTCATTAATCGAATCAGGCTTCAATTAAATAGCATTTTTAAATGGCGTCTTGAAGTAACTGCGCTTTAGATGCCTGAGCTAGTTTCAGCCTGACGATTTTCAGTGGAGAGATAGATCATAAAGGCGGAATTAGATGACCTAGAACTTCACCAGAATTGAGAGGTATCACCTTACTAAACCCCGATTCATCAGTTAAGCTTTATCAAAGATAAAATCTAGCAAGTTTAAAGTTCGTTTAAAGTTCTGCCTTCCTATATGTATCAATTTATTAGTAAAGAAAGTACATTTTATAATAGTCGGTCATTCAGATATATTGAATTAAAATAGTGGGACGCTTAAATATCAATTCATATAACCATTTAATACTTCGGAAAAATCAAATGAAATACTAATTTTAATTTCCCAGGTTATGATACGCGCATGGCTCCCAAGGTATAAAAAATGAGCATAAGTATCGGACGCAGTAATCAGACTATCCAACACAGTCATTTTTAATTAGACCGACTACGGTGCCACAGAGAATGCTTGCACCTGGTATATGGAGTAATTGATAATAAATTTCCCAGACATTACTCTAGTCGAAAAGAAACCACTAATCATGTTTATCGGTAATAAAGGTCCTTACATTCGTGGATATTTCAATGGGTGATTGTAAGGAAGAGTTTATTTGTAACGTGAGCGGCAGGTTGAAAAGAATGGTTAGATGAATCGATAGTTAAATTTTATTGATCAGTCTGAGTAATTCAATCAAAACAGTTTCTTAAGGTGCTATTAGAACGGAATGTAAGTGAATGCAGTGGAATTTGTTCTGGCAAAAAAATTACATTTTTTGATAAAAGGCTAAACAAAAGCAATAATTTAAGTCCACTTTATTAAACCTAAGTAGAAGCAAGTGAAAGCTTATTTACATTGTTCAAAATACACTCCACTTTCACGAGCTTGAATTCTTCTCCTTCAGTGAAGAGAGGGAGTATTATGTGGTCACCTACTTATTGGTTTGAATTAAGCTATTTGTCTGGATGTTCCATTCACTGGATGTGAGCAGATGGACACGGATTCCGTGAACAATGACCGTGCAGGCCACCTGTCTACAAGACTTTAAGTTCTTTATTCCACACCCATCTTCCAATCCCATTTGATTTTCCTACCATAAAAGCAGAAATTTATTTTAAAACAGATTTGCTTAATTAAAATAAAAGAAATTCAATTTTTTTCCTATTGACACTTTAACTCTTCATGTGATAATTAGAATAAAACCTGAGTGAATTACAGTGTTAAGGCTACTTAAATATTTTACGCGAATCCTTTCAGTTTTTAATAGGGCATTTTGGCAATACTCCATAAGGCAGAAATTAAATACGCAAGCCAAAAAATGTCAATTTAAGTATTCAGCTAATATCATATTATAATTACCCAATCGGTAAACAATTAATTAAATATTATAAATTTTGCTAATGTTGAGCGCATAATTTGTAAATCGAACTTAATTCAACTTAAGTGATCTCAGCTAAAATAAAGCGTCTTTACTAATTTCATCTACCTACTCTTGGCTGTTGGAAAGCACAGTTAAAACGGGGTCAGAAAGATCTGAACCTGGTGATTAAAACTTCATAAGATTGTGGAATTTGATCAATAAATTAAAACCTCCTCAACAACATTGGATAATTGCTCCTTGATTTCTGACTTGACAGAAGTATGCAATGAAAACTAAATCGCTGAACATACTTGAAAATTATACACCTGCCTCAACAGCCCTGGAAAGAATATTGCTAAATGAAAGCGTTCAAGAAATTTTTTACCCTGAATCCATTATTCATTTCCATTCTCCATTGCAGTCCTTGTGTTAAAACCCATTTTGCTATCTTTATCAACGGATAATTTACTTAGATTAAGTTAAGAGGGAGGGAAGTTTGAACTGAATCTACTGATCTTAGACACCTGTCTGGTTTCAATTCCGACTGTCCAAAAAATAGAGTCTTTTACGAAAACATTCGCACGGGAAATCGGTTTAATTTATCCACAGGTCAAATACGTTTCAAGTGCCCAGAGGCAATAAATAAATATATATATTTACAACTTTTTTTCTTAATTAATATTAATATGGGTAGGCATTAGAATAATGGTAAAGGTGAATGAATTTCATTGGGTTTGAAATGAGGGTGGAAGTCACGAAGACGGTGTTAGTACACTGAGAATTTAGATCATAATTTATTTCAATTATAAAAGTATTCAGTTGTCCATATTCTGCTATTTAAGCATTAAGTTTGATAATAAGACCCCCCTCCCCTCCCAAGTATTGCATTCGCAAAATTCCGATCTTGTTGACAAATCTTTGTTCCTTCCTGGCATCCAATTAGTCCGTTTCTCATAGTAGTCAAGATTTGTTCATTGAAATTATTGAAACTTCTTTAAATAACCGAGCCTGTTCAGAGACTATGGCATAAATAAGTAATTTGTGGTATAAATTGTTCTTTGTGGAAAGGAAAAGCAACGAAAAAATGTGCCAATCTTTCGGCAAATCGTTTATGATTGGAAGCTGATTTATTAATCCTATTGACATTTTACGGTAAATTTCCACAATTATGCACGATAAGCATAAAAGCTATGAACACTTAAACATGTTACACATAGTACCATTTAGTTTCAAGCTGATAGCGCATAATTAGAGTATCAGTTACAAAATTGGGGCGATTCAGTATTCTTAAATAAAATTGGAAAAATGTTTGATGACACATTTCGCTTTTTAGAATTGTTTCCTCCCACAGTTGGGGGAGGGTGGGGGGGGGGGGAGGAAATTAAATCCCTCTATAAAAGAAGATCGCGTGTCATGGAAAATAAAACCTATTTTCCAAAATAACCATAACGTGTTATTCGCTAAATATTTATTATTAGAATAAGGCTCATATTTATTTATTCCTAATTGTGCTAATCGTTTATATATAATTTTTATTCTTGAACTTAGAAGTACTTACATTTTATTATCCGCTTTTGAGAATAAAGTTTCATTCATTTTTTCCCTTGAAAAGGAAATGGGTTTAACTAATCTTCACTAGAATGTGGCATGCAATGATTTTCTTATCACAGTGAATTAATTTCTTTATTGTGGATTTACAGATTTTTTGTAATGAAATGTATCTGAACTCTTGAAATATTGAAATGACTCTATACGGGTCAAGATGGGGTGGAATCTGCTTCTCCCTCCACTTCTCTCCTTCCTCCCTCCCCCTCGCTCCCAACTCCGCTATTTTATAAAGCCTATGATCCATTTTTCCCTTTTCAATGTGCCTAACTTTTCGGATGGGCTTCTAAGTGAGCTAGTAACCATGATGATTGGTTAATTTTCGAATGAAGGGTCAAGCAAATGTGTCATATTTATGCACTGAGAGCTATGAGTAAGTGAATGTGATCAGCAAAGACAGTTTAAGCTAACAGAAATTTCCTAATTATGTGCGAGTTCAAAGTGGTAATACTTCCCCTCGAAACTCCGACTACAAAGTTGTAAACATATTTGCACATTGCACACACATAGCGGTAGACATATACATATATATGTGTGTGTGTTTGATATCTCTTTTCCATATAAAATTTAAAACTAAATGGTTTTAAAAGGTGAATCATAGCATTGGTAGATTTTAATTTCTTCACTCAGATTGTCTTAGTCAGCTTTCCTATGCGTTAAATAAGCTAACGTAACCTTAGGCCTAGAAATCATGTCAGTGGTTTTTATTTCTACTAAACCTGAGATGATTGAGTTTATTCTTCAATATATTGGCTTAATCAACTCCATCCGCTAAAAATGAAATTAAAAAATTTCAAAAATATCAACTAAATCTCACATTCTATTTGTGTCGTTAAGATCAAAGGTCTCAGGTAAAAAGCAATTTATGTGAAATTTTGGAGAAATTGGTTGCTACTCTGAGTCTTTTACCAAATTACGCAAATCTCATCTTAAATTATGAAAAGAGAATTTATTTTAATTTTACCAATTTGCATCTTTAATCTGTATTGCGACACTCACTAAGCCGATTTAGTACGTAATTATTCGCCACGTCTTATTGATAGAAATCACCATTTTAAAAAAATTGAAAAATAATGCTATAGAGTATATGAACTGGTCTCTTTGAGACCAAGATAACCTTAATAATTTCTTAACGGCCTTGGTAAGACAAACTTTCAGCTCACGTATCTCGAAGATCGAAATAATACCGGATTGTATTGGAGAACAAAGCATCAATTCTGAGAGAGGAACAGGAATGAATATTGAAATGCAATGCGGAAGAGTGAGTGACCTAACATTGGCACCGTGCGCCTGCCATCTGGAAAGGAGCGAATAATATAGGCTTCCAAAAGGAGATAGAATCAGAAATTATCTGCGTCAGAAGTTTAACTCATAAAATTCCCTTCAATTCGAAATTAAAAACACCTTCCACCTACATATGAAGTTGTCTCAAGAAGTATTATTGACTAAATCCGATTTTTTGCATAATCGTATGCAATTTTTTATGATAATGCAAATAGGATATCTCAAATTAATTGATAGATCCGATGGGTAGTTATAATAAATGAGGTCGATGTGTCATCACTCAATGAGGTGGAGCAGCGCCTCGGATTTGTAAATGCTCTACCCATCTCCTCCATTTCATTTTGGTGAAATCAGGGTGAGCGACAAACTTACCACCACGTGGTGCACCCTGGACAACGTATACTCAAGCGGCAAAAAGTCTATAAATCGGCAATCGAATTCAAACTACCTTGACCCCACTCTGTGACATATCCGACCGCTTACACAGTACTCACCTTACCCTGCCTTTTTCTCTACCTTTGTGTCTATCTCTCTCTTACATCAGAGAATCAATTTTCTGTTCCCCTTCTGTGAAGCCCGAAGTCAACTAAAGGGCTAATGATAACTATCATAAAGCCTGCCATTTGATATAAATTAAGTAATTAAGTATAGTGAGACCCGACTGTATATTCTGACCCTTCGATTTCAACTCTAATGGATTTTTCCTTGTAATTCGAATGAATATGACGAACTCAAATGAATTATTAGCGTCTCTATTTCACTTAAACCGTTTTCTTTCCAAAGTTCAATTTTTGATAGGTAGATTAGAGGTATCCGGGACATAAATCACTTTCCATTTAAACCGTTTAATTGAACGCAATAAAGTAAATTGTTCAAAAAATTATTACTCTGTAAGATAATGGACGCATTAAATAATTAGCATGAACAAGTGGGCCTACTAAGTGCTTCGATCTCAAGGCATTTGACTTCTTTTTGTGAAGAAATAGAGTTGATAATGTAAAGGAAATGAACCACGATCACGCATGGATGATAAATTAATGAATGGTGAACACTGAATACGATTATAAAGCCATATCATGAGAAATCGCACCAAGTATTTGAGGGAAAGTCGACTTCATTAAAACTGGGAAGAATTGATCGTCTGCTATTAATACACTTTAAAGTTAATTGAAGTTAAAATAAAAGCCCAACATTTTTTTACTTGTCCAAACATTGTAACTTTTAATGTTAGTAATAATCCTACTGAGCATTTGCTTTCATAAATAGAATGAAATAATGCATTGGAATGTTGTTGTAAACATTTTTTTGTTTTAAAAGATCCGATCTTGTGCCTTGATCAAACAGATGAAATGTGCGCAGAAGAGCATGTCTAGACTGTTGGGTGTTTTGCCTAAAAAAATTCGGGACCAAGTTTGTGTTGAACAGTTGTCATTATGACTCAGGTTTTGAAAACAAATTTCTGCACGCTGGAACATATCACATCAGCCATTCCTTCAATAATTAATATTCTTTAAAAAAAACAGTTCACCACTATTTGTAATATAAATCGTGTTTAGTCTTTAAATAACTCTCTAAAGAAATATAAATTAACTGCCTTCAGTCATGACAATGATACTTATTGAGTTTTATGCCTCTGATTAATGTTGCTCACGGCAAAGTGAATATCTTTAACTCTTTAATGTTCGAATTTTTTTTTTAAATGCACCTAACCGCATTCACGTGATGAGTTTGGTGGTATCAGGCGAAGACTATGGACACGTACTGAATATGTTTCAAACGGCAATAGCGCCTTCTCTGTTACAGGTCTAGTACCAATGGAGTTTATTTTGAAAGAGTACTGAACGGTCTTTTGGACGTTAAAGGGTTAACGATGTATAACCTTTGGAAAAACATCATAGGACAGAGAAATAAATGTAATACAAAAAATGGTCCCAGTTATAATGAATAATGTATGCACCGAAATGCCAAATATTGTACATAAGATGTAATTAAGTACAAGTTATTCTAAAAGTATAGAGTTTAGATTTCATAACGAACCCGAAGGTTTCTGGGTGATTTCACATCAGCGAGTAATCGGAACCTATTAAATAGCATAAGTAACTATGGCATTTCAATTTCTTCCGCTTTCATAACTGTCAAGAGCCGGGAAGATGAGACTCTTAATGGTGCCTTACAATTAATTCAGACACGTGATCCATTAAGTCAAAGTGCATTTCGTTTATAATAAAGGCATTTGTATATTTTTCTTATCTCAGTTCCCTTCCTCTCCTCTCCTCTCCAATCCCCCATTCGGTTTATCTATGAAAACTAATTAAAGTAGTAATCATTTTTTTTATTTCTTGCAGTTTTTAAAGTGCTCACCATTTTTGACTACTATCTCGATTTGACACGCATGATGTCCTTGACGACTCCTCTCCGTTCAGAGGTTTCACGACAAAATTACAGGTAAAACGCAACAGAATAAGTGCATTCGGCTCCTCTTCCAAACTGACCTAACCGCTGGTTGTTACGCGGTTCTGCATAAATATCTAGGCATTCCAGTTATATAGGTAAGTACCACATGGCAGTAAATTTAATTCACTGTCAAGTAAAGCTTAAGCAAATTATTTCAACAATAATAATAATAATAATAAAACAAGCTTACTAGGGTGTTACATTGTCCCAGAAGCCACGTCAGATCAGTGAGCGAAATCGAAACACAGGCGGATATGGCAATAGACAGGCGCTTGTCTAGACACAGGTGAGGATTCCATGTAAAGTGACAACCAGACGTATAATCAGTCATGTTGCTCTATGCCCAGGTAATTACAAACTTTAGCTAATTAGGGTGTACTGAAAGGGAAAGTGGGGGAGCGAGAAAATTGTCCCTTTTCCGCGACTAAGATTCAAAATGAAGCAGTAAATTGTTTGGATGCCTGGTAATCATTTGTTCCTAAATAGGCCTTTAAGAGCGCACATTCTGCGTTGTTGCATTTAGTGGCGTCTAACTGACTCTATTCTCTGGGCAAAATAAAAACACATTAAAAGCCTTAATTAAATTGTCTCTTTTGCTGCCTTGAGAAGTCGGTAAAAAATCAAACAGGACGGACCATCAACAGCAATATACTACTGATCTCGGCAAACTTTACTCAACATTGTGGGACTTCACATAGTTATTTGCATTTTAGAGCTTTTATGTCTTATATTTACTGATTTAGAGATAAAGATAAACTTTCCAGTTGTGTTGTACATGCTAAATGAGGCATCGAACCGAAAGTGCTACAAATTCGACGCATTTGTTGAAATGATGTAGGTGACATTTGGGGGGGGGGGGGGGGGTTGCTTTTGATGTTGTCGTAATGATGCAATATTGACAGATGAAATCTACTCGCCATCGGTTGCTTTAAAACTTGTTATAAATTGTGAAAAATGTCAACATTCTGTGCTAATTTTAGAGTTTGAAAATCATTAAAGCTACATATCGGACAATCCTCATTCCCCCGTTAAATTAAATAAAAATGTGTACTCCATATAGAGAGGAATTCTCACTTCGTTTAAAAAGAAAATTAGATAAATATTCAGTCACATTATGCAAGACATTTCATTTGTCCCAACTTTAATAAACTGTCCAAAAGTTATACAAGTTTTGCACTTTCTTAACCCGAGATCAATTTTATGTTGCTTTTAAAATTATATTCCATATGCCAATTCTAACAAAATTTTCAATCGGTCCATTTAGAATAAATTAAATTCATTTACGTTATTGTCCTACAATTAGGCAATTTGAAACATTTTAATAAGTTAATAAATCTATTTACTTGATATATTATTGTATTCTAAAATATCATTTTACTTTGAAACTAGCATAGTTGTAACTAAATGTTGATTGGCTCATGGATAATCAACCGAAAACTTCGAACTTGTGTGTGGTGATGCTTGCCTTGAGAATCAACTAATTTTCAACGTCGAAGTTTATTGACATTGTGGAATGGGTTTAGCTTTGGCCATAAAATCCAGTTAATTCCGAATTCAGCACTAAAAAATTCGCTTTTCATAAAACTTGGTTTAAAGGAGTTAAACTCATCTAAATGAATTTTAAATCGATTACAGTATTCGTATTTTCACTTTTATTTATATTAATAGGTGGCCAACAGACTAATATTAACGCTTATTTATGTTCTATTCATGTGTTATTTCCTGCATTTAGCAGTTTATATTGCACTGGGGGGTTAGGACTAAAAAAATCGCGCCTGGAACCTTCGTTTTATCGCACTTAACATCAACCTACTTTATGAATTTGTTAATACACTTAACGAAGAGTCATAATTTAATCTCAGTGCACTTAAAATAAAATTATAATTCGAATTAAAAAGCAAATATTGAGTTAAGGCGACCTGCACGTCGTGGTCATTTAAGAAGTAGTGTAGAAAAGATGGTAAAATGAAATCAGGTATCCTTACGCAGCAGAGGTCCGTCAGTACTTGCATTTTAGTGACTCAAGGTATAATATAAAATGAACCCGAGAAGAGTAAATGTATTTTCTCTGACTGCCAACCTATTAGCATGAATAGCTACCATTAAAAATCAAATAGCGTTCGTCTCCGGGGTGTCATTCATTGTAGCTTTATGATTGATACTGCGCGCAAAAGACCGAGATGGAACACTTCCTTGATTGATTGGGTCTTTGGATAATATTTGATGCTCAGTGGATGAATTGGGTTCACTTGATAACTAGAGAAAATCAAACATATTCAAGTCATCGTATCTCAAGATAATTTTATCACTGAGTCTGAATAACACAAGTACGGTTTTTTTAAGAAGGAGGTGGATTTTGCGAAATAATCATCCTTGTTTGTGATAATCGTCATTCAGTTTGTCGATGCCCGTGTGAATATGTCTATAACTAGGAGCGATAACTAGCTCTTCGAAAAGATGTTGCATAACTAATTCAAATACTCCCTTGAATTATTGGATATGTTTTTTGCTTCAAGGAAATTTTCATCGGATTCAAAAGACTTGTGCAAAATAAAAATTAAGCCATTCAAAAAATTGCGCATTTTTCTTATAAGATACTACTTTTTGGTGATCCTTTCGAGATCATAGACGCCCAGTCGACTACAACATCAAGAACAAATTAAAAGTCACAAAACGACTTTAGAAATACGATCTCTAAAATATAACATTACACGTTCAAGCCAAAAATCGAAGCTACAATTTATCACGTACAACTGAACGAAGATAATCTTTTCGTTTTACAGTCATCTCATATCAATGCAGTAGAACTTACTCCCATCTCCTAAGTTGGTAAAAAATGGTTAATCTAATCGCATTAATGAGAGTATGCATATTAGAAAAGGAGTGGAATTATAATTAAATTTTCTAATTTAACACTGGCAATCGTCATCCGTAAAATATATAGAGTAGCTTTTATTTTTCATATGAAAATACCTCCAACTTATCGAGAGTTGCCAAATCGATCATAATGCAATAATAACAATGATAGTAATGATGAAAGCAGCAATAAAAAGGACAGAAAACAATGGCCAGATGAAAGAGAGATTAAGTCCAAATAGGCGATTGGTCGGTGGACACTTTTGGGTGAAATGCCAAAAAAGCAGGCATGCGATTCGATATATGGTAAATATGTTCACAATTTCAGGCAAATTTCTAACAAACTCAAGATTATTGTATTTTCACTTTGGAAGGACCGTCGAAATTTCGTTGTGTATTTTGCGATATGGATCAGGCTATGGAAACAGTAAATTTACTTGATTAGCTGGTGATTAATGAAAAGTACGTCCAGGCAATTAGGGATACCTGGAACAGCCTCGCTGGAACAGCAAATATTACTGCAATTAGTCCTTATCAAATCTACTAAAGAAACTCAAAGTCTTAACAATAATAACCCTAAGACAGTGGGCTAAAGAGCTTTAGAAATCACTCTTACTGAGGGGGTGGAGAAGTGAGATAAGCAGTTAAGGTTTATATGTAGCTCAACTGCAAATAGCGTCAGTGCTCATAAAACCTTCTGAGAATAATCAGCTTGACCAGATATCAGAATTGGTTGTCAGAAGGTTGGTTTAACATGCCACATTTTAAGACCTAGCGCGTAAATCTAATTGCATTCTACCTCATTTAATACATCTAAATAGATGTAGTTCGAAATAAAAACCTGTTTTCTTACCAGCTTCAATGGAAAACATATTGAAGTATTTTTTGTGAGCAGTTCATCTTGCATTAGGGCGGTTAATCTTTCAGATATAAATTAATTTTCATAAGCAGCCTCTCCAACTTAACGCAAAAAAAAATCGTAGGAATGCTCAATCTATTTTATCAGGTGGCATTGAATATGCTGTGTTTCTAAAGCCCCCGCCACGTTGGACTATCGATTTCATTCGGTTGGCTTTGATCTCCCGTCGTAACTTGTCGATTGAAATCCCTTGTTCACTAACACCATCATTTTGAGCTGCAGTCTACCACTTGATCACAATTTCAAGACTTTTAAAACGTTTTATTTTAGCAAAGAGCTCGACTAGTCACATGGTAATTTCAGTAACATTTAAGCGGTTGGAAGTAACTTGGTAAAATTGCCAATGTATCGTAACTTAGCATTTTTATGAGAAAATATATCATATTTTCTCCTAGAATAATTTCCATATACTGGCATATTTGGTAAAATTTGCCAAACCTGAGGGGTTTTTGCCGTGTGGAAATAAGGCGCAATGCCCTCTATTAAAGCAATTACATGTTATCATTGAGTTCTGGGATCTGTGATTATATTGGGACACTAATTAGACAATAATAGAGAGAGAGGGAGAGAGAGCTAGACTAGTCATATAATAATTTAAATTCATTTTTAGCTGTTGGAAACAACTAGATGAAGATGACATAACATCGTAAGCCAATAAGCTTTGAACTCTCCTGAATGTTATTATAATTAGCCTACAATTAATTTTCAATATTTAATTTGTAATAACGAGCTAATTTACACCTAATTATTGGACCAAACTCTAAACCATTAGTCGATAAAGCATTGAAGATTCGATAGTATAGTTAGATATATTCATATTTCCTGCACTTTTAGAACAGCAAAATTTTGATAAGGTATATAGATTTCGTTACTAATGAATAAGATGAATTTGAACTCTGGATACATATTTGTCTTTGGGAAAATATATAGAGAAAAAAGGTGGGTCTCATTGTTAGTAAAGTGAAATATTGCCTTGGAAGACCAGATCAAAGCCCAATATATTACCAAGTTGATAGACAACTTAAAGGTAGGCACTATAGCTACATAATGTTATAAATAAAATGTGCACCCGCAGTACATCATTTGCGCTAACTTTGAAGATGGACGTCGAAAAAAAGCCAGTAAACGATGTATTAAATCTTACTGCATCAACAAATGATCACTACTAAGGCGTAAATCAGAAGAAAATCATAATCGATAACTCCTATCTTCAAAATTAAAAATAATACAAGTTTCACTTCAAAAGAAAATGTATGTACACGTTAAGTAAGCGCACTTCAAGGGAGACAAGGTTTCCAAATTTCCATCAAGACGATTACACTTTTATGGCTATTTCCCTATTCGCTTTCCGCCAATTCTTCAACATCCTCCCCAGTTCCAATGTCATCAAATACACTTTCATTCTCGAGCTGCGACGGCTGGACGCCTTGAAGTCTTTGTTGAATCATTGCTCTCAAATCTTCGGGCATTATTGAGGCTGAAATGCAAAATAGAACAAACAATTAGGTTATTCTCCTCTGTTTGACCAATCAATCAACCAGTGAAAAATAATCTAGTTATTTCAATTGAAATTTCAAAACACCTAGATGTAATGGATAATATTAATGAAGCAATATTAAGTAATCCTAATCGATGCACATCAACTCCTCAAGAACCCACATTGGCATTTGTTAATTTTAAGCTTAGACATAAAGAAATGAATTTACTTTGCATTGAGCCTAACATTAAGCACGCTGACCTCGCCCACTATGCGTATATATGCAAAGTAACTAAGAATGAATGAAAACCAGGTAAAGTTCTTGTAAAAAAAAAGAACTGTGTTGGTGATCCTAATGAGGTGGTAATGAAGTGAATCAAGTGAAGTACGAAAATCATAGTACTCATTAGAAGCAACTAACTACAACAAACAAGCAATAAAATGAAATATGAATAAAGAAATACACAGTTATAGTTCATTAGATCATAGAGCAGAGTTTAAATTTCAGGATTTGGACCATAGGTTTCCAAATGAAGGATCATTCCTCCAGTATTCAAATTCTGATAGTCAGGAAATTTGTTCAGTAATTTTTGTCATGGTGCCATATTGTAAGCCAAGATTTGTATTCACTATAGTTTGAAAGGTCTATTCCATAGCGATTATAATACAACACTCACTTGCTAGTTGCCTGCATATTGAAAGGGATCAAAACTCCGTTCAAATACATTCAACGAAAATACAAGATCTGTAAAACCGCTCCCACTGATAACAAAAATAATCCGAAAGTTACCATCTTTAAACAAGCAAGCTTGAGAAAATTTATGAGATGGTTTGGTATTAGGGAGTTTATTTATTGCAGGAAGGAATAATTCGAAAAGAGGATATATTTGTGGTGTGGTATACGTACCTCTGGACGAAATAATCCCAGTTCAGGTAGTGGATTAGAGGGTGCTAGACCAGCCAAATTCCACCTTTAAAATGCCAAGGGAAATGTGAAATCGAAGTTGAAGTGCCTTTAAGACGTACAGAGGCAAACAACATTCTTTTTCGAAGTCATGTTCATGAAACCTGAGCCATTTAAGGTATGGCGTTTGTAACCAAGGCATTAATCATATATTTTCCAAAGAGAAATAAATGAAATTATAATTCTGGCTTCAGTGACATCGCGAAAGCGATTATTTGCACCAGAAAAAAAGATTAGTTAGGTTCGATAATGTTCTCATGCCTATTCAATTCGACTACATCTAATCAAAAACTGGAGGAAGACCAACACAATTTGTTAACAAAGACGGCAAGAGATATGAGGTGGCAATATTCCAATAAGACAAAAGTCAAACATTTGGAAAAGCTCCAATTTCTACTGTCCACCAAGTGGGGGATATGCAACACCGACTAATTTTTTATTTCAATAAATCCAGATAGGTTTTCCCTTCCACCAGGAGAAGATTCTGAACTCGCTCGTGAAATACGAGATTACCAAAATCGAAACGAATGCAAATTCTTGTCTTTGTAAAATCGACAACCATTCGCCATGCATTCTTAGCTCTAATAGCTTAAGTTACGAATGTTTTTATGACAAAGAATCATTGATCGCGACTCGAGCAATACCGAAATCTCGGGCCCTGCCCAAATTCTTATGGCAAAATACAAAAAAATGTCGGACACTCAGTCCTTCATATTGCTCTGACTAGACAAACACATAAATGAGATGGCTCATAACATCGTAATGCTTATCTGCCAACTGACATCTTAGTGATTACATCTAACACTTATAGTCTTTAGGTGATTCACCTAGAAAGTTATAACAGGGCATCTGTTCCACAAATATTCCTATATTTAAAAGTGTAATCCCTCACAATTACCTTGAAGTTCATGGGAATGCAAAATTGTCAATTGCGTTCAAAAAGCTATTTCCAGCACTCTTACTAGGTAGAAGGATAACAAAATGGAGATCTACTGATGAGAAAAAGCGAGTCTCGTTGCTTTTCTAGGGTACATTGCCATTTCGGTCATTGAATGGATTTTGAACCTACGAACGCAGATTATCAGGCGAGTTTATTAACTGATACGTCACCGACGCACCTGGAGATTAAATAAATTGTAAAAGAGTGCGGCAGAGGATTTCAGCCATCTCACACAGTAGTTGCACTGTAAATGCGCGCGACAGATGAAATTTAGGTGTGAAATAAAGCAGCGTGTCTAACGACGAAAGATATGGGGAAGGGTGGAAAGTGATTAGCCCTGTCCGATTTTATTATATGCAACTAAAGTAATTGTAAATTAAGGCGTCGGTGGTAAAAAAAGAAACGGATTTTCCAGCCGCGTGGGATGATATTTCACGAATTCGACTTCCTCGATGATTTAAATGAAAAAAGGACATACGCTAACTGACATTTGAATGACCATTTGTCAATTGAAGAATAAGTAGAGTACTTCTTTCTATTTTTATAAGTAAGAACCGGGGGTATATTGGAAATGGTATAGAAGGGAGAGGATTGCATTTGAAGATGTGAGCAAGCTAGAGTCCGGGGAAATTTTGCAGGGAGTATATGAGGAAATACCACAAGAGGGGATGTCTTAACGACTACAGCCGCTTGGTAAGCTGAAAAAATTTACTCCCAATTATTATTATCCCGATCAACAAAGCCGGAATTGAGTTTAAGAGTTTGGGAAAGTAATTTAATCAAGTTAGATCCTCTGGACCATATTTGGATTCGTAAAAACATTTAATGAAAATGAACAAGATTTATACTGGTTACGTAGTGATCAATGGCCACGCCTAATAAGTCGAGAATCATAAGATTGATTAATGACAATGGAACGCCAATAATATGGGAAGTTAGTCACATTGTTTAGATCTCCTTAAAATTGGTTCTTTTTCCAGCAGAGGCAAACGACTTGCTTCCATCGATCCTTAAAAATAAAGCTGTCTTAACACCTTCCCTGAAAGATGCGTTTAAGTATGACTGAAAGCTCGCAAGCAATTATGCGGAGAATTAATGCCATGCAAATACTGGGAAATTCATTGTAACAGCGGAACAAAGGTAGGGGAAAATTAATTAGGGATGAAATTCGACACCGGATAATTCGAGAGTTGTAACAGCAAAGGGGAAAAGAGATAAAACCCGAAAGTGCACAGAGTACCTCCCAAGAGGATGGCAAATTAATTGCCTTCTACGAGATTCAAAATAATTGAACAATAGGGAGATTATTTAATTTGCTCTTCAATTTTTTTGTCTAAGAAAGATCATGTTTAATGTTTGTTTTGACTGGAATATTAGCGATTAGAAGGACAAACACCTTGAAATCACATGACAAACAGTCAAAATATGTAAATGGTCATCACGAATAGGTGTTCACTCGGCAAATTCGGGGAAAGGAGTGTGAAATTCAGACATGTGGGTTATAAAAATATGGAAAAAAACTTATCCATTAAAAAATCAAAACCTAAGATCCAAAAAAGCATTTCACACACTTAAATGCTGCGATGATCTGATTCTATTCACCTCCACGGCTTATGTTCTCTTCGCCTAAATCGATTGGTTTTACAGCTCAGTGGGCTTCAACGTCATCCTCTTGTGCAAAAAAAAGTGGAATAAATGGATCATGAATGATAATAATAATGATAATATTGAAATACCAATGACTTCTACTCTTGTTTGGAAATAGAGAAATGATTGGAAAAAAAATCGTCCATTTCATCCCATCAAGGATACCGAGTAACTAACTCAGGGGGAATAGGATAGCCCTGAGACCTCTGATGAGCAAATAATAGATCACAGAACTTATTTCCTAAGTAAACTTATAAAGAAACTTTGTTGTCACATAGACAGGCAATAACGAATGGACATGAGAATCGCCGTCAAATAAAGTTTGTTTCGATGAGTTTCCACTTGTCCTGTCTAGACTGAAAGACAACAACTGATATCTACACCTAGAAGCAATAAAACAGTCATCTTTGAGGACCGTTTTATGCTCAATTACAACGTTATGCGTCATGTTAAGAAATTAGTTACCTTATTGGAGCTCAGTGCGCAACAATTACAGATCTCCTAGTAACTCAATATCTGAGATGAATTATCACCCTCTAGATCGCTAAGTTTTTAAATCTAACGTCTGTTGATTTGTGTGAAGATGGCCTTGGCCGATCAACTTAACCAGCAAAGGTCTATAAAATCCAATCCAACTGTGGAAATTGGTTATTTTTAGAACAAATTGAAGAAGACATTGAATGTAAGACGGGTACGCCAAAGCAAATCTACTAGCCATCGCATTTTATGGCCTCAAGCAGATAAGACTCACAAACTGTAATCCCATTAGGTGAGTAAGTTGGCTAGAGTCCAGTTTGAATACCGATCACTGATTGCATTTGTGAGAAGTTGCGAAATAGAAAAATTAAATCAAGTACAAATAATACAACTAGAATTCGTCGAAAAAAAAGAGAAGTTAACCTCCCCTTAAAAGACATCCATTATTCAATAAATGGAGAAGATTTGGTGTCTTATATAGTGGCAGAAACGTTTGCGGTTTTATTGGTGACATGACCAGCCACCCGATGTACAAACCGGTTTAACAGGTTTCTATACAACGCAAACGCAAATCCACTCAAGAAGTGTGTAATAAATTTGATGTTTGGAGTATAAGAACAAGACGCAGTGAACCATTTCGACCAATACCAGAGTCGATAAATTGACCAATTTAAAGCGCAATATAGCTGAGTCCTTTCGATTCTATGGTCCTATATTTGATTCTCTTCAGGTATTCCTTACCAATGACTGGATTATTCCATTATTTCTTGTGTTCCGATGTTTACTCCTAATTAAATTTATGCTTTGCAGCATTTTATAGAATAATGAAATTTGTACAAAAATATCCATTCTAGAATTCTAGAATTGTAATTTCACCCATTCGCAAATGACGAGAAATGAGTGAACAACCATCAAACTGAAAGATGCCACAAATTAGATTCATAATCCAAACTGCGAACAAAACAGACATACATGACCTCAGGGAATTCGTAATGGTATTCCAGAAAAATTGAGGACGCTGATTTTGCAGATGTGGACATTTTTATGCGCTAACAAAACTGTGGCATCGTTTCCCCTTCTGAAGTGACATAATGAGTGTATTGAAAAGCCTTATTGTTAAAGGTGATTCGACATTCTAATGGATCCAGCTCAATAGGGGGCCGAATTGTCCAGGTATTTACGCAGTTTTAAGCTGATATCGATTTGAGGAAAAGGTACTTATAAAATACTCTTAGAGAAACGAGAAAGCAAGGAAAATTCAATGATAATTGTAGAAATAATGATATGAATACCTATAAGAATTTACTATAATAACAAACAACTCCATTACAAGCCCACCGGTCTGTCATCGATGACAAGTAACCAATAGATGTCCTTAATTTTCCAGATAATTTTCTTTCTCAACAGTTGACAATAATAATAAATCCATGGAAAGGCTAAGGTTTAGTCAGTGAATTACTTGAAGACGATAAATTACTTTGCTTTTACAAGGAAGAAAATCTATCAAAGAAGTACACCCCTCTTCTTCATCTTCTACCTTTTTATTTTCGATTTAGCGTTATATGACGTTATCCATAGGAATGGAAATCGTTAACAATACAAGAAGAAATATCAGTACAATCTATATATGGAAAAGTTTCGATGTGAGAAAAGTCACAACTTGCAACCCAAGCAGCCAGTGTTTTCAGGGAGGAGACTCCTTCTTTTCCCCCTGACATGCAAATGGAAGAAACTGGACACTTCCCTCTTTCCCCTATATGCATCCCCTCCTCCCTTCCCCAGATTATCAAATGAAAAGTGGGATAGGAGAGCGCACAGGTAGCATTAAGACGAAAGGAATAGGTTCACAAAAAGTAAGCGTGTATTTTTCTATCAAATTAAGTGAGGGACACGGAAAACATGATAAAGAAGTAATGCTGGAAAAGAGGTGGGAGGGGGTGGGGGTGGGGATAGGGTAGTAAGTAATGGGCCGATTTCGAGGAGTTATCTGCCATGTGACAAGCGCGAGAGAGAAGACGACGATAGTGGTGTGATTTATGCGGGATCGCATGAAGGTGATTGTGAATGAGAGCGCGACTAGAGTGTGACCAGTTTAAGGAAACACAGGATTCCTTAAATCGGCGAGGTTAAGAAGATAGCTTTCAAGTTACATACCCCCAGGTAAAGGATATATGGAGAAAAGTGGTAATAATAAAGATTCATCTTCAGCATTGGGTTACAGCAAAGAAACAGCTAATTTAAATTAGATTTCCAATGTTTCGAAGACAGGTAAAAACACGAGGTAACTTGATTAAATTATTTTCGGTGAAAGCGAGTAAATATTTAATAATTAAGAGAATCTTGTCGTTTTTACTCTTTGTCCGCTAACCTTACCGACTAAATGGCATCCGGTTGAATTGAAATCTCATTTAATGAACCAGAAAACTATACAGCACAAGCAACGAATAAATTCTTAGGTGGCAAGCTAAATGGTGAAGCCTAATAACAATTTCAAAATTACAAAGCCGTCACTTTTAGTTAGCAGAACTCACAATACTTCAAGTATGGATAACTCCTAACAATATCTCGAAGCTTTCACCGTGGTAGAAAATTTGTCGAATCTGTACTTTTACTAATAGTAATACGTCAGAGAAAAAGACCTTAACACAACAGTTTATTGGGAACTCATTGGTTGATTCGATGACAGAAGTCGACGGCCCCTCATCACTGTTATCTTCGACAGCACAATCAATATCGTAGGCCCACAGTTCGACATATAAGTACCAATTACCATTCAGATATGATATACCAAATTTAACGGTGATTTATGATTAGCATAATGATGGAGAATTACCAAAGGAGTATGAAATTCGAAGATCTTACCAAGCTCTCAGATTGAAACATGCGCGTCTTCATTTGATTGGTACGCATTTCGCATTCTTTACAATATGAATACTTAACTAGTGTTTTTTTGTCATTATTTAAGCGAAATAAGAGATTCTCTAAAATCTACCAAGAAATACTTGAAGCAAGAAATATAATTTTTGAGGTGTGAGACAGGAAAAAATGCAATCAATTTAACTATTTGAGTGTTAAGTTATTCTTTCACTGATTACCAAATCCTTTAAGAAATAATTAAAGCACCATCTGATTTGAATGAAATTTAAAGAACAAAAAACCACATAGACCCTTACGTCCAAGTATCGGTCTGGAAAGACTAGAAGCTCCACCATCTCCATTTCCATAGGGAATAGAGCATTCCTCCGATTTGGATTGAATTGGTTCCAAGGGTCTGGATAGGAGATTGAAATTTTGACTTCGAAGAATCGTTCGCCTTTTCAAATCCAAACGATTATTGGAAGACTGTCTATTAGTAGTGCCATTAATATCTCCATCTTTCTGCAATTTAAAAAAATATAGTTAATAGATTACGACACACTTCTTAAATAAAAGACTACTACCGAAAGCTAACAGAACAATTCTAAAAAGTATACACTTTTAGAGTAAATTGATCGGCGCCGTGCTCAATCCAAGTAAACACAGGAGGGGCAGAGAGGAGAGCGCACTAGAGATGAAGCACGAAATTATTCGGCAGATATTTGAAAAATGGCGGTTATCAAACGCGCATGTCATAAAGTAAGCAGAAGAGAGAACATGCTTACGAGAAGGAAATATGGTTAAAACCAAGGTGGATTTTTTGCCTGCGTAGATTAATTGGATAGGAGACGAAGTCGGACTTTCACGACTAATAAATTTAGCTACTTCAAATGTTTAAATCAGGGCATTAGATTAATGTATCGAACTACGCCATGCAAAATATATTATTTCTCATTAATTTTGGCTTCTGTACGACTGAGCAAATGAAACTAAATGGCAGAGATCAATAAGATCCGAATCCCAAGGGGAGAATTTCACTCAGGAATGGAGAGACTTAGCCACAAAATTTAAATTGTAAGGCAATGAAACAGAACACAAAGAGAGAAAAAATTTACAGAATTCACATAAAATAAGTCTCCTAATCCCACTGCTTCAATATCTACCTCGACTTGATCCCTCCCAGTTTGATCTCTTATTGTGCCGTGTTGTGCTTCCACAAATTCCGAAAGATTTCATATAGCTACATCTTGTCATTTACGCCATAGCATGATAATACTATTGCGATATAGAGCGACTATTCTAATGGAAATTTAAATGAGAAAAACGCCTCATAAATAAAGACATTCCATTATGGAAATGTAGAAACAGTGCAGGTTAGATACAAGTTGAAGAAATGGACAAGATAGCAGCGACCTAATCCTGCATAATTGTGGGCGAACGTTGACTAATTGCGATAAAATTTACTTAAATCCTTGTAGTTGAAAAGACATAGCTCTTTAAGAATATATGTTAGTGATGTGAAAGCTGACATTCAGGAGAAGACTCTTGGTTATTAGAGTTGGCACTTCTGGCAATATTCGCATTTCTTTGCCTTTTTGACATGTCTTCTTTTATTTATAGGTCGA
Source organism: Hymenolepis microstoma (assembly GCA_000469805.3). NCBI lineage: Eukaryota > Metazoa > Platyhelminthes > Cestoda > Cyclophyllidea > Hymenolepididae > Hymenolepis > Hymenolepis microstoma. The sequence continues at coordinate 33,022,056 of LR215989.1, read as the reverse complement.
AAACAAATCAGAAGAGAATTCGTAACAAAAAATATATATATATAACTAACAAAAAATTTAAAAAAGCCTTTTAAAATATTCATCGTGGATAAAGGGATGTTTCCTCGATAAACGGCCTTACTCATATCGCTCAATCAATCAGTCATTGACCTTGAGTCTGAGATGTAATTGTAATACTAGTATTCAGTTACGTTCCCATTACAATATGCAAATTTATACATTTTGTGGTGGGAAAGCAGCTTAAAACAGAAAAGATAATTATAATTAGGAATCAGTAGAGGGTATCGAATTCGGATAGTAGGCACTTCACTGCCTTGTGTTGCAAGAATAAAAAAACCATAAGTCATCCTCCGGATTACTGATCTAATTCTAAGCCACGATCCACAGTACTCCTTGAGCGACAGTACAATTATTGCGATCAGACTTGTAACTACAGCCCATTTCTTCATTCCGTAAGCAAAAGAGCAGCTTGATCTTAAATGATCTTCAATGTCATTAATTTCGCATCTTGTTTTAACTATTAAGTGATCACTGTTCGAGAGTGGTGGGAAAAGCCACTCAGAATTCGCCTGTAAGTTCAGTCTTGGAATAAAATGACTTTCGCGTGGAGAGGTAACTCTATTTACAGAACAGCACACTTTCAATGGGAGAGGGGGGACTTTTAAAATGGCTTTTTCGTTTTATTGCAAAAATGCGAATTTTTGTGCAAAAGGAGGAATGCAAATTCTGCCAAGAGCCTGAAAGCGCTGCGGGGTGCACAAATGTTTAACAGCTCGCAGAAGAAAGTTGGCAGCATTTTAAATATGTGAATAAAATTGAAAAATAAGCGATTTGGTTAAAAACTGCTCTCTCTCTCTCTCTCTTTCTTTTTTCTTTATCTGCCAAGAAAACTCCACCAACATGCAATAATTCTCCTTCGCAGGGCTTGTCAGTGCCCGAAGAAAAGCCAAAGCGAAGGAGGATTGCAGAAGTAAGGTGTTTATATATGCAGGCACATTATCTCACCCTACACCTCCCCTTGCTGCTAGATTTTGCCTTTGGTAATCGACCAATGTTACTTTTGTCTTTAAACAATGGAGTGCATATAATGGGAGACATTAGTAAATAGGGCAAAGTGGTTTTCGCATGTTTCTTCCGAATTCTATTATATCACATGTTTGTATTTTACATTGCATTAAGAAGTAAGGTGTACTTTAAAGAGAGAGAGAGAGAGAGAGAGGTGAAATCAATAGCCAAATATTTTGGCTGCTCGAATTCAACTACCAATCACTTCAAACAGGATTGTGAAAAAAAATTGGATTAGTCCTTTAATAACTGAATTATTTTTCTTGAAAAATGTACCCAACCGCACTCATGCGTGTCTCACAGCAGACTGATGCCGATGCGATGAGTTTTGGTATCAGACGAATATTATAGACGTATTGAACATGCTTCAAATGGCGATAACGCCCTCTGTTATGGGTCTAGTACCAATAGAGCTTATTTTGAAAGAGAACCGGGCGGTCTTACGGGCATTAAAGGGTTAAAGAAACATAACGAAGCAAAATTTTCTGGGATGAATTTTTCTTTCAACTTCAAGGCAAACCGAACAGAATGCTAACAAATAGCTCAATATCAGCATCCAACTTGTAGATGTAGCTCTGAAAAGCTTCCACTGAAACTCTTCAATTCCACGTTTTTCCTCTTAAAAAATGTTTCATGGAAAGTGACATATTTCTCTTTTGTCGAAATCCTATCTGTAAAAATGAAGATTTTCTTCAAATTCTTCATTTAAGAAAAAAGGATTCTTACAAGGAGCCACAAAAAGTTCCATATGAAGAAGGCTCAACTTAACAAATTAAGTAATATTACCTCGCATTAATCGAAAGCATGAAGTGCTTCCAAACAAGTGGCCGTAATAATTGACTGAAGGTGAAAAAATCATCTAATTCATACATACCCCAAACTAAAGTCGGGTCAAATTTCAATGAAACTTAGAATTTTTTAAAAGGAAGCAAAAAAAACAGTAAAAACTTTCCATCTTAAGCCACTGTCTGTAAAATATGTGAACAAAAAAATGAATGGATCCAGTTGTCAGGACTAAAATTATTCAATAAAAAACGGTAGAATTTGTCTTCTTCAATGTCAGGAAGCAATTTCAATTGGTCGTACAAGTGTGTTTAGGATGGCAATCTTAACTAAGATGGTTGATGCCCAAACTAACAAAGAGAGCATTTCCGTCGAAAGGGGAAAAATACGTTCTTGCAACAGATGTGCAATGAGACAATTGAAAAAAAAAGAAATTTAAAATTATGAAAAAGGTGTGCAGCAGATATATCGAAAGTGGAAGCGAAGAGGCGAAAGAATCCCTATAATAATTATTTTATTAAATAAGGTTACCAGGTGAAAACTAGCGCATTCTAGCTGTGAATTGTTATTTTTAACTAGTGCCAACTAACTGCCATTGGTTAATTTTAGAGACAAACAATAAACCAATTTAGTCACCTGGTCAATTATCATAAACTCGCATTCAAGAAGTAGAGATCGAAGCCTAAAGTTGAACTTTTTAAAAATGTGAAGAAGATACGTATATACAATCATCGAGTATAATTGGACAATGTGAAGAATCCCCATCGTTCGATTTTAATGAGATTATTGCTTTGAGATGCCTTGTCCCTCTTGCTCGGTTTCAAACCCATGTTTTGTACTATTATATTGACCCCAAAACCTATTTACCAGATGTTAATAATTCGTTCTAACCTATGAGCAAATAAAAACACAAATTGACTGCCAATTTAAACAGACTAGCAGTGAGGTGGTAAGCTGGAAACTATAATAACAGGTTAGTTAAGCCCATTTGAAAAGAGTGTAAGAAAGATCCACTTTGCACATTATAAAACCCTTTGAAGTGAAGAAGGAACTGGAAGTTTGAACTAGGAGAAAACGGCAAAGGAGTCCACCAAATGGTATAGACATATGTACAAATTTCGATTTGAAGAGATTTTACAAAAGGGAGGTGAATCATGGCAGAACACTGTCGATAGGTCTGAAACTAGATAAATCCATGAGCAACAGGAGGAAAATAAGTCATAAGTGGAGGAAAGGTGAGTCATTATGCAGTGATTAGGAAGCTTCAATAAATCGACAATTAACGTAAGGCACCGTTAGCAGTAGGCACTTAAATAACAGTTAAGCAACAATACAAAACTATACATCCTAATAAAAGCACGCAATTGCAAAATAAAGCGAAATTATACAATAAATAGTGGAAAAAAAAGCCAAATGGTTTGCATTGTATGCCTCAGCTAGGAAATCGCAAATTACCCAATAAGTAAAAAGCTTGTTTAATTGTATTGGACACACTAAAGGCAATCTATAACTTAATCGGAAGTTGGGGAGGCCTCAACGCGATTTTATATACATAATTAATGGAAAATAAACTAATTGGTAGGAAAGGGGAGAGTGAAGCAAAAAATTGCCTAAATTGGGGAGAGTTAGGTGTTAACAACTCGGAAAAAGAGGGTAAGAAATAAGTCAAATAATGCCAATTAGTATTCCGAAGGCAAAATTTATCGCGTAGTGCACAAGTAGACCGCCGAAAAAGGTGGGAAAAGAAATTGTTTTAAAGCGACAGAATCTTCAAATACAACACATGACTGACAATTTATTATCAACTAACCATCAATAATTAATCAGTGATCTGCAAGTACGTGTATTGTGTAATTAAGTTTCGTCAACAGCTTCCAGTAGAGATGAGTGTCAGAAGGGATACTACTATCACTAGAATTAGCATTTTTTTGCCTATTTCTGTAAAAAAATTATTCCAAATCGAAGAAGCGGACGTAATGGAAATAAACTCGAGTAGCATGGCCTGTTTTCATCGAGTTTTTCTCCACATTTTGACACTTCTCAATTGACATCTTAATATTGCCCATTACAATAATTAGAATATATTTGTTATCATTGAAAAGAGGAGTAATTTAGAATACATTAAGTCTGATTAAATGCAAAGATACATTTGATATTTCCATATGCCTTAACAATATTGCTTTGAAATTGGGTGGCAACTGCATTCTCTCATCTTCGAAAATGTATTATTAAAGTAGTCTTCACCCTTCTACACAGTTTTCTTTAAACCACCTGAAAAGTATCCTTTGACATTCTTTAGAATGAGCAACATAGGCAAATTAAAAATAACGTGGGTGTGTGCGCTGGTGGCGCAAACGTTAACAGCACATCTGTAAAATAGGCTGTCATGAGTCCTATGTCCACCGATGCACATCCAGAGAGAGGAATGGCCAGCCGCATAGGTTTAATTTGGTGTGCAAAGGAGATGGCGGAATTGGAGACTCTCACCAGTGAGGCTCATATTGATATCCTCTAACCAAATGGCCGTTGGAATGAACCTGGTAACTATTAATATCATTAGCGTTCTAACAAGAAGGATCATTGGTAAATCTCACTCAACTAAACTCTTCCAAATCATAAAACCCATAATGAATCTCCGCATTCCTGAACAGATATCTGCCTATGGCATCTAGTTTCTAACTGATCAAGGGATTTAAATACATTACCACTTATTCATACCACACAGTCAGGTCGATAAAAAATGGTAAGTTAAGATTCTCTGTTCACCTCATTTAAAGACAATCAGTTTGAAATAAGACAAGTTTGTTTGAGTAAATTGTCTTTTCATAGCCCAGAAATCGTTTTTAAACCGCGTGATAATCCGTGTGATTTTGGATAAAATTGCATTTACTACTGAGTGCTCAAATGAAACGTGAGCAGTCAATGTATTTTTCCACTGCTAATTTACATATCGATTATTAATTTGCGATCGGTCTGCATTTTAGATATCGCAGTTTCCAATTCACTGCTTGTACGCTTTGCTATTCTTCACTTTCAATTTTTGAAAAATCTAATCTAATTTTTTTCCGTAACTTGGAAGAGGCTGTTGTCTACAGTTTCTCAAATGAAATATCAACGTAAAAAATTGAATCCCAAAAGAGTGTTAGAAAGACCACTTATGCTTTCCCTTACACACATTTCCCATTTCCTGCTAGCATATTTCATTTACCTATCGATCAATATGGCGAGACAGAGATAAATCAAGCTCCTTTGCACAAGCAAGCCGCACCCAAGGATAGCCCCGCCAGCCCTGCCAACCCCCCCCCCCTCCCCCTCCCCCTCCTCCAAGATAATATTATGGGCATGCCAATTTTACGGTCTCGGTTGTGAGAAGAGGGTTATATCGGTTAGGAGAGAAACCAAGGTAGAAGTTGGAAGGTTGAACGATTTAATCGAAGTACTTAAACAGTTATAGAAAAGTAAATATTTCTCGTCAGCCAACCGAATTCGACCAGTTTATATAATCAGTTAAAAATTGTGCAACAAAGAATATTCTGGAAGAAACCGATCACTGGGATATAATACAATACTCTTTACGAAGAATAGCAACAGATTATTTGATCATTCAATGGATGGATCACTAACTTCGGCGCCATTCGACGAAAAATCTTGAAAAGGACTGCAAAGTCTGTAAAAAATCGAAGGTGAGAAACGAAATAAAGGTATCAAATTTCAGGTACATTTCAAAGTGATAAAAAAGAGAGAAATGGAACTATGATGTATACATGTTTACATGGAAACTCAGGATTTGTGTACCTGGGGCCATGGAGTTTACTAGTCATGCTTGTCTATTAAATTGCATTGTCTTAACATTTTTAAGACAATATTCAAAAAATTACGAGGTGGATACACGTAGACTTTGAATGTACTTTAATATAAAAAGGGCGAAATCACAAGACCGGTACGGCATTTCTGTTAACGCACAGCTTGCTTTTCGCGAAATTTGCTTCGCGAATTCAACCTCCACCCCTTAAGCTTTCAAACACTTTCCCTATTGTCGAACTCATCAATACTTGAATTTACTCGCCCACAGTAACAACGTATTACTAAGTTCGGGGCTGACACCCGTTGTGTGCACACATGCATTTATTAAAAGACCGTAATGAGCATCGTACAACGAGTTTGGCAATAGGATGTGTAGCTTTCAAATTCGAGTACTTCGAAGAGCGAGGTTTGCGGGGCTGCGTGACTACCTTTCGCACATTTTTGTATTCTCCTTTCCAGCTTTGGTTTAAATCTTGAGTTTTATTCATACCAATGTTTTTTTTGTTGTTGATTGACAGAACAGACCTTTCCTACGAAAGAATGCCACCTGTGTAGTTAGGGCAAATAATGAGAGTGGTCGGATGACCAGTTAGTTATTTACGCGCTTGTTTTAGCTGAAATGCAAATACTTCAACCGAACCTACGAGCGTCAGGGTAGTTGACAATGCTACAAGTAGTACTTATTTTCATCACCCACATTAATGCAATAAATTGCCGATTTTAACAGTAGAAAGCACCTGAAAACAGAAGGCAGAAAGACCAATATATTGAGATGCCGAGATTATCACCAAGAAACCAAATGCCCATACTTCATTTCATTTTTGGATTCCAATTACACAGTATTTATAAAATGAATAGCTAAGGTTCCGAAATTCAAGTTTCAATTGTCCACTCTTGGATTGCAGTAAATGTGTGCCAACGATGCTCAGTGAGAAGGCAAGCTATATTGCGTGATATTCTAAAGCTTTCAGCTTTATCACAGCTGGGATGAATTAGCAGGTTAATGCCCCAAAAAGTATCCCACCTTCCTCTCCTGCGGTAGTGTTGTTCATAAAGAGCGGCGGCAAGCGCGTCAAGGTTAGTAAAATAAAAAAAAATTTATCGAAAGTGTGACAAGATTCCCAGACGACATTAAAACATCTCATATATATATACAAATAAATTTGCTTGCAAATATATTTAAGGAACTGGAGAACAAAAGTTCAAAGTTCCTCCTGTTACCTACGTGGTATGAAAAGAAGAAATCATGCGTTAGAGTGCCAAGTTGACAATATGTAATGCTCTGAGTAATAAAAGGAGGGCTAAACCAGTAATTCATAAATAAATAAATGTCGTAAGACACAGACTTGTCAAGAACTTAAATATCAAATCGAAAAGTCACCAAAAAGAGAGAGGCCCAGATATCTCCATTCTCACAATCTTTGCTTTACTTGACGCCAAATAGACGTCAATGTGAGCGACGTAATATCTTGAGGGATTTAGAAAGGACAATGGAAAAAAAGAAAGAGAGTCGAGAGAATTATGCAAAAAAAAACTCGCCGTAATCCCCAAGTAGAGATTAGAAAAATAAAAAAGGTGCGAAAAAGATAGGGGAGGAAGAGAAGTCACGAAAGGAGATAATTTTTCTCCAAAACCAACAACAAATATGTCAACAACTAGCAAAGTTTACCGCAAAACAGAACCCTGATAGGAAACTGAGGGTGAAATTGGCGTATTTTAAAATGCGCAATAATTCAGTGCCTAATTTGCTCGTCTACAGAGTTAGAGTACATGGCTTCTGCGTCAATTCACGGCGTATCCAGTGAGTGCAATGATCAACACCCAACTGACTGGGTTTGGGCAATTAAGAGGAAGCATGGCGAGTGGGGAAACTCTGTGATGATGCTCCTCTAATCAATATGAGTGTTAAAAACCAGTTCCTTAATGGGTTTAGGAGTAAACATTTTTACGACAACTAATAATAGCTCTTAGACTATCTGAAGAGTTAGGTATTCAATACCGCTGACAGACTTTAATCCCTATATCAAAAACAGTCAAGAATATTTTTGCACTTAGGAATCAAATGAAATTTCAACGTCGAGAAGGGGCCCAAACTTTGAAGACTGGATATGTTTATATTGGCCTTCTAAACTCTATGAACCCAATAACTTCAAAACAGGAATGAAACAGCTGGTAGCAGAACAGGAGGCGAAAACCCTTAACTAGAAGGCTGGAAAATTGACAACGTGGAAAAAATCAATAGACCATATAAGCACTAATGAATGAGTTATTAGCAACACGGTTTGAAAGTATGAGGAAACAATTAAAATTTAGTTAACAAAGTAACACATATAAGAAAAAAAATCAGCCAAGAATCCGAAATCCATTTCCAATGTTTACATTTTAACAATAAACTCATTAGCACAGCATGGTGAAGTATGAATAGCTACATATTTCCATTACATCAACCGCACTATTTCGCCAGCACTTCAAGTTTAAAATTAGCTAACTTTGAACTTAAGGCATTTAATAAAATCGATGAGAGTAAATGGGTAAAGAAATGGAATTCCCAAAAAAGGAAGCCCTTAAGGAGGACAGGTTCCAGAAGAATGCAATGTAGTAAAAGTGCGTCGAAAAGTACAAAATGTAAGAGTGATAAATAGGTACTTTATACTGCAGAAAAACAATAATGAGATAGTTCGAATACCCAAAAGGCGTGAGTAATGTTCTAAGACGTGCAAAATACTTTGACAGATCTTGAAATTCCCTTTCATATAAAAAGAGAAGAAAAATTTAGCAAGTCGATTACCGATCAATATATAAGACTTTAACTATTGGCCAATTGTTATTAAACTATAGGTTAAGCGAAATTAAAACTACCGATTAAAATAGGTATAAATGTTTGGATCATTCACTTTCATCGATCCGTGATTTATAATGGCGTAACTGTGTTATCACTAAACCTTTGGTTTTGCTGAACTTTTAGTGATATGCTATTGCAATTTTTGCCTAACCTAACCGAATGAAAATGACAAATCTTAAGACAATAAGCTCAGTAATGGAGTCCGAGACGAAACGCAAAAAGCTTCGTTTTGATTTAAGGTAATAATTACCATATAAAAAAGTGAGACCAATAGAGGCTTAAAAAGGAGGATTTCAAATCTATGCTGAGAATACACGCAGGCGGCTTCAGCAAGTCCTATTTCATTTGATTTGTCTCTAATTTCAATAATAAAACTATAAGTATGAATAGACGATTTGCTCCAACATGTTTTAAAGTTCAAATTCGATGGTTTTCGTTGCATATTAATTAATGACTTCTTGGGCAGTTAAGTAGAACAGTCGATCTTAGTGTTTAAAGTTTATTTTTTTGGTTTATCAAAAGCCAAAGAAGCAGAATTATACCAAAGGTTTACGCCTATTAACTTGCTGTTTTATTCTAACAGTCAGGTAGAGAGCAAGTTGGTGAGGCTATCGGACACTTATCTTAACATTTCAGAGTTTACTCAAATTCACTTACTCACTTACCACTTTCTATAGAAGAAAGCATTCATGCTTTTCCTATTTGAAATATAGCCTTTTAGAATATGTCGCCATGATTATCAATTCTCCCATATTAATTAGGTATTCCAGCATTCTGTCCTACTCTGACACTACTTCTTGAAGTACCTCGAAATTAATTACTTTTAAATCAGTTCCGGCTTTCGATCGGAATGCAAATATTAAAGCAATTTGAAGTACGAAACGAGATGCAAATTGAAAATAATAAAAGTACTGAAATTGGAGAATGGGAAAAAAGCCGAACGCGAACTGCACCGATCAAAGGGATGAAAATCGAACACTACACAGCGCAGTGCATTATTAAGATAGTACTTTTTTCACAGCATTTCCACTTTGATCGAGAGCTTTTGAACATTCAAGAAAGATGGTTTCTTGGGGAATATCTTGACAGATTTTCACTAGTACGAAGTTATGGTAAATGGAAGGAAACAAATGAAACACGAAGTCAACAGATTGAATAGCCTATTAAGTGATAAGACCTCAACTGCCTGTCTTTATCATCAATTGGACGTTTAGATAAAAGGCATTTGTTTGGAAAGGAAAAACACCGAACTCATACAATCAAACATTCAACATAATTAGCCAGTCTATAAGTTGTGGGACATAAAGATATGCATTTACTCACAAGTTCATGTAATTTGAACCGCAGTAGTATAAAAGAACAAAAAAGAATTTTGACATTCTGACATCATTCTCAACATCTTAACGGTATCTTTGCTCCATACTGGACTATTTAGGCATCAGGTGATTCTGCGCTATAGTCCGATGTCTTGGTATTGATTAAATCCACTAATACTATTGGGGACTAATCAACTGAAAAGAGGGTAAACAAAAATACACATAAAATCGTGTCGCCTCGACTTTCATTTAGTGAAAATAAAGAATAGAAGAAGAAATCTGGAATGGTAGGAAGGTAGATAGAGCTCAAACATGGTAAATCTTTTCTTAATTTCGCTTTGTTCATCGTCACTCATCTCTGTCTTTGTTCTTTACTTATTTCACTGATCCTTGAGTTTGAGGGATTATAATTAGCCCTTAATCGAGTGGCATGGAGGTTGGGCAACATTTCAGAGGATTGACTAAGCACTCGAATGCAATATTTAAAGAAATTGCAGAGTGATTATGTAAGAGTAATTGAACATAAAGAAGGAATTCGAAGAAAGGATACCTACTATCAGTTCAAAAGAAATAATATCAGCATATGTACATCCTCTATATTTAGGTGCTTAGTTTCTAGAAATCTGATAGACTCCCTTTGCGATAAAGATACTTGATTATGAATAAACAGCTGGAATTGACTAATTATACCAAGATATAATCGTCTATATAACAGTGTATAGCAGTAACGCATCAAGACAGAAAAGAAGTTATTGAAAATTAATTAAGAAGTAGCATTGATCCAGTCTACAATTAAAACTAGAACAACTGATAAAAAATTACTAAGCAAGACATTGAAGAGTGAAAATAGCACTAGAGTATTTAAATGCTGTCGCCAAATTCATTAAAGTGATGATTAAAAAAAGCAAACCTTGAAACCATGATCCAAGACAAGGAATGTAATCGGTAAGTCACGAAATTCAGCCCCTTTCACCCCAGTCTACGCAAAATTCGTAATAATATCATAATGAAACACATCTAGCTAAGGAAAACTATGAAACCAAATATGGAAAAATTTTGAATATTGATATCATCCTACAATTTCCATTAGATGAGAGGCATTCTATTGAGTTTAGATATAATTTGTTGTAAAAATAACTTGTGTTTTGGAAAGAGGTATTATTCACTTTTTTATAAGCGCCAATAAGTGTATTTTAAATCGATTTCCAGCACAAAGGGAAAAAAATCTACAGTAAAAAAACGCTTCCTACCGGATGATAGTTGATTCCAAATAATAAAGAAAATAATTATAACCTTGACAGGTTGAAAAGTGTGCCTACGAGCTAAGATTGATTTAAAAATTGAAAAATTGGCCAAACACACCAAATGTGTCAGCCATGCTTTAAATACCAAATAGAACCTGCATGCCAATCATCAGAATCATTAGAAATAGAAACGTTTCACCTAGAGAAAAAGAAGGAAATAATAGTAACAGCTAAAACTGCTATTTAAATCAGGTGATATTAAATGATGGAATCAAACTGAATTTTTAACACAAACAATAAGATTCAACAATTGACGAGAAGGCAAAAGTCAGAGTATCCAAAGAACCGGAATTCACTCGAGTTCAACTTGCTGTATACGTTTACATAATGAGTATATTGCACCAGCAAGAAGTTTTAAAATTTAGATTCAAACTCAAGGTTCCTAAATAGGTTTACTTCTGAGAATTTCAATTTAAAAATTGAAATAGTCATTCCCCATGCCCTCCCAATAGATTTTTCACTTCTTCTATGTAAGGTCAACTACCTGGGAATATCAGACGTAAGCAAGTAAAAAATCGTGAAAACCCATCTGAAGCCACGCTGGAAATCATATCAGAAAATATATAAATACCTTATTTTCAGTCAAGATTATCCCATTAGGGAATGGAATTAACAGGTACTGTTAAAAAATACATTAAAGTTCAAAATAGGTTATTTTAATCTAAAACAATGCAATATTCTAGTTGCTATTAGAGAGTAGGGATTTAGTAGCTATCTGATTAGATGTGCTTGGTGCTTGAAAGGTCACTCCTATATTCAATATCAAGTAAATATCATCCATACCTTCATCTACCTGGCATTAGCTCCAATAAATACATCAAGAACTAAATATCACGGACATAATCAAGTCGATGAATCTGGGAGGAAGTTAAAGAAGCAGAAAATTAGAACAATATAAAGCAAATTATTCTTCAAATGAGAAAATTGAAAATCCGACAAGGACAACTTGTAATTTAACCAATTGACTAGTTTGCATATTCCCTTATCCAAATGCCTTCTCGTGGTTTTAACTTATAAACTTTGCCTCGCAATGAAATGAGCAGCTATATAATTGAGATGATTACTTGGAACATTCTTGAATACCAAAGTGTGTAAAGATCCGTAAGATTTTATTTTCAAGCAACTTGTCCATGGATAGTTGCATTAGAAGATGTTAATTAAAATTGCCCTTACATATTCAGTTCTTTACACCAATCTCAGGGGGCGTGGCAAGTGAACCATTATTGGAAATCGATGCATCTGCGTTCAACGATATTGCAAGAATGCATGCTAAAACAGCGATTCGTGCGGAAATTTATACTACTTCAAGACTTTTCTACAGTAATAAAGCGAAAAGAGTTGAATAACACCATTCCCCCATGAAGGAAAGAACGATTCCAAATAAGAACCATACGAAAAACTTCAAAGGAAGAAAATGTACAAAATAAAAAGATATTTCCTCTGGTGCAAACAACTAAAAAAGAATTGAGGTACCACAGAAGGAAGGAGTAAAGGAATGCCTCTATCGCTTTTGTGGTTTTCAGAAAGTTATAACACATCTATTTTCAAGGGAATGGGATAAAAATCGGGAACGTAGTTACAAAGGTCGAGAAATTGCTCTGAACATGTAATATGTCTGTGAAAATTAATCGTCTCCATTTATGGTTATAAACTTTTAGGTCTGCAGGCCTAAATGTATGCCGTTTCAGTTAATAAGAAATTATGTAGGTACTCAAAATCCAAAAGCTATACTAACATGGGCAACATAGCAGTCACGTTAATCGAGTAAACCAAATATAAATTTAATTAAATTTATCTAGCTACCCATAAAACTTACTGTATATTATTTTTTCGGCAAAACGGGAAAAGTTGTGGGTAGGACGACTCGGTTTACGGGATTCGGAAATTTTACTCGACCCATAGAATGCGTGTTTAAAAGTTCGTCTAAATAGACCCGTATTGCATTAAATATTAACCCTGCGGAAAAACTGTACAGTATTCTGGAATCCAGTTGCCGTGTTCGCGTCTAGTCATTAAAACCACTCAATTGACTAATTGAGTAGACGATCACAGTCTAAATGTGAAAATCTATACAGACAAATGCATACTCCGTATATAAAACGTCTTTTTAATCTAAGGATCGCCTGTGTTCTTCCTACCAGATCTGATATATTACTGCAGCAGTGATGTTCCTCAGTGAAAACCTAACTGACTAGCATCAAATTACACTTCATTGGAGATCAACATGAATTAACCCATGTGTCAAAATTTTAAAATTGTATACTAGCTTTGAAAACTAATTTCTACGCGGTTGAGTAGAAGAATAGAAACTGAAACTGAAATAAGTTAAAATAGCAAATAAATACAAAACAGAAGGGGACAAATCATGCCATTGGACGGCGCAATCGTGGCAATAAAAGGTATGCCAAGTCTGAAGAGATAGTATTTATAATTATAAATAAGCACAGGTGACGATCTTCTCAGCTCAATCCCTACTGTCGTGTATTTTCCCATCCTATAAAGTTCTCAAACAACCTAGACCCGAGAAGTAATTTTTTGTCAGAATAAGTTCATGCCAGAGTGAAATAAAAATGTCCTATGAAACTTGAATTCATACTACATGACTAGGAGAGTTTGGCATGCAAACTTTCATTTCGTTCCACTCTAAAACACTAGCACACACTCAATCAGAAAAGCTCGTGTCCGACCTAAGGAACGAAGATTTGCATTCTAAAATAAGTTGTTCTATTGATGCAATAAAATTTTAAAGTAGAATAACCCACTGAATCTCCTCTACGCCTCATTAGACTTACTATCGCCAAACGTCAATCTTCTTACGACACTAGAGCAATTAAAATTCCCTCTTAATGCTTTGGTGTCCCTAATTCAGAAATGAAAGTTAGTTTACACTAAAAACATCCTCCAGAAAGAATTAGTGCAAGAGGTTCACAGTTATTCAGACTTTGTTAAACGCATATAATGAAAACATTACCATTACTCCGAGAATAAAACGGAAGGAAGTAGATAAATGACGTGTGAGTGTGTGTGTGCGTACTGGTAAACGGAAAATATATACATTGATGTGTAGAGAAAAAAAAATAAATTAACGTATTAAAGAACTAGCAATTAAACTCACAAAATGGTAGTTATGTCAAATTATTGCTGTTCAAATCTTTGAATATCATATGGACAGAGAGACGAGGGTGTGCACTTGAGCGTCAAATAAAAATGGTAACATAAACCGTGAGTGGTGCTTTAATCTGCAGAGGCATTGCATCAACCATCACTCGATTTTACAGTGTCTTCCACTCTAACCACCCAAGGTCCTAACTAATGGAAGTAGCTCATTTAACTACTTCCAAATCCTCCTCCAAAAGAGGGATGAAACAGTAATTTCTTCTTGGATTAAGAAACCCTAAGAAGTAGACCGTGTTGAGCTGCCAGTCAATCATGTCTCCACTTCCTCTAGCCTACGAAACAATCTCATTCCGCTGTCCCCTCCTAATTTATGCATAATGAAATTGGAAGCAATGACTTGCAAAGATCTCCTTATTCATCATCAGTCTTAATACAAAGATAACTAACAAAGATTAATCACAGTAGGAAAGCAAGAGATTTCACTCATAATACAATTTTTTATAATTAATTCCTCAGGTCTACAAAAAGTAATGGAAAATTGCAAAGACAAGGCATCAATCATTTCAACAGCGTTTTCTGGCCAAGTTCCTAATTAAATCGTTCACCGGATTTTTAGATTGATCGAGTGCGCTACCTCATAAAAATACATCAGCAAAGTGCAATAAACTTTTTTCAAGAATTTCAATTTAAACCCAACCTATAAAAATCGCCCATAAAGTTCCCCTTCTCAGAGAAAGTGGTTGACGAATTTTGTACTATAAAGCATGACACTTTCATTTTTGGCAACTTCACGATAAGGTGTAGGGAATGCAAGAGAAGAAAGTCCTAATCCAAGTGCTTCCCAGTAGATTCACGACTGCGTTTGATTCGAACCTCAATGGTAATCCAACTGTCATCAATCAGACATCTTCCTTCCACTAGTAATAGGAAGAAGATGTAAGATTATGAAAAGTTCAAGGTTACAGACTTTGATTACACACATTTTTTTCGAGAATAATTTCTGGCCAGATAGTGAATTGAGTGTTTTAGACATTATTAGAAAAAGTAGTTAAGGTGTTGTCGTTGTCACTTCCACATAGCAGTTGTGTATGTAACTTTAGTTTCGTTTATTTTTTCATTTCAAGGTGACACATTCCAGGAAGAAGTCAAAAGGTAAGAATAATAATAATAATAAGTCTTTTTTGCAATGAGGTTGGGAGGTGGGGAACCAGTAACGTACACTTCAACTTTATTGCAGGAAGTTTGAATACTCTCAACTACTCCTGAGGAGCTAAATGCTAATAGAGTTCATTATTATTACCCATTACAAAAATGAACAATTATGTGATTTTGATTTGTGGAAAATGAGTGTCATAGGTTAACAGAGAGTTAGGACAATAGCTAAAAAAAGGATCCAAATGAAGCTGACAGCAACATCCAATAAAAGTTAAATCAAAAAATCGTTGTTAGCAGATTACAAAATTTGTAAATTTGTTAAAGTGTGCATAATTCTGGGATTTTTGAGTAACTTGGAGGCTAAGTGAGTGATAACATTTGGATAAGTGGATTCAGGTAGAACGTTATTTACTTGATAGGTGGTTCGCATTCAATTTTCCTTATTCGTACTTCTGATTACAGCAAATGTTTTCTTATGGATGTACAATGCTTATTACTCAGGTTTTTTAACCAAAAAGGATCAAATAATTTTAGTTCCACTGGTCGGAAAAGCAAAATGATTTTGCATGGTATCTAATAGTTTGTACTGCTAACGTAGCAAAGATAAGGCAACCCCAAAAAAATAAATTCATAATAATAATAATAAAACTCATGATGTATTTACATGAGAATAGATAAATGTGCATGCTATGGGCTATTTTGCTACAATTAATAAACCAGATGTAGATAACATGCCACAGAATACGGCAAGGCCTGTTTCCGGTAGTAGGAAAATAGCAGACAGTCTGAGCTGGCTGGAGTCCAATTAGAAGCAAACACACACAAACTACTGCGTTTACTAAAACGAGACTGCGGTCAGAGTGATTTTTTGTTATAGAATATGAAATTATTGAATGAGTCCAACATAATGAAAAGAGGGGAGGGGAAGGAAGCATACGGTGATAGGGAAATGTGATGATTAAAGGGGTAATCGCTACACAGAGACAAAACAATTTGAGGTGACCTGAATGTTGGACGAGCTTATCAAAATTCATCGTGATACAATAATTAGAAAAAAATGGAAAACACCCGAAGATTACTTTGAGATTGATGGAGTATTTATTGCAATAATGAAAATTGAGGGTTAATTATTCTGGGTTCATTAAACTGTTTAATTTCCTCAGAAAATGAAAATAATAGTTGCCAGAGGAATTCTTTTTATTCCTGATCGTCTACTTTCCGAGTAATAGGAATAATGAACTCGTTTGTTGAAAATAGGAGAACAAATATATCAAATAAGTGTTGGAAAATGTGATCGAAACAAAATATAGACCTACAATAAGGGTTCAGGGGAGACTATGCTACTTATTACATTTTATTTATTTGGATCAGCTACCATTCTCGCATAAAGGACGGTAGGGTATGTAAAACTTTCAATAGAGCTTTTAGGGCGTCAAATCAGATTTGTTCAGTGCATTCGATCGAGACCACTAAGAGTGTACTCGGTGCACACTTAAGTTCATCTCTCATGTACTGGACTATCGACTATTATTGGGCTTCTACGCGAAGAACCAATTGCTGAAAACATTGGTCAACCAGTCAGTCATTTTGTCCAATGTTGACCACTGCCTGAGCAATGAGTCTTCTTCCATCTTACTGCTGTGGTCCGAGTTGCTGAGGCTTAGTAATAGGGAAACAGAGTAGAAAGCAAATTTCCTCTGCCAAAAGAAGGAGAAAATAAGACTGGAGTGTATTTTGTCAGCCTTTGCCCTTGGTAACATCAGGCAACTTGAGGAGGATAAATTTTCACAACCAGTGAGCGACGATTACATCAAAATTCATTCATCATTCACTTGTATAATCATTTCCAATATTTCAACAAAAAAAAACAATTCCAATGTCCTACTTAGTGTAAGAAATCGCACGTCTCAAATCGCTAAAGTTTAAACATCAAACAGCGGAATCATTTTCCCCTTAATAGCTTATTGAGAGCAAATATTGGCAGTTTCTTTAAAGCACTGATTACTTCAGTCATTTTATGTTTGGAATTTGAAGTTAATACGGAAAAGAGAAACACCAAATCTTAATGACATTTTAAATCGCATTCATTCAGAGGAGAGAAAGTGGTTGAAAAATGTCAAGACAGAACACTATGACAGAAAAACGGTAAAGTCGCTTTGGACCAAACCTGAGTAAATGGCAAGGAGCAAAATTGGGTTTTAAAATAAGTACATCTATTAATTCAAACGATACCAGAGACATAGCATAGGTAGTGGATAGTGTATAGCATCCAAGAGAACGGATCTCAATAAAACACTTACCTCAAATAGTACCGACTGTTGGGAGACAGGGTTGGGCTGTGTTGGCGGTTGCCTACCTGGATCAACCCTAGCACGATTAAGGGCTTTTTCTTCGCGTTCGCGTGTTTCCACCGCACGGTGCGCGATCACAGAGTTAAGTTCAGTCAGGAGGATTGCTCGCTCTGCAGTGCGCTTCTTCATCTGAAAAAAAAGAACGAAGGTGGTACTACAAGATTTCTGTCACCGAAAAGTGTAACTTAAATTTATTCGAATTGCTTGGGCTTTTAATCCAACACGAATACTTGACTAGCTTCAGGCAAATTTTATTTTACAACCGAGTTATGTGCTTTCAAAAAAAATTTATGCCTGATTTAGTTGTTCTCTAATACCATTTGAACGCTTAATTGATATTTCATGTGCATTCATTTCCCACCCATTCTCCAGTGCTTAAAACCAATTCGTTCTTGTTCCTCTTGGCTGCAAACAAACGGAAATACGAACATGACTTTTCACCTCCCCCCCCTCCTCCCCTCCCCTCCCCACCCACCCAAATTAATATTTTATTTCAAAATTGCATTAATTTATAAATTCAGAGTTATAGAGAAGTTTACAACGTCTAAAGGTCAAATGCGCATATTTTTGATGAAGTATTCTTTCATTACAATTCATGTAATGGACGGAGCTCTGCTATGTTGAACTCATACGAATTGACTGGGATCAAATGAAGATCGATCTGCTTTCCTAGGCATTTTGAGATACAACAAAAGCCGATCAGCAAACACCGAGGATTGTGAGGAACAAGAATTAGCTCAGTAGATTAAGGGAGAAACAGCAAAAATTTAAATTTTAGAGGTAAACTGCGCATTAAGAGAAAATCCTACCACTCAAACTCAAATTAAATTAGGATCTTTGCTTTCCAATGGCAACAATCATATACATTTTGCCATTCTGTGAATTGTTAATAAAAAATAATAATAATACTAATGTTAAAGAAAGTAATAAATGCAGTTCCAATAAGAATTATAACAAATATTCTGATGAGTAACCTAGCCAAGACTCTAGGACGGGAGATTACCCTACAGCTCATCTAGTGATTGCCACAAACTTAATAAAAGAAGAAAATGCGCGATCGAAGAAATTGTGGGAGCTAGGGGGGGGGGGAAGGTGAGGAGGGCAAGGGGAGACAAAAAGAAGAATTCGGCAAAAAACAATTAAAGGACACAATTTGTTTTCTTTCTGAAACATTTGAAGAAAAAGCAAATTAAAACAGACGTTAGACCGAGACAGCAACTAAAAAGGGCAAAAATTAGGCAAAATATGATTAAAAATTCACGACAAGGATTTCTAACGTGGATATACCAGTGTTAATGGATCTTCAGTTCAGAGGTTAAATTCGCGTTCTTTCTTGAAATTCCACAGAGAAAAAAAAGCAGTTCAATAAGTTTTGCTGGAAAAGAGGCCTAATAGTGACATAATTGTCGAAAAAGGCAAACAATAGCCTAATACATCTTCTGATAAGAATTGATAAACGCTGCCATAACAGAAAACAGAACAAAAACCTCAGTTGAAAATCAGTAATTGTTGCAACGTGACAGTGAAAGCCGAATGCCAAGAGGTAAATACAATAGCTCGTTTTGAATCTTTTATCTATACAAAAAAATCACTTTTTCATTTCCGATTCTCAGTCTTATTAAAGACAAATCAAATCAACTTCACAACAGGATGGCTATAATTAAGAACAATGAGAAGAGGTAAAGCCTAGGAGTCCCTAGAGTAAGATAGATAGTTTTTTAAGCAATTGCTAAAGTTTTGAGTTTCAGTAGCATAGGAGAAGCAAGAGAACCACAGCATAGCATGAAAACCTACATTAAACGATAACACTTAATAAATAACAATGTAATTTGTGGTGAAATCAATCAGATTATCACGATAAACACACGACTCTAACACGCCAATTATCGTAAATCCAGCAAAGGAGATTTATCTGTGCTCCAGAGGTGCCGAGGCTAACGTACTCATCTGTGAAGCCAGAGACCATTAGTTCGACGACCATCGACGCACACGTGGATTAGCCAGCCAAACTGGCTGCTCGGGTAATTGAGGAGGATACAAAACTCGGCATTCTCGTTAGGAAGGCTTTATGTTCTGAGATAATTGTGGAAAAGTTCTCCTACGGATGAGCTTAGGAGTTATAATGTGAAGCATCAACTGAATTTTTAACCAACCGCATTAGAATTTATTAAAACATGAATATTAAAATGCCTAGTTTTTAATCAGATATGTTGGAATATATCACCCTTAGATTAGAAAAATTATATTAATTTAACCTATTGTCAACTTCAAAGACAACCATAGATTTTTTCACTGATCAGGACCAAATACTTATTGTGTTTAGTTATATTTCCATAATAGTATAACGTTAATTCTGAGTTCCAGAGCACTCGATATTCAGGCCTTAGTTCACACTCAATTACTAGGTACAATGGAATTTCTACAGACACTTTTTGAACGGCTTTTAAGACACCACTTTGAAAGAATTGCATGAGAACAAATTTGTGGATATGGATGATTGGCGTAGCCCTAGGCAAGAAGTTAACTATCCAAAAGAGAACAAAAGGAATTAAATTTAAACACCCTGAGAAACGAGTGTCACATTATATGCAAAGAGTCGATTTTGGACACCACGGCAAGGCAGGAGACTTTGTCAAATGAAATTGAACTACGTGTCGAGAAATATGATAAAATATTGATCGATTAGGGTTTACCATCAACACGAACTACTCTAACTGTACACCAGCAGGTAATTATGTCTTCTTCTCAGCAAAGACTGTCATTATTATTTCCTTAAACGTATAAAATTAGCAATTATAATTCATAGAGGTTAGTGTCACGTGATTACCTGAATTGAGAGAGAATTAAAATCCTCCACGCTGTTAACTGCAAGAAATTCACGCATAGAATGGAGAGCTAGACTATTGAGGAAAAGATCAACGAGTTTTTTTTAAGAACGGTTAACTGATTGACCAAAATGAAACTCAATATGCTTCTTGCTGATATTCAGTGCATATTAGGCATATTAGTGCATGGAGGTTGGTCTTGGCACTTGATTATCTTCTTCTTCAGGTGGATTAGAGAACAATATAGTCCTACATGATTCATGCAAAATTAATTATTGGATAATTTAAAGAGATTTATGGTACCTATGACAGAGGACTCGCATGAGCTGTCCATGCAAATTATAAATCAGGAATTAAAAGCAAGGATGGGAATTTGCCACAAAGGTCACACATAATTCCGGTTATCACCAATGGCGTCTTATCAACCATCGAATTTCATTCTATTCAATAAAAAGTAGAGAACGACAATGGAAAATCAGCGTCCTACTAGACCGTATTTATCATAAATTTGACTGTTAAGGACAAATAAAAACTTGAATCCTTGCCAGGAAGCCATTTACAGATTATCTCTTAAGGTGATACTTTGGAAGACACCGACCACGAAGGAATGTGTTTAGGTGTAAAAGCTGCACGTACTACTGGTTCATTTGCCGCTAACTTGCAGTGAATAAATCTTGTTTAACAAGAAGAGGAAAATGTCTCGGATGGATATATTTCATTGAACATTTTAAGACTATTAAGAGGAGAGAGCTTTCGAGGAATGAAATGTACGCACTTACACGCTCGACTGCTTTTACTGAGCTCAAATAACCTTTGAGTCTATTTAAGATAGGTGTTTACCGGTACTCAGCTTATATTGAAGAGTAGTTTCATAGAGCTAGGTGGATAAACATCTCGAATTCTGACACTCTCTAGCAGCCCTGCTAAACCCCTGGTGAAGTTAGAAGTTTTGTTTGCTGGGTTTGTGACGGTAGATATCGAATCCATGACTCCGACTTCACAGACGACCATGCAAACCGCTGTACCATCGGTATTTTGAATTGGAAAACGTATACCTGAAACCTGTTAAATGATCGTTTTATTCAACCCTATCTTCAATGCTCTTCTATTGACCAAGCTTCTTTTTTTAGAGTATGGTTGGCAATTCCATCAGCTTCTAGGGAGAGCGCCGATAAGGTAGGCTTGGCAGAGGTGCACTGCTTGATGACCAACCTGGCGATTTAGGCAAATTAATAGATTGACAGAAATCAAATGTGATTATTAGCATAGTCTTAATACAAAAAAATACAACTACTATAAGTTTATATGAAGAAAACTATTTAATTGTTTATTTTAAATCTTATTTTCAATTATTACATAAATAAATAGATTTGGCTTTTTGCACTTTTCCTTCGGAATCACTAATCTTCAACATCTTTAAACAATAATAAGAAAGTAAATACTATTTATAACGGCCATGAACATTAAATTGGCAATGGGCAAGATTTGGAAGAGAAGCCAAAGCTAGGTTCAACTGTTTTCATAAGAAGAGTTACCTTCTAACTTTATAGACAAGGGTGTCAGTCATCAGCTGGCGATTTGGAACCATAAGACGTCGACTTACCAATGGCAATGACATCCTACTCGGGCGATCCAGGAATGTGCATAGAAGGTATCAAGTACGCCCATTTTTCATATATTTTAAAGCCAAACCATCATCCAAACCGCAATAGCGTTCTTTTAATAGGAATAGGGTTAGTCAATCAAAAGTACATAAATAGAACGAAAATCAATACAGAAATTCAACCGTAATTTAAGCAACTGATCTCAGAAATCTGCTGAGTCCACCCAACATTCCTTAAAATAAGTTGGATACTCCAAGGCATAACACTTTTTAATACTAGCTACCACAAATCATTTAGGTCAAATATATTAATGACTAGTTGATAGCCTTTTTCTCTTTCAAAACTGAAAAAAAGCAAATCCGATTAAGAATATTATAGATACACAATATGGATTCAATAGATCAAAACAAGAGGCTTCTCTACAACTGATTAGATCGTCAAATCCCCACTGGAATTTAAGGTATCAAATAACCAACACGAACAGACTATACACTGCAAATACACATGCAAACGCCCCAAGATCATATGAGCCAAGCGATACACAAACTTAGATTTTTATTACTTGGTTGCCTGGCGTCTAGTAGCATAAAAATTTGTGGAATGTTTCAATTCCATTTTTAACTCCAAGCGCATCTTCTCAAAGACAGATATTGAAGTTGGTTGCACGTTATCCCAAAAGTGGATTGGTTTTAATGAGGCTTAAAAAGCTCCACAAGGAAATATATTATCATCATTAATTCACCATGGTAATCTGAGACGGCATCAAATTCTCTAAGGTTTAGAGGATAAGAAGGCAATAATGTCTACAGCGGCGTGCTTAATATCCTATAAATAATTGGTAATAAGCATGTGACGTATGATAAGGAAAATGAGGGGGGGCAGGGAGGGAGAGAAGAGAGAGTTAGAGATAATCCTCTAGAGAATCCATACCCTATCAACGTTATCTGTTATTGTCAATTGATTAGTTATTTGGTTTACGCCTCTTTCTCAGCCCTCAAGCGATTAATCGATTTCCCCCACCCCTTCACGTAAAGGCCTCAAACCTAACTATTACTTCAGCCTCCACCAATTCTGTCTCACTCCCACAGTTATCCGTTATGACTTACTTTATTTACTTTAGCAATACCTCGTAAAAGATAATATAACCATCATCCTTAACTCCTAATAGTCGTTTTTTTCATACCTGAACAGGTATAAATTGCTACAAGACAACTAACTCCAAATGTCCTAGTTGTAAAAATTAGATTAATCAGCTGATTGAATTGGAAATGCATTTAAACTTTGAAAAAAATGAAAACAATTATCTGATAGAGCATGAGTGAATGAACAAATAGAGGAGCGGGCGTTAAACTAACCTTAGTTTACCGGAGTTTTGATTGATTTTGGTCAAAATTTTCTAACATCAGCCTTTCCATCTCCTTTGCGATAGGCTTGTGGACTCTTATCAAGCTTGGAACTTACTTTATTTAAGCTCACGTCTTCGGCACTTACCTTAATTAGCGCAACTGTCTAAACCAATTTTCTAATTTTGTTTGGGGGAAAATTAAATTTTTTTGGAACGTGTGCATTTCATTGATTATTCGAAATTATGCAATTATTTTTGCGGAGAAAAGAATATGGAAGGGTTGTTTTCAACTAATGCCTCTCCCAAGAGCAATTATAAGACAGTTCCCTTCTTGAAATAATGAAATTCGTCTACACCTTTTTCGAGTTATTTACTACTTCGCGTGATTAGATGATATTAATTGACTGAAGTGCACTAATGTTCCCATTGTCATTGGCAATAATAATTATTAGTCACAAATAAGGCGTCGGTGTAGCAAAAATTGAAAAAGTTAACAATTAGCATGCCGCAAGTATTCTAGTAATAAGTTATTCCCTTTTCTCGTCATTTGACAGAACTATAGCGCATTTAAACAAAGCCTCTCGCTTACAAAAAAAGTGGGCCACATGACAAACTCTGTTGTTACTTGGCTAAAGCTCAATTAACCACAGGTTTCGTGCAAGTAACATTCTGATTATACTGCGGCAACAGAAGAATGATAGGGAACACATACACACACACACACAGCCACAGAGGACGTTAAAACGACCGTGAAGGTGCATAAATCTAAATTGGCGGCTATGGCGATCCCTTGGGTTGAGACATATAAATCTTTTAAAGGCATATACGTCCACCAAAGAACTATTCCGGCATCCCGCGACATAAAACTTTTTCATGATTATGCAAATGCTGGGATCGTGACCAATAAACTATGAACCCCCGAGAGAAGGAAGTTGGGAAAGTATGCTGATAACTGTATAGAACAGATAAAGAGGGCAAGAAAATCCAACAAAAGTCCAACTTAAGTGTAGTATAAAATTTACTTACATAGAGACTAATTATAACTTTCAATGACCTCATTAGGCCACTTCTGTACAAGTTCCCGTCCTGATTGTCTTTCAAACAAATAGAATCACTGTAGACAGAGTAGCAGTATTCTGAAAGGCCTTTTGATGAGAAAACCTCATTTAACTACGTCTTCATTGCCCAGCATTAAACAGTATTGAATATTAACAGATGAACATAAGAATAAAGACGATTTACTGACTCGTCAATGCTAAGTAACTTCTGGTCTCATTTATTAAAGCATTTTCACATCCAAATTATGGGGTAGAGGAACACAATGGAGCATTTCTGTGGGAAAGTCAAATTCTCCCCACCATCTTACAAGCACTTGACTACTTCGATCCACCATTCCACTCACTGGGTGGGCATCAGATCCGTGAACTCAAACTTAGCAGATGAGCACAGTAAACGCTGTGTCATCAGGGTAGTATGTGGCCTAAAATTATTTGCGCGACGGTTAAAACATATACCTCTTGACGAACTGTTCTTCCAATTGAATCCAATATGGATAATAAGAAACACGAAACGTATTTAAAAAAAACCAGGGGGCATTTAAACGAAAGAGATGTCAACTTCTATCAGAAGAAGAAGAAGAAGAGTTTGATTCAAATAGGATAAATGAATTGGTAGGAATAGTATTTCAAAAGGGTAAGGGTCAAATTTGTGGTAAACAAAGTAAATGTGTAATTGGATAAAGTAACTTATGTGGAACTAACCTCAGATTTTGTGAGTGGTCGGCCCAAATTATCAAATTCGTCATAGAATTCGTCAACCATACCATTCGACTGGTTATCGTCTTCGCCGACGAATGCTTCTAAACACTGAAATACAAAAAAATAAATAAAATTAAAATCTCAAAGAAAAAGTTAAATCTGATTAACACGCCACAATAAATGCAAAAAAGAGCGGGAATATGAAGTACGTTAAGCTTTTTCATCACTAAAATATCGTTATCCGAGAAGAGGTCAAAAACAACTGCCGTAATCTCCAATGGCATATCTAATGTCAAGTGTTCCCTTAGGTGAGTTATCGATTTCCGTTCAATATTTGGGTTGCACCTGAGTGAGGCGACTCATGAGCCTCAGCACTAATTTACTGTATAATTGAACATTGGCTTTTTTTCATTTTAGGGCCTGGATATTCAATCTCCAGTACTGTAAAGTGTTATTTTACTTGACGACCAATCAATTCGTGTGTGTTCTACCCATATGAGCAAAACCATCCTCTTAGGAAGTTATGCTGTTTCTACTGCAGATCATCCCCTTCTTCCTATTGGATCTGAGTAGTTGCAACCATAGTATAGCCCTGTGAATAACGTGGATTCCATAAGTGACTATGTGCAGTCATATAAGTTATGATGTAACATTTCAAAACTCAGCACTTAACTCGGGTCTTTTGGATTTCCCATTGTTCTACCTATCCAAATTTCTGTTTACCATATATTCACGCGTTCAGATCATGGCCTTCATCTCTTTGTGCAGTGGTGATTAAAAGACCCCGTAGAAATTAGCGAGATTTTTTCCATCCCACAATGACGACTACTAAGCTGTGGTTGGCATCTACATTCCGAAATCAAGATTAATAACTGATGCAGGTTTCCATTCCAGCAAATACATGACCAATGGGAGGAGAAAAGGCGGAATATCCACCTTCTCAAACATCATTTCTAAGTCGATTTTGGAAAGCGTTTGAAAACACTCCTCTTGAGTATTACCCTGGGTAACAATATAGAGCTTCTTTGTGGAGACTTAGCCAGAACAGTTGGCAATTGCACTAGCTGGTTGTACTCCAAACACACAAGCTCTGACTTCGCATCCGACTACATATAAAAACGAACATATACAATTTGTGCTCAAATGTCTTAGAACAATATAATATTAGCAATCAAATGGGTGAATTGGCAAGGTCCTTAAAAACTGGCCATTTTATGGAAATTTTCGGTAATCTGCAAAATTCAAAGCACAAATCAGTGAAGCGGAAAGGAGAGGATTAAATAAGATGAATTTTAAGTCCTATGCACAATAAAAGCAAATGCATCCAGGCATAAACATTTAAGACTTGGTTAAATGAAGAGGGAAAGTTAAGCAAACTTAAAACGTTAATTATTCGTTATCGATAAAAAATTCATAAAATGGAACTATTGTTAATCATTTACTTATCCGTTTATTTACAGTCTAGTTCATTTTCCTAATGCTTAATCATTAGCCATTTTTTAATGACGTGACACTCCAATATCTGGTTAATTATATTCAAGTGGCTCCTTCAGTCACGCTAGCCAATTATTGATCCACTGAATGCGTCTATTGATTTATAAGCGTTGAACCAGCCAGTTAGCATCCCCTTTCGTACCCATGATATGCATCGACACTGAAAAACGCAACCAATACTATTTCCTTCGCTTTGTCACCAAACTTTGGCTGCTTCTAGGGAGGTAACCTTGAGGTCAAGACTATGGTCATAACGAGATAGAGCAAAGTGTCTGAGAAGAATGCAAGAAGACTGAAGTGTGACATAGTGAATCAGTGGGGGGATAAAATCGATAATCCGATACGCAGTGTGCTTTAAACCAAAATTAACTGACTGCATTCAGTTAATTTAAGCAAATTTACCAACTCGCTCTGTTTATGATAAAAATTAGTTAGGCAAGCACTTGTATAAAGTATAATTTGACAGGATATTTTTAATTAAATCACTAGAAGAACATTTTTCCCTTAAATACCAGTATCTTCATATAGGGGCAGAACTGGTGGGATGCGAATCAGAGCAAAGAAGGATACAAATTGATGAGTTCTAACCGCCTATAATCCTGTAATCTTTAATCTTTTTCTTCCAATTACTAATTAGTAGAATTGACCTGATTTCAACGTAGCAACGAAGCTAGCAAAAAGACCGCAGAGAAATGGTGGGGGGAGTCAGGCGAAAGCAAAGAAAAAAACAAAAATAAATTAGATTAAACACAAATAAGGAGAAAATCAACCAGCATTTCACTCTATTAACGTCAAATATTAGTCAGTCTGAAAAGATAATGCTGAATACCTTTAAACCGTTAAGTAAAGTAAATGATGAAAAGTAAAACAGGAAATAACAGAACTTAAAAAAAATCTCTAGTAAAAGAAGGAAACTGGGAAAAAAGAGAAAATGTGCAACTTGGCACAAAAATCAGCAGAAGATTTTTGGTTTTATTTTTACAAACGACACCATATAAAAAAGGCAAAAATGAAGTGGAGCAAAGGAAATTCATTTAAAAACCATCAATTGGGAGCAATACATACAATTTTCAAATGATAAAGGTGATATATTCCAAATTTCTAATAAATGTAATATTTCATAAGTCCTATTACATGTTAAAATACTTTAATTACTAGTAACATGAGCATTGGAAACGAAGAAAGTTATTGAGATAGTACGATCGAACTCTAGACTAAATGCCCTGAGAAGCAACACGAGGTGGCAAGTCCTGAATTTTTTAAACTGTAAAAGAGTTAGACACCCACACTCACCGAGTAAAGTGAAAAGAATATGATGATTCCAGAATTAGAAAGAATTAAAAGTCCTTAGACGATTTGAAATTATTCTACACTCCCGCCTCCTACGAGACTGCTTCACTTCCCGTCATTTTGTAATGCCATGATACAGTGATAGCAATATCTGCGTTTAATACATCGCTACAGGTATCCCCGACAGATATTCGGGGTAGCATGACCAGCCACACAAATAACTCAAGCGGTCAACTCACCCATGAATCTGGTTCAACATTACAACATTGTAATATGAACTCTCCCTTTAAAAATATGGAGAGTTCAATGCTCTCAATTTCAAATTAAGTACAACTTTTGATGAACACGTATCTAATACAAACACATCATCGTTCAAGATACACAGAAATCTATAACTGGTTAAATTAAAATATTCTTAACGGGAAAATGTATGAATCAAGAAGTCGTTAAAAGAAGATAACTGTACCGACTTACTTCATATTCAACAGCTATCTCCGAATCCAATGGTATTAATTTGACTGAACCTTCTCCTGAACCTGGTTTGAGAAGTTCAACCTGATGCGATTGAGATGATGATGATTCACCTGATTCACGTCGAAGAACTGCAGAAGCCTCATTCAGACAAAGCTGACAACTGTTCAGGAGAAGACTCATTGATTCAAGATCTCCAGCAACGAGATCGGGAAGCGAGGCACTCATCGATTGCGCGGCCACCTTCTCGCGTAGATTATGAATTCTGATATGGAAATTTCATTTTAAAATAGTAAAATATAAACACAGGCTAAGATCTAATCAATTATCTACTGAGAAAAATTCAGCTTAAAACATCACAATGTAAATGTGAAAAAAAAACAATGGATTTAGGTAGAAAGCATTCTGAAACAGCTTTCGGGAGAAATTCGTTTCCTACACTTATTCAGGTTGATCGGAATTAACCGACACAGTTGGATTGGTTTCGAAAAATTTGGTGGGAAAAATAATGATCGCCTTCAAATCAAACACCCATTCCAACCTTTAAGCAAAGAGAAGGTAGATGCTTCGGAAATCCCTTCCATTCGGTGTGATGTATGCGTAAAAATCCTTTACCAAATACAAAAACAAGACAAACAGTTACGTTCGAAGTTTGCTTTAAACAACTAGGCGGAAATAAAAAAAATTAAAGGATAAACCTCCAAGTTTGGGATTAGTCTTAACTTGACGTGCCAGATCGAAAAAAAACAGGAACAATCTCCAAAAAAGTTGATAATTAAATTGGGAGCTTCTACCACAACCTCTATCTTCACTAAACCATACTCCCACCCGATTAGCACCTTTTCAGGTCCATGGAGCATACGCTAAGAGGAAAATGATTTCGAATTGCGACTGAAGTCCAAAACTATTCGGACAAGATTTTTAAGTTAAAAACAGAAAGTAATTTGTTAAATGAAGACTGAAGAACTAAGGGAGCAAATGATGAAAGAAATAATGCCATATAGTATCATACACATAGTTTAAAAATAAATAACATTTTAATGTAAGTTTTTAAATGAGCGATTTCTAATTGGTACCCCAAATATTTTCTTAGATTAGTCAAGAGTGGTATCTTAATAAAAATTCCTGAGCATTACATATTTAAATACCTACTTAAACTATATTAGTAGCAATATATTTATATACCGAATGGACCAAGCCAACACATTGAAATGAAGATTGGTTAGAGCAGATAGCATTTTAGTTACGTCTGAGGTTTCAGTCCACGAAGCAGATGATTCAGAAATAACTCGAGAAGATTCATCTGATGAAATCTGACCTTTCAATAGATTTGTTTGTATCATCTCAACAGATGCCATATTACGCTTCGCACGAAAAATGCTCAATGACCACAATCCTAGCAGTTGCATCATTTTAACTGAAAAATACGAAGAACGTATAAAAATTTTACCAAATAATTTTTAAATTTGATGAAATACATAAACAATCGGGAATTTCAGCAAAATCTAGATGCTTACTATTTATGCAAAACTTACGACTAACTGCAGTTGATTTACTGAAATGAGCAGTAAAGAAGTATCCAAATACTCTTGACATTTCGGAATTCAGTTCAAAAGCAGCTTCAAGAAGAATCTGTGAAGATACGAACGCTTATAAAAGGCATCTTGGAATACCTTAGTGTTTCGGAGATTCTTCTTGCCATTTAAAGCTTCTGTTAGTTCATTCTCAGCAGCATCACAGAAAGTAGCTATTTCTGCTAATCGAGAAGATAGGACATCACATGATCTAATAACTTCATTAATTTTCTTGGAAAATGAAAGAAGTTCAGACGCATATAATTTCACGGCATCGAATAATTTAGCTGTAAGCCTCGGAAGGACAATTTTACTGAGTTGCTTTCGACCAATACCGCCTCTCCCGGCACTGAAACAGAAGTAACGCCATGACTAAAGCGAAATAAACAAAACATCAAACCTATTCGTTAAATAAAAGAAACTTACAAGATGAAGCCCATTTCCACACCAATTAATCCACGCAAGAACTTGACAGACTTTATGAAACTGGAGAAAAGAATCTCCATTTTAACAACAGAATATTTGACCAAAATAACATTGCTGATTGTGAAAAGAAAGTTCGAAAGTAATAGGATACCCATGGAAATTCCAATCAATAAGGATGAACTGGTAAAATCAGCAAATAGAAATGTCAGAAGAAAAGGAACAGTATATACAGCTGTGAAGTAAGAAAATTGACAGAAATTTCGGCCTTCAAGTTCCTTTCTGTAATTCTGTAATTGTACTCTATCACAACTAAGAATGTATCCAGATTTAATAAGTCTGTCGAGTAAATGCATCCTGGGAAATAAATCCTAAGAGGAACGTAGAGCAAGATAACCTTGAACGTACGATATAGCGAATAATCCACAGGAAATAATTAAAACAATGAGTAACAGACGAAGGCTTTTTAATAGTTTTTTTCGGAGGTTCATCATCAGGAGAATTATCATAAGGATCAATTTCATCAATATCGTCCAAATTAAGACCTCGAAGATAAGCTCGCAAGGGGTGGTTCTTAATTTAATTAATGCTGTACTGGACAACTTACTGGTGGAAAAACGCTTGTATCGTAATCCATTTAATTTTTTAAACTAAATATAAAATATGACTATTAAAGTAAATGCCAACGGCGAATCAACAGTTAAAACTCTATACAAAACACTTGTTAAGCTTTAATATTCCACTGATTTGGATAAATCTAAACTAAATAAATAACAATAGCATTTAGAACTTTGATTCACGAAGAGTAAGTACCAAGCAGACCCTCCTGACTATTGGTCAAGGATATTTACAAGGTCTTATTTATATTTAACGCCTTTGTTACTTGACCCTAATATGAGCCTTTGGTTGTGTAAAATATTCTGTGTGAAATATTGCGCTATGTCTAGAATACGCTAAAATAAAGCGTTATTTCAATAAATTGATTTTATATTTGTTAGTTGCATTGTCAAATTACACCTAGATAACAGCTACTCTAAATTTCACAAAACATAATACTTAGTAAACAAGGTATTTTTCATAAAAATTACCCTATCATTTAGAAGGCCTAGCACGTTTGGTTTGTGAACCAAAGCTTGTTTGTATAACTCAACAATTTATTTCGCTGAAAATTTACTGAACATTAAGAGTGTTCCTGTAAAACAAGTTTTGATTTCAAACAGCTTTCTATGATCCTTTAGTGACACACTTTACCCGGATTAAAAATTTAATAGCTTCTCCGATTAATATACTTTTGTTTCATTTTCATATACTTGACTTGGATGGCGTGATACTCATATATGAAATGGTGGCAGAATGCAAATGTATAAAGGTATTATTTGATTTTTGTTTAAGTTCAACTTGCTCGACGATTCTAAAAGAGACAAATGACTAGAGAAACCATGAATAAGTTACCGATTTAATCGATTGGCTAGCAGCCTCATGAGCATGAACTCATTCAGGAACCTGAGAGTCGATTTCTTAAGCTCGAACTTTAGACTTTGGGATTTGACGAGCGACTCATCTCTATTGAAAGTAATAATCAAGTAGGTGCATTGGGAGTTCAAGTGAAGCGAGTCGCTTTAGTGGGTTTCACTTATTGAGTTCCATTCACCTTCTGTTTTACAATTGTACAGAACTTTATGTTTTTGGATGTGTCATGCATAATGATTAATAAAATTTCGTCTCTCTTAATTGAAGCAGATTACGCATTTTCAAAAAATTACATAATGAAAATCGCGAATTAAGATTAGTAAGCCAACATTACAATGTGGGGTTTCATTTGCTGAGAATTTAATCCATCGTACTTACAATTTAAGAACAGTAGATTATGGGAAATAAAAATTTTCTTTAGTATAAATCAAAATTTGATGTTCGAGTTGAATACATGTTAATGTAATGTACCTATCAAAAAGCAACTTAGGCAAAAAAACTAGATGGGTGGGTTCACGCAAACCATGGCCCACATTGAGTTCATTTTTTTAATTTATGAACTTTATTTCTTATGAAGTCAAGAGGATTTTCTTTTTCTACAGTGAATTTCCCACTTGAAATTTGAGAATGAATTAATTTGGCCGTCTTTTCATCAACGCAAATTCGTAATCACCTTTGACCTTTCAGCCTAGTTGTCCACTGGTTATGATTTCTGTTATCCTAATAGATATATCTTAATAACAAGAATGTTCATCGTGTAGCGAGTGCCCCACAAATAAGTATTGACGGAAATTTAGCAATCCCCACTGGAAAAATACTCAAGCACATAATTGCTCCCGAAATTAACCAAAATATCTCAAGAGTATCGAAGAGACCGAGCTACTCATACAAATCGTAGGCATGACGATACAATTAGGACTACATTACCCCGAAGGGACTGTTGATTATTAGTTGACTGAGAGGTCTCTGCACTCACGACCGCACTTGCACCCTACGCGAAGCACTGCTCGATTGTGCATGAGCCTACTTTCTTCAGCCTTGGTGGCGATATCCACTCCACAATGGACTTATAGATATTATAATTGCCACATTAATACTTAAGGGACTCTATTTTATCACGAATCTTATGACGGGAGTTATGTAAAATATGACCCAGTAATAAGACAATATATATATTTCAACATGTTATTACAGAGCAAAATGCAATTATATTTAACATAACATTGTCATTTATGTAAAAGACAGGTTCTGAAATCTCATTTCGTTCTCTATTTAGTTCTTTGATCTTTCAAAATTACGAACTAGGCGGGCAGATGTAAAACTTTTAATACAATATCTACTAAGTGTAGCAATATTTGAGCACAGTATACGTAAGGATAAAGGTTTTTATGAAGTTCAAAATGACACCTCGTTTCCATTGAGACAGAATATTTCGAAACATTTTTTTCGGATAGAGCTTAGCATTGAATGGCTTACCCTAGTTTGTATTTTCATAATTGCTAATTTTGTAAGTCAGTTCAAATTCTCCCGATGTCAGATGATAACGTACACCTGAATTCCCCCCTCCAGTTAGATATGATTGGATGGAAATGCTACACTCGCCTTCAGAATATGTTTTTTTATCACTTGGGTCACAAGATTAGGAACTTTCAGTAGGTGCTTGCTGTTACTCTATTAATAATCTGATTGAATTTGTTACTTTTAAATGAAGCCTAATTTAAGGGAGCACAATAGGAGGGTCCAAAACGCAAATTATTTACAAGCAAAAAGTGCAGCTTTATCACGACCTCCAAAACAACAACAACAATAACACAGTCCAGTGGCCAATTCTTTCCTTAAAGTAATTGAAAAACAGGCATTATTAATTCGAAATTTCAGGAAAGTTGTCAACGGGAGACAGAGAAAAAAAGGTGGCAGGCTGAATAATGAGAAATTGAGAATTCGTGCCCAACTATAATGCAAAGTAAGATATCGATAAGGTTTGCACTTTGTACTTATTTGCACCCAACAGTACGATTCACTAACCGATCGAACAAATCACACATACGAACAGGCAAACTCAAATGCTCTCAACATAGAGCAATTAATAAAACGTAGAAATTAGTTCAATTAGAGGAACAGAGAATGAACGGCAGTTCGAGTGGTGAGAAATAAAGATTATTAAAATTTTAGAGAGGGGGCAGGGGTGGGCGGACAATCATTAAAACTTCCAGAGACAGTTATCTATTCAACTGTCCAATTCGTTTGCCTTACATGATAATTAAATAAATGGTTAATTTTGTGGCAATGTCGAGAAAGTGGAGGCTTGGACATCACAATTGAAACCTAGCGGCCTGCATACCACGCGGCTACATTAGCTGTGTCGTCTGCAAACTAGCACGGTCTCGAGACAAACTTCCTTTCACAAAGACAACAAAAGCACAAAATTGAATAAAGCCCTTCAGTGGATCTAATTCTGATATAAGTACTTAAGATTCCAACCACCATCAAGATAGATTAAAGGAGAAAGGCATTGAAGTAATAACTATAATCGGATGTGTTCGTAAAGCAGAATTATCAAACAACACATCGATACAAAGGCAGTAACATAGCAATTACTAAAATTTAAACAGGTGATTATAACTATTCGTTAGCGTTACCATGAACCCCATGGAGCAACTTCATAAGAAGATAAAAGCTATAAGCTAGTAATTTTAACGTTGTCACGTGAACCGAACATTTTTCGCAGTGAATAAATTTTCAAATATCCGCAGTTAGAAACGGCTTTTACCGGACTACGAGCACATACCCAATTAAATATTGAGGAAAAAACAAATTTATTAATAAATTAGAAAGATGATTGACAATATCCAATAAATGTGAAGAAAAACTTTTGTAAAGTTAGTTTTTATATGCTTTGACCCATTGAATTTCAAGAGAACCATTTCCAGATTGCTTGTAGTCTTCGTAAACTCCTCCGAAAATTTGTACTCCAAAACGAAGATCTTTGGAATCAAGTGGACGAGTCGAGTTTACACGTTTACCCCAGTGATAGGGTTTGAAATCAGAGAATGGAAACTTTATCTCCTCAAAATTCTCAGGTGCCTACAAATAAGAAATAGTATCTTTCCAAATACAAAAAAACATTCAGCTCAGAAACTTACCTTAAAGAAGTATTCATATGAATATTCTTGATCAAACAAAATTTTAAACCATTCATTCTTTCCGGTTCTCTTAAGTTTAACCGCAACACCATCATAGGAGTCAGCATTAAATGTAACAAACGAAAACACTCCTGCAAAGCATGCGCCATTTGGAAGCGGAATTAAATCATACTTGAAGGAAGCCATATTAATACCCTACACACCTTAGTAAAAAAATCAACTGAGTTACATCAACACTAATGTTAGATATAGATGCGGACGAATTTCCACCACGAACTTCATCTGTCACCGATTTCCAAAATGAATAATCCGAAGGTTTTGGTTGTGTAAAGTCAAAAAAAGTGCATTCAGAACTATCTTTTCCACATATTACATTGACCATTACGAAAGCAGCAATAAACTCACTGACCAATATCATTGCAAGATTAAACTGTAAAGAGCACCCGAATTTCGCGCAATGCTATTTTAGAGGTCGATTGTGGAGCAATTAAAGTCAATCAAAAGTTGTCGAAAGATTTTTCAAGGAAATAAAGAATCTTTATAAAATTTAAACAATTTTTATTTTAATAAATCGTTAAATATCTCGTCAGTTCGAATCAAGTGAATTATTCTAGATTATGTAATTTCTGCAAAATAGTCGCTGTCCCTTTTTTCTTTACCATTGGCTCCTCTAAAAATAGATTTGCATATAACTTAATTCAACAGAAGTTAGAGGCTCTTCTATTAAGTTTATCGGATCTATTACTTAGTGCTATCTCAAGATTAACACCTTCACAAATGCTTTTCGCCTTCACTCCCCCTCTCCCCACCCATTTTCTTTTTCTTTTCAACGATTAGCTTTAGCATTTATGAACTTAAAAGTTTAAAAATACTCGTTCAGCAGAAGAAAGAGTATTTAAGCCGCCTCTGCTTTGTTAAATTTGTCTGCTTTTGAGTACCGTTCTACTACTTGACGTTAATCATTCTGAAGATCGGAAAGGAATTTTGTAACATATTACGGGTAAAATGACAACCCAAGAGTAAAATGACCCCAAAGGTGATTTTGAGGAACTCACACCATCATCCATATTAGCGAGAAAGTGGTGCTCTGGAGGGTCGCATATTTTAATAGTGAATCAGCTTTGATATTTAACAAACTCCCGAGTTCCAACCTCGAATTATTTTTTTCGGTTGACTGCACACTCTTGAAGCTTGTCTCCGGTACGTAGTGAAATGATTGACCTTCACACATGGCTAAAACTAAAATAAAATGTTACTACATGGAAATCAGTAGAATTGTAAATTAGTCGGCTCCAGAGGCAGAAGAGACACTTTGATAGTTAAAGATTATTTTTCTTAATAGGCGCCAAATTTAAATTGTTTAAATTGTCTAACGCATAAATTTGGGTTAAGAAAGATTGGTTCCTAAAGCTTTGATGTAGTGTGTGCGCGTCAAACCTGATGTCTCTCTGAAAGGAGCCTGGTATTGTGATTAATAACTTCGTACTGTAATGGCCGTCTACACGCCGATTTTGCCGCTAAAAGTTAGGCTAAGTATCTTTATAAACACACATTAAGATCAGAGACGATTACCAAACCTATAGCTATTATAATTCTGGCGCTTAGACAAATAAACAGAGTATTGAAAATGTAATTCACGACATCTCAAGGGGTGAAGGTTATAAAAGGCATGAGTTCTTATAGGAATTTCCGTCGGTACATTAGTAGATATAATTATTTTTTCGTAATAGATTCAAATCAAACATTCAGATGCAACTTGTTTGTAATACTGATAGATTAAGCAGGAGGCAGATATCAATATTCAATACCCTAAATACAAATTAGTTGTGGGCGCCCCATTACAATTCCAAAAGTTTGCCAACTTATCGCTCCTTCAAAACTTTATCAGCCAAAATGGAATGTCGAGACCGTAAGTGAGTGTAGTGGTTAAACTAGCCATGAGTAAAGTTCAATATCGAATAATAACACAGCAAGCAGCATAAGAGACGAGGACCACTTGTAGAAAGAGCAGTATATAACTCAATGGATGGAAGATAGAAAGCTGAACTCGAATGCTCAGCTCTCAAATGGCAACATTTAGTCATTGAAAGAGACGAGATTTGAAAATATACCAAATACCTATCTAAAATGAAATCAACCATAAAGAGCCACGCAAAGTAGTGGATTCGATGGAGAAATTCTTTAATAAATAGGGGAACGAAATTTAGATCCTACAATACATTTGCACCGGCATCCCATGTGATTTAAATGTCATGCATTTTTCTCGTCCAATTCACACGTTTGTGTGCTAGCGTCAGCTAGTCAGACGGCCCAAATAAAAGGCTTATTCATCATCTCACACCCCTGCGCACCACGACATATATTTATATCAATTCGGAATATCTCAATTATCACCGACAGCGGTTGATCATCAATGTAATTGTCGTCAGATGTTAAATGCAAATCTAGGGTCCTACGGTTGGAGTTAAAAGAACACTGTTATGAATGTACTTTTCAAGAGTCAATCAAAATCAAAATAGACCTGCTCAATAATATTTATGTTAATGTCATAGCAAACCATAAAGACGTCAATCAGTAATTGTCCCCTTGTAGCTTTAATGGGTCACGAAATTCGAAAACAAAGTTGCAGTAAGGAGATGTCAATCAGGGAGACTGATTTTGTCTCGATTCGTTTTATTCGGCCCCTAAATACATCCTCCAACATTTTTGTCCAAATTCACAAAGTCCGAAACTACAAAAATTGCCCATTTCATGCCTAAGGTATTTTGATGGCGCTCAAATGCTTGAGTTTTTGTGGAGGAAGAACCGATAAATGACATTGCCTAATTGTTATAAGTTATAGGGAACCATAGCTTTGTTTAATAACTGAGTTGGTACATTTCATTTGTTTTTGCGTTCAATAGCGCTTTTCAAATTAAACTGCTTTGAATAAGTTAGACGAGCATTTATTTTTTTCAAATGATATTTGTGAAAATGAGCCTGATAGTATACTAAAAAGCTACTCATTTCAATCCCTGTCATTTCGTCTTAATTATCGTAAAATGATGCTCACAATAGCTGACAGTGGACGTCATCAATCTCCCCTTTTCATTTTATGTCAAGTGGAAGTTAGCTATTTGTCTTCACTTTCAGGTACAATATTCATTTCTGCACCCATTCGACTCTTTGACTTCCTGTTCGAGGAATAGCTGTCCACTTGTAACCTATTGAATGGTCTTTAAGTTTGCAAGATTTGTACTAAAGGTTTGTCGAATTAGAGCCTCTTATACGGTCCTCAATGGCTCTTCCGTCAATCAAATCGATCGCTTTGATGGCCTGCTTGCCTTGTTAGAGTAAAAAAGTGAGCAAATTATACGGTGCTTTCGCTTTAAATGCCACAGACAACTATTTAGTAATCTTGGGTTTGGAATTCTACCATACCCAACGTGTATGCCCTTTACGATAAAGAATTTGTAGCCTCGGGAACATCTGTATTCAATGAAGAACCGATATCACTATAAGCCAACGTGGATTGACTATTTCTGTAGACAATACAGAGGTGTAATGACTTTCAGCTTTTTTAAGGCAAAGTATCGTCGAAGTTTGGTAAAATTCCTGGCACGTTCTTTGCAGTCTCCTCTTAAATTGGATTCTAATCGCATCATGTGAATTGGCGAAATGTTTACAGCAGCTGTGAATGGAAAAAAGAACAGTCTTATAC
Organism: Hymenolepis microstoma; assembly: GCA_000469805.3. Lineage (NCBI taxonomy): Eukaryota > Metazoa > Platyhelminthes > Cestoda > Cyclophyllidea > Hymenolepididae > Hymenolepis > Hymenolepis microstoma. Next base: position 32,983,223 of record LR215989.1, on the reverse strand, counting down.
TCTCCTGATGACGACCATATCCAACAAATAGGAAAATTGAAAGTAAATATTTGTGCGAGGGGTCAGTATAAACTGCCTTATTATTGCATCCAATTAGGGTTAGAAGAGAATATGAAACAGTTAATTGATTTAAATTAGGTCTTTGAAGGGAATTCAAATTGTAAAGAGGGTTGAATCTAAATCCATAATACTGTTGAAAAAAATGTAACAAAAATAGCCATATTTATTACTTCATCATAATGTTTTTTACTTTGTATAACAACTCAATGGCATTTTACAAGATTTTCTACCTTTTATCTAATTTTATCTCGATGTAGAGTTCGGAAAATATGATTTTACGTGATTTGCAGTAGTCCATTTAGCACATGCATTTTTACGTGAATCAATTATCGATCAAATGCGTCTTTCTAGTTTATCGATCGTCTTGAGGTTTGTTGAGATCCGTCTCAAAGTTGTTTACAACTTCAATAATAGTCATTTTAATTTTACCTACAAATTCCCACCGCAATTGATGATCTAATAATTCGAGAAAGATAATTCTTGTATTCTCTCTCTCTCATTTTCTGACGACATTTGTTCGAATTTGTCATTAAAAAAACTCTCTCAAAATGGTAATAATATGGGGTGGTTTGTCAAAGGAACTTCTGTGGCAAATCCTTTGACGACTATTCCCCTTTTAAATTAGTATTACGGCCCGAACACATTTAGTCAGGTGGCAGGTAATCGGCAATCAGTCGCAAATCAAAGAATCGATAAGAACGACCATGGTTATTTACTTTAGCCATTATTGCAGAGAGAAGGTAAACAAATTCAGGAATTACATGCCAAGCGTTAGAGCCCACCAATTTCGATCCTGTGTGAAAGTTAAGTGAAAACATTGCAGTGCTCCAACAAAAGTATAATAATCGGGTCTAAATTAATTCTCTTCATTGCCAAACATCGAGGTGGTATCTTGTTGCGAATTCTGAAGTAGTACGCAGTACATATTTTAGACAAGGATTAATGAGATATAAGAAGATAAATGCGACCAGATGGAGGATGTTATTGAAGGAAAATCGTGTGACCTCACCATCATTGTTCGTAGAGCCACTGAAAGTAGCAGTAGATAGCCTTCCAACAAATTTCGGAAAAGATAACTTCATTGACTAAAATGTCACAATGATAGTGCGAATTTGACATGAAGATTTGTAGCTGCCAATCTCAAGCGTGTTAATTGCGAAACGTGGTGTGTACCTTATGTGCATTGTGATGTGCGCACATTTAAATTCAAGTTCTTTTGAAGCTTCTACTGGAATGTGTTTTCATTCTGAAGACCACATTCTTAACGTAATTACAAGAAAGCCCATTCATTCAGTAGATCAGTAGTGAATTCAAAGGTTTAGAAGAAAGCCTGAATTCGTTTGAAAAATGTAGAATTTAAAAATTTACGTTAATTTTTCCTTGCTTCTCTAACATTTTTATGAAATTTTTGCCAAATATCAATTCTAGAAATAGGATTAGCCTCCTAGATGAGAAAGTGTCATTATGACATTTCCAATGCGGTTTGTAATTCCTCTCACTTCATATTCATTGACAGTCATTTGAATATAGGCCTCTTGACAAACAGACGAGCATTTTAATCTCACCCAAGATTTTAGACATAACTCGTAAATTTATCCAATAACTAATGCGCAATTTTCATTGATTAGAGTGGTGTAAAAGGAGAGGATAAAAAGTGAGCACAGGTATTCAGACAGACCTCATTTAAATCCCCAACTTAGAGTATTAATAGGTAAAGTCCATTGCCACCATACTAACTACGATATTCAATGACGCGAAGATGGTTTGTTGTACCAAAATACAAAATTACAATTAGTAAAGACTATTGTAACTACTTTGCAACCCATTTATTTTAAGCGCCAATAAAATTTTTTTTTCACTTATGTATTCTTGGAATGTAAATTGGTGACCCAATCTATGCCCCCAGCACTTATGCTTATCAGTCGACCATCTTGAGGTCATGGTGTAACTAAGCTCCTATCTCACTATGCCTATTGAGATGTTAAGCACTCTCCTAAGGGAGCTAAGTGACATAATTGTCATTCACAGACTCATATTGTCTTTAAAAATACTTCTACTTTGTTAGCGAACATCATAGGTCTTGTAATGAATTGGGCAGAGTAGAACAGCCTTTTGAGGTCATTGAGCTAGGTCAATGAAATTTCACTCATTAACACCTCTTCACAGTAGTAATGGTATTGGTAACCCCACGAATTGCATAGCATATAGCAATGGGATTAGGGATTAAACACATGGATGTCATTGAAATGCTGATTAAGATGTGAAAGAAGCACACAGAGATGTACCAATGATATTTCCCATGCGTACAGGTGAGTCCATGTTCCTCGTGCAATTTTATATATAGAGAATAGGATGAAGTCACTGTAGTCAGTAGGAGAGCGAGCGTGATGGATGACAGTCTGACTTGGTTAAATAAGATATCATGCTGACCTATATCGAACGTAGTAAAGTAGCTGCTGGGCGCGAAATGCAATTAGTAACTTCTAGACAGGGCAATAAATATTATCACATACAAGTAACCAAAAAATATGATTAATTAGTCAGTTCCTCAAATGCATAAACAATTGTTTGCTATTTCTAATAATAGAATCCATTGTTCATAAACAATGGAATGTCTAAACTATTACGAAGTCAAGTAGAGTTAAAGAAAGATTTTATTGTATATTGGCTCAAATATTCCTTTGTTTGCCAGTCAGTCCATCTCTGACAGCTGCTAAACAAAGTGACTACAACTCTCCTAGCATTCGTGCTCTCCATTTTGATATCCACTGCAGGTAGCTAAAACGAAATTGGTAGTTGGGCTCTCAATTGTATGCTCTCAGTTAATTTTAACATCATATATAATGCCGTGGTCGACTTTCTAGATGGGAGTGAGTTTTGCTTGAAATGTAACTCTGTTTGATTAATTGCTCGAATGAATGACTTTATGATAACGAAATGAACAATAATTTGTGACCGTATTCGGAAGGTAGATATGATTGTCGACGGAGTATGGTAAGAATTTAAAACAAAATCTAGTCATCTTCTACTGTCCTTGCTACTATTTCCATCATCTCTCGGTAATCCTCTGCATCTTGGAACCCCAGACTGCTTTTCTCTGACTGCAGCACCTGAAGTCGTATTCTCCTTCCTGAATTCGTCTGCCAACAGCATTTGCATACCTCGCTTACATTGTCATGGTATTTTCAACCAAAGGTTAACCCTTACTAAGTTTCTCTGAGACCTTGAATCCTCCGTGTGACAATCTGCTACCCAAGACCACAACAACTGGTTACCTGTATCCTGTCATGCACATATAATGCAGCCGTAATCATCAAGTCCTGCATTCAATGAATAAAATTGCAATACGAGTTTGCTGGCTCATATTAATCCAACAGAGTTGTTTATTTCGGAAGATCACTGGGTTCTTCATCTTCTCCTTAGTTTATACGATTTCAACACTGCAATTTAAACAACCATGACATAAAGTTTTTCTTTTTTTTTATCTACCATTTGAATAAACTTGTATGTGAATCTACTAGAGTAAACCCACGGCAAGCTGATAAAATTTTCATTTTATTTATAAATTAAAAGTGCGAAGATTTCATGGATCTTGAGAGCAAGGAGTTCCATATTCTAATGACCAAGCGGTTTATTGTTGATAAAAACAGACTGGTAGGTCACTTTTGCTGTGTTCACATACAAAAATTAATTGTGTTTAATATGAGCAAAGATTGAACATCTGTTCTAATAGTACGCCAATATGTATTGATTATTCAACAGTTATAATCGTTGAAATAATAGGGTATATTCCTCGTTGGAGATTGCATGAACGATTAGAATTAATTTCCACCACTAATGGCTAAATTGCTCATTCCAAAACAAGGTGTACGAAGGGAAAAAATGAAAATTACACTGTTATCAAGCGTTAGATAGTAAATAAGAGGTAGCCAAGCCGATATCTAGCTTCGCTTCCAATCAGCAATAGCACTGTGAGATAATTTTGTCGGATATTTCGTGCTTGGACGTAGTTGTTTCAGGCGCTGTTCAAATAAGCTTTTCCTCTAAAAATTGAGCTTCCACTTTTTCAATGGAAGTGATTATCGAGTAGATATATACGAAGTTGGTAGATCAAAATAGTGGAAGTGGTGTGGAAGTCAACCTTAAATTTGACTATTTGGAAGTTGCAATGTTATCTCATTAGCATTCAATTATGGCTTACAAAAATGTTTTTACTAGGGTGGAGAGTTCAGGACTGCTTGAGAATATGTCTAAATGCTTCAATATTTTACTCAACTGAACAAATTAATGAAAGGATTCCACAATCTCCTCGCTGGCCTTAAAGAATAAATCCATTCGATCTCTAAGAACAAATTTAAATGATTTTTATTCATTTTTGGAAATCAGTCAGCTATGTAATGCTCTTACTTTATAGTATAAGCCACTATGTCGTTGATGAAGATGGTGCTAAAACTCCCGATTTAATCAAAGCCCTAATTGTGCTCTAATTAGACTGAATATTATCCGACATGTCAGTAATTAGGAGAATGATACTGATTGGTGCTCATCAACTGAATGGAATTTTAGTAATTTAATAATTAATCGGCCCAACTCAAATTAAGGCGACATATTTTCCAAAGTAAACGATTTTCTGAAATACTTACAGAGGCTGAACCTTGACAGTAATATTTAATAACCAGCCGATATCAACATTTTATATATGCCTGTCTGATGCCTTAATACTTTAGGATTTGACTGAAATCTATTATTAAAAATTTATGACTATTTAAGTACCAAATAACAGGCGCTGTTCTAAAAGCGAATGTTTGCTGATGCACGTCCAAAAGAGTCTGAAAGTACCTTTGTTTAATCTGATTTGAGTAAAATTGTGAAGCTGGTAATATTTTAGCTTTGTAATCTTTTAAAGAGCCTTTGAATAAAGTAATTTCATTTTTCTGAAGGCTTCCTATCACTGATCAAGTATTCTAAAGTATTTATGTTTTCTTTTATTGGATTTAAATTTTATGAAAGTAGTGAAACGAATACTTTTTATGTCTTTTTATAACGGCCTCAAACTTGTCATGAATCATAAGATGTCTCATATGCGTATTTAGCTTAGACAGCCAAAGGGTGATTTCCAAAGGGAACAGAACCGGCCAGTCCATTATTTTTATTCAATAGGTACAATCCCACTTTCACCAAGACAGTTTAGACGTCTTTCAAAATTCGTCTCATTCATCCTTCTATCGTCCAACACACCACAGGTTGCTGTGGCCTACTTACATTTAAAATCAATCGATTCCAATGGGGTTTTAACTCAGTCGCATTAGTAAAGTAGCTTTAGTTGGAACAGAACAACTTTAACCTTTGTGCCATAAACATACATCTCTTAGGAACCTTAAGAATAGAGGTAGCCCATGAAGTAATTTTAAAAATTTGCCAAATTTGTTTCCAATTATCTAGGGGTTAATTTAGAATAAACTTGTTTCCCCACCCCTATAAACAAAATTGTTTATTCGTATAATGACATGTTTCATTAAAAAATCCCAGAATTCCTTTTCAGGAAAAACTAAAATTTGCATGAAAAACAAAGCTCATTTTTGTTTGTGTCAGCCAATTTATTTGTCAATTGCGTATGGTTGGGGTATGTTAGATGGGCGCACTCAATGATTGCACAATATTCAAATAAGATGCTGTCACTGTTTGACTAAAGTGACAACAAGAGCATGTTAGGTAGCTGGCGTATTAGCTACCCGTCTTTTTCCGTTGCACCTCAGTTGTGATTCAATCGATCGCTTCTATGTCATACACTTACAAAAGTAAACTCAAACTTAAACAGAAATTTCGTAGCAAAAAAAATGAGTTCCAATCGGGATTCTACTTCACCAAAACGTCTAGTTTGTGTTTTATGAAGTTACAAAGGCCCAAATTCAAATCGAATGACAGCGTCCTTGAGCGAGATAAAGGAAGATATTATAGTAATTACTAATTTAAGACATCATTATTTACAAACTAAGCAAGTTTGAGTGACATATTCCTGTAAACCTGATGAATCTCGATACACATTTCCGAACTGAAAGCAATTTCCAGCATTTAATTTAACTTTTTTGATTAAATGACTGAAATTTTTGGCTTAGGGTTTACGATTGGATGGCATATTATAGTGCGATAGACTTACCTCCACGTGGTGCACACTGGGCAATGTACACTCATACGGCAAAATAGTCTATAATCCGGCAGTTGACTTCAAACTGGCATGACCTCACTGTATGTCATATTCGACCGCTTACACAGTACTCAGCTTACCTTTTTCTCTACTTTTGTGTCTGTCTCTCTCTTACATCTGTGTATCACTTTTCTGCTTCCCCTCTCGACTTTTTGTGACCTTGATGTTTCTCTCCTCTGTGAAGCTCGAATTCAACTAAAGGACAAATGATAACTACCATAAAGCCTGCCATTTGATATAAATAAATAATTTCTAATACATGGCCCAGACGTAAACCGGCGAAATTGAATGGCCTCTTTCAATTAAGTGTCCGCGAAAAGTAGTTCATACTTAGCACACCCTCCTCCCACCCCCCACCCCCTCCCTGCAAAATTGTTTTACACAAGTGCCTCCTCTCTGTCGTCAAGTTTGTCTCCAGTGGCCATCTAATCGTCACAATGAACAAAGGCGTGATCGAGTCAAGATGGATTGATCCTGGGTCCTCTGAAACTTTCGTACGTGAGTCCCAATACATTATATTTGCGCACATTATTTACTTATTTACGGTCAATAAAGGTGATATAACTTAAGCTGAAACTAGTGCAAATAAAATCGTTATAAATTCAATTAAAGGAACCCAGAGCGCTTTCTTCTGTTAGTTTCGATCAATCCATTTGCAAAGTACAATTTTACAAAAACAGTGCTCTATCTGTAATGCGATTTTATGGTCAAAACAGACATTGTTTAATTAATTGAAAGACGACGAAACCCGTTTCGACTTAGGCCGTTTCATTTGCATTTATTGCAAATGTCAACTTTCCTACCACTGAATGAACAGCCAACATTTCCCAATGTTCTAAAGTACTCTTCTCTTAATTTGTGCGAGGATGTTTTCTCTTTCACTTAAAATGAGCTATTATAATACTTTCCCTGCATTCTAATTAAATATTTTTTATTTAGCTAGTTTACCATTAAGATCAAGATCCTGATTTTAACTTCATAATTAATGTCAAATGTGAAAAACGCATCTAAATCTTAGTTGCTAGGCTGCTATGTGCAACTTCAAAAATTTTCATTAGTTGTAATCTATCTGAAAAAGATATTCGTTGTAAAAAGAAAATTTATAGAACTTCTATTAAAAAAATTTTTCGAATTTCGCATTATCATTCTCCAGTAGTTGCATTACCACGCTGGTAACGTTTTCTTAACAATCGCTCTTTGAACAAGCGCCATGCAACTGTGCTGCCTCAAATTTACTTTCATAAAAATAATCCTAATTCAAGTCTATACCCACTCGCATTCAAAGAGTAGGAAAGAAGAAGTCTCAAAACTCAAATGACGACGTCTTATTAACAAAATAAATTTAATCATAAGTGGTTGAGAAGGTGATCAATGATTGGCCGTCCAGTTAGATAATAATTGCAGCGATGGATTTTCCATGGGTGGTCTTACGTATCTAGTTGTAATCTTAGGCATCCAAAAATCGATAAATCTGGACAAGTGAGGTGAAGTTTGTACGTTTTTCTCAAATGAAGCGAAAATATACAGCTAGAAGTCCAGCTTAAATGAAAATGAGAATACTGAAAAGGTAGAACTTAGTTCAGCTCTCTGCTAATGCCTTATACGAACGCCAAATAGATGGCGTAACTTTTAAAATTTTATACGATGATAAGGCGATTCTGGCATAAAAGTGCAATTTTGACCCAGGTAGAATTAAAGCGAAACTTATCTTCATTGCAAAAATCCTTCTACTCGGACCCACTGTTAACTTTTACCTTAATTTATTTATTACTATATTCTAGTATTTCACTTATGCTAAGCAATGCTTATGCAATGTTCTGTTTATGACTCACCATTTTGTCAATGAATATTTTATCAGTTTCATTATGTACTCAAATTTTGATCTACCTTTCACTTCGATGACCAGCTCTCACAAGGGTTGGGGTGGGGATTTAATTTATTCGATTAACAGAAGTTTCTACAAATGTCCCTTTGAGTTTTAGCTTCGGGTTGTATAATATTTGCTTATTGAATGGTTCATGCTTCAAGCCTCAAATTTTTATGCATTCAATCTTGATTACCAATAAGTCAGCTAAGAACGGCAATAAATGCTAAAATTTCATTTTCTCAATAAAATAATTGAAAAACACGAGTTTGGTAATAGTTACTTCACAAACATATATTGGATCGACGAGTCAAATAAGTTAGAAATTGCTTCGAAATTTAGAAACAAAATTTGTTAAAAAAATTCTATTATTGGCTAATCTGATTATTTAATCACTAGCCAACCAATTGGCAATGAGTGCAAGTATTTATTGAGTATAAAGGCCACGTTATGGAGCTTTTATTCTTATTTCGTTGACCGCCATGACATCATTTCTCAAGTCTTACGTTCTTATGATAGGCAAGTGAAATTTACTGATGGACTATTGTTCAAAGTATGAAACTTTGAAAAAAGATAATCACTGTTTTTTATTCTTTTTTTAGTTATTTGTACGTTCTTAGTTGAGTGCGAACTCGATAAGGAACTGGAGCAACGATTGAACTCCTATTTAAACCATACATATCACTGTTTCTATTTCTACGAACGCCTTGTACGTTTTTTTACCAACCTCTGAAACCCAATAATTTGAAATGTTAATTTAGAAATGGGAATGACTTTGCATTTTAGAATATTCGAGCTGAGTGCCATGTATTTACCACCATCATTATTGAAAGCTGAGATTAAAAGCGCTCCATTAAAATCCTCTCCTACATCCATTTTGGTTAATGAAATAGTAGCCCAGAAGTTGTTGTGTTTGATATGTTCCCGATTTGTTGGCATCTCTACAACGTGAACGCCCGCAACTTTAGCCTTGTATTTTTTCAGCATGGGTAAAAGTAAGAATATCCAGTTTTAGGCATCCGAATGCACATAAACAGGGAAAATAGTCCAATGGGGGGCAGACGAGAGGTGAGGATGGCGATTAGTTCAATAATAATTGGAATTCTGGTTTCATCGCATTGCTCACGTTTTACCTCCTATTTGCTGTGATCATTCAACTTTATAATACATTATTTTTTAATGCGACATGGCCAAATGAGGTGAACGAGGGTTCAATCAAATTGAAACCCATAATATAATTACATCTACTAATTTTTTATAAGCACTATGTTTTGTGTTTTAGGCCGCACACTTCAGCCGAAGCGACAGAGCACTTTTCGGCTTCTCCGATTACTTCAGGAGAGCAGCATCAGAAGAACTTAATCGTGCACATATATTAGTAGACATGATTAATAAACGAGATGGGAAAGTTAATCTGTATCAAGACGGAGGAGAAAGTGGATTTGTTTCGAAAGAGCTTGATGCATCTCAAGCCTTGGAGCAGGTTGCAGCAAAGGTGCATAAAGCAGCTACTGAACTTAATCAACTCTACCAAAGTGCTTATGCTGCAAAAGACGTTTATGTAAGTGAAATTTGCACCATCTTTTTACAATTTATTGTCAAAACATCAATTGTTTTGTGATTTGCCTCTCACCCCCAGGTACAAAATAAACTTTTTCAATTTGTAAAGGACCATGTGGAAGCAATGAACAACTTGAAAGCCCTCGAGGCTAGATTATGCCGAGAAAATAAACATGTTGAATTTCTGCTTGACCAGGAACTCCGAGGCTCTCCTTTATTGCAAAAGTGGATGTGAGCTGGTGTGTGGCAGGGTATTTTAATGCTGTAATTCGTGATTGTGAAATTTTTTATCTCTGATCCCAGACTTTTGTAAAACATATTCCTAAATAAATATTTGGTGCATATTAAGCTTTTCTATTTAATTGATGGGAAAAGGCCTTTCTACAATGCACTATTGAAATGGGACTTTTAAAGATTTTAAGCATTTCGGATTTCCGTTACCTTGACTTCTTAGCATAGCAGTGAATATCTACATTCTTTTCATTTTACTTGCAAATTGATGTTGAATTTTCTGGATTGTGTGATCATTCACTATGTTGCATAGAACGACCTTGGAAAACAAAAAGCTTTTCATTAGGTCACAAATCCGATGACCAGAGTCTAACGTTTAACCTCTTGAATGCCGGATCTTGATAACAGTTAGATAGTAAATATGTAATCTCAATTTTACAAACAAATATCCCGTCTATAATTGTTATCTCAATCTTATATGGCAGCTGTTTTGCCTTGCCTAGAATTATATGATTCTAATTTAGTCTCGAATGATGGAGGTCACTAATGTAAGAAATGGAATTCCCGTAAAGTAGGCTGGGTGTTTATTTAAAATGAGCAGTAATTCGTGAGTCATACAAAACTAAAATGCGATGATGTCGCCATCACTGCAGAACATGCATAAGAAGCTAGTGTTCAAACTGACCAATAATTGCTCGACTAATAATAAATGAAGCTAAAGTAAAGAGGGCGTAAAATACATTTTTGAAAAGTAATGAAAATAATAAACAAAGGTTAGTAGAATCAGGGGTGCTATTGATTGTCCACCCATTATCGTTCAATGGACAGCAAGATGCGCAAACTTATTGCTATTGGTAAATCAACATGCTAACCAATCAGTCTGCCACACACAAGGTTAGTGCTGCGAGAATCGAATGTATATAAGCCTCGATTTCTTGTATAAAGTTATACCACTTCCTCGGTATGCCGACATTTTTCACAGTTTTATTTCTTGTTGCAAGTAAGTGAACTTCAGTTACTTAGATTATGATATTGCAATCTTTAATACAAAGCTTATTGATTAAGTTTTTCATCACTTTATAGTTGTCTGCACAAGTCATGTTGCGGGCCAAAGGCCACTTAGTAGTGAGTTGGAGAGAGCACTGAATGATCAGATAACACTTGAATATGAAGCATTCTATATCTATGACCAACTTGTACGTTTCCTCTTGCCTATGAAGCTTTTAAAAAATTAAATTACATGCATCTCAATTTCTTATATCGTGTTGGACAGAGTAATATAGCACATGGCGGTTGAGAAATATCACTCATTTAAATATTCCTGTTCAAAATAAATAATGCATTTTAGATCTACTTATATATATTAAGTAATAATGATTTTGAATTTCCCAGAGCGCTTTCTTCAGTCGAAGCGATAAAGCTCTCTTTGGTTTTGCCGCCTACTTCAAAAATGCAGCTTCTGAGGAGCGCGAGCATGCTCATGAACTAACCAACTTGATGAACAAGCGACTTGGAACAATCCTTTACAAGGATATTAAGGGTGTAATCAACAACGTTAAATTGGATACCTCGGTGGGCGCTTTGAGACTAGCACTTCAAAAAGAAATTGACGTATCTAATTCCTTCCAGGCAATCCTTAACCAAGCGCAAAGAGATAACGACGTTCACGTAAGTGAATAATTCCATTTTGGTTTCCCTACTTGGTTTAAATTCACTGCGCGTATACTTTTCTGATATTTTAGATCCAAAATCAGCTTGAACACTTTGTGAACGAGCAAGTGGAAGCTATCTACAATTTGAAGGCTCTGATCGCCCGATTAGATGGCAAAGGAAATACGGTTGAATTCCTCTTGGATCAGGAACTCAAAAATGCCCCTTCTATGCATTAATTATTGTGTCTTTGTGTGTGTGTGCATGTTTTTTGGACCTTGATTACAGTCATTCATATATCCATTTTAAATTAATGAAAATACTAACATCTTCTTGGCCTAAAGGAGGAGGATCAGTAGGGGGAGGGGAGAGGGGGGGGGGGTTAATGTTCCATCCGTGTCTATCTGAATAGCATTTCGTTTATTTAAATTTTGTTGACTGGCCAGTGTAAGCTACTTAATTTTATCGAACGGTCAAGCGAGGATGCTTATACAGCGGTTTTTCATACCAACAAATAACGTTAAATGCCATCTCAACTAGTTTTTTTTTCACTAATCTTATGTAACTTGCTGGGTAGCGGTCACTTTGCGAAGAACCTCCACGTCGGCCAAATCAAAGGTCACGAAATCAATGTCTGTCGGTGCACTTACAATTACGCTGATGACTAACAACTCTTATTAAGTCTGACCATCAAGAGGGGTGGGGTAGATTATTGGGAGGTAAGTACAAAAAGTCTAGAAGGTCAAAGAGAGAACGTGTTTGAGTTTCCGACATAAAGTTAAAAACACGCACTCATGCTTAAGTCTATATTCCAAAGGGAGTTTATCGTATGACCCAACAACGAGAGCCAGGATGTTTTAGGAGTCGTCAACATTTAGCTTAACTGGGTAGGATAGTTCAGGTTCACTTCAAATAGTGATCATCTGATGTTCAAAGAAATGGGCGTCAATTTGAAGTAGTAAGTTCGATAGATTTCAGCTAAACAGGATACCAGAGTGGTTGCCTCTAATTATTGAGTAATATACCATTTCTCCAAGCATATTCACCGACGCTAATAGCGACTTCTTTATTCCATCCAGTTAGTAAGTGGAAGTGAAAAATGTTGAAGTTGTTGTCGTCAAAGGCCATTCCTAATCGCTTGCCTTACTTCTCCAATGCAATTCCAGCCAAAAATCAACAGAGAAGGTGGAAGATACTGGAACATGATAAACGACATTCACTTGAATCGGGAGAAAAAATGCCCCCTACAGAGTCATTCATTAGTTGGAATAAGTAATTTTCTAATTAAACGTTATTTACACTTAAAATGTTAGTAGCGTCTGGAAAAAAAATACAATTGAATTTTCCCACTTCCTTCCCTTTCAAGCTGCTTCTTCTCCTCACGATTTCAACCTCGAATTCATCTGAAGTCTTCTGGGCTTTCGAAGAGACCTTTTTGATCAGCACATCTGCTTTTTTTCAGGAGCTCTACCTCGGGCCCTTCCCGATTTACTGATAGAAGTTTGAAAGTGGCTAACAGGAGTTAACGCGTCGCTTTAATTGCCGTGATGCGTGTTCACGATCGATTTCATCGTCTGATCCAAATAGCATCATTTACTCGGATTTCATTGGTGACTCTACCGGGCCGTTTGATTGTGAGTGGTATGAGAACGTGCGAATGTGGTCAATGATTCATTATTTGCAGTATTCTTCAAATTGTAACAAACAGAACTGCATCCAATTGACAGCCAAGTTACCGCGAAACCGAGAGTCATGACGACGCGATCAAGGGAGTCTATAGTCGCTGCGGTATTTTTTGACGCCATTGATACTACTCCTGGCCACTTGAAGTGTAAGTCCAGCAATACTAATGTCATTGAAAAGGTCAGCAGAATTCGGACGGACTCCACTCCATGACGTCTAGTTGGGGACCAAGAGATTGCTTTTTTCATCCATTGGCATGCAGTTCTGTGTCTTTGTCCATTCTCGAATAATTGATATACCCTAGGACTAACGTATCCAGTCAACTTTCAAAGACCTCTTTGCTTAAATATCACCCTGCCTCGACCAAGACACTTTTATTTCCCGGCATTTGCCCATCATTTTTATTCAAATAATGTGATATACTGCTAGTCTTTGGGAAAATCTTAATCGGACTCTCTCAGAACTGTAACAACCTACTTAACAATATTACAGTAGCATAAAATATTTATACTGTTCAGCTTTAAGTCAAAATCAAACGTTGTGAAAACTAGTCTAGGAATGTTTCCCTAGTGGAAGATGAAAAATTTCATTTCACAAACAACAATTGCTATCTTTTAACGCGATTACTTACAACAGAGCACCAAAAACTGTAAACCTATCAAACTAGGACATTATGATTATTTTTATCGCAAACGGACAGAAACCAGAGTTGCGAAAATGTCTTCATGGTAAGGGCGAAAAATCGTGTAAACTAAACCAAAATCACTTTACTTCTACAAATCTACCATATTAAAATTTAGGCGAAATGAATCATTGTTGGAATTACCTAATCACTGACTGCTTGTGGAGCTAAATTCAACAGTAAAACAACACAATGCCGAATACCAGTTGATGTGATTCGAATACGTAGATATTTAAACGAAAAAAAGTAACTAATATAGGTTAGAATTACTCAAATTACATCAGCAGTAGAGATTTTATTTACATCGTTGGGAGAATCTGATTTGACAGAAAAAAAGTATTTTATTCCATGACAAAATGAACTTGAAGTAGCAAGCTAGTGATTACTTCAGCATAGATGCACTTTTACGCCACCGCACCAAGGCGAAGTACTCTAAATTCATTGCGAATATATGCAAAATGAAATTAAATTAACGCCTCCTAGCAGTTGTGGAATGATTTTAATTCCTAACCTCTCATTTTCAGTGATGTTATAAATAATATAAAATTTATGAATTTCATTGCTGATCGCTTAATAATAACAAAGCCACAGAGATAGAATATCCTGCACCAAAAGACGCTCTTAGGAAATAATGCTAAATTTTCACCTATATGCATGCTGCTTGCTATATTAAAGTAGATATTATTTTTCTTGAAATTTTATTGAAAAAACTTACGATTATACATATTGGATGACCCAATGATTAAAAAATACATAAATAACCCGAAGAGAAAGTATTGGAAGGACAGAGTACACGAGTTGGAATAGATGGACGATAAGCCTAAATGCAAGCATTCAAGAAAGACGAGGGTATTGATACAATTGGCAACCTTCCTAGTCATCTCCCCATATTTCCTGCTCCAGCTTTTTCCTCCTCGCACGTTTCTCTAAATAAAGAAAATAAGAAAGGACACAGCGAATATGCACCAATGAGTACTGAAACAGTGGCTTTGTAGACCTATGCGCCGACATTTACGCCATCAGTAAATAGAAAATAAAAAATAAAAAAGAAGGAACTGCCCTCAAAATGAGATTAGGTTATCACGTATTTCAATCTTCAAATTTATGCCAATAATTTGCTTATTGGTTAGTCGTATTTGGCACATCTCAGACGTATTTAACTTATCACTTCTCACTTCTCTTTCCATCCGCGCAATTTACAATTATTTTTTGATAAATGCAACTATTCATGTCACAAACTCTGCCCTCTCCACAACTTTTTGCAATGAGTCAGAAGAACACTAGCTTAGTAGGTTAATTTAATACTTCACTAGTGGCAGCAGAGCAACAGCTTTAATTTAACCCTGATGTTATCAAAAGATATGATATTCCGGATATTACTTTTTATTTCTTCGCACAACTCCTTCAATAAACATTCACTGGAAAACGTCATCTTAATCATCTGTCAAGGTGAACCAGACTTAAGAATTGTGGGCGGACATTTTTCACACTAAGTTTAAACCTATTGGAATCGAACCCGAGAACTCTAGCATGACTTATGAGCACGTTGACTAATGTCCCACTAAGTGGGCGAAATGACTAACCACAGTCGGTAATATCTTGGCAAATATTCACATGCTATTAGCACAGTAGTGTTAATCGCTCCTTTTGCACAATTGTTTTTGGAACTGGATGTAAAATTTCTGAAGTTGAAACAGGCAGTAGCGCAGCAGATAACGTACTTTCTGCGAAGTTATAGGTACGATTCTACATGCATCGAATGAACTGGCCAACTGGTCAATAAAGAGTGATGGCCAGACAGGTTCCATGATGCCAGTCCTTTATGATGAGGTACAGAGTATATCTCTCTAAATGAGTTTTAGAATTATAGTGTTTATTCAATCCTTCCTTCATTACATCTAATTCATAGGGAATTGCATCGGCCTAAGGCCACGATGGTATTTATAGTAGAAGAAAACAAAAGAGGTAACCGCCACTGTTTCCTGGAGTATTAATTTATTCAACCAACCCCTCACCCAATTGTCGATTGACATCAATTCCCGGCAACAATTAGAAACTGCTTTCTTTTAGGCTTGAGTAGAAAGTAACTAAGGAGCTTCCTGGATATATATCAATGGGTGATAAAGTATTCGCATTTTGTACTTTTCATTACTTTCAGCCTTGTTGGAAGGGAACATTTTCTTCGGCATTTCTCATTTGCAAAAGCAACAACGCTAATAAAACCTTTCTGATGGAAACCTTACAATCTACTACTCTTGAACAGTATCAAGAGTAGTGTTGAATGAGTTAGCAAACAAGTTACAAACAAAAGATTTCAGATTTGACAGACGTACATTTCGACAGCCACTCTACCGGTACACAAATAGCGGTAATAATTTAACCTGAAGAAAGGATTTTGAATTTCCAATTGAAGAAAATGATATCAAAGCTGTAAACAAACACATAGCTTGTGCTTACAGCGAGTAGAATTGGATTCAACAATGAAGTGGCTTCGATTTTGAAAAGAGTCGTAATAAATGCATATAAATTATAAATTAGTCAAAAATTAAAAATCACGAATGTTTATGGTTATAAGGGACTTAAATTATTAAAGTGGGAAAAAAGTTACACTGTAAAATAAAATTGATTTAACAACACAAACCTTAATGAGAACCAGCAACATGGAAAAATTGCATTAACTTCCCAATGGTCAGACGAAATGTCACATTACAATCTATGCGAATCTTTTTTTGCTATTATCGAATCCCATCTTCAATCTTGCCACTTATCCTGATGATACAAACAATCATATAAACTAAAATTGGTAATAACTGAAAAAATGTACCTTGAGCCTCTTTGCGAGCCTGGAGGAGTTGGGGAGAAGGTTTGGGTCTGGGAAGTCCAAGATGTGAGGAGATGAACCGATTAGCAACCGACGCGTCACTAGGTGGACGCTTTTTAAAAGGCATTGACCAATCCCCAGGGGATTTGGCAATCTTCCACTTTGATGCAATTGAAGCCTTTTCCACCGGTCGAGCTTTAATGATAATTCCCGATATGCTCTTCAGCGCTTGCTCAGCAACAAAAGCCGATGAAAAAACAGCAAGACAATGAGTATCATCCACCCATTTAATGATATATCCGCTGGAATTGAAGGATGCAAGCTCGGTCTCAATAGCCATTGTGTCAGATTCCGTAGGAAAGTCGTAGAGTTCGATTATATGCTGATATTTTTCGTAATTTAGAGGTGGAGGATTTGTATAGTTTGATGTGGAAGTACCCACTGGAACCTTAATCACCTCGGGCCGTACATCACCAAAAATGATTGGACCATTACCGTCGAAACTCTCATTAAGATTAAGTCGCTGCATTGAGCTATCAAGATCACTAAAGGGATCAGAAATTGCGACGTTTTTTACGGACAGTGTTTGACTAGAATTTGTTTCCCCGTTCTCGTTGGTTGATTCAATGACGTCCTTTGATTTTCTGATCGGATTTAGCAGCTTCTGGGTTGGTGTGCAATTTTTTGAACCCAAATCGGTCAATTTTTCTTCGTTACCATAAGACGTGGCAGATGCTTGTAGACTTTGATACTTACGACGACTAGGAGGAACGTAAAGGGGAACAGGAGGGCGCTTTGATTTGGTGGGAGGCGTTGACATTGTGAAATCTAAAATAATTCTGCATTAATAACTTGCAAATATTACTTAGACGGAAGGAAAACTGCGCAAAAAAAATAAACAATACCAAAATCACAACACGAGCAACAGAACCTGACTAGTCAAAAGCAGCGCGAAGGTTGTCACAATGAGAAGTCAATTAAATTTGAAAATTTAATTTACTACTCGAACTTTATTTGCTTTCATTGGTTTATATTATTATGATATCTTTGAAAACGTGATATAAGAAGAGTGCTTATTCGTCGAACTGCTCAATGATGTTAAGTGACTACAACTAAGTACTTGTAAATGAATGCAATTAACTTAAGAAAGTTACATATTGTAGCGGATTGCTGCACAACTAAACCATGGCTATACTCAGAAATCTTTATGGCAGAATTCCTCAGTCGGAAAGGCTATCAGGATAATGGAGAGAAGGAAGGCGCGTAGCAAGCGTAACGTTTACTGCAAATTATGGTAAACATGATTAGTCATCAAACCAATTTAGTAGAATCTGAGTGAAAATTCATAGCTACATATCTGAGTGGTGCTCTGCACGTACGGCCGCACACTTCAGAATGTTCGGGTGTGTCTTTTATCGTGTGCGGATTGCGTACGCCACAATGTTGGCTAAGAATATGAAAAGCCACCAATTTGGTGCATTTATCACTATCTATTATTTTACATTGCGTTCATATCATATTTCAGAATATTTTTTATCTAGTATTATCGTTCATATTATGTCTTAAAGCTGAAATATCGATGTGCGTCGTAGACCTCTAACTTTGGAGAAAAAATGGGCCTAAGAACGATGTCATTAAGAGAAATCGTTTCCTTTTTTAAACATAACATATGGACTGAGAAATATGATCTACGTTAGCCTCATCTTAAACCAAAATGTTGTTTAGTGTAATCTGCAGAGCAACAAATAGATTGTGACTAGAAGATGTGTCTGATTCATCCTATTGAGTAGGTTCATGTTAAGATTTTTACTATATGGTTGATTTTCAAAATATATAGTTGAAACCAGAGTCAAGATTTATTCTATTTTGGTCTGTAAGTTTTGGTTGGTGCCAACAGTAGGTTAATGCATAATGAAGTGCGTGTGAGAGATTATAGGATTGCAATTTTTTATTATTTGAGAAATATAGTTTAATTGGTTCAGACAAATATGTAACATATATATATATATATATATATACATTACTTTACTGCCATATTTTGCCCCCTTGATCGCCAACCCTCATCTAACTTGATTCTTGATTGTTCCCTCGATTCTCAACCCTCTTTTCTGGCTCTTTGAAGATCGATGTTATTTGCTATTAGCTGACAGTTCTCTCCTTTAGCCATAACATCCTAGAGAATTTAATTAAACTGAGCACTATTTATTTGGTAAAGTGTCCATTTAGTCTTTGGAGATATTACAAAGTCCATTTGTTATTTCAATCGCATAATTAAGAAACCTAAGTCCCAGGCTTTTGAGAAGAAGCATTTTTCACAACATTATTCTTAGCCAGAACCGTAGGATCATACGAACTAACCTTATTAACCAAAGATACTGAAACTCGGGTCGTCCAATCGCCACCATAAGGAGTGTTGGGTCGCTTAACGAAAGCCACAGTAATATTGTGATTTCCACTTATTATCTCATGAATTCCGTAATTCCGACCATCATGCTCAATCCAGTTATAACTGAGAGTGAAAGATAACCATGAACTCGAGAAACATTATTTGCGAATGAATTAATGGAAAGCCAGTATACCTCTTCAAATCACCATCATTGGTGCACTGGTGACGAAAGACAATGGATTTCCCATCGAATGACACCCATGCTAATCCAAATAGCATCGAGTGTGGACTTCTGTGTGACATTCCGAAGAAGACATTTGGTCGATAAGTTCCCCAAAATAGTTCGGGGTTGTGATCAGGAGCGGTCTCGTTTGGACCTATCACAGTTGGCAGGCTGATTGGTGTATAGAATTGTCGCTGTCGTTTCGATGCTTGATTCAACTGGACACCGAAGTAAAGAGCACCAAGGACAAAACAGAAAACGGATAAGCCAATAAAAAGACGTCGAAAAAGTTCAGAACCAATATCCCTTTCTTTGGGATCCCACGCGTTACTCGCCTTATTCTATTATTTATTTTTCGCCCTCTCATTCCCTCGCGTTTCCATTTTCTTGCGCCATAAAATTTGATCTACTCTTCATTCTTGGCTTCTTTTAATAAAATTGTGGTTGACATTCGTTTGCTGATAGTTATTTTTCTTAGCTTCGACAAGCTTGACGATGTATTCCTGAGACGTAAAGAACTGAATGTGAAAATGCAGGTTTTTTTCCTAATAATTTGCTTGGATATATATACCAGATATTAATTAATACCTATGGTTATGGATGATTAAGCTCACGCCAACACCATTCATAGAGTAGAAGTCTACACAAACACCGATCACCATTCGAAGACACTACATGCGCCTCACGAGGAAATGTATACTTATGAAGTCTGTATTTTTCTATTTACTGGAAGTGACTTTCCCGGCCACTCCTTTATCTGCCGCCATGAGCGATTTGATTGATACTTTCCATGTTACACTGATCCACATTAAAGTTTGTAGATTGCAACGGATAACGAGAAAAATTACACCCAGTAGAGCTCAGATATAAGTCTGGAAGTGAGGTTGAGGCTGTGCATGGGAGCGCAAGATGTCAAGCAAGTGACAAGTGAGTCGAAAAATATATAACGTACTTGTTGGGGAGTATAAGGTAAGAAAAATACTTAATTTCAACTGAAATAAGGATAAAGTTTCAAAGGTAGAAGAAGTTGATATGTAGGTGAAATGAGAGCTTACTTAATCGAAAAAATAAACGATTAATATTAACGTGTAGGAAATTAGGCACATCATTATTCCCGAATTGGTTGAAATATTGTATTAATATTGAAGCATAAACTAAAAGTGTCGCCAAAAGTAGGATAACCAGCTAAAATTTATGTAGTGAAGACATCAGCTTCTTGCAATTTACTTTCGGTTGTCTTCTATTTATATTGCTAAAGCCAAAATCAGTATTAAGTAATTGTATAATGGCGAAGTGTTGGGTAATAAATAAAAAAGAAACATTTCGAAGTAAAGTTTTGGACCATTTTCAAATGAATATAAGCTCTTTGGAGACTTATTGTAAAATTTGGCGCAGTTGGATAAGTGTTTATTACAGATGAAACTAGAAATGGGTGGAGCCTCTGGAAATAAGCTTTGTTGAATGATTTAAAAACTTTGATTATAGAATGCTACTAACTTAGAACAGCTGAAGCTGATTATGATTACATCAGTAAAATTGCACCAATATCTGCGTCGAACTGATCAGAGATGACCTAATTTCGAACCGTCGTAAATATAATACATACGCAACTTTCTTAAAATATATATAATAAAAATTAATTTTCAAATGTGCGAGTTTTTTGTGTCATATTTATCGGAATCTAAGTATAAGTATGCATTACGTAAATATCGAAAAATTATTGCTCCACGTGTTTGAGTGCTCGAATCCATGCCCGTTAAAATGAGTTCGGTCGGGTTTCTGTTTTCACGCCTGGGATTGGGTCAGAATTTTCTAACTAGGACTGCCTCATATTCAAAATTTGTCCATATCGAAAGTTGCAGATCATTTTCTTCGACAGGAGATGCATTAATCGACCCTAAAAAGAACTCTGTTTCCGCCAATGTGGATATTGTTAACTACAGTCTGGCAGGGTGTTATATTGTCGGCTACAATGAACATGGTTTTCAGCTCAGCAATGCTGCAACCATTTATGGACCTATGGTCTCTTTCCCACAAAATGCATTTTCATGGAATGTAGGATAAATATTTGATTCTCGTATTGCTTTCTACAGATAAATTCGGCCAAAGATATCAATGATGAGTCGATCTCACTCTTTCGCGTTTTATGTCCTGCTTTAGAAATTCTTGTCATTGGCAAGGGTGCTGCAAGTGAGGAAATTAATCAACGTGAAATCATGAATATGTGTTGGAAATACAATCTTGGTGTCGAAATTCTACCAACGGTATGTGCCTTGCTTTATTTATTGCATTTTTAGTCAACTGCGATTGGCGTCTTCAATTTCCTCAATTCGGAAGGACGCTACGTTGCTGCTGGTCTTATTCCTCCCATTCGAATTGATCTTTTGGGGGGTGATCTTTCTAGTTTGAAGCGTCTTGAAGCTGCAAGGGATATTCAATTAAACATTACATCCCAACCGAAAATCAGAAAATTACCCAAGATGGAACCTTCTAAAATTCCGAAACCCCTTATAGAGGATAAGAAGGAATAAATACTCAGTCTGTGCGTATATGGTTTCTTTCTGTACAAAAATATTAGTAAAGATTTCCTTAATATACTTATTTGTAATAGTCTTATCTTGGTTTTTTGGTTTGATTTTTCATGGGTTACTTGCCCTTTTACAAACTCTTGATCGAATAGTTCTGCACACTAATATTATGCTACGAATGATGTTGAGCTCAAGCCGTAATGGAAGTCAGCGTTGGAGGTTCATGTCGTCAACGTCAAAATCTCCCAGTTTGGAGGTCCCGGAGGAGAAATTAGTTCATCCTTCTCTGAAGAATTTTGTCAACCGAACTGCGATCGCTATGCAAATGCCTGATATGAGACGAAAATATGCCGTTTCTGACGCTCCATTGATTCCTAGCTACTTCCTTGGAAAGTTGCAATTGGTATGAATTTTGTGTATTAAATGTCGTTTTAAATTCATTTATTGGAAAACTTACGATGTCAATTTAATCGTATAAGATTGTTCGACCTGTGAGTAGAATGCCCAACTCTTGTTAATTAAAGACTCTGGAGGAGGAGGAGGAGGGGAGGGGGGAAGTTGAAAATTCGAGTTTCTCATCAGGAAGTATCCTTAAAGTTATCCCTCTACCTAATATGGATGTTGGAAACGCTTATTAGATTTATTATTATATTTAATATTGAGCTTCATTAGGATAGCTTTTTGTCAAAATATGATTTTTGTTAAAAAGTGTCTCGTAGTCACTTATACGGAAGCCCTCCCTCAAAAGGCGCTTTATTAGATCTTTTCTTCTGTACATGTTGTTATATCGGTAGTAAAGTGATTGTTGAATTCTGGAAATTAAGTGTAAGCAAAAGCAAGATAACTCCTTTGCTAGTTTTGCTTAACATTCTTATCCTTTATCTGAAGTCTTCATTACGTTCTTATTATAGTATGATTGTACTAATTACTTTTCGATTTCTCTCAATTAAATGAATCTCATTTGCTATTTCTGAGAACAATGCTCTCCGGTATTTGACAAACATAATTCTCTTTTGACTTCGACACAACAGTGGTTAGGTTTTGTTATTAATAATATTCTCCCAACACCGATATTATCCCAAAACATTAACATGAACTTGCTTAGCATTTCCTTGTAAACTTGCACTCCGGGTTTTATATGAGTTAGCGTTTTCATCAGTCATATATTATTAGTATTATTTTGATCTACGTTGAATTTGTACCTTCGAGGTTTTAACACTTATTACAAATGTTTCAGGAGCTCTTAGAATATCCTGAGATGTCAACAAAGGAGGAAGTCACGCAGGCCATTTCGCTATTCAACACTGTCGAAGAGTATATGCTCAATCGAGGTGGGGTTTGGCTTTGTTAACTTTGTAATTTGCATCCTTGCACCCTTTTAGTTAACAGTAAGCAGATTGACGAACAAGGCGTCTTGCCATCTGATGTGTTGAATGATTGCAAAACAATGGGTCTATTTGGCCAAAGAGTGGACCAAAAATACGGTGGACTTGGTATGAGTCATCTGGAGTCGATACTCATCGGAGAGGCAATGGGTTATGATCCTTCATTGTTTGCCACTATAACTGTGCATGAGGCTCTCGCTATGAAGGTACAATTTGAAGGTATTTGAAAATTTCTGTTTTCAAATTTAGGTTAAATGATTCCGTTTTGTGTTTGTAGGGCCTTCAGTTGGTTGGCACTGAAGCCCAGAAGGAAAAGTATTTGCCCCCTTTGGCTTCTGGTGAGAAGATTGCTTCTTTCTGTCTTGCTGAGGCCTCTAGGTAATTAATCATTTGGGTATCTACTTTCCGATTATTTTAATTAACTAGAGCCTACCTTCGTTCTGTACTTAATGCTTTGTAATGACAAATTTTTTTTGTCTAGAATCAATGTATAGAAAGATTAAATAATATCTTAATAACCTTTCGTAAGAATGTGGATTTTATTGCTTCTGGTGGTCGAGTTCATGACCACCTAAAATCCTGCTTGGTAGGTCATATGAGCTATCACATTTTCTTTCCAGCCTCTGACACAGCGTGTTTAATTAAAGAAATACCATTTGTATCTTAGATAAGGCTGTCCGTTGTTTAACTTTTTACCCACCTCATAATAATAGTAGGCTCTTGAGTAAAGTTAGTGTTATTTGAACCTCTTAATAGAGTTAGTGATAGTGGTTATACTCACCTGAAAGTCGGCTACTCCACTTTACTCGCTTCTAGGAACAAAATGTCTCAGTATATTCCACCTTATCTAATCTTCACCCAGAACTATTTTAAATTATTCGACTCAAATCTATTATTAACAAGCCCAGAAATAGGTACGCAGCGAAATGGAACTGGCTAAGCCTTGCTATCAAAGAGTGATTGAGGTTGAGTTTCCCACTAGGCAGGCTTCACGATGCTTCCTTTCTACGGAAGATGAGTTTCGGCAAGCGCCTTCCCAAATGGTCTTGGGAGTTGTTATTAGTGAATGTTTAGTCAGTATCGTTTACAAAATATTCAAGATGTGCATGAGTGACTATTTTCCACATTTTCAGCGGTTCAAGTCCTACACAGGCAAAAACACGCGCTGTTCTGAGTGCAGATGGCACGCACTACATCCTCAACGGTCGTAAATCCTGGATTGTTAATGGTTCTCGTGCCGACGTCTTCATTGTCTTTGCCTTGACTTCAATCCCAAACGACAAGGTGCGTATTTTAACCAAATTTAATCGGGGCACCGAATGCGTTGAGAGTGAATCAACGTATTTGCGTGCCTAATGCTTAATGGCGTCGAAATATAAACAAGATACTCCGTTAGCCTGTGAAAATTAATGTTTCTAGGACAAGTTGGATTGACTCCGAAAATAATGGTTTATTAGTCAAGTTTTAGTAAAGTGATAGCACTCCTAGGATCGGGTTTTCACAACTGAAGGCTGTGTATGGAAAGGGATTACTAAGTAAGCATTGAGAATTGCTTTGCTTTTAATTTTCTCGTTAGATTCTTTAAAGTTCATTAGTCTAGTTATGTTGCTCTTGTATTTCCTATAAAATGTGCTAGCACAGTGATATTTTGTGTCACAGCGAATCATTTTTCCGTCCCTTAAATTTAATTATTTCCCTTTATTTCTTAAATTTAGGACGAGGAAGAAGACAAGATGTCAGCCTTTCTAGTCGAACGTGGTTTTGAAGGGACTATTGAATTGCAGCCCACATTGAAGGCAACTGGTCTCAGAGGTCTAGATCGTAAGTAACAATCGTTTTCGCTTCCCTCTTCCTATAAAAAATATATTTTTATTCATATTTCTTGGTTTTTTTTTCTAGTCGTCGACATCACTTTCAAAGACGTTAAAATCCCCATCGTAAACGTACTCGGCGAGCTTGGATCTGGTGCTGAGGTAACCTGCTTAAACTCTCGTTAGTAGTATGCTGTTTCTGATTGGTTTCTGTGTGAGCATTATTTTCATTACTTCTATAGCTTTCCGGTCGCATAGCATGCATGGACCGACATTTGGTAGGTGGTCTCTGCATTGGTATGTGTCGTGATGTGTTGGACGCCATGACGGAACATTGCACATCTTGTCAAAAAATGGGCAAACCACTCTCAGACTTTGGAATTGTTCAGCACCGTCTGTCTCAAGCAGCCGCTCAACTTTATGCTATGGAGTCTGTCACCTACCTTGTTGCTGGTTTGCTGACTGCTCAACCTGATCGTGACTTGAAGATCGAGTCGTCTGCTGTCAAGGTAAGTTGACAGTTTCTTATGAAGCTATTAATATTCCGAAACTGAATCTCATTTTATTTTCATCTCTAGCTCTTCACAACTGAAACGACCATAGCATTACTGAACAATTGTGCTAACCTAGCAGGTGCTATGGGATTCACAAAGATGCTTCCATTGGAGAGATATCTTCGAGACGCTAGGGTACTAACTTCTTTATTGGTGAGTGTTCACTTTATGTGATGCTATTATTAGTATATTGTGCATTTGTAACAGTTATAAACATCTTGAACTCATCTGCTCTTGATGCATATCTTCCCAAATCTCTTTATTTCTCCTGACTTCTATAAATGGACTGATGTAAACTCAAGCTTTCTAACATAGTATTAATCAAGCCAATGGGATATCTTAAACCGTCCAGTGCTTTTGAGAATATCCTGTTATCCATATACTTCAATAGGATCCATCTGTTCATACCAGGTTAAAGCTAACTAACCAACCTAACCATTTTAGAGGAAAGTTGCATAGCCTAGAAGCCAGCATGCAAAGCTTAAAGCTTCAGGGTTTGTTTTGCCTAGGGGTCATCAACTTCTGCAAATTGTTTCTAACTCATCAATCACCCTTATTTATTTACTTTTGCCTAACATTTTTACCAATTCGGTGATGTTTCAATCTTTAAACTCAAGTTATATAAAGTCTTTGTTCAGTTAATGAGAAGTCTTGGGTTGATCGTATTCTCTCCCAGTCCGAGTTAACGGTAATCTGACTATATCCCCTGCGAAGATGGCTCATAACATTAATAACTCGACCTTCTACTATTCTCACCATAGACGAATATGCGCTATAAAATATATTTTTATACTTTTGCTGATATTGCAACGAATAAGCTAGAAGCCACGGATTAGACGTCTACCGATGTATGCCCATTGGAAGGGTTTAACCGCATTGGTCAAATCTGGTTAACGAAGGGGTCATCAGAGGAGCTCTATGCAATGCTTTTCACTCTTGCTAGATCCTGAAAGCGCTTAACCAGATAGGTCTAGGAGTTTTATTTGTGTATCACCAATTAGAAGCCTGGAAAGTATCCACAATTCTGTAGACTCGTTTAATTCCTCGCATCTTATGCCCTTTAATGGGATCAAACCTCACTTAATGTAATCACTATATGCTTGGTCCACAGGAATCCTGGGTATAACGATTCTGTTTAATTACCTTTAGGGTGTGAACGATATACTCCGAACATATATAGCCTCTGCTGGCTTGAGTATTGCAGGAAAAGAGATTCGTCAGTTTGTAGAATACGCTCGCAGGCCCTCAAATCACATTTTCTACATGTTGCGTGAAGCCATGCGAAAGGACTGGCGATTGATGCGACTTCGTCGCGGAAGGGGTTCGCCTGCTGTCGTCTCCTCTGCTCAAAAGGAGACAGAACGCGGAGTTCGTGTCTCTAAACGGTTATCAGATCATCTCCACCCAAATCTGCGTCCAGTGGCTGACAGACTATCTCGTGTTATTATTCATACTCATGAGATTGCCAGACAGGTTTTCATACTTCAAGGAAATGTAAGTCGTATAGTTTAGAATTTCCTTTCTGCTGTAGCTAATGTAAACGTATTCTTTTTCTTTTAGAATCCAAACAACGATCAATTCTCCTTGTGCCTTTTATCGGATTTGGCTGTAGGATTACTAACAGTTACTGCCGTTATTAGCCGAGCTTCTCGCGCGAAGAGTATTGGAGTGAGACATTATAATAATGAGGTAGGCTGTCTTTATAGCGGTATTGGAATCTTTTGTCATAATATCGGAGTTAATTTCCTTTGTTACAGCTGGAGTTGGCAGAACTTTACGCCTTGGAGACAATGGATAGGTTAGAAGCGAAGCTCTCATGCTTCAAACAGAAGGCCAATTTGAGTAAACGCATCGCTAGTGTGATGGTGAAGGAAAATGGATATGCCTCAGCTAGTCCTTTGACTCGTGTCTGGTAGATTTCTAAATCCCAGTGATACTGATTCTAATTTTCGATTTCCGCAATGCTTTTCCTAGAATGAATCAAATTAATAATAGTATTACTATTAATTATTTTCCACTTTGTTAGTGTATTTTAAAGCGCTCATTTTACAGAGTGGATCTGTATTAATAAGTACTAGTTGTAAATATGAAGGAACCGAGAAAGGTTGTTGAACTGCTCCACTGAACTATTTGCTTTACTTTTTATTCATTCAAGGGTGAGGTAAATCTGGGGTGGGTGTAATTTCAACAAACAATTTTTTATAGTGGGGATTTTCCGAAGAAATGCATGGCCAAAACGTGACGATTGACCACAGCAATTCATTGAGTTCTAAAAACCCTTTGTCTGACTCCAAAAGAATGGATTTTCTTATGTCCATTACTTGCCTCAATTATTTATTCTTCTTTTGTCAAAATGAGGCTTGGTTTATGGAATAGAACCAACGTTAAATCATACCAAAGTTAATTTACCATTATGGGACTGACGAAAATAATTACTTTTGATGATCGAAATGCCTTTTGGTTATAGCAATAGAATGCCCACAATTTTGTAATTGTGGAATCTAGATTGGATTCGGCATAAAAAAGTTGATCATTGTTACACTTAAGGGGAATTGATTTAAGATGTGCAGTTTTATGTATTCGAGCCGCATTAATTTCTAGACACAAAGGAACAAATTTTCCATTTGGCATTAGATATTGTAAAACAGAACCAACTATAGTAATATATTAAAAGGTGACAAAACATAACTTTAAGTAATATTCTCAAAAGATCGAGATATAAGTATTTAAACAAAAAACTTCAAGACAAATGAGACTGTGATTGGATATCTTACAAAAACGCACTATATCGTGACAATTTCCCATAGCTATGAAATGAATAGGATTGGAAAGATCTACCAACCGTCAAAATGCTTAATTGAGACATTATTAGCTTTAATCAATCTAGTACATAGAAATATATAAAATCAGTTAAAACAATAAAATCGACATAATTCAAAGAATTTAACTTTCCTTTATAAAGAATAAGCAATATTCTTGAATTCTTTTTAGAGAAAGTATGTTAATTACAATTTGTTAAGGTACATCAGATTGTTAATCATTCTGTACACTCATTGGTTCTCCCGGCGGTTTGATCCTACTGGCCGCTCTATTTTGTCTGCTGTTTTGGCGGCGTTTGTACTTCTCGTCCACTTTTTTACCCGAATTTACCCTATGCTCATCTGAACTTAGAAGCTCTCTGATTCACTTTCTTCGTTTATTTACAACATTTTAATCATGTCCAAAAGCAAATTCAATGAGGAAAAGGTGAGAAATCGGAAAATAAGAGGCTCAAATGATAAAGAAAATGGCTCTAAAGCGCCAATTAACAGCAAAAGCATTTTCCAAACGGGAGCTGAAAGATCACGCATTCGCAAGCCTCATAAGAGAGGTCGGTCGGGTTTCTTTTGGGATATTGGTTCTGAACTTTTTCGACGTCTTTTTATTGGCTTATCCGTTTTCTGTTTTGTCCTTGGTGCTCTTTACTTCGGTGTCCAGTTGAATCAAGCATCGAAACGACAGCGACAATTCTATACACCAATCAGCCTGCCAACTGTGATAGGTCCAAACGAGACCGCTCCTGATCACAACCCCGAACTATTTTGGGGAACTTATCGACCAAATGTCTTCTTCGGAATGTCACACAGAAGTCCACACTCGATGCTATTTGGATTAGCATGGGTGTCATTCGATGGGAAATCCATTGTCTTTCGTCACCAGTGCACCAATGATGGTGATTTGAAGAGGTATACTGGCTTTCCATTAATTCATTCGCAAATAATGTTTCTCGAGTTCATGGTTATCTTTCACTCTCAGTTATAACTGGATTGAGCATGATGGTCGGAATTACGGAATTCAAGAGATAATAAGTGGAAATCACAATATTACTGTGGCTTTCGTTAAGCGACCCAACACTCCTTATGGTGGCGATTGGACGACCCGAGTTTCAGTATCTTTGGTTAATAAGGTTAGTTCGTATGATCCTACATTCTCGTTTTTTAACACTCCAATTTTAATTATAACAGTCACCATATCACAGTTTCAATATATGGCCAATTGGCAGCCTTTAGAGTATGTCTCTAGTCAATAGGGTAGTATTGATTCTGTCAATTTGCCAAATTTTCGCCGTAGATGTGAACCTTAGTAACTGCTGAAAGGGACATGATCTCTTCACTGTTGAACCAAACAGTTTTAATTGCCTTGTGTTTTAGGTGTCAGTTACGATGATATTTGAGCAATTGGATAGCATTACAGTATTTTCATAGAAATAAGAGTGATTTTCAATTATTTCTCATGACGTTGAATTACGATTGATATGCCATTTTCTTTGAAGCTGTGTGGGTTTGATAATAGAAAGAATTTAGGTTCCGACTGAATGAGACTTCGCATACCAAGTTGTGTGTGTTGTAAGCTCGTTTTGGTTCATCCGATGGAAGAAGAAAGATTTTTTGTTAAACTGATTGAGTTTTTCATCCAACGCACACCCCCGGCTAAAGGGCTTGCATATTAAGAAAAGCGTATTTTAGTATTATCTTGAGTCTGCTTGTGGTATCGTTTGAGTGGATGAAATGAACTAGCTATGAACTTTGGTTATGAATACGCTTTCGTTCTCGATTTATGCCAGGTGGCTGTGAAGTGTTCCATTTTCAGAAGAATGAGACGTTTTTAGCATATATGCAAGCATTTCCTCTTTCCATTTGTAGTCGCTTCCAATGTTACCCATTTCTCTTCTCTTCTACGCTTACCTGCCTGACATCTCGCGCGGACGCATTCAATCTTATTCTGATAAACGTGAATTGAAGCGACTAAGAGGTGAGTCAATTGGTTCCCTCTGTTGTTCTTGAATGTGTTAGTAAAAATGTGCGATTTTGCTGTCCCAAAGTGCAGAGCATTCCATGGTTTGGAAACCCTTAAGCCTATTTAGGTAAGTATTGTGCAACTCCATGAAGTCTCCCAAGTGAGAAACTTGAATTGCCCACTTTTAGTGCAACAGTGCACTGACACCACCTAACCAAATTGTCCTCTTGTTTGTATGACCCACTCTTGTCATTATTCCTATGTTCGCTTTGTCCCTTCTTTCTCCATCTCAATTCCAAAAGGAATTTGAGAATCTCAGGGTTGAAACAGCATATTTGAACTTGATATCAAGGCTCGCATTACTTGCTTGATGAGTGAGGCATATTCAAAAAGCAGTCCTAAATCAAGAAGTTTTTGAGCTTTTTTATGTTTCATTATTTTCTGAACTTCTTTTCTAGATTTGATGAGAAGGTGTGAGGTAGGTGGTCGTCTTTTGGTGAGTATAAAGTGTATTACTGAGCTGTGGTTTCTGTCCCTCTTATGTGAGGGGACATTGATATTTAAGCTTATGGAAGTTCATATGCAAACGAATCGGGGGAAGAATTGGGAGCTGATGGTGCCTAGGAATAGTTAAAATCTAAAGGAAATAAGTTCATTTGAACTAATTAATTTGGTGCAGTTGAAATTTCTGTGCGTTTCTTGAAAAATGTCAATACTTCCCAAATGCTGGATGTATTAACAACAGTGTAATAGTGTAAAGACTAAATTAGTGGTCTCAATTTTTTTAGTGTTCGGCCAATTTTTTTAAATGCAATTAATGTTCTGCAGTGCACGAGCGCATATCTAGAAATGTATGGCTTTAGTTACCTGCTTCAATTATCACTGAATCGACAACTATACGTTTTCCAATATGATAGTGTAAGTTTACTGCATGAGTGGCAATCACCTTGAGTGAACACAGGCTATGGAGCCTTGACTCAGCAAAAGTGTGTTGACTTCCATATCTAGTGTTAGGTTTTTTTCTTCAGTAGCACTGGAAGAACGAATAGATTAAAATGATAGGATCGGTCATTTGGATTAAAAATTCGGTCAGCAGGCAAATATTGTAGAATGCTAGCTCTAGGTTGAAATGAGCTCTAAGTTGCTCTCTGCATCTGCTCTTTATCAATTGCTCGATTCTCAGCAATTCGACGTCACTTGCGCTTACCACCGCCACTACAGTTAAATATTGTGCTTTTATTCTACGGTGGGAGATAATAAAAATGGTGGTTATTATTAAAAATGTGTACATTAAAAGTTCATAACCCTACAATCTTGCTTAAGCTATAGTATAGAGATTTTCACATACACACACACAAACTAATATCCCTAGAGTGGCTGGCGTATAATTGACAATTTTGCTATTAGACAACTAGTAAAGCGCACTTATCAGTTGATTGGATGCGTAGTTTATATTGGTGGTATTCCCATCGAAGACTCCAAGACATCCGACCAGTGCCTTGTTTCGAGTTTCTAGTGGACAATTGAAATTGTGTGTGCATTGGTTTTGACTGTTGTGTGGAGGTCATATGGATTCAATATGTCCTATTTCATTCCATATCTGTCTTCGTTTTAATATGCCGAAAAGCGACGAAATATGACGGTATATATATAGATAGATAGATAGATAGAGAGAGAGAGGGTGGAATAATCGAGGGCCTGCACCACTAGTCTTGCAATTGACCTGCTGTTGGATCTTACACGCAACGTCTGAGTTATCACGAGAGAGGTGGGTGCAAAACAGTTCAAACAAACCTCTAGCTTTAAACAACATTCTTGTCTAAACCATTTAAATCAATTTTGTTTAATTTTGTTCACATCTTACTGTTTTTTTGTACGAAACAAGCTCTCTTTCAACTTGCTTATTTTTTTTGGTGTAATTCAATAACCCATGCAATTACAAGGCGAATAACCTTTTACCACTAATTTACATATGTAAGTTTAATGCTTTCACGCTGTTTACGAACATTTTAGAGTTGGTAAGGTACTAACATTTATCAGCGCCCTAGTACGTTTAGTAAATATCACTTAAAATAAAAGTAGCATCGCAGCAAGATTTGGCTTGACTACTTAACGCGATTGGCTCTCCTGCTCACTTAATATTTGATATTCAAATTCCCTGAGGAGCGCATTACTTGTTGCGTTGTCAGTGGTCAAAACTAAATAACTACGTGCCTTTATCCAATATGCACAGGTTAATTCGTTTAATGCACGTTATCAAGATAATAGGAAGTTATGAAGAGTGGATCAATTACCTATTTGCTGTGTTACCCCTATTATTTTTTACAATACTGTCCTAAATAAGTTTGGACAAGTACTTACTTCTTATCTTCCGATTTAGTAGCAGTGTATCTGGCATGTAAGGAACCATTATTTCGAAACCAATATTGTACTTTGCCATTCGGGTGTTTTCCCTTTTTTTTAATTTCGCCTCTCTTCCCATCTCAGGTTTCACACACGAGTTGGGGGCCTTTCAAGTTAACTTCCACGCATCAAAAAGTAGAAGTCACGCGTCTACTCATCTTGCTGGTTACTGTCCGCGAGAGGATGCAATCGTGCCGGCCCTTTCTAGCGGTCTGGCTCTCCGAGATGAACCTTCAGTCTTCTTCACTGGTCAGCAGGAGGGTCTTTTCGGTCCCGATGTTCCTATGCCCCACGTCCCTGACAATATCTGGGCGACTGAGATCACTCTCTCTGGCATTCAAATTGAAGACGCCATGCCAGACAAAGTGGATGTATTGGAAGTGGAATTTGTGAGTCAGGCTTCCACGTCGTCGGATGCTGTTTCACTCACGGGGAAGGAGTTTGATGCTGCGCTTGCAAGACATTCGAAGGCATTTCACGAGAACTTTGCTAAGAGATTTCCTCACGATCCAAAAGCGTTTAGTGATAAACAGGTGAGATGGATTATTCTATTTAGTAGATCTAAAACATCAAGTATACTTGGCGAGTCATTACTTTTTCATCGGAGGTGCTAAATTATTTCGATTTGTCTCATTACTTTTCACATTGTTAGGACTTGACCTCATTTTCCAAAGCTGCACATTTCAGTGTACAATATCTAAATATCTATTTTGAAAAAATATTTTACACTTGAATTTTATGTATTCAGTGTAATATGTCTGCCAAGTCTGCGTATCCTTAGGTCATCTTAGTCTACGCGTGCATGTCAAGGTGCAAATGCTAACTGAATAATTATTATATAGGTAGCATTGTCGAAATTATTATTTTCCCTTATATTTTCTTCCCATTATTGTGGAAATAACAATGAATCTCTAATTAATTTGTGTGAAGAAACATGATTTATGCTATGCTATTCGTAGTTCGAATTGAACCGTGGTAAGTTTTCGCTATGGCAACGATGACTTGTGCTTATTTCTTTTGGCTGAGATTTTAGTTTGTAGATCGTAGGACCCATGGTATAGAGAAAAAGAAACATGATTTAGAAATCCTATTCATGATCCATTTCTTTCCACAATTGGCAAGTTTATATGCACCGTCTTTGACCGTAGTGTATAGATTGTGGAATGATCGTCAACTTTGCTAAGTCCATTATAAAAGCCGGATGAATATGATTACGCAATATATCATGTTCCTCCCTCTTCGGAATTTGCCATTGAAATAATTCGCCATTCTCAAAATCTATTTCTGCAAATGTGTTTTGTCAGGACTGGCTTGACTTAGAAGTTGCCGATGTGGGGTGGCAAAAGGCGTATCTGGCTAATGGCAACAGTCTCTAAACCAGTAAGTTAAAAAATGATTAGGTTTGAAATTTAAGTTCAAAATGTAAATGCCAGGTAATGAAAAATAATCGATAAACTTCTTGAAATTCCAAAAACGGTTAATATCAAAAACCAAATCGCATTAACAGCTAATGTATTTAAGAAATCGAATCATGAAGTGCATCAATTTTCTTGTTTATTTGTCTAAAAAGTTCTCCTGACTATTACCGATCCTATCCACAGCGCAATTCGGGTGCCTGGTAAGCACTTTTACATATACCAATATGTTAAGCATCAATGAGTTTGTTTTTGTGTGAAATTCTGAAATCATCGCGTTCACAAGATCCATGTTCTTGTTAATTTCATCTGCACTAACTTATGCGATCTTTCAATTTCAGATAGAAATGTCGAAAATCAATTTAAGCAATATGTTGGGTGGAATTGGATACTTCTATGGAACTAGCCTAATTACCCCACCACCACTCAACAACAGGTCATATGCAGAACCCGTTATTTTGGAGTACTTTCCAGCAAGTCTTTTCACTGCCACTCCGTCAAGAAGTAAATTTCCAAGGGGCTTTCTCTGGGATGAAGGGTTCCATGCTCTTCTTGTCGGTCGTTGGGATGTTGAATTGGCATTACAAAGCCTGGGCCACTGGTTAGATCTACTCAGCGCAGAAGGATGGATTCCACGGGAACAGATTTTGGGATGGGAGGCGAGAGCTGTGGTACCCAAGGAGTTTATTGTTCAATCAACGTCAGTTGCCAATCCTCCTGCTCTCATTCTTGCTATTGAAGTAAATTTTGTCGTCAAATATTACTTTTGCGTTTTCGTCGGTCAATTTTATTAGAAGCAGATGGATAACTAAACTGATTATCTTCACTAGTTCGTTTACAAAAATTTTATGTCTGCTTTCCTTTTGCTTTCATGATCTCAAAATAAGAAGGAAAGTTATTTATACTCGAAAAAGACTAGAAGCGGTCAATTTCCTTCCAATTCTATGCCGACTAGAATATCATATCATCTTTTTTTAATTAAAATTGCCATAAATGTAAAAATATGATGCAGTAAGTGGGCTAGAAATGCGCTTTAAATCATGACAGCTTTTCATTTAAATTAGATTTTTTAAACCAACTTATAAAGTCGTTGATTCGGTGATTCAGTGTGGAAACATTAGTGGAATCTGACCTTAGTTCCAGCTTGTTATTTCAGCGCGTAAATAATGACAGGGGGACCTAATTTAATGATTAAGATAATCGAGGAACTCGGAATTCACACTCTTATTCCAGTTTTTCATAAGAGAAATGATCATGCGCACATTGACCATTTATCATAACGGTCAGATGGTGGTCAGACATACCTCCATTATTAGCATTGAGAATAGGCAAAATACATTCTAAAACTCATCCATCTGAGTGCATAATACTACTTACATTCTCTCCTCCTGGGTAGTGGATATGTATCGATTGGTTTTTTTCAGATATCTGCATTTGCTTCTTACAGGAATTGTTGGATCGAAGGGATGCACACATGTCAAAGAAAGAGAAGGCTATGTTCGACCGTTGGATACTTCTTGCTCTTCCACGACTTCGAGCATGGTTCTCGTGGTTGAATACCACTCAAGTTGGCCCACTTCCAACTTCCTTCCGCTGGCGTGGTCGCCCGCTTAATAACCCTGCTCAGTTAAACCCCTTAACTCTTGCATCTGGTAAGTCTACTGTAAACGACTTATCAACCTTGCCAGTAGTTTTTGACAATTCAGCCCAAGTGAAGTTGATTGCTCCTTCTGAAATTATAAAGTAGTATATTGACTCTAGGCAGTTAGGTTTGTCATATATCTTATATTTTAAGATCCCAGTGCAGCCATACAGACATAAATAACCAAGTAGTTTGTTTTTTCTATCCAATGATGAGTCAAAATACAATTCTAATCTAAGTTGGAGTTAGAAGGCAAAGAAGCTATCTGCAAATCAGCGAATTTGCAGTCCATAATTTCATTTTTCTACTAGTATTTATCACGACAACAGAATAGGAGGAAAGCGGGTAACAAAATAGGTTTGTTAGTAATTTTCTTTAAAATGATAGAGGCGAGAGAGAGAGAGAATTTGGTAGGTGCTAGTGGAGGCTGTGGCTGCAGTGGATAGCACTCGTAAAGAAGGCATTAAAGACTCTGAGTGTGACCTATTGTCGATGGTCGACAAGCCAGCTCAAAATGACACAGTAGGTATGCGGCTTTTAGTGTTCTGTGTTGGTGGAGGTCAGGTAAGTTCGTTCAAACTTGTCTTGGAGCCAAAGAGTTTCAAATTTTGAAGGGATTAGTAAAATTGGGTTTATTCGCAGTTTGGGATATTTACAGAGAAAATGAACTTTATATATTTGTAAAGGAATGAATTCGGCAATATAGACGGAAATTTTAATTCTCTAATAAATGAAAATATTGATTATTATTAGCAATATCTCTATTTTAGTCTGTTTTTTTAGTTGAGCGCTATTTTCTATCGATAGATTGGTCTGGTGATTTCGACGTTGATTGTGCGACAATGAATAAACCCTAAATCAACTCTTTATCCGTTTTAGGTCTCGATGACTATCCTCGCTCCTCGCACCCGACAGAAGTAGAACGTCATCTAGACCTTCGTTGTTGGATGGCCGCATTTTCTCGAATCATCTCACGTCTAGCCAGTCATTGTGAAACAACACTTCGCGCCTCTTCTCCCAACGACCCTTACCTTGTACCCCTCAAATCCCTCGCAGTGGAGTTCCAGGGAATCGCTGCACAACTTCACGACATGAAACGGTTGGATGAGTTGCATTGGGATGAAAGCAGTGGCATCTATGCAGATTATGGCCTACACTCAGACAAAGTGGCTCTGGTTCAACCCCCAATGGATCGAGCACCTGTGCCGGGTGAGCCGCTGGTAAGAGTATTTTCTGACAGCTATTAGGGTTTATATCCCTCCACGACCCAAATCGGAGAATATGGAGTAAACGTAAATTTTTCACCCAATTGGCAATAGCCATGAGCAGCATCTTGATTGCTGTCAACTTCAATGGATAAACTACGGATTTGTGGATGGAGAGAACCCATTTAAAGGGGGCATTTTCCAACACATCTTGGGTAGAGGAGTATTTGCATGGAGCCTTCCTGTTGAGAAAATCGATTTT
This sequence comes from Hymenolepis microstoma, assembly GCA_000469805.3. Classification (NCBI taxonomy): domain Eukaryota; kingdom Metazoa; phylum Platyhelminthes; class Cestoda; order Cyclophyllidea; family Hymenolepididae; genus Hymenolepis; species Hymenolepis microstoma. The sequence continues at coordinate 32,945,877 of LR215989.1, read as the reverse complement.
TATCTGGGACTTCATCAGTGTACTTGCACCGATGGGCATAGAATCTGTGCATCTACGTTGTAGTCAAATATCAGTAGTGCTTCATACTGCTAACTTACTATTCATAGTTGTCAACTTCTATAAGCATATTTTTAGATATTCAAATTCATTCTCCGATTTCCATTCTAGGCCGATCAATTCTAGAAAACACAGTTTATATGTTACAAATGGTCCTTCAAATAATCATCCTGTGCTTGGCATTTTTGTGCCGCATCTTTGGATGTCTGCTTCCACTTGTAAATGATTTGAGTTTTTAAATTTCGCTCTAAATTTTCCTTACGCAAGATCTTTCCCAAGACAAGGGATTTCGCCAGATTGGCATAATTCATTAGACTTGGCGAACTAAAACATCAAAAGACATGGTTTGTGAATTAGTCCGAATAGCAGTCCATTTTGGTTTTATGCGTCGTTTCGAATAGTTCTGTTGATTACCATCAATGACACCTTTTAATGCCAACCTTTATTTGTGGCACAAATAAAATAGCCTTCTCTTACAATGTAATTATCTGTTCTCCACGACGTAATTGGCTCTATGATCTTTAGTTTCGCATGGCAGTTTTGTATCAAGCTTAGCGTGCGGCTCCTCTGATGATCCATCATTATTGGTACTCATCAGTTTTCTTAACTTCAGGGAACGCTGTGTTGTTCATTTAAACCTATAGGTGTCTTTACAACGAGTTACCTTTCAATCAACCTTGAACCTAAATCTTGTCAAATTCATTTTGTGAACAGATGCCTATGTAGAAAATCATTAATTTCTTGAAATAATGTGTTTCTGTGGGTTTCAAACTAGGAGATTCTCTTTTATAACCAAAATCTTATATTTCCACTGGCTTTGGTTCGTAGTGGGTATCTAGGTCATTTCCAAAAATAAATAAATTACTGTTAATATTTGCTTTTTACTTATAATTAAACAAATAAATGGCGATGTGGGTGGATTGCTCAGCGTCAGTCTGCCTTATTATTAATAATCTGTAATTAAGCATTGACTAGCCGTTATCAACCTGAGAATATGAGAAAAGTCGATAAAGTTTGACGGTCATTAGCTCACACTAGATGAAACACTAACTTGATTTCATCGCAATTGACATATCGTTGGTTTGTTTATTATTTTTTATACCTTTTTCACAACTCAGCTAAAGTGCATCTGCCAAATATCCAAGAGCCCGACTGGCGCAATGAATTTATGGTATTGTTTAATTATGATCTTCCAAAAAGGAATATCAAGAGCTGTCGAGCAAGAGAAGGGTGTAAGGAAACTGCATGCGAGTGCATATAATAATATTAATTAAAACTGCCACTGTATATCTGACTCCAATTTTTGGAATCTTAAAACTTGCCCAAAAACAAAATTTTATGCATATTCTATTATGAAAAAGCCACTGAATATGCCGTATATCCAAGTTTGTAAATATTTAATCTTGGAAGCAGATAGCAACTGTTTTGAACAAATTAGCATTTGATATTCTCCTTGTTAAGCCGAAAAAACTTCGCAAAGTTTTGGAGGAGCCTCGTGAACAATTTGTATCATCCAGCGTCGGTTATGTTACATTCTTCCCACTATTCCTTCGGGTAATCCCACACAGCTCACCACGACTGCCCCATCTACTCAAGCGCCTGGCTGATCCCAAACTCCTCTGGGCACCCCATGGTCTACGCTCCCTCGCACCCACTTCGCCCTTCTACAATCGCGCAAATACTGAAGATGATCCACCCTATTGGCGTGGAGCTATCTGGATGAATATGAATTACATGGCTGATGAAGCACTCCAGTAAGTTTTAACTATTGCAAGTCTAACAATTATTGAGGTCTACTTATAATTTGGAAGTAGTTGAACACATTTATTTCTTTCAGATATTACGCTTCACATCCAGACACACCTGCAGAAGTGGCAAAGGAAGCAAGAGAATTAAGACTAAATCTTTCTAAAGCTGTAGTTGATACTGTGTTTGGAGAAATGAGCCGGACAGGAGTGACATGGGAGCGCTATGATGACCAAACGGGTCGAGGTCTCAGTGGACATCCGTTCAATGGATGGACAGCACTCGTGAGTCTCTTCATGACCAATTGACTGGCAACCGATGAATCAATCGTTGTTTTATTCTTGAGTACATTTCCCCCCTCCTTGTACCCTGGTGTGTCTTCACACTGAATGCATCCTTTCATTCCACCCTTAAACTTTTGTACTCTCTTAAAATATTTGCCGTTAGTGAACCGTTGACTCAGTAAACGTATTACTTGGTGAATAAATAAATGACCGAAAACCATCTGTTATAGAAACATATTTGTAAGGTTGTTCAGCAAGCGAACTTCACAATTATAGTTTCGGACTTGAATGCAAGAATGAACGCCCCCATTGAAGACTTAACAGATGTGCTTCCACTTGTCGGACTGGTAAAATTCAATCTAAATATAAGCAGGATACATGCCTAGCTGGGAGATTTACAGTCTAGATAGAAAGGGACTTTGTACAAAAAGCGAAAAAAGTTAAATGATGCGGAATATTACGTCTTTTCAGACTTCGTGCGCTTGCTACTATGGTGATGCTTGCGGTGAGATTTCTTGCGCTTACCGCGGCTGTGGGAAGACGATCGACTGCGTGAACGAGATCGGCGTTTGGAAGACTTCTGCTTCTTTCTTAGTGCAGCTAAAATTTAGAACATACTCATAGTAAATTGCCTGCTAATGCAATATAATAAATGTAACTATTTGCAAAGTTCATAATATTGTCAATTAACTTATTTACCCAATTCTGCTTTACGTTTAGCAATAGCTTCTTTAAGCATTTCATCGTCTTCAGAATCGGAGCTGGTACTTGAAACATCCATGTCAATGTTTCCACTTTGTTCAGACCTCAGATAATTGCGACATTGGAATGTTAAATGCCCAGCTAAATAATAAGTTGGAAGAAATCACACTCACAAAATCCGCACTTTTTACATCCAGCCCGAAACGTTTTCGAAGGTTGATTAGAAGCTGCGCAAAAATATTAGAAAATTAACTAATCTTACAATCCATCTTCGACAAATGCAGCAAAATAGATACGCCGAAAACGCAATTCGATGGATTAAATATTACACCATGATGGCAAACAATGTAAACAAATTTTCAAAATTTTGAAGAAGTGGTATTAGTCTATGGTAAGAATCGCATTTAGAGCTTAATACATTTTCCAAAAAAGTTTTATGAAATTTAAGCTAATAAAGATTAGAGCAAAATATAATCCTCATTATTTTTCCCTCACCATTGAGTTTTGATTTGATGAAATTTAATGAGCCATCCTTATATAAGTTTATTATTTTTCACTAAAAGATTCTTTATTGAACAGTGAACCATTCTGAGGTATCATCGATGGGCAAACCTATTCTTCCGGATGAACAACAATTTTTATTGAATTACTGATTCACTAATTTGCCATGAAAAGGTTCGTCGAAGAAAACATTAATTCATTGGCTTATTTAACTTAGAGGTTTCAGTGCTGCAGTTATATCGAAAGATCCCTATTTCTTTTACATTTCTACCTGCAGCTCATTTGGTTATTTAATATCTATACCTTCTTATTTTGGAGTTAATGATTCGCCGCTTCCATATCTAAAATTCCATGCCACATTCTGTCTCCTTCAAGGTGGGTTAAGGATTATAATAACATTATATTCTAAATGAATATGCATTAAGGTATAACTTTTTCAAAATGGTGTTAAGAGTGCTCATAAAGTGGCATTCTAGATGTCATTATCATGAATGTAGGCGTATTAATAAGTGTAACACTATAATGTAGATTGTAGCGCCATGTTTGGATTATAGTAAATCAAGCTATCTCCTGAAATTTATGATGGTGGACAGGAAAACTTTTCAATTAATTAATAATTAGCCTTTGCAATAATTTTTATGCAAGAGATACCAATATCGAGTCGTTATTACAGAACTTGTCCAAAATAATTTCGATAATTTGAATCTAATCCAGAGTGTTTATTAGGATAAAGCTTTTTATTCTTTTGAAACGATTGATATTTTCTTATACCTATCATATTTTAGTAGCCTGTATTCGAATTCAAAGGTCGCAGGATCAGTGCCCATCATTGCACGCCCATTGAAAGGAGAAGGCGACGAAATCGATCAAGCATGACTCCTAAAAGTGGATGAGAATTCAGGATAAGCACCAAAATAGCTCGACCATGCTCAAAATCTAACCCACCATGATCTTTAAAAAATGCTTCTCATAAAAAGGTTAGAATTGACTCATTAAAACAATCAAAAGTGTTTCTTAACTATTTGATTGATAAAGGTGCGCTGCGAACGATGTTATTTTTATCACGTAAACCCTAATCATCCCAATTGGATCTACTCTGTAAAAATGCAAAATGTGCAAGTGGTGGTTCGTTAATGAATGGGAAATAAAAAATTCTGAATAGGGTCAAAATAATGAATTGCAGTGATGATTCAAGCTATCCTGCTGCGAGACCAGCAATAAGCTAAGTTGACAACTCATTTCGAACATTAATTAAAAATATTGCACTGGTTTTACTAACTGAGGTTCATCTATCAATTGCAGATTAATCATATAATTATTAATTTCCTTAATTTTACGTTTAGAATTTTTTTAGAAGTGTTTTGGCTTAAGGTTCAAGCTCTTTCTAATGCTATCATAAACACGAACTTTCTGGTTGCTAGCATGGTATATGTACACAAATATAAAGATTTGCACGAAAACTCTTTTAATTATTAATAATTTTATCCAAATATTCTGGATGAAATCAGAAAATACATTGTGACAGAAATTTTCATCAGGTATCTGATTGGCTCAACACATTGACCTACATAACCCAATTGCAATCGTCATAGTTCTGTGAACTAACTTTTATGCCTAGGATCGTCCCCGTCTCAGCTGTTTTGTAATGCCTTTAAGCCTTTAAATATATGAAAGTAAGTGTAAACCGTTATTACGTACATTCGTAAATTTTAAGGAGTATTGTTCGAAATTTTACTGATAACTTGCATTTTGGCGAACAATGCGTTAGTTTATTTTTAATATTTATTAGAATTTTAAAGGATTTGGATTAATTTTCTTTCATACAGAGTTCAGATACTCAGATTTACTTGAAATTCAAAAAATGCGTTATCGTTTTCATTTGTGAATATTCCCCTCTGTTGCCCTCGCGCCTCTGTTCTTTCTTATTTACTTAGATAAGTATTATTCCTAGTAATTGAGCAAATTATATCTAAAATTTATTGGTGTTTTAAAACATTTTTTGAATTAAATTAATACGTTTTCATCGTGGATTTTGTTTTCCAGCTTTGTATTTCATCAGCCAGTAACAGAATGACTTTCTCTATAGTAAGTGTGTGCGCTTTGGTATATATCGCATGAAGCCTAAAAATCAAAGATGATATTCTCCATCCAGCTTCAAATTAACGTGCGCTTTACTATTTTGTTTCGTATAGCAATGCTGAAGTTCAAAAACATTTTTTTCTCCTATCTTGGTGATGAATTAAATTTGATTTTGATATAATTCGTATAAAGAGCAGGTTTATTTTTGTTCTTTTCGATATCTTCTTTCATTTTGCTCTTTAAGATGTCTTCGCGCCTTGTGGAAACGATGATGATAAACGTGGAGGATTTTGCTGACAGTTTCCTCACCTGTGGCACCTGTCTCTCTGGTTATGACTCGGCTTCTCATTCGGCCAAACTCTTGCCCTGCTCCCACACCGTCTGTCGAACTTGTCTTGAGCGAATCCTTGAAACCCAGGTTCGTTCAATTCTTCAAACTATATTTGCCTTCTTGTGTTTTCCTTCACTAAATTGATTCATAGTTTACTAACTGAAGTGTGTTCACGCACTTAACTTTTGGTGCTTTCTTTCGTTTTTTGTCCTGTCTAATTTCCTCAGCCTTTTAACACAATTGTCCTGGGTTATAAGTTAAGATTTACAGCTTTGATGCTAGCAATTTAGATGTGTATAAACGGTATAGTATCTTGAATATTGCCAGAAGTCGGTGCAATTTGCCGGGTTATCACAGCAAATGACTTAATTATCTGCAGTATAATAATGAGTCACAGAACCAAGGATTTGGGCAGAACGCAAGAATAGGATCTGCTGGAGAACATATTGAATGTAAGTATAGCACGCGAGTGGATTTGTGGAGAGTACGACACCGAGTAGCACATGCATAGACGTGCACTTCAGGAAAGAAATCGATAGTACGCGACGTATAGGAATAAGAAATCGGTACGAATGCGTGCAAAGTCGAGTGGAAAATGGACTTGAACATTATTCAGTACTAATTCTTTCAGACGTTCGAATATAAATTAATATTCAGCAAAAACTTCATGTCACTGCATTTATTTAATACTTAACTTTCTTATACGCATTTCGGCTTTCACGCGCTCTGTGCGGTCGCTAAACTCTTGACCTTCGAATTTGGGAAAGCTGTCGTTTGCTGTTAGCCATAAATCCCTTATGTAGTTTATCCAAGAAAGTCGGGCTTCTTACATTAACACATCAATGTGTTAACTTATTATACCTAGTAAGGTGATAGGCACTTCATTTGACACTCTCTTAGGTGGTTATGTGTCAGGTTAAGCGTGATTCACCCCAATATTTTCCTTCTGCTCTTCACATAGAATCCCAATATTCGTCTGTATTTTCGTCTTTTCATGCGAAATATTGCTCAATTTGCTTTATCTTATTATTGTACTTCTTGCCTCACGCCAGAAGCACCAATTTTAGCTTTAATTAAATTAACTTTTGTCTTACCCCAATCTCTTTCGTTTGGAATTTCGGCTTTATGGAGTGGCTTTTCGTTCAGCACCTTCTGCTGTATAATTTTTTTTCCATAATTTGATAATCGTAATGTTATTTTAGCCTCGACATGGTTTGACAGTTTTTTTTTTCGTTTTTCACATTGTAATGCGCTTATATTCCATGCAATTAATTAGGTTATTACTTTTCAATAGCACATCTGTAAATCATTATTGTCAACCATGACAGATAACAGTTGAATGTGGAATAGGTTTTAGATGCTTCGCGTTCTACTTAGTTGCAGTAGTTTACTGCCTCATGCCCGACTTTTCAAAAACAGGATTCAAATGTCTAAACTCCTGGATGAAGTATTGCCTGCTCTATTGAGTTGATTAATTTGAGTGAATGATCATGCCCTCAATAAATGCAGTTTGTTGTTGTTACTGAGATAACTGTTACAGGTAATTCATAATTTAACAAATCTTTTTCCCTGAAAAGGTTTTGAAAAGGCTGTTCATGTCACTAATAGATTTCTAATCCATGCGCTTCAATAAGCTCAGTACTTGCATGATCAGTGCTTAAATAGTCCCACTAGATTAAATTGAGTTGATAAAACGTGGGTATAATTTATTGTTGATTTGTGCATATTTCTAAATTCCCACGGTTATGCTTACCTCTAATCAAGTCCACTTTTGACCATTTTTTTCCCACGAATGTAATTCTATTCCATTGCAGTGAGATGAATTCGGCTGTGGCTTCGATATAAAGGGTAAATTTTACAGAAAAGTACTTGTTTGTTTTTTCCCCAGGTTAAAGGTGCTCACGCACACTGCGTTTCCTCTAAAAATTTAAATCCTTCTTCATTTACTTGCTTAATGAAAACGAGAAAATAATTGCTGACTTGAGACCACCTAAATCATAGAAGAGACTACCAAAATGGTGAATCGCATTGGCTGTTAAGATAAGGAGACTATGACCGCTTCTCAATGCTCTCTCAATATTGTGAAGCTTCCCTGTTCTTTACTTGCTGTGATAGCAAAAAATGAATTTTGCATTTTCCTCATAAAAGATTCTGGCATTAATATATTTTAAGATGAAATTAACGAATATTGGTGATTATCACATCCTCGTTTTTATAGAATCCTGCTTTTGGGAATAAATCGAAACACAAGTATATAGTTTCGCACCTTACTCAAATGCGTTTATTTCTTGTTCTGTTGGTGAAACCGGTTTGCTTGTGGCTTTATTCCGTAATCAGATTGAATTCGCTCATCAGCTTTTACCAATTTTAACATCTTTAACGCACAGACTCAGTCCTGCAACTTAGTCTAATTTTCAGGCAGGAATCTAAGCTTAGAGATTGCTGTTTCCAAACTTTACACCTGGAATCATTTCCCTTTACTATTCCCCAAGGTGAAATCCATCTAAAAGATGGGATTTTAGTGAGATTCTTAAACCTTAATAGTTTCTTTTTTGTGATCTTCCTCCTCCCGTCTCGTTTTTGGTGTTTATTTCTTTTACTAAAATCCCACGTTAAGCCGTCTCTCTCCTCCTTTGTATCTTTTATTCACATAAGTTTTATTGATTTGCTTGTCTGATCGCTTGCTTTCAACTGACATTGTGCATGATTTAATTTCAGAAATCGATGGCAGAATGTGAGGTAAGTGTGAAACGCTACTCTCGCTCTCAACCTCCCAACCACACACACCCACCCACCCATTCGATCAATAAATTGATGATCGTATCCCATTTATGGATTGATGGTTGAATGTTGGTAACTTCGGGATGTGTACGATTGATTAATATGCTGCAAGAAAATTTTATCTACACTAGATTAGAAATACACATCATATTTGCACGCTGTCTATAATGGTAATTGAAAATGCCTTCTATACTCCTCGTTCTAGTGGCTGTGAAATGATTGAAAGTGTTAAAAGGTTGGCTCTCGTGTCAATGTAGGAATGGGTTTTCCAACACACATCTTCGGTAGTTGAGGGGTGGTATCATATGGAGTGTTTGGTGAGAAACTAGAATTCTGCCATCCCTTATTATTCATCGGAATCAGCTAGTGAAGTTGGCCATTTTTCTTACGGGTGTACGCCAATGGGCGTTAGATTTGGAAGAGATTGTTTTGGAGAGCGAATCTTTCCATTCACTTGCATCTTCCTGATTTTATTCGTTTACGAAATTGTTGAGTCGCAGAGGAGAGGCATTTCCTCAAATTAGCCATGTTCAAAAAGATTGGATGGTGATATCACTCCCATCTTTGGAGTGTAGGACTGCTAGTTGGTACAAACCGGAGACTTCTAGTTTTCTAATGGTTTAGATGACAGTGTAATACTGCCTAATTTGACTTTCGACTACTCAAGCAACTATTGATTTTATGGGCAGAAGGTTTGAGCAGCATACCTGTTAGCCCAACCCCAAATTCCATACAACCTCTCCTAAACAAATGTGTGGATTTGACCCCTTTATGTTTGCTTTTCTTGCCGTTGACTTCGCAACTTCCGGTTGATTGGAGCTTTGACGCTAGTTGCATATTTTGGCAAACATAAGGAGAGATTGGTGTCTAGTGTACACTCTGACTGGACATTCTCTGAATCCAACTCCTAGAAACTGTGCTGCATGTGTAATTGTGGGTTTTTTTATTTCCCTAATGTCAGAATATACTGATTGCGCTGGCATCTAGTTATTTCATGTGGGTAAATTGAACTAGTTTATGCATGAAAAATATGTGCATCTTTCATCTAGGAGTCATCATTCACTTGCTACATAGCCAACTTATCGAATGTATTGATTTGTGAGTATGTTCATTCTCTCTCCTCCTTCCCACTCCTTACAGGCAGAGGAGGATACAATGCGCTGTCCAATCTGCCGCGAGACCATCATTGTTCCACGAGGTGGTGGAGGTGCAGCAACCTTTCCTCCCGCTTTCATTGTCAACCAACTGCTGGACTTAATGGCTAGTCAACGACGAGATCGTGTTCCAAAGTGTCGACGACATCCAGGACAGGAACTGCTCTTTTGTGAAACCTGTGATGTTATCTTCTGTCCAGATTGCCGTGGTGGCAATACCAGGTCAGCTGTTTATCCTCTTGCTTATCACGTGTGCCCATTTTAATCATTGGGAAATGTATAGTCATGCAGGAATGAGGAAAGGCAGTCAGGAGTTTGAGAGGTGTGGAGGAGATTGGAGGTGTAAGAGGGAGACCAATGTGATGTGTAGAACCTGACTTTATTTGAGATTAGGAGTCTTCAGGTTGCTTTGAATCTCAAGTTTCAATGTCACCCAATGTTCGATAAGACTCACTGAGCACATAAGTATCACAGAGCTCACGAGGTTCCCTATCTGGTTGTCTATATGAGTGAAGGGTAGAAAGAGTGGCGGCTACACACAGTTTTTCTACACTTAATTGAGGAATTATCAGTTATGTGGCCTTCCTTAGACCTCCATGAGTTGATGAAGGTCATAGTTTCATTGTGGATTTAATCGATCACCAATATGTGGATTGTGCATATATTGCGTTAGTTACTTCGATGTTCGGTTGGATTTTATGCCTCACCAACATTGGGAAAAATGCTGAGTTGGGAAAGTAACTCAGGCGGTTTCCTGTCATGCGATGATAATTTTGCACAAAGCTCCTTCGCCTTTCTCACTCCTTTTCCCATCTTTCCTTAAATTTTCGTTAAAATTGTATAGTCTCTTTTCATGACTTTTGTTCATAATTCATCATCTGGTAAAACGGTATTCATACTACCTCACTCTCATAGCTGAATTTTGTGGCTATTTTGCTGCCGTCATTTTGTGATGACGGTACTACTTAATAGAATGCGTTTAAGTACTACTTATTGAGTAATGAAAGTGTTGGTTTATTCCCTCCTTCATTACCGATTGCAGTTTCCTTTAATTCTGACTTAAGAGCTTATTCCTTTTAGTAATCACAAGACAATGGAACACCGAAAGTGTTTCACTTGATTTGGCCTCTTGCCTGTATGCTTTTCATAATACATTATGCGTTTTTTTCATGTCCTAACTTTTATGATTTCACCCCTAAGTTCTTGTATGAGTTCATGTCTGGGCTTTTTGACCAAGTCGATTAATTTTGTGAGCGTTCAGTCTTGATGCATTTGCCTTAGTCATCAATTGTGTTGATTACAGAGAGTAATAGTTGTCTAATCCAAATAACAATTCGTTATTTGCACCATTTTCGACCAATCATGCACATCCAATAGTTGTTGATACTGTGAAATAGGTTGGTATGTATCAGTGTAATGTGGAACTTACTTAACCCTGTTTTGATTCAGAAGGCTATGGTTATATTTTCTTTGCCAGGGCAAACTCAAATTCCTACCACGTAAAGCCTTCCATAGTTTGGTCGCCTATCATTTAAGACACGACTCCTATGACCTGAAGTAATTCCCCTTAAAAAACGAAAGACTTTCCTCTAAAATGACAATAAATAATCTCTCTTCCAACTTGGCGTGCAGCGAACCATCAAGATGGGATACAATACATAGACCGAATCATGATAAGATGGTTTGTCCGGCATTTATTGCTAACCTGATGAGCTAGTAATGAAAAGTTACCATATGTCAGTTAGAATTAATGGAAGAAATAAGGTTTTTTGTGCTTTTCAGGTCTCAGTAGCACAGTCAGTGAGTAGAACTCGAGTTTCACACTCTTCTATCCGATGTGAATATTGGAAATGGTTTCCCTAAAAGATCTTGGGGGTTAAAATATCATTTTCAGGGCCTTCCTATCTTCTTCATCTGGAGACACTAGGATGTAATGCTAACATTTGTAACGATTTTACTAAAATGTCAATTAGACATCTGTCTTTTGTAAATTAAAATAGTTCGATACACGACACGAATCATTCAATCCACGGGATGAGATGGGTACGTCAAAAATACTTGATAGTCACGTGCTCCTGGACTCCTACTGGCCATACGCCAAGTATTCAAGTTGGAATTTAAAAAAATATCCCCAAACCAGGTGGTCACTATTTCTTTGCGTGTCCCTAGGCCCGGTGTCGTGCAATATGCAGTATTTATGCCCCTTTGGTGACCGACGCACTGGCACTGCGATATTATCTCTCAGTTGGTTAAGGACACTATATGTTATAGGCCAATGTGATATATTATTTCCATCTTGACAGAGGTTTATTTGTGCTTGTGTTATGCACTATCTTTGTATTTCGCTCACGTTCAAAGCGAGTTGCAATGTCTCCATTATTGTGACCAATAATTCAACATTATTAAGCCATCTAGTTTGTTATTAAATTCTAACTTTTTTTGATTTCGAGGATCCTCATTTTATGTTTAGTTAGTTAATTCGAATGTGGTTTTTTTTGGGTAAATGATAGAATTAAATATTCTCAGCAAATCAATTAGCAATTGGGCTTCATGATTAATTATCTGATTATAAATAAACGCGACTCAAATGTTCATGCGCTACGTACTTTCCCCATAAGAACTAATCAGGATTGGAGGGGTCGAATCCTCCAACTCTGTAATTGGTGAAATATTTAAGCCATGAATTTATCATTTTTATAAGATTTAGAATTGAAATAATTACTGTTTATGTTAATTCAGTTACGATAATTTGAAATAAGAGAACTCTGTCTTCCAATCTCGTTGTTCCTTGCATCTATTTTCAACAAACAATTGATTTCTTCAGGTAAAATAAAACGTTTATTTAGGGGTGTATTGAAAAGGAAACTAGCCCTTTTTTGACCTCAGTGACTTCCAAATCCCTATAGGAAGTGGTATCCTAGAGTCTCCGTGATGGTAACTCCAAACGCTTCCATCACCTTTACTCTCCGGGCCATTATAATCCCCAGTTGTGCACCGACTTCGTAAAGGAACGTGGTAGCCACTACGACGATGATGTCATATTAGTTATCGAATCATTTTGTCAGGGTTTAATTTGATTTGCTCGATAACTTGTTGACTAATTTTTATTTAATCTTTACCGATGTGTTCTTGATTTCTTTTATGGTACACTCGAGGCATTGATTTCTGAAACCGCGTAACAAAGCAATTTTAAGTTGGTATTTGGAAGTATTTCATGTGAATTTCTCACTAAATTTTTACAACGTAATGTATTTTAATTATTGAACTGAGGAAATAGTTTTTCATTTTTTCCGGTTTCGGTGAAATTGGAAAGTTGTTAAGGTTAAGTTTTTCTTCATTTATTAAAGACCAGCATGTCTTATCGTGATACACGAGTTGTGATGAGAAGAAAATGCCTGCCAAATGCTTTGGCTAGATTTCAATTATTCTCTCTTCAACTGTGGAAAGGGAAGTTCTGCCACCTCCCTATTTTAGACATTTTTTTTCCTGGTAAAATGTGAAAGTTGATGCAGACGTGAAAACTTTACTAAACCGTGCATCTTCTTCTAGTAAGCAGGTTCTGTGGAATAATGAATATGTACTAAGATCTTGTAGTGTGTCCTTATGCTATCCGGAGGTTGAGATCCTAACAGATTGTTCACACATAACATGCTCTCACATGTACTTCTAATATACTCATGACGGTATAAAATTAAGCACTGTGTTGATCTTTTTTATTCTCGAAATAAAGTGTACTGTTGAGCTAAAGCGTGCACCCGTGCTGCTACCGGTTGAATGTTATGCCACTTCTGATATGCATGCAAGCTAGACTTGCTCTCTATGAACATCCTAGCTCAGGCCCATGAGAAGAACTCAACAAAACCTTTTATATTAATTGGTCTTTCCAGTTTTGACCACAGGAGAAGAATAGTTGTGAGGTACATAAATCGAGTAATCAACTCCGTTCGCGTAATTTTCCCAAATTCTGCTTAGAACTTTAGAAGTTTTCTGCTTTCTTACTGGCAATATGCCATAATAAATGCAATGCTAATGATTAAAAGTCCTGCGCGTTTTGAACGTGTAAAAATGAAGTTCGTGCTTAGCTTAACGTTGTTTGTTGATTTTTCTTTTCCCATTTTAATTTGTTAGCTTCACTGTGTAATTTTCCCAGTATATCTTCCCTTTTAAACTTTCCCTTTTTCTCTTGAGAAGAAGGTATGCAGCAGTTGGAAGCAAATGGGTGCTTTTTAGTATTAGTAAGTCGGTTAAATTCATGGTTCCCATGTTTCTCCATCCTGCTAAAACGTTTTCTAACGCTCACTTTGTGCTCAGGGAGCTTTTCTGAAAAGATAATTTAGGTGTGCCACTTTCACTTCACTAGCTTTCTTTGCGCCGATGGACATTGAACTCGAATTCTGAATTCGCAAACGAGCATAATAGTCTCTGCGATAAATGTTTCACCGCACCACGAGATATGAATTATCAATCGATTAATCATTGCTCTACTTTTCCTAAATATTGTTTTCTTGCAAACTAAAATTGTCCTTTATTAAGAGATGCTAAAAGATATATTTCCTTCTATTGCTCTATTCGTCGCAGTGACTTTATTTTCTCCTCTGGGAGGTGTCAGACATTTCATTTCAATTCGCTTGCTTCCCATTCAGTCTCATTCGCCTGGCTTCCTATTTTCCTTTATTTGGAAGCAACGAGTAATATTTTTGGCTTCCATAGAAGAGTTGGCGCTCTCCCTTTCTTGATTTTATAGTTGTTCATTATGACAAATGAAAAAAATTTAGTTCTCTTGAATAGCATTTCTCAACTCTCTAATTAAACACAAAGAAGTATTTTATTTGAACTCATTGTCATAGTCTCGTTCTCGCAACAACGCGATTGGCGTAAAATAAGTGTATGTAGGCGAATGTTCCCTTTGAATTATGAATTGTAAATTTTTACCATTGTTTTAAGCGGATCACTTAATGACTATTTGTTAGGCAATATCGGAAAGTTCATATGATTGTCTATATTAGCAGGCGGAATAGGCCAACAACTTATTTTTAAATATACACTTGGCGAGATCTGCCTTTTTATTGAGGTTCATTTTCCTCTTGTATATTCATATTTATTTCCTCTAAAATCCTTAACTTTTCAACTAAAAAACACTGACACAGAAGGATACAATACTGAGTATTAATCTCAGCAACTCTTTGTCAAAATCATTTAGTATAGCATTGTCTAAAACTTGTCGTCGGTGAATGGGCAACATCATGGATAGACCCAAATCTTCGCCACGCTCTCCCCTCCCACCCTCCCCCCCGCCCCTCCCCACTTCCGTTTTATAACGTCAGCGTAATATGAGGAACATTCGGATGTGACTTAGAGTTTTTCTGATTAATTTTGTCCTGTTGCTGGGGTTCTGAACTGGCCTAGTATTCATTGATTTAAACTTATCAAACACAGGTGTGTAAGGTAGCATTTATATATATTATCAGGATATCCCAGTGGCTTCAGTTATACTGTTTGTAGATTTTTATTGATCTCTTATTTGCCATGACAATATCATACTGAATGTGTTCCCCTTCTGTGCCCAGAGGTCACGCGACGGAAGCCTGTGGTGGTACTGATCCAAATGGTGCATCAATTCTTTCCAGTGGTGCTGCTCTCTCCCACAATGTCATCAGTTTTTCAGTCGCCATCAAAAGGTGCTCTGAAATCCTCCTCTACAAGGCTTCGCTGTGTGTTCAGGAACTTAATAGTGCACAGGAAGCCGTCACTGCAGAATTGCAACGACTGTCAAAATCTTCAGAAGCCTGTATTGCCGTGAGTTATTGAAAATTCTATTTTATTTAATCTTATATCTTGCGATTTACTTTGATATGAATTGCGAATTCGGAGCGACTATTTTGGCTGTCTATTTGCGATAAGCTTTCCTTCACTTATAATTATTATTTTCGGTTATTGATTGAATAAGAAATGATTTTCTTTCTTGTCTCACTTTAGAGTAACTGTAGTTATCCAACTGGTTGGATACTCTATGAATTAATAATTATTGAATTACTGTTGTTTGGGACTCAGTTAGTCAGTTTCGTCAGTTTTTTAATAAAGTTGAACAGACTTCTCTTCTCTACGATGTCTAAGGAGTGGTCTTGAAACCATTCAGATTTTTCGTTGACATCAGGTCTGCTTGTAGTGTTTTCCTTATGTTGAGCATTCATATTAGGACACTTCATTGAATCTGGATGGTTTTACACAGAAATGTATTGTCATTTATTTTAAATTATTCAACAACGATTTTCAGCCCAAAAATCCAGACAGCATTTCATATTCACCTACTTTCGCTTTTCAAGAGGGCTATTTAAGCAGGTAAATGAGGACTAGCTTCCATTGTTTCTTTTGCTATGGCGTTTGCTTTAGATGGGCGTATGATTACTTTCTTTCCCTGGAAACTGTAACATTGCAATTTGACCTTTTGAATTAAGTAGGGACGTAAAAGCGCCGTTCAAAAACCATAAAATTAGTACTTGTTTACGTCGGTTATGACCCAGTGCTTTATCATGAATAGGGTGACTTTTTACGCCTCCTATATTGTTCTATATTCCATCGTATCTTAAATAGTCCATGGAATTGAATAAGCGCCGATGAAAGTATTGCTTAGTAATATACATCGAATTCATATGTTGCCTGTTACTGCTCTAGAGTGCGTAAATGAGACTGCCGGAGAAATCTAAAATTGTCATTTGAATAGAAGTAGAGATCTGTTTTCACCTTGTGGAAAAAAGTTGATACGAAAGCCAGCGTATTTGCTATTATTGGATGCTTTCAGACGCTTGATTAAATATTAAATTAAACGAAATAGCACCTAAGCGTATTGTAAATCCTTTTAAGGTGACTCTCTGTTCCTCTCGTAAGAAGCATAATAATCAAATGCATTCGGACAAATTTGTGATTATTTATACTTTTTACCAGTATTTTCTTCACTTTTTCTCGATTTCCTTTCCTCTTGTGGAGGGGTATTGTTTTATTTTTTCTCCACTTTCTACTGATTGGCGTCCTTTCTTCCAATAGAATTCATCCTTTTCCTTCACCTATTTCGAGTTTCTTTGGAGAATTAGCCGGGGGGAGGGAGGGGGAGATTTGACTAATTTAGGGTAGTTTCACGGTGAGGCTGACGTGAAGTCAGCACATTTAGGTCAGTGTAACTCGAACAGTTTCGTCCTCATTATTTCTCGAAATGTGCCGTTTTTCTTGAAAAATCGCTTTCCCGCTATATATTTTTCTCCTCTCCTTTACCTTGCTAAAGAAGTACTGGTTTAGCTTTTTACTCCGTTTTAACTTGTTTGTCGAATTTATCCTCTGAACTTAGCGATGATTTATTTTTTTGCAATATATCGATGCTGTCTATTTCTGTTAACTCCTTAAAGTTTTAAACGGCAATACAGTGTCCTCTCCTCGAAGAATTTCTTTGCATTCCAAGTTTGCATTCGTTCCCTTCTATTCTCCTCCGCTTTTTAACTTTATTTTTCCCATTTCCAATTATATCGTGTACTTTTCTATGCCGAGGTCCCTCCTCCAATTCCCAGGTTTCTAAACTTTGTATCTTTTTCCCCCTCAACATTCTTGTTTCATTTTTGTCTTTTCTGTATTAATTTAGTGCGTTCTTCTCAGTAGGTGGTGTGACTTACTTTTTGGAAACAGATGTAATGAATTTTAAAATACTATAGACATGTGACACTTATTCAAACACTTAGGGGACGTTAAATTCCATAATTTGAAAGCAGCAACTTTCTTCTGGCATTATTCATTCAACTCTTTGCCCTTTGCTAGGGCCCTCTTTTATAGTCCTTCACCATTCGCAGCTACTACTATTACAGTGGGCTATGTTTGAGTTAATCTAGTGAAATTCAAGTAAGATAATTTAATACGTTTGTGGTATCCGCGCGCTCATTGTTAGATCACTTAAGTAGATTCCCATTTTATACACGCGTCTAGTTTGTCCATCTATTCCATTGTGAATTGGACTATACTTGTTCTTTGGGGGCTTTGTATGCAATTATATGCGTTAGTTATTTTAGGAGTTTATCTTTGCTTTTACTCACTAACTGGAGAGGTAGAATCGAATTTACTCAAACATTTTCGTGCGCGCTACCCAACCAAATGGAATTTTACAATAATTGGTAAGGAAAATTCAAAGAATCACGGGTTACACTTTTGGGGAAAATTTCCCTTTAAATTTTATTATTCTCTATTAATTCATCACTTAAGTATTCCGTTTTGCCATCAACTTTCCAATGGACATGCCTAATGGATGCTCAAGAGTAGCAAACCTGTCGAATTTTCCTCACATGACGACTCCTGGCCTTTCTCAAGTGCTCTTCCAAATTCCTCTTTCAGTCACCCTTTTAACCCTTTTTCAGGTGGCCTATTGTCAGCAAAATTTACATTCAATTTCGCACTTTTTCACTCTTATCGGGTCTATTCTATTCTGTGTCAATTCAGTTGACCTCAATTCAGTCTTCCACAGTACTCTTCTTCGTGCTTTTTTTCTTGGCACTTTCAAATTAATGCACCTTTATTTGTGCTTGTTTTGGTGGCTTTTATAGTGTGTGTATTGTACTTTAGTGACATGGGCATGAAATAAGCCCAGGTTGAAGAACAGTGAGATAGGAGTCAACAGCAGATGTGCGCGCACTTTAACTTTTGTCGATTTATTATTATAGTTGGTCTAAATGATCGAAAAATGGTCACTCGTTTTATGAATAATTGTGCTTTCAATATTACACTTACCAAAGAGCGCGGAGAAGAAAATTCCTTTCTCTTCCATTTTTTGAGTCCTAGAGTGCCCTCTCTCTCCCTTTGCCTTTTCACTTTAAATTTGCTGGAAGCGCTAATTCCACTATTTTATATATTTTCCCTCCGTATGCCTCCCCTCTTGAGGTGCTGCTCTACGCACTTCCATTCTTAACATGTTGTTGTTTTTTTGCAAATTCTGTCTCGACTCCGGTGTTTTAGCCATGAAATTATGTGGTTGACATTCCAGTGGATGTTTCCCGCGCTCCTTTTGATATACCAGTTGGGAGAGGAGGGAGGGAAGGAAAGGAGAGGAGATACTCTTATTAAGGATTTATTAACCTACTATCTCCAATGCACATTTGCGTGTAGGAAATAAAAGAAGTGATAATCCATCTGATAGGAGATTGGGAATACCATTCAAAATGATCTTTGCCGTTATCTGACCGCTTATTTACATAAGCCCTCATGAAAAAAAGCATTGGAATTGAATATATTGTTTTTTTTTAATGAAATTGTTAGCTTCGTTACTTTCAAAGGAATTAATTCAATGAAAGTGGCATCCACCCTTGATATGCAGCTAAGGGGCATTCTGCAGTGCATATCACCCTTAAATTGCTTCCACTCCGTTTTGAGTACTAATACGTAAAGTTACATTCATTTAATGTACCAATTTAACTGTGCAACATTAACAGTCAATGATTATCCTCCAACAGCCATTGTAGGGTGGGTTTCATTTTAGACAAGGATGTGAGAGGATTTCTATGGGATTTTTGAAGCTTTATATTTGTTGTCATTATCAAAGTCCCGGAGAGTGTTAGAAGACTTAATTATTTCCAATGTTTTTTTTTGTCTACTTTCGATAGCATTTGATGTTCTCACATTTAGAAGTTATGCAAAGCAATTGTAAAGTGATTTCCTGTGATGTTAATGAGGCGGTTAATTGTTCAAGGAATTTTAAAATCGGTTATTTGAGCACGTGCTTAGATGAATACAAATACTGCTAAGACATGTTAAGCCAAACTGAAGGTCACGTGTTCCGCAATTATTTGAACGGTTTAAGGCACTACAGCCGAATGCCTTTATGCGAGTCAGCTTTGAAATAGAATTGATGTACGCTCAAATTAATTGATTTCTGGTGTGGATTCGCCTCATAATCACTCTGTGTATGCGCTTCTATCCATATTTTCAGTTGTTGCGCTAGTGATTAAAGAAGTCAGCTGCGTACGTTTCATTTTTTTTTTCATTTGACCGCATTAGCCAATTTGCTAAACTACGCGCACCGTCTTATTTGATGTATTAATACGTCATCACCTCGAGGGGGTATTGGTTGGTATGGTTCGGGTCACAGTGTGACATCGTTTTACGCAGTTTTCAAAAATCGAAACAAACGTGTTACTGTGCTCTTCCTGCTATGCACGATTTATGCTTTAACGTTAATATATTTAGGACAGTAAGTACAAATCATATTTTTAGCTATAAAAGCAGCTTTACCTCCCATATAAGTCGAGAAATTTTGTGAAATGCTGAACTTAAACGCCTGATAAATGCCTTTAGGAACGTATTTTGGTCACTCAACTTGGTCGTCGTAGAGTTCTATGGGTGAGTAATTGGGAGTTTTTCGCTTCTCACTTTGTCAAGACTCAACCGGTGTGATTGGTCATTTCATTCACTTCACGTGTACACCAATTGACATCGGCTTCACAGAAGGTCACAGCAGCCCATAGGATTTACTTCTCTAGAACTGTCTTTTAACTGGTAAGTAGGGGTCATTTCCTTCTCTAGATCTGAACTATTGAACTTTGAACTATTTCCTACAAATTCCAATTTCTTATCGAGTGGGTTTTAAGAAATGTCAGTTATTTGATGAGATTCTCCATGCTCTCCACTTTTATTCTTTTTAGCTTAAATTCTATCGATTATTTCAATCTGTGGTCAATGTAAGCGGTCATTTTTGTTAATGAATGTCCATCATTTCTTACTTCTGGTTCCACCTTGGAAGGAATCGCACTTCTTCATGTTGTCCAAGTTTTGGTAAAATTGAAGAATATTTTAAATTTATTTTCTCGATTTATATAAAATCTCATATTTGAGCTTAGACTTATAAAAATTTTATTAGTATTCAGTCATGGGAGCGGAATAAAGGAACTATGCTTAATCGGTCAGTAGAATGCAGAATACCTTCGATCAGATCCTCGCTCTGCATATCCTGTTCGATATTGATCGAATTCCAACAAACAATGACCACAACTGCAATTCCTACTGGTTCTCTAGTGGTCCATTATTTTTATAAAGACTTCCACATCACAACTGGTAGCTTAGCTGTCATTTGGGACTCAAGTTTTGTCCGTCTGTCAGTGTTTCCTTATTTGTACGTCAATAGCGTGACAATAGCTTGTATTCCTACATTATGAAATTGCTTAATTAATAGAATTTCGGGGTTTTCTTAACCTTCTCTCTAGTCTGAGGCAATTTTAGTCTATCAACTTCTAGTGGACACCACTAAACCTTCCAACTTGATAAAAATAAGAGACTGAGCAAATGCACAGGAGGTGTTTCTGTTACGGTATCACTACGGTTATAATATTTCTCCCTTTTAAAAATGTACTGATTTAGTTAATCACCTTGATTTTTCACGATTGAGCGAAAAAACTCAAGGAATGAGTTCGTGTCTAACTCCACCAGTCGATTGTACCATGGTTAATTCTGTTTGCTTCGATACACTTCAGTTTGATTTATTTGTTCCGCCCAAGTGCCTTAATCTCATGTTTGCCAGTTTATTCGCTTCACTATTTACCGCACTCTATTCTCTCTGTGACTCATTTCTCAACTAGTAGGCAGTTGTATATATGCTAGAAACCTGACTCTTATGCATTTAAATACTTATCAAATGAAATAACTCCATTTTTTGTCATCGAATAAATTTTTAACATACACATCCGGATAATTGTATCGAAGGGTCTATCTGGATGCCCGAACATGATTAATCAGCTTGATTTTTCCTCTAATTCGAGTAAATGATAACTTTTGGTTGGAAGAAAATTTTGAGTCGTAGAAAATTTAAAAAATTTGTTTACTACATATCCATGAAAGTTTTCTTACTCCGGTCTATCTTTGCAGTTCAGATTGGTCATCAAATTAGCAAGAAAAATAGGACTTTGCCCACCAATAGGAGGATACACCTTTTGAGTAAAGTAACTTTTAAACAACCTAGATACCTCTAAAGAATTCTTATATATTCATTTAGTGGTCAACATCGGATGATTTCATTTTTTTCCGCTGATTTTATTCGCACTATGGGATACTCATCAAATGCGGATATAATTACTTTTCTTTATATTTAGGACGATTGAATGTCAGTGTGCATGATCTGATCTTCATTAGGTCAGAAGAAAGACTAAAAATGTCACACAAAATTCTGCACTTTTGCTCTTCATGAAAAAGGAGTATGGGATGGAAAAGTACATTAAAATGTTTTTTTTTTGCAAATGGATATTTTGTGAATTGATAAGTAAAGAATAGGAGGAGTGAATGCACTGAACAAAGTTAAGTTGAGTTGATTGCCTGCCGAAGGCCAACTACTTGGCTGTGACTAAACTGGTTTCCGATGCTTTGCCACACTTAAATTCTAAATCAATTTCGTTTTCCCAGCAAACTTAGGCACTTGAGAGCAACTCACAGTTTTCATCTCTCATGCATTTGATTATCGATTATTGGATTCCCGCGCTCACATCTGGCTAGCTATTTATTGGCTAACCAAGTAGCCAATTATTTATCCACTATTTCAGATCTGTGTAGGTAAATTTACTTTGTCAATAGATCGGAGATCATTGGAGTCATGGGTCTTCTCTTTCAGTCTTTGAGTCCGAGTATTGAAGGACTCTCAAAACAAGATTCTTTAACATTTTTTTAATTCACTTTGGTAAAAGAATCACGCTTGCAGTTTTTTGCGTTCATTTGAACAGCGTCCAGTCAATACAGCTGGAGAGTTATGACTAGCGATGTGTACTCACATCTCCCTCGGTAATCCAGAGTTCACCTCTTAAATCTGAGCACGCGTCGATTGCAAGTTTGGTGATACGGACGATCGATTCTTGTGCTCTCCTTCATTTTCTTCCGTCATTTTCTGGCCTTTCTATTCCGAGTTTCCATGGCCGCTGTACAGTATAATTTGGTTATTACCCACTCTTTTATTTCTGATCTGAAAACAGTAGTTGGTTGTTGATTGTGATGCCTTAGCGTAGGCCTTTAGCTCTAACAGTGACTGGAATTTTAATGAAGGCCAATTGAGAATTTATAAAAGCGACAACTCAGTCATTCAGGAGTCACAGCAGCAATCATCAAAAATTCTTTCAAAGCAGCCAAAAGGCTCTTCTATCGGTCAGCGCTGTTCATCACATTCGAACAGCTCCAATATCTCCATCAACAGCAAGACAATTTTGAAAAGGTTCAAGTAAATCTGGTGTTAAACACTGACGTACAAATTGTATCTTCTATTCAGTCAGGCCTCATTGTCTCAGCCTTAATCTCAATGGCCGACAGCCTCACTAAACAAATTAGCTATTTTCACCATGATGTGGAAAATGGTATCACTGTTCGCAAATCATTTCCAGAAATATGCGCATTTTGTTCAAACATGGATGCAAAATACCCCTGAGGATAAGAATTCAAATCTTATTGCGAAAACTTGGTATAACCTATTATTATAGGTGTGATAACTCAATTAACTCAGCAATTATTCGGTCTGTCGTTCTTAATCAAATTCTCCAAAACTCCATTTTCGCACATCATCTGAACCTCCATCTGTTTGTTGATTTTGCAATGAATGCAATTGCGCCCAGTTTCGTGCTAAAAGGGATCCATAAGAAATCTTGTTTCCGCACAAGATAGAAAATGGTTTAATCAGAATCCTTGCCAACTTCCGAGAAGGAGGAGGATGGAAACAAAGGAAAAAACAAAAATTCTGACAAAATTCTGAAAATTCTTCAAAACTCGAGAAGAGAAGCTTTTCTGTCGGCAAGAAGTCCTATAACAGTGGTCTTAGATCTCAGAGACAAAAGAATGTGTTCAATGCTACAGTTTAGGCCAAAGGAGTGAACAAACGCAAGTACCTAAATCTGAAAATCAATTGTCCTGAAATAAACATGTGGCTAGACACGGCCTCAGATGTCTCCTTGATCACGCCTCAATTCAAAATGCATAGCAATTAGCTGGTGTGAACCACGCGCAGTCTTTTGCATAGGCCACCAAATTTCTATTAATCGCAAAGGCTGATGATCACCGATTTCTCCATCAACCTCAGGGGACAATGGAGAGGATCAAATTTGTAAAGCTCTATTTAATTTTTGGAATCGTCAAAGTTTCCACTTTTTATTTAAAGACTGCATTATGTCCGAATTTCATGACTGAATTCTCCAGTTTAGAGCTAAATTGAGTGATTATTTTTATGTTTTGTTAAATATGGTAGATCTGTTATTTATTTATTTATTTCTATTCACACGTGTGATCTGCACCCTTTTGCATCTATGTAAGAGAATATATTTGTTACGCCGAGGGTGTGTGATTCACTCTGAACTAAAGAAACCACATCCTTTTTTTCAGCAATATTTGACCGGTCCACGTAGCAGCTGTTGCAGTGGACGCTGTTTCTACCATCATGGTCAGCGAATCAGTTGTGTTATTTATGCACAAAAGTGCAAGAAGTCGATGGCTGTTGATTAAATTTATCGTATGAGATGAACTATAAAATCAATAATTTAACAGCGTACTTCGTGCATAGAATGGAATGTGGGCGTATATATAATGTGCGAATGCAGGCAAATGTTTCTTAAGGGCTGACCAAGTTTCTTACCTTTTTCTTTGGTTATTGGTTCACGTACGTCATGTGATGGCAATAATTTGTTTCAGATTGCCTTGGCTTACTTGTAGCTTGTCGACATGTATATTAAAATCAATTACTCAGGTGATGTTATGTTAGTGGATTTACATTTTTGCCCACAGCGACCTATTTCGTCTCTAGATCGAGTTGGTCCGTTTATTAACCTTCGTCTTTCAAAATGTGTAGATTTTGAATCCTTCCACATTTTTTGACAATCATTTTGCGTTTACTACGCTAATTCTGCGGAGTTTTATCATTTATGATTTGTTCTTTTCTGACTAATTATCTGTCATCCTCTTATCACAGGAATTACTAAGTTGTAATTTTTTATTACAAAACTGGGCAGATATATACAACACACACTGGATAAATTTGACATTCTGTCTCCCTTCCTCTTAAATTTTCTCATTGAAAGGCTATTTTATTGCTTTAATCTAATTGTGAGACTTTCAGGAATTTCCTGGCGACGATAAACGAATGAAATGAAACTAAGAAATCGGTTAACTACTCCAAGATCTTGATATTATGTTTCTGTCATCTTGTCAATTTGAACCACTATTTTCTCCTTTCCATTTCTTGTTTCTTCCGCAACTGTTTTGCCTTAATTCCCACCTTCTGGCTTGTTAATAGGTGTGAATTGTTTGATTAGTTCTGATTTCTATTTTTCTTGACGCACTATTTTCCCACTAAACGAATGATCCATCATTTCTGCCAATCTGTGTAACGACTTAAGTCAAATACATTTTTAGCTAAAATTATTGCCCTGATTTTACTATCTTTAGTTTAAAAGGCACAGAAGCACAGCTGCAAGATTTTCACTTTAAAAGAGCTGTACAATTCCAGTTGATGAAATAAAAGGACCAGGTTAGTAGACTGCACATTGTCAAGTAGATATTTACATGTAGTGCAGTCTTCTTGGTGATAAAATTGATCGAATCTGCTATGCCCACTTGTTTGTTCGCTATCCCACAATGGGTGTATTTTCTTACACAAATCTGCTATCTGCCATCTTCATTTCACTTCTTCTTCTGCACCTATTTTTTGCCCACTTTGTGCGCATTTTTACCTGGTTGCGCAATTGACTCTCCATCTTCACACTCCATTTGGGATGATTGCCAGCGTGAGGAAAGAGAAAACGAACTAGCCAATCGTCTTCCCCCAACTTCACGAAGTCAGCTAATAGAAGATAGGCATAAGAGGAGAAGTTGGCAATAGTATATATTTGTTAGGAAAGAAGGGAGATGACCATCAACCCTACAACCAGTTTGATGTAAATGTGACTCATTGTGAGGCCATCAAGTTGAATAGGTAATTAAATAAGATCGATCAGTTGTTTAACATCCAGGAATGTGTCTTACTCTCACAACTCGAGGAAGCTACTAGTGAGTCATCTTGTTCCAAGATTTGCAGAAAACTCTATTAAAACTTATTCTCTGCCGAACGGAAACCTGAATACCATTTGTGTGCATTAGTTTAAATATGCTCTGTTTCCATTAACTCTTATGGCGAGTTTATTTTGCTTCCAACATCACGTGTTGTCTCCAAAATTTTTTTCCCCTAGAACTGTTGTCCTCTTTTGACTTGCAAGTGGGAATGTTTTTCCTTTGCTCGTACTTTTCTCTTCATATTAACATTTATTTTAATTAATGCAGAACTGTTTTGACCACACTCGTTTCGTTGAGTTAAATAAAAAGTGTTGTGGAAATTAGGAGACGAATTTACATTTTGTGTTTAAAAATCATGAGAACAATTTTGACTTTTCAGTTTGAATTCGAGCTATCTGAAGGTATTTTATGAATTACTCTTTTGGCCACCAAAAAAATTGACCTCACCTCAAGGCAGAACATACAACAATTTAATTGTGTAAATGGCTTTTGAAGTCGTTCATAATTTCACCAAACTTCGTAAGGGTTTCTACCTGATCGTATTAATTAACTTGCATCGATATTAACCAATGTGTTATAATACACACAACGTTTGCTTTTGCACAGGTAAAGAAATTGAAGCTTTTGTGGCGGAGTTCCCTTTTTTCTTAGTACCACCCACTACGCCCACGACATTTCTCTTCCATTTGTGCAGCAGGTTAAAAAAGGATAGCATCATTATAGCTGTTATGGATAGTAATTTAATTAGCAATGAATATAACTAGGCCTAGGGTAGAAAGCGCAAAGTTATAGAGAAGCAGAGTGCTCATTTTAATGAGCTCGTCGGTGGGTAAGAGGCCTCTCTACCTTTTGAGTTGAGCAAGTCTATATCATACTGTATCATTATAATGATTTACGGGCAGATATCCCATCCAGAAGATGTGAAAGACGATTTCGGTATGTTATATCGAAGAATTTTGTAGTTCAATAATTGTATAACCATAAAATTTGAGGCTATTTTCATGAAATGAATAATAAAATATTTCCTTCGTTGAGGAAAGATAATTTCGCATAGTTATATCTTTGTCTTGGCAACCACTTTGTATTGTAATTTCCATTTTTTTATTTCTTTGTTTCGGCCCCTATTCACCCTTTGAATTTGCCTCACTTGCAGGCTGCCGAATCCAGCTTCGCAGAAATCTGCGCTCTAGTGGAACGAAGACAGGCTGAGGTAATTCAAAATATTCACCGCAAAAATGAGGAAAAACGCCACGCACTTGAGGATCAGCTCGCTTTAATTGAATCCGAACGTAGTCTTGTCCGTGAACAGTGTGATCAGCTTAACAGTTTGGTGAGTGCAGATGATGGGTTCTTTTTATCAATTCGTTGAAGTCTAAAATTTCATTCTAATGCGAGATAATTTTATGAGCGTATTTCGGTAAGTTAATATGCGCTTCAATAACTCGGAGACCATGAGTTCCGTGCTCGTCAGTGCACTTCTGGTGAGTGGAATTGCAAACCGTACTGGTTGAATCTGGCTATTAAGGTTGTCTGATTTCTTTTTGTGTGTAAACGTTAAATGGATTGGAGTTTGATCAAAAATGCGTATTTATGACTTCGTTTGCTAGCCCAATTAGAGGGTAAAAATGAGAGGCTGAAAAAGACATTGTTGGTGTGTATTTAGATAAAATACCTAGTGCCCTATGGAGACGATTTCATGGTGAAATTGGTAGATTTTATTAAGTTATATTTATTTCCAAAGTGGACTAATTCCTTTTTACAACTCAGGAAAGCGAGTGCCTACAATTAGCTACCTTTCAAGCTAAAACAGGCTTATTTTGTAAGCGAAATCTTTTACTATATGCTAATACTGTATTGTATGCAAATACGCATATAACCACAGATTGGGTGCAAGATATTTGAATTGCAATGTGAAGTGGTTTTCAAAGCGAAACATGCGAAAAATCAGTTAGATAATCTCCGTAATGTCTTTCTTTGCATGGCTAATCTTATGGAATTATGGCTCTAGCTTCGAAGATATCTGCCAGGGGTTCAAGAGAGTTAGCTAAACTCCTCCCCCCTCCGGTTATGCACCTGCCGTCACGTTTATCGTCTGTTGACTCGCTGAGTTCGGTTATATCCGAGTCCAATCGGTCTGTCAAATAATTCGGCATAGCTATGGCACATGATGACCTAGCATTTTGTTTTAATTACGCTATCTGACATTATTTCAATTTTCGTCATTAATTCGGTAGTATATACAATTTAAAGTGTCGTGAAGATGTCTGTCTACCTTTCTTTCAATTATTAGAAAGAATAACGTTCTTCCCTTTAGTAACATTTGAGTAAAATTTCAACGCTTGTCTTGAGTTGGTAGTGTGTTCATTGACTCTACCAAATGGGAGATTTGAATTAAAAGGTTTGCCATTCAACGCACTGGATGTTAATTACTTGATTGTCAATTGGCATGATTGTGGACATCGGTTAACTTTACCAAGTTCGGATTAAATATGAATTGTTCTCAAAGTTGGATAGTATCTTGATTTAAATTGTATCCATTTGAGAATTTTAAGTATCAGATTGGTTTGCAATTCTCCCGGTATTTAGTGATGGTTTATTTTATACATTTTATGAATCGGTGAGATTTACACATCAACTGTTACATCTTACGCAGAAATCTGGCTTAGTGGTTCCCTGAGATTTAGAGTTCGGTATTGTACATAGGTAGAATTATCCTTAAATATTTTCATTTCTTCATAATTATTGGAACTAATATCTCTTGCAAACTGACGTTAAATATCAATGATTTTGCTAGGTATGGATTTTTTTTCAATGAGATGGATCCCCCTAATGTCTAAATTGTTCCCTCTGTTTGAGCTGTTTTGCTTTTAATCGATAATATAACGAAGTGACCATCATTATTTCTCAATGTGCTTTGTCAGTCAAACCTGTCAGACCATTTTTGTTTCTTCAAAGCTCACCGCGACTTCATTTACGATAAACAAATTTCATACTTGGCTGAGAACTCTTGTACTTTATCGATTTTGGTCGAGCTAGTTTCTAGTTGAACTTGTTTAGCCGTCTCTCACTCCATCCGTCTCTAAATGCGCATACATATTGATTATTACTTTGCATGGCTGTCTCGTTTACCTCATAGTCTATTTGGTCTGGCCCTGGTTAAGTGTCTTAATCGTATTTTTGGCCACTCGCTCGTGTTTCAACTAGGATTGTTTTCCATACACAAAATTTGCTTTTCAAGGCTCTGGTTGACTCTGCCTTTAGTACTCGTTATATTCCAATTGTACTTCTGCCAGATTCGATATGATCATTTAGAAAAAACAGTAAACTGTTTAAGTTTTCATTCTTACAAGTGATGGATTATAAGGCGAGAAACGATGTTCTTTGTTTCCTCCCATTTTCGCAATGGGTGTAAATTGATGTAATTATAAACTTTAAAAAGTCAGTTTTAAATCAGTTTTCCTTTGATCGAAATTTGGCGTAATCGGGGAGTTTTGTGAATTGAGATAAAGTTGTGTCTGGTTTATTAATACGCCAATTTTTACTTTGAAATACGAATGCGGATCAAAGACTTTTGAATCACTAAGTCTGCATCCTTTATTTAATTAAATTGGTCTTAATAAATTTCCCTCACTTTCTAAATAAGCTAGTATAGCTGTTTTGTCGCATCTAAGTGCATACATACTGGCTTTCAGGTGGAGACTATCGGACGTTTTTGGTTCTTCATTGGCTCTTGTAATCGAATTCGCAAATGGCCTTATCATCTCTCCATATTGTGATATCCTAAGTTAAGCTTGGTTTTCGATCGATTTATTTCTCTTTATTCTGAGAACTCGAGTCGTTTGCAGATTGCCTTCGTAACAGTTAAGAATTGAAGAATTTTTATTTGGATCTGAACAACTCCTGGCATTTGAAGTGAATAAACTATAATTTCAAGGTTTTTCATGGCAAAGCAAGAATATTGGCTGTTTATTTCCTCTCGACTGAAATCCTTCCGAATCAAGCAGTTTGTTCTCCTAAATATTTTTGATGGCGTACTTTTTCTACTTTGACGGCCTTTATTTCCTTGGCGTCAAAGCTACGCACGTCTTTTTATTTCATCTTTAGCTATCAAGTAGGCTCTCATTTACGACTAGTGCCTATTGTCTAATTTTTTAGAGCTTTCCCAATTATCGCGCTTCTTTATGTGGCGTTTGACCTTCCACGATAACTACTTCAGATATCCCTCTTAACGATGGCTCGTTTATTGATTATATGCTCTCTCTCTCTCTCTCTCTCGCGTTCTTCGAATATACACTCGTGCACGCCGTATCGAAGCCATAAAAAAGTTAATTGAAACAGGAAAGAGGTAATTAAGTAGGCCCCTGGACCTTGAGGTGGGTGCGTTTACACATCTGCGGATTCGTAGTAATTTATTCTAATCGCTTTAATCAAACTGATTTACATAAGTGCCAGAAGGAGTTATTACTGTTCTTTTATTTGTTTTTGTTATGCAAACTCGTAAATTTTCTACCATTCAAAACTATGAATTCAAATCCGTTGGCTCATCATCTAGTCATCTCAATCATACTTTTCGGCGACCTAAAGCATAAGATATTCATTATATTGTCAGAACGCTTGTTTATTCTTGTCCATCAGTCAGTTTAGCTTATCGTCAATGATTGATGTCCATGCCAAGACCAGTAGTTATTTAGTTCTAAGAAGAAAGTGATTTCATCTTTCATCTTTAAGTTCAGCTTATTCTATCACAACAGGACTTAAATGAATAGGTTCTTTAAGTAATTATCTGGCCTTACACCTTGTTCCTTGAAATATCTCTTAGGCTCAGATCTTTTTCGAAATCACCTCGAAAGTGACAATTTGGCTAGAGTATTTTGAAGTTTTTCCTTGAAGCATCTCCTTTTATACTGATCAGAAATGCAAACAATGCTTGTGATCATTGCCATCATTGAACACAAGCAATCAGATTGCTATATGGGTTTTCTTTCATTGCTGAATGTAGGAGTATCCCTCATATATAAAGTTTTAATTTTTATTATCACGATTAAATGTTCTCTTATATCGTTTTTCCTCGAATAAGGCAAAAAATATTTTCTCCTATTCTATAAGGGGAGAAAAACCACAGATTTTCAGAATTGGACCATGGCTTTGTACTTATCTACTTCTTTCCTTCTGGTTGACAGGTTGACGTCCGATCAATCTCCAAGGCCATTAGTTACCTCAACGACAAGTTAGACACAATCGCGAGTTTGACCGAACCCCGAGAGAATGCCTTTCTGCGTTACGAGGATGATCCCCATGTCGCTTCTGATGCATCTGCAAGATCTGACCTCTCCACAGCAACATCCAACAATCCACAACCGGGATCAGCTGGGTTTGTGGATATAGCACGGTGCCTGGCTGCTTTTGGCCGGATCACTGTTAGCACCACTTACCCCCCTCTCTGCACTGCTAATCTACCCGAAGAAATGCACGTGCATTTGCCTGCTAAGGTGAGTTGTCGATTCACTCCTTTTTTATGTTTTACATTTCCCCCAGTTTATGCATCGTTGGTGGGGCACAAATTTTAGATCCATTTCCACCAATCACTTGCGGTCTTCTGATGCCCTGTTAGGGACCCTATACCAATCGATAAAATCTATTGTCTATTAAAGTTAAATGCTTTTATTATTTCCTAATCGATGTGCACTATGCATTTTTTGGCAATTATAGACAATTTAAAGTTTTTCTCAACTGGGGCTTTGCAAATGGGGAATTATTATTCTGCTACATGAATAACTTTTTTTTATAATTGGTGTAGTCTATGGCAATTATTTCCATCATTATTTGCGCTTATTCGTTCTTCGAAGTACTTTTTGTTTTTGTTCCTTCATTTGATAGAGAATGAATGTAGGCGTTAAATTCAACCTCGATGGCCTTGGAACTTCACTTAGTATCGTTAAGAAAAGAAAACATCTGCTTTTGATACTGAATTATTTAGATGTCGATGAGATTCATTTTAACCAGATAAGGTAGTAAGAAAATTTGATAAGAATCTTGAAAATCTCCTATGAATCTTGCATTTATTGATCATTTCTTTTTTGTGGTATTGTATATCAAAATCCCGGTAGGATATGAAGGGTATCCACTTTGTTCGGGCTAGAGTTTTTTTCTGCCTTTCTGCCCAAAGATTTCTACTTGGATTGTACACTGCTAACGCTACTTTCATCAGTAGTATAAATTTAACTGTGGCAGCTATACACAACTTAATACTTAACGTTCAGTGATGACGATAATCAACCTTGATCGATTAAATGATGATATAGTGTGGGTTGTTAAGTCCTCCTTTTAACGAGAGGAATGGATATCTGATCCCTTGATTGTCCATAAACTGTACTTAAGGTTTAAGCACGAGGGGCCACAAATTCAGACTTAAACGAAGCCAAGAACGTTAAAAATTTTATTAGCCTTTAATTACTGCTTTTGCGAAACGTATTTTTCCTTCATTTGTACCGATAGTATCATTTTAAACTTAATGGCAATATTAAATAATCATTTTACCTTTAAAATTCAGTTTCCTATTTTATTCGTTATGCATAAATGATTAGTTCAATAATATATTTTAGTATTCAAGCCATAAATGAGCGCAATTTCTTAACTAAGATTATCCATTTTGTAATTGGAAGATGTGTGATTTCAGGTGCTAGTGCAGGCATACGATTACCATGGTGAACGCCAGACAACTGGCAAAGACCCAATTAGTGCCCATTTTAAAGATTCTAACGGTCGAGAAGCGTCCTCAGTGCTGATTGATAATGGCGACGGTTCCTACGAGATTACACTCTGCCCGGTCAGTGCTGGTCCACACACCCTGGCTGTAAATATCCTCTCTCGGCCTATTCGAGGCTCACCCTACACCATTAATGTCCGTAGGAGACAGAAACCTCAGTGGAGCATCTTTGATGGTGAGTCGCTGTATTTCCTTCCCCTTTGTGTAATACTTAAAAAAATATTTTGCACATTTTATTGTTAGGTTTGTTTGAAGTCGTTTGTGAAATTGTGCACAAGAAATTCCTCTTGAATCAAATTTTCTGCACCCCTTATCTTTGTTGTGAGCATTGCGTTCTCATAAGTGTTGTCATCCCATAACTGTTCAAATTCCACTACTGTACTATTGGAAGCGACAGAGGCAGTGACAGAGTATTTATTTATTGGAATCGTGTAAGCTTCTACTGCATTCCTATCCCCTATTATTGAGAGCTAAGCTCCATCCCAAAACTCGCAGTCGCTAGGCGTGACGTTTTTACTACAACTGGAGCTAAGCAGAAATCTTAATCTAAAGCCGGAACTCTCCAAAATCTACTTTCTAAATAAATATTGCCGAAATCACAATTTCTGGCACGACAGATGTAGCTAGCATTTCGACTAGTAAGTAATTGCTTGGTTAAGTGGGAAAATTGGTAGTGTTTGCAGACCGAGAATTGAGTTAAGCGATTAAATTACTAATCAATTCACGATTGCTGTTACATGCAAGCAATGCATCGGTGCTACTAACTGTAATTTGTCAAAAAAATCTTTGGAAGGCAAAATAACTCTTTAGACTCTACCTGCCCAGGCGTTCGGACAACTAGGATCAAGATTTATTCCTTGCTGCAAAGAACCAAAATTTCTTATTCATTTAGATTCAAACTAACGGGTTTTAGTTCTAATTGAATAGTGAAAAATAACAAATTCTGTTTGCCTTTTAGTGCTTGCTTTTTTATAGACTCAAGGGGCTTGAGTAGTTTTATGCTTGCCGATCAAAGGCAGGAAAACCTAATCCAATTTCACTACTCTTCAGTACTTCCGGATTTGAGTTTGGAAATCATACGAGTTCTTGAGTAGTTTATTTAATTTGTTCACCAGTTCTTGATTATTTTAAAATGGTGCTCTATTCGTCGGTTCATTAAGTATCTATCCTTTGGGTGTGTGCATTGCCCGCTCCTTTAACGTCGGCCAAATTACCTTTATTACCTATTATTGATGTTCAGCTAATCGTGGCATCTAATTTTCAGTGGACATGATTATCTCCCTTTGGTGCACTGCGATTCCAATATGATTGACTTCCTCCTATCATCACGTTTACCCCTTTTTTCAATCTAAGTAGTTGCGATCTAGCTAAGACGTGGTCTCTTTGGGGGTTCTGTACATAGGTTCCAGTATGTTACATCAATCTTTATTATAATCTAGAGTCTTTGGCTTAAGAATTGATTTAGTATTTTTAAGGTTGTTCTCACTCTGTAAATATTTTATAAGAGCCCTTAGTTACTCTACCATTCCTTTAATTTTAAAATTACTCACTATTATCCTATAATTGTTTGTAAATGTCTCATTCGTCTGTACCTTAATGCATATTTGAAGTATTAAATGTTTCACCTTTGAAAACTTTGCCAAACTTTCTCAAAATGATGGATTTCAATTCATAGGTCCAGACAGCCGAAGTCTCGTTCAACCCTTTGCTGTTGCAGTGTTGCAGTCGGAACTCACTGCCGACGCAGGTGACCCTAACACCCCCGGTGTCAGCGTTTTACTCCTGGATACTGGCAACAGTCGTCTTCTTGTTGCCGATGCTGAGACCGGAGAAATCAAGTCTGTTCTCACCGGTAATGATGCCCTTAAAGGCCAAGCAGCCACTGGCATGACCCTCTGTCCTCAAGGCCTTTGGATCGTCAATTGGCGTGCTAATGAACTTATGCTACTCAATCTCTGCACCAATGAGGTGGGCAGTACACAGTATTACCTTAATAGACTCCATTTCCTTGTAGTATAATTATGTCACGTTCGTCTTTCAGATTATTGATCAAATAAAGAGTCCTCTGTTCATGGAACCTACTAGTGTTTGCTATTGCCCTCATACTGGCCGAGTTCTAGTGGCAGACAATGGAGCAGGTTGCGTCTTTGCTTGCCAAAATGGTGAAGTTCATCCAATTATTGGAGGTGGTGGTTTATCGTCTCAGGGGACTGCAAATCGCTCGGGAAGTATGCGTGGAACTCGGAAGTTTGAGAGATATGTCAATGATGCGTTGCGAAGGGTAACGGGAATCTGCGTCATGTCCTCAGGAGAGATCGTGCTTGCTGCAGGATCTGAGTTGAGAGTTAGTAGTCACTTTATGGATATTTCGATGAGACGACTTGTTCTTTACTTCTAAAATGTAATTTTTTATTTACCTAGATCTACTCCTCCAAAGGAACCTTCATGGGAACCTTGTACGCCCCCCTGAGTAGTGGGTCTCTTGGTCTACAACTCCAGCCGAACCTGCAACCCCCGAATCCAACTGGTATTGAGATTGATGCGGGAGGAACGTGCCTTCCTTCTGCCCTTACTCAGACTTCTACACCACATCGAACTGTCTCTTGTCTTGCAGGAAACAGTCCTGGCAATGGAGGCCTTTCTTCTACTCCTGGGAGCACACTGACTCTTAGTTCACTTCGACATTCTGTTGACAGTTCTCTCATTCGGCCCGTGTCCTCAATGGGTGGTGCAAACACCACGAGCAGTTCCTCTCTTCGAGGTCTTTTTGGTGGTGTTTCAGCAACTCAAACATCCACCGACCTTGGTGAATGCCTTTTGGCGAGCCACACTGACCGGTCGCGATCTTGTGTGATTGTTTTCCCAGAATGTGCTTGGCGTGGTGCTATTACAGAGTCGGTGGAAAATGACGAAGATGGGGTTGATAATGGTGACATTGACAACAGTAGTAGTGGTGAAGAACTTGGTGCTAGTCTTATGCGACAGATTAGAAAACAAGCTTACGCTCTGGAGGTCGAACCAGGACTTCGACGGCTAGCTGGCCTTGCTGCATTGCCTCAAGATACTTCCTCCTCATCTTTATCTCACCCCCGCCTAGTGGCCGTAGATTTGGGTGGTCAGTCAGTGCATTGTCTACGATTTGTGTGAATTCGAGGTGTCGATCCCATTCCAACCCTTCTTCCTTTTGCATTTCGCAAGCGCTGCACAGACACAGCACATTATCCCCCAATTAGATCGATTGCCCCCTCCTTCTGCTCTCTTTTATCTGGTCGCTCAGAATCATATGTGTTGACTCTTTATCTCTATCTTTTTGATGTCGTTTTGCCCCCTCCCCCAATGTTGTTGTCTTGTATATAGTTCCTCTCTCTCTCTCTCTCTCTCTACCCTTCTACAAGTATTTACCCCTCTCCGTCCCCACATCTTGCACTGTTTCGGTTGGCCAGTTTTAGATGCTCAGTTTTGTTTGCTGCAAAATATACATACGGTTATGATAAAATACAAAAGCATTCACATGTGCTTCGGAGGAACAGTTTCTTAAGTAAATACTAAATGTAGTTGGAGAGTTAATTATAATATAATTCTTGACAAATAGTTAATTAGGCGTTGTGCGTACTTTTCATTTTCGCTAACTAAAAAGCGTATCCCAAATTCTAGCCAATGACTGGCGCATATAGATGCTGCTAATTGGAGTGTGAAACTTTGACTATTTGGAAGGTAATTGGCCAAAAGAGGAAATATTTCCGCTAGGTAAGCGTTTGAAAGTTCGATAGGATTGTTCTTAAATCGGCAGAAGGTCTGGGGATCGAAAAATGCTCACGGATTGCGTGTTCAGTTGGTGCCATGCGCACGGCTGACCTGTGGCAGAGTTGGTGGTATTGAGGCTCTTCCTACTTCTAATTGTAAATCCTACCTTAGCTTAGCCCCATTCCAAAGTCACCAAATAGCCGTGCAAAATTAGCTTGCAAACGTCTAAGTTGGTATTTCGTGAGTACAATAGAGTACCAGCCGACAGATAGGACAGTCAATTTTGATCAGGGCTAATTATCAAAGAATAACGTTAATGGACAGAGGTGGTGAGGGGGAAGGTGTTTACCTATCAAGAAGAATCAAGCAGACTATACTTGATCAAGATGAGTTAAAACGTTTTTATCCATGGATAAATTTCGCAGTTAACTGCTCTCGAACGTTGCTAATATGAGTAAATTTCATAATGAAACTATTCAAATATGATGAAATAAAGCAATCCTAACAAGTTAAGCATTTTATAACTTATGATGGGTCTATTATTGTAATTAAGTTTGTATTTATCATGTTATAATCAAACTGCTAATACAAAATGTTCTTTTTGGCGGTCTCTTCTAGATTCTCATCACGACAGCCAGTCCCATGCATAAAGATAAATTAATCCAAAACGAAATCCTTTCAAAAGCACGTTTCATCCTATTAGAGGTGGGGGAATTGTCACGAAAGTCACTTGAAAATTTAATGACATTGTAAATTTGTTGTTAAGTAAAACGTATAGGTCTTGCCTCTGATTCGAATTTGAATTTGGCTAAAGGTGCCCAACCGAAATCGTCACTAACGCTTTGTGTGTTTCTAGGCGTGGTGTTATTTATAGAGTTACACCCTTTTGACAATATGTGATCTATTGGTGGAAATATTAGGTTTAGTCGTGAATATATGAATGCCAACAAAACGGAAGTTTAAATTTCACTGTTCTGATGAAAACTTTACTCTGTTTGGGTGCAATAGTACTTTTAACCCACTATTGTCATTTTATCCGAATTTTAGTTCTGACTAATATATGAATTTAATTCTCGAGAAAAATGGTAACATAATTCAATTATTTGTTCTATTTTTCAGAGATAGCGTACTTTATCTGTTGAACAGGAACATTCAACCTGGAAAATCCAATGGAAACTTTCCTAAGTTCAGCAGTAGATCATATCTACAATACTAGGACTGAAAACTGTTATACTGTGGAGTGCACAACGCTGTCATGGTTGAACAAAGAAATGTCATGCGCACTCAGGTAGACTCCAAGGTGCTGCCGTGCTACTTGTCGTGTAGGCAGCAAGTATGGTCGTGAGTGCAGAGGTCTCTCAGCTAGTCACCAATCAATAGGTTTGCGTTGTTTAACAAACCCTTTGTTGTAACTTAATGACTAAGCTCTGTAACAGACACGCAGCCCAAATAAACGTATTCCACGTCATAATCTGTTTCCTCTATAGCTCCTGGGAGATCTTGCTATAGAGATTATTGACCATAAGTCAAGGCGTATTAGTGCAGCAGTCCGCTACAGTGTATCACGTTGAATCAGTTTACCTTCCGGCAATTGAAATTCCAAAAATTAATTTGATATGGCAAAACCGACAATTATTAGTATATATGACGTCAATAAGCACCGGATGTCATAGCCAGTCATTCGATGCGATCCGGCTGACGAGTTAGGAATTTTGAATTTTTGAACGGCAACCACCCAAATAGTAAGCACATTATACCACCGAAAAGCAAAAAAGTAAAGAGAGTGAGACGTTTTCAGCACCTCTACGATCTCCTCCACTTTACCATTTGTTGGAATTCCTGTCACCGACTTCATTTGCTTCTCAAATTAAAAATTGTACTATCTTTGGCATAGTCAGTTTAAAACTAAATTGATTGAATCTTAGTGCCACCAATAATGGTTTAAATAAATTGGCACTTTTTAAATACAAACATCTAGCTATTCCACTCAAGCTAGCAGCCATTCAAGGATGGAAAAGTGGTGCTTTTCAATTGTGGCTGAAATGAAAGAGTACTTAAAACGATCCATCCAAAACACACCTTGGTTTATTAAACAAATCACAGATCCCCTATGAATTAATACTTTTTAATAAGTTGGAGTTTACGGCGTTACATTTTTATTCGGAGTGTTAAATTTAGTAATAGAAAAATCTTATTATAGTCAATTAAAATACTAAACACGCACGTAATTTCGCGCTAGAATTTTCTCAATATATATATATATGGGAGTTCGTTTTCTATTCCCAAAACTAAAGAATTAAAAATTATGCTCCACTTTTGCTGCATAATTTGTCGGTGTGCTAATAGTTCAGAAAATACGGAGAGCCACTTCCAAATTGCCCAAAAGTTATGTTGGCATTTGACGTGATGATATTTACCAAATGCGTATGTATTGTGTCACAATTAGTTTCTATTCGTTGTTTGACAGTTTCAGCATTGTTCAGGTTTTCAAAATCCTTGAAAGGCAAGAAAGTATGCCATACTTGCTTACATGAGGAACGTGTTGGCAGGAAATGCATTTGGCTAGGTATTCAAAATTGCTTCGTTAATCTTTACCCTAAATCTTCTCAATATGCAGATTCCCAGGAGAAAACTACTACTCTGAAAACCTTTGAAATACACAAATTTGATCAAATCTGCTGCTCTGCTCTTTTTAAATTAGTATTCAATATAAGTTTTATTGAAGTTCGAGAGATCTCCTTGTGATACACAAACTTCTTCTACTTGGATTGTCAGAAAATTATTTTCATTAATTGAATTCCTTCTTTTATTCGCACTCACTTAAAGGGTGTTCGGCATAAATTTGATAGTCTCATGAAATAAAAGCAAATTCAGTTGGAACTAAAAAATAGAACGATTGAAAAAGATTTAAGTGGACTAGGAAGTACAAAATTTTTAAAGAATTTTATTCAAAATAAATGTCTTTTACCTTTACTAAGAAGCCAAATCAAATGAAACCCTTTCGGAGCTTTATTGTTTTGTGATAGTGAGGCATAAAATCCAACCGGACATCGAAGTAACTAACGCAATATATGCACAATCCACATATTGGTGATCGATTAAATCCACAATGAAACTATGACCTTCATCAACTCATGGAGGTCTAAGGAAGGCCACATAACTGATAATTCCTCAATTAAGTGTAGAAAAACTGTGTGTAGCCGACACTCTTTCTACCCTTCACTCATATAGACACCCGGAGAGGGAACCTAGTGAGCTTTGTGATACTTATGTGCTCAGTGAGTCTTATCGAACATTGAGTGACATTGAAACTTGAGATTCAAAGCAACCTGAAGACTCCTAATCTCAAATAAAGTCAAGTTCTACACATCACATTGGTCCCCCTCTCACACCTCCAATCTCCTCCACACCTCTCAAACTCCTGACTGCCTTTCCTCATTCCTGCATGACTATACATTTCCCAATGATTAAAATGGGCACACGTGATAAGCAAGAGGATAAACAGCTGACCTGGTATTGCCACCACGGCAATCTGGACAGAAGATAACATCACAGGTTTCACAAAAGAGCAGTTCCTGTCCTGGATGTCGTCGACACTTTGGAACACGATCTCGTCGTTGACTAGCCATTAAGTCCAGCAGTTGGTTGACAATGAAAGCGGGAGGAAAGGTTGCTGCACCTCCACCACCTCGTGGAACAATGATGGTCTCGCGGCAGATTGGACAGCGCATTGTATCCTCCTCTGCCTGTAAGGAGTGGAAAGGAGGAGAGAGAATGAACATACCCACAAATCAATACATTCGATAAGTTGGCTATGTGGCAAGTGAATGATGACTCCTAGATGAAAGATGCACATATTTTTCATGCATAAACTAGTTCAATTCACCCACATGAAATAACTAGATGCCAGCGCAATCAGTATATTCCGACATTAGGGAAATAAAAAACCCACAATTACACATGCAGCACAGTTTCTAGGAGTTGGATTCAGAGAATGTCCAGTCAGAGTGTACACTAGACACCAATCTCTCCTTATGTTTGCCAAAATATGCAACTAGCGTCAAAGCTCCAATCAACCGGAAGTTGCGAAGTCAACGGCAAGAAAAGCAAACATAAAGGGGTCAAATCCACACATTTGTTTAGGAGAGGTTGTATGGAATTTGGGGTTGGGCTAACAGGTATGCTGCTCAAACCTTCTGCCCATAAAATCAATAGTTGCTTGAGTAGTCGAAAGTCAAATTAGGCAGTATTACACTGTCATGTAAACCATTAGAAAACTAGAAGTCTCCGGTTTGTACCAACTAGCAGTCCTACCACTCCAAATATGGGAGTGACATCACCACCCAATCTTTTGAACATGGCTAATTTGAGGAAATGCCTCTCCTCTGCGACTCAACAATTTCGTAAACGAATAAAATCAGGAAGATGCAAATGAACGCGAATCTTCGTTCCACAAACATCTTAACAGAATAAAGCCATAAACTAATCGGTTTTACTAAAATTATAAGAAATAAACACAATTTATTAAATCATAAAACCATAGAATTGTCGGATATTTTTGTGCTTCGCTTTATTCCCAAAAGCAGGAGATCTGAACTTTAGATTTCTATAAAATCGGGAATGTGATAGTCACTAATATTCATTAATTTGACCTTGAGATATAAATGTCAAAATCTTTTTAAGGAAAGTGCAAATTACGCATCTTACGACCCACTCCCCCTCCCCCTCCCCCTCCCCCTACTCGCAGTGAATGTGGCTGGGATAAATTTGACAGTCTCATCTCGCAATATTGTTGGCAATGCCAAAAATGGAATGCATTTAAGAGGTATTCCATGGTCGAGGAAATTACATTATTGTGATGGAGTTATACAAAAATAATCACAATTAGTATCTGTTATAGCTGGTTTTGTGTTTTCCATGCGAAAAGTCTCAAAAACTAGCTTAATTCTCTGCAAAAACAGTTTTTTGGAGAACTCTGACGCATTGAACGGTACTATTTATTACGGCGTCCAATAAATGCATAATAATTCAGCGGGTTAAGATCTTGGGGAAGGTGGAGAGGGAGGGGAATTCGGAAACCAAATACTGGGATTTGTGTGGTTGTCAAAATTGATGACAACCATTAGTCGTCACTTGTCACCACTCATTCCCGTTGTCATCAAATGTAAGCATGACGAACGTTTGACGTTTGAAAGGAAAAGCAACGGGGTATTATTCAGTACGTTCAGGTGTCTTTCCACCTCTCGAATCCACTTAGATTCAACTAACTTGATTTCAATTCGTTTTAATTGAAGTCTACTGTGACCTTTTTGGGCATTGATGATTTAGATTTACCGTTTTATAGCTTTTAGTATATGAAGATTTACTAAAAATTTGGTGATTTTTAAGTATGATAGACTGTTAATTCTATATTTCTTCTGAAAGAACAGTGGCCGAACATTAGATTGCTTTAATCTTTGTGACATATAACGCGAAGTGTTAATCATACATTAGAGTAATTCTGGCAAATGTCTAAATACTTTCCGAAGGGTTTTCAAAAATTCAAAGAATTTACCACCGCCAATTCACCAGACCAACTTATTCCTCTTTTTCCTCTTACACTTTCAAGTTTGACCTCCGCCATTGGTTACCTGCAGTATGCTAATAAGCAGAAGTCATGACAGGAATATTTACATATCTTGTCGGAAAAACC
Organism: Hymenolepis microstoma; assembly: GCA_000469805.3. NCBI lineage: Eukaryota > Metazoa > Platyhelminthes > Cestoda > Cyclophyllidea > Hymenolepididae > Hymenolepis > Hymenolepis microstoma. The sequence continues at coordinate 32,904,014 of LR215989.1, read as the reverse complement.
AAATCTGACCAGTTGTCTTGCAGTCCTCCTTATTAATACTCTGATGTACATCGCTCCTGTTAGCTGAACAGTTATTTGAGCCTTATACTGTTATAGCTTTAACGGTGTTTTGCCGTCAAAACACAAAAAAAGGTGAAGACAACTTGTATGTCCATATATGGTCACTGGTTTACCAAAAAATCGTCTGGGGCTTAACGTTTTTCTGTCTTATCTCTCTTCCTTTCGCATCGACTATAGTCTAGTGATAGTCAGTAAAATGTAAACATAGTATTATGTCGGAGTTGAGCAGTCTTCCTTTACAAAAGGTAAAAATACATATTTTCCACCTATAAAAGTGCGCTCTTTAATGAACCCCAATTCGACCATGAGGTGCAAATTTGATGTACATTACTAGCCTCACGTATCAAGTGCCTGTTTCCGAAACGGTAATGGTGGGAGTTTTCAGCAGAAGAACCAACTAGGAATATTTTTGTGCTTCAAAAAATAAAGGTTGTCTTCTATTGCTCTTAGTGGCATTAGATTAGGTCTATTACAGCTTATTTACTATTGGTAAGGATATTCCCACCCTATCTGAGGCTTTTATTAGTACAATTCAGGTTGTCTTTCAGAGTTTGGGACTCTGCTATGTACGTACTCGTCTAAAAAATTTTAGAATTGTTTCAATGGTAACTATTTTGAAAATTTGTTTTCCTATTATTACCTTCTGAACTTGTGCTGAAAATATAGAAGCTAGTGAAACATCTGCTGCATTATTAATTAGCATGCAGTTGTTAGTCGAGAATGGACTGAATTCGTTGTTCCGTCTTAGTTTTTTGAGTTGAGAAAGCATCTTAGGCCTTCTGGAGCTAGAGATATTAGACGCTTAATATTCTTGTAAAAATTTGCCATTTTTAACCAGTTACTTTGAAATTATTGTCCATGAAAGGGCTTGTGTTTGGTGTTGAATGGTGGAGATTCGGTTAGAAAAGGTAAAATTTTCAAATCTCTGTTTGCTTTGTTCATTACAATAGTGCACACATTAGAATCAAAATTACAATTCTTTTCAAAACTAGAGAAAGTGACTAAGTACTGTAGAGTACACAACAAGACTGTGTGTCATGCACGCTGGAACATCCTGGAATTTCCGGCCGTGATGTTGATCTCAGTAGGGAGCAATGGGGACACGAATGCAGAGACCTCTCGCTCAATCAATAATCAATAGTCATTACAGGGTCACATACCCAAACAGTATTTAATGATTTTGCTCCATGTCAATACATCGTGTACGCAATGCAGATAAATGTATTCCACGCCATACGCCTGTTTTCCCTATTCCTTTGAGACGGTTTAATTAATTCTGAGAGCCATTCCAAACAAGGGGAATTTTTCGCCATAGAGATTACTGAGGTTAAGTCACAGCTTAATCGTGTAGCAATCCACTGCAGTACTAATTTAAACATTATCTTGGGATTCAAGTTATAGGCTATTCACCCTTTAAGAAGAAATCAATTTTTTAGACTCTTGAGTTACAGCTCTCAGACTTTAGGATTTTCCCTCTTTCACTAATGAATTTACGCTTGTAGCTTTTGGACAGATTAGTTTAAGTTTTCGTAAATTTACAAATAATAAATATATTTAAGTTTGAATCTTCTATCCAGTTTTAATTTTACTTTTTTCTATTCCATGAATTTTCCTTTTCAAAATTCTTGCTTCCTTTCTTAGCGCACAAATATGGGAAAGAATTTTGAGGAAGTGTTGTTAACCGGAGCATACAAACGATTATAAGTGTCCGGCAATAATATGTCATGATTTGGCCAAATTTAAGAACCAACAAAGTCCTTCGAATTGTCAAGTTTATCTTAAAATTCTCATTCATATTATTTTCTTCGTGTCCTTAGAAATCCAGGCATTTTACAATAAGCTGTCAGTTTTGTGTTCGCTCCTAGTTCCGTGTTTAATGAAGACTTTCATGCAAGCAATGATTATTGATTTCATAGAGGGTGCATCCTGAGGACACTTTTGTACCGAATGGCATATTTTCATCAGCATTGACAGTACGGTGTGGTGAAATAAAGAGCGATTCATGGCTCAAAGGCGAAGGTAGGCTTTTCGATTATCTATGCCTTTCTTTGAATAACCTAAAAACACCTATTGAATGGAATTAAAAGGTGATAGGGCAATGTAGTGCGTGATGGCCTTTAAAAAATTAACAATTTTACTTGTAGTGTAAATAATTTAGTGTATTTAAGGTATATGTTTCTCCAAATTAAAATGGCCACTAAAATTTGCTTGAAATGTTCTAGATATATTGAAACATTAAAAGTCTAATTAAATAATGCCTGATTATTGAGACACTATAAGGCTGTACTGTTCTGCTTGTTCATTTTGTAAAAATACCTTTTTGCATCCTCTTTATTTTCACAAAATCTTGAATTTCCATTCGCTTTTCTCTCACAAACTTAATTAAATTAGGTGTTCATTAGCAGACTGAGATTTAGAAAGCTTACTCATAACTAGTATGTTCGAACTAATTTTGGATATTCATAATTGCGAGAAAAACGTCTTTTTTTCCAAGGATCGCTGAGTGTAATTCATGTTTCAAGATATGGTTCATTTATTTTTGGGTCCTTGAGATCGATATCGGATCTCCAGGTACATAGAGCATAGTAATTTGATTTTGTGTTTTCAAATCCTATTTCAAACTAAGCAGATTGGGAAATTCTACTTTGCACAATTAAGGAATGCTTGCTCGCCTGTTAAAAGTGCAATTTACTGAAACTTTGCGTCAAAGCCTACATCACTGACCCTGTAATATACTTTTAACCATTTTTTTTCATCTCACAATTTCCGATATCGCGATTGTACGTTTTATCTGATCTTACTAAGCACGCCAAGTTGGGATAGTTCATTGAACCTGTAGATATATGGCCTTCGATTTGAAGTGTCTTGTTAGGTGACAGAAGGGGAAAGCGGAAGTTGGTCTACTCTACACTTTTTGTGTAGATACTTTTAATGATAAGAGTTAAAATAAAAGTCGATCATTGTGTTTAAATATATTAAAGGAATCGGAGAGGCTGATTCATATCTTTATCTCGGGAGAGAAAGCAGGTGTTTAAGAGAAATTTTGGAATCACCAGCAGTTTTATTGCCTGGAATGTCGGCTATTTAAAGTCACGCATTTCGTTTCAAAGGATCATTCATGTATAAGATCTTGATATTCTATGGTTTTATTTTATTAATTGATTCCATGTTCACTCAATTGTATACAAAATGCTTTCATATATGATTGGTTTATTAGTATTATTACCTTCAGTAAATTACTAGTTGTTATAAATTTTAATCGTGAAAAACCACCGACATTGGATTTCAAATTCATTCAGGGGATAAAGAATAGGAGATCGAAAAGATAGGGAGAAGAAAGTCAACGTGTCAACATATCTTACTTCATCTGAATTCGAGAGTCAAGTTGTACAATATTTACACGAAGGGTAGTTCATTTGTCGAAATTCAAGTTTCATGCTTATTGGCATGTGGCTTTTAAAGAAGAAGGATCAGTCTTGCAACTTCAAATCTTTCCTTCACTCAATGACCGAAATGGTAAATGATCTCACACAAAGTAATAGTGAATATCGATCAATTAATTGGTTAATGATGCAGGTTCAAATATTTCGTATCGCTCTGCAGCCATGAACATTGGAAACAAAACAAGAAATGACATTTGTGACAGCACATCCCGTTAAATTCCACTGAAGGTGTACAAAATAATTACAACAAAACTGCCATTACCGTTTGTTCTAGCAACTGACATTTCAGACAAATAGGTAAAATTTTCATACTCAGTTACACGTCAAATGAATATTCTTTTGTTTAGCTCTGTGGGTAGTACTAAATTGTGATTCACCATTCTAAGACGAGGTATATACCGAGGTCAAAGAGAAATGAAATTTATTTATAATATCTTGGAGTATGTTTTAAAAATCGATGTGAACATGTCGATGAGTTAGTTACTATGTGCGAAACACATAAACAGTATTGATTACTTGTGAACAGAAAATATACTATAAGGTATATTTTTCTTGCATACAGGAAGCTCTACTTTCGCCACACCAGAGAAGAATTTACAAGATTATCCTAGTGTGTACTTATTTATTGACATTCGGTTTCCCTTTGAATTACACCGCTCTTGAGTTATTGGTTAGCCAGACTGCCAATCATTTCCCATGATCTGCATAAGCAGATGTATTTATACAGTAATAAAGCATTTGAAGACTTTCAGAATAAATGATTGATTTCCTAAATAGTACAACCATTGTACGGCTTCAATGATCAATATTAAATAATTCATGATTTCTATAGTTCCTCCTCGCCTTTGATATGCTTTGCCGCTTGAAAGGGTTTCGAGACAATTGTCTTTAACGTACTAATGCATAGAATTAGTACTATTTTTAGTAATTCAGAAGCGTCTTCTGTTAACCCCATGTGATAAAGAATACTTTAAAAATTTATACTTATAAATACTTTGATTTTAAAATACGGTACTTAACTTTTTTCTCGATAAATAAATTTCTTTAGTGTAACCACTTTTTCCCAAATTATTTAATAATCCATAAATGACGAAGGCGGAAAGCTCAAAAAAGAAAAGAAAAAATTGTGAAAAGAGTTCTACTTGTTTAAATCAGGGATCCATCTGGTTTTCTGCCGGTTATTCGTATTATGACAGATGTATGGCAGAGCCACATAGAAAGAACAGATAAGGTAATTCAAGTCGCAGTACGAGTCCGAAAGTTATCGAGTAGATTAATTCACTTCACCGATCAAAATATTAACTCTATGCAGAAGCATTCCTTCTTGAGGCGCCAGTCATATTCCCCTGTCGTTGCAATGGGTGGCGCCTGCGTAGTTATCAATTCGAGCACCTGAATGTTGTAATGAATGTTTTACCGTCACTGTCGCCATTTTTTATTGTTATCCGCTAACTGTAACAACTTAGCTATTTAAATTTCAGTAATTGAACCCTCGGTCTCTGCGTGCGTTCATTTTCGTGATTTAGTGGCTGTTATGGCCCTGGTTACTGGATTATGTCCATTCGACATTCGCCTTGAGCGGCTAAGGATATCTTAAAATTTTAAGCTGATGAATATTCTATAAGCTCCCTGTGAGTTCTCAATTACATGAAGAAAAGGTACCTTGAAGTGTCAAGAGTGACTCCTCTTCACTAAGATACCAGCTGATAAATACCGAACATCACAGAAGTACATTTGGTGCAATTCAGGAACCGTATCTTCATAAGTGAGCCCGAGTCCTAAAATCAATGCGAAAAATACTCCTATTTTTCTTCTGATTTCTGTCCATTTAACAATTTTACTAATCTTAACCATTATCAGTCTGGAAAAATCTGTCTTTTCTATCTCAAAAATTGCCAGTTATTGTGCTCAAATATGGAGAAACTCACAATACGCAGAGTAATAAGATAAATTTTCAAGTTGCTATTGACAATTTCTTTGAACCTTTTATAAACTAAATCTAAGTAAACAAAACATGGCTATACTTCTGCTGTGAAATGGTGTTGATGCTATGATAGAAATGGTATGAAAATATATATATATATGTCTGTTAACCTTAGCATGTATTATTTCAAGATAAAAAATATCGTCTTCTGTCGATGCTTCCGAGGTGGCGGAATACCGGACAACCAAGCCATCGTAATTTCAAAGGAATTCTCCATTGTGCTTTTTAACACCTCCATCTATCTATTGCACGTGGTTTGATTTTATTTCCACAAAAAAAATAATCTCACATGTAAGGAAACTTGGATCTGAAACTGCTGATTTTTGCATCGTAAGTTTTTATTATAATAGCAATTAATCACTGATCTAGTCGAGGCCGCTACTATATGGTAACAGTTAGATTAAGAAGAGAGAAGTTCAAGATTTTTTGTCAGGAAAAGTAAATTCGATTGTGCGTTTGGACGGCAAGTTAGTCAATATTGAAACAGCAACAGGGCGCAAAATCAATAACCGATAAACCAGTGCATTATAGGTGAAGAGTATTCGGTTGTACGAAAAAAATACTCAATCGTAAATTTTCTAGGAATTTTAAATTCTATTACATCAGAGAAATTAATCCAAATCAGCAAAAAATACAATAATCTACTTAATTAATTGTTGATCTAAATTGAATCTCAAGAAATTTGGTTTTCAATGTCATGCACCAATTAACCAACGTCTAGTTCTGTTAATTCGCATTAATCCATCGGAACCTTGACTCAGTTGAAAACAGAAACTAGAAACCGACGAAAAATGAATTTTATGCATTGAAATACATCAAATGGATTGAATTTGTATAATCATTAGTTTGAATAAGGAACCATTCTGAAGTACCTATAATCCTATTATTCTTGTCAACTATCTTTGAAAAAACTGGGCTTCTTTTTGGACAATTCATCATCTGCGTCCTTCTAAAATGAAAGGTTTACTACAGTCACGGGATATCGCAAACTTAAGTCCATAGAGTGATCTATCATTTCTCCCCTGTCCGATCTGCATAGCGCGACAAACCTCAATACACCGGATGTGTTGATTTAGTTAGTATTTTCCGTATTATAAATTGATCCAGCAGAACTTAATGCCAAGTCGGAAAAGAAACTACACATCGAGTGTTTTGACCGTCAATAAACTCATATAATTTAAAAAGCATGAATTGGCAGCTGATCGGATATTTGCAATCATATTTAATCCCATAGTGACAATCCCGAATTAAGACTGAAATAGTGCCAAAAACGTTTCTAAGTCCTAGTGATTGCTTATGTGAATCGATTACCACAATCAGCGTTTGCTAGTATTTAGACAATGGGAAATGGATCATTCTAGAAAAAATAATGGAATAAACAGTAAGATATAGGTGAGGTAATAAATCACATTAGTTAAATCAGAGGACAACTTTCCCACTAACCACGTTTAGCGTGTTGCAGTAATAAAACATGATTCCTGATAAGTTCATTTCTGTCAGCTGGGTTTTACATCACTTTTACAACAGAACACTGATACAATCACAACTGGTGATTGAATTGGTGACTGATATTTTATATTGCAAATAAATTTTCAGAGTGATTTTCCAGAACTAATCTTTTCTTCCTCATTTCCGCGGTTTCGGGACAGGTGCCCTTCTATTGATGTGATTTGGGTGGTATAAAAGTTGTACGTTATGACTCAGATTTAGTGGACTGTTATTTAAGTCTCATTTTATTCTAAATATGCATATTTGCCATGAAATTTATACAATTTAATATCACTGTCATGTTGCGACAACAGATAATGGACATCTGTTGTTTGCATAGATCGAAAAGCTCGTTTTAAAATGTCTGGGTTTTAACACTAATCTGTGGCTTAGGAATTGCAGCGTGTTCTAAGTTTGAGTGTTATCGGGAGAAAATAAAATGCTTTCTCGTTTTGCTATAGATATTAACTTTTTCAATTTTAATTTAGTGTGCCATTACTTTTAAAGGAAGGCCAAAAAGCTTGAAGACAGAAAAAATTATTTTTATTTTAATATTATTGAATTATACCGAGCGCCATCTATTAACTGGGAATCTGCTAATTTAAGTTAGGAAAATGAAGGAATTCGCTATTTCTTCACAATTTATCTATTTATAACTCTTCTACAATTTTTGAGGAGACCTACTGTCTGCATCACGTGCTGTCTCCTACATTTTCCAAAATGGCATTTTCTTTAACATAAAGCACTTAAACATTTCATTATACTCCCGAAAATACACTTTTGTATTTACACTCCGTTTTCTAAACTTATTTAAGTTCCCTCCATTGCTTAATGTACTGACCAATGTTTTAAAACAAAGTATTTGCATAATATCAAAGTATGAATAGGTGCTTTTATGTAGAGGAATAAACAAATTGATCCTTTGCATAGGCTAATTGTAATCTATTGTAACGGCAAAATTTTAGTGTCTTTGAATATTTTAAGTAATGTTGAGGATCATATTTGTATCAGTACTTTACATTCACTTCGTAGAGAGGCTTCAGTCGAAAGTAACCAATGAAAGCACGCAGTCTGATTCAGAAATACCGAAAGAATGATTGCATTGCTATTTCCTATTCATTGTTACTCATTCATAAAATTTATATTCATATTTTTTTTTATATAATTTAGGAGAAGAGTCTAATGTTTTTGAGTTTTGTGACCAATTTATGAGGTTTTTCAAGTTATGACTAGAGCAAATAGTGAAAATTGTACTCATTCAAAATTGCAGCACTTTTTTCTCCTAATAGAGAGGGACATATTCTTGCTTTTACATGAATTATGTTCTGATTCATCAAGGTAATGCATATATATGCTCAATATAATTGAGGTTTATACGCGTTAAGTAGCATATTTACCTCTTGGCTACCCTTTAGAAGTGATTAATTAAGTAAAATTTACTCTCCTGGGCTGTTTAATTGTGCTCTATGCTTTTTGCTATTTCAAGTTCTTTTATCGTTATTCTGCTCACTGGCCAACCAGTTTTGGCATTGGCAAATACGGCTAGGATGTCAGTTCTTCTCCCTCTCATACCCCTCTCCCCACCCCGCCCCATTACTTAACGTACTTTTCATCCAGATCGATCATATCTAGTATCCATACTAAGTATTAACGCTGATTTAAATTATCTTGCAATAAATGCCCAATTGCAACAGTGATCAAAATTATAATTGCGGTTGGTAAGATCTAATTGATTGTGCTGGAAGAGGGCTTAGTATCAATGGAGGTTCGATGGTGGAAAAATCTAATAATGATCAGCCAGCGCTACTGTGACAATGAGACATTACTCATTACTCTCTGGGCCAATACTGTGTTTTACCAATTTGTAACTTAAGCTTTTCCCTGGGGTTTTGCTGGCTGTCGAGTATAATTAATTGAGGATGCACCTGATTTGCATTCAATTCTGATGGCATGAAATAAATATTCTTAATCCGTTTTCACACCCGCATTTATACTTAGTAAGTGTTAAATACTCCGAATTTATCACCTTCACACTGGCTGCTAATCGAAGACAATCATACAGTCTAATACGGCATTTCGATAGCTTGTGTTATTGAGTGAAACGGACACTATTTCATTGAAATATCACTAAACTGTCTCTTAGACAACTAAGAAATTATATTCAAAGTGGTAGTTGCACCGGCGACGTGTCGATCGAACTGCGCATATGACAAGTTGAAAATCTTGAGATCAATGTACATCACAGAGCGAGCTGATGGTAAGCGAGTTTCTCGTAAGAACAGCTTCAGATCACCACCCTCATCCCATCTGAAAATTATAATCAAAATATTTAATCAAACTAAACCACACTTGGTTAATTATTGATTATATTTATGCAATTATGAAGATGGAACTGATATCACCATCCAATTTCCATTCAATTTCACCTCCTCTCAGGACAATTTGAACAGTGTATAAAATGATGGATTACGAAAATATAAAGCTCTTCTCTCTTGCCGATCAATTGCTGGTGTCATTGCCATTTAAAAGCTTCCAACACTTGGTCCTAACTGATTAGGTGCTTTCCGTATGAATGCTTTTTTGACAAAGGCAATTCTTTTACAGCCGAGGCATTAATCCCTTTCCTTACACAGCAGTTTATATTGAAAGTGTACCTGCATTTTTCGAACTTGTACCTTTGATATGATCATTTTAAGCAAATAGGTTATTAAGTTGGTCAACAGTTATCAGGCCAAAGCAGCATTTGTTGCTGACATTTGCCATTTCATTGTATTTATTTGCTAGGTTCTTCATTGAGAATGTAAATGGCCACATGTTTCACCTAATTATTTTTTAGTGAGTTAAACACTTCTATTTCTAACGATAGCACTTAAATGATTTTATATAATCTGCTTATAAAAATTTAAACAGAGTATAATTAGGTTGAATTTAGTTTCTTACACTGCTTCAACCTCAAATAGTACGCCTCGCTATTTTTAATATCAGACAGATTCAAAAGATGCTTTTAATGGTCCTTTAGATTTAATCACTGTTGGCTCAATTTATTTATTTTTGGAATAATGTCGTTTGAGGCTAATGGAAGTAGCTTTGGTAATCATTTTTGGCATTTACATATTTTATTCATTTTTAAATTTATTATTTTGGCATAATTAAGTATTATTTCTTATATTATTCAAATAAAGAGTATTCAGATATTTTGCGAGGAAATTAAATAGTCGTATAGTTAAATTAATATTAATGTAGTATAATTAAAATACACTCTAGTAACATTCTATTTGATGAGAGCTCTAAAAATCCGAGGAATTTCAGAAGCAATTTAATTGTATGTTTAATCTGTATTGCCTACCATCGGGCAGTCATTAGTGAATTGGTGAGTATTTGCAGAGCATTAGAACTTTATGAGAATTTTTGTCGAAACCTTTCACTTCTAGTCTCTCGTTCTTTTCAAGCGTCGGGCGATTGTTTGTTTAAGTGGATTTAGCTATTATCACATAATTTTTAAATGAAGTTTGTTGTGCTTTATTATAGGGGTAAGGAGCTGAGTACTTTTTATGAACTGTACTGCGTGTGCGTTAAATGTAAATTGTGAGCCAAATTAGTCATTTTTTCCTCGTTAATTGTGGCCAAATGAAAATAGTAAATATTACTTTCTGTTCATTTCATTCCTCTCCCTCCTCCGCTCGTATTGTTTGCTTTGAATTAAAACTTATTTCTCGAGTCACAAGCATTAAAGAGCTTAACAGACAACATCTGTCTGCTAATTTAGTGACTCAACGATTTTATTTACTCCTTTTCAAATAAAACTGTAATTTTTAGTATTGGCTGTGAAATGCCTGTCTAGACTCACTCTGAACGAATGCAGCTCTATTTGTTTTCACTGTCTTAAAACGATTGTCTACCTCTAAAAACCAAATTGTCTATAATTGCAGCTCTATGGTGGCTTCCTTGCTGTCAACTCAACTTGCGATTAGTCATCTAATTGCAGAGTGTATCATCCTTTATGATCAATTTTATTGATAATCTTTACCTGCATTCATTATTATGCGCAACTCGAGTTCGGTATTTGTTTATATGAGAATATATTGTCGTCCGATGCGTGTGCAAATGTGCCCTTTACATCATTATCGTGGTAAATAGCTTGCCGATAATAGAAAATTGCACAAGTGTTACTGCTAAATGCGAATGATCGACAAGAGTGTGTTTATTTAAACCCCCTAATTACTGTCCATTTGTAATTTTTACCTTGAAGCATAAATGACATTGAAATATTGCATCGGATATATAGTGTATGTTCAAAAGCATGTTAAATGGTACCAGTATCAATGGTGGATCCAGTGATTAACTTTCATATATCTTCTTTTTGTTGCGTATGCTAGGTGAAGATTTCCACGAAGCTGTGCCTTTTCTGATCCTTGTACCATATGTCCGCACTGGTTTTCTCTTTCAATAAAGGTGTCTGTGACCTTTTTGTGACGCTATTTACAAGTTATTCGAATGTTTTTTTAATAAAATCCACCTGAGTAAGTATGATTTGATTTTTTACCAACTAGATTTGCCCTATTATAAATTATACCAGTTACGATGTTACTCGCAGTTTAATTTCTTATTAGCAAAAACTTATTTTCCCATTAAGTTGCTAGTTATGGGAGAAGGCTGTCATGGATCTGTGAAACCAACTCTATAATCCAGGGTGATACAACTAGATCAAATATACACATTATTTTACCTTAATGTAATATAATTACAGGCTGAGCAATAGACTATCTCACCTCCAAAGATTTAACAAAGCACTTGTGAAAAGTTGAGTTTTAAAGACCAAAAATAGATATTGGCGGCTCTGTTTTATGCTTGGAGTAGTCATCTTAGTCTGGCGTGTATTTATTTATATCAAATAGCAGGCTTTATGATAGGTATCATTAACCCTTTAGTTGGCTCCGGGCTATACAGAGAGGTGGAACATCAAAATCACAAAAAGTTGAGGGGAGGAACAGAAGAGTGATTCAAGGACGTAAAAGAGACAGACACAAAGGTAGAGAAAAAGGGTAAGGTGAGTACTGTGAAAGTGGTGAAATATGATATGCAGTCGGGTCATGGTAGTTTGAACTCAACCGCCGGTTTATAGACCTTTTTTGACCTATGAGTATACATTGCCCAGGGTGCCCCACATGGAGGTAAGTCTATCGCGATCCCCGTCTGGTATATATAATTACACTCACTAGGCAACTGCTTAATTTTCACCAGTACGTCTTTACCATTAGAGTGTTTAAGCCCTTTGAATGAATACACTTGTCCATGCTCTTTCATCCATGGAAGGCAGATGTCTCGTTTATGCAACATTTTCTAATTAGCTCTTTGTTACTAAACTTATTCAACTAAATTGTGCATGAAAATTTACCCAAGGCATCAGATTACACTTATTCTTACACAGTTCAAAAGAAAAAATCTTTAACTATTGATGAAACTAATGAAGAATATTTGGATCCAACTTCGTATGCTATTTTGTTAAGCAACTTCTAATAACTTTTTCTTAGGAAATAACTTATAACCAAATACTGACTGACTCTATTTGAATTTGATGGAATTTATAGCATATACTGCTGTACACCCCGCATCCCAACCCTAATGTGACACTAGTGCCCTTCTCAAACTCTCAAATACCATACAATTATTTTGAGATTCTACTACCGGGTCGGTTTAGGTAGAGAGTGCAAAATCTGTTGCTACATTGACAGCGAGAGTTGAAGGACAAAGGAATTTTCCGCCCATCTAGTTCCAAATGAGTATTATAATCCAGAGCGCTTAAATGGAATCGCACAAATTTTATCTTTACTGGTGTTGGATAAACAAGTAAATTTAAAAAAATAATATTAATAATTGTTTATGTGCTTAGTCATGACATATAATTTATAAAGACAGTTAATAATTTTTGCCATACATGCGTGAACTTGCGTTTGCTCGGGTTTGGCGATAAATAAGTTCCCACCAAATCTAGTCGTTTTTCTGAGCTCTGGAGCTATTTACGAGATACGGGATAAAGAACAAACCATAATATCACTGTATTAATTATAATGATAATTTTATTTTTTATTAAAGTTATAAAATCAATGGGAACCCTAATACTGGGAAAAAAACTTGAAATATTAAAGGCAAAGGTAATTAATTAAAGGAATTATAGATAATCTCTACAAAATAGAGGTGTTATTTATCTCTGGTTGCTTTGATATGTTCACCAAAAATGCCTTTCTGCTTTTATTAACAACTTAAATAATTTTTCGCTACATCCATCTAGTTTATTGCCGTTGCAGCATGACAGATCGCCAAGGCTTCCAGACACCTCAAAATACTTCCATCTGACTTCCTACCAGTCTATCTACGTATTAATACCATCGCCATTTCATCAATGTCAAAGATGGCTTTATCACAAATATTTATTTCGAATGGCAGGCTTTATGATAGTTATCATTAGCCCTTTAGTTGACTATGGGATTCACAGGTGGGAGGAACATCAAAGTCACAACAAGTCAAGAAGGGGAACAGAACAGTGATCTACAGATGTAAAAAAGACAGACACAAAGGCAGAGAAAAAGGTAAGGTAAAGTGAGTACTGTGGAAGTGGTCGAATATGACACACAGTGAGGTCATGGTAATTTGAAGTCAACTGCCGGTTTACAGACTTTTTACCGTATGAGTATACTTTGCTCAGGGTGCACCACGGGGAGGTAAGTCTAATTCACACCCCTTATCACAAATATTGCTTATTCAAATTCCGTTATTGCAAAATTTGAGCCAGATTAGTTACCGACTTCAAAAGGTATAATCCATTCAAAGACTAGTGTAAATCTGGCCCATGTAAAGTGATCTGTTTACAGCCTTCTGCATTAGGCCTAAGGGAAGGCGAAATCAACAAAGAACCGTTTCATCTGCAACCAGACAACGTTCCGCACGTAACATTTCTTTCGACAAAGACGTGAACTTCATGCAATCACTTTAATACACAGCCCTTCGTCCTGTTGGGCCTTAGAGCCCGTGGAGCGAAAATTAGACTGGAGGAGAAATGTAGATGTGTTGCAGCTTTCCTAAAAGTTACCATAACTACCACTGTTCACGTTGCAGAGTACCAATGCGCTCTGCTTGAACTTCGTGAACGCTATGAGAGCTCTGGAGTATGTTCAGCACAATCCACTTTGATGAAGAATCCGACAAAATACATCTTTACAGATGGGCGGAAGCAGATTTTTTTACTGATCTTTACGTCTCGTCTACATTGATTGTCCGAACGAGTGCTTGCTGGAGACCAGACGATTATGAAAATGTTATTTCACTAATTCCATTTGCATTCACGCTTCAGTCGATATTCTACCGTTCAACCATCTTGTTGGGAATATGCCACCCTCTATAAACCGTTTTAAAGCCCACCTCAGACACACATGTAGCACTATAAACACGGAGAAGTGCGAACAATTTGCAGTCGCAATTGCCTGTCAAGATACCACCTACCCTATTCATTTAAGTAACGAAGTAGTAAACGATTCAGCAAGTATATGACCCTGTGCTAAATCAAACCCAAAAGCACGCTCTAAATAAATGCACCTAATTCAGATGTATAGCAGAATAGTCGTTTACCATCAAAGTAGATGCGAGTCAGAAGAAATCCAAAACATGGTTAGTTTCAGTTAAAAAAATCAGAAAAACAAAATATCATCCATAGTATTTACATTCCTTTAAAGCTAATCACAGCCAAATTGCATTGCAGTTAAAAAGTGCGAGCTTTTACTATTTTAGGCTTGCAGTTAATATTAATATCGGATGCCTTTGGTCAAACAAAATGGAAAATAATTAAATTTTGTAAACTCAAATACTAATCATCGTCAAGAAATACGTTAGGACAAACTTATAACAAACAGGTATAATGTGTGATATACACAATTAATAAAAATTTCCATGAACACAATAATACAAAATTAGACATGAACAAAGATTTTAGAAGAGCCAATCACGGTAAAAGATGCATATAGCAAGGCTGATGTTCATTACTACGAAACAGACAGCAACGAAAACCGGAAATGAAGATCTCTGATTTGTTTCCGAATTACTACCATGGGAAAGTCGCGATTCTGAAGTAGAAGGGGTATCGCCAGCGCCGAAATGCTTGCGTTCTCGAATTTCAACTACATCCTCATCGTTGGTTCCATCAGATTCTACATCACATGCTTCACTGGAAAATAAGATACGGTGACTATATGTTTAAAGCTTACTCCTCTTCCGGATATTCTTCATTAGCTACAAAGTATTGTGTCGAACAGTTTAAATATAAAAACTTACGATTCAGGAACTTGAATAATTTTCTTCTCATAATTTCTCGAACAGCGCCATCTGATAAAATAAGACAGTAGTATACTTATACCTGTAATTGGCGGGGGATTATATCCGTTTTCCTCCAATCTTTCACGCAAATCATCATCCGATAAAGACCTAAGTGCAGACACATCCATATCGGGAAAAAATGCGATTTACAAGTAGGGGCTAAAACGGCCAAGGATGCTTGCAAAGCGGCAACAAAGAGATTTGTTGGAAAGTTTTTTAAAAAAGCTTCACTTCAAAATTATTAGTCATATTATATGCACAAATTCTACTGTTAGTTATGAAGAAAATGTGAAATAAAAATTATTCAAATTTGTAATTTTGACTAGATTTTTAGAAATGAAGATCAAAATAGCCCCATACGAAAGAATATATTTAATTTAAAAGTTAATAAATTCGATTTAATTTTAGATACCTATTGTCATTAGCAACAGATTGGCACACTTTTGAATAATCGTTGCCTTATCTTGCGTTAATTACTTTACGTATTATTTAAAGTCACATTATTAAAATTTCTTCCACATTTTACAATCGTAATATCTAAATTTTTAGGCAAAATATATACATGTACATATATAATTAGTGAAACTAAACAAATATAGGCTTTAATAAAATGTAGACGTGAATTTCTTTCTTGTTTATTGTAAATTTGTAATGAAAATTTTAGATTTATTACGCCTAAAAGCTCAGATTGTCAAAATTGTGCTAAAAATAGTTTTATTAGAGTACTTATTGAACAACATATAAAATAAAACTATTTCGATATAAGCAAATAATACTTTCCATATTTTCATAAAATTACTCTTACGTATAAGTGAAATTAGCTCACATGGATAACGATGAAGACTTTCTGAAGACTCAGGAAGAAGGTTTAAAAGCCGATTACCAGGAACTACGAATTCAAATAGAGGAAAATGAAATTATTCATGGCATTCCTTCTAAAGGTATGAGTTCTATCTACATACCTCGAGATCCCGAGTACTTTCGTCGACGACGTAAACTTGCCATACTGCGCACTCTCCAAGTTTCGTCACCAAGCGAACTAATAATTCAAGCCGATCAGATGGTTGCAGACCAAGAAACATCCCAAAAAGGCGAAATAAATGCTACTACACTCATACCTCTTCTTCTCCAACACTTTCTTGATAGAATGGGTGAAATTGTCATTTCAAAGCATATTCTTATGCTTCGTTGGAAGCGATATTGCTCAGACACCATGAAAGTTGAGCAGGTTTATCAGGACTACCTGACTATTATAGGGTAAAATCTAATATCCTTTTGCTATCCCCAACTTTTCATAGTCGTCTTACGGAGGAATACTTAGAATGCAGTTCAAGAGCTCATCGACTTTCGGCTGGCGAAGAAGCCCTTCTTGCTGGGAATGATGGTGCTTTGGAATGCGCTGAATTTGAAGATATACAGATTTATTGGCGAGCGCTTATATTTAAACTACAGTCTCAAACTTATTTTAAACAGCTCATTAATGTAATCTCTTTTAATTTGAGATTAAAATACACTATATTTAGCTTATTAAGTGGTTTCCCTATGGACATCGTGAAGGATTCAAACAGGATTTATTGGTCAGTATTTCTGTTAATTGTTACATTTATTGACTAAAATATTTTAGGATCTATAATGAACAATTCATCTTAATTGCTTAAGATGCTCAATTAAATTAATTTCATGTTAAAATATCTTTATACTTGACAAAAGGCATATATTTGTCAAGCACTAGTGAAGTAATTCTGGGTTCAATTACTCATAAACACCTTTTACCAAAAATATACCATTTGATGAGACTGGATATAATATAATATGTTTAATATCTTATTCATGTCTCTCAGAAGTTACAATTCAATATAGAATCTAATAAAATAGCTTATATTCATTTGTCGATTTTAATGAATCTAGAAAAGAGTTAGTAAATAAGCAAGTCTAACGAAGGCGTTTCATTCATTCTTACACAACATGCTTTCTTATCTCCCATGAGGAATTTGTTATTTCAATATTGAAGAGTCTAGTCTCCTTGAGGATCTAAAATTGATATTTTTTCTCTCTATTTTCCTTTATCCACTGCTTCTTTCAATTTTCACTATATTTCTAGAAACAACCCCAGCATCTGCTAAACTACAATGAGGACCGAGACATTAGGCAAATGTTGAGTCTGGTTTTAGATAAGGGTCCAGCCACAGTTCGCGCAGATGCCGAAAAAGGAAGCAGCATTATTGCAAGTGAAGAAGATGCGGACACAACTGATGCTCTTCCTCAGTCCTCTTTTCCAGAGGAAATGGATCACGATCCTATTGGTCCCCAAGAGTCTGTTGCTGAAAGTGGACAATCCCCTAGGGACGACGCTGAAACTCTTACAACTGGTCGGAGTGCATCAGAGAGTCTACGTGCAGATGATTCTACAAAGCGCGATTACACCGACTCCAACAGCCCTCCTTGGAAATCGTCTTATATCACTAACTTGACAACAGACAATTTACCAGAAACATCAACTGGATCAATTACATCTTATAGGCCCGCCATCATGATTAAGGATCAAGAAGAACAGGATGTCAAAATCACTGATCAGACCTTTAAATTTTCTGAGCATTCGCCTCAACCGCCTGGTATTTATACGGCACGCTTGGAAGGAGCTGGGAATCCGCTGCTACCAACTTCAACAAATATTCAATTCACAGTAGCTAGTGGCGGATCGGTTGTAAATGAAAGCTATTTTGGCCTCCCCTTGCATACAACAGATATTGCAAACATCCGACCTTATCTAGCCATCTACTTGGAGGCTTATAATATAGAATTCGTGAGTACATTTATCCAATCCTCTACTCTCACTTTCAAATTGTTTCAAATCAATGCCCCTTCTTTTTCCTTCTATGTAGAATGTCCATACCATTCGCTCAGCAGCTGATGAGATGGAACTATTTGGGGTTATAAATAGGAATTTCAATCGAATTTTTCTTGAGCAAGAGGAAAAGCGAACTTTCAAAACATATGATGCACCTTCGGTAAACACATTCTCTTTTTTTGTAGACGATTTATTACCATCCTTAACCTAATTTAGTAATTGGCTCTTTATTTCAGGCAATTTCTGAGAAGTGGGGCCTTGAAACTCCAAATCGTGCAATGAAAAAGCCGGCTAATTGGTTGCAGTTCATGAAGCTGAAGCCGCATAGAAATGCCTATTTGGTTGAGACCATGACAAAACTAAGATGTGCAGGAAATGTTGATGAAATTTTGCGTTCTTTGTCTGCATTTTTCAAGATTAATAAACCAGAGGTAGATTCAATATTCTCAGTTCGCTGACATGACCTTATCTTAAAGCATGTTCAAGGCGCCCTTCGAAATCATGCAATGTTGGTTAAAAATCCGCCTATTATCCACTCGGCATCGGTTGTCAACCATCGTCAGGGCATGAAAATTAGTGAAATCTATCGAAAAATTTTTTCCAATCCTGAGTTGTATAAGGAGTAAGTCTTACCCTTATTTTTAACCAACTATACGTCTTTTCCTTTTTTGCAAATAACTCACTAATACGAGAACCTATGAATTACTGTACAATATCCTCATGTGCGATCTTTAAAAAGCCTGATATTTGCATAGCATATCAGTTGTATCTTATTTAGCCCACTTCTATCATATTTAAAGTGGGCAGCTTTCGTCCAATTTTCAGTAAGTTCAGTTTTAACAGTTATTAATCAAAAATGTAATTGCACTGGCTCCCGAATAATCTTGAATAACAATTTAGAGTCGAGTCCTGACCATTGAGGGTCGATTGTAACGTATTTGCAATCTGAATTCTCATTTTCGAAATGTAAGAATTTTGTACTAAATTGATAAACCTTACTTGAAAAAAACCTTCGCATTTTAGCTAATGACTTCAGTAATAGAGCACTGACTAAATACTTAAAGTTTACCAGAAACGGTGAACCTTTCGTTTTGAAGCCTTGATGCGTTTTTACGTGAAACAGTCCTTTGAAGGCTTAAAGTCGATGTGTGGTGTTTAAGAAAACATGTACAATTTTTACCGAATTTATTCTTGCTATTTTGTTCACAGCTTTATGTTCCTAATTTTGAAATTCTTATTCTAGAGTTTCATCTGCAGTGAAGAATAATGATCGAAGCCAATTTGAGTTAGCAGACGCATTGCAGAGGCTTGGCCTAGATGATGCTAATTATGGAACGGGAGATCCGTCGAGTATTCAAGGCGGATATCTCTCTTACCTGCATTTGAGGCATCTCAAAATTCGTGACCTTCAACGAACGGTACTTCCACTTGGCTGTGTTTGCTTGTTAAATGTCAGTAACTTGTTTTTTTAAAGTCACTTTTTTTCTACTCTAGTGCATATCTGTACTGAATTACTTCCGATCTATTGAACGAACGCTGACAATTAATGACCAAGGCCTGTCTCTGTCTTCTAGAGGCGTTGAACGAGTGTACGTTTTCAAATCCTCTAATGAGGGATTTTCAAAAAAAAATATTTTTTATTTACATAAACTTTTTAGGAGCCCACAAAACCATCGATCTGGACCCCAGATGAATGGTAGTCAGGTGGGAACAAGTAATCTCAGCTGGCATAGTTATCTCTTCAATACGCCAAGAGAGTATAGGTACTTTTTACTAAGTACCACTGCATTCAATCATTCTACAAAGAAAATACCAATAATGCTTTCAATTTGGACCATTTTAGAATCAAAGAAAGCGAATTTATGCAATTTGCTGACATTGAGAACCACGACGATTTCTACTACCACGAAAATAATCGTATTCACGTTCGTGATCAAGTTGGCTGCTGGATAATATACGACTGTGCTCTAGAAGATTTCAAGTAAGAACTGTGTTCATCACCATAACCACTCATTATTTTAGCAATTTGGAGAATGATCTCCTGCTTCTGTCGACGCATTTCATCCAAAAGGACAAAGCCTTAAGCATGAAACGCAGACAAATAGAAATCGACATTAATCAGAAGGAATTTAACATTGCTAGCTATGCTCATAGTGAAATCGATAGATTTGGTGTGTTGTATGATATCTGGACGAATGAATGCTCATTTCAGGAAGCCAAAAAAGAAGTACGTCAATTTTGCCAATTAGGTTTGCGATTTTCAAACTTTAAGCTTTTTTCGGTTGAAGAAAAAGATGAAACTCTCTTGTCAATTTTGTTGGAATTATTGCATGTTTCGATGACTTCCAAGTTCATTCAGAAAAGGGTTTATAACACTCATTGTGAATAGAGTCTCATATATTTAGAAAATGGAATTCCGCAATTTCTTTTATTAGTAAGACTTACGCAACGTAATTTGTCCATCCTACTCATTACACGTGCACTGGTGGGTTTCGAGCCCATTACCCCTGAATTCGTAAGCAATCAAAATAGACAACAGTCAATGTACAGCCAATGAACTAGATTTGATCATTATATTGACTGTGGATCCCAATGAAATTGATTTAAAATGTTCTAAATTTAAAATTAATAGGGTAGTATAATGTGGTATAAAGTTAACTATCTAACGCATGTTTGCGGCTTTATTCTTGAAACTGTTCAATTTAAAATCAGTCCTTAAGTTTTGGCATCAGTTCAAGTAAATAATAAATGCATGTGATCAAAGCATATGCAAGGGCAGGTTAAATTATTCTACCGATTTTTAGTTGATGGATGTATACGTGGAGGCATATCAACACATCTGTTCACGAGATAGTCGTCGAAGATTAGCACAAGTTATGGTTGATCTGATGCACCAACGACCGCGAATCGAACTCAACGCCAATTACTTTGTTCTCGCCTATCGTTATGAATGTGCTATACTTAGACTTAAGGCAGCCATCTTGAAACACTGTTATAATGCACAGGTATGTCTCCATTATTCAAAATGAATGATCATCGTTAAATCACCTTTCGATTTAATTTTTTTCGTCGATTTTAGATAGAGCAACAGAGAGAATATATTTATAAGATGGGGTCCGACTGCTCGGAATATGGCTATCCGTTACCCTACTCTAGAAATTATTTATTCAGTCCAAACACAGATAAGTAAATTGGCATTTTTATATACACAACCACAAATCACTTAGATTCGTACAATTTTATATAATATTTGTTTAATATTTGAATCTGTTTATGAGCATGAAGATCGCATTTACAACACAGTCTGCATTAAAACGGAGAATTTTCCTAATGGATCCATTGAGTTTAAGCATAATAAATCACGGCAAATGTATTAAAAGTTAGTTTTTTTAATTAACATAGTTTGATAGTTTTAAAGTAGCCTTAAATTGACAGGAGGATGGAAATTATCTAATATCTTCTTTTGAGTTAAATAGAAACACTTTACGCTTGCTGGTTTCAAAAGTTACAATTTAAATGAAATGAAGAAGAATTAATCATTAAAAGATTAAAATTATAAAATATTTTCTGTGGGAACTTCCTATTTATTCTGTTAAGGAATTAAATTGGAAATTTTGACTTATGTTGAGTTTCATAAACAAAGGTAAGAAGTAGGAGCCGAATCAAAATGCCTCCGAATTCGTATGCATCTTTGGTAACGGCGGTCGTTTTTGTGAAATCTCCTTTTCTTTAAATTGACATATCGGGAAGTGAAACGTCATTGAAGTCAAATTTATGTTTGCTCACGACATAATGGCTTATATCATTTCATATTATTTCTAAAACACAATTTTTAGGTCAAATCTGTTCATACCAAAGTGCATTTTAAATGAAAGCATGAACCAATAATCTCAGAGTTAAAATATGTGATCTGCCAAAATACTAGATGGGTAAATTTCGAGCGTGACGTTTAGCAATGTGATTTGATAGTTAAGACGTATGCAGTAATCGAAGTATTAAAGGGTTAAATGCTATCAGTTTCAGCATATTTAAAAGAAGAGAGTTTAAATTTTGGCAAGTTAAATGACTATTTACTTGAAAGAATCTTTACAATTATTAACCTGGTGATCGGTGTTAACAGAGTATGACTAACCATTTATGAATGGAAGGTATTTATTTTTAGCTGAAAAAATCGAAAATTATAAAGAATTAGTCTTATTATATCATGTCATTTATTGTTAGTTTATATTCCATGCTGAATTTTTTTGATCCAATTTAGAATGTTCTGATGTAAGGAAGGCAAATGAATATTTATGTTCCATGATTTATGTGCCTAACTAATATTTAACCTTCAGACCAGCCCTAACACCTTGCTATCTATTGGAATTGCGAACATCCCTCTCCATGGCTGCAAATCTTGCTGAAGCCATGCAACAGTCGGTGAATTTAACCTTTGACCTCCTCTCACCGACTCGCATGATTGATGAACTGGTACTAGAAAAACAATTCTATGAAGTTCTCCAAAAAGAAATCGTCAATATGGAACCTCCAGGCTTCTCCTATTCCCAATCTTTGCAGAAAGACGTAAGTTTAATCTTCAGTCAACATCGACACTTACTTGGTGTACATCATAAAACTGAAATAGTAAACCGTTTAACCAAAATAATATATTGAGTTGAAGAGATATTTTCGACTATTGGTAGCTTCAAATTCATTATCTTAGTCTATCTTCACCTTTCTTAGTTATTCGCTAACAATTTCATTGATGATGCCAAGCAAATGTCTACTTTCCTTCAAGAGCGCTACACCAGCATCCAAGAAGCGAATACTCGAGGGGATAAATCTCAACGAAAAGCTTTTCTCCTTAATAAGCTTGGTCATGTGTTTAACGTGGTGTTTTTACGTCATCGGTTAATAACTTGCCTATGGGAGACAGAAATCCTAGCAAAAATCTACCTCCACACGGCTATTGAAATGGGCTACGATGAATATCACCTCTTCTTGCGACCTGTGCAGTTCGAGGCAGCAAGTTATAAGGAAAGCGCCAATGATGCCAGGCCTCCTATCTATATCACTTCTGTACAAGACGATGATTCCATAGTTGATAAGTGAGTGTTATGAATGCTATTGATTTTAATCTACTATGTCACAACCATATCGGCATAAATGGAAACTCTCCTCTGAAAATACGTAGTATAATCTCTACCCACTATAAATAGCCCAAAATTAGTGATGTTTCGTAATGAAGTATCCGACTTGTAGCTACAACATAAAGGATTAAAAGTGGAAAAGCCCTAAATACATTGATAACTCGATACCAAGGAGTCCTTTCTTAATAACCACGTAAACTGTCCATTTACCGATACGTAACTGTTGGCAATGATGAAGATATCAGATTTAATGCTATGAGACATTATGGTTGAGTTGTGATTTGTGTTGATGTTTTAGATTCCCTCTCTGTTTTTCGTGATAATTTCAATTTCAAGCCGGTCGAAAAAACAGTAGTGCCATTCATAAACTCCCAATTTCACAAGTGTCACTCAGTCCCGCTCATGCATTTTTGAGCTCGTTTCTATTGAACGAAGATGTATTTATTCTTTTTCTTGAATTTACTGCCTTTTTCCATAAAGTGTCATTCCTCCATTTTAATCAACTCGATGGTTTGGATTCACATTCTTGTGTTATCAATGAAATAGTTCAATTTAAAAAATCTTACCACAAAACTACTTTTCTGATTTTGTGGCAATATGTAATTACTTCCTGATTTACCTACATTGTAAACTAGCTATGGCTCTAGTTATAACGATATGGCTTAACACTAAAATGAAATGAGATGGGCTTCTTAAAATGGTGAACGAGATTGCCACAGAGAGGAGGTTCAGCCAATCAGCCTTTATCTTCTTCAAGAATGGATGAAATGTACTAGTTGAGAGACTGGAACGAATAGATGAAAAATATCTAATAATCGAGAAGTTTAAAATAAATTTAGAAGATAGTGTTCTGTGAATATATCTTGTTGTTAGTACGTATTTCGATGTTGAGGATTATTGTTTGATTTTTATATTCATACCTGAGAGCCATGAGTGACTTTTATGAGCTCCACTTACCAATTCTGAAGAGGCAATTCCCTGGTCCATTCATTTTAAGTGCTATTATTACTCTAATAGGTTCATTACTTCGGCCCTACCTTTGGCCATCCATGAGCTGGATGAAACACACGTCGGCAAATTCTCCTTTAAAAGCAAGGTCAATGTGGCTGAGGTAATTCTAAAGTGATAAATTTATAACAAATTAATAAATTGCGAATAATTAGTTGAGGCTCTCCTGATCAAATGACTTGCTAACGATTAGCATATGCGTGGATAATTTTTTATTTGCTATAATAATATGGTTTGCGTTACTATTTTTACTGTTTATATAGTTATGTGATGAACGTGGAGTTGAAAATCTTCTTATAATTCTGAAAACTCAATTAACTCACAAAAATGCCCTTATCACTGCTCTAATGTTGGCATTTAACGCACTGCCATCCTTCTTCAACGCATTTGCATTGGGTCGCAGCAAGTATGTCGACGCAGTTGAGTTGAATCATTATCCTCACCCATCGTATCTCTTATCCACAATCCCCCCATTTTAATAGGAAAGGTTTCAGTTCAGAACACGAGAGTACTTCAATAGCTGAATACACTGGATTCCTAAACTCTCAAATGGGCCCAACTCCGTTGGCTTTTGAAAGAGCTTTCCGTTTACCCAATATGGATTTCCACCCAGAAGCGTTTTTCTCAATTCAACTAGAGAAGGTGGCCCTGACAATCGTTGAAAATTAGACCGCTATTTCTTATGCTATTGTTTTTACCAATATTTCTGACTTGTAGAGTATCTGCAGAGATCGCGTTATGAATGCATATGCAAAAAAGATGCAAGGGATGACAAAATCAAAGAGTGGATCTTCGAATGAAAGTGAAAAGTTAAAACGGTGAGTAGGTTCTTATGCGGTTTGTAGTGATGTATATGAAATGATGGCCAAATCCCAAAATGTTCCATTTGTCTTCCATAGTTAATAGAAACTCCATACAAGTTAACAATTGACTTCTTAAAGAAATCATCCTGACTTGATCAAATTTTGGCACATTATAATGGTTAAAATTGTCTAAGCGGACAGATAGGATATACTTGTTCATAGGAACTAACCAATCACACACATCTCCGTGTGTCAACGAAAATCTCTCATGCGAACAGTGACTCCTCATGAAGAATGACTGTTAGATAGGAGTTGTTGGGGTCCGAAAATCTTTCATTATGTGGAAATGATAAACATCTTTGGGAGAACGCTAACGCGGACTTAACTTAATTCATTACAAAAAGAGGTGCTCATAGGAGGAGAGCAATTACACACCTTAGCAAGTGAACTAACTCGACAACGAAAAACTAGGCACGAAAAGACAGTAGTAGAATAACTTCATTTGATGAGACTGGAAGGCAGCAGTCCTGCATGCATTTGGTTGAAAGCGCGAAAATGTGAAATAGAAATACTAATAATACCTTTTCTAGAAAACGGATAAGGTATCGGACAAAACTGGAGAAATAATTTTGATTTCAGTTTAACACAAGTAGAATATAAAGTCACTACGAATTCTTGTTTGCTCTGTTGGATCAGACAGAGGGAATATTGGCTATTGACTATTAAGTGCACACAACCAACAATATTCACTTTTAAATTCTGTAACTTTCTTCCACTTTAGGAGTTTGATCGCCCAATTTTGTGATGACTATAGTAAAAGAACTCAGCAAGCAGCTCTCAGGGCTCAAATCATCGGTCTTTACGCCTCCCTTCTCAAAATTCTAAAAAAAGTTCCAACTATCTGGTAGGCGACAACATAGCGGATGATTTCCCAAATACGATACACCAAAAGTCTTCAAAACTTATGATTCCCTTTTAGCAATGAGTTCTTCACAATCGGTACAATGTTTGAGAAGAAGGGCCAAGATGATGACGCAGAAATGGCAAAATCGGATCCCCGAGAATTACACAAACGAGTTCGTCGGGTACTCTCAATGGATGGCAAGCGGTTTTACAATCTCTGGTTCATTCCCCACTTTATTGAGGTGCTCTTCGTTTTCCGTCAATTGGATGATGACGAAGCAATCCGTGCTTTGAGGTCAATGTGTCGTGTTGCTGGTGCTCTGCATGATATTATCCATTATCTTGTGGCTTTCGCCCGTCTTGGCATTAATTCGTCGAGGATTTCGACTGAACAGAGGGAGCAGATTCATGCTATGGCTAGCAAGGTAAATAGGATGCAGAAAAAAATAATAGAACGCATATAGGCATTAATAGGAGGGATTAATATTAGAACAAAACTACGCTTCACTTTTTAAGTCCAGATAAAACCTTCGTCGTAGACACTTAGCACGTTAGGACTCATATTTTGAGCAAATGCTTATTACAAATATTGATTTAAAAGTGTTGTCATTGTTTAATTTGATACAGCCTCTGATTGGGGCCTAATTACTCTAAACGAAGTATTTCAAATGTTTTTAGATTATGAGTAAAGGAAATAAGAGAAGGAAGTGCTTTTAAACCGATCATTTCTTGCGATAGCCAAACTTCTGAAACGCTTGTAGTGGTATCATGCAAAACCATTATTCTCTTTTATTTACATAATCCAATTCTATTTGTACTATTTACATTTATTTATTTAAATTATTATTTAATATCCAATCTCTTTTCCAACTTTTTACGTCGGGCACAACGCAATTGATAATTGAGGGGCTTTAAGGTTAGAGTTTAGACATCCTAGGCTTTGGGTTGAGGTGCTTGGTAACGCAGACATTTCGTTTAGAAGATGGAAGCACAATTCGCGTTCTGCGACCAAACGATAGGAAAGTATTTGGTGAATTTACTTACGAAACAATGACTTCTGATGGGAGAATAGTCTGCGATAAGTTTGTTTGAGGGTGGCGCTTCAAATTGGCTCAAGGTGTACTTATATACCTGTTCAATGACATAAAGTTCCACTGAAATTTACAAATACTCCATATGCAGTTTTGAATATTGGCGATTCACGGCGGCGCAAAGTTTACTAGTTGAAGTTGTTAAAGCAAAAAAATTAAAAATGGATAATTAGAAAACAATAAAATGTGAAGTTAGGAGTAGCTATTCTTTTAAATGGCAGATATTAGACATCTAGGAGTTCCTTGTGAAATTTAATTCCGTGATCATCTGCATTTGCAGACTGTGGAAACAATGGTTCATAAGTTACATCCGACCACCTCAATGGAGTACGCAAGTCAGTTGGCAGCCAATGAATTGGCCACTGGTCCAGCAGCTGACCAACTTGTAGCCGGATCAAAAGACTTTTTGGCACGAATTAACGAACAACCTGCATCTTCCATTACTCCCAAGGGTTTCGTGATGCGGAATGGACAAAGTCTACTCATTGATCAAGTTGTTGGTCAGCGAAAATTTTCTTAATTAATGCAACAAAAATTAAATTTTTTTGTAATTTATGTAAGAGAGTAGTAAAATGGCGCTTTATTGTGGTTGCATTGAATGCTTGAAGGCAATAAACATTATTTCAAGTAGAAGTATATTCATATATGTGGCCAATTTTTATACACATTTTCATATGAATGACTTTTTTATAGAACTTAAATAGTGCGTTTCCTTAGTTGCCCTGAAAGTCACCATATTTCTTACACGCACGTAATTAGTTCAAATAAATTGACTATTTCAATTTTAGACGAAATGAGCTCTTTCGATGGCGGTCCGATGTCGAATTTGGGTAAATTTAAATTTCTTATTTCAATATTCCTTAAATTGAGATGAACACTAATAGTTAAGATTAATCATGCGATTATGATTTTGGTCTCGATTAAATCCTGAGTTTACTCATTTTAGCTCGGCAACTGCGCGAAATTCAAGTTCAAATTGATCTCCTCCCAGATCCCCAGAATGCCGATCAAGTAATTGAGTTGTTGAATGCTCGACGGGAGTATATGTTCCTCATTCTGGACGTCTGCCTCTCCAGTGTTCTCAATGAAACATTTCTGGCTAATGGGAATGAGCATGCCTATCGAGTAAGGTTCATTTGTGAATTTATGTTCCCTCGCCACTGACATTTCTGGTAAGTTTACTTTCTGACACTCTGCTATATATGCCTACTGGGTATTGCTAGACAACAGTTGGCTTAGGCCAGGAGGGAGAGAAAAGCCGGAGGTGTAGTCCCTCTTATCAGTTGCTTTATTACTTCTACGAAGTTTATGCACATCAAGATAAGACTTCTTTATACTATTTATGTTGAAGGTCAAGCCATCATCGGACAGTTAACAGTTTTGCACCAATGATTAATAAACTGTTGAGATCGGCGTACACAGGCCTCTTAATAAGAATGATGGAAACTTTATTGATCACTTACAAGAATTGCTCACCCCGACTGTGTGGCCTCATGTTTTAGTGGTTGACATTCTATCGCCAATCCCTAACGCACTTCGTCTAAATAAACAAACACACTTATAGAAACTGTAAATGGTTAGTTACATTTGGAGAGAAGCGAAGAAGTAGCAAAACAATAATTGTTTTGCATACAATTAAGAAAAAGAAGGAAGCTGGAGGTAAAATCGATAAACGGTTTGAAAACCAATTTCGTCGGCATTGAACATTGTGTAAACCGTGTGATTAGGTTAGAGAGAATAAGCAGGTTAGTTGTACTTGAAAGTAAGTTAATGATTATTAGTGCAGTCTCAAAAGTCGATTTTTTCTCCATTAATTTCAAACGTGTGGCACTTTATGTCTCGTCATTGCCAATTTCATTGTCTAATGAATCGTATCACTTCCTTAGTGTTCTCCATTTCAATGGAAGTCATATTTCTTATCTTTTCATACACCTTTAATGCCAAATAATACATCCTTCCACATTGTTCTATGCATCTCTCTAGGAACTTGTGGCCGGCAGTCAATATCCGTTGGCAGAAATGAGCAATCAATGTAAACCGAGTTTGGAGGCTTTGGATTTCCCAATTCCAGAACCTTTGCTACCATTCGATGATAAAGCTCGTCAACTCTTCCCTTGGCTCTCCTTCCTCAATACCTCCGGCCCATTCACCATTCAGTATCCTAGATTGTCAAGCATTGAGTACAACATTCGTCTCTGTTTGGCTGGTCTTAGACCTGTTGATAAGTCAGTCGTTACTACATTATGGATAAGAATCATTCTCGGGAATGTCATCCATTTTTTATTTTGATTTTAAATAGGCCAACGGTTCATGGTGAACTGCTATCTATGATGTTAGCTCTTGAAGATGTTCTCGAGAATGGCGAGATTCCCGAATCGGAAGCAGGACAGCCATTGTCCATTGAGAACTACGAGAATTTGCACTACCTTCTTGGTCGAAGATTCAGAAATAAAAGAAAGGAAATTGCCCCAACACCTATCACTGCTGTTAATACTACTGTTACAACTGGTAAAGATGAAAATGAAACCAAAACTGAAGATGCAGGTCAATCCACAATAGAAACTGCTCAATATTCGCGCGCTGATGCATCGTGTAAGCGATTAATGAAAGTTTGCAGAGAAAGGTATTTTATGTACCTATTCTTCGTTAATCTCCTTTAATCGGTGTCAAACAAAATTAAACTATTCTTTTTGGAAATATGAATTAACTTAATCCAAATAGACTGTAGGAGTAAATTCATTCCTTAACTTATAAATTATTTTCAAACTTGGCGAATTTAATGTGTACTTTATGGGAGTTTAACGTTAGCTCACAACTTTATAAGACTGATCCACCACTGGGAGATCGCTCTTCATAAGACAATTTATAGACTTTGTATGAATATCTCAAATGTTATAATATGTCATTAGAAATGTTCTCATATAGCAATTTGGCTTCGTTTCTATTTTCTTTATTAAGAATTTTTATCTAAAGATTCGCCCCTAGTCCACCTTAACTTTTGTCAAATCATAAAACAATAAGCGTAGGACAAGTAGTATGGCTTATTTCTACTTTTCTTCTTCGGTCTATAAAATTCTAATAAGCTAAAACACAAAACTAAGCGATAGAGAATACAATGTTTGTCCCGCAATGAAAAATACTTCATAAGTGATCTTCCATGTAACTGATGATATTAATAACATAATAATAGAATTGTATTCTACCCTCCAAATCTTAGCCAAGATGGAACGAATGGACAAAATCGCCTTTGGTTTTACTTTTATCCGTCACAGATATTGGGAGAATTTACTTATATCAAATGACATTCTTTATGATAGTTATCATTAGTCCTTTAGTTGACTTCAGGCTTGACGGAGGGGAGAAACATCAAAGTCCAGAGGGGAATAGAAGAGTGAGTCACAGATGTAAGAGAGAGACAGACACAAAGGTAGAGAAAAAGTCAAGGTGAATACTGTGGAAGTGATCGAATATGACGTAAAGTCGTGTCACGGTAGTTTGATGTCAACAGCCGGTTTATGGACTTTTTTGACGTATGAGTATATGTTGACCAGGTAAGTCTATCGCGCATCCCATATAAGGGAAATTTTACTTCCTTTATCTGTTCAGCCATTTTCTATGAACAAAAATTGTAGTTTTTGCTTTACTTCGAGCAATAGCAGTGTTAGTTGGCCTAATTTAATCATTTCGATGTATTCAGGAAGAACGAAGACACTTCATCTCTAGTGCATTACGTTATCGATTCTTGGATTTCTGCTCTCTCACTTGCATATGTGAGACCACCAGTGAAGAAACCATCACTGCAGTTATTGGCTAACCGGACAGCCAATCATTTGCCACATACGCGATCCTATAGCAGTAGATTTGCTTTCTCAACAACAAGCCGTTATTTGAACCACAACTAGTTTTTATTCAATCCTAGTATTTCAACACTTCTGTCTTATCTTCAGTTACTTTAATGAGTCTGGGTGAATTGTAAGAATGATATTGATATCTTATTAAAGCTTAACACCGAATTCAACATTCTACTTCCATGAAAGATAATCTGACCATATATTTCCGACACTCAAAGGTGTTTCGAATTAGAACGCTGCATAATAGTAAGAAGAGTGAAGTGAACTCGCCAGCTTCTGGAACTGTAAATTATATAGCCTATTTATTTTCTGACAGGTATTAAAGTTTTTGTTTTCCGAAATGGTCAATCAATAGCTTTAATTGCAAATGATGGTACAATTCTGTCATGAAGCGGTGTTGCAAATCTCCTTGCGTAAATTCACGCGAAGTATTTATATTCCTATGTCCTTCGTTAATCTAGCGAACGAAGAATTGAAGCTAAGTTTGACAGAGACGCCTATGGCAGCCTACGCTCTTATCAAAAAGTACCTCATACTGCGCAAACGAGTTGAGTTGTTGAAACGTGAGTGGGGCAAACGTCGACTTGGCTTGGAAGACATCAATACATCTGCGACCTTCAAGCTTTTCGTGTAAATTTCCTTGATTATGAATTAACTTCGCGTTTAGATTGGTATCGATATCCTTTTTCTTCTGTTATTCAGTCAAGTTTACCGTAATGAACGCCTAATCCCAATACTGCGAAGTCTCTCTATCCAATACAAACAGCCTGAATTGTATGCACTTGGACCATATCAAGAAAGTGATGTTCAGATTTCTCCGAAGGGTATCCCTGAAATTGTTATCTTACAACGTCAGGTTAGTTTAATTTTATAGTCTAATCGGAAGAATATGAATGGTTGTAATGTATTTTCTCACTTCATAGCTCGTGAAATTGATTGAATCTTTTGAGAACTATATGATTGGGGATATTCGGAAGGCTCTGTTAAGACAGATTGATCTGGTGATAAAAGAGAGAAATAGAGAAGAAGGAAACCTTCCTCTTGATCTTTGGAAGAAGCCCGTATGTACGACAAGAATAACTAGTTATCTATTTTAACAAAATTGTATGGAATTATTTCTACAAACTAGGCCATGAAAGAATCGCTGACTGTTCCAAGACCCGCACTGGTAGATGAGTTTCTTGAAAATCTGATGAGTGGAGCTCGCGAGGATACGGAGCGGAAAGCGATCACTTTTGATACGGATCATCTCAACGAAGTTATCCAAAACATTGCAATTAGCGTGATGAGAATGCAAAGAGAGGCTTACGAACAGTAAAACAATTTACTTGCAATCGTTGTTGCTAATTATAATGAATTTCAAGCCCGTCTATTTCGATAATAACATAGTTACGCGATGTATTATGAAAACTTGTTAAAGAATCAACATATGCTACTCTACTCTCGAGAACGAGAAGTATTGAGTCTTCGAGAACAGTTGAAACAAATGGAGCTGGAGGAAGATATTAATGTTCAATTTCGAATGTCCGAACAAGCTCACAATCTTCTTCTTGGTAAGAATTATTACCTCAGAATGCTCAAAAATTGACCATTAACTTTCATCAGCAACCTTGATGACTTAAAAGTTCTAAAATCATGTCTGAGTTAATTACTTTTGTTATTTTAAGTTTGCGTAAACTGCATTTCTGTTCGGATTAAGTATGGATTCACTTACTACAGGAATCGTAAATTTGTTGCCAGTGGTTAGGAGAATTCAATTCTTTTTGAGAAAATTGACAAAATTCATAAAAATAGCAGACATAGTCTTTATGCATTTGCTTATTCTATTTTTGAACGCACCATGTATCGTTCGGGCTCTCATATTTTATCAAAAGTCATGATATAGCTTATATTATGAATAAGTTCATGAAAAATGAGGCAGGTACATTATCGAAATAGCACTTGTCCTATTAAAATAGATTAAAGTGGCGTATGATGTATCATAGACACTATTAGTCGAAAGTGACCTGGCGATATATTACCGCTCTCTCCAATGATCGTCTTGTTTCTGTCTACCCGTGCAGATTTGAATTTACAGACGCAAGAAAGGACTGGATAGTTGACGATGATGATTGCTAGGATTGGGAAATCCGGCCAACTCATTATTTATTTATACTAATCAAACTTATTTAGAAATAATAGTGAATGAAGAATATCGATGAAAGACTTGAAGTATGTGCCATGGTTTCCACGGGATATCTCCGATCCGATGCGAAAACGCAAGTTTTCGTCATTTTAACGAAAACTTATAATAATTCTACTCAAACTACGTACACTATAAGGCGTTTCTTAAAAGTTTATTTAAAAAACTTGATGGGATACGAGCTATTTTAATAATAATATTAAGAAAACAAAATATACAGGAAGAGCTCATAATCACGTGTTAGCTTGACAGGCATTTCAGTTCATATCTGGAAAACATATCTCACATTCTTCAGTGAGTCACTTTCAGATTATGTGAAATAACTCCTTCATCCTTCCATCAAGTGTCAATATAATATGCAAATTAAGTGAATACTAATTTGCGTAAATTGCATTTAAGAATGAAATGATAAATGAATACAGATAACAGTGAGCGTAATCAGTCCACCATCAACTTAATTTCTGCGTTATACGTCAATTATATGCAAACATATACTTTCTTTCTGAAGTCGGCTCTCCTTTTAACTTGCAACAGAGGTGACAGCCCTTCGAGCGAAGCTAGCTGAGATCAATGAACAACAATCACGATCAGAAGCGAGGGTTCGTGACCAAGTTCGTAGAGAATTCAGTTCAGCGATGCGCCAACTCTTCGCACTTTCCTTCGAACAGAAGGCACGCATTGATGAATATCGCAATAATCTTCACATTATCACTCTCAAACACATCTCAGAGATTCGTGATGAAACGGCAACGGAAATGGAACGCATTAAGGAGAAGAGCGGTGCTATAAGCTCAGCCGGTAATTCGCACATTTTTCCCTTTCAACTTTCTAGCGATTTGAAACAATACCTCTAACAATGACCATGCACTTCTTGTGGTGGGAATTGAATGAAGGTCCTAGGCTAAGTAAATAGAGTGTTGCAACATTTTGAAACTTCAATAGGTCCAAGATTTGGCCAGCAATTGCTGAGGAGCTTTCTTCAGTAATAATTTTAAATATCCAGTTGCCAGCGCATAGATTCAACAAGCGGCAATCTGGTGCAGAAGAGATGAATCATACAAATTTCTCTCGATCAGGTCTCCTACCAACTAACAGCACGATTCTAATGCTCAGTTTCAAATTATTACTAATTATTTCATGATTTACTCCCTTACGTTATTTGAATCTAAAATAAAGGGAGAGACTTAGTGAACCAATTAACCACTGTCTTTAAAAAATAGCAGGTAAAGAAATTATTGACCCAAAGATAAATTAAATTTAGACCTGATAAAGTTGTTTGTTTGATTCTGTAAGGTCTTTGGTTATTTTCCTATTCTCGGCGCATACCCTCGATTAACATTGGCAGTATTGAAGGTGGAACCCCCAGCGGCTTTGAAGATAGTCTTTGATTGAATCTCAAATAATTAGTAAAATGCCAACATATATGTAGAAGCGTTTCAGTGATTTTAGGAGTAATCTTACAAATAGCCTCCTCTTCTGCCCAAGTCTCAAATAGAATTTGTTTTTTATAACCGAATGGAGCATGAGATTAAACGTTCATTCCACTTAAAGGCAGGTTTCATGATAGTTAAGCTCATGTAAATTGACATTTCAGTGGTGTTTATTGCAAATTTAAATTTTTTGAATTGGTTTTTCTTTATTTGATAATTAATATGACCTTGTCATTGTTTATTTATAGAAGATGAATTGGCTGCACGGAATAACCGTCTCTCACAGGAAATAAACAATATTCACCAGAAGAATATTCACCTTCAGCAGATGATGATTCGTCTTAAAACCGTGTACGCTTGGAAGGAAAGCACACTTCGTAGCGTCTTTGAAAAACAGGTATTTAGGAGGTTCTTTTTTTCTTTTCTTTTTCTGTGTGTTTGAATGTGAAATCATATTGTACCGGTTTGGCGTCTATCGATTCACAAGGAGTAAATGGAATCGTGAACCGCGTTGATCAAGTCAAGGTAATAATAAAGGTAGCCATGGTTATTAGAGATTCGCCGTGGTGTCGCTCTCCCTATAAAAGCTGAGCATTATCAAATTCATTTGGGCGCGACGGTTGCGTTTTAGTCAATATACATACCCACCAAGCTTGAGGTCACGAGTCTAATGCTCATCAGTGGATGTCCAGTGGTGCAGCTAATCAAGTATCGTAGTTAATTCCGTATATAAGTTGTGTTAAAATGCGCCTTTCTCATTAGAGCAGCCTCAGGATGGCTTCCCTCTTTCCAAATTAAGTGCTGCAAAGGTTTTTCTAGTGGAATTGGGAATAAGTTTTGGGTTCATCTGTTTCAGCAAAATCAGTCGCAATCTTAATTATGGTAATTTATCAGCTTAAGTCAAACTTTACCTCAACGCTTGCCTGATACCTAAAAATAATTTTGCGGTTTCACACCTTAAGGCATTCCATTTTTCTTTTATATATCCACATTTATTGCTGTCAGCCTTAACTTCTACTACTTTAAAAGAAGTGTTCTTACTCCGCCAGTAGTCCACGTCAAATAATGTTTAGGTAGACTTTTAATGACCATTTTTCCACTTTTTAGCTACTGGCAGAACTCGTCTAAGACTTGTTACTGATTAGGAGCACGGAAAGTGTTGAGTGGGCCGCTACCCTCTCTGACAAAGCACCAGGACCATTAAGTCTAGCCAATTAGCGCACAAATCCACGCCTTACTGGCCGTTAAGTGATATATTGATTATTGGACTGCGACAAACTATGAAAAAACTGTGATGTTTGAACTGCTTGTGTTTACGACACAGGTTTTAGAGTTTATGAAATAACCCCGACTATGCAAACCATGTTAGACACATATATGAGATGTATGCTGATATTGTAGTCTCTGTTTTTTTTTTGTTCTCCAGATATTAATGCTGTTTTCGAATATCATTGAGAATAGGCACTTCTACAGAAAACGAAATCTTTCAAGGTACTGAGCGTACTGTTTCAAATACTAAAAGGGAACTAAAAAAGGAAAGAATCATATTCTAATCTAATAAACTAGCAGTTCTTAATTGAATAGTAGGGAAGGGGGAAAAATTAGTTAATCTGAGCATCGACTATTTATCTTAGTAAAGGAGTGCTCTGCAGTGTGGGCGACATATTCAAAATTCAACTCTAAATAACTCAACAATATTGCAAACCATAATCAAAGCAAGGCCAATTTAAAAGATTCTACCATGATCATAGTTTTAGGTTCTGAACAACTTTCCATCAGCCCATTTGGAGATCACTGACTAATAGCAGAGGTTAACTATTTTAAAAGCCTGGAATGTAAAAAGACTTTGAAAATGAATCCCAAAATAAGCAATGATTAACGCCAAGTAATATTTAAAAATGATCAGGAAAGTTGAGAATGGCAAAGAGCGAGTCATGACCAAAGTGGCACAGATCGCTTCGATTACATGCACTTAGGTCTGGACTACGTGGATATACGCTCAAATGGGGAGGTGACCCTAAGACTATTACGCCTATTTTGATCAACGGAGTAACAAGTTATACTTATACGATGTCGTTTTAAGAGACTGGGAAATGATTATCGATTTCTTGTATTTTTATTTGCAGACGCAAGCAATTGAGGAGGAGAGAAATAAGAGCAAAGCTCAGGTTAATCGTATTGGAATGCTCTCAGAGCAAAGATCACAGAATCTTACTGAGGAGATGAGTAAGATGCGTGACAATCTCACTTGCGCTCACAAGGAATTGGGAGAACTTCGTAGCCAGTTAGACAAGGAGGTAAGTGAGGCGAAATGGTCAAATCTACATTCGATGAGTTGAGTCAAATAAATTAATACCTCTGCGACATTCAGATGAAAAACAAACTGGAGAAAAGAAATTTTGCTGAGCGACAAGCGGCAACTGATAAACAGATTGACAACATCAAACAAATGCATATCGAGAAGTTGGTAAGCGTCTTACACCCTAAGGTGACCTTTGGTCTATTAAAATTGTTTGTTCAAGATGCCGGGTTTTTAAGTTACTCATTTATTCCATCTAAATTGCAATCATTGTCATAAGGTCGCATTCTTTCCTCTAATTCCCTATTTGAATTACACCATTGCTTATTACTTTTTTCTGTAGAACCAAAATAGCAATTTTACTTTCTTGTGCGTAATAACAGTGTTTCAATCTCCAGTAGATCAACTAGTAAAGTAGAAACTTAGTAGAAGATGGAATGGAAGTTGGAAATATTTGTTTATCTACGGAAATTTTATTATTCAGACAAATGGGAGCGTGCTTAGAAGACTATAATTAAAAAAATAGAGATTTATCTGTTCGTTACTCAGCTCAAATCGAGGAATATATGTTATTATTTTTTTACATCATTGTGAAACTTGGCTATGTTTATTAATTTAAAAAGTTTCGCTTTAAATACCCTCAGAGACAATAGACCTGATTCCACGATCGATAATGACATTTGGTTTCATGATTTTGCTTCTATTATATTAAGCAACACTTGGCGTAACTTGGACATTTTGATCCTTGAGTCTATGGAATAGTTTTCACTATAATTGTGCAAGAAATATGCTTTCAATTCTGTGAAGGTCTGTATAGCCTTTAAGATTGCATTAAAGAGAAATCAGACTTGGAATGACTTTGTTTGAAAGAGTAATACATATTTGTTCTCCCTTATTTCTCATTTGACTGAATAATTCGATAAGTTCCAAAATATCCAAATTCCATATATTTGAGTAAAAATAATTTTTAAACTTTCGCTTCTTTTAGAAGTTTAATAGAGGTCTCTAATGCAGCGGTTCTTCTTTCTCTTGACAGCTTGGTGACATCGCTGAGAAGGACGCACAAATAGAAGACTTGAGTGAACGGTTGGCAGCGCATGAAAAGACAAAAAATCAAGCTTTGGAGAAAGCCCTACGAGATGTTGAGACTCTGAAGAAACGCTTGGCTGATGAGCGCAAATTAAAGAAAATAGCAATTCATAAAGTGGATGATCTTCTTTCGCAGGTACCTTTTGCCTTCCTTTTTCCAAGATAGCTGTTTCGTATTGGCTAGTATTAATTTGCAACTTATTCAATTAGAAGATGTTGCTGATTAAAAGGATAAGAGCTAAATTAGTTATCAGTTATTTTATCGATTAAAAGGGTTAATTTTGCTCCCTTAATCATCTCACTCAAATCCAGTATGGTGATTATTTCACCACCACGGATAAGTGACCCTAAGATAATGCAGCATTTGCAAATGAAATAAACGACCCACTTATCCTTAGATTGTGGGAGCCAAAAGAGTAATCTAAGTAAAGGATGAGTCCATGACACATATCTCGCACTCAAGTTAACACCTGGTAGTGCTTTTTTAATGGGTTTGGAAAGTAATTTAAGTTAAATTTTGTATGATTAGTTCTATAGAACTGGAACACCTTTCTCCTCCCGAGCTAAAACATGGATTTATAGTATCAGTAAAGTACCGGGAACATCGAAAAAAATTTATCTCAGCGGCAATACATTTTGACTAAATTGCAATGGTGAGGGCAAATAAAAATGTGTCTGAACGTCACGAGGGTTAGGTCACATTCAATAGTTTCGTAAAACTACCTATCATTTGGTTAACTTGAAAACTTATTTGCTAACGAATTACGCCCGATACTGAAGGTAGTATTCAGAAAAATTATTGATCAATCGAATGGTTGGATATGAGATTTACTAAAAGAGACAGCGAATTTAAGATCGTCTGAGTATTATCACGATACCATTTAAATCTTTTCCTATATTTTAATGTCTTGACATTCGGAAGAGTTAGGTTTCTATTTTCATATCGCTTTTCTATAATTGGCTAACCGGATGGAAAATCCAATTTTATCGATAAATATAATCTATACTACTGTTATTGAAGTTACTTTATTTTTGTCATATTTAGGTCTACGAATATGAAACCGATCAAGCTTTTAAACAGGGTAGGCTTTTTAAAAACTAATCACTGACATACTACTTATAATTTTCACTTCAGCACCTTCTCATCAGGCAAGTGGTGAGGTTTCTCCAAATTTATATAAACTAATGAGTTCCAAAAAGGGCAGTTCTATTCGAATGGCCTGCCGGAAGTATCAGTTTGGACCCAAAGGGGTACGAATTTGCAATGTAATGAGTCTTAAAATCTTGCCATTTTCATGCCTTATTCATATCAAAATTTAGTATGAAGAGCTACTGAGACGTATCAATGTACCTTACACTCCTCAGCACTACTTAGAACACCGGAGGAAATTGGTGGGTTATAGAATCGAACGTGATTATATCTCTGATTGAC
Source organism: Hymenolepis microstoma (assembly GCA_000469805.3). Classification (NCBI taxonomy): domain Eukaryota; kingdom Metazoa; phylum Platyhelminthes; class Cestoda; order Cyclophyllidea; family Hymenolepididae; genus Hymenolepis; species Hymenolepis microstoma. The sequence continues at coordinate 32,864,610 of LR215989.1, read as the reverse complement.
TACTTATGTTCACCAGTAGACTGAATTTGCTTGAAATTTTAGGCAAGGGTGCCACACCTACAGCGACAGTTGGCTCACGAAATACTCGAGGAACACCCACCTGCAACATATAAAGAAATAGCAGAAATCCAAACTCTGGAAAGAAAGCAAGAGAAACGTAGCAGCTCCAAATGAATTTCTACTTAGCGAAATCATATTCACTGCATTTAATAAAATTCAAATCAACTGATTCATCCTGATTGGCTTTATAAATATTTGCTTTAAAACTACGGATTTATGAAAGAAATTAAAGATTAATTGCAAAAACCAGAAAGCATACAAGGATCCATTTCATAGCAATTAGCAAAACAGTAATACGATTAGCAAAGGCACAGAAATTGCAAACAACCATTGGGTGGGTAGAGACGGAAGGAAATTATTAATGGATACAGAGATAACACGCGGATGAATAGAAGTGGTTCGTAGAAGCAGGATCTGACAAGCACGGTCACTGGCAATGTGACTAGAGCTGACACCCCCAATTTGGTAAAGTTCGTGTCTTGTATTATGGCAATCGCGTTGTCATCAAATACTTACAGCATTCATCCGTTATTTTGAGGGAGATATTAGACGCTAAGTCGCCACTGCAGTTAAGTTAAATTTTTGTCATTAAAAGTGCGAATCAGGACAATTGGCTGTACTATGTGAATTAATTGACAATAGTGATATTTTGCAATTGCTCTCTAGTTTAATGACATGCTTCATCATGGACAGTTCATTGAAAATGACCTCGAAAATATGGGGTGTACACTGAGCACACCATACTCAACAAAACTGACATCGGAATAAGCCATATAATGCCGAGTATTACTACTAAGCACTCTGCCACTGCACTGCAAGCTCAACACCAATTGGAATTGAAAGGCTTATTTTAGAACTGAGATATCTCCGTTTCTTCAAGAAGTATGCTGATAAGTGGAATCATGGAGATTTGGCTGCATCGGTTTCTTCCCAGACCATGATTCTTACTACCCTTCCGAATGTTCTATTAGTTGACATTTTGAAACATTGTGAACTGCTGTTTCAGGTGAACTTGGGCATTTATTCGAAGTATTAATTTCTTGCTTAACCTTCCCATCTGTTAAACGATGAACAGAAAGGCGTCAGCTGTGATTTTCGTCGCCTTTCTCCTCCCCCTCATCCCACCCCCTCAACATGTAAGGACTAGATATTTTTTTCATCAAATTTTAAAACGATGAAGGTCAATCTTCATACCTTCTCCATTACTGTTGACGGGATTCATTTTAATTTTGATTGGCCACGTCAAAAAGTCAAACAAGACATAACTCTTTGAAACAAATGAAATGAACTAAATGTGCGCTCATCATACTGAAGCTAAATTGTCACATTTAAAATTGGTGCACAGTAAGTAGGTGGAATTGGCATTAGTTCGAAATTTCTCTTAAGTCTATTTAATAGAAATTAGACAAGCATGTGAATAACTCAAGAACTGCAGTTGCCAAGGTGAGAAATGGGTGGAATATGTAAATATCTTTCTTTAAATCAATTAGCGCCATTTTACTCCTATTCACTTCAGTATGCATGAGAAGTTCATTTTGAAAGGTAATTGAACACATTTCACGATATGAAATTGTAATTTACCTATAGTTACAGGGTCAATTTTACAATTGTACACTTGTTCAGAGTGAAGGTCATGTTTATTGGAAATTAATGAAGGCTGTTTCTCAATCATCATCATATTTTAATTGTGTGTCCTTCTTCTTCTTCTTCTTCCTATGGCACTAAGGTCCATCTCCTCTCATACACTAGATGGAAACAAACGAAGTGTATTTACGGTATACGTCTGTTTCTTCTATTCTGGGAGACTTACCAACTAGGAGAATTTGCTACTGAGCTTTTTGAGAACAGTCAAGGCTTATTAAGTAACTAGTCCGCTACAAAGTGATCGAATATGACATACCGTCGGGTCGTGGTGGTTTGAAATCAACTGCCGGTTTATAGACATTTTTTCGTATGCGTATACGTTGCCCAGGGTGCACTACGTAGAGTTAAGTCTATCGCGCACACCTTCTTTTTAATCTAAGTTTGAAAGTTGAGATAAATACTCTCCATGGACGTTTAATCTACCTTTTTCATTGTTGAAGCGGTTTGTCCATTTGGCCATTGTGATCTTTTAATCTTCCATATTGAAAAGTCACTTGGGAAGGGAAGAGGTAGAGGTTTCAATGTAGCAAAGATATGGGTATTTCTAATTAGAGGAGTAAAACTTTCCCAAATCCTTGGTTTATATATTTCTCTGCTCTGTAATTCTTCAGGATGTGAGACACTCGGGAAGGTTCTTTCATACGAATACTAATGTTGAACTCGATTGAGTCCAACTGTGTCTATGTGATATTCCTTATGTACCATGTTGCACAAACAACCCCGTTCTCAATCGAACGATTCGAAGGGTGAAGAAGATGTTTTAATCATTTAAGCCAATTATTTCGTTCGCGAACTCACTGGCATCCTTCGGGGTGCAAGAATTCATGATCAAGATGACAAAAAGAGTGCTTGTCAGCAGAACCGCCGATGTGTTTAGACTCCTCGTTCGAGAATTTTTCACATGGAGCGGAAAGTTTCTGAAGGTTTTAAAAATTGTATTTAAAGTATTTGAGCTTTTAAATGCCATGCTCAATGATACCTAGTATGGCGTCAGGCTGAATAATATAATTTTATTATTTAAAATTGAGATTCTTTAACTTGCATATACTTTAGGTGGAGTGAATTGACAATTCTAAAGCTTTAGTGCATTTATTTTTTAAAGTTGTGGGCTCCAATGAGCGTTAATGTGAACCTGCTTTATACAAGCTTTCTCTCCTAATACATTAACATTAGAGTGAGCCGCTAGCGCTACCATCATTTAAACGTCTTACGCCTCAAAGTACAAGAGCCACATAACACACCATTGTTGCACTAATAAAACACATGCACTATTTCACCTCCAGGGATATGGACCGGCATATCTGAAGCAAGCTGCCACTCCGCTGATGAGATAGATACAGAATCGAATTCATGCCATTGAAACGGAAAATTCAGTTCGTCAACTCCCATTACACACTAAATGGTATAATAAGTGGAGATGGTTTTCCGACACAATTGAAGCTCGTCAAAAGCTTATTCAAAAGGGGAACAAGTGTCCAAAAGAGGTGGAGGTGGAGGTGGAGGTTGAGGTGGATTTCACACATTCCATGATTGGAGTCATAGTAAAAGACAAACAAATACCAATCCCAAAGCACATGATGCAACGGAATATGAAAAATCATGTCCTAATCACAAAAATCAGACCATAGAATGCAAACATATTACTATTATTCCATTGGGAATATATTTATTATGGAACTTCCACGCCAAACAATAGCACCTATTGCGTAAAGAAAGATAGTTTGGAGATTTTGGCTAGCCAGCAATATTTCAATTAGACGCATTGATAGTGAAAAGAAGACTAATTTATGAAAAAAAAACGAAGAATTTGTTGAGGAAGTCAAGAATGAATGCAAACTGTAATGAATTCGATTGAGCGTAATCCGAGCAAAATCAATAAACTCTCTCTCATTCATTTATTTACAAAACAAACACAGGAACAAACAAACAAACAGGCATTTAAACGATGAAATCAACAAAAGAAAAAGCAAAACTAAATTACAATGGCAAAAAAAGCGCACGAAGCAGGAAGAAAGACAAACGTTAAACACAAGAAGAAGCATCGGAAACTGGGAACTATAACCTTAGTGAGGAGCGATTTTATTCAAGTCGGATTCACAGGGTTCCAACATCAATGATAAAGATTGGTTAATTTGATTGTCCAAACGAATAAAATAAATAACTGCCAACCATCACGATTCAATTGTATCTAATCATCACGGTACCTATAAACTGTACAAAGGCGGAATGAGTGAAAGAAATAGTCAACCAATGTCATCAGTAAAGATCAAAAAAGGGTAATCTAAAAGAGTGTTTCTGTCAAAGAATTCACTCAATATTTTTTGTTTACTCTGAGATATTTTCGAGGATGATGATGATGATGATGATATATTTAACGCCTAAGAAAGCCAAGCTAAGTTAGTTCGATATAAGCCACATACCTTAAGGGGCCATTTCCGTGGCTTTGAGTTTGAGTTTTCTTCTAATTCATCGGATCCAACACCTTGGAACACGGTCAGACTTTCACCCACCCGGTGGTGGTGGGTTAAGAAGTATTCGAGCAGGGATAAACAGTCCATCTAACTGAGAGGAGTGATGCTTGACTTATTCCACGGGTCTGGGGAATTACTGACCTTTAACAAGGAAGGAGGAAGAGGGAAATGATCAAATCTTGGTTGTATGAACTACTAGTAAGTGAAGATGAATGTTCAATACCACCCAAAACGCAGACATGTAGAAATAATTATTCAACATTGTCCACAAACCTCACTGTGTTGACACACATTTACCATTGTAGGGACTTTGTTGCACTAATATGCCTATGTTTGGAAAGACTCCCAGAACTAGCCAAGCTACCACAAAGCTATAGACGTATCACGCGGACCACGTCCATTTGGGATGTGTGTGCGTGTGTGTGGTGTGTATTGCAGAAAGGGGGCTTAGTTATTATTATTAATAAGGCGTGTTGGCTAAACCATGCGAGGCTATTGATTGGAGGTTGGCTGGGTGCACTCCGTGCACAACGTGTTTGCTCACGCTCCTCCTGACCCCTTCTCCCCCTCCCCCTTCCCCTCTCCCCTCTGATGAGGCACAGAATTTGCCTTGAGCAAGGTGAATGATGACGTAAATAAGCGTAATACGAAGCCCACTTATACGCAAGTTAATGTTGCCCATTCGTCTCTGAGCCAATTAGAGTGCCCCGATTTTTGGCGTATGGGGGTGGTTTGGAGGCCTGCCCGTTCTCAAATATGCGTGTAAGGTTGTCGAGTCTCCTCTCAACCAATCAGAGGGCCCGCATTTTAGCACACACACACACACACACACACACTCATTCTGGGCCAATCAGGCAGCTCCGAGTTCATAGCGCGTGCTTTGCTGGGAGTTCGGTGTGATAGGTGAATCGGTGGTTTAACAGTGTGGATATCTTCTATTTGATGTCTTGGTTTCTCTTAGTACTAGTTAAACTATTTAAACTACTATTTCTACCTCAGACCTTAATGAATCAAGCGATATGCAATAAATAATTCACCGTCTATTGGTCATCTGATGTTTGATGTTGAGTACATTTTGTTTCCCATTCTAAAGGGACAGGCGAGTAATGGTCCACGGCTGAGTCAACACACAGTATTTAAACATATTTCGGTCATTTCAAATGAACAAAATGCTTCCCATTCTAAAGGGACAGTGGGTTATTGCTCTTTACATGGGTGGAGCATCAGGACTTGGAAATATTCCGGTAAATTCAAATGAAAAAGTTTAATCTAACAAATGTAGGCTTCTGTTATTTCATTTTGCGTACATTTCCTCTCTTCTTCTTCTTCTTCTTAAGTTGGACAGGAATATGCATAGGAAGCAGGTATAATTTTAAAAGTTCAATAAATTAGCGATATCATTTTCCGTAAATGGATTAAAACTACAGGTACTTTACAGCCCAAGATTTTTTCAACTAAATCAAATATTATTAATAGTCGGATTTGTAGCCTTGACTTATCCTGCTTCATCTCTATTACCAAGATCCCCACAGGACACAAAAACGCTCTTCCAGATATGAACGTTATCACTCTCCCTTCCCCACCTCCTCTCCCCATTGAAAAGTCCTCGTGATCTTGCTGGTCTATTCCTAGATGCTGTGAGGGAATTTAGAGTTTACAGTGGAAGAAGTGAACATGGAGTACTTTATTGTATTGCATAAAATATTTAAAGGTATAGTCAACTAGTTGATGAGTTACATGAAGTTTAACCAGAAATGAAACAAACTTATAGAGAGTAGATGGTAAATTGGGAAGGTTTGACAGAGCGTTGGGAGGGGCGTTCAGAATGGCAAAATTGTTCACTACTATCTGATTTCCTGGAGATCTCTATAATGACGATCCCATCAAGACTGTGGAAGAAACAGACGTATGGCGTGGATCGTGTTTCTTTGGGCTATATGTTACTGGCACAGAGCTTAGTCATTATATCCCATTTTGGCTGTACTGCCCAGGCCGTGGCTACTGATTATTGATTAGCTGAGAGGTCTCTACACTCTCAAGACCCCACACGCTCGTTCCAGAATGTTCAGCCAAGATAGCGTTATGCACTCCACGCATTAATTTCCCCGTTTAAAATTATTTGAAGCCAATTCTTCATCGAGTAGTGTCATTTCAAGAGTAATTTGAAAATATTTTGCCTAAAATATATCTCCTTTTTTCGCTCATTTCTCCACGCATTATCTCGCGTTATTGATTACTATATACGCCTCTGCCGAATTAGGATTTATGCTTTCTGACTTTTAAAAATATTAGAGTGAACTGTACAGTTTTGCAAAAAATAATCGAAAACATCTATGGGTTACATTGCAGTGAATTAGTGCTTGGAACAACAGTAATTGCAGGGTAATGAAACACAGAGTTAAGTGATGCTTCTACTCTGACAGTACAAATAGTTCGAAGCGCCTTTAATCTAATTCACATGAGCATCATTAGTGATAGACGAAGAGAGGCCGTATACCATATTTGTTTGGCAAATAAGATTAGATTGAATTAATCAATAATAAACTATTTAAAAAAGAACAAAGTACTAATTACATAGAAGAATTTATGAATACTTCAATGTGAAAAGGTACTATGATTTACAATTTAGAAATAGGAGAAAGTTTTGGCCGAGCTGTGGTCACTCAGACAAAGTTGTACTTATTTTAGTCAGGGAAGTTAGATCACAACTTTTAGAAGCTGGTTTGACCAATGTTATTTCCCTTGTCGTTTGACTCATTAAATCTTCACGATGCCTCGAATTTCAAAAAAATACATTGTAATTTGGAAACAGTCATAAAATCAAACGCCCGGGACAACCGACTCCCACGCAGATGTAATACAACATGGATAAATATTTGTCCTCACTTGATTCAATTCAAGAAAACTCCACCTCACAACCGATGCGAGTTCACAATACTTATAAAAGAATGATTAATCCCACTAGGTGCCTTCCACCTTCATCAAGGTTAAAGTAATATCAAAAAATAGTTCATTTTGATTTCTTCCAGATTTTGTTTAAAAAATCGTTCAATTTTCCTCCATGATAATTAATCGCTATAAGATCATCGTTATTGACTCATTTCAGGACATAACACTTTCGTCGAAGGTGAGCAAACATTCTCTAAATGAAATACCCATTAATAGAAAAGTTCTATCTGCAAAAATTGAACCGTCTCTATTAATTCCACAGATAAGTGAAATTGAAAATTCTATGAAAGACTCTGCCTAACAGTAGGGGTAAGACATAGACTGAATGGCCAGTCATCCAACTTTATTACAGCTGACTTAACACTGAACAAAATATTGGCTAACCTCAACTGACCAATTTTATTTATATATGATTGATACAAACTCAACGAAGGCAACATTGGACAACACAGCAATGGAACTGGTTTGATAGGTCCCTGTGGTAATCGAAAGCTTCCTTCACTCCCTCCCCTCTTTTCTAAAGGTCATAAGGTCTTCGTGCATGATCTCACATATAGAACAATCTCACTGGACGGGAGTCACCTTTTAAGTAGGAACTCTGATAAGTAATTGTGAAATTTAAGTTATTTCAAAGTTAAAATCTTAAGTTATAAAAAGTGAAATTAATAGGGTCAACGAATTTCTGGGGAAAAGGTTGAGATAATACAGCGTGGTCATGATGAAAGAGGTCTCGTATCAGAGTGAAAATGATGTTGAGCCTTTGCGAGGGTCTCGTAATATCCACCGGCCATTTTGTCCAAGTGTGTACTGGCCAGTGTTGCATTGTCACTCATCAATGATGATTGCGAGTGCAGTCTTGCAGAATGCAGTTTTCAATCGAAGATAGAGTCTTTATGGCTGAAACTTATTTGTGATGTCACTTTTTTGTAACGTTAAATGACATGTTCACAAAATATCCACAGACAGTTGGCACTGCCAACAGTCATGTCCAGGATATGACTCCTAAAATGTGGCCGTGTGCAAAGGATTTGTTCGCTGGAGAGTATTTAGCGTGTTCATGAGACTCACTCAGACACCTGTCCTCCCAACTAAGAATCAAGCAAACGTCATTCCAGAACACGTTAAAGTAATTGAGTGTGCGAGCATACAGAATAAGGGCAATGCAGGTATCGCAGCCCACTGAATACACTAAATCACGACGACGAAGAATTGAAATGTGCGCTCCCAACACGGCTGCGGAAGGCATATTCAATAAATTGGCAAGTTTCTCAAACGTGTTCTCATTACTGAGTTAAAGTTCACATTGAACGCTTTCAACACTTGCTGCGAAGTATTGGATGTTCATAATGTTGTTATTTGTAATACTCCGTACTTACTACTTTTAACTCAAATATAATGGTAATCTACTCTTCCGTATTCACAGGCGATCTCTTTTATCTAATCCACCCAGTATCATCTTAAGATAATCTCAAAAAAATCATGAGAGAGTATCTGAAAACGTGTGTTTTTTTTCCATCTTTATTTCAAAGCGTTTTCGATTATCGGGCTTTTCATGCCTCCTTAATGCATTGATTCACGTTGCTGTTAGTGATGACTCCTACTTGAAAAGTGTTCAGAAACAATCGTTCTTTCAATATTTGGCTCTACCGAATGCGTATTTTGACTAAATTATTCCCGTCACTGCAAGTTGTTCCACCAACGGGGCTGAAAAGACGCGCTTGCCAAATGACCTTCAGCATTAAAGTTACGGGCGAAAACTGGGAAAGATTACCAAAGGGCGGAAAAAGGAACTTTGGAGTTTCGCTGACCTCCCAACAGTGCTTTCTAACTTTAAGTCATTCATCATCTGTCAACTTCTTATCTAGGATGATATCTTAAAAAAATCGACTTATTATTATTCTTTTTCATAAAAAATTGATTTAGCAGATAAGTTAGCAATTTTGTTGATGAGTCTAGGTTTGTTTTGTCAATTACGCGCTCCCATTTTGTAAATATTTTTTCAAATAACTTGCCATCGCCCCGTAAGGGGATCGTGTACCAGATATTTCATGTTATTTATGCAGGGAAAAATTTTTCGAACAGTGAGTATTAATACTATTTCATTAAATTGGCCATTACGATGCATAACCTATATGAATTATCAGTGTTATTGAAAGTGCTGGCGCAATCGACAACATGTATCGCACTATGAGGTATTTAAATACGTAGAATAGTGAAAAGTCTACTTTTAGGTCGACCGGGTTCGGGGGTGGGGGTGGGATGGGTGAAGAAGGAGAATCGAATAGAATTTGGGTACAAAATGTAAGAATTTGTGAAATACGATGATGAATGCACTCTCCCATTGGATGGACTAAAAAGCGAACTGAGTTATGTAAACTAAGAGAAGAAGAAGAAGATCACCTATTTTTACCATGAAAACTTTTTGAAATAGTTCTGCATGCTATATGAAATGCCATAAACCATTCTTCAAATTTATACAAGTAAACTTATCTTTTATCTTGAACGAAAATAACAACGAAAACGGTACTCGAAAACAATTTTTTGTAAATCGCATTTGGTTCGTATGCACTGTGGTCGTTAGATCAATAAAATTGGATCATTTTAATTTATAATTAGCAGTAACTTATAAATTATTAAGGTGACCTGAAATTTCTGTGCTCTCTTTCATTTAATTCACACGAAAAAAAGTCGAAACTCGAGTTCCCAACCGTGAAGAGGAGACGTCCTATTTGGTAAACATCTATGCCAACTAACAACTGGAAGGAGAGTATCGTGGGGACCAATGCCAACACGATCAATCAATGGTCAATTCCAGCACACAGTTACCGCACCAATCAAAGAACCAAGTTATGTGGGATCATCGTACTATAAAGTGCACGTAATGAATAAGTTCCAAGTCATACATTATCATTACACAGCACGCTAACGCGCCAGCACGCCAGCACACCAGCACTTCATATTAAGTAGGCGTGTTGGACGATATACGTCTGTTTCTTCTATTCCGACAGACTAACCAACTAGGAGATTCTGTCATAGAGGTTTCTGAGAATAGTCAACATGATGTACATGCACTAATTTCAATGAATGGTTTTGAGACCTAATCGTTCATCCAACCGATTCATTGAATGGGCTTAAGGAGAGTTTAATTCAAAATGCAAAATGTAGTAAAGTTCGTGTCTCATATTTTGCCAATCGCTTTGTTATCATGAATACTTACAGCATTCATCCATTATTACGAGAGGGTCTTAGACAGAATATTCGAGGCCATGTAATTTCAACTCAAGCGAATTAAATGCTGCTGATAGACCAACTTAACTCCCTGCTCTTCTTACAAATCACATTTCTTAATATGTTTGCAAATTAAACAAAATTTTAAGCCTTTGTCTTGATGTATTGTTGATCATCTTGGTGGATGGGTACTAGGCGTCTTTGATTTCGAGCAATTAGTCAAAAGGAGAGATGAAAAGCATGACTTGAAGGACGCTAAATCGCCACTGCGGTTAAGTTAAGCTTTTGCCATTAAAAGGGGCGAATCAGGACAATTGGCTGTAAAATGCGAATTAATTGACAATTGTGACCATGAAATAAACTATATAACGCCTAGTATTACTACTAAACACTGTGCCAATACACTGCAAGCTCAACCCCAATTGGAATTTAAAGGCTTACTTTAGAACTGAGATATCTCCGTTTCTTCAGGAAGTATACTGATAAGTGGAATCATGGAGATTTGGCCGTATCTGTTTCGTCCCAGACCATGATTCTTACTACCCTTCCGAATGTCCTATTAGTTGATATTTTGAAACATTTTGAGCTGCTGTTTCAGGTGAACTTGGGCATTTATTCGATTTATTAATTACTTGCTTAACCTTGGAGCCAGGTTCTTTCTTCCCATTTGTTAAACAATGAACAGAAAGGCGTCAGCTCTGATTTTCGTCGCCTTTCTCCACCCCCTCATCCCACCCCCTCAACATGTAAGGACTAGATATTTTTTATCACAAATTTTAAAGCTATAAAGGTCAATCTTCATACTTTCTCCATTACTGTGGACGGGATTCATTTTAATTTTGATTGGCCACGTCAAAAAGTCAAACAGGACATAACTCTTTGAAACAAATGAAATGAACTAAATGTGCGCTCATCATACTGAAGCTAAATGATCACATTTAAAATTGGTGCACAGTAAGTAGGTGGAATTGGCATTAGTTCGAAATTTCTCTTAAGTCTATTTAATAGAAATTAGACAAACAAGTGGAGTAGAGTGAATGGATGTGACTCAGTTGTGAAAGAGACCATCAAACCGATTTGGTGCCAAATATGGAAAATGAATCAATGACAGTTTCTGGTGAAAAATGAAATTAAAAACCATGTTTACAGAACGAAGTTAATTTTGCCATTTCCTACCTAGATGTGCAATTGGAAAATGCGGTGGGATAATGTATTCTAACTCTTGTTCTCGGTGGGCACTAGAGTTTTTGAGCGGAACAAACTCCAGCCTTAGCGATGATGGCCACTATGCGGTGTGCCATCAGCCTATGAACCGCTCTTGAGTTATGCAGTTCAAGCGTATGCAGAACAGTAAAAAGCAGTGCTAGAGTGCTTGCTAGAGCGTAGGCTATGGAACAAAACCAATTTCTCTCCCTCTTCCACTCTCTCGCTACAACGGCGAGGCGCGTGACCACGCTGTGTGTATTTGTGTAGACCTGCTTTACCGTCAATGATACTTGTTCGCGTGTGTGAGATGATGGAGGCATTGGGCTCCTCGCGTGCAAGTGCAGTTTTAGTCTGGCTGCTCTCTTGTAGTTGTCGATATTTTGCTAGAGGGGACGTATGCTCTTGCCGGTTCGAAGTTTGTTTCGATTACTTCCACGCCCCAAGTACACAATAATGCAGTACGCCTGTATTGTTGGGTGCAGTTATGTGGTGGGGGCGTATGCTAGTGGCCCCTCACCCCAACGTATTCATGGGTGGAATGAAATAGCAGTGGCTGCGAGCAAGTTGTCAGAGCATATTATTTTGGCCGTGGTGGCGATAACGGCGAGTGTTGCACCCGCTTGCTTTCTATCCACCCATTCCTCGAATTGGGTTGTAAGAAATGAACCAATGTGCGAAAGCATTATCAACGCAAGTTTTGTATGCTTCTGTGGGCAATCCAGCTATCCGTGTCAGAGGTCTACCCACTGATGGAGGTGGAGTTTTACAACTCCAGCGTATGCAGAACAGCAAATGGCAACGCTAGAGTGCTTGCTAGTGCGTAGGAACAAACCTAATTTGTCTCGATTTCGATGAGCTATATATCGCTTGACAAGATAGTGAGCTGATCAAATATAATAGACCGATTATTCTTACGTCAAAGTGTATGCACATATCACAAACATACTCTTACTATCCTTAGGTAGATATTTTGGCTCTTCACGTGAGAAGTTCGCCTCCAATTCATTGGGCATATAGAGGTGAATGATGAGCGGTTCTGGTACACCCGCACTTTTTGGATGACTCCAAGTGGTGGGACATTTTGAAATATTAACTTCACAATGCAACTGCAACTGCATGATAGAATAAAGAGTATATCCGGATTTTCCACAGCCACCACTGTCATGATGTACTACGAATGTAAATTCCCCTTCAAGTCTATTCTCGTAATTCCATATAAATTGCACTTTCACATTCAATTACTTTAGTGTAAATGTGAGGTGGTGAAGTCCGTCTTGTTCCATTACTGGATCATGATGCACACGCTTTTGTGCCCAACTCAGTTAATGAGCGGTTTGATAAAAGTACGACTAGCAGACCACAAAAGCACACTCAGCAGCCCCTCTCCTCTAACGTTGGATACACTGAATCGGGGCCTTTATCTGCTCTAGAACGAGGCATACAGTTCAGAGCTTTGAAGTCAGCATTGTAAATAAGCTATGCAAACTACTAAGTTATGGTAAGAGGCTAAAATTGACGCAAATTGAAATGCATTTTGGCAACACTGGTTCACCTTCTGAAGAAAGAAAGGATTAGGCAATTATATGCTCGCGACGCATAAAAGACAATTTAAGAGAGACAAATGGTGCTTTTTCAGTGAACTTTAGGTAATCCCTTTGCTAGATACACGAACGATTTGATGCAATGCACGCAGGTATGGAGCACGTTTAATAATGCAGTCGCTAGGCAAATTCACCCCAACCTAAAAATATGCACTTTAAAGAATCTCAAATTATATTAATAAAAACCATGTATTTAAATTCGGCATACTTTTGGCAATATTCAGCATGCTATTGATGCCGTATCTCATAATAAGAAAGATCTAATTGCAACATAATGCATGCCGAATTTCAAATATATGGTATTTTATTGATATAATTTGAGATTCTTTAAAGTGCATATTTTTAGTTTGTTGTTAATGGACAATTCTAATGCTTCAGTGTATTTATTTTGAGGTGCCACAGACGAATGCGAACCGTAGTGTCTTCATTGGAGTCTCAGCAGCAGTCTTTGTTGCGGTCACCGATCTCTATCCACTGGTGATCCTCTTCATATAACTCACCTCATTTCTTTAGGTTAAAGTGACGTCCAAAATCAGATTGACGCAACCCTTCCTTCCATTCAGGGGTTTCGAGTCCAATTATCTCGTCAAAGATGACCGGTTCAGATATCTTTTAGCAAGACTAAATATGGTACGATTATTTTTATGATGTATGGACACACACTTTGTCATAAAAGAATATAATAACATGAAACAAGTTAGAGAAGTAGCGTAATTTAGAGAATCTCAAATTATGCGTTTCATGACAAATATATCTTTTAGCTCTCATGGCCAAAGCAAATGCATCGAGAATTATCTCCCTGTGGCGAGGAATTTCAACAATTGTAAGGTTAATAAGTTCGATTTTTGAGCATATCTGGTATGATCAATACAATAGAATAGAATAGAATAGAATAGAATACAATACAATACAATAGAATAATTTAAAGACCATTAAAGCAGAAAAACACTATAAGAGATATCTTAGTATTTTAAAATTATAGCTTGCAAATCCGACAAACGTCAGTTAACCGCCACGTTTATAAATTATAATTATTTAAGATGTTTTGCGAGCTGAAAGAAAGAGAATGAGACGTGAGATCACATTACTGCACAAAGGTGCCAACATTTTCTTTGCACAACTCAAGTCGGAAATTGTATTATCACATCGCAGTTCACCATAAGCGAATATAAACTTGACTTTGGATTAATTTAAATGAACGTAAAAGATTAAGCTCACAACGTTTTGTGGAACAACAATGTGTGGAAAAGTTTTTCCCACTGATGACAAATTTAATCAAATTGATTATAAAAATTAAAATAAGTAATTCAAATCCTTGACATATTATATTGATCGAAATATTAAAAGTCTACCAAAATCGGGAGATGGGAAATGCTGATCGTCAACGTCTACTTTTACCTAGTAAGTAGCGTGTGTAATTTGGAATTGAATGCTGATTTTCTATTTTGCCAACTCATTCTTCCACTCTTACAGAGATCACAATGGACCAATCAGGTGTTTCGTTCACTCTCCGACAGCGGCTGCATTTCTCTCCTGCAGTGATGATTACCGTACAAGATTTTGGTATAAAAGACAAATGACTGACTAAAGATACTGTACATTTACGAGCATTCCCCCTTGTTAATAGAATTTTCTACATACTCTTCTTCCGCATTCTTCACCTGCAGATTTTTGCATATTGTATTTTTTGGTGCATACTCGACCCTCAGAGCATCCCAACTACTAAGATTGAGAAATTCGAGTGACTAAAGCAACAAAGCCTGAATACCAATGACAGATTTATCCAGCATCCCTAATTCTGCAGCAGATTTTACAAGAAATCACTTGTGTTTGCGTGCATTCATATCAGATTGCCTCTTATGTTGCTTCGTTCAAGCCACAGAAGGCAATTCATCTTCATTGCAATTCTCCAGTTCCCAAAGTGTACCCAGATTGGTGGACTCTTACTTCGCTTAACTTAACTATTTGATGAGCAACTCAGTTGTAGTATTTAAGTATGGTCTCGAGATGAGCACTCCTCACATATGCATACTGCTACTGCCAGCAAATCTGTGGAACAGAACTGTTATTGTTGAGGTCTCCGAATTTAGTAAGATAAAGACAACTTACCATCGTATTGTATTGAACAAGTTAACAAAATGACTTGGAGTAACTTTGCCTCAGTAACACTTCTCTTCGAGTCCGAATTAACCGTAGGTCGAGAGACATCCAGGAGGCAGAAATTAAAGTTTCCGGAAATATGACGGGGCAGACTATTCGTGCCTTTCAAAATTATTGATTTCAGGTGAGCTAGCTTCGCGTTAGGGGTACCAAAGTTAGAAAATTCAAACCATAGAAGAAACATTCAGAATTGTAAAAGATTCTTTTATGTTTTAATTTTATTAATTTAATTATTATTATTTAATTATTAATTAATTTTATCTTGACCGAGGAGAATTTACGAGGAATTTAGGAATCAAGAGTCAACGCAGGCACTATCGACTCTAATAAGCCTCGACTGTGCTCAGAAATCTCTGTAGCGGTTCTTCCTATTCAGAAAGGCTATCGCGGTGACTGCGAGAGGGAAGAAGTATGGCAAGCGAAACGTTTATCACAAATCTGTGTCAATATGTCTAAATGCATAGCTGCGAATGTAAGACTTATTTCATTGATTTAATTCTGCTTTAAGAGAAATTTAAAATTCGCCTTTAAATAATAGTAGAAAGTAAGTGGTCACAAAATTTGTGGCTTTCAATAAACGCGTAATGAAACAGCTGCATAATAATGTAGGTTAAAATAGCCACAATTTCAAGCAAATTGAATTGAACCGTTTACTCTTAATAGAATTAAGCTCTTTGACTCCTATCTTTCCAACTTACTTCAGTTTAAGATTGAAATATTTATTTATTCATTTGTATCAAATGGCAGGCTTTACGATAGTTATCACTAGCCTTTTAGCTGACTTCGGGCTTCACAGTGGGGAGAAATGTCAAAGTCACAAAAATTCGAGAGGGAGAACAGAAGAGTGATTTACAGATGTAAAAGAGACAGACACGAAGGTGGAGAAAAAAGGTAAGGTGAGTACTATGGAAGTGGAAGTGGTCGAATATGACACACAGTGGGGTCATGGTAGTTTGAAGTCAACTGCTGATTTATAGACGTTTTTGCCGTATGGGTATATGTTGCCCAGGGTGTGCCACGTGGAGGTAAGTCTATCGCACACCCCACGATTGAAATATTAACTACTTCATTATTATTACTTAAGTAAAATTACATTTTCATGAGTTTCAGTGGATTTCATGCAGAGTGCACACAGCCATTTAACTTGATGTGTATATTGGCTATATTCCTTATATAAAGGCCTACAAAACGGCTCTCTTTCAGTGAGTGTTTCTCATTCGAGGGGGTCAAGGATACTTTCGAAAACATCCTTTCGATCATATACTCTAACTTATGTTGCTGAGGTGTCCGCAATTTCACTTATTTTAATTTGATTTCTTTGTCATAGCCCCAACCCACTCCCTATGTATTCTGGCGCTTTCGCTCTTTTCTTCCAATTTGCTTCGCTCAATACACCATAACTAGCTTAATTTAACCTTATTCACAACACTTCATCATCCCATTCAGGAATCATTAGCTCTGTCGAAACTTAGCTGAATGGACTCATAAATTATATTACCAAAGTATTAGCTTCACTTTGACTTCTCTATTTTCCACCAATTGAATCTAGTCATATGACTTTAGACGATTCGAAACGGTTTTAATAGTCCTCCCATTGATGAAAACACTATCTGATCCAGCATTTGCATTCCCCTCCTTTCACATAATTACTCTGATTACAGCAAATATAGCAAGTATCAATCAAGTTCCCACTTGAATGGACAAAGATACATGCTTGGATATATTTGTACGTGCTCAAACGGGTACACTCTGACAGATATAAGCGAACTAGTAATGGCATTAGATCAGTAGAGGGAACAGTAAAGACGAATAAAATGGAAGGTACGAGGTTGATTCAATAATGGAAAACGATAAGAAGATGGGAGGGAGGGTGCGAAGTAAAAGGGATAAGGAAACATTAAGCTGGTAGTAAAATCTCCAAAGAGGAAGGAGAAAGGAAAGAGGGATTTATCATGAGTGCAATAGTTTGTCAACCGCAGTCGAGAGAAAAGAATACACTCAGGGTGGTGGGAGGGTCGGGTGAGGAAGTGTTTCTCGTGTTCATTCTTGAAAATCAGACGCCTTCGATAGTTCTCCATTAAAGTCCCCAGACTCGTGAAGACCTTCAATCCAATGTAGAATTCCCCATCCTTCATAAGCACCTTGAAATTTCCATTTTTGAGCCTGCGTTCATTGTTGTAGTCAAGTCACCGGGCTTAAAAAGAGAAAAAGAGACATTTTGTAACATTATCATCATTAATAATCTCCATACTTTGGACTGATTTAAGTAAGTCAGAACTTTTGCAAATTTACAACTTTATGCCAATTCGTATTCATGGGTGGTATAAAAATAAAATGGTCAGCCAAATTAAAACTCCAAATCAATGGCTATCAGTAAAAAAAAGCACTAATAACTGTTAAATAATCAAAATATGAAGCACAAATCCTGCGGTGTAAACACGAAGACTACGAGGCGCAGAGATAATCATTGCGTCTGCCTGTCCAGTTAGAGTTCGAGTGATCAATGCTCATCGGTGCGCATCCAGTGATGTGGGTGGCCAGCCGCCCTAGTTTATACTGCCAATAAGGAGTAGTAGAAGGTGAATTTTGAGTAGGAGCATCCCCCTACCTACCTACCCAACACTTCTCCTCATTGACATGCGAATAATGTTAAGAGGCACTACTATGGCAAAGCCTCACATCAGTCACACAACGTTTCGTAATTGTCTGTCATATCAAAAAGAGCATAATTAAAAAAAACGAATAGGTATGTCTTCACCTCTAGATCTCAACAAACAAAACCACGTTAGCTTCGCCAAACTGAAGCACCATACTACTACAAATTAAGAGAGTTGGGAAGAAAAAACACCATGTTAGCAGAGAGCACAGTAGACTAATACAGTGCGTCACAACCACAAATGAAGTGGATATCGGGTAAACAACAGCACCTTCCTGTGGCAAATATAAAAGCAATTAGCTCTTTTTCCCTTAACATAATCGCGGAATATAATTCTAATGCCTGAGCACCAAAATTCATTAAAATAATCTCTCAAGAGAAAAGAATTCTCACACTTTGTATACTTCCTTTCGATCGGTAAAGGTAACAATGTGCGGCAGAATTTTCGAGTATAAGATTAGATGCACAGCAAATGCTCAAAATATTTCAGCCAATGTTTCAAACTATTCACCTATTATCGACATGGGATGCGGAACAATGAGAACTTTTAGATCCAAACCCTTCATGAATAACCGTTTACGGGACAGAAATAGAGCCGCTCTTGACTAGTATACAAATTCAAGTCACTTCTCCACCTTTTCCATGGTGCATTTCGATGAAAACTTCAAAGGCCCATCAACTATCCCCTTACGATTCTTTCACATTTGTCTTCTGCATATTAAACTTCTCCCTACCCTACCCGTGACTTCTTGCGGATAGGGAAAGAATAGATCTAACGATGGATTCCCTTCGTTTCATTAATAATAATAATAATAATAATAATAACAATAATAACAATAATAATAATAGCATAGAGCTATTTGTTTATAATTTTGACACCGAGGGTGTAGTGGCGGTGCAATAACCAATGTGAACGTCTGTGAAGTCAGACACCATGAGGCCAATATTCAATGGATCGATGAGCAGTCAGTAATGCGTATGGCGAATTACATAAGAGGAATGAAAGTGTGAGTTCCACATTAAGTTATTCTCTCTCTACCCAAGTCAAATGTGAAAAGCGTATTACCTAACTAGTAAACAAGGTCCCGTTCAAAATTTTCAGTCCATTTTTCATCAATTAGAAATGAAGCACTGTAACGCAGATGCGAATATGGTGGTAAATCATGAAGATTGCACCGTAGAACATTAGTGAACCGCAAACAATCCGATAAGGTTGCCAACTCAATGCAACTGAGAACTTTGACTTCAATATCTACTTCTATTCAATCCTCTGTCTTCTTCCTTATTGTATTTTTTCAGGCTATATCCTATTTTGACATGCGCCCACAGCATTTGCAACTTTTTGCCAACGAACTGCCAGAGGTTCACAAGGTTGAACTGGATTCGAATGCAAGGCTGCTTCCAAGGCACTTTGTTCAGCCCGGGTCCAAGGTCTCTCGCTTCAGCTGGAAGTGGAAACATGGATAATATCATTATAATTAACACATTCAATATATGGTAAATAAAATTAACACTTCTTATTCAGGCATAACTAACCCCATGGCCCAGCATTACAGAAGAGGCTAGTGGCCATTGTAGCAACACGGGCGCTTCCTACCACATTTTCACTCTTTACTACCTACTGGTCTGTCATACTCGTATCGTCCATTAACACCTTCATTCTACATTAATTTAGTCACACGCGACTTCTAATGATTGCCTAATAGTGGGTAAAAAGAGTACTCACCTTCAATTCGATCTGTAATAGTCACAGATTTCGTAGCATCCGATGGTTTTGGTATTGGCTGCAAAGTTGTGAAGGGCTTTTGCATTGCTCTCCTGTTTCACCGCACCATCTACAACACGAGGAAGCAAAAGAGATAATATTCACTCTAACAAATAGTAGTACTTACAATTCTCACTGGCAGATTTGGCCTGTTTGAGCGCCTCCTTGCCTGCTGCTGCTATCTCAACACCTACCGAGTGCTGATTCACATATGCTGCTGCAATAACTTCCCATCTAAAGAAAGGAAGAAAGAAATATGGTAATCAAAGAAATCAAAAACCGAAAGACACGTTTTTCATGCCAGACTAGAATGAATAATCACTTTATCGCTTCTGGGTGCCAGCAGGGAAGAGATTGACGGCTTTGATGAGAATCTGGGTCATTTCAAAAGTCCATTTAGAATTGGATTTACCATCACTTCGACTGTTATTTGGTTCACTTGTTAACATCACTATGCAAAGTAGAAGTCAGAAATGGAGATTAAAAATGGTCAGCTAACCGGAGGCATAGCAAAAATGACCGATATTAGTTACGACTCTTACTCCAACTAATATATTTTGAACTACCAACAGATTTACAGCATCGAGGATGCGCGTGACACAATTACCCAAATTTTTAAACCAAGTTAGTCTAAGGTGTACACGCTTGCTTTTGACAAATCTAGTAAACCAAAAATTATGTTTCACCCAATCCAAATACTCTAGAATATCTCGCGTCCATGAGGGGAGAAGGGGGATGGGTAATGGTAGCATCACTGAAACGTTAATTTTGAGTCTATCCTAACATTTACGTTCTTGCCCCTAGTCTTTGAATGACGCTTTAGAAGTTAGGTACTCTTCACGCCTGATCCCCTCAACTCGGATCTATTGATACAACTAAAAACACTTGCAATTCTGCCAGTTATTGGACATTTATGAAGCAAACGGGTAAAATTGTTAAACTTCCAAAATGAATTATGTTATATAATATTTCCCTACTTCAAGTATATTGAAAGAAATAGCTCGACACCTAAATTTTCACAAAATACCAACTACCATATGAAATGGAAGAGAAACTCACGTTATTTGCATTTGGTGATAACTTGCTGGTTATCACATTTGGAAACATTGAATCCTAAAATAACAGGACATTCCCCATCACCAGTTTGTGAAGTTAATTACAAATAAAGAAATTGGAAAACATTCCCATTATTTCAACTTACAGTAAACGTAGATTCAACGCAGAAAGGGGAGCATTGAGTATTGGAATTAATCTAATCACTATTAAGAGGTGGGTTTCCATGACAATAACCAATATGCCTATCATCAGAAAATAGACCAATTTCGAGTAGATTAGGCTGAAGAAAACATCCCTTAATGGCATTCATAGAGGAGCGGATTAAACATTTACATTGGCGATATGCTAGTTTGTTAAAATCTCCATCAGAGAATTCACAACAATAGAGATCATTTTCAAGAAAACACAGCGATAACTTGAACTTTGATGGGGGTGAAAAATCTTTGGGAAGGAGTTGGGACCAGAACAACCGTGGTAACACTCTTGCGTCAGCAAAGTGAAAACCATCGACTACTTGAATTTCAGAATTTTCAAAAAACGATGGACAGAAATTTCAACGCGCATTGCACAATTACCTAAAAATAAATGAAAAAACATTTAGAACAACTAGAGCAGATACGCAAAAATACCGACCAAGCTTAGCATCGGGAAATAAATATCCACTGACACATACATGAAAGGCTAAGAAAATGACGCAAAGTAAACCAAGGAAATATCCTGAAAAGTAATAATTTATGCTTTTGTGCACACTTCAACTTTTTCCTATTAAGACCTACTTAAGCATGCGAAACAATCCAAATTTGACAACACGCATTATAAAAGTGACACCTTATTGCATGGACCGCTATCAACAGATATAACTGCGAACAAATGGTATAAACTAAATCATTTCTATAGATAATATTTTCTGAAGTGAAGTAGAAGTATTCAATTTTAATCACTTATAATTTAAAATAGAGAATATTGATAGAGAATATATTATGGAGCATTATTATTATTTATTTAGTTAAATATTATCTAGTAATGTGAATTGAAGATAACTTTTCATATATATACATATATGATCTGAAATTTCATATTGCTTGTTTTTGGAGAATTTAGTTGTGATTGAAATATCTGTTGGACTTGCACATGTATGTTAAGAGTTGGCTCTCATAAACCTGGACTGATGAATAATATACTATCTAGTTAATACTTCATAATGTATGAATGTATCTAACAAAATATCAGGCATCACAACGCACTACCTGATAATATTAACCCTAATATCTATGAAGGGAAAGACCTTATAAAGATAGTTAAAAAGGAGAATTATGAATTTCAAAGGTTACATTTAGGGAAGAAAAGCAAATTAAAGATTAAAAATCCTTAAACTGATACCGATATCGACGTTTTCAGCATATTACAAGAAATGACTGACAAGATTTTGCTCATAAAACATTCCTGATCATTAAACCTAAGCTTTAAAGTTGTCTGTATCCGCTTAACCATAGCTGTCGACTGATCCTAGCAATCAATTGAATGCAGTAAGTGCATAACATGTGCATCCCTTTCAGAAGCCGATTTTTGAGAAGCACTTAAAAAAGCACGGAATGCAAATAGAGATTAGATTAATTCAATTGCGATCGAAGCCAATCGAAATTTACAAACAAACGCAAGGCAACGTTACAAAATTTAACCAAGTATCAACCAACCGAAGTGGGAGTTGAATCTGAATTAGCCACCTGTAGAGCGATGATTTTGCGTATTACTTCCAGTTCTACATTCGGTCCAGCCCCAGTTAGAAGAGTTATCACTCGATCGTGTCGTGCCTTTCTATTAAGTGGATACTCACTATTAGAAATAAACGAGGCATCCAGATGGAGGATACCTATTGACCCGACCTTGCCAATGTGTCTTGTCGGAATAAACTGGGACGTAAGCTAGATAAGACGCCATTGTACGTAATTCTTAAGATGTCAAACTATGAATATATCAGTTAGCATTGCCATCCCACCTAATAAACCGTCTCTGTGATACAACTTTTCAATTGCATATACCAAACACTTTCCCGCTTAGTTGGGAGAAGAGGGTCATAAACCGACGGCAGCTAAACTGATGGTGCACTGAGTGGCATGAGTCTGCAATCTCCTAGTTCACACTATATTATACCAAACTGATTTGTGGAGGTTGCAGCTTGTAAACTGAAAGTTCTTCTCAATAGGTAGTACTCAATTTTCATAAGAGAGACCTACAAATTATCAATTAACTTAAAATATGAACAAATACATACTTTTATTGAAATTGGATATCAATTTTGTTGTAATGCTTCGGTTACACATAGCAGTTACGGGAACGCCTATTTGTAAGTCCTTTCAAGCATATCCGCCCCTGATGTTTTCACTGGCTCTTCAGCGATGCCCTACTTACAACATACTTCTCTTTTAATAACATTTATTCACTCTTTCATTTACAATTTAGAACAATTTGCAGGATTATAAGTTACTTTCAACCAAAGATATAGGCAATACGACTATTGCCTCGTCAGACGTATCAATTAAAAGATGCTGTCTAGTCTCGACTCACTACTTCTCCTGGAAAATGAACTTGTGGCACACCTCATCGCATGGACGCACAGCGTGGCTTGAAGGTGCGACCGTTGAAGATGAGAGATAGAATGGAAGGGTGTGTGTGTGGGGTCAAAGAAGGCTAAAAATAAGTTCCACGTCGATTGGTGTGACTCTTAGGCGTCGAAAACTTTTCCTCAAAGTTGCTTTCTCGATTTTTGTGCTTTTATTCTTAACGGCTTCAGTCCGATTAACTGAACTATTTTTCAACAATGAAGCAACATCGGCAATACCCTCCGGGATTAGGAGTTCAGGAGATTTTGAATAGGAATCAAATTCCGTGCAACTTCCTGGGCTTAATGGCTCCTGCTTACAAAGAACAGTGGATTCATCTGATGAATCGTCATTGGCTTTTTAGAAATCCGCAGTTTGCGTTTCTTTACTAGTCTATCTTTACTAGTGACTGCTACAATTGCTACAAATTCTGGAGCTTGAGAACCGGTTCAGTCATCCTGTGAATTGGGTCTGTCGCGATGCGAGGAAGGGACTTGACGCGGTGTTGGCAAATTATAAACTTTCAGAGAATCTCTCATTTGCTGTTGATCATCGCCTGTCGTCAAGTTTGTGGATCTCCCGTCTCGGTTACGAAGGCTACTCCGAAGGGTAGGTTCAGGTGTATTTTGGACTGGCATTTGCACTTCATTTTGAGAGGACAGATTGTTTGTTCCCGGCTCTTGTGTCTTTTGACTATTGTCAATTGAAGGGTGGTCAACTTCAGGGCGCTTTTCAACAGTGACCGAAGACTATTGGTGTTGCAAATTGGTAACAGAGTCGGAGCTATTTTCAGGAGGTTTCGGCTGAATTTCCGTGTAATGGTGTAAAAATAAGATGGGTGAGAGCAATGGAATGCTCTAGGTGTCAAGTGGTATAAGTCAAATTCAAATTTGAGACTTTGTAAAAACTACAATTTCCACTCCGTCTGTTTGAATCCCAATACTAATTGAAAGATTTTCGTACCACGGTTTTAAGTTCGATTGAAGGTTAGCTTTTCCATATTATACATAGATAAGAGTATTACTGCAAACTATAAAGTCATGAAATATTGCAATCCTATATTCTTGTTTGATAAAGATTTGGCATGACTTTAAAATAAACGAATTCGTAGAAAATAAAATAAATTTAAGTATTTTCCAAGAGGCTTGAACCTGCTTTCTGGAAGAGCAGATTTTTGTATTTTTTTTTCAAAACAACGTTTTCTGTTCATTGTGAATTCAAAGTAGAAGGTAATTTAATGTACGACATTCCTTTGAAATTTCGAGAAAACTGGATTTTAAACCTGTTCATACAACCGCGGCTTTTAAATAAGAACAAAATGATTTTCGATTTGAAAGAAATGGGAAAAAGATGATTAAAAGAAATTCTCCATTCATTCCACCACTGTTCTTATACTTTTTCAATTATCCAATTTCCTACAAATGAACTTTTACATTCTTGAGTTTGAATTCGTGTAAGCTACACATGATGCAGCTCAAAAGAGTCCCTCTTCAGAGCTAACCGTCTGAAAAATGTAAAAAACAGAACTCGGAAGAAAATGGGAAGACGCAACTCCTTAAATTTAGGTCATTTCAATTAATGTCCATTTGAAATTCAACATGCACACTAGTACCAATCTACTTGTATTCAATCAAATTTGCCTATTGGCAAAGTTCAAAATTTCATTGCTTGAAGTTTCCCAAAAGCTCTCTTATTATTGGAAGAAAATGTGCACACGCATTTACGATTCCCAATTCGAAAACTGTGATTCCAATAGTGATTCCGATGCCACTGGGATTCTTGTATCTCTTACAAAAAGTTGTAAGGAAGAAACAATTAGTGAAAAGGAGATAGCTGCGATATACTAGGCATAGGAGGAATCGTTTAGATAGATAAAGTGCACTTGTAGTTTATGCTGTATTAAGCTTTCAACACTTCGATCCATCCATTTACTAGATGCAAAAGCAATTTTGTTTTACCCAAATTGCACTAGCTCATTGAAAATGAGAGTACTTTGAAAAAGCATCCCTGAATCTCGACCTATTTACTTACGATGTACACTTTCTACTGCTGCCAAACAAGTTAGAAATGCTTTGCGAAATGCTCAACCAAGAGGGTACAAATGAGTCCAATTTTTTTGGGCATAAGAAACCAACAGCCTTCAAAACACCACCAAAATCACGCCATGTATTTCGCGAGTCATGATGCGGATAAGAATGTTTTAATTTAAATGCACAAGATAGCATCTGCCCACAGAATAGGAGTGTGACCATAGTTCCTTAGGTGATCATGTAAAATAAAGTTTAGATAGAGCCTGGTGATAAGACTTTTAGGTACCTTGTTCAAGCAAGTATCGATTTCATCATTTACATGTCATGTGAGTTGATGTCTTAAACAGCACTAGGTAATGAGCTATTAACTGTCCCCAGCACTGATTGATGAAAAGATTAACGTAATTGGTAAGCGTTAGTCTGTATTACGTTAATTGTAAATAGATTTGTTTTGACCACACATCTTACTCATGTCGGCTGTCTACTCTGAAGTTATCTCACTTTAGATGCAAGTCATCTCTGACTATCTTAAAGTGTAACCATTCGCAGTAAATGGGGCCTTCATGACCCAGATATGTGAATTTAAATTGTGGGCATTCAATGCGAATTTCGCATAAGATTAACCTCAATATTAGTCTCAACTCGAAACTGATTCGAAACAGCTACCTTCATTCACTATTGCCAATAGTGAGAGCTGTGTATTTTCCTCTCTATCTCATTGTCTGCCTGATAATCAATAAGATTATGACAGATCTTCAGATATATGCCCATTGATTAAGAAAATCACCATTCTTTCCTTCAATGCTAATTCAAAAAGGATCTTTTCTTTACATTATAGGGATTTATCAAGTGGGCAGCATTCAACTGGTATTACAATTGGATTACATGTATTAACACAACAAATGCTCCTTCAGCACTGACCCATTAAGCTCTCAGGGGACATCCCCACCTTAATTAGTTGTGATGAATGCTGCAAGCATGATCATTCAAACTGCATAAAACTGCAAATGATACAGAATCGAATTCATGCCAATGAAACGAAACATTCAGTTCGTCAACTCCCATTACACAATAAATGGTGTAATAAGTGGAGATGGTTTTCCGACACAATTGAAGCTCGTTCAAAGCTTATTCAAATAGGCAACAAATGTCCAACAGAGGTGGAGGTGGAGGTGGAGGTGGATTTCACATATTCCATGATTGGAGTCATAGTAAAAGACAAACAAATACCAATTCCAAAGCACATGATGGAACGGAATATGAAAAATCATGTCCTAATCACAAAAATAAGACCATAGTATGCAAACATATTACTATTGTTCTATTCGGAATATATTTATTATGGAACTTCCATGCCAAACAATTGCATCTTTTGCGTAAAGAAAGATAGTTTGGAGATTTTGGCTAGCCAGCAATATTTCAATTAGACGCATTGATAGTGAAAAGAAGACCAATTTATGAAAAAAACGAAGAATTTGTTGAGGAAGTCAAGAATGAATGCAAACTGTAATGAATTCGATTGAGCATAACCCGAGCAAAATCAATAAACTCTCTCTCTCTCTCTGCTTGCACAATTTCATTATCATTCCATAAAGGTTAACCATTCATTCATCTACAAGACAAACACACAAACAAACACACAAACAAGCAAACAAGCATTTAAACGATGAAATCAACAAAAGAAAAAGCAAGATTAAATTACAATGGCAAAGAAAGCGCACGAAGCAGGAAGAAGGACAAACGTTAAACACAAGAAGAAGCATTGGAAACTGAGAACTATAACCTTAGTAAGGAGCGAGTTTATTTAAATCGGATTCACAGGGTTCCAATGCGAATGATAAGGATTGGCTAATTGGGTTGTCCAAACGAATAAAATAAATAACTGCCAACCATCACGATTCAATTGTATCTAATCATCACGGTACCCATAAACCGTACACAAAGGCTGAATGACTGAAAGAAATAGTCACCTAAAAGAGTGTTTCTGTCAAAGAATTCACTCGATATTTTTTGTTTACTCTGAGATATTTTCGATGATGATGATACATTAACGCCTAAGAAAGCCAAGCTAAGTTAGTTCGATATAAGCCACATACCTTAAGGGCCCATTTCCGTGGCTTCGAGTTTGAATTTTCTTCTAATTCATCGGCTCGAACACCTTGGAAAACGGTCAGACTTTCACCCACCCGGTGGTGGCCGGTTAAGAAGTAATCGAGCAAGGGTAAACAATCCATCCAACTGGGTGGAGTGATGCTTGACTAATTCCACGGGTCTGAGGAATTATCGACCTTTAACAAGGATGACGCAGAAATGGCAAAATCGGATCCCCGAGAATTACACAAACGAGTTCGTCGGGTACTCTCAATGGATGGCAAGCGATTTTACAACCTCTGGTTCATTCCCCACTCTATTGAGGTGCTCTTCGTTTTCCGTCAATTGGATGATGACGAAGCAACGCGTGCTTTGAGGTCAATGTGTCGTGTTGCTGGTGCTCTGCATGATATTATCCATTATCTTGTGGCTTTCGCCCGTCTTGGCATTAATTCGTCGAAGATATCGACTGAACAGAGGGAGCAGATTCATGCTATGGTTAGCAAGGTAAATAGGATGCAGAACAAAATAACAGAACACATATAGGCATTAATATTGATTTAAAAGTGTTGTCATTGTTTAATGTGATACAGTCTGTTTATTCTTAGATTGGAGCCTAATTACTCTAAACCGAGTATTTCAAATGTTTTTAGATTATGAGTAAAGGAATTAAGAGGAGGAAGTGCTTTTAAACTGATATATTTTCCGATGAGTCATCAGATCGTGTCAATTGGAATTTTTCCGATCAATAACTCCACTAAATTCTACAGGTTGGTCACGTTGGCTAACCTCCAGCTAGGTTGGCTATCTGATCATTTCTTGCGACAGCCAAACTTCCGAAATGCTTGTAGTGCTATCATGCAAAACTAGTATTCTCTTTTATTTACCTAATCCAATTCTATTTTTATTATTTACATTTATTTATTTTAATTTTTATTCACTCTTCAATCTCTTTTCCAACTTTTTACGCCGGGCACAACGCAACTGATAATTGAGGGGATTTGAGGTTAGAGTTTAGACATCCTAGGCTTTGGGTTGAGGTGCTTGGTAATGCAGACATTTCGTTCAGAAGATGGAAGCACAATTCGCGTTCTGCAACCAAACGATAGGAAAGTATTTGGTGGATTTACTTACGAAACAATGACTTCTGATGGGAAAATAGTCTGCGATAAGTTTGTGTGAGGGTGGCGCTTCAAATTGGCTCAAGGTGTACTTATATACCTGTTCAATGACATAAAGTTCCACTGAAATTTACAAATACTCCATATGCAGTTTTGAATATTGGCGATTCACGGCGGCGCAAAGTTTACTAGTTGAAGTTGTTAAAGCAAAAAATTAAAAATGGATACTTAGAAAACAATAAAATGTGAAGTTAGGAGTAGCTATTCTTTTAAATGGCAGATATTAGACATCTAGGAGTTCCTTGTGAAATTTAATTCCGTGATCATCTACATTTGCAGACTGTGGAAACAGTGGTTCATAAGTTACATCCGACTACCTCGATGGAGTACGCAAGTCAGTTGGCAGCCAATGAATTGGCCACTGGTCCAGCAGCTAACCAACTTGTAGCCGGATCAAAAGACTTTTTGGCACGAATTAACGAACAACCTGCATCTTCCATTACCCCCAAGGGTTTCGTGATGCAGAATGGACAAAGTCTACTCATTGATCAGTTTGTTGGTGAGCGAAACTTTTCCTCATTAATGCAACAAAAATTAATGAATGACTTCTTGATAGAACTTAAATAGTGCCTTGCCTTATTTGCCCTGAAGGTCACTATATTTCTTACACGCACGTAATTAGTTCAAATAAATGGACTATTCCAATTTAAGACGAAATGAGCTCTTTCGATGGCGGTCCGATTTCGAAATTTATTTTATTTTATTTTAATTTATTTAAATTTTTTATTTCAATATTCCTTAAATTGAGATGAACACTAATAGCTAATACTAATCATGCGATAATGATTTTGGTCTCGATTAAATCCTGAGTTTACTCATTTTAGCTCGACAACTGCACGAAATCCAAGTTCAAATTGATCTCCTCCCAGATCCCCAGAATGCCGATCAAGTAATTGAGTTGTTGAATGCTCGACGGGAGTATATGTTCCTCATTCTGGACGTCTGCCTCTCCAGTGTTCTCAATGAAACATTTCTGGCTAATGGGAATGAGCATGCCTATCGAGTAAGGTTCATTTGTGAATTTATGTTCCCTCGCCACTGACATTTCTGGTAAGTTTACTTTCTGACACTCTGCTATATATGCCTACTGGGTATTGCTAGACAACAGTTGGCTTAGGCCAGGAGGGAGAGAAAAGCCGGAGGTGTAGTCCCTCTTATCAGTTGCTTTATTACTTCTACGAAGTTTATGCACATCAAGATAAGACTTCTTTATACTATTTATGTTGAAGGTCAAGCCATCATCGGACAGTTAACAGTTTTGCACCAATGATTAATAAACTGTTGAGATCGGCGTACACAGGCCTCTTAATAAGAATGATGGAAACTTTATTGATCACTTACAAGAATTGCTCACCCCGACTGTGTGGCCTCATGTTTTAGTGGTTGACATTCTATCGCCAATCCCTAACGCACTTCGTCTAAATAAAAAAACACACTTAGAGAAGCTGTAAATGGTTAGTTACATTTGGAGAGAAGCGAAGAAGTAGCAAAACAATAATTGTTTTGCATACAATTAAGAAAAAGAAGGAAGCTGGAGGTAAAATCGATAAACGGTTTGAAAACCAATTTCGTCGGCATTGAACATTGTGTAAACCGTGTGATTAGGTTAGAGAGAATAAGCAGGTTAGTTGTACTTGAAAGTAAGTTAATGATTATTAGTGCAGTCTCAAAAGTCGATTTTTTCTCCATTAATTTCAAACGTGTGGCACTTTATGTCTCGTCATTGCCAATTTCATTGTCTAATGAATCGTATCACTTCCTTAGTGTTCTCCATTTCAATGGAAGTCATATTTCTTATCTTTTCATACACCTTTAATGCCAAATAATACATCCTTCCACATTGTTCTATGCATCTCTCTAGGAACTTGTGGCCGGCAGTCAATATCCGTTGGCAGAAATGAGCAATCAATGTAAACCGAGTTTGGAGGCTTTGGATTTCCCAATTCCAGAACCTTTGCTACCATTCGATGATAAAGCTCGTCAACTCTTCCCTTGGCTCTCCTTCCTCAATACCTCCGGCCCATTCACCATTCAGTATCCTAGATTGTCAAGCATTGAGTACAACATTCGTCTCTGTTTGGCTGGTCTTAGACCTGTTGATAAGTCAGTCGTTACTACATTATGGATAAGAATCATTCTCAGGAATTTCACCCATTTTTTATTTTGATTTTAAATAGGCCAACGGTTCATGGTGAACTGCTATCTATGATGTTAGCTCTTGAAGATGTTCTCGAGAATGGCGAGATTCCCGAATCGGAAGCAGGACAGCCATTGTCCATTGAGAACTACGAGAATTTGCACTACCTTCTTGGTAGAAGATTCAGAAATAAAAGAAAGGAAATTGCCCCAACACCTATCACTGCTGTTAATACTACTGTTACAACTGGTAAAAATGAAAATGAAACCAAAACTGAAGATGCAGGTCAATCCACAATAGAAACTGCTCGATATTCGCGCGCTGATGCATCGTGTAAGCGATTAATGAAAGCTCGCAGAGAAAAGCATTTTATATACCTATTCTACGTTAATCACCTTAAATCGATGTCAAACAACATTTGACTATTCTTTTTGGAAATATGAATTAATTAACTTAATCCAAATAGACTGTAGGAGTAAATTCATCCCTTAACTTATAGATTATTTTCAAACTTGGCGAATTTAATGTGTACTTTATGGAAGTTTAACCAACATCTTGACGTTAGCTCACAACTTTTTAAGACTGAACCACCACTGGGAGACCGCTCTTCATAAGACGATGTATAGAATTTATATGATTGTCTCGTATTTATACTTTATTAGTAATGCTCTCTTACAGCAATTTAGTTTCGTTTCTATTTTCTCTATTAAGAATTTTTATCTAAAGATTCGTCCCTAGTCCACCTTAACTTTTGTCAAATCACAAAACAATAAGCGTAGTACAAGTAGTATGGCTTATGGCTCTTTTTTATTCGGGCTATAAAATTCTAATAAGCTAAAACACAAAACTAAGCGATAGAGAATACAATGTTTGTCCCGCAATGAAAAATACTCACTTCATAAGTGATCTTCCATGTAACTGATGATATTAATAACATAATAATAGAATTGATAAGGAGCTTGTAGGTGTATTCTACCCTCCAAATCTTAGCCAAGATGGAACGAATGGACAAAATCGCCTTTGGTTTTACTTTTATCCGTCACAGATATTGGGAGAATTTATTTATATCAAATGACATTCTTTATGATAGTTATCATTAGTCCTTTGGTTGACTTCAGGCTTGACGGAGGGGAGAAACATCAAAGTCCAGAGGGGAATAGAAGAGTGAGTCACAGATGTAAGAGAGAGACAGACACAAAGGTAGAGAAAAAGTCAAGGTGAGTACTGTGGAAGTGATCGAATATGACGTAAAGTCGTGTCACGGTAGTTTGATGTCAACAGCCGGTTTATGGACTTTTTTGACGTATGAGTATATGTTGACCAGGTAAGTCTATCGCGCATCCCATATAAGGGAAATTTTACTTCCTTTATCTGCTCAGCCATTTTCTATGAACAAAAATTGTAGTTTTTGCTTTACTTCGAGCAATAGCAGTGTTAGTTGGCCTAATTTAATCATTTCGATGTTTTCAGGAAGAACGAAGACACTTCATCTCTAGTGCATTACGTTATCGATTCTTGGATTTCTGCTCTCTCACTTGCATGTGAGACCACCAGTGAAGAAACCATCACTGCAGTTATTGGCTAACCGGACAGCCAATCATTTGCCACATACGCGATCCTATAGTAGTAGATTTGCTTTCTCAACAACAAGCCGTTATTTGAACCACAACTAGTTTTTATTCAATCCTAGTATTTCAACACTTCTGTCTTATCTTCAGTTACTTTAATGAGTCTGGGTGAATTGTAAGAATGATATTGATATCTTATTAAAGCTTAACACCGAATTCAACATTCTACTTCCATGAAAGATAATCTGACCATATATTTCCGACACTCAAAGGTGTTTCGAATTAAAACTCTGCATAATAGTAAGAAGAGTGAAGTGAACTCGCCAGCTTCTGGAACTGTAAATTATATAGCCTATTTATTTTCTGACAGGTATTAAAGTTTTTGTTGTCCGAAATGGTCAATCAATAGCTTTAATTGCAAATGATGGTACAATTCTGTCATGAAGCGGTGTTGCAAATCTCCTTGCGTAAATTCACGCGAAGTATTTATATTCCTATGTCCTTCGTTAATCTAGCGAACGAAGAATTGAAGCTAAGTTTGACAGAGACGCCTATGGCAGCCTACGCTCTTATCAAAAAGTATCTCATACTGCGCAAACGAGTTGAGTTGTTGAAACGTGAGTGGGGCAAACGTCGACTTGGCTTGGAAGACATCAATACATCTGCGACCTTCAAGCTTTTCGTGTAAGTTTCCTTGATTATGAATTAACTTGGCGTTTAGATTGGTATCGATATCCTTTTTCTTCTGTTATTCAGTCAAGTTTACCGTAATGAACGCCTAATCCCAATACTGCGAAGTCTCTCTATCCAATACAAACAGCCTGAATTGTATGCACTTGGACCATATCAAGAAAGTGATGTTCAGATTTCTCCGAAGGGTATCCCTGAAATTGTTATCTTACAACGTCAGGTTAGTTTAATTTGATAGTCTAATCTGAAGAATATGAATGGTTGTAATGTATTTTCTCACTTCATAGCTCGTGAAATTGATTGAATCTTTTGAGAACTATATGATTGGGGATATTCGGAAGGCTCTGTTAAGACAGATTGATCTGGTGATAAAAGAGAGAAATAGAGAAGAAGGAAACCTTCCTCTTGATCTTTGGAAGAAGCCCGTATGTACGACAAGAATAACTAGTTATCTATTTTAACAAAATTGTATGGAATTATTTCTACAAACTAGGCCATGAAAGAATCGCTGACTGTTCCAAGACCCGCACTGGTAGATGAGTTTCTTGAAAATCTGATGAGTGGAGCTCGCGAGGATACGGAGCGGAAAGCGATCACTTTTGATACGGATCATCTCAACGAAGTTATCCAAAACATGGCAATTAGCGTGATGAGAATGCAAAGAGAGGCTTACGAGCAGTAAAACAATTTACTTGCAATCTTTGTTGCTAATTATAATGAATTTCAAGCCCGTCTATTTCGATAATAACATAGTTACGCGATGTATTATGAAAACTTGTTAAAGAATCAACATATGCTACTCTACTCTCGAGAACGAGAAGTATTGAGTCTTCGAGAACAGTTGAAACAAATGGAGCTGGAGGAAGATATTAATGTTCAATTTCGAATGTCCGAACAGGCTCACAATCTTCTTCTTGGTAAGAATTATTACCTCAGAATGCTCAAAAATTGACCATTAACTTTCATCAGCAACCTTGATGACTCAAAAGTTCTAAAATCATGTCTGAGTTAATTACTTTTGTTATTTTAAGTTTGCGTAAACTGCATTTCTGTTCGGATTAAGTAAAAATAACCATTCCTTAATGCTACTGATGTATGGATTCATTTACTACAGGAATCGTAAATTTGTTGCCAGTGGTTAGGAGAATTCAATTCTTTTTGAGAAAATTGACAAAATTCATAAAAATAGCAGACATAGTCTTTATGCATTTGCTTATTCTATTTTTGAACGCACCATGTATCGTTCGGGCTCTCATATTTTATCAAAAGTCATGATATAGCTTATATTATGAATAAGTTCATGAAAAATGAGGCAGGTACATTATCGAAATAGCACTTGTCCTATTAAAATAGATTAAAGTGGCGTATGATGTATCATAGACACTGTTAGTCGAAAGTGACCTGGCGATATATTACCGCTCTCTCCAATGATCGTCTTGTTTCTGTCTACCCGTGCAGATTTGAATTTACAGACGCAAGAAAGGACTTGATAGTTGACGATGATGATTGCAAGGATTGGGAAATGCGGCCAACTCATTATTTATTTATACTAATCAAACTTATTTAGAAATAATAGTGAATGAAGAATATCGATGAAAGACTTGAAGTATGTGCCATGGTTTCCACGGGATATCTCCAATCCGATGCGAAAACGCAAGTTTTCGTCATTTTAACGAAAACTTATAATAATTCTACTCAAACTACGTACACTATAAGGCGTTTCTTAAAAGTTTATTTAAAAAACTTGATGGGATACGAGCTATTTTAATAATAATATTAAGAAAACAAAATATACAGGAAGAGCTCATAATCACGTGTTAGCTTGACAGGCATTTCAGTTCATATCTGGAAAACATATCTCACATTCTTCAGTGAGTCACTTTCAGATTATGTGAAATAACTCCTTCATCCTTCCATCAAGTGTCAATATAATATGTAAATTAAGTGAATACTAATTTGCGTAAATTGCATTTAAGAATGAAATGATAAATGAATAGAGATAACAGTGAGCGTACTCAGTCCACCATCAACTTAGTTTCTGCGTTAAACATCAATTGTATGCAAACATATACTTTCTTTCTGAAGTCGGCTCTCCTTTTAACTTGCAACAGAGGTGACAGTCCTTCGAGCGAAGCTAGCTGAGATCAATGAACAACAATCACGATCAGAAGCGAGGGTTCGTGACCAAGTTCGTAGAGAATTCAGTTCAGCGATGCGCCAACTCTTCGCACTTCCCTTCGAACAGAAGGCACGCATTGATGAATATCGCAATAATCTTCACATTATCACTCTCAAACACATCTCAGAGATTCGTGATGAAACGGCAACGGAAATGGAACGCATTAAGGAGAAGAGCGGTGCTATAAGCTCAGCCGGTAATTCGCACATTTTTCCCTTTCAACTTTCTAGCGATTTGAAACAATTCCTCTAACAATGACCATGCACTTCTTGTGGTGGGAATTGAATGAAGGTCCTAGGCTAAGTAAATAGAGTGCTGCAACATTTTGAAACTTCAATAGGTCCAAGATTTGGCCAGCAATTGCTGAGGAGCTTTCTTCAGTAATAATTTTAAATATCCAGTTGCCAGCGCATAGATTCAACAAGCGGCAATCTGGTGCAGAAGAGATGAATCATACAAATTTCTCTCGATCAGGTCTCCTACCAACTAACAGCACAATTCTAACGCTCAGTTTCAAATTATTACTAATTATTTTATGATGAACTCCCTTACGTTATTTGAATCTAAAATAAAGAGAGAGACTCAGTGAACCAATTAACCACTGTCTTTAAAAAATAGCAGGTAAAGAAATTATTGACCCAAAGATAAATTAAATTTAGACCTGATAAAGTTGTTTGTTTGATTCTGTAAGGTCTTTGGTTATTTTCCTATTCTCGGCGCATACCCTCGATTAACATTGGCAGTATTGAAGGTGGAACCCCCAGCGGCTTTGAAGAATAGTCTTTGATTGAATCTCAAATAATTAGTAAAATGCCAACATATATGTAGAAGCGTTTCAGTGATTTTAGGAGTAATCTTACAAATAGCCTCCTCTTCTGCCCAAGTCTCAAATAGAATTTGTTTTTTATAACCGAATGGAACATGAGATTAAGCGTTCATTCCACTTAAAGGCAGGTTTCATGATAGTTAAGCTCATGTAAATTGACATTTCAGTGGTGTTTATTGCAAATTTAAATTTTTTGAATCGGTTTTTCTTTATTTGATAATTAATATGACCTTGTCATTGTTTATTTATAGAAGATGAATTGGCTGCAAGGAATAACCGTCTCTCACAGGAAATAAACAATATTCACCAGAAGAATATTCACCTTCAGCAGATGATGATTCGTCTTAAAACCGTGTACGCTTGGAAGGAAAGCACACTTCGTAGCGTCTTTGAAAAACAGGTATTTAGGAGGTTCTTTTTTTCTTTTCTTTTTCTGTGTGTTTGAATGTGAAATCATATTGTACCGGTTTGGCGTCTATCGATTCACAAGGAGTAAATGGAATCGTGAACCGCATTGACCAAGTCAAGGTAATAATAAAGGTAGCCATGGTTATTAGAGATTCGCCGTGGTGCCGCTCCCCCTATAAAAGCTGAGCATTATCAAATTCATTTGGGCGCGACGGTTGCGTTGTAGTCAATATACGTACCCACCAAGCTTGAGGTCACGAGTCTAATGCTCATCAGTGGATGTCCAGTGGTGCAGCTAATCAAGTATTGCAGTTAATTCCGTATATAAGTTGTGTTAAAATGCGCCTTTCTCATTAGAGCAGCCTCAAGATGGCTTCCCTCCTTCCAAATTAAGTGCTGCAAAGGTTTTTCTAGTGGAATTGGGAATAAGTTTTGGGTTCATCTGTTTCAGCAAAATCAGTCGCAATCCTAATTATGGTAATTTATCAGCTTAAGTCAAACTTTACTTCAACGCTTGCCTGATACCTAAAAATAATTTGCGGTTTCACACCTTAAGGCATTCCATTTTTCTTTTAAATATCCACATTTATTGCTGTCAGCCTTAACTTCTACTATTTTGAAAGAAGTGTTCTTACTCCGCCAGTAGTCCACGTCTAGGTAGTCCATGTTTAGGTAGACTTTTAATGACCATTTTTCCACTTTTTAGCTACTGGCAGAACTCGTCTAAGACTTGCTACTGATTAGGAGCACGGGAAGTGTTGAGTGGGCCGCTACCCTCTCTGATAAAGCACCAGGACCATTAAGTCTAGCCAATTAGCGCACAAATCCACGCGTTACTGGCCGTTAAGTGATATATTGATTATTGGACTGCGACAAACTATGAAAAAACTGTGATGTTTGAACTGCTTGTGTTTACGACACAGGTTTTAGAGTTTATGAAATAACCCCGACTATGCAAACCATGTTAGACACATATATGAGATGTATGCTGATATTGTAGCCTCTCTTTTATTTTCGTTCTCCAGATATTAATGCTGTTTTCGAATATCATTGAGAATAGGCAGTTCTACAGAGGACGAAATCTTTCAAGGTACTGAGCGTACTGCTTCAAATACTAAAAGAGAACTAAAAAGGAAAGAATCATATTCTAATCTAATAAATTAGCAGTTCTTAGTTGAATAGTAGGGGAGGGGGAAAAATTAGTTCATCTGAGCATGGACTATTTATCTTAGTAAAGGAGCGCGCCGCAGTGTGGGCGACATATTCAAAATTCAACCTCTAAATAATTCAACAATATTGTAAACCATAATCAAAGCAAGGCCGATTTAAAAGATTCTACCATGATCATAGTTTTAGGTTCTGAACAACTTTCCATCAGCCCATTTGGAGATCACTGACTAACAGCAGAGGTTAACTACTTTAAAAGCCTGGAATGTAAAAAGACTTTGAAAATGAATCCCAAAATAAGCAATGATTAACGCCAAGTAATATTTAAAAATGATCAGGAAAGTTGAGAATGGCAAAGAGCGAGTCATGACCAAAGTGGCACAGATCGCTTCGATTACATGCACTTAGGTCTGGACTACGTGGATATACGCTCAAATGGGGAGGTGACCCTAAGACTATTACGCCTATTTTGATCAACGGAGTAACGAGTTATACTTATACGATGTCGTTTTAAGAGACTGGGAAATGATTATCGATTTCTTGTATTTTTATTTGCAGACGCAAGCAATTGAGGAGGAGAGAAATAAGAGCAAAGCTCAGGTTAATCGTATTGGAATGCTCTCAGAGCAAAGATCACAGAATCTTACTGAGGAGATGAGTAAGATGCGTGACAATCTCACTTGCGCTCACAAGGAATTGGGAGAACTTCGTAGCCAGTTAGACAAGGAGGTAAGTGAGGCGAAATGGTCAAATCTACATTTGATGAGTCGAGTCAAATAAATTAATACCTCTGCGACATTCAGATGAAAAACAAACTGGAGAAAAGAAATTTTGCTGAGCGACAAGCGGCAACTGATAAACAGATTGACAACATCAAACAAATGCATATCGAGAAGTTGGTAAGCGTCTTACACCTTAATCACTAAGTTGACCTTTGGTCTATTAAAATTAATTGTTCAAGATGCCGGGTTTTTAAGTTACTCATTTATTCCATCTAAATTGCAATCATTGTCATAAGGTCACATTCTTTCCTCTAATTCCCTATTTGAATTACACCATTGCTTATTACTTTTTTCTGTAGAACCAAAATGGCAATTTTACTTTCTTGTGCGTAATAACAGTATTTCAATCTCCAGTAGATCAATTAGTAAAGTAGAAACTTAGTAGAAGATGGAATGGAAGTTGGAAACACTTGTTTATCTACGGAAATTTTATTATTCAGACAAATGGGAGCGTGCTTAGAAGACTATAATAAAAAAATAGAGATTTATCTGTTCGTTACTCAGCTCAAATCGAGGAATATATGTTATTATTTTTTTACATCATTGTGAAACTTGGCTATGTTTATTAATTTAACAAGTTTCGCTTTGAATACCTTCAGAGATAATAGACCTGATTCTACGATCGATAATGACATTTGGTTACATGATTTTACTTCTATTATCTTAAGCAACACTTGGGGTAACTTGGGCATTTTGATCCTTGAGTCTATGGAATAGTTTTCACTATAATTGTGCAAGAAATATGCTTTCAATTCTGTGAAGGTCTGTATAGCCTTTAAGATTGTATTAAAGAGAAATCAGACTTGGAATGACTTTGTTTGAAAGAGTAATACATATTTGTTCTCCCTTATTTCTCATTTGACTGAATAATTCGATAAGTTCCAAAATATCCAAATTCCATATATTTGAGTAAAAATAATTTTTAAACTTTCGCTTCTTTTAGAAGTTTAATAGAGGTCTCTAATGCAGCGGTTCTTCTTTCTCTTGACGGCTTGGTGACATCGGTGAGAAGGACGCACAAATAGAAGACTTGAGTGAACGGTTGGCAGCGCATGAAAAGACAAAAAATCAAGCTTTGGAGAAAGCCCTACGAGATGTTGAGACTCTGAAGAAACGCTTGGCTGATGAGCGCAAATTAAAGAAAATAGCAATTCATAAAGTGGATGATCTTCTTTCGCAGGTACCTTTTGCCTTCCTTTTTCCATTTCGTATTGGCTAGTATTAATTTGCAGCTTATTCAATTAGAAGATGTTGCTGATTAAAAGGATAAGAGCTAAATTAGTTATCAGTTATTTTATCGATTAAAAGGGTTAATTTTGCTCCCTTAATCACCTCACTCAAATCCAGTATGCTGATTATTTCACCACCACGGATAAGTGACCCTAAGATAATGCAGCATTTGCAAATGAAATAAACGACCCACTTATCCTTAGATTGTGGGAGCCAAAAGAGTAATCTAAGTAAAGGATGAGTCCATGACACATATCCCGCACTCAAGTTAACACATGGTAGTGCTTTTTTAATGGGTTTGGGAAGTAATTTAAGTTAAATTTTGTATGATTAGTTCTATAGAACTGGAACACCTTTCTCCTCCCGAGCTAAAACATGGATCTATAGTATCAGTAAAGTATCGGGAACATAGAAAAAAATGAATCCCAGCGGCAATACATTTTGACTAAGTTGCAATGGTGAGGGCAAATAAAAATGTGTCTGAACGTCACGAGGGTTAGGTCACATTCAATAGTTTCGTAAAACTGCCTATAATTTGGTTAACTTAGAAGCTTATTCGCTAACGAATTACGCCCGATACTGAAGGTAGTATTCAGAAAAATTATCGATCAATCGAATGGTTGGATATGACATTTACTAAAAGAGACAGCGAATTTAAGATCGTCTGTGTATTATCACTATACCATTTAAATCTTTTCCTATATTTTAATGTCTTGACATTCGGAAGAGTTAGGTTTCGATTTTCATGTCGCTTTTCTATAATTGGCTAACCGGATGGAAAATTCAATTTTATCGATAAATATAATCTATACTGCTGCTATTGAAGTTACTTTATTTTTGTTATATTTAGGTCTACGAATATGAAACCGATCAAGCTTTTAAACAGGGTAGGCTTTTTAAAAACTAATCACTGACATACTACTTATAATTTTCACTTCAGCACCTTCTCATCAGGCAAGTGGTGAGGTTTCTCCCAATTTATATAAACTAATGAGTTCCAAAAAGGGCAGTTCTATTCGAATGGCCTGCCGGAAGTATCAGTTTGGACCCAAAGGGGTACGAATTTGCAATGTAATGAGTCTTAAAATCTTGCCATTTTCATGCCTTATTCATATCAAAATTTAGTATAAAGAGCTACTGAGACGTATCAATGTACCTTACACTCCTCAGCACTACTTAGAACACCGGAGGAAATTGGTGGGTTATAGAATCGAACATGATTATATCTCTGATTGACTACTTATGTTCACCAGTAGACTGAATTTGCTTGAAATTTTAGGCAAGGGTGCCACACCTACAGCGACAGTTGGCTCACGAAATACTCGAGGAACACCCACCTGCAACATATAAAGAAATAGCAGAAATCCAAACTCTGGAAAGAAAGCAAGAGAAACGTAGCAGCTCCAAATGAATTTCTACTTAGCGAAATCATATTCACTGCATTTAATAAAATTCAAATCAACTGATTCATCCTGATTGGCTTTACAAATATTTGCGTTAAAACTACGGATTTATGAAAGAAATTAAAGACTAATTGCAAAAACCAGAAAACATACAAGGATCCATTTCATAACAATTAGCAAAACAGTAATACGATTAGCAAAGGCACAGAAATTGCAAACAACCATTGGGTGGGTAGAGACGGAAGGAAATTATTAATGGATACAGAGATAGCACGCAGATGAATAGAAGTGGTTCGTAGAAGCAGGATCTGACAAGCACGGTCACTGGCAATGTGACTTGAGCTGGCACCCCCAATTTGGTAAAGTTCGTGTCTTATATTATGGCAATCGCGTTGTCATCAAATACTTACAGCATTCATCCATTATTTTGAGGGAGATATTAGACGCTAAGTCGCCACTGCAGTTAAGTTAAATTTTTGCCATTAAAAGTGCGAATCAGGACAATTGGCTGTAATATGTGAATTAATTGACAATAGTGATATTTTGCAATTGCTCTCTAGTTTAATGACATGCTTCATCATGGACAGTTCATTGAAAATGACCTCGAAAATATGGGGTGTACACTGAGCACACCATACTCAACAAAATTGACATCGGAATAAGCCATATAATGCCGAGTATTACTACTAAGCACTCTGCCACTGCACTGCAAGCTCAACCCCAATTGGAATTTAAAGGCTTATTTTAGAACTGAGGTATCTCCGTTTCTTCAAGAAGTATACTGATGAGTGGAATCATGGAGATTTGGCTGTATCGGTTTCTTCCCAGACCATGATTCTTACTATCATTCCGAATGTTCTATTAGTTGACATTTTGAAACATTGTGAACTGCTGTTTCAGGTGAACTTGGGCATTTATTCGAAGTATTAATTAATTGCTTAACCTTCCCATTGTTAAACGATGAACAGAAAGGTGTCAGCTCTGATTTTCGTCGCCTTTCTCCTCTCCCTCATCCCACCCCCTCAACATGTAAGGACTAGATATTTTTTATCACAAATTTTAAAGCTATAAAGGTCAATCTTCATACTTTCTCCATTACTGTGGACGGGATTCATTTTAATTTTGATTGGCCACGTCAAAAAGTCAAACAGGACATAACTCTTTGAAACAAATGAAATGAACTAAATGTGCGCTCATCATACTGAAGCTAAATGATCACATTTAAAATTGGTGCACAGTAAGTAGGTGGAATTGGCATTAGTTCGAAATTTCTCTTAAGTCTATTTAATAGAAATTAGACAAGCATGTGAATAACTCAAGAACTGCAGTTGCCAAGGTGAGAAAGGGGTGGAATATGTAAATATCTTTCTTTAAATCAATTAGCGCCATTTTACTCCTATTCACTTCAGTATGCATGAGAAGTTCATTTTGAAAGGTAATTGAACACATTTCACGATATGAAATTGTAATTTACCTATAGTTACAGGGTCAATTGTACACTTGTTCAGAGTGAAGGTCATGTTTATTGAAAATTAATAAAGGCTGTTTCTCAATCATCATCATATTTTAATTGTGTGTCCTTCTTCTTCTTCTTCCTATGGCACTAAGGTCCATCTCCTCTCATACACTAGATGGAAATAAACGAAGTGTATTTACCGTATACGTCTGTTTCTTCTATTCTGGGAGACTTACCAACTAGGAGAATTTGCTACTGAGCTTTTTGAGAACAGTCAAGGCTTATTAAGTAACTAGTCCGCTACAAAGTGATCGAATATGACATACCGTCGGGTCGTGGTGGTTTGAAATCAACTGCCGGTTTATAGACATTTTTTCGTATGCGTATACGTTGCCCAGGGTGCACTACGTAGAGTTAAGTCTATCGCGCACACCTTCTTTTTAATCTAAGTTTGAAAGTTGAGATAAATACTCTCCATGGACGTTTAATCTACCTTTTTCATTGTTGAAGCGGTTTGTCCATTTGGCCATTGTGATCTTTTAATCTTCCATATTGAAAAGTCACTTGGGAAGGGAAGAGGTAGAGGTTTCAATGTAGCAAAGATATGGGTATTTCTAATTAGAGGAGTAAAACTTTCCCAAATCCTTGGTTTATATATTTCTCTGCTCTGTAATTCTTCAGGATGTGAGACACTCGGGAAGGTTCTTTCATACGAATACTAATGTTGAACTCGATTGAGTCCAACTGTGTCTATGTGATATTCCTTATGTACCATGTTGCACAAACAACCCCGTTCTCAATCGAACGATTCGAAGGGTGAAGAAGATGTTTTAATCATTTAAGCCAATTATTTCGTTCGCGAACTCACTGGCATCCTTCGGGGTGCAAGAATTCATGATCAAGATGACAAAAAGAGTGCTTGTCAGCAGAACCGCCGATGTGTTTAGACTCCTCGTTCGAGAATTTTTCACATGGAGCGGAAAGTTTCTGAAGGTTTTAAAAATTGTATTTAAAGTATTTGAGCTTTTAAATGCCATGCTCAGGCTGAATAATATAATTTTATTATTTAAAATTGAGATTCTTTAACTTGCATATACTTTAGGTGGAGTGAATTGACAATTCTAAAGCTTTAGTGCATTTATTTTGTAAAGTTGTGGGCTCCAATGAGCGTTAATGTGAGCCTGCTTTATACAAGCTTTCTCTCCTAATACATTAACATTAGAGTGAGCCGCTAGCGCTACCATCATTTAAACGTCTTACGCCTCAAAGTACAAGAGCCACATAACACACCATTGTTGCACTAATAAAACACATGCACTATTTCACCTCCAGGGATATGGACCGGCATATCTGAAGCAAGCTGCCACTCCGCTGATGAGATAGATACAGAATCGAATTCATGAAATTGAAACGGAAAATTCAGTTCGTCAACTCCCATTACACACTAAATGGTATAATAAGTGGAGATGGTTTTCCGACACAATTGAAGCTCGTCAAAAGCTTATTCAAATAGGCAGCAAATGTCCAACAGAGGTGGAGGTGGAGGTGGAGGTGGATTTCACACATTCCATGATTGGAGTCATAGTAAAAGACAAACAAATACCAATTCCAAAGCACATGATGGAACAGAATATGAAAAATCATGTCCTAATCACAAAAATAAGACCATAGTATGCAAACATATTACTATTGTTCTATTCGGAATATATTTATTATGGAACTTCCATGCCAAACAATTGCATCTTTTGCGTAAAGAAAGATAGTTTGGAGATTTTGGCTAGCCAGCAATATTTCAATTAGACGCATTGATAGTGAAAAGAAGACCAATTTATGAAAAAAACGAAGAATTTGTTGAGGAAGTCAAGAATGAATGCAAACTGTAATGAATTCGATTGAGCATAACCCGAGCAAAATCAATAAACTCTCTCTCTCTCTCTGCTTGCACAATTTCATTATCATTCCATATAGGTTAACCATTCATTCATCTACAAGACAAACACACAAACAAACACACAAACAAGCAAACAAGCATTTAAACGATGAAATCAACAAAAGAAAAAGCAAGATTAAATTACAATGGCAAAGAAAGCGCACGAAGCAGGAAGAAGGACAAACGTTAAACACAAGAAGAAGCATTGGAAACTGAGAACTATAACCTTAGTAAGGAGCGAGTTTATTTAAATCGGATTCACAGGGTTCCAATGCGAATGATAAGGATT
The DNA here is from genome assembly GCA_000469805.3 of Hymenolepis microstoma. Classification (NCBI taxonomy): domain Eukaryota; kingdom Metazoa; phylum Platyhelminthes; class Cestoda; order Cyclophyllidea; family Hymenolepididae; genus Hymenolepis; species Hymenolepis microstoma. The sequence goes on along the minus strand of LR215989.1, from coordinate 32,819,847 downwards.
GGCTAATTGGGTTGTCCAAACGAATAAAATAAATAACTGCCAACCATCACGATTCAATTGTATCTAATCATCACGGTACCCATAAACTGTACACGAAGGCTGAATGACTGAAAGAAATAGTCACCTAAAAGAGTGTTTCTGTCAAAGAATTCACTCGATATTTTTTGTTTACTCTGAGATATTTTCGATGATGATGATACATTAACGCCTAAGAAAGCCAAGCTAAGTTAGTTCGATATAAGCCACATACCTTAAGGGCCCATTTCCGTGGCTTCGAGTTTGAATTTTCTTCTAATTCATCGGCTCGAACACCTTGGAAAACGGTCAGACTTTCAACCACCCGGTGGTGGCCGGTTAAGAAGTAATCGAGCAAGGGTAAACAATCCATCCAACTGGGTGGAGTGATGCTTGACTAATTCCACGGGTCTGAGGAATTATCGACCTTTAACAAGGGAGGAGGAAGAGGGAAATGATCAAATCTTGGTGGGTATGTACTGCTTGTAAGTGAAGATGAATGCTCAATACCACCCAAAACGCAGACATAGAAAAAAAATTATTGAACATTGTCCACATACCTCACTGTGTTGACACACATTTACCATTGTAGGGACTTTGCTGCACTAATATGCCTATGTTTGGAAAGACTCCCAGAACTAGCTAAGCTACCGCAAAGCTATAGACGCATCACGCGGACCACGTCCATTTGGGATGTGTGTGTGTGTGTGTGTGTGGTGTGTATTGCAGAAAGGGGGCTTAGTCATTATTATTAATAAGGCGTGTTGGCTAAACCATGCGAGGCTATTGATTGGAGGTTGGCTGGGTGCACTCCGTGCACAACGTGTGTGCTCACGCTCCTCCTGTCCCCTTCCCCCCTCCCCCTTCACCTCTCCCCTCTGATGAGGCACAGAATTTGCCTTGAGAAAGGTGAATGATGACGTAAATAAGCGTAATACGAAGCCCACTTATACGCAAGTTAATGTTGCCCATTCGTCTCTGAGCCAATAAGAGTGCCCCGATTTTTGGCGTATGGGGGTGGTTTGGAGGCCTGCCCGTTCTCAAATATGCGTGTAAGGTTGTCGAGTCTCCTCTCAACCAATCAGAGGGCCCGCATTTTAGCACACACACACACACACACACACTCATTCTGGGCCAATCAGGCAGCTACGAGTTCATAGCGCGTGCTTTGCTGGGAGTGCGGTGTGATAGGTGAATCGGTGGTTTACAGTGTGGATATCTTCTATTTGATTTCTTGGTTTCTCTTAGTACCAGTTAGACTATTTAAACTACTATTTCTACCTCAGACCTTAATGAATCAAGCGATATGCAATAAATAATTCACCGTCTATTGGTCATCTGATGTTTGATGTTGAGTACACTTTGTTTCCCATTCTAAAGGGACGGGCGAGTAATGGTCCACGGTTGTGTCAACATAGTATTTAAAAATATTTCGGTCATTTCAAATGAACAAGATTTAATTAATAAAGTTGGTCGTCTGCTATTTGTTGTTGAGTACATTTTGCTTCCCATTCTAAAGGGACAGTGGATTATTGCTCTTTACATGGGTGGAGCATCAGGACTTGGAAATATTCCAGAAAATTCAAATGAAAAAGCTTAATCTAACAAATGTAGGCTTCTATTATTTCATTTTGCGTACATTTCCTCTCTTCTTCTTTTTCTTCTTCTTAAGTTGGACAGGGATATGCATAGGAAGCAGGTATAATTTAAAAGTTCAATAAATTAGCGATATCTTTTTCCGTAAATCGATCAAAACTACAGGTACTTTACAGCCTAAGATGTTTTCAACTAAACCAAATATTGGTAATAGTCGGATTTGTAGCCTTGACTTATCCTGATTCATCTCTATTTCTAAGATCCCCACAGGACACAAAAACGCTCTTCCAGATATGAACGTTATCACCCTCCCTCCCTCCCACACCTCCCTCAACATTGAAAACTCCTCGTGATCTTGCCGGTCTATTCCTAGATGCTGTGAGGGAATTTAGAGTTTACAGTGGAAGAAGTGAACATGGAGTACTTTATTTTATTGTATAAAATATTTAAAGGTATAGTCAACTAGTTGATGAGTTACATGAAGTTTAACCAGAAATGAAACACACTTATAGGGAGTAGATGGTAAATTGGGAAGGTTTGATAGAGCGTTGGGAGGGGCGTTCAGAATGGCAAAATTGTTCACTACTATCTGATTTCCTGAAGATCTCTATAATAAAGATCCCTCAAGACTGTGGAAGAAACAGACGTATGGCGTGGATCGTGTTTCTTTGGGCTATATGTTACTGGCACGGAGCTGAGTCATTATATCCCATTTTGGCTGTACTGCCCAGGCCGTGGCTACTGATTATTGATTAGCTGAGAGGTCTCTACACTCTCAAGACCACACACGCTCGTTCCAGAATGTTCAGCCAAGATAGCGTTATGCACTCCACGCATTAATTTCCCCGTTTACAATTAATTGAAGCGAACTCTTCATCGAGTAGTGTCATTTCAAGAGTAATTTGAAAATATTTTGCCTAACATATATCTCCTTTTTTCGCTCATTTCTCCACGCATAATCTCGGGATATTGATTACTATATACGCCTCTGCCGAATTAGGATTTATGCTTTCTGACTTTTAATGATCCGTTTGGTCTAGTAATAAATGTGAAAGAAAACTTGATAAATGTGAATTGAAAATGTCGAACAACGAAAGATTAAACAGCCTGACTCTACTTGATTTTCCTTACAAAGAATTCCAAATTGTGTGCATATTTCAAGAAAATGAAGAAACCAATGGGAAAAATATGTGGATAGATTGACCTCGTCACTTCAAGTTTCCTTTACTTATTATTAATTCATAAAGCTAGTAAAAAATGTTGAACTCATATTTTCATCTTTTGCACGAATTTGTAACAAATCAAGGTGGATGTCCACTAAGCCTTCACGAAAGTTGAGTTTTAACTGATTTACTTCTCAAATAGATTGTCATAAAAAGGCGTATTTGTTTTTCCGGATTGAAACATTCGGATCATTCGGTTCATCACTTTTCGAGGATTCTTTAATTTGATTAATTTATATCCATCTGTCTAACAAATGCACTCACGCTGGCTCCTATATATATAAGAGGAAATTGTAATTGCAATTAAACTTCACAAGTAGAGGAATTAAAGAGAATAAAAGGTAAAACTTTCAATGAATCATTCCCAACTGTTTCAGGCGTTTTGAAATTGCTTGCCCACTGATACCCACCCAATGATTCTAATGATTCTTCTTGAGTCGAGTCGAGACACGAGTCTTCACTAAGAATCGCTTGCCTCCAATTCTGCATCTACAACAACGTTTTCCCACTATGCTACCACTATGCCGGTCTTCGACAGCAAAATCACCACTCACAACTTTATTAAACGTTGGAACCATTCCCGCCGACACGTTCTATCACTCACTAATGGTCAGCCGTTTTACCATAAGTAGCTGAGACAATCCGGTGAGCCTCAGCCTCAGCCTCAGCACATTTTTTCAAATTGAAGTATAAAAAAGCAATACTTCCCACAAATCACGAGAATTCGGTTCCAATTCGGACATCTTTAATTAAAAATTGTATTATTATGCAAACACAGATTAAGTTATATCGAAGTAGGATTATATTTACAAATGTAAAACAAAGTGTTCGACATCTGTGATTTATATATTTTAACTACTACCAACTACTGCCGCCATCTTTTGGACAACGGCGGGAGCAACGTCGTAGACCTAATATATATTTCTTACATATCGGTTAAAAGGTACCAGTCATTTTCAAAGTGAGCTCCCAACGAATTGATTTCAATGGATTTTTGGGTTATTACAATTCTTAAAGCTAAATGCCTCGCAATAGGGTGGCATTTTGAAAATATTAAAGTGAATTGTACAATTTTGTAAAAAATAGTGAAAAACATCTATGGGTTACATTGCAGTGAATTAGTGCTTGGAACAACAGTAATTGCAGAGTTATGAAACTCAGAGTTAAGTGATGCCTCTACTCTGCCAGTCCAAATAGTCCGAAGCACTTTTAATCTAATTCACATGAGCATCATTAGTGATAGACGAAGAGAGGCCGTATACCATATTTGTTTGGCAAATAAGATTAGATTGAATTAATCAATAATAAACTATTTAAAAAAGAACAAAGTACTAATTACATAGAAGAATTTATGAATACTTCAATGTGAAAAGGTACTATGATTTACAATTTAGAAATAGGAGAAAGTTTTGGCCGAGCTGTGGTCACTCAGACAAAGTTGTACTTATTTTAGTCGGGGAAGTCGGGGGATCACAACTTTTAGAAGCTGGTTTGGCCAATGTTATTTCCCTTGTCGTTTGACTCATTAAATCTTCACGATGCCTCGAATTTCAAAAAAATACATTGTAATTTGGAAACAGTCATAAAATCAAACGCCCGGGACAACCGACTCCCACGCAGATGTAATACAACATGGATAAATATTTGTCCTCACTTGATTCAATTCAAGAAAACTCCACCTCACAACCGATGCGAGTTCACAATACTTATAAAAGAATGATTAATCCCACTAGGTGCCTTCCACCTTCATCAAGGTTAAAGTAATATCAAAAAATAGTTCATTTTGATTTCTTCCAGATTTTGTTTAAAAAATCGTTCAATTTTTCTCCATGATAATTAATCGCTATAAGATCATCGTTATTGACTCATTTCAGGACATAACACTTTCGTCGAAGGTGAGCAAATATTCTCTAAATGAAATACCCATTAATAGAAAAGTTCTATCTGCAAAAATTGAACCGTCTCTATTAATTCCACAGATAAGTGAAATTGAAAATTCTATGAAAGACTCTGCCTAACAGTAGGGGTAAGACATAGACTGAATGGCCAGTCATCCAACTTTATTACAGCTGACTTAACACTGAACAAAATATTGGCTAACCTCAACTGACCAATTTTATTTATATATGATTGATACAAACTCAACGAAGGCAACATTGGACAACACAGCAATGGAACTGGTTTGATAGGTCCCTGTGGTAATCGAAAGCTTCCTTCACTCCCTCCCTTCTTTTCTAAAGGTCATAAGGTCTTCGTGCATGATCTCACATATAGAACAATCTCACTGGACGGGAGTCACCTTTTAAGTAGGAACTCTGATAAGTAATTGTGAAATTTAAGTTATTTCAAAGTTAAAATCTTAAGTTATAAAAAGTGAAATTAATAGGGTCAACGAATTTCTGGGGAAAAGGTTGAGATAATACAGCGTGGTCATGATGAAAGAGGTCTCGTATCAGAGTGAAAATGATGTTGAGCCTTTGCGAGGGTCTCGTAATATCCACCGGCCATTTTGTCCAAGTGTGTACTGGCCAGTGTTGCATTGTCACTCATCTACTCTTCCGTATTCACAGGCGATCTCTTTTATCTAATCCACCCAGTATCATCTTAAGATAATCTCAAAAAATCATGAGAGAGTATCTGAAAACGTGTGTTTTTTTTCCATCTTTATTTCAATGCGTTTTCGATTATCGGGCTTTTCATGCCTCCTTAATGCATTGATTCACATTGCTGTTAGTGATGACTACTGCTTGAAAAGTGTTCAGAAACAATCGTTCTTTCAATATTTGGCTCTACCGAATGCGTATTTTGACTAAATTATTCCCGTCACTGCAAGTTGTTCCACCAACGGGGCTGAAAAGACGCGCTTGCCAAATGACCTTCAGCATTAAAGTTACGGGCGAAAACTGGGAAAGATTACCAAAGGGCGGAAAAAGGAACTTTGGAGTTTCGCTGACCTCCCAACAGTGCTTTCTAACTTTAAGTCATTCATCATCTGTCAACTTCTTATCTAGGATGATATCTTAAAAAAATCGACTTATTATTATTCTTTTTCATAAAAAATTGATTTAGCAGATAAGTTAGCAATTTTGTTGATGAGTCTAGGTTTGTTTTGTCAATTACGCGCTCCCATTTTGTAAATATTTTTTCAAATAACTTGCCATCGCCCCGTAAGGGGATCGTGTACCAGATATTTCATGTTATTTATGCAGGGAAAAATTTTTCGAACAGTGAGTATTAATACTATCTCATTAAATTGGCCATTACGATGCATAACCTATATGAATTATCAGTGTTATTGAAAGTGCTGGCGCAATCGACAACATGTATCGCACTATGAGGTATTTAAATACGTAGAATAGTGAAAAGTCTACTTTTAGGTCGACCGGGTTCGGGGGTGGGGGTGGGATGGGTGAAGAAGGAGAATCGAATAGAATTTGGGTACAAAATGTAAGAATTTGTGAAATACGATGATGAATGCACTCTCCCATTGGATGGACTAAAAAGCGAACTGAGTTATGTAAACTAAGAGAAGAAGAAGAAGATCACCTATTTTTACCATGAAAACTTTTTGAAATAGTTCTGCATGCTATATGAAATGCCATAAACCATTCTTCAAATTTATACAAGTAAACTTATCTTTTATCTTGAACGAAAATAACAACGAAAACGGTACTCGAAAACAATTTTTTGTAAATCGCATTTGGTTCGTATGCACTGTGGTCGTTAGATCAATAAAATTGGATCATTTTAATTTATAATTAGCAGTAACTTATAAATTATTAAGGTGACCTGAAATTTCTGTGCTCTCTTTCATTTAATTCACACGAAAAAAAGTCGAAACTCGAGTTCCCAACCGTGAAGAGGAGACGTCCTATTTGGTAAACATCTATGCCAACTAACAACTGGAAGGAGAGTATCGTGGGGACCAATGCCAACACGATCAATCAATGGTCAATTCCTGCACACAGATACCCCACCAATCAATGAACCACGTTATGTGGGATCATCTTACTATAAAGTGCATGTAATGACTAAGTTCCAAGTCATACATTATCATTACACAGCGCGCTAACTCGCCAGCACTTCATATTAAGTAGGCGTGTTCAACGATATACGTCTGTTTCTTCTATTCCGGCAGACCGACCAACTAGGAGATTCTGTCATAGAGGTTTCTGAGAATAGTCAACTTGTTGTACATGCACTAATTTCAATGAATGGTTTTGAGACCTAATTCGTTCATCCAACCGATTCATTGAATGGGCTTAAGGAGAGTTTAATTCAAAATGCAAAATGTAGTAAAGTTCGTGTCTCATATTTTGCCAATCGCTTTGTTATCATGAATACTTACAGCATTCATCCATTATTACGAGAGGGTCTTAGACAGAATCTTCAAGGCCGTTTAATTTCAACTCAAGCGAATTAGATGTTGCTGATGGACCAACTTAACTCCCTGCTCTTCTTGCAAATCACATTTCTTAATATGTTTGCAAATTAAACAAAATTTTAAGCCATCGTCTTGATGTATTGTCGATCATTTTGGTGGATGGGTACTAGGCGTCTTTGATTTCGAGCAATTAGTCAAAAGGAGAGATGAAAAGCATGACTTGAAGGACGCTAAATCGCCACTGCGGTTAAGTTAAGCTTTTGCCATTAAAAGGGGCGAATCAGGACAATTGGCTGTAAAATGCGAATTAATTGACAATTGTGACCATGAAATAAACTATATAACGCCTAGTATTACTACTAAACACTGTGCCAATACACTGCAAGCTCAACGCCGATTGAAATTGAAAGGCTTATTTTAGAACTGAGATATCTCCGTTTCTACAAGAAGTATGCTAATAAGTGGAATCATGGAGATTTGGCTGCATCGTCTTCTTCCAAGGCCATGATTCTTACTACCCTTCCGAATGTCCTATTAGTTGACATTTTGAAACACTTTGAACTTCTGTTTCAAGTGAACTTGGGTATTTATTCGATTTATTAATTTTTCGCTTAACCTTGGATCCAGGTTCTTTCTTCCCATTTGTTGAACGATGAACAGAAAGGCGTCAGATCTGATTTACGTCGCCTTACCCCTCTCCCCTCCCAACATATAAGGATTAGATATTTTTATCATCAAATTTTAAAACGATACTGTGGACGTGATTCACTTTAATTTTGATTGGCCACGTCAAAAAGGCAAACAGGACATAACTCTTTGAAACAAATGAAATGAAATAAATGCACGCTTATCATACTGAAGCTAAATTGTCACATTTAAAATTGGTGCACAGTAAGTAGGTGGAATTAGCATTAGTTCGAAATTTCTCTTAAGTCTATTTAATAGAAATTAGACAAACAAGTGCACAACTCAAACACTGCAGTTGCCAAGGGGGTTAAAGGGTGGAATACGTAAATATCTTTCTTTAAAAGTGGAGATATCTCTGAATTTGGGAAGCGATTAGCGTCATTTTACTCCTCTACACTTCCCTATTCATGAGAAGTTCATTTTGAAAGATAACTGAACACATTTTCACGATGTGAAATTGTTATTTACCTATAGTTTCAGGGTCTCAATATTACAATTGTACACTTGTTCTGAGTGAAGGTCATATTTATTGAAAATTAATAAAGGCTGTTTCTCAATCATCATCATATTTTAATTGTGTGTCCTTCTTCTTCTTCCTGTGGCACTAAATTCCATCTCCTCTCATACACTGTCATTATTTTTTCGAATTGAAAATAAATGTAGGGCATTTCACTTGTATTTGCAAAGTAGGCATAGAGGAGTAGAGTGAGTGGATGTGACTCAGTTGTGAAAGAGACCATCAAACCGATTTGGTGCCAAATATGGAAAATGAATCGATGACAGTTTCTGGTAAAAAATGGAAATAAAAACCATGTTTACAGAATGAAGTTAATTTGCCATTTTCTACCTAGATGTGCAATTGGCATAAATGAAGACGATAGCAGAGCCAGGGTATGAGGCTGACTTTGATAGGGAAATACACTCACCTCCACAACGACTAGGAATAAAAGCCATATTTTTCAGAGTCTTTGCAATACCCAGTGTGGCACTTGTATATATTTTTTCAATGTAATGTCCATGATGTTCGACCTCTGCTTTCCATTGGTTGCCTAGAGGCTCTATCAAAGTGCGAAATCCTCGTCATTTTACTCAAATGGATATTTGCCATATTTTTCATGATTTCTTTCATGCTATTGTTACCTTATTTAATTCTCAAAAAGGCCTAATTTGTAACATACTAATATTTAGATTTTTTTAATAAATGGAATTTTATGGAATTATTTTATAACTAATAATATAATGGATGATATTAGTGAAGCTTACACTCTTAGTGAATGATGGCTTGGCCCATGAAGTTGTTCATCTTGAGACGTTCAAATTTCCAAACGGTGACTTCAGGTTTCTCTCTAGGCAATTAATGAAGACTACTATTGTTGCCATTCGGGCTCAAGGGTGTTGGTGATGTACTACATTTGTCAATTCAAGTCAATGCTGTAAAGTAAAGAAAGAAAAATCCTCAGATTTAAGAGTCTTGAGAAATTTTTCCTGTATTAAACAGAACTAAGCCTTAGAAGAGGGGACTTGTGAACATTCAACTTAAAATTTGCACAGTCTTTTAAAAGAGAAGCTCATTGAGACAGAAATCAACAAAATGATCAGAAGTGGAAAATTAAGCACTAATTCAGAGGAGCAAAAATCATTCAAAGCTTAGCTAAGTTGAGGAAACAAAGATTCCAGAAATGACCAAATATTCTCGCTAAAATTTGGAAAAAAATGTTCAGCTACTATCTAAAACATTTGCTTGCTAAATGACGATATCCAACCACAATAGTATCTTGTGGATATTGCACTAAAATATATAACAACTGTGAGAAGAAAACTATATGACAATGATTGAATTAACACCTCAAGTTAAAAATAACCACAAACAACTCCACTTATCGTGTATTTATAAGAAAAAAAATGTGTAAGGAAGTCTAATCAAATTAGCAGTTTTCTTCTCCAACACACCGGATTATTGATTATTGATCGCCATGATCGAATAGAAACTTGACTTGAATTTTTGTTCATTTAAATGGACGCAAAAGATTATGCTCACACCGTTTTGCGGAACAACAATGTGTGGAAAAGTTTATCCCACTGATGACAACTTTAGTCAAATTGATTATAAAATTCAAAATAAGTCATTCAAATCCATAACATATTATATTGATCGAAATATTAAGTCTACCAAAATCGGGAAATGGGAAATGCTGATCGTCAACGTCTACTTTTACCTTGTAAGTAGCGTGTGTAATTTGGAATCGAATTCTGATTTTCTATTTTGCTAACTTGACCCTCAGAGCACCCCAACTACTAAGACTGCGAAATTCGAGTGACTAAAGCAACAAAACCCGAATCCCAATGGCAGATTCATCCAGCACCCCTAATTCTGCAGCAGATTTTACAAGAAATCAGTTGTGTGTGCGCGCAATCATATCAGATTGCCTATTATGTTGCTTCCTTCAAGTCACAGAAGGCAAGTAATCTTCATTGCAATTCACCAGTTCCCAAAGTGTACCCAACTTGGTGGACTCTTGCTTCGCTTAACTTAACTATTTCATGGGCAACTCAGTTGTAGTGTTTAAGCATGGTCTCGAGATGAGCACTCCTCACATATGCATACCGCTACTGCCAGCAAATCCATGGAACAGAACCGTTATTGTTGAGGTCTCCGAATTTAGTAAGATAAAGACAACTCGTTATCGTATTGTCTAGAACAAGTGAACAAAATGACTTGGGGTAACTTCGCTTCAGTAACACTTCTCTTCGAGTCCGAATTAACTGTAAATCGAGAGACATCCAGGAGGCAGAAATCAGAGTTTCCGGAAATATAACGGGGCAGAATATTCGTGCCTTTCAAAATTATTGATTTCAGGTGAGCTAGCTTCGCGTTAGGGGTACCAAAGTTAGAAAATTCAAAGCATAGAAGAAACATTCAGAATTGTAAAAGATTCTTTTGTGCTTTAATTTTAATAATTTAACACGAAATGCGACTTCGTACAACGAAGTTCCATAGGAAAATCGTTAGAATAGCTCCCAAAAAGGAAGATAACGATATGCGTCTCCGTTGATAATCTCGTCACCATGGGAATCAATTATGTCATCATGATCTAAGACGGTCCTAAAAAGAGAAGGAGTAAAGAAAATAGCTGACAAATAGGATTTTGCAATGAGTCAACAGAGTAAAATAGGGTAGTCCACATTATTTCAATCTAACCCACACATACTTTAAAAGAGAAGAGCGTTTCGTCACTTCAGATCCCCCTTTAGGAGCCCCTTTTATTTCTGTACGAGGTGGGTCTGATTTGGAAGTACTAGGAAGAGGGAAACGGCGTCGAACTGAAGCATCTTGATGCAATCTGAAAAAAAATAAATAAGCGAAGTTAGAATTTCAAAATCTCCCCTTCGATTCTTGCATTCCCTCTAAGAAGACCTGGATACTCTCATTTGCAGGTATATGGATTCTAGACGCTGTGGACACTTCCTTTCATCTCCCCTCTCCCCTCCCCTCCCCTCCCCTCCCCTCCCCTCCCTCTTCAATCGTAGCTCGCACATGATCGAGTAAACACGAATTCTATGTGCCTTTTCGCATACCAGTGCCGGTGAGCTGCAAGCGCTTCATTAATTCACTACTGACGAATCAACATATAAGAAGTTGTTACCGGATTCCGCGTTACTATTTCTAGATTGTTTGGTGACTGTTGGAATATTATTCATTAATTAATTACTATGATCTTATGCCAATGCATACATCATGCTGCCTACCAGCACACCTGTGAAGACCCCGATAAACGTCCACTAACCTTCAACTTCCCCAAACCCACCCCAACCCTCTCCCACACTCTTCAATCTATGAATTGGCATGTTTTTGTATTTCACCTTCCAGAGTTTAGCCAGTTCATCTCCTGGAAAATGAATTTATGGGACACTGACATTTCTCATGTCCCAACGCAACCTCTCCCGTCTCACCAGCAGTGCTTTACACTGTGTCACAACAGCACCATGGTTGGCATCACTTTTTCCACTATTAACTACTTTCGCCTAGTATGCGCTATAATTGGGGAGATACTGCATTTCATTACAACCGATTTCACGCGACCAACTTCGCTTATGCGGCAACAATAGCGTCCAAATATTCACACCATAGAAAGTACCTTCAGCATAATAGAAGTTTCTCTTAGGTGTTAACTTTACTAATCTAAAACGAAACGCGACTACGTGGAACGAAATTACACAAGCAACCTTATCCAAACATACTTTAACGAAGGCGCTTTTATTACACCAGAACCCTCTTTTATTTCAGCACGAGGTGGGTCTGATTTCGAAGTACTGGGAATGGGGAAACGGCGTCGTCGTAAACTTTTACGACGCGTGCTGAAAACAATAAATAAGCAAGGTTAACATTTCAAAATATCAGTTTCGATTTTTTTCATTCCCTCCAAGATCCCTCGATTACTTCCCTTTACAAGTATGTGGATTCTAGACGCGGTGAACTCTTCATTCGATCTCCTTCCTTTTCCCTTCTCCAATCATACAAACGTTTATCTGGATTATTACTATTTTTATTTTTACAATTATATCAATATTTTTTTATTTAATGATAATCGGTTATTCGGAGGGATAAACATCCACCGAAAGCGAGACCTGATTTCTTTTTTTAAACCTACATCATCTACTCCAAGTAAACCAAATTACTCATCTCTCTGGCTTCACATACCTGACTTATTATCCTCAGGAGTTTTCCTACCATTCATAAGATCTGGTATTTTTTCACTCATCACCACCTACTACTTGCCGTTTTAAATAAATCCACTTTCAAAACAATTTTCGAAGTGAATACATCACTCAAACTGTAAGTTGCTGTATGTCATTTAAGTCAAGTTTGATTCCTCTTTTTATTAGAAGAAGAAGAAATTACATTAATAGGGAAGACACATCCATCTTGGTTCAACAAGCATTGAACATTGGAGACAAGCGCCAACTGCAACCCAAGGGACCAATTACAAAGTCTCAATTTTGGAAACATGGGCAAGCCCCATCTCGTGACAAACACTTGGCAATCCGAACTCAAGATTAAGTTGTAGCAAGGCACTTTGCTGCTCTAAAATTGCTCTCAGAATCTTTTCGCTCCACCTTCCCCCACCCCCCAGCCCCACTCACATTTATCATTTAACAGACTGTCTGTCAAACTGTTTTACCATTTAGTATTATTTTGAGTATTACTATTAATAATACAAATTATAACCATATAATTTCGAGAGAATGTCAACTTTACCTCATTCTTGACTCAGGGTAAAATCGACGAACTGTGACATATTGGCCACAGATTTTAAGACCTTTCGATTCCAACGCTTTCTGGACTGCCTCAAATGAGATCATTTTAACGATCGCATGCAATTGAGTACCTGTTTTAACCACAGAGGCTTCTAGTACACCACCGAATTGTGCCAGACAGACCCTCAATTCAAGCTGTGTAGTTAAGGGTGCAATATCTCCAACACGAACATACAAGGTCTTCTTTGATTCGGTTGAATGACTGTGAGGAGAAAAGAGAAGTTAGCTCGCGTAAGTTCTCCTTTCTGTGATACAAAGATAGTATGTGTAAAATTTCGTAAACGATTCATGCGTGACAATCTCTCCAGTAAGATAAGTGAGTGAATCTTTCTACTTCCGAGTTTAACCTAGCTCTTTTGCGTATATGCAGTTATCGAAGTCTGTGTTCAAATTGTTGTATCTCCTCACTTTAATCCATAGGATTCGCTGTCTCTACTTAATTGTCCGTTGATTTCTGATTGGTCGTTCCTAGACTTCCAGTGGGTTTGTATTCGAACAACCCCTCATCGTACCCACACTCGTGTATGTTCCCAAAAAGGAATTGTCTCGCTCAGGTCAGACGCATTTCATATTTTCTCCCAATTTCGAGTCCTACTCCCTCCTCCCTAATTAAACCCCTCATTCATTTTGATTTGTGGGCCAACATAAATCTTGGTCATTGTATTTGGGAATTAGGCCTATGAGGGGAGATCTAGATTCATTTGATGAAGCCCTTATAAATTAGCTTTACTGACGCGGTTAGGGCTGATGTATATGCTCTTACTCATGTAGGCGACCTTTATTTAATCAAAGGTCGAATAATTCCTAATATCAACCCCAATAAGTTGACATCTTCATGCATTTCTGCTTCAATTTGTCTCCTTCTTCAGCTTCTATATCATAACGCGAGTTAAATGAAAACGCTTTATACTTATACCCTGATCTTTTGCCGCCTTTGTTGCATTCCAATAACAGAGGGGAACTTTTGGCCTCCTTCATAATTACACAAATTTCAGTAAGCATACAGACCGGTCACCAAGAAGATGCCTCCAATTTGATAAGTAAAGACAATCGACCTATCTGACGAGTATTCTTGTGCTCAATGTATGCTCGTCATAGCCCTGCAGCATTCTTCAAAAGGTATTGTGCCGCGTCCCAACTCTCAGATGACGACGCTTATTGTTGGAGGTAGGTTTGCAACATCCCTGGACTTAAGTTATGTAGTCATTGCATGCAGTGCAAACCGATGAGGAAATCAGGGTTACCACTTTCTAGATCAGACCATAGAGTCATCAGATGCTCTCACCCTAATTGGAAAGTTTACCGTTATGGGACAAAATGACCGCCTTCTCTCATCATTTGCAATATTTTCTTGCTCCTTTGGTCCAATTTCCATCTCTCATATTCTATTTAGCATCTTACCTTTCGAGGTGAAGTGATGTTTTTAAAGCTTTCTTCCTACGGCTGCCCATAATGCGAAAAAATAATGCATATTACGCGTACCCTACTGTTCTGCCTTAATCGAACCCGCTTCCACTCGCTAAGCGCTGACACACTGAATTTATTCAAATCTCTATTGTTTTTACTCACCCCCCGAGGTCCTCCTCGTGTCCACAACGCATGTGGTTCATATTAACCCTTGGTTGTCTCATCCAGGATGTATTGTCGTTTCCTTGTAGCTTTTAAGCACAACACTTAGCCCCGTAAAAAAGTATCTCTAATCTCAGGGTAATTATAAGGAACGAAAATTGGAGACATTTTAATTCCATTCCTGTTGACGAGATGGCTTCAAATGATGAAAGCCGAGTAGTTTTGGTATTATTAAATCAAGTTAGTTGAGGTCTTATCAGTAATCAATTGTATTACGCCCCTCGTAACCACTAAAATTCATTGCCAAGGGCTAAATTCTGACAAAGAAATAAACGTTTTCTTCTATCCTCGAGGTATGTTACGCATTGATTATTGTCTACTGATTAAAAGCAAAACTATTCAAAAATTGACTTACTTAGCTAAGGGATTCTGATGGCACGCAACTCGTAAATCTTTACCTCGAACCGAATGAGAAGAGGTCTTTAGAGCTTCCTGTAGAGCTTGAGGCGACGCAAAAGAAAGGATTCCATTGCGTTCCTTATCCTGAATTGTAAGGCTGGTTATTCCACCGAATTTCGAAAAGCACTCTAATATATCTTGACGACTCGTATTCACTGGAATGTCATGTATAATCATTGTAGTGTCTTTAGAGGCTTCGGTAGTTTTTAGTGGTTGTGATTGTCTAAAGTCAATTTAAAATGGCGAAGATTAGTAAAGCAATTACGTGACAATATAAAAAGAATGGTCGTAGAGATGTGTAAGACTGAGCTAATATTTGCAATAATTTGCATCTACCACTGTGACAGATTATTTCGCATTTCCCAACCTGCCAACCAATTAGATTCTAATCCCATTTCTACGCTTAACTATCCCTGGCCTTGTGATTGCTGCATTGTTCTATGCATGTAGTTATCGCCCAAATTAACAAGCAAATAATTCTTAATATCTTGTCTACAAAGACAAAAGAGACTTGATCTCTCAGAAAATGAGCAATCGAGTTAATGCGTAACATGGATTGTAATGACTAAGCAAGTTGGCGGTTTGGTCACATAAGCAACACACGCTTTCCACTTTGTACGTTATGTTCTCGCTATTTTGAATATAGCTTGGTTAACTTCAGGATCAACATTATTCTTGGAGATTTTGCCAGAGGGGATTGTAAAATTCTAATCGGAGCCTATGTACGTAGTACCCGCCATAAGATTGAGTTTTACTAAAACATTTGATGGCAGATTTTAGATAAAAAAGGGGTATTTTTAACCACTGAAAAAAAATCGATTAATTTCAATTATCGACAACACTCACCTATTCGTTAACATGAGCTAAATTTCAGAGACATTGCCCTGCACAAGTTGAAGCAAAGCACTACCTGTTCTCATTGAGCTATAGGTATTGTTGCTGTTTGGGAGGCGAAGAAATTAAATAAATTCGATCAATCAATTCGATCTATCCAATCTTCACATATCTTCTAGGCTTCGTGGATTAACTACATAGTGTGTACAAATTAAGAATTACCTGGACCCACCTCATGAACTAATTAGCTAACTCTAATTGACAGATTCCTTGATGTAACAAGTGGTATGAGTACAACAGGAGTTCACTAGAGAAAGGGTACACAGTGTAATGGAATATAAGTATCTGAAGGTAAATCGCAAAAGTAGAATACACGATTATGGTGTTGGCCCCAAGCAGCCCTCACTTGGGATTCTCGATGGCATACGAAAATCTTCCGACCCCGGTCAGATCATAATCACATACTCCTCTGGCTCGTGATGCTGTCCAACATACATGTCGCTCATAAAGTTCTACAGTTGACTCTTCTTTGTTCCTTAGTGTCATTTTATAGGATTTCATTAAATTTTCACGAATTGCCCACGTTATTTCATCGTCATAGAACCTATGAATGACACGTTTGCGATTTGGTGTTAGAGTACATCTGCATTCAACAGAGTCTTCATCACTTTTGCCAAACAAATTCACTTCCAAATTGTGAAGAATGACCCAATATATTTCACAAGCTATTAAACTGAAAAGGCAAATCAAGCACTTACTCTGAATTCTTCTTGTACGCTTTTCGAACGATAAGCTCTTTACTGTCAATTATATGTGGACGTGCTTTCAAAACTGCCTCCACCTCCTGTACTGTAGACATATTTACAAAGGCCATTCCACGTGGTTTTGAACTTCCGTGATCATAAATTATGTCGACTTTCGTCACATTTCCAAATATGGAAAAGTGGCCCTTGAGCAAATCTCTGTTAACTGAAGGATTCAGGTTACCAATAAATAATCTCAATTCGTCAACATCTTCAGACGAACCCTTTTCCCCTCCTTCTCTATCTCTGTAGACAAAAATGAACAAAACTTGGTGAATTCCAAGAAATGACTCAATGAAGAAACAAGCAGACTTACCTTATAACTTTTTTCCTAACATTATAAGGATAAATTTCACAATCATTATCATTTATCCGAATCTGACTAAGAAGAACTGCCTTGTCGACTGCTTCGGGCTTCTCAAAGTTCACAGTTGCAAATCCACGATTTGGCTCCTTGTCGACGTTTATAACTGGACCTATTTTCGATAGGGCAGTTTTAATTGCACCTTTTGTTGTAGTATCGGAAATCCCAACCACCACAACCCTATGTCTGGGAGGCTTTTGTTTGGTCTGGCGAGATGAAGCTTCACTTAAATTTGAAGGAAAAAAGGCTTAACTCTTGAATTCTTACTGAAATACTCCTATTCAGAAAAAGACGAACTTACCCAAGTGGGGCCTTATTCCCATCAGCATTCGCAAACTTATAAGGTCTAACCTGTATCGGAACACCTTCGATGAAATGTGGAAAGTCGGCAAGTGCTCGAGAAGCATGAATAGCTTCTCTAAAAGTCACAAAACCGAAGCCACGCGATTCCTTAGTCTTAATGTCTTTTACCACGTGGCAGTCCACTAAAGGACCATATTTATTCTCAAAATGTCTCTTCAAGTGTTCTTCGGTGTGAGTTCGTCGAAGTCCACCTACATAGAGCTTCACTTTGGAGATTATTGCAGTTGACGAGCCTCTCTCGACGGGACTTTCAAAACGAAAAAAGACGTGTTAAGTGAAATTTCAAACTCCAATCATGTTTACTGAGAAATTACTTCTTTATTCTAACACCGTGGTCTGCCAGGAGGGAGGACAGTGGCACGGAACCACACCCAACAATCATGTCAATTTCTTCTAATTTTTCAATATTCTAAAGAGAAGAAAGAAGAAATCACACGTTTTACCAACGTGGATAAGTAACTCAAATCGGTCATGTTTAATTCATCAAATGTTAAATGCAGAGGGAGTGGTATCAACGTTTTAAACACAGAGTCGATGTATCAGCCAATTATATTTGAATTATGGGGAACACAGTATTCACTTAGCGGATATTTCACAGTGTCACACCCCAAAAAACAAAGTTCATGTCCTCGGATGACGTATCTTAACATAGCAGAGCTGAGGAGGCTGATATAAATGGGCCGAAAATAATCATCAAAACTTCAAAAGAGCGTGATTTAATACGACCTAAATGAGACCTGACACCGATTAGCCAAGACAATTAACTCTAATGATCATCCAGATCAAGAGCTCTGATAATCGATTATGCCCATCAAGGTATTTTGAGTGCCATTGCCAGAACTACAATACACTTCGAACTAAAATGGTGTCAATGACTATTTATGTATATAAGCGCAAATAAAATGCATTAAAAGTCACAGTGACTTCAATTCGGTGAGTAATGTTGTGTTTCGAATTTCACTGCTTATCTCGCACACACGCTCTTTACACCTCGCATTCTGCTTTCTCAGTATATGATGGAAAAGAAACGATTGTTCAAGTGCTAAGACACACCACCCAACTTTATTAAACAGTCGATTACCTCTTGAACTAGTAGATAGAAATTTGCTCAGCAATCCAGAGGATGATGAATCATGAAGTTCGATTTTTGGAACTTTAATTTGTGAAATAGCAAATAAACAATGTCAAAATAGTAGAATTGACTTATAAGATAATAAAGACTGAGACTTCCTCACCTTAGCATGGGTTATATTGATTCACTAGCGACAATCATGGTTAAAATCGACAAATACGCATCAAGAAATAATGATCATAATTTTGGGTTAGGAGGGAATATTAGCAAGATATCAATGTGAGTAAACTTGAATTTACCTCTTGAACCCGATTTGATAGTTCGAATTGCATAATTGGCAAAAGAGGAAGAGGATCGGAAGAATCCAACAAACTCCTTGCCTTCTCCTTAACATCCCTCAAATGCAAAAATATTTTCTCCGCATCTTCAAGTTTTCTCTGTTAAAAAATGGCATCTTAAAAAAGAATAACAGATATTCGGCCAATAAAATTTACGATAAGCATCCCTTACAATTGTACCGTATTCTAATTGTTCGTAAATTCCTTTCACCTCCTTCAGATCACTCGAACTTGCTAACAGGTCGTCAACCTTAACTTTCAGAACCGTGGAACCGTCGATCTCCAGTACTTCAACCTTTCTCAATGCATTCTCTAAGGATTGACTAACTGCGGCTTTGAGTTGGGATATGGCCTCATCCAATTGCAAGATGATAGCCGCCTTTCCAGGATGAGTTGGCCTAGAATTAGTAGCGGACAATTTAGTTTTTAAATTTTCCAATCTCGTTTTCAGCTCCGTTTCTTTGCGTTGCATCGAAGTCAACTGTATTCGTACTTGTAAACTGTACTAAAAGGATAGAGCAGGAATAAAACTAAAGTTGAATTTAAGCTTGTGAAAAAAAACGTTAACACGAGCAAGTACCAACCCTTAATCTTGTAAACTAATAAAATCATCTTTATTTCAAGTACACCCTATATCTGAACCCCCCCAACCCCCCCACCTCCATCCCACGCCACTCAAAACCGTCAGGAAAAGCGTTTACGACCACATATTGTGAACAGGTATCAGATCGTACTCTGCCTGTCTCTATTGGTAACCGCTGGAGGTGGTCACTCCCCCCACTGGAAGTATAGCGATGGCTATCGAAGTCAAGAATTTCGACTTCAAAGGCAAGCACTTAATCTATCATTCTAGAATTATTGTTTTAATATAATCTGTGATGATGCGAAAAAATCGCACAATTTATATTTGAGGAAGGCAAGTGAAATTGAATAACGGTGGGGCCAACGAATTGTAAGGGAGAAGTGATCAGAAGAATGTAGGGAGGTTCTAAGAGATTTAAGTCATTTAAATTATGGCCCCAAAATACTTACTATTTAGAAAATGGACAATTCATGTTCCAAAATTAAAACTCCGTGATTCGTGCCCTAGATTGCAGCAAATGTGTGTCTACGATGTCCAGTGCTTACTCACCGGTTTATCCAATCAAGAAGAGCCAGTCTTGGCATTTCGCTCAGTGTTAACAAAGGCAAAAAATATGGGCAAATCGGTGTTCACCACAATTTCTTTATTTAAAAGCAAAAGTATCTCTTAAGTTCACATCAGGCCAGGAAGGTCATACTTTTGGTGGTCTTTCATTTATCAATCTTTCTCTTCTCCAAGTCAACCACATTTAATATGGGTTTTCATATTTTTGGATTGAGATTCCGTCACTGAGTGCGGAGCGTATTGAGAAAAATTAACGGTAACCAGGGTACCACTCATGGAACACAAATTACTGATTGGCCACTCTGAAGCTTATTCGCTCCACCAATAACCAATTTCTCTAATTATGTTCCACCCTGCATTATGAAATTATTACTGAAATTTAGACACCTCCATCAACTACTCAGTGTCACTATTTTTGCTCTTCAATCCGAAGCAATAACAAGTAGTTAGTGGCATATGCAAAAAAGATTCTTACTGAATCAAAGTGCTTTTCCAAGCATGTCTGACAGACATTTCTATTGCAATGTTGGCAATACTTCAGCTCATTTTCATCCGCCGATTTCTGGCAGATGCTGCATCGAGTTTGATTCCTACTCTTGACAAGATCCAAAACTTTTGGAGTTTCAGAGCTATTATTTTCCTTCTCCGACTTATCCTGGAGTCTAAGGTGGAGTTTTGCAGCCACTAAATAGTTCGGCCTCAGCTCTGAGGCCTTGAACTCAAGGTGACAAGTGCTGCATCGAGCCGCCTCTGATTTGGCATGAGTCAAGATACAAGGTCGTAGGCAGAATGTATGCCCGCAAGGTAATTTGTAGGGATCGTTGATCCTACAGAGCAAAGATTACACAAGCAATTCTCGAAATTAATGAACTTCAAATGTGGATTTTATAAATTTCTTGAACCACAAGTGAATGTCAAAATAAATAATATATATACTTTCTGCGTACTTGGTATTTATGATAAAGGACCTAACAGGAGTACATGTCAATTGCTAGGCCAGAATCTATCAAACGATAACCTTGCCTAGAACTATTCGCTGTCTAATTTGTTTCAATACTTCAAATTGCATCAAAAAACTTGAAGCTAGCTTCCTCTTTCTATAATTCATGCTAATTATCATAATTTCTCAACTCACTTCGCATTGCCTTCAAAAAAATTGACACCGAGGTTATATAACGTCCTAGTTACTCTTTACCGAGGTTACAGTCACTCAGACCGAAAGAATGTGAAAATAGAAGACTTTTAGCTCAAATGTTCGCTGTTCTATCGGCAAAATTATTGTACTTTTCACGCAGATTTGAAATATCGGATCAACACTTGGTTAGCCAATAATTAGTCAACCATGTGTGAGCGTGGGAATTCAATAGTCTATAACCTGCTGCACGAGGTATGAGAATATTTGATCAGCTTTCCAACAAGGAGGTAAGTAAGGATACACTCGTGGTGGGACTAAATTAACCTTAACGAAGTCCAAATTGTAATGACTCAATGGCTTAACAACTTGTCTGTTTCAGCCAATGAGAAGGCGGAATGGGCATATATGACGCACTAGGCCGACACACCAATGATAGATAAACAAAGTTGCCGAGGCTTAAGACAAAGAGACACTGTCCAATCGAGAATGCAGTCAAATTGATGGATCAAAACTATCTCCATCAGTGAAGCGCAAAGGTCCAGAGTCTAATGGTTAAAAACAGGAAATAGAATCAAGATGGGACTTAAATTGGATTAGAGCTTCAAGATCAAATCAGATAACAGGCTATTAGAGTTAGCTATGCGAACAATCTTCAACAGAAAAGAATTTGACTTAGGGATTCTATGAAAAGTCTCATCGGAGTTTCCTTTGAGCTATCGGGTATACAAAATAACTGAAGAGAACATTTTTCGTCAAGCATTTGGAAAGATAAATCAATCAAAGAGCACTTGGTTTAACTGGGTTGTGATAGCTAACCCAGGCAACGATGTATATTGCCGTCTCCAAAGGAGCAAATTAATATCTCAAAGGAATTCTCACAAAATCAGGGGAAAATCACGATCGGCGGTTATATGCAAAAATTTGCATCAAAGAAAGTAATGCGTTTTCAAGTTTATGCTCTTCGGAAAGAAAACGCTACTATAAAAGCGCAAATATTGGAGAGTGAAAATTGGAATAAAAAAGAAACAAAAAATGGCTCACAATTTTGAGCATACACCACAAGTTAACTCCTCCAAAGTCGACTGCATTACACAACTGGAATTTGCGAAGTAATTCCGGCACAGTCTAGAACGCTCACTGAACTCGCTATCATTTTTATTGGTTAAAATCTAGCCAAAGGACGAATCAATAGAGAGCAAACTTGGTGTGAATCAGCCAATAGCTGTGCAGTAAAAGGGAGCCGATTTCGTTGATTGCGTGGCAGTGCGCTAGCAGTTCTGTAAACGACATAGTGGGCCTTGTTGCCACTTAAATCGGGTATTTCGCGTCAATCTTAAGGCGTCTTGTCTACAGCTCGCTGAAGAGGTGACGTCAGTGAGAAAATTGATTAATCGATCTCGGTAACATATCTGGAGCAGAAGTTCAATTGGTTTTAACGTGTGTATTAGCGATATTTTGACAAATACAATGATGAGTATTCCTCGAGATCTTATCTGCTCAAACTGTAAGAGAATGTAAGTATTTATTTCTACTTCGATTAGAATTTGTTAAAATATTCTTCCAATCAGTGTTAATGAATTATTGCTGATTTACTAATAATGTAAATGAGATTAATTTAGCATTGCTTTTGCAATTCCAAAGAGTATGATTCCTCGAAACACACTTTTTAGTCTATTCCAAATGCGTGCAAAATCCATGCAGCTTCCTAAGTTAGTGATATATTTAATCCTAAAATTGAAATATGTTCAATCACTATGATTCTATATCATTAGCTAAAGGTGTGTTTGCGACGTGCATTTGCTACAGCTTCAACCAACTAATCGATTACTTGTCTACCACAATTAGGAGGTAGCAGGCTGTCGCTATTAAAGGGAAATTGTATGTTTCAACGTTAATTTAGTCAATGACATGACGTGGAGATTGACGGTGGTGCGCGTTAATTTACTTTACGCAATGGCAGTCGTTGTATATTACCCTCCAGTTACCTCACGATCGGTATTGCATTAGGTAGTGTATATGCACAATAATATCATCAGCAAAATTTGTATAGCTATTAAATTAGAATTAAAATCATGGGTTCGTGTTAAAACAAGTGAAGGCACAATTGCCTAAGGTACGGAAGGAGTTAATGAAAGGAGGAACGATTTGTAAATTTTAAGTTTCTGATAACAGGGGTTGTCCACATTACATAATCCACTACCTTCTGTTCATGATGTTTCGAAAATACCATGCCCAGGTCCACTCCTTAAATTTCTGAATATGTTTATATCCACTAAGTTCATTCGTTCTCCTCCATTAGCCAAATATAATTACTTGACTTGTGATGATATAGTAGATTGTGAAGCGGTAGGATTGTTTGCTGGGTCTGTAGCGGCCTTGAATTATGCTCAATAATCTCTATGGCAAGATCTCCTAGTTTGGAAAGGCTCCCAGGATTAGTTAAGCTACCTTGGAGCTATAGAGGAAACAGACGTATGACGTAGTTGGGGTGTGTGTCACCGACGCGGGGCTTAGTCATTATAATACAATGAAGGCTTTGTTACTCAGAGCAGAGGCAATTGATTCGTGGCTTACTGAGAAGTCTTTGCGCTCATGACTGCACCTTTGGGTTGTCTTGGTGCTTATGTGACTTCTTTGTTCGGCCATAGCAGTGTTGTGCACTCCACAAGTCCATTTTATTCAGAAAAGATGGAACTTAATCAAAATTGGAAAGCTTTAGGGACATCCATATTTTTGGTAAAGATTCGAACTCGGAAGTAGTGAAAAATGTAGTCATGGTCTAAGTTTTACTATTGATTTAATTTAATAAAATATATATAATTAATTGCGGCGGAAGTATCGAATCGTCAAATTTCAACCTGAAGCTCAGCGAAGTTAAGCTGGGAACGGTTTCACTACCAAATATTTAAACTTGTACAATTCATGATGCAAGCTGTCTTCAGGCAACTAGACTAGCTTTTGAAATGTAATCCGAAGCAAGCCTTTGTTTATGAAAGACAGTACAATTGTTTCTAATCACCATGACATCTAATCTCTAGGCGGAATTGACGTTCAGAAGTCCAGAAGATGTAAACAGTAAAGATGCAATAATCATCTTAAAAATTTGGAACTTCAAGATTCTGCCATGTTTCCTACGCAGATTTTAAGCTATTTCAACGTGTTTCGTCAAAATTTGTTTTTCACAGAAATTCCTTTGTCTTATCTTTCTTCGGTCTAATTCCCTCTAATCTGCTTTGTTTGACGCCACGTTGACCGTGTACAAGTAAGAATTCTTGAGAGAGGGCGAGAGAGAGAGTTAATCCTGCCCTCATCATTTAAGTGGCTGTCTCCTTTCTGTGCTCATGAGCCATCTATCGGCTCTCTCCAGTGCATAGTTTTTATTTGAGAAGGTGTACAAGACCCTGTGCAACTCTGTATAGTCGGCACAACTTATAGGGCATTCATTATGATATTACTAAAAATTCACTTTATTCATAAGCACAATTCAGTACTATTATTTGTGTTTCCATTCCTCTGGAAATTTACTCCACTGTTTTGGATATTGCCTTAATTTCTATCCTGTGTTGGCGGGGATAGTTCTAAATCCCCAGGTCTTTTAGAATGAAACAACAAAACTCTGGATGTTTCTTCTTTCCCACTCCCATCGGGATTATTCACTTTCGCGCTTTAATTTGAGAGAAATTTGTAGTTTTAAGGGGCATGGATTTGTTCTCCAGCATTTTATAATCGTCAATAATGAACCATAAATCGATTCCACACAACATAATTACCTGAAGTACAAAATTGAGCACGAATTTTTGAGTCGGAAACTGTAGTTATTCTATTTGCCTAACAGCAATTCATTGTGTTATTATGGGGCCACTTTTTCTTTCTAACCTCGAAGTATTCGTCAGTTCCAAAGTGATAGAACAGGTTGACACGTATAACATGCTTTCTGTTTGGCTAATTACTGTTACTCAATTAGATTCTTGAACTCATGACATTCTTTCCGCCTTATCTTCTTGTTTGGACATTTGGTCTATTCTGGATTAGGGCCATAAGAGTGATATCGAATTTCTAATTGTGTCTCTGGAGCTATAAATTTTCTAGAAAGGAAACTTAATCTTTAAATAAGACGTCCTCCTGTTCTATAGTTAGTATGGAAATACCACTT